>OX383296.1:22550000-23907500 GCA_947523025.1 Dryobota labecula
TGGCCCAGCCAGGTACCTTACTTTGTGTATTTAATTTCAACATCACTGCTCTCAAAACGATGAAGAAAAACATCGTGAGGAAACCGGCATGTCCTAGAACCAAATATTCTAAGACATGTACTATCCACCAACCCGCACTGGGCCGGCGTGGTGGATTATCGCTCACTCCCTCTTACAGAGAGGAAGCCTGAGTCCCAGCAGTGGGAACATTATAAGCTAATTATGTAATATAATTCAACGGGTATTTTCAAATCAGATGCAGTTTTTTCTCCTTCTAAACTAACATCTTTTACTTATTGGAATTTTCCAGTCAGAACAAGTCAGAACGTTCTTCAAGGAAGCAACACGTGTCACCACTTCCACGTGACCAATACATTCATCTCTTCTGTCACAATATTGCCGATTCCCCATAGCTTGGCTGGCAAAAATGCCAAACATTCTGGCTGCCGTTAAAGCCGTGTGTTGGCAGTTGGCACGCGATCACTTCCAGCGGCTATTTATGGGAGCACCGAGCGGGTTAAGGGCGCCCAACGTCTTGATAGTGAAGATCTGAAATTATATATCTAATATCTCTGTAATCTGGAATTAATTCATTTTTTATTTTGTATAACATAACAGCACCCCTATAATTCCCGAAGCTATACTTATAATCAGAGTTCGGTAGTCCCGGAAAATAGTAAATCTCGGAATAATTATTATGACGTTTAAATCCCGTAATTTAAACGTCATTATAATTATTCCGAGATTTTAGAGGAGGTATTATCCACTCTATGTTAAATCCTTCCTTGAAATTTAGGTAAACTAACTCTACCTATTCCGATCTCTGCTTATACATTTCACTAGTTATGTTTAAGTCTCCATGTAATACGAATTCAGACTCCGGGCTGCTACAATAGTAAAAATTATTCAAAAGTTCAAAACCGGTATTTATGTTGCTTAGACTTTTTTGATGTGTGTATTACATCCAAATTATAGCTCACCAAAATAACCGCTAAATTGTAACTACATAACAAAATCACAGAAATAAACTCGCGAGTAATTTAACACGTTATTTTTAGCGGAATATAAACAGTCGAAATCATAATCAGAATGGAATTACGTTGTGGGTGAGCTTCAGCGTGGGTTGCCAGTACAAACACGTGCGCTGCAATGTCAGTGTTGCATTATTTTTACATCTTGCAACATTCACGTTTGACCGGTGTAGAGGATGCGATGATTTTTATGTGAGTTTTATGATGGAGAAAGTTCTAGAACCACTTTTTTGGCAGAAAGTTTTTATTTTTATTTTTTATAAAGTGTGGTTTATCACTTGTGTTTATTTTATAACGTTGCATTTATGTTATATATTAGATCTAAGCTTCAGCAGTCATGATTATAATTTGAGATTCTCTTGAAAATAAAACGGTCGATTATATTTAAATTCAAATAAACATCTCCACCGTGTCCTCATTCTCCCATGCGCGGTTCTCGTTATAAAAACATCTACATTTCAAGATTATATCTAAGTGAACAATATTACGTGCCATCAAAAATGCTGTAAAAGGATTTTCTTAATTTATTTTCTGAAAAAAAAAAAAGAGTCAAATCTAATCTGTGATTGGGTATCAACCACACAATGAACGAGCATGATAAACGACATCATTTTTAGCCCAAAACCAGTAACAAACTCAAATTACAATGTCAAAATTATCACAAAAAGTTAGAATTATGTTAGAACGAATACCTATATTTACATTACGGTTATCACATTTGATCTGCTAAGGATCATCCATCATCGCAAAGCGAAGTTGTTTCCGTCAAAAAGTTGATCCGGGTTTAATGTAGCATTGCTAATGCGAGTGCAAGTTGCTCGCTGTATGGAAAACGTATTACAAGTTTTTGATAGAAAGGTCTGGTTGAGGTTTAGTTTGATATTAAAAGGTTGATTTGAGTGTGAATAATTGGAAGACTAATGAGAATAGAGGCATTATTGATTTGTCATTGTATGAATTTGGTTAATTTAAAAAATAAAAAAGTGCTCAACACGCCTAAATAAGTTTTCTCTTCAAAAAAAAAATAACATGGCAGTCCTTGGGGACTGCGATAGAAGAGGAAGCTACGTAACTAAAGCGTTCGGTGACGATAACGCGAGTTTCATGATTTTTGTTCACCCAAAAAGTACACATATATACAAAGTATACATATAACTATTCCAAATTTCAAGTTGATAGCATTAGTAGTTCTTGAGATATCCAGCTGTGACAGACGGGACAGACTGAGTCGCACCATAAGTGTTTATTTTTACCATTTTGGTACGGAACCCTAAAAACTGCAAAAAATAATCACATATAGTTACGTACATAACTTTTTCCTTCCCTCCTTACCGCAATCGACCCAATTTCTTCAACATCTCCATTTAACATAATCACGTATTTTTCTAAAAAAGGGTCAATTTCCTCGAGCAAAAGTTTGCATAAAGACGTTTGCGATCGAAAAGATCCGACACCTTTTCATGGAAGGTTATAAAGGACCGTATTTGCCACCAAAAATAGCTTTTTTTTGTAAAGCTGTCTTAAAAAGGGCTAGGTCACCGTTCGGATTAAATTTCAAGGGTTTCTTGAAAAAGTGTACGATAAAATTTCATCGCTACTAAATTATTTTGGAATATTTCTTTCAAATCTTTCGTCGAGGAGGATTTATTATGCCTTCTAGCGGTGTAAGTACTTAAGGACCTATCGAAGAATTTGAAGTTGTTTAAAAAGGTTGCATCTCCAGATATGGTGGTTCGTTTTATGTATTAAATGTTTGCTGCTTGATAATTTTGGTATTGTGGATGTATTTAAATATAATCGCGATTTAATACATCTTGTTCACAAATGTATTCATATTTACAAATAAAAGAAAAAAGAAAGAAAAAGTATTTATTGTGACTCGCACAGGAATATCATAAATTAAACTAAACACACAAAAATAAAAAAAATAAGTACGTATTTAAGTATCACTTCTGAGGTTTTTATATCTTACAATGTTACTTAGCACCCCTTACGATTTTTTAAATATGTAAGCAAAAAACAAAAAGAACTTAACATAAAAAGCACCAAACAAAAAGGTTTTCTTAAAAAAAGTTTTGAAAACAAAAACTTTGAACGGAATCCTTGGAGGTAAGGACCAATTTCCATGTTCGAAAACCAATATTTGAGCCTTTACCGGCACAGGTAATGTGTGTACATGCCACTCCGACTTCGAATTGGCTATCGAAATGTCGATAGAGCCTTTCACCTGCACCGTCAGATGTTTGTGGTAGTAATGGTCTTTAATACTTGAAAGTTTAGAGTGATCGCTACAAAGGCACTTCGGGAAATATGGAGTGCATAGGTGACCATATTTTTGACATTTGAGGAGGAAGTACTTGGCTTTTCTGTTTTTTTTAAATGAAGCTGTATGTTTTCTTTGTGTCAGTGTGACTAGAAAAATGGAACCCATTTAAAATTTCTACGTTTTTAATCCATAATTTAATCACCTAGGAAAATTTATAAAACCGATGGGTTTTAACATGATAACGCCATCATGTGAATTTTATTTGCTGAATCGAATTTTATGAAAATTCCGCATTGTGTTACCGTCAAAATTTATCAAGAAATTATTTTATCTGTGAGCACAGGTCATAAAATCAGTAACTTTTAAGTATTCAAAATGATATTTTACGTAAAAATCACAAAGTATTACCGCACATAGATATTCGACGAGCTACAGCGGAATCCAACGAATTTTCAAAGTGCTTACGGAAAATAGAACTGTTAAGGCACTTGCACACTTGTTTATAATCCCAGTGAGGTCTATGTACGAGTAAAGTGAATTCTTTATTTTCACCAGCTGCCATAAAACACAGCGAAAGTATGCCCGAGGGAATCGTAGAAAAAATTTAAAGCAACAAAAGGATTTTTGCTATTTCGGTGCGCAGTAGCACGAAATTTTTCAGAGAAAATAGAAAATGGCTCCACAAATAATTGCGATATTTGTACCTATTTTACAATTACAAGAGTAACTTTAATTAAAATTTGCTCGGATCTATCCTTTGTCTGAATATTAATTAATCCAATTGGGGATCAGTTTTGATTTAAATAAGACCCATTTAGAAATTTTGATTGGAAGATAACCTTCCAGTATCTTCTGGGAACAGAAATGTCAGGAAAAAAATTTTTGACTAAAATCGATCATACAATAAATGAAGGTTTATTATCTTTATTCGCACTAACAGATTATTAAAACAAAAACATAATATCCTTACCTATAAAAAACTATTATGAAACTAAATTATGGCGTCAAAAAATTTCTCCGCATCGCTGTCAACTAGTGATGTACCCAGAGACTGGCAGCATTGCCACGTTGTATGGCAATGCTTAGCCTCTTTCCAAGGTAAAAACCAGCCCTTGGGTCACGGGAACTGTCAACCAGCCGTGTGGTGATTTTGTTGAACATGAGCACTTGGATCCCACAGCCCGAGGGTTTCAACCTCAAATGGCCCGAAAATATATTTACCGATAAATTTATTATACTTTCGCTGCTTGAGGTTTTCCGCAGCCACAGCAGCAGCGCCAGCACAGCACGCCGAGCAGATGAGAAAGATGGAATAGCGCAAGAGTATCGACACACGTTGCGTCCCATAATAAAGGCCTACCCACCTTTCATGGAAATAAAGACATGCCGTCCGGTCTCTTGCCATCGTCGCGTGCCAAGCTATTCATGAAGATAATAAATGTTCAAAAGAATAAATAAAAACATTTTAACAAAAAATAAAAAATAAATACTTCCAACAAAACACTACAAAGTGAAAAATAAGTTTAATTGCAGAAGTCGGTGTCTTTGGATCTGTATTTTAGTTTTTTGCCACTGACTTCCGAAATTAAAGTAATTTTTCACTTTGTAGCGTTTTTTTTTTTTTGGAAGTTGTTTTTTTTTTTTTTTTGTTAAAATTTTTATATTTCTCGCTTTTAATTGGGTCTGTTTATAATTTATGTAAGTTACAATAGCCTAATGTCAACTTGCTCATCGCCTTTTACAAAATATTGCTTTCCCGATGCATGGACGTTAATTTTTGAGGAGTTCTTCTGGTATTTCAACATCAGCTCCATTTCACCATTCGCATTGTGACGAGTTTAAGTTGCTTAGCAACCATATCAAAGTAATCGAATCGCAACCCGTGAAATACTTATTATTGAGTAGTTCCGGTGGCCATCTGTGGTCTTTATCATCAGTTCCACTTCACCAAATGGTGATTTCCGAAAGCAAATGCACGAGTTACTATAAAAACCGGTCAAGGGCGAGTCGGACTCGCTATATATATATATAGCTTCATAAGCTTCATTCGTATAAGTAGGACCTAAATAGTTATGTGCCCAGCAAAAACTACAACTGTGCTTCACCCAAAGCAACCTGCGAGTAGGTAGGAAGGAGGATATTTTAGTTCTGAAGCGCGAAATGTTTTTAAATTTTCATCGGCGAGGCCTTTATTCGTCAGTTAATTTTAACAATGCGGTGTAGAATATTGCAGTTTTAGGTAAGCGTCCATCTATTGACAGAAAAAGGAACTAATGTAATTTTTTTTTTATTTCTGAAAAAGTGTGCTATTTAGAGACATAGTTTTATTTTTCCTGTAATCTTTACATAACCTTCTATCACATAGAATAATTTCAGATTTTTCTCTATGCAATCTTCGGAGATAAGGGGGGAACGGTATTTTTTTTTATATTTTTCATCAAAAGTCGAAAACTATGCGGCCTAAAGAAAAAAGAAAAAATATTTGAGAATGTGCAAACAGCGTTCTTTCATATGATACCCCACATGTCCTAGTAGCGGCATTTCGAATTTTTAAGACCACCTTTCAGTCCCTGTTGCAAAAAAATTTAAACTTTTTTGTTTCCTTCTTATTTGCAAAATATTTGGGCAAACGTCATCTAAAACTATTCTAAATTTCAAGTTGATAGCATCAGTAGTTCTTGAGATATTCAGCTGTGACAGATAGACAGACAGACAGACAGACTGTCACACCATAAGGGTTCCCTTTTTACCATTTTGGTACGGAACCCTAAAAATAGCCAAATCGCTGTAGGTGTGCCTATAATATTTGAAGGGTTCTTTCGATTTGTCCAGGATCCCACCATCAGATTCTGACCTGATGACAATGAGACCAAAAGGAAAGCCAAAAAAAAAACCAGTTTCGTTCACTGGTCATCAATGTGCGCCTAAAGAAATTTCACTTCAAAAATACCATTTCAATATGTAGAACATTTCTTATAGTACAACTTCAAAACCAGCCTAGCCTTCCCAAAATAAAGTCTGAACACCTACCCAGTTTATTTTATTCCATTTTTCAACCACCTAATAAAACCACATTTTCCTTAAACAAATACACAAGCAAGTCTACAAGCCCCATTACACTAAGTCAGCGAATTTACAAAGGAAATTCCGGATGCAGCGAGCAGGAAGCGTGCTTACTTTTACATGTTTAACTCTCACACGTTCCCTCCACAAAATTAATATTTTCACTACAAACAAGATCAACACTTTTATGTTTGTTCAACGTGGAATTAACACTGAAATACTTACTTATTTTGATGTATTTGAGGTTTTTCATCGTATGAATGGTGTGTGAGACGGCTCCTCTCATGCATGAGGCTGTGGGTTTAAATCTGAGCAAATACCAATGTGACTTTTTCAATTCATATGGAATTTTCTGAGTTTATCTTAGACATTACTGACATCGATGAAGGAAAAGCATCGTTAGGAACCGGGACTTATAGTTAATATAAGTCTGAAATCGCCAACCCGTCTTGAGCAAGCGTGGTGATCAATGCTCGTGCCTTCTCTGTGTGAGAAGAGGCTTTTGCCCTGAAGTGGGACAGATATAGGCTGGTACTAATTATTATTTTTTCGACAAGTTGGGTGTTCTGTAAGTAGGTATGTAAGTTTTTTAATGACTGAACTAATATATTTTGAATTTAAAATTATTTTCGCAGAATTTATAAAAAACATGCCTGGTTTTTTCCAAAATTCCGGATGCGACTTTTAGCCTACAAATGAATAAGACCACAAAATAGTTGTATGATCGAGACGTGAAAACAAGTACACTGCAAAAGTTCCTTTTTGCTCGTTCGTTGCTTGTTATCCTACAAAGTTTGGTATACGTCTGAAAAGCGAATAAATATTATGAATAGAAAACTTGAATATAACATGATAAGTTTTGTTCTAGGAACTGTACTGGAAGCGTATGTACATTATTATTTTAAATTGATATGTTATAGTTTTGTAGCGAAATCGTATATTTTGAAAACTTTCAGTGAAAATTCTTGAAAACTACTTTCTTTTTTTTTTACCGAAGTTTCTTTAAGCTCCACGAGTCTTTTAAACTATACTAGATGGCTCTGTATTAAAAACGCGCAAAGTTACCACACACAAGTGTCCGTGGGTGGGTCAAACAGTCTATGCGAGCTAAATGAAGAGAGAAAAAGTTGCATACAGTCGCATAACGCTTTCTCCTTACGTGACTATTTCTATCAGTCAACTCCTACCGCAAGCCACATTAAAAACTTCATTCCATAAACCCACAAAACTTTCTCCGTTCTAAGGACCAAACCACGGATGCCACGCTCAGCAGTCGAAAGCATGTGTGGTGTGACAACACCATTTCTAATTTTTAGGACCATTTGCTAATAGGACGTTTTGCTAAAGTTTTGTTTTAATTATAGGTAGTTTTGCTTCTATTTCAATTTGCTCCTTTTGATACGGAAGGGTGCTTTCGACCACTAGACCAAAAAGGCAGTCTAGTTCGTTTACAGAATTATTTTAGCAAAACGGTTTCCATACTACATGTCTCGGAATTAACGCACACGACCAAACACCCCAAATTAGAATATTATGTTATAATCAATTATGATTATAACATAATATTCTAATTTGGCACATGACCAAACACCCCAAATTAGAATATTATGTTATAATCAATTATGATTATAACATAATATTCTAATTTGGCACATGACCAAACACCCCAAATTAGTATATTATGTTATAATCAATTATGATTATAACATAATATTCTAATTTGGGGTGTTTGGTCATGTGCGTTAATTCCGAGACACGTAGTATGGAAACCGTTTTGCTAAAATAATTCTGTAAACGAACTAGACAGCCTTTTCTTTTTTTTTTTGACTGCTTTTTCTGCTTTTTTTTCTTTTTTTTTTTTGTTGCTTTTTTGATTCAGTATACGTATTTATTTCAGTATGCGTAATTTTTACTATTATTTATAAAACATTGTATAATTATTAAATTAGTTACCTATATTGATTGTGGGAGAAAATTGTGGTCACATTACTAATCTACGCACGCACACAGTCGCACACGTATAAGGGTCTAGCTTAGTAGGTACTTCGGCCATTTTGGTTTGTTTTGACTGTACAGCGGAAGTGTGACTATAAATGTTTTAATAATTTTTGGGATAAAAATTACCTGTATTAAAAATGACAGAAATCGATTCAGTGAACAATTCATTTCATAATGTTCAGTTAAACATATCACTGCAGCATTCACAAGAACTTATTCTTCCAATACACTCTGTATTTCTTTATCCTTTTTATTTAACTTTATTCGCACTTTGAAAGTTTGTTCGTTGGCCATCAATGTTGTGAACTTTAGTCGGGGTTTGAAAAGAAAAATAACTCTTCGACGTTGTATGAAGTTATTTTAATGAAGCTTCTGGATTTGCTTTGATTTTCATGATGTTTTGCTGATGTCTGGAATATTATAATAACTTTATTTCAGATTTTTTTTTAACTAACATCCATATTTGTGTTAGTAAGTACATGAGAAAGAATTATTTTTTGTTAGTAAACCACAAAAATAAAAATAAAACCAACGAAATCAAATAGACACATGGAGTGCGATCCAGTGTCTAAGAAAAGGACCGTCTAATCGGTCCGCTATTGTTTTCAGAATGCTGATGAAGTTTGCTCAGATACTGTGCAATAAGGAGGCCGCTTTCTTTCTCAAGATGGCATGAAAGCCATTAATCTGAGCCTCCATAAACATACCAGATGCACAACAGCATCTCGGCAGCCCTAAACACATCCTAAAAGCGTTAAATAGACAATAATTGTTTAATATGAATTTTCAGGAAATATAAATTAAGGCATATAACCATCTACAGTTTTTAAAACTATCCTCTAAATGCACCCCTTTAATTAAATAGAAGAACATTCAATTTAAAGTACTCAATATTCCCCACAATATTTACACAAAATAATTTAATTACTAAATTAATATTACATCGGCGTACCCAAAGCCTGTAACCTGTAAGTTTGTTTAGTGTGAGCATTAAACAAACTACGAACCTTAATTACAAAGTGTTAACAACAGAGAGAACAAACTTATACACGATGTCAAATGTAAATATGTATATAAACGTTTGTGTATTCAGTGCGTAGTGTGGATACCGGTCCGCGTAGTGTCGGACTATTCATATGCAGATCTGTTGGACTAGCGTACTGTTTAGTTTGTGTGGTAATCTTGGATGGAAGGAAAATAGAGGCGTTGTCAGTGTAAATGCGATTTGACAACAGGAAATTGTAGAGCACAGTGCACACTACGTAGCCTAACGCAAATTCCGAAGGCTAGGCTAGGTAGCTTTGAGTTGACTTCGTAGTGTAGGCCAGACTCCGTAGCTTAGTACCAACATCGTAGCGCGGTCTTGTCATAGTTCCCCAGCCGTTGTTGGTTAAAACTGCTACGAGTTTATTCTCCGTAATTATTTAAGTAGCACAAAGGTTCGTAGCATGGTGCAGTACTGCAACCCTTTTGGCATTATAATCATTGTTTTCTGTTTTTTTATAGTTTTAAGGTGTATTTTTTGCTGTAATGCCAATAAACGCATTTTCTTTCTTTTCTTTTAACATAGAAGTAACGAATTCTAAATGGCGTAGCGTAGACTCCGTAGACTAGCATGGATTTCTTAGTGTGGAGCAGTGTGAGTAGCGTAGTGCATAGTCCGTAGCGTAGGCTCATCTTCTTAGCGTAGTACTTTCACTGGAGTTAGAAGCGTAATTTTTAGTATAAAAAGGCTTCTGTACCGTTTGAAGCATTTTCAGTTATGTAAATATTTATACAAACGTTTGATATACAGTGCGTCCATTGTGGAATAGCTGATGCCGGCTTACTATTCATATGCAGATCTGTGACAATCTAACGCGGCGTGGGTGTTTAGTTTGAGCGCTAAACTTGCATATAAGAATAATGGACCAGTTGAATAATGTTTGATGTGTGTTGCTCATTCACTTCCAAATGAAAAATATATCTAAAAATGGCCAAGTCGAATTCACATAAATATAAAAGTCATCGAAATTATAGAGGTATGAAGAACAGTGATTAAAGTTCACTTATTATCCTCCATAGAAAAGGGAGGGTCCTTTGACCAGACGGATGTTGTCTAATGGACTACTGCCCAACGGTTAATGTCGGGATGTTGTATATATGCTAAAAAACCGCGCAGTAAACTCTGCTTGCGCGATGCAGGATTTGTGTGACGTCAGGTCAAAAAATAAATAATAAATAGATGCCACCAAAAAATAAAACACTTTTTGTTACTACTTATACTGTTTATTCTCCTAAAATTAATATTTTGAATACCGGTGTTTATGCGCTGATACTGTTATTCTTAGGCCACATCATCCCACTGTTGGGCAAATCCTCATGTCTTCCAGCTTTTTCGATCTAGTACTAATTGTGAACCATTGGTTTTATCTGGATAAAAAAATGTAGCATTCCCATAGTCAGACAGTATCCGCCATTATGTACTACTAACTTCACATACATACCTTTCACGCCATTATGTCTGTATGCGCTTTTAAGCGATGCTTACACACGTACTCGGTATTCCATTTGGGTCTTCCGTTCGCGCAGTGAGGATATCTTACGAATAATGCGAGATAGGGTAAATGTAGGTACGTGGTTTCTTTCGCCGCTATGCGATTTGGTATGAAGATAAAATTGTAGGTAAGTATTGATAAGTGAGACGGGAAAGTTCTAAGAGATGTCTAATAGAATCGGGTGAACTCGCTAGGCCATATGAAAAAAAAAATTGTAGGTATGTATATTGTAATCTTCTTAACCGCCCTTACTAATGGCGAAAGACTAGAGAGATAATGATGATGTTGCTGCACAGCCTTTTACCCAACTATTTTGGGCTCGGCTTCCAGTCTACCATGATGTATGCAGCTGAATACCAGTATTTTACATGGAGCGACTGCCTATCAGACCTCCATAACCCAGTTACTGGGTAACACGACACCCCTTGGTAAGACTGGTTGTCAGACTTTCGGGCTTCTGACAACGCGTAACAGCTGTCAAAGATCTACAAATGACAGCCGGGACTAACGGGTTATCGTGCTTTCCTAGGTACGGAGGGGTTTTGGTATGTAAAGATGGTCACCCATCCACGGATCAACTTCGACAAGCGTAGCTTAACCTGATCGATCGACCGGTGCAGCTGTTATTGCTTAGCTATAAGTCCCTCACTAATGGCGATACGGTTCTTAACCCTAGATTAGGTACTGGGGCACCCCAAAACGGTTTGTTTTCTAATTATTTCTGTATGTGTGATATCTACAGTTTTGAGCGTCCGTGTATTTTAGTTTAGTGTTGACCGCTATTGGTTGATTAATGCAGCGGTGACAGTTTCACCAACAGGATGTGTCTAGGAGAGAGGTGGGGTACCTCAGTACTCCAGTGTAGGAATACTGTATGTATTTTTATTTTTTACGTATTTTAGTTTTATCAATGCATTAGTTTATTTGGACAGTACATTTTAGATAATTTTATTGATTATTGATGAAATTACTTTGTATTTATGAAAAATGTATGTTTCTACCACTTTTGTCGAAAGGTTGCGTAGTTAATGATTAATAATTTATGATTTCACAGGGGGCTGTCAATGGAGGATTAAATGACAAGGAAATAGATTCTATTTTAGACCACGAATCTGGCGATGAAGAAGAGGAAGATGTGACAAATCGAAGACAGAATTTATTATTATAAGTCATATTTTTGAAAATTTTAGGCTGAGAGTTCATTAATGAGCATTTGGGGGAACAATACCAAAAGTCGATTTTGATGAGAGATATTTAAAAAGGGTTCCCTCAATCTGGCAGAATCTTGATGCTCCGAAATTTATTTGGCATAACACACTTGGCATAATCTTCTTTAAATGAATATTTTTAAGGCATAAAAGCTATTTAATATAATTATTGTTTGGTCGAATGTTTATATATCCGAATTTACAATGGCATACTTTTAAGATGGCAGAATTTTATTTGGCATAATTACCTTTGGCAAAGTTAATATTCTGCATAATTTCGTTTAGCATAACGTTTATTTAGAGCGACAATTATTTGGTACAATTTCACTTGGCATACTATGAAGATGGCAGAATTTCATTTGGAATAATTTTATTAGGCATATTGCCATTTACATAAAATAGCATTTTTAACCTTAAATTAAAATATTGTCTTAAAAAGTCAATATGTTGTACTACAAACGTTAGTGACAGAAACGAATCGCTGCAAAACCGACTCCATGTAGTCTTGTCTGCCCTACCCCTAGAGTGTAATTTAAGCCCGCGTAGGTGCGGAGGGGCGAGGCAGCCCGCGAGTTGAGGAGCAGGTGGTTGTAACGCTGCTTCGGCTCAGCCGCGGCGGTGAGCGCAAACCATCTGCGACGATAAGCTCGCGTGGGACCGCCGGAGCCCCGCAGCGCCGGAGCCGTGACAGAAACCATGCCTGCTGCCTGCTTGCTGTATGCTTGTTTGCATGTATGCACGCTATATGCTTGCTTGTATGATGCACGCTTGCTGCATGCATGGTGTATGCTTGTTTGTATGCTGCATGCTTGCTTGCATGCTGCGTCGTAATATTATGACATAAAAAGTTCTGCTATAAAGGGTAGACAAAAATCCTCAAAAAACTACCAGAATTCAAAGGTCTGTTCCTGTACATAAGATACAAGGACGGTGCGGCGTTTGTCCAAGGATAAAGGACAGAAAGAGTAAAACGACGTTCCATATGTGCAAAATACCCATTCGTTTGGGACAACAGATTAAAGTCTGTGAGAAATGCTCAAATTAATGCTAAGTTTTTATTTTAAGACGTATTTGTGATTCCAAGTTCCCATTATTTTATAATTAAAAAAAACAATAATTGTTTTTTTATAAAAAATAAAAAAACATATATATTTTAGTATGGGGTACTCCAGCACCCCTATGTCGGAATAACTAGTAACTAGTAGTAGGGTTAAACGTCCGTCTGGCACATTCTGGGCAGTGTGCAGTTGGTTCTCCTTCTACCTAATAAACCATGTATCAAAAAGGTGTTATTATTTTAAGGTGGTGTCATACTAACAAACTGAAAAACCACCGCGAACATTTGCATTACGAATTAGTTTACAATCATTCGTTGCGCGAGCAGGTTCTAGAGAATTTATTTAGTGTTTTTGGATTCACGTAAACTGTTCGTTTCACGAATGAATGTTCGTCGCGTAACAAAAGTTAGCGCTGTAATGTCAGCTAAACAACACGCTCGCGGTGAGTACGGTAATGGCTCGGCCACGAAAGTAGCGCCACGCCTAAGGCGTCAATTCGCTACAAGCGTCATTTCTAAGCTCCAAAAGCAAGGCCACGAACTTCAAATGTTCGCCTGTAGCGTGTACGGTGGGGGAATGAATCATTTTAGTACAGAGTGAGCACGCGTAAACATTACACGTGAAAATGTCGCTGTCAAAAATAATTAAATATTGTTTTGAAATTAGTTGTTTTTTCTGACATGATATTATGAATTTGCGACAAGAAGTTCACGATTTAAATAGAGAGAAACAAAAATGTGGTGAATTTCATAACATATAAGAAAGACGGATTGCAGTGATATATTATTCAGTATTCACATTGGATTAGTTACTATAAACGCGACAAAAACAAAACAATTTGTTTTAAACGCAGACGCGCAGAGCGACCGGTTCTAACGGAGCGCGTGGAGCGCCTGTTTTGTGCACTCTGTGGAATTTTCTCATACAGTTGTTTTCGACGCTCATAAAAAACTCGCGTCGGATCATCCAACGCTCGTGCAAATTCGCTCGTAGCGATCTTCGCTGCTGTTTGCACCGCTACTTTGTGGCCTTGTAGTAAGAGTATAGTCCATAGGCTACTCTTGCATAATGCCCATACGAGCGGATGTTGAAAATTCATCCATCACTACGTAAGTATATTAGAACAAAACTACAGGTGTTATTTCACACCTATGTCGTTACACAAAACATATTTTACGAATATTCAACTGCTCGACACATTGGCAGCTGCAGCTATCTCTTATCTTTGCTGCCAAAATGCAGATGACCCATTAATGTGCCAGTGCAAAATATTGCTCTGTTTTATGGTTTTTGTTAGTAATTATTTTACATAAGCTTAATAGCCTATAATGTTCCCACTGCAGATAGACAGGCCTCTTTCTGTGAGAGGGATTGGCCCGTAAATCACGACGCGGGCCTGTTGCAGGTTAGTGGATGTCACGTGTCTTCGAATATTCTGTTCTAGAACATGCCAGTTTCCACACGACGTTTTTCTTCACCGTTTTGAGAGCAGTGGTGATGAAGTAATTTACACAAAGTAAAGCGCCTGTCTGGGTTTGAACCCACGACCGTAATAATATACTAAAAATATCATCTACGCCATGGCCGTTATAACAGGAGCCCAAGTCTGCTATTTTTATAAATTCGTCACTCCAACACGATCCCATTGTCATTTTGCTTAAAGTTCGTAATCTGCTAAATTCATAATGGTCGATCATTGGTCGGTCAATGGTCTCGTAATAGAATTGTATTACAATAGCATTTTGAACATTTATTCATGCAAGATTTCATTTATATATTATATATTTTTACATATTATTTATTAGTGTTATATGCAATCATCAAGACATGATATTTATTCAGATATGTTACTGTAGTTGTAATTGCAATCATGTCATTAATATTTTATATACCTACTTAGATTATTTTATATTTTGTGAATGTGAGAACGTTGTAGGCCTAGTAGAGTGTAGATTTGTTGGCGGTTTTCTATTTTGTTAAGTACCTGGTAATTGTTGAAAGGCCTACACTGTCCTCCCATACCTATTATCACTGTTATTTAATAATATTGTAAAGCCAATTATTTTTAAAAGAGTAACCGTGGAGTTTCTTGCCGGCTCTTCTCCATAGGAAACGACTAACTCGAACCGTGCACCTAGCTTCTGACGTTTCATAAGTGCCCATGTAGGTTTATGTGAAATAAAATATTTTGATTTTGATTTTGATTTTGAATCTGAAGTAGTAGGAAGTTGGAAGTTTAGTAGGAAGTTTCATTCGTCATTATGTACGAGATTACCAATTCTTTCAATGGAGTGTCAGTGGCTGACCATTGGAAAGTCATAATGACGCCATTATATTAGTAGGGTAAAACCCGGATAGTCGCCCCGGGGGTATAGTTGCCTTGATTGCAATAACTCTAGTTTCGCGAATGAAACACATGTTATTTTATTTATCTATCGAGAGACTCTGCAACTACAACTAAGTTGACCGTGTTGCATGTCTCTGTGCGATTGCATGGGTCGGCTAGGTGCGATCAAAGTTTTTGCGGTATAAATATCCTCTTTCTCGACAGGGCATCTATCCTAAACGTAATTTACATGGATTAAGCAACTATCCCCTATATGGGATAGTTGTCCCAAAATTTAGAGGTCCGCAATAATCGCCAATACTCTGGAAATATCGAAGATAATATTTATTCCTTTCATAAATTTGAAGATAATGTACCAAAGTACATACCCGTTTTACAAATAAAGAATCTTGCTTTTTGTATAAAGAGATATAGAGTAATTTCAAAAAGTGGGGCATCTATCCTGGTTTTACCCTAGATTACCAAACTTGTCAAAATAAACCAACAATTATGAAATCAATGATAGACCATTCTGACACTATTGTAATAGCAGACTTGAGGCCCTGGTCCGTCACTGCTCTGTATTTACATAATAAGTTTAAAATAACCAGTCGTATCGTACTGGTCTTCTTTAGGTATCTTAATACAAAGTATTCTATGTCCATTTCTGGATTGTGTTCAAGCTCCGATTAAAGTTGAATAAATAAGGCGTACAGAGTAAGGAGAAACTACTTTACATACAACAAACACACGCACGCTTTTCACAGCGGGCCCTATCAATATACCAGCGCTGCGACACTTATTTTTAAATGTCGCAGCATCATGTTGAGATAGGAGCCTCTTGGTCTGTACAGGATTTTGTTTTCATTTTACTTTTGTTTTTGACGTGATGACGTCTTATAAATCCATGAACGCCGGCTGTACGCACGAAAAAGCATGACTCATTGTCACGTTCCGCCTGAGCCGAGTGTGCAAGCGAGAGCGCGGAACAAGTGATAGAGAGGTACGATCGGCCTAAGCGTTCGGCTTGTGTTACGTTATCACGCAAAATTAATTATCGTCCGTAAACCGACTTTACAGACAATAACCAATTTTTTTATTTTATTTTTTATGAATGTTACTATGAGTTTGTTTTGTTTAAAATAATCTTCCCAATAAATACTAGTTCTTTCTTTCTTTACTTTAATCTTCGATGGTATAACTCGCAATCTCCTTTAATTTCACAAAATTACATATCTTTGATTATAACATAATTTAGCTCTTAGTCTATGATCTATTTCCAACCGGAAACCAGACGGAAATACACAGTAATATGCATAACAATACGTTGAGGCGGAACATGCATCCATATATCAAATTATTGATTAGTTTCAAGAGATGGTCAAGAGCAACTGAGATTATTTAAGCAACTATTTATCATCTGCCTAACGTTGGGGTCAGCTTCCAGTCTATCCGGAGGCAGCTAAATTGGTATTCAGCTGCATCCGGATAGACTGGAAGCTGAAAATAATGGTGTATTTTATATGGAGCAACTACCAATCTGACTTCCACAACCCAGTTACTGGATAAAACGATACCCCTTGGTAAGACTGGTTGTCAGACTTTAGGGCTTCTGACTATCCGTAACGACTGGCAAAGATCTACAAATGATAGCCGGGATCAACGGTTAACGCACGTTAACCGTTGATATTCCGAGGCACAAAGCAACTACTTGCACACTTATAAGTACAACAAAGTAGGCGATTCTTCTTTCATATTGTCAAGAACTATAAAGGATTACATTATTTACCGTCTTTAAAAAAATTGGGTATACTAGGTGAACGGAGTAGAAGCCTATGGAATAGATTTTTTTTTTCGTCAACCGAGAAAGAAATTGATATATCGAAAAATACCACACTTTTGAAGTAAACTTATCATAATATTAACATACATAAATACACAGAAATTAAAAAAAAAACGATAAAAAAAATTATATTTAAATCATACGCACCCACTTTTCTATCATTACTTCACTTTTCATTATTTTTACCAATTGTGGTAAGTAATTTTTATTCTAGGTACATCGTCTTCACCTATAATTACTAATTAATGTATACAAACTACTGTTAACATTTTAAAAGAGTAAGTATGGAGTTTCTTGCCCATTCTTCTCCATACATAACTACCTTTTGGAAGGGGCAACTAGAATCAATTAACTATTTTTGTAATTTTTGACGTTCAAAACTGCATTTTACGTGCCTATTTGAAATAAATGATTTGACTTTGACTTTAGTCGCGCGGTAAACTCTGCTTGCGCGATGCAGGATTTGTGTGACGTCAGGTCTTTGATACGTAGTTCGCATGTGGCGCTGTAGATGCCGCCACAGTCATCATCATTCTTCTGCCCTTACCCCTTTATTTTGGGGTCAGTGCAACATGTCTTTTTCTTCTATACTTCTCTATTGGTCGTCATCTCGATAGTTAACCTCTATCTAGCCATATCATCGTTCACAGAGTCCATACATCGTTTCTTTGGTCTTTCCCTACAAATATCATCATCATCATCATTTCAGCTGAAAGACGTCCAGTGCTGAACATTGGCCTCCCCTAATTGGGGGTTAGCCATAAACGCCATGCTTGGCAGGCGGGTTGGCGATCGCGGCGGGAGAGGAGTGCCGGTATTGAGGTGCGCCGTTCTCCCTACCTTCCGCGGCCTTGACGGGGTCGCCACCGTATGATGGCGGACGCGGTGGGGCCGCAGAGGAAGAGGAGTGTTGGTATTGCGTTGGCCGCTCTCCCTATCCTCTGCGGCTGAAAAGTGGTAGGCGGCGGGGCCAATCATCTGACCCGTCGCAGGGGGACCAAGGGCGCCTAGACACAAGGTCGTCTGGCGCCCCTGTGCTGCTCTAGTCCCTGGGGTGATGGGGGGTTATTCCCGTTTCCCATGGCCCTCCCATCAAGGCGATGAGGGAACATCGCTGAGTTTTAGTGGGTATACTGCCATTTTGGCAGGGAGTCCCATATACCCTGTCTCGTCCCACGACGAGCGGGCATGCGTAATGCATTTCTCAGAGTCAAAAAAAAAAAGGCGGGTTGGTGATCGCAGTATGGTGTTAAAAATGCATAAAGAACGCTGCTGCCCATTCTCTAGTAAGTCCCTTAGTCACCTTTTACGACACCCATGGGAGGAAATAGGATGGTTCTATTCTTCACGTCCGTCACCACACGGAATCTCATATAGCCATCCACATTTACTCGTATATTCAAAACTTTCCGAACAACATTTATAATATGCCTCCGATTGCAAAATATTCTCCCAAAATTAAACTAGGTGGAGACCAATATAAACAAAATTTTGACTCTAAATCTTATACCAATATTATTGTTCCAGTTAATATACCCAAATGTTATTGTTCACTATCAGGATATTATGCAAACTGTTTAGTGAACGGCCTATCGGTAATCTTTGAGGTCCATTCGGGAATATAATATCAGTTTTGGGGCCAAAATTTCAATAATGGTTGAGACTCAAATTGACGTTATTTAAACAGGAGCGAAATAAGGGATTTTGTGTTATTGTGTTAGTTTGTTTTGTGTGGTGAGAGTATTGTTCGGGTTGATTATTTCTGACCTTAAAGGTTATTAAAAACTATAAATATTAACTTATAACTACTGGACAAAAGCCTTTTTGTTTATGGAAGGCATTTTGAGCCTAGTTCGCCATTCTTCGTAGTAGTTTTTGTTTTTACAAACATAATTATATACGTGAGTTTCTACGCAGTGTTTTCCTTCACTTAAGTCAGTGTCAAGAAATTTCAAGAAACATTTTCAACTTAACACGTTCATGATGTATCGAGCTTAAAAATTATCCGTTGCATCAATTAAAGAATTCAGATCACCATCATCAGATGACCACGTTTGTGAAGAACACGTGGCAAACCTAGAAATAACGGTAAAATGGGTTTTCATTTTTTGATTAGAGGAATGAAAACAGTACTTTTCGTCCCTGGGAAACGATTTTTCCCGCTGTCAAAAAATTTAAAACTATGCAAGACATGTATCAACTTTTAATACAGCCACTCTGTTAAATCGCGCCGTAAAATTGTATTATCAATAATTTTATAACATGACTTTATTCTTATAATTTACTTTTCACTAAATTATTATTTAATTTACATAGATTGATCTAAATATTTAACATCATCAATGATACACTACACATCACTGGCTTGTAGAATGCCACAGAAAAAGAAACATAAAAAAAAAGGAAAGCGTTAATTCGATCTTCAGTCGTTTTGTCGAGTGCTAAAATGAGTTCATCAGATTCAGATATGTATTTGTTTAGCTAATCACGTTTTTATTTACTTTCCTCATATTCGAGATGAAAAGCAGAGTGTTTACCTTGGGTGAAAGAACATAATTAGGCGTTCGAACTATTGGCGCTCTCACTACGCTACTGCTCCAAACCATCTCGTGCCTAAAAAGGTCCTTTTCATCCCTTGTTTAACAATCTACTATTCTCCACGTAGATTTTCTTCACAATAATTCAGTGGTTTCTAAGATTAACAAGATTTTGGTTCGTCTGTCAACTACGATGCCTTTTAAGTCCCTGTTTCTTTTTACGTCTTTTTCTTCATTATTTTCTTTTTGATCCTACTGTTTTATGTTCATGGTATAATTTAAAGATAAAAAATAATTGCATATTAGGTACCTTGGAATGAGAAGGCAGGTCACAAAATTACCGTTTATACGAACTAATAAGCTAGGTAGGATTGAAGTCGTACGGGTAGAAAATTGCCATGCGTCTTGTTCATTCAATTACTTGAATACCGTCTGCGGCGTCCTGGGATATGACTTAGATGGGCTGTACATTGTACATTAAGGGAAGAATATATTGTTTAATTTTCTAGAAAAATAAATGTACATTATTATTCTTAGTTTGTGTATTAAGACGACTAAAGTTATGCCTTGCACAGGCCCAGTTTTAAATCCAGTTAATCAATCGAGCGTACCTACCGGATTATTTACCGTTAAACCACCTTCTTTTGGTTAAGATAGATAGATTTATAACACACTAGCTTTTACCCGCGGCTCCGCCCGCGTGGATATCGGTTATCGCGTAAAAAAGTAGCCTATGTCCTTCTCCATATCCCAGGCTATATCGCTGCCAAATTTCATGACGATCGGTTCAGCGGTTTAGGCGTGAAACCTACAGACAGACAGACAGACAGCCAGACAGATAGACAGACAGAGTTACTTTCACATTTATAATATTAGTATGGATTTAATTAGTACACACAAAATAAACAACACAACACATGATAACTAAGAACATGAATATAAAGAAAACCAACCGGCCAAGTGCGTGACCACGCACAAAGAAGGGTTCCGTAGTTGGAATTAATTTATCCCAAGAAAAAACTTAACATTGTAGTTGAAAACTATGTTCTTCCATACGGACTGTATGGAACATGAACATGTTTTTCAGATACAAAGTGTGGTGTGCATCTCAAGGTTGCTCCAAATGAGAGTCCATCTCAGCATGTGTCAGGCAAATATTTCTGACGTTGATATTCTGCTGGGTCCCTACAGTGACATACGGACGTTGAGCAGAAAAGAGAAATACGACGCGAATGTTCAATAGGACCAGAATGAAAAACAGAATGCAATGTAAGGGTTTAGCTGCTGCTGAAACAAAAGAAAAAAATATGAAATGAACGATGTTTCCCTATTATTTTTAATAAGCTTTTTAAGTAACAGAATTCGACCAATTCGGACAGCGTTAGCTTTGGCCTCGAAAAGGTCTTCCATGTGCAGATGTTTTTGCACAGAGAGCACGACAAGAGATGAGGCATCGTTGGTGTTGTGGGTCCATAGTCGCACTGTGGCTCATCCGGTATTACATCTGAAACTTTATTATAAAACTCGCTGCTTTATTATAAATGTAGCCTAAGTCACTCCTATCCTCCTATCTAACAACATTAGATATCTACCACTGAATCAGAGTTCCGTCAAAATCGCTTCACCCATTTCGGAGATTAGCCGGAACGAACAGACAGGCAGACAGACAACATTTAAAAATAGTTTTTGTTATAAGTACCGTATATACTTTCGTAATGCATTTAGTAAAAAGTTGTTAATTTGACATTACAAACCGAAACTTCAATTTTATTTATTTGTATATAATGTATGTATGGATAACAGCTGTACAGTTGTCCACTCAATGTGCCATCACCTTAACTTGTAATAGAAGACGGCAAGCTGAAGTAGGTATTTAATAACACACGTGAGATGGCAGAACTAGAAAGAGGACGAAGTAATTAATAAAAAGATAGATAGATAGATAGAATACACTTTATTATGTACACCATAAAAATTACAGATATAAATGTAGAACTATTACATAGGGTGATAAGAGTGCTACTATACCACAAAACTTTACAAGTCTACAATTCTACAAACTTGTAAATGTATGTTCCAGTATCTCGCAAAAGCTACCGGATAGATTTACTCCAAATATATTATAATCGTAGCGAATTCAAAACTATACAAAGAACTAGCTTTTGCCCGCGGCTCCGCCCGCGTGGATGTCGGTTATCGCGTAAAAAAGTAGCATATGTCCGTCTCCATATCCCAGGCTATATCTCTGCCAAATTTCATGACGATCGGTTCAGCGTTTTAGGCGTGAAAACGTAACATACAGACAGACAGATAGACAGACAGACAGAGTTACTTTCACATTTATAATATTAGTATGGATAGTATGGATATACTTGAAAAAAAAAATTGCTACGAGGTCTGGGAACGATTCTAATGCCGAAAATATAGTTTTTAAAATGTTTGTCTGCTTGTCTTAAGAGGATTATCATCCGTCCATTAGCACCACACATTTAAAAACATATTATCTCGAGACTGAGAAGGAATTTTGAAAAATGGCTCAATCAGCAACCTCGGTAAGTGTGTCTAGAATTTTCTAATACCTTTTATAAAGTTTCATATTGAGACACGAAGCAACAAAATACGATCTAGAGGAATGTGACCGTTTTTCTTTAGATCGACGAGGGTGCATCAACATCGTACAGGCCGGAGACCTGTGCTGAGAAACTCTATTACAACAGCTGTCACTGAGGATATGATATCTCTTCTCATTAGTGACGATTCAGGTGTAGACGGAGAACATTGAATTTGTCGATGTTAAGGCTACGTGTACGAATAAAACTCTCTTTTGTCAATTTCATATCTAATTGTGAGAAAACTTGAAATTATCGAAACATTAAGTCTGTGTAACTATAAAAGTACTGTTTTCATGGTGCTAAACCATTCGTTACAGTCACAGCAGCTGTTAATAGTTTCATCATGTTTGTGTTCTCCAAAATATAGTTTATTTCGCAGTTGATTTACTTAATGAAGATATTGTATAATCATTAAATAAAATTTTGATTATATTTCAAGAATAGCTGAAGACTAATTTGTGATTTTTAAATTTCTTGATATGATTTTCTAAATAATACGAAAAATATATTACTGACGGGGTTTAAAACAAAAACAAAAAAGGTTTTTTCAATATTATTTTTCTGCTATATTTTGTAGGGAAGTTGACAAAAGTCATTCAGCCACATGCAAGTGGACCATACTCGTATAATGATGTTGATGATATTTTTTAATGTTCAAAATCAAAAGTAGTTTCTTGTACAATGATGATCAAATGTCAGTCTCACGTCATTTTTCGGAAAACTTGTTACGAATATTAGTGATTTACCGTGAATACTTAATTTGAAAAATCCCTTTCAGCCACATGCAAAACAAAGAACACGACTTTTCAAATCACAAATAATTTTATTTAAATTATTTTCCCTTTCTCACAAACAATGAACAAAATTTATCAAAATCTGTCGATTTCGTGCACGGCCCCTTAATGTAAGTGCGTCAATGATGGACTCAGATTTGAAGAACTCTGATGAGGACGAAGATAATCTCTGTGAGCAGTGAGTAATTTTTGTGTAGTGTTTGCATTTTTTCCATTAAAATGAATGTTTGTTGAGCGATCAGAAAAATCACATACTGAAAATACATTACTTCAAAAGATTTCTATCTGCAAAGCGGCAACCAAAGGTGCATTCCATTGCTCATGTTATTCGTACCTAATTATAACTCAACCATAATCACGGTGATTAACAAATGAGTTACTTAGTTCTTGGAATGCAATTTTGTAAAAAAAAACAACGTGGTTATTAGCAGGCTATAATCTAACAATATTATAAGTAAATCGATCAGCAACCTCATTTAACCACGTCAAAGATTTGAAAAACCACAAAACGAAAAATCTAAATTTCAAAAGTTTGCTACCTACGCACAAAGCGGCACCCATAGGTGCATGAATTGTATGTCATCTTGATTTCCGTGTATGGTGCAATAGCTCGTGTGATCACCAGCCCTACAGTTCCATTCAGTTTCAAAATAATCTACTTGTTTTTTCCCATACAAAAAAAAAACAGATAACTTTTTTTCTCACGCGTGAAGCTACGTAAATGGAGGTATACCAGAGACAATTTTTTTTTTAAATTCCTTACTTTAAGTTTCTATGAGTATGGAACTCGATTTTCAGACCACTGTACGGGCGCACCTACAGTTTGCACGCAAAGATTTGCGTTGGACTTAACGTCAATCAAATGGAGTCAGGTTCTTTTTACAAAAATGAAACCAAAATTATGCTGTATGGCAATGATGGACGTAGAAAAGTCTACCGAAGATAGAAATCCTAAAACATGTACTCGTTATAAAATCAATAAATAGAATTGAATGAAAGTAATTGTTATTAGGTTCTCACAATTTCAACAACAAATCATTCAGCAAAGCTTTATAGAAATCCCAACCAATATCAACGAAATCCCTAAGAACACGGGTATATGAACAGGTCTAGGAAATGTTAAAACTCGGTAAAAGCTGGAAAATCAATCGTTAGTAAACAATAATGGAGCGATGTCCGTAGTAATCAATTAGAGGATTTTTGTTGCGGCTCAAACTGTGAGCATGAATAATATATGTAACGACACCACTGCACGGTGCAAAATTGAAATAAAATGGCGGATTTGTAAAGCTGGAGTTATGGTTTACGGCATCGCTTTAAGCTAGTGGTGATGTGAAATGAGTGTTGAGTTTTGTGGTTATGGCACAAATATAACAACCTTATTGGAAGTTTTAATTTTTGAGCAGTTTGGGCATGAAACACTAGGGCCATGGGGTCCGAATGCTCACCGGGTATTTATTTATTTTATTTATTTATTGAGCAAGGCACACCAACGACATTATTTACAAGGATGGTAATATAGTAATCACAAGTCTTCAGTACTCTGTAAATACTTATAGGCATGCACAACATTGTTATAGATAGGTGAACAACTATCCAATTAAAATTTTAAATTCCTAATTCATTATAATATTAACAATAAAAATGTAATACATAATAAAATTACCAAATAAGATTAGAATATAAAATTAGATAAAATCAAAATAATACATTTCGTCACATTGCATGAGATCAATACAACCATACAAAATTACAATAAAATATTCGCACATAAGGTAAAGAATATGTATATATATAAATATGAAATAAAATAAAGGAAAGCATCTAAATGATGAATTAAAAGTTAAAAGATACAAAACAAAACAAAAAAAAAACGAATACCGCAAGTCTAACAAAACTAAATTCGAAGGAAATCTACTTATAAAAATAAGTCGGGTTTTCCTTCCTGACGCTATAACTCCAGAACGCACGAACCGATTTCCACGGTTTTGCATTCGTTGGAAAGGTCTCGGGCTCCGTGAGGTTAATAGCAACGTTTTTTTTTTTTAATGGTTTTTACGAAAAATTAGGGTAGGGTAGAGTAGGGTAGGGTAGGGTAGGTAGGTAGGTAGGTAGGTAGGTAGGGTAGGGTAGGGTAGGTAGGGTAGGGTAGGGTAGGGTAGGGTAGGTAGGTAGGTAGGGTAGGGTAGGGTAGGTAGGTAGGGTAGGGTAGGGTAGGTAGGTAGGTAGGGTATGGTAGCGTAGGGTAGGGTAGGTAGGTAGGTAGGTAGGTAGGTAGGTAGGTAGGTAGGGTAGGGTAGGGTAGGGTAGGTAGTTAGGTAGGTAGGTAGGTAGGTAGGTAGGGTAGGGTAGGGTAGGGTAGGTAGTTAGGTAGGTAGGTAGGTAGGTAGGTAGGTAGGGTAGGTAGGTAGGTAGGTAGGGTAGGGTAGGGTAGAGTAGTGGAGTTTATACTATAGCTTTTGACAGAACGAAGTCTGTCGGGTCAGCTAGTTATTAATAGATTTGGTTACAATATTAAATTAAGATTAAACACAATTAAATTAAATTAGAATAAGTATAAGTATTTGCAGTTGATTACAGGTCAATTTTAATAATTTTAGTTTTAAATACTGGCAGACTATCAAAGAAAATATCGATATTGCTGTCAACTGAACAGGCTCTGTTGTAGGAAGATAACATTCCGTTTAGGGGAGCATGCTGGCCCAGGTTTGTGCGACACGGTTTAGTGGCAAACGTCCTAGTGGTACACTTGGACCGGAGGTGAGAATGACCAGTTACGTCTAGGTTGATATTGTAAAGGAGATCTGGAGTTGATGTTATTCCGTTTACTATTTTATAAAGAGTTGATAGATCATTTAGAATCCTTCGTCGCTTCAATGAGTCTAATTTGAAGTAGCTTAGCCGTTCTGCGTAATCAGCTCTGTATGGAAATTTGTGGTCTTTAAACCGCAAGCACCTCGTCATTTCTTTTTTGAACGCGCTCAAAACGGTCTATATGAGTATTATAAGTCGGACTCCAGACGGGATGTCGCCATTTCGGGACGTCTCCAAGCGATTGGTCGACTCTTCGCGTTACTAGGCTGGCCTACTTTTAGGCAAAAGAATCGGCATTGCCATCCAACGTGATATTGCTGCCAGCCTTTTGGGCACTTTTCTCATTGACAGCGATGCGGACGAAATATTTGATGCCCAATGAGCTCTTCCCCTTGGTTTTACATGTAGATAACTACTTCTACATAATTAATATATTTTAGTATAAGCTTGTATACAATGGAGAGACGACAATCCATACTAATATTATAAATGTGAAAGTAACTCTGTCTGTCTGTCTGTATGTTAAGTTTTCACGCCTAAAACGCTAAACCGATCGTCATGAAATTTGGCAGAGATATAGCCTAGGATACGGAGAAGGATATAGACTACTTTTTTACGTAATATAACCGACATCCACGCGGGCGAAGCCGCGGGCAGAAGCTAGTACGTCAATAAATGAAAACTCTGCCAATACTAATGCATCGAAAAATACATGCATGCATCAATACTATCAAATATACAAAAACCAAACACTGCCAATACTAAGGCAACGAAAAATACATGCATGCAACAAAACTATCAAATATACAACTACAACTATCAAACATAAATACCACTATCAAATATCATGCATCAAAACTATCAAATATACAACAACCAAACCGCAAAAGTTAAAAAGTGATTTATTTGATATTTGATTGAATTTTCCCATGCAGACTGGGAACGTCATTACTTACACGCAGTTAAATTTAGTGTCAGTTTAAAATAAATTTAAGTACAATACATGAATAAATTGCCTCTACAATTGGCAAAGCTCGTAAGCCAATGGTCTTATTCGGGTCCTCTAGGAATTTCAACTTTACTAGTTAATATTTCGCGACGATACCTGAGAGAATATGAATGACATTATACTTACAAGGTTTTACAAGTCTTACAAGGTTTTTAGTGCGTGAATGGATTATTTCAGGGTACGTGATATCAATCTCTCTTCTATCCGGAGGTACCTATGATTTTCCTTCTAAGTACATAACTTGAGTTCACGTTATATTTTGAGCAGTACCACACTAGTCCAAAAGTGCCTAACATTTGCAAACATCCTGTTTAAATAAAAGTATACAGTATACCAACTCAAACCTCAACCAACTCACCTTTTATTTTCAGAACTGCACACCGAAAAGCAAGTGCAAGATTACTCAAAAATAAAAAGTCTCGACAATTTTTTAAATTAATACATTCGTTCCAAAATCTCGCTTTTCATGAAAGTGAGTCGTTTCATGTATTTTTCACAGGTTTCTCTGAAAGGGGAAAAATGTAAAATAAGGAACTAACGACGCCAGGCAAAGCCGAGTGAATTCTGTAGTTTCTTTATAATGTTAAGTGTTGTATTGGTTAACAACTTTGTTTATGGCGCTTCTATCTGATCTGTTACCGGTATGGACGATTTCAGAATCTCATCATCCTAGCCTTTTCCCAACTATGTTGGGGTTGGTTTCCAGTCTAACCGGTTACAGCTGAATACCAGTATTTTACATGGAGCGACTGCCTATCTGACCTCCACAACCCAGTTATTGGGTAACACGATAGATAACCCTTGGTTAGACTGGTTGTCAGACTTTCGGGCTTCTGACGACCCGTAACAACTGTCACAGATCTACAAATAACAGGTTTCAGAATCTCATAATTGTTAGACAGTTAGCAAGGTAGAAAAAGGCTGGTTTTGACTGAGCATCTTGTGACAGTTTCATTTTCTTCTCGCGTCTGTGAATTCCGTACTCAAATTAATCAATAATATTCAAACATTCTGCGAACATCAATGTATTTGTTAAATATCAAATGTGGCATGATTCAATTGCCAAAAATTTTTAAATCATCATTTCTCACAGACCTATCATAACAAAAACATCCATTGTTTCCAGTAATGGCCACACGAAAAAAAATCGAAACGATAACCACAATTGCTGCAACCCAGTTTCAAACCACATTCAGCTAGCGAAGCGCTCCTACTCGAGTTGTAGTGCTATAATATTAAAAGTTGCACAAACACAAAATCGGCGTGAGTGTAAAATTTATTTGCAGTTTCCCGTTTTTGATTTAGTTTTAACATTTGTTCGACTGTTAAATCTGTTGTTTTTCGGTATGCAACGATTTATTTTGTGATAGATGAAAATGCATATAAATCAAATTGGAAAAGCTTTTGTACATATTTGACACTCGTAGCTATGTATCTAATTGTCACACAGAGTGGCCACTTATGTCATTGATTTGTTGTTCTGTTTCATATTCTATTTTTAAATTATATTTAAAAAAATCAGGCTTCTAGTTTTATCCACAACAAATTTATAGGGGGATCGAAAATGGCCTGAACAGCTTCGAGAAAAGGATGGTACGGGCGGTGCCACTTGTTTTTGCTCGACTTGGTGGGATCACATAGTTTGTACCTTTTAAGCTACGTTTTTGGGTTCCGTATGTCCGAATGAAAAAACAGAACCCTTATAGGATCACAGTTGTCTGTCTGTCCGTATGTCACGTAAATAAATTTTAAATATGAACGTGTTAAATAAATAAATAAATATTAAATATGGGGTAACTGTTGGGAGACAAACAAAAGTAAAAAAAAGTTTTGCACACAGTACCGTGTGACATATCAAATGAAAAATTTACAGGAGGGTCTCAACTATTTTTTTAAATATTTTTTAAATAATTTTAAAGTTGAGTTATTTAAGAAAATAGATGTTTTTTTTTTTGTGTTTTCCCCACTTATCTCCAAAACAACTGTGCCTAAAATTTGGAAAAAAATACAGAACATAGTATACATATATACTTAAGGAAAACCTACATGAATTGTATGGTCTTAAAATAACATGTAAAATAAATAATAAATAATTACATTCAGTTGAAATGTATGGGAGAACATGTTTTTCTACTACAATGTTAAGTAGGGGTAATTATAGATAAAAAATATGAAATTACTTACTTTAAACATTATCCACACGACTGACTATGTATTATTTTATATTTTATAATAGGTAGGGCTTGCTTTCTTCATCACGTAAATAAAGTTGGTTAGCAGTATATCTGTACAAATAAATACAATTTACGTATATATTTGTAATGTTAAAATAACCACTCTCTTTTTACTAAATGCATAATTATGAAAATATACATATACGGTAAGTACTTATAACAAAAAAAAATACATTAAATTTTTTTGTCTGTATTTTCGTTTATTCCGGCTAATCTCTGAAACGACTGAATTGATTTCGACGGGAGTTTCACTGGCCGATAGTTGATATTATAAGGAGTAACTTATGCTATTATCGTTTTAGAAAAACCACGCGGGCGTTGGCGCGGGCAGCAGTTAGTAGTATATAAAAATACACACGTATAAAGGGTACGTAGATATTTATTAGAAAATTTACATCGCTATTACATATTATCGTCATCAACTAAGAATCTAGAAAACTAGCTGATTTTTGCATCATAGTGTCTTCATGCCTAGCATAGGCGAGATAGTAAAACATGCTGATTACAACTTCCCAACGTACGACGACTACACTCATGGTGCACCTATCTCTTTTTAACCACAGCAAGCTCTTTATATGACGCTTGCAATGTTGCCCATTTGTGCACGCTGTGGCACTTATGGTAATTATTTTGAGAGCAACTAATTTCATTTAATATGTACCATTTACTATCGTACCTATAAGTTTATTTAATCGACACTGGGTTTTTTGGGTATCCTCCATTATTTGACTCAGGTTAACCCTTCAGAACGTAGATCTATGCGAGACACAATGGGTTTTTAATTGTCTCTAATTACGACATACGAGAGATTTAGGCACAAAATATTCACACATAAACAAAAAACAGAAAAATACTTAAAATAGAATTGTGTGCAGAGAGGATATTATATATGTCGGAGACGGATTGTATCCGGTACGCCAGCGTCATCTAGTGGCATTCGATGGAGTTGGTTGAGTTCGCGCCATTGAGTCTTGACTAATCGGGACGCCAGTGCTGTCTAGCGGCGCATGACGGAGTCTACAATATAACATTCGACCGGCGGCAAGTAATCGCCGCAAAGTCGACAAGTGAAATTCATCGGTGGCGGTCAAGCAGTGAAGAAGTCTAGAAACTCGCGCGTTCGGTATAGTTGTGTCGTGTACCAACATTAATTACTTTGCATACCCATTACTGTATAGAATCACGCTCTTCTAACTGAACAGACAGATGTGCTGCTGGGGAGTTTGTTCCACTACTTCTTCTTCCCAGCTAAAGCATTAGGAAGTGGTGAGGGGGGGGAGGGCGTTTTGGGGGACTGTTTTATGTAAACTTTAAAGTGCTGATTCTCAAGTTGAGTAAATGACTTTTGAGTTTAATTCAGTTTTTCTATTGCGCAATAACCAACACTACCCACAGTACGCCCACAGTAGTTTAAAATATGGCTGATGATAACGAGAGAAACCTTCCGTTCTCCGATATATACATACCAGCGAGTCATATAAGGGCACACGCAAGGAATTGATTTCTAGGGATCGCCGTTATCGAAATCGATAAGGAGGACTATATACATACATAAACTCACGCCTTCTTCCAATGGGGGTAGGCAGAAACTATAGAACCCTACCTGTTACGCTCTGAATATTATATAGTTGTTTGTATTAATTATTTAGTTAGAAGTTGTTATTAATATATAATTTAATTTTAATTCTGAATAAATATTCTCTATTACGTTAGACAAAACTTTAACGGAAGAAAAATATAAAGTTACACATTTATTAGAAAAAGTTTATAGCCACAAAGCAAAATTCTAATACCTACTCACTTCTCGGTACCACCATCCATAGACATCCGTTTCAATTTAAATTTAGAACGAAACAGTACGCGAAACCCACTATCCATTCATTCATTGAATTCAAACGTAGAATAAGATGTTAATCGCCTTAGTTCAATTCAATCCATTTAAACGAACGGACAGAGAAAACCGTGGACCTTGCGTTGGAACAAAAAAATCTGATTAAAACCCAGTCGGGAATAAAGCTATTTGTTCGTGACTTTCAATGTTTTAAAGTTTATTTTTGTATGGACGTAGCTTTGTGAAATGACAAAGGCTTATAGTATTGCTTTTGAGTTTAAATAATGTAAGACTATCTTAATAGTAGATACTTGTATTTCAGCAAAGACTGTTATTTAAAAAAAATACGAATGGCAAAACATCAGAGACGTCAAATCTTTGTTAATTGTCGTTTTTCTGTGCGGCATGAGTTGTACCTACTTAGTTTTATTATATAATACGAGACTGAACGTAATCAAATTGGATGGCAAAAATAGGTACCTATTTTTCATAATTTCTTCAAACTTTTGGACATGAAAAGAAATAGGTAGTAGGTACATTTTTCTTTGAAATTCTGTGAATTTTCTGCAACAAAAATAAATTCCTTTTAAATGTTGCTGACAGGCCCCCCGCGTCTGTCACGTACTGCCAAAGTTTTAGCCGTAACAATGTTAAAAATAATTACAGAATAACACATAAAGCTGTTATGACCAAAATAAGATTACTTTGGAAAAAACACAAAAAGGTACCTACTTATTTTTAGTTTACTTTTGATATAAGTTCCTGGAATCATGAGTTTTCCACGAAAACACTTAATCTTATGACTATTAACTTCTTTAGAATTAAAATTAATATTTCTGCTTGTAATATTGTGAGTTCATTTTGTGTGATGATATTTATTATGTTCGCAAATTGACTGATAATCTACCCAAAGAATGGCGATTAGTGCCATCTTTAACAGCATGAGAATAGTTTTCTGAATAAACCATTTACATTAAATTATACAATTTTATGTTTCTATGTAAGTAATTCTAAGCATACAGATTTACCTTAGTGCATGTTTCGGGCTTTCCGAGCAGTTTCGAACTCAAACTGAGCGCCTTTTTGCGAGCCAATCGAGATCGCGAGCCAAAACAATCATGGACATGTTTTTTTTCTAGGAATGCTATTTATGTCACGCTTTAGCTATAATAACATCTTCTATAAACTACGCAGACATACACGTAACAATGATATAAATAGCATATTTGCAACGAGAATACATCCAAAAGGGAAGCGAATTTTCTTAAAATATCCTCTCACAGTAAGACATTGTAAATACTCGTATGTAGAATTCTAAATTCGGGCCACAGACCTGTTTGCGTATTCTATAGAACGCGCAAACGTAAATTTAGTTCCTACAAACTTTCCGCTGTTTGTCTATTTGTAGAAAAAATTGCTACGTAATAGAAAATAGAGGTGGAGGAAAAAATAATACTGTTCTCACGCAAAATTATGTATTTACGCAAACTCTTGTTCTACTGCGGTATTGTTCGTGAAATGTAGGCTAAATCATATTTTGACTATGCAAATAGACAGTCTATTCGTTTTGCTTCCTATTTACACAGTGGCCCACTGTGTAGATAGGAACTTTCATTGCTAATATAGGCTATTAAAGTTTATACATTTAAGCGAGTTTCGCTCGCATTATTGTTTCTGTTTGGCGAGTGATATTCTAACTATTCTTATATTCTATAAAAGTGAACGCCAAACGAATATATAATAGAACCAGAACAAGAGCAGAACTATTATTCTCTTCATTATTTTTGCTTGACATTTTACGATAAAAACATAGATGAAGCAACCCACCAACCAGCGGTCGTTGAACCCAAAAAAAAGTTAAGTTAATAATAATAATAATTTAGTTTAATTCAATATAATATAATTTAATTTAATATCTATTTCTTTTTTAATTCAATTAATTTTTCTAATACTATGGGTGTATGTGTAAAAAACTTGCCTGAAATAAATGAATTTAATTTTTTTTTTATTTATTTATTTATGTTATATCGACACCCGTCACATCTGCGGAGTTTTGCTAGCAAATTTATTTTTATCCTGTATTTAATCGCAAAACACAATGATACGCCAGTATTTAAATTAATTTCAAAATAATCTTAACAATGGATATAATATTTACTAAGACTTATGTATATTGAACCTATGTGTATTTAATGGGTAACTGATATTTATGACTCGTAAGTTATAAATTAAAATTATAATTAATTTACATATACGAGTATGCTACATCAATTATAAGTTTCAGGACCGAGGCTTTGAACTATTACCCTATTGTGCATGCATGAATATTATACAGATTTCAAAGGTTATTTTGCTTATAATAACAATAATAATAATAGATTTATTTTTCAGACAATACGATCCATTTTTAGGGTTAATCTATCTTATCTCCGAAACTACTGAACCTAAAATTATGAAAAAAAATACACAAAATAGTTCTATACTTTTAGATTACAGGAAAATCTATAAGAAGTCTATGGTCTTAAAATAACATGGTAAACATCTCGATATTGTGCGTACAAACTTACATTTGCAGTTGGAATGTATGGGAGATTATGTTTACCAACATGTTAAGTTTGTTCTTAGAATACATTCTTTCCGAGTACGGAACCCTTCATTGTGCGTGGTCCGACACGCACTTGGCCGATTTTTTTTTTTTAGTACAATAGTGTTTTTACCACTTGACAGAACATCAACATTCTTTAATATAATTATGTAAGTTTAATATAAATGAAATGGTGATGATGATGTTTTTTTTTTGTTTTGTTTAGTTTATGCTTTCTGTGTATAATACACAGAAACCATTTTACTTCGATGGTTCTAGTTTATCAATTTGTGTTACGTAATCCAGCATTGCATATGTAAGCGGGCACGCCCTTTATGCCAGGAGACTTTTATTTCGTTTTTTTTTTTTTAATTTTTTGTTTATTGCTTGAGTACAGTTTTTCACTATATTTGCTGGTACATTGGCGTGTGCTAGCTGACATATGGCAAATAATTTAATTTACTGTTCTGTGTCTCGTAATGTTATTTACTTTGCAAACCTACAATTGTATAGAATCAAGTTTATCTAATTGAACAGACAGATGTCCTGCTGGAGAGTTTGTTGCGCCACTTCTTCTTCCCAGCTAAAGCACTAGAAAGTGGTGAAGGGCGGGCGTTTTGTGGTACTGTCTTATGTAATTTTGACGTTCGAATAGTGCTGATTCACAGCCTAATTTGAATAAATGACTTTTGATTGGATTTGATTTGATGGCTGATATCGCCCACGCACAATGGTCCACCTGAAGGACTAAATGCGGAAACCAAACCCTCTAACATAGAACATAGATGCCTGCTAGTTATTTTTTTAATTAAATTGAAAGGTAACATTTTCTATTATCCAAATTAATCCTGCCATAAAATAAATAACGAAACAGTTACTTATTATTATATACAAAGAGCCTTGACGTTATTAAAATGACTTCATAGCCAAGGGAAATCAGGTATGCAAACTTCTTTAAGCAGTTATAACTTTTGTAGTTAACAATCCCGTAAGAATTGAGGACGGCAGGGTTTTTCTATGTCTTGTGTATTTTAAAACAGGTAAATTTTAACTGTAGTTATGTAGCAAGCCATTTTGAAGACGGCTTTTATTATAGTAAATTCCAGAGCTGGAAGTTATCTTTGACTTCAAACAGTAGGTATTAATTTTTGAAGCGTCTTTAGGCGCGTTGAGCGATTTTTGGCAGGGGACAATCTTATGGGTTCGCGTCACCGATATGCTAATCCTAATAGTATATCTACAGCTATGAATATGACGTTTTGCGCTTGGCCAGCAGTGAAAGCATATATACTTTAATTATGCATTTATTTTCGCACCGGAACGTCAACTTCAAGGCGTTCATCGTGCGTGTTCCGAATCTGTATCTGCCCATCGTCATGGAAGAAGACTTTTGGCCGCAGGACGCGGTGTTCCGTCGCTTCCGCAGACAAGTTCCACAGGACAGTACAAAGTGCAGCTAGCCAAGTGAAGTACCAACACAAGTTTTATGTTAACATATGTATGTTTAGGTTAAGGTATTTTTCTATGGGCCTGTGTTGCCTGAAATAAATGGTATTATTATTATTTATACTTAATCATTTTAATTTAATAATTATGGTATTAAAATTTTGGACACTACAAATTAGAAAAAAAAAATACACTTTTTTGTTAAAAGTTCTCCTTAGTTTAAAGTTTATATGACGTGAATACATACGTATTTAAATTTACTTCCATAGTACAAAATCGGGAGATTAAGTTTAGTGTTGCAGCTACATATCTATCTTTCATCTACATCCAAAATTTAATTATACCAGTCGATAGCTAAAGGATCAAAGGATTACGTTTCAAAGTATTACCCGTTACGTCCACGTATTTACGTAAAACACACGGCCGTGTCCACGACACAGCGACACCCTATTTTTAGGGTTCCGTACAAAATGGTAAAAAGGAACCCTTATGGTGCGACTCTATCTGTCCGTCTGTCTGTCACAGCTGGATATCTCAATAACTACTTATGCTATCAACTTGAAATTTGGAATAGTTTTAGATTATAGTTTGCCCAACTATTTTGCAAATAAGAAATAAATAAAATGTTTTTTTTTTTTGCAACTGGGACTGAATGGGGGTCTTAAAAATTTGAAGTGAAAAAAATTAAATTATTTTACAAGAGCATGTGGGGTATCATATGAAAGAGCGCTATTTGCACATTCTCAAACTTTTTTTTTAGGAAGCATTGCTTTCGACTTTCGAAGTAATTAAAAAAAAAACTTTTTCCCCCACCCTCTTATCTCCAAAGTTTGCATAGAGAAACCATCCAACGCGTTTTCGCTTCCGACCATGGACTGAACCACGGCCGGAAGCGAGAAAGCTCACTTCACCAAATTTTCATGGTGATATTTTTACAAAATATAACTACTATCTGAAACGTAGCTTAACCATTCTCACTTCAAAAGTTTCAAAGAATATCATTCAAAATAACAAGCAAAACATCGCCAATTGTTTCTTTAGTAAAAGACCGTAATTAGCAGGAGCTTTGTCATTATTATTTCAAAGACAATGGGTAATTAGTATCCGATTCGACGCCGGTTTTGTTAAATGTCAACCCTTTCAAAAAGTTTGTTTCTTTCAATGTTGCTTTGCGAGTTATTTATCTAGTTTAGGTTTGTTTAAAGTATTGTTTTGTCAACGTTATTTTTCGAACGAAGTTCTTGAACACGGTTTGCGGTAGGATTGGTCGTGTAACGAAAAAGCTTTATGCCCCCTCCATGCTACTTTCCCTCCCTGTCTCTTTCTATTAGAGTGTAGATTTGTTGGCACTTTTAATTTTTTTTAAATACCTGGTAATTGTTTAAAGGCCTACACTGTCCTCCCATACCTATTAACAATGTTATTTGATAATATTGTAAAGCCAATTATTTTTAAAAGAGTAACCGTGGAGTTTCTTGCCGGCTCTTCTCCATAGGAAACGACTGATTGGAACCGTACACCTAGCTTCTGACGTTTCCTAAGTGTCCATGTAGGTTTATGTGAAATAAAATATTTAGATTTTGATATTTTGATTTTGATTATCTAAAGTGTGAATTTGGTCAAAACGAAAATCCAAGATGGCAGCTGCGAACATTTTCGAATTTGTCGTCATGGGTGTCGTTTTCATAGTTTTCGAGGATGATAAAGTCGATAGTGAGGTCAAGGTCAAATTTCGTCCAGGAAATCATACGTGAGAAGGAACTTCGATCCTGACGAGGGTACGTTTTTAGGGAAACCCAAAAAACGTGCACTTTCTACACTTTCATGGGACAGCCCACTTTGACATGACGGTCGAACGGTTGCTGCAGGAATGCTGCTGAAAAACCGGTTGCGTCGCTTTATGGAAGTGTTGCTCTGAGTACTCCGAATGCAGATGTAAAGTATCGTGTGATTAATGACCGACCAAAAATATCCATTACGTAAGGGTTACTCACAAGTTTAAATAATATTACACTTTGCATCCCTCTATTATTTATCACCTTTCTAAAACACATCCAATTTCATATCTATGAATTCCTACGTCTTATTTACTATTTCTGTCATTCCTTTCCTAGCTCTATTAATGGGACAAGGCATTGAACTCCTTTATGTTTAGGATTCATTTATTTTCTATCGGTAGGAGAGCGTCCCGCCTGGAGGTGAATTTTACAGAGCCGTTCAGGGTGGAGTGCGGTCCTTTCTCCAAATGGGGAAACCGACCTAAACACTAATACTAACATAAATAGGAACACGAAAACTGTATCAGCCTTGGGTAATTTTGGACCAGTCACACCCTCAAACAGATTATTTTCAAACATGGCTAAACTCAGGTATGTGCAAGTGACTTAGAATAGTGAATATTCTTTATGATCCCTCCGACCTACCTGTAGTCCTTGAAACAGCTTTCCTATCTTTTCAATCTTTCAGTATTTTGTTTAATCCTACAACCCCCTCTTATCTTAAAGAACGTTTCAAGTTTCTTCATGACACACATAATAGATATCTAAGGACGTCGGAAAACTTGAGACTAGAGATGGCCGATGCATTCCACCAGCTTCTATGATAAATCTGTTACAGTTCAAGCAGTGCGGTTATGGAATGCCTTGCCCGAGTCGATAAGGCGTGCTCAATATTTGTTCATTTAAAAAATTATGATAAAAAAACGGTATCTCACTCCTTCACCTTTTTTTTATTCTCTGCACTTGGTCATGATTATTATCTAAATATATAAAAGAAGAAACTGACTGACTGACTGACTGACATATCAACGCACAGCCCAAACCGCTGGGTCTATAGATTCCAAATTTGGCACGTGGGTTCCTTATGAGGTCTAGGGGTGCACTAAGAAAGGATTTTTGGAAATTCCACCCCTAAGGGGATAAAATAGGGGATGAAAGTTTGTATGAAAGTCCGTCAGTTTTGAAGTTAGGATCTTCAAATTTTGTGTTCAGGCTGATGATTGAAAATTAATTTATACGTGTCTCAGCGTTTTTGATAATTCCACCCCCAAAGGGTTAAAAAGGGGGATGAAGTTAAGTTCCTTAATTTTCGAAGAAAAATCACAAATTTTTACTGTCTAGGCTTATGGTTGGAAGCCAAAGCGTGTTGTCGGATTTCCAACCCTTAAGGGGATGAAAAGGGGATTATTTTTTTTTGTTTTTAATTAAAATTCTTTATTTATTAAGTTAAAATCACTAAAATTTCGGCTTAACAACGTAAATAGTTGTTTTCTTTTAACCGACTTTTCAAAAAGGGAGGAAGTTCTCAATTCGGTTGTATTTTATTTTATTTTATTTTTAATGTTTGTTACCTCAGAACTCCGTTGTTTGTGAACCGATTTGGCAAATTCTTTTTTATTTGAAAGGATATACTTCCAAATTGGTCCCAAAATCCAGTTCTGATGTTGGGATCCATGAGGAATTGAGGGAACTCCTCAAATTTTATAGGCAAACATATAGCGATTTTTGTATTTTCATCAAAAACTCAAGCATTTGCATTCAGTAAGTATCGTTTGATGAAGTGGAACTGATGAAGAAGACCACAAATGGCCTCAAATGTTCCTCAATGATAAGTATTTCACGGGTGGCGGGTGGTTCACTCGGGCTATAAATGATAATTAACCGATTTTTATTAACTTTGCTTGGGTAGTTTTTGAGTTAGCTTCGATAATACGTATTTCATTCACTTCGTACATCTTGTGTCACTGTTGTTTGTGCGGTGTAGCAAGTAGTGATAATCGAATTGTTGTAGGGTAGGTACCATAACTAAAAAGTGAAAAATTAAAACTTTTAAACAAAAAAAAAACAACCGAAATCCAAAAAAAAAACACTATAAAATGAAAAATAACTTTAATTTCGGAAGTCGGTGGCAAAAAACGAAAATGCAGAATCAAGGTCACCGACATCCGAAATTAAATTTATTTTTCAATTTTAGCTTTTTTTTTTTTGGAAGTCGGTTGTTTTTTTGTTAAAATGTTTTTTTTTTTATTTCATCCCACAAGGATCTGAAAAGGGTGATGAAGTTTTTTTATTGAAGTTGTTCATTCGCAAAATTTTGTATTCAAGTAAAAATAATATAATTACAGGTGTACTGTTTCTAACTTTACAATATTTTACATGGAGCGTCTGCCTATCTAACCTCCACAACGCAGTTACTGGGTTTAGTTCATAAACTTGAAACTCAACACAAATACGTTCTTAATACATAAAACACAAAGTTTGTCATAATTCGTTTTTCAATTCTTTTGAAAGAAAAAAAAAAAGAATTACGAGTATATGGGATTTTCGAGAATTGATCCCAAACTGGGGAATGAGGGGTAATTAAGTTTTTAGGGGAGTATTTAACTGCGTGCCTTGAATAACTCAAAAGGTTTTATTTTTAAGTTTTTGAATTACTCAAAAGTATTTTTAATCCCGGTCATAGGGTACTTTCATTCGCGGTAGTACGTTCCCGTTGGATTTTTCCGACATCCACGCGGGCGAAGCCACGGGCAAAAGCTATCTCTATATCTATGTATATAAAATGGTAAACTGACTGACTGACTGATATATCAATGCACAGTCCAAACCGCTGGTCCTAGAGACATGAAACTTGGAGGGTGTGTTCTTTGTGAGGAGTAAGTATCCATTAAGAAAGGATTTTTGGGAATTCTACCCCTAAAGGGGTAAAATATGGGATGGAAGTTTATATGAAAGTCCGTCAGTTTTGAAGTTAGGATCTTCAAATTTTGTGTTTAGGCTGACAATTAAAAACTAATTTACACGTGTCGCAGCGTTTTTGATAATTCCACCCCTGGAGGGTTAAAAAGGGGGATGAAGTCGGATTCGAAGAAAAATCACTAAATTTACTGTCTAGGCTTATGGTTGGAAGCTAACGCAACGGTGTTGATGAAATTTTGTTTTTAATTAATTAATTAGTTACTAAAACATGGCTTTTGTCACGGCTCCGGCACTCAATTGTTTTATGGAATGATAATAGATACATCCATCTATTATCATTCCATAAAACAATTGATTGTGAACATGGTGTTTTTATTTCCCTGTAAGCATGCAAACAAGCATACACTATGCATGCAGCAAGCATGCAGCAAGCAAGCGAGCATGCAAGCGAGCATTCAAGCAAGCATGCAGCATACAAGGGAGCATGCAACATGCAGCAGGCATGCGTTCTGTCACGGCTCCGGCGCTGCGGGGCTCCGGCGGTCCCACGCGAGCTTATCGTCGCAGATGGTTTAACGCTCACCACCGCAGCTTCGTCTTGCTGGCCGGCTTCGCCGGCCAGCCTCAGCCGCGGCGGCAAGCGTTACAACCACCTGCTCCTCAACTCGCGGGCCGCCTCGCCCCTCCGCGCCTACGCGATTCTAAATTACACTCTAGGGGTAGGGCACGTGGTGCACTCTACGTGGAGTCGGATTTACAGCGATTCGTTTCTGTTACTAAAACTTAATTTTTAGCAAATGCAGCAAACAATCTATATATATACAATTCAGTAGATAGTAAAGTTAGATTAGGTTAGATAAGATTAGGATATAGATTAGAACACGTCAGCTAAGAAAGTATTTTAGAAAATTCATCCTTTAAGGGGGTAAAAAGGGGAGATTTCGTTTGTTTGAAAAATGTTATTCCTTGAGTTTATAAACTTGAAACTTGGCACGAATGCGTATCTTATTAAATAAAAAAGTTTGATTATTTCAATATTTTTTTTAAACTACCCCATAAAGGGGGTGTCAAAGTTTGTATGGAAAAACTGATGACTATCAACACATATAGCTCAAACCACTGAACGGATTTCGCTGAAATTTGGCAAACAGATATTTATTGTGACGCAGGCATTCGCTAAGAACGGATTTTTGAAAATTCAACCCGTAAAGTGAACTTGGCACAAGGGGGGATTGGGGGATGTCATAGATTGTATGAAAAAAAAAAACTTAACGGACTGATCTGACTGACTATTTCAGAATAAATTTCCATTCCATACATTGTAGACTCTAAGAAGGGCTTTAAAGGGGTGAAATGGGGGAGATTTAGATTGTATGAAAAATCTTTTTTTTTTTAATTCATAAACTTGAAACAACACAAATACGTTCTTAATACATAAAACACAAATTTGTCATAATTCGTTTTTCAAAACATGGTCATGGGTCTTAAAGTGCTTATTCTTTTCAAAGAAAAAAAAAAGGATTACGAGTATATGGGGTTTTCGAGAATTGATCCCAAACAGGGGAATGAGGGGTAATTAAGTTTTTAGGGGAGTATTTAACTGCGTGCCTTGAATAACTCAAAAGTTTTTATTTTTAAGTTTTTGAATTACTCAAAAGTATTTTTAATCCCGGTCATAGGGTACTTTCATTTGCGGTAGTACGTTCCCGTTGGATTTTTTCCGACATTCACGTGGGCGAAGCCGCGGGCAAAAGCTATCTCTATATTTATATATATAAAATTCAAAGTCCTGACTGACTGACTGATATAACAACGCACAGCCCAAACCGCTGGGTCTAGAGATTCCAAATTTGGCACGTAGGTTCCTTATAAGGTCTAAAGGTACACAAAGAAAGGATTTTTAGAAATTCCACTCCTAAGGGGATAAAGTAGGGGATGAAAGTTTGTATGAAAGTCCGTCAGTTTTGAATTTAGGATCTTCAAATATAGTGATTAGGCTGACAATTTAAAATTAATGTATAAGTGTTTCAGCGTTTTTGATAATTCCACCCTCGAAGGGTTAAAAAGGGGGATGAAGTTGAAAAGTCCTTAATTTTCGAAGAAAAATCACAGAATTTACTATCTAGGCTTATGGTTGGAAGCTAACGCAACGGTGTTGTTAGAATTTCAACCCTTAAGGGAAAAAAGGGGGATGAAATTTGGTTATTAATTCAAGTTCTTTATTTTTTATGTAAAAATCACTAATATTTCGGCTTATGGTTGGAAACTAACACAACGTAAATCGTTGTTTTGTTGTTTATTTTCAACCCACAAGGTTCTGAAAAGGGGGATGTAGTTTTGTATTGAAGCAGTTCATTTGCTAAATTTTGTATTCAAGTAAAAATAATATAAGTACCTACACGTGTACTGTTTCTAGCTTTGCAGTATTTTACATGCAGCGACTGTCTATCTGACCTCCACAACGCAGTTACTGGGTAATACGATACCCCTTGGTAAAAATGGTTGTCAGAGTTTCGGGCTTCTGATTTCAAGTAACGACTGTCAAAGATCCATGAATGACATCCGGGATCAACAGCTTAACGTGCTTTCCGAGGCGCGGACAGGTCTCTGTATGTAAAGATGGTCACCCATCCACGGACCAACTGCGGCAAGTGTAGCTTAACCAGGTGGATACTGGTCCTTTACAGTAGGTATTTCTTTACAGTATTTCTCAAATATCATACGTAGTGGAGGACAATTAGCCATGAACAAAGCTCTATACTGTTATTGTTATAATAATTCATAATTATCTAGAAAAAAGAATTTATACTGTACGCAGACGAAGTAAAATAAAATAGTAACGAAGTCAAACCTTACATTGAATATTCGAATCTGATGCCGAAAATATAGTTTTTAGAATTTTGGTCTGTTTGTTTGTATGTATGTTCCAGTTTGCACAAAAAACGGATGGACGAATTTATATAATATTTGGTACACAGATAGTTTATAACCTGGATTAACATATAGGTTATTTTTTAATCCCGGTAGTACGTTCGGCTTATTCCACAAATCCCCCCTGAAAATCCCCCTTAGGTGGAAAAGTGGAATCTATAAAAAACAGTCTAGAATTCACCCCTGATAATCCCGCTTAGCGGGGAAAACTAGAATTGAAAAAAAAAAAACCCCAAGATCCCCTGAAAGTGTTTTTTTTTACATTAGGGTTCAGTTTTCCCCACTGAGGGGCTGGGGGGATTAGTGAAATAAGCCGGATTATCAGTGGTGAATTCTAGACTGGTTTTTATATATTCCACTTTTCCTCCTAAGGGGGATTTATCAGGGGGGATTTATGGAATAAGCCGTACGTTCCCGTCGGCTATTTTTCGACATCCACGCGGGCGAAGCCGCGGGCAGCAGCTAGTTGTATATATTTATATAGATAAGTATAAAATGTTTTATGTATGTATGTATTTATTGTATATAATTGTAGTTATGTAAATGGTACACCACAGACTACCTGCGGTAATGCCTCTCCTTCCCCCTTAATCCATCCAAAGATTGCTTACAAGATCACTTTTAGCGATAAGACCGCCCATTTTGTCAATCCTTGTAAAATTTCTACATATAAATCTGTAATTTTTATGGTGTGCAATAAAGAGTATTCTATTCTATTCAATTCTACCATAACAACGTTGTCTGACCTCCTACGTAAATCTCCTTGAAGCACCGTATCTGTTATCCTTATATGCAACAGCAAAGGAGGGCTTCAGGCAATATCAGAAAAGTGTAACCTATAAAGTGCCTCTCACACAAAAGGCTCTAGCTAGTCGGACGGCGAAGGATTATCTATAGGACGACTCCGGCCCCGCGGCAAAGCGCGAAGTCCTGTTCAAAATGGTGCATGGAAACTCAAGCACAATGGCGATACTGGCTTTGTTCGCAGCCGCTCCGCTTTTGCTGTGACGTGGGCTTATGTGTAGGAGCGAATATAAGGAACGAGTTGGTAAGATTTTAGACCCAGAATTATGCAGAATCTGTATGTCTTTATGTTTTTGTTGTTTATGAATGTTTACTCGGCTTAGGGAGTTTTTAAGTAAGTGTTTTCCAAGCAAATGAGAGATCTTAAACGATTTTAAAACATTTTTCTATTTATCTACTTCCACATACAATGTTAAAACAAAATTGAGCATGAAAATTATAATTCAAAACTTTACTAAAAGTTAACGGGGCAATTTCGCCGGGCCGCGCCGCCTAATCCGGAACAAAATGGCGAAATTGTATCCGCCAGCCGGTACAGTCCAGTATTTACCGGATGGAATCTGTTTTAAATCGCATGAATCCGGTTCTAGCCGGAATGGATAGGGCTACGAGGATTTTGCATTTGCGCCATTTCATTCGTTGTGAAATGCAGTCTCAAATATTTTATTTCTGTTTTATTTCATTCGAAGACTGATCTGCTTTTAGTAGAGGGGCTACTTATGTCTAAAATGTTGCAACTTTGAAGATCCAAATTCAGTCAGTGCGGGTCTTTTTTGTGAGTCCCGTATCTGATGCATTAGTTTTCCTGTACACGACCGCTGGTGTATTCGTTACGTTATGTAAAGACAAGAACAGAACTGTTGTGAAAATGATGAACATAAAGACCTGCATTATAATTCACAGTTCGTATGAAAATAATATGGTGAGTGTATTGTTTCCACAAGTTTTACTATCTCCACTTTTGTAATGTTGTTAGATGCATAAGAAACTACTTATGCCAAGCGAACGAGAATTACATAAGGCCTTGTCCTAAAAGGTAGCGATCATCGCGCCAAAATGTAAATATCTCGATTATTTTATGAATTTTACGTAGGAACGCGATTAATCAAGCCACGTTTGTAAAAAATAATACGTTTATTTGCGGTAAAACACGATGTAAAGGAAAAATATAAACACTAAAAAGAACAAGTTGTGGGAAGATATTCATCACATCCACGCAAAACGGCCATCACTCAGCGTATTGCTGTGATCACGAGACAGAGCCATAGCGCTGGTCATAGACTATAAACAATATTCTACAGCATACACAAGTGATGTTGGAACGTCGAACGTAGGTCGATCGTAATATTTTATTTATTGTACCTAATTACGGTTTTTATTTATTTGTTGTTTCTATAAATTATATTTTATTGCCACTTATTTTTTAATCCTCTAGTGGGACTTATAGATTTCCGTAGGTGTGTCCGTGGCATTACTGCGGGCCCTATCAGAATACCAGCGCTGCGGTATTTATTTTTGAATATCGCAGCATTATGCTGAGATAGTGGCCTTTTTGGCCTCGTACAGATTTACAATGTAAATTTTGTTAGTTTTAAATGCTCATTTTTTTTTTACTGTTTGTATTTCTTGTGCGTGTCGCAAATAAAATATTTTTCTCTCTTTCTTTTTCTTTCTTTATATCATAATTCATTTAAACGATGGCTACGATCGCGTATTTGCGAGACGATTACTTCCTATTAGGACACGGGACAAAATGTAACTAAAATAATAGGTACCTTTACAATCTTCTCACAAACCAAACTCTTAATATCCTGGTCCATTCATGCGCCTTATCGAAACAAAATGGCGCTAGAAACCCCTTAACTCTTAGCTTAAAACTTAAACAACACTTAGAATCTTATCTCTATACCATGAACTGAAAAGACTTCAAAGTTCTAAAGTTAGTTAAGAATGAAAAAGATCTACGCTACGCTATCTTCATTTAGAACTGGCTAACTTTCTTGGGCGCTAAATAGCATGTTTATTCTAGTACGTAGCTATCTGTAAGGAAAATACAAAGTTCTTGTATGTACTTAGGTAAAAGTCTTCATGCATTGCTTCCTAGTTTTTATTCGTACCTTAAAGGAAAGTTCAATAAAACCTAACTTTAGAGGTAAAAGGAACGGAGCTCCGAGGTAGCGAGTCCGACTGCTGTGACTTTGAAGTAAGGTAAAGTTTTTATGTTTATTTTGAATTAAGTTGCCTAATATACTTACGTATTTACCAACAAGATGTAACATTTTCTAAGTGTAGGTTACTTGTATTTTACAATGCACGCCATGAATCCGAAATAGTCTTTTCATCAGTTAGTTCCCCGGTGTGGGCTTATGACGTGACGGCCGGCAGCATCATAATACTGCAGAAACCGCAGAGAGCGATGGCTGTCAGAACTATCAGGGAGTATCGCACGATCTCCTACGAGACGGTTTGTGCACTGCCGGATCCTCGCCCTGGGACCTAGAGGCGCGAGCCCTCGTTTCACTGTACCGGTGGCGCAAAGAGGCGCGAACGCGGAGTGCTGGACAGATGCAACAAGAGATCGAGCTTCGCCGATCACAACTCCGCGAGGTTCTGGTGACAGAATGGCGGGACTGGCTTCTGCGCCCTACCGCCAACCGTCGAGGCGATCCGATCAGTGCTCGATGAATGGCTCGGGAGGAGGCTCGACTCCCTGTCGTTTCGAACGACACAGGTGCTCTCGGGGCATGGCTGCTTCGGGAACTTCGGGAAGTACCTGTATTGCCTAAAAAGGGAGCCGGACGTTGTCACCACTGCGTCCACTGTCTCCCGAGAACACGGCGCAACATATACTGGCAGAGTGTGCCGCATGGGAGGAGCCGCGCTGTGCCCTCGTATCAGAAGTCGGAGCCAACCTCTCGCTGCCAGCCGTTGCTCGTTCGATGGTCGGGAGCGTTCAGTCATGGGATACAGTGATTTCCTGTGAAACGACGGCTTCACAGAAGGAGGTGGTTGCGGAAAGGGAGACGGAGATCACAAGTGCTCTCCTGTCCCGCAGCAGGCGCACTGGGCGTAGGCGGAGGGTAGATAATGCCCTCTTCCAGGCCCGCTTCTCAGGCCTAGCTCTTCCAGGCTAAACAGGTCCTGGGGCGACGGACTCGGGGACATCCATCACCCCCCATCACACAGGACCCGAGATGATAGCGCGTAGTGTTCCACGCGTGCCTCACTAAGACGTAACGACGTCCCTAGGGGACGGGGCCCGCAGCACGCGGCTGGTCACCAGTCCGGGGCAGAGGAAGACACATCCGCACCCGCAGCTTCCAGACGCAAGTGTGCGATGAAACACCTGGGTGGTTTTAGTCAGTAAGAGTCTGACAGATTCTTCTGCCCACCCCAAGACGGAGGAAAAAAAAAGGGTTATCATCTATTGGTGGCCTGCAGCGCGCGGGCCGCAACAAAATTCCGAAGTCCATCGCTTGTCTAGTATAACTGTGATCTCAAAGACTCTTTATAAGGAGCGCAGTGGAATTCCAAACGGAAGCTGACTGCTTAAGAGTAGTCGTGTCCATGCAAGACTATTGTTTATCTTAGAACAACTTGCTCTGGAGTTGGAATTACATTGAGATAAGGACCAGACTCACTGGCTGCGTACGGGTTATTTTAGTATTTTAGTTGATTTTGAGATATTTCTGGTTATCATTGCTCACGTGAATCATCATTAACATAATGAGCCTATAATGTTCCCACTGCTGGGACGAAGGCCTCCTCTCGGTGAGAAGGAGTGGGTCATAATCCACCACGCGGGCCCAGTGCGGATTAGTAGATGACACATGTCTTCGAATTTTTGATTTTAGGACATGCCAGGATAGATTTCATGGGGCTACAGAGACTATTGCATATCAAGGTGTACACCGGGGGCCCGATAATGGTAGGTAAGACGTGCCTTTAGGATATGGAAAGATTATTAGTACCGGATATGCATCCTAAAGTAAGCAATGTAATTGTGGAGAGACGATATTTATCGGGAGACATTTTTAACGACGTCGCCGCCAGGTTGGCTCTGGTCCAGGCTGCATTCTCGATTGTTTTCTATGTCACTGCTATGCATGTCCTAGAACCAAAAATTCGAAGACATGTGACATCTACCAACTCGCACTGGGCCCGCGTGGTGGATTACGGCCCCCTCTCACCGATAGGAGGTCTGTGTCTCAGCAGTGAAAATTAAAAAAAAAAAACTTGTAGGCTGAATACGCTATGCTGTGTTACACGATGAGCATAAATAATATTGTAGTAGTTAGTTAATTCAGAAAAGATGTGACATTAAAACGGTCTTAATATTTGGTTTTAAAAATCTCCTTTTATGTATTTAAGAGCGCTGTCTCGGGTCCACTAGCACCACTCCTTTAAAAAAATATTATCTCGTGACTGAGAAGGAATTACGAAAAACGGCTCAATCAGCTACCTCGGTAAGTGTGTCTAGAATTTTCTAATATCTTTTATAAAGTTTCATATTGAGACACGAAGCAACAAAATATAATGTAGAGAAATGTGGCCGTTTTTCTTTAGATCGAATTTTGTTGCTTCGTGTGACTTCGTCGACTTCGTGTGAGACATGACACCGAGGCAGCTGATTAAGCAGTTTTTTATAATTCCTTCTCAGTCACGAGATAATATTTTTTTAAAGGAAAGGGCGCGAGTGGACCTGAGACAGCCCTTTTAAGGACGATAAGTGCCATCATCATTTACTAACAAATTGCCTACCTCGAAAGAATATTTTAGCTTTAGAATTAAAAAATTCCAGCAACCAATAACATAAACAAACTAAAAAATCCTTACCTCTAAATCAAAGCGCGAATTTGCACTCAATATAACATTCATGGTTAGTTTGAATGCGTGCTAGAAAATGAAGCAAAAAATAAATAAACACAGCCACAATGTGAATGAAACGTGAATTGAATACTTTAACCGTTCACAGTCCGATTGATTCCGGTTTTTGTACGGATTTTCAGATTTTCGCCATCCAAAAACCGAAGTAACGAACAATAGAGAGCCTTTTTGTCCTCGTATATGGATTTTTTGTGTTTAGGGTTACGTGCGTTCGAATAAAAAAATGGAACCCTTATAGGATCACTTGTATGTCTGTCCGTCTGTCACAACCATTTTGCTACGAATCTAATTTACCAATTCAGTTGAAAGGTACACATATGAATTCCAAACACGGAAATGTAACGTAAATTCATGAATTTTGAATATGGGGGTCACTTTTGGAAGGCAAAAATGAAAATTTAAAAAAAAGTAAGTTTTGCTAATTGTAACGTGTAACATTGTATCTTATGAAAGGACTCACTGTGAGGAAATCAATTTTTATTTTATTTATTTTTCAAATAAATAGTTTTTCTTACCTTTATGATCATGCTGACTAGAAATCTAAACGTCTACGCCAAGCATTGCCTAAACCTTATATTGACTAGGAAGCACAATGCGTACCTTGCAATATGTCTATACAGTATTTGAACTAACCCTTATTCTGACTATGAACTAAAAGGCCTACCTTGCAATATGTCTATACACTATTTGAACTAAACCTACTCTAAGAGTGGACAAAATGTAGGTAAACCCATGAGCAACTTGGAAGTAGCGTTCACCGTCCGCTGCCGCGGCACCACTCGCTACGCTCGCTCGGCTCACACATGGTTGGTCACAGTTCTAACCTAACCTAACCTATTTCACCCAGTTCAAAATGACGAATCATACCTACAATCTGCCGTAGAAATGTTCACTATTGTCTAATTATCTAGTCGCAGGCAGATTGTATCATTCATCATTTTGTTCTCCAGGCGATTTACTACTTAGAAATTATTGCATTTTAGGCATTTTGCTTGTTAAACATTTTGATCTCTAGGCAATTTGCCGTGTAGACATTAATTTTAGGCATTTTGCTTCGTAGACGAATTGAAAGTTAGACGCTCTGATCATACAGCGTTTTTAAAGCTATTTAATAAAATTAAAATAAATTGGTTGTCTGTAAAGTTGGTTTACGGACGATAGTTTAACGTGACAAGGCCATAACAAAACGTCGATGCGGCGCAAGCGTACAATGAGCGTAACGGGACAATGAGCGTAACGGGACAATGAGCGCAACGGGACAATGAGCGTAACGGGACAATGAGCGTAACGGGACAATGAGCGTAACGGGACAATGCTCGTAACGGGACAATGAGCGTAACGGGACCATGAGTCATCCCTTTTCGTGCATGCAGCCGGCGTTCATCGATTTATTAGACGTCGTCACGTCAAAATGTATCATCCTCCCTTAACTCCGAAACGAATGAGCCTAAACTAATTTTTTTTTTTTATCTGCGGCATCTCAGTGTGTAACCACTAAGGTTCCGACTCTTTAACCGGACTTTCCTGTAGCTGCCTTAAGCTCCTAACGAAACTTAATGCCTCCAGCCAGGGCGTAAAAACTTATAAACTAAACGACTGCTGCTCGCTAAGGGCACCCCCTGTGGGGTACGAACCTCGGCTTAGGGCAGCGTCGGAGGGAAGGTGGCAAGTGACCGTCGGTGGCTGGATAAAATCAGTGTTTTGATTATTATCATGGAGTTTGGATTACTTGCTGCTCAGCTAAAGCGCGTGCTGGCAGCGCTTCACTTACAGTCAAGGGTCGAGGTCCTAAACTTAAAAAGAATACAGAATTTTATAGTTTGTTACGCCACACTGCCTCAGCCAATCACAGCGCGCTACTTGAGCCAGCCAGTGTTACATGACATTTAATTTTAAGATGTTAGGTACTAGAATGTTTGTTTGAACTGGTTTATTTCAAAAGTTGTTATTTATGTTACTAGCTAATAATTAAGTTGTAAGTTTTAAAATAAATTAGAAGTGAAGTAAGCCGAGTTGTGGGCTATTTAAATTAATACTTAATTGTTTTTTTTTTGTTGATTTAATTTTTTTTTTAAATTTACTCTTAATAGTTTCTAACGAGTAGGTATAGGGTAGATGGGGGGAAGCGGGTAAAAACAAAAGAGACGAAGAAAAAGGTGAAAAAAGGTGACAGGTGTACTGAAATAAAAAAACATAATAAAATATTAAATGGTGTTTATTTCTGCCGATCTTCCATCCTACAACTTTGGGAAGCCACTCCAAGCCACCGCCATAACTACCGGTCGCCTCCGGTGGGGGAAAGCATGAACGTATGATGCCCTGCGAGGTCATTTTCTGTTTCTTGTTGCTGCGACCGTTTACGATTAAGCCAAAACTCAGTCTGATTATATACCTATCATATTAAACCCGTTTGATTATATTTTGCCTTATTTATTTATGCTCTTCTGCATCAAGTTCAGTGAACCTTCTGCACTACAGGAAAACCTGTAAGAAGTCTATGGTCTAAAAATAACATGGTAAATCTCTCAATATTGTGTGTACAAACTTACATTTACAGTTGGAATGTATGAGATAACATGTTTTTCAACTACTATGTTAAGTTTGTTCTTGGTGTAAATTCAACCCAATTATGGAACCCTTCATTGAGCGTCACATGATGCGTTCATTGAGCAACATGCACTTGAAGTTTTTTTTTTTTTCGTTTCGAAAAATAATTTTAATTTTGTTAGTTTTAAATGTACCATTTTTATTGTTTGTATTTCCTATGCGTTTCCAAAATATAATTTCGGACACGCTTCTTGTCTTTAGGTGTTATGAGGAGTGGAGTGGCATTTCACGGCTATCCAGACAATCCCAATAAAGTTCGGTGAAGATATTAGCATCTTAATGGAATATTTCCGTCCTCCGCACTTTTGCTCTTGTGAATTTACTCAAAAAAAGGCAAGAAATAGGTGGGGGCTCTATTCCTCGTCAGTGTCCGGTGAGGAACAAGACTTCTCCCGGGAAATGTGTGCTGTATGTGGGGTGACCGGTCGCTACTGCCTAACAGCTTGCCACATGCTGCCCTGCGGGTTTATGTATCTCTCTTGGTATGGCTTTTGACCCTAGACCTGTTTCGGCAAAGTAAATTATAAAGTCACAGATCGGACCGGAGAGGAGCGCGCAAGCCCCACCACGACGTCAACGTAGAGATACGGCGGTGGGGACTATTTAACTATTCAATATTATTATTATAAATTATAATTACCCAACAACACTAAAGAAGCTTACAATTTTACCAGAAATAGTTGTACAAGGAATTTTCAAGTCAAATTTTTAGTAGTAAAGTTCAGTTACTTCAAAGTGATTAATCGATTTAACTTGACAACTCAACTTCAAGCCTAGCTAGGAAAGCGATGTAAAGAAGTCGCCAAACACTAAAGCTAAAATCATTAATCATACACAGCTCAGTGAACAAACTAGATAGTGTCAAAATTGAAGAGTTTCTTTAGGCATCCTTATTCATAATTTAAATTTGTAAGATTGTGGCGATGTTTGTTACTACATCACGCATAAACGACTAAATGTTATTTGATGAAACTAGGAAAACCGATAGAATGAGTACTGAATTATAACACCAAATACTTTTCATCCAAGTACATCAACTAGTTTTCTCGGATGCGAGTAAAACCAAGGGCAAAAGCTAGTAAGATCATAATTATTGTGACGGAAATTAAGGAGTTCCTTAAGGCACTATCATCGGTCTCATGTTTCGACTACAATATTTGACATTATTCGTATTACTTAAAAAAAGAAACCAGAGCATAATATCTGATGAATTTCAAAGCAGTTAATTGGTTCTCGATATACGATCAAATGGACAGACAAACAAAGAGACGTAGCGTTTTATAATATACGAAAAAGAAGAACAAAAAGCTTCCTCCATTAGTGAATATCAATCACCGTTTCCATCCATTATCCGGTTAGGAACCCGGAAAAAGATTAAGATTGCAATAGGGAAAACTAAAGCATTTAACTGAAGCTGTGTTTAGTTAATACCTTCATTAGTTTGAGTGAATACGGTTTCTCAGAAAAAGAAAGAAAGACTAATGAGTTTATTGGCATAACAGCAAAAAAAAAACTTTAAAACTATAAAAAACAGAAAACAATGATTATAATGCCAAAGGGCCTCAGCTCAGCATAATGTCAGATGACAATACAAGGTGTCCCACATACGCTGATTTTCAGCAAAAAGTAACAGCGTGGGAGTTTTCTTTGGATGCTTTTTTAACTAGATATTGATTTGGTCAAGTGGTTTCTGAAATAAAAGGTAGTAGGTCAGTATGGAAAAGAAAGAATGATAAAAATTTAAAAAAAATCTAGCCCATTCTGTATCATTGCTGGGCAAGGGCCTTCCTCAAATCCTTCCAGGAACTCTTTTGTAGGATCAATTTTTACTAAAATAAATAAATTGTTTATAACAAGTCACTTTTAGATTCTTACTGTGTTAGTTACATGAAATACTGTTCAGTCTGTTCAGTCAAACATACAGCTACATAATACAGCTACAAGATAATATTCTGTTTTATGTTATTTCATTCCAACACCCTAGAGGTAACTAATGATAATAGTACTAGTTATAATCACTTATTTATTTTATTATAAGCGAATTGTTATTTTTATGATCTTATGAGAAATAAAGTTCTTTAAACCTAAATAATTATAACTATGTAAGTGATATAGTATACTGCCGTGTGGTACCGGACGTAAAGAATAGCACCACCCTATTTCTTCCCGTGGGTGTTCGTAAAAGGCGACTAAGGGACTTACTAAAAAATGGGCAGCAGCGTTCTCTATGCATTTTTAACACCATACTGCGATCGCCAACCCGCCTGCCAAGCGTGGCGATTATGGCAAACCCCCCCAAATAGGGGAGGCCTATGTCCAGCAGTGGACGTCTACCGGCTGAAATGATGAATGATGAAGTTATAAAATACAATGAAATAGTATTTACAAATATAGATTCTTAATTCAAGCGAAGCAACCTGTATAGGAATTTTTAAGTTTACTTCAACCGGTCTTTTTAATGAGCGTCACCGTAGCGAGCAGCTCAAATCGAAACATTACAATGTGATGTGACTTGCGTACTTACTGATTGATTTTTACGGCTAATGCGGTATGATCTTTTAGAGGTATGAGGAATAGGGTGTAAAGTTCACTCATACTCTATAGTAAAGGGAGGATCCTCCAACCAGACGGGAGTTGTGTCTGGTGGGCAACTGTGAAATGGTTGATGTCAGGATGTTGTATATATGCTAGTCGCGCGGTAAAGACAGCACGGTTGGCGCAGTGGTTAAGCGATTGACTACTGCGCTGCGTGTCGCGGGTTCGATTCCCGCACGGAACAAATATTTGTACGATCTACAAGTAGTTGTTCCGGGTCTGGCTGTTTGTGTATGTGAGTTTAAATGTTTGTAAACGCACCCACGATACAGGAGAAATTCCTAGTGTGGGGCAACGTTTAAAAAAAAAAAAAAAAAGTCTGTTAGCACGATGCAGGATTTGTGACGTGACTCTTTGATGCGTAGTTCGCATGTAGCGTTGTTAATACCGCCACAATCTGACAGAGACCGCGCTTACTAGTTTCTTTAATCCATGGGAAAATAAAAAAAACAGAGTTATTAAATTTAAAAAAAAAATGTTTTAGGATCTCGCGGACATGCAATCACTTTTAGTAACAAGATTAGATTAACTTTGCTGGATAGAAAAAATCCCAAAGTTACCCCTTTTCGTAATGTTTAATCTATCTCATTGTAACAAAACACACGTTTTTTTAAATACAAATCGGAAGGTAGTAATATTGTTAAGCACAATGCGCTGAGTTTGTTTCGGTAAAGTAATTCAAATAATGACTTTGTTAAATACCTACCAAAAGCGTGAGGCAACCACCCGAGACATCGCGAGCCTACACCAGTCGGCAGTTAGATCATAGCGCCTTAATTATTGATATGCATAATATTATTCATGTTCCTGCATTATTGCTTATACATATTTATTTAGTAGTGATTATGAAGTGTTGTTAAAGCGAATGTGAGTATCCATTTCTGGTTTAATGATACAAAACAAACATGAACATGACATGTGTTAAGACTGTATGCATAAATCAGTAAAAAATAAATAATATTTCAGCCGAAAATATAATACAAAGTAGTTCTTTGTGTGGTAATAATATAAACATACCTTTGGCAAGCATGATAATAATGGAATATTCAATGCAACGAACAACATGATTGATCGTAAAATTTCCAGTGTGATTTAAAATCACAAAGGTGTACCATACAATTCCGCAAACTTCTATCGAAAAGCATTTCCTTTAGTACGAGTAGCTCTTGGAGTGTTAAAATCAGTAGGTGGATAGCAGATTACCGGTACCCGGAAACGATGCTCAAGCTATGACTGGGTGTGACGCCATCCAAACATCCGGGAGTGCCAGGTGCAATAAAATTTATATAGAAACGTTCGCTTTTGGAAGCGTGTGCAAAAATAAAACTTGATTTACTGGTGATATTGCTACTGACGTAACTTAAAATTTTTAATTGTCTCATGCAGTGATCGGAATAGATAGAGATACTTTACCTAAACTTTGAGGAAGGAAGTAACATAGAGTGGATAATACCTCCTCTAAAATCCCGGAATAATTATAATGTCATTAAATCCCGGGATTTTAAAAACCACTAATTATTTATTGGACTTTATTTATTTATTTAAACTTCATGTACAATAGTGGTACATAGGCGGACTTAATGCCACAAGGCAACAAACAATTAATTAATAGTAACGAGTAGTAGTGAGTAGTTATTTTAATTTATAGTAGGTAACAAATTATTTATTTGAAGAATCATATAAAACATTTTTAGGGTTACGTACTAAAATTGCTAAAAATCTCTTTAATTTAATATTTTTAGCACGGAACCCTAAAAAGTGTTACATGCTTTTTCAAATCAATAATTTGTAACTATGAATAAAAAAATAAAAAAACAAAAATAAGAAGCATATCTAAAGCTACTGATGCCCTAAACTCTGCTCAAAAACTGAAATGGAAATGAGGGTATGTGGCAAGACTGTCAGACGAGAGGTGGAACATAAGGGCGACCCGGTGGAGAGGCCCAAGTGGGAAACGCCACAAATGAAGACCACTTACGAGATCGGCGCACGACATTAGTAAAACGGCTGGCCCAAGCTGGATACAAATAGCCCAAGATAGAGAGGGCTAGAATTCTCCCTATGACGCTATCGATCTCTTCCAGGAGAGTAGTCCCTCCACTAGCACAGTTAGAAAGTACATCTCCCGACATCCGTCCTATCGTCCTCACCGACGAGGCCCCTCGCGACGTCCCTGTCCATCTTCGCCCCGACCCAGTCCGAGCCAACCCGTGCCGCTGAGCCTGTAGCTTTAAATTCGTCCCTAAATAATCAATATCCGATCCAGCCCGTCCCTTGCTGTCTCCCCCAGCGACGTCCTAAACCGAGGTCCATACACCCGCAGGGGAGGACCCTTAGCGTTGTCGCTTAGTTTTATGCCCTGGCTGGTACCTGGTGGTAAATTATTGAGGCACTCATAGGAAATTCCGTTAAGCAGTAGAAAACCTCCTAGTATGAACTGAGAGATGCCAGAGAGATGCCATTTATTAAAAATAAGGGCTGGAATTCTTTGGAGGAGACCTTCACCCACGGAGTGGTTTTTGTAAAGTAATAACTTTTATTATATTTCATTAGATTAAGATTAGTTCACTTTGTTATTGCATGAAATAAAAGGCTTTTTTTATCATTTTATTTATTTACTATACTAACAACTTTTTTAGTACGTAACCCTGAAAATGTTATATATGATTCTTCAAATATATAATTTGTAATTATACATAAATAATTAGTGGTTTTTAAATCCCGGGATTTAAATGACATTATAATTATTCCGAGATTTTAGAGGAGGTATTATCCACTCAAGTAACGTTCCTCGAAGTTTAGGTAAATTAACTCTACCTATTCCGATCTCTGGTCATAAGACAGTTACCTTAATGAACGAGTACTTTAGCTTTATCTTATAACGTAGTAATTGCGCTATAATAAACAGGGTGTAGTGTAGACTTTATTGGTGATGTTCTCCAGAACGGTCAGGTGCGTAGTGCAACTCGCAACCGGCGTGCGTGATATAACCGGGGTAATTGCGTAACACATAATTGCTTTCAGTCTTTTGACATCTGTTGCTTCATGGGTTTGAAAGTTCGTCTGCTCAACAACGTAAATAACGTAATTAAGTATTATTGTCTAGAGACTCATTGACCCCACAGTCAAACCTTTGCAATGATTTTGTGGGGCTAAGACGGACACACATAAACGTATAACACACATAAATGGCAATCTGCTACGATTCATACAGAATCCTTTTAAAAAAAAAATGAGTTTATAAAAAAGGAGTCTGTATGAATCGTAGCAGGTGGCGTTCTGTAGTTTCTGCCCATGGGAGGAAAGCGTGAGTTTTATGTATGTAGTTAAGGGTGTTCAGTGACCAGAGCCGTGCGAATATAAAATTGCGCCCGGGGCAAAGCCTGATTCTGGCGCCCCTACACAGACGTTTTTTTAAACACCCTTTAATTTATTTTTTTACTTTGCCATAAGTGCTTACTTTCCTAGGTGATGATAGTGTATATCTTTATACCTAGGTAAGCTATTAATAACCCTATATCACCATATGATTCTTACTTTAATAGATAGGTAGGTACTGATTATTTTATTTTATTTAGCATTCTTTAAAACACTATTATTATTAACATAAACGGGATATTTACCATGTTTATTAATTGTTTTGAATTCTCGATATTTCGGCGCTGTTACACCTGCCAGTCACGCCTGCCAGTATGTATAATCTTTATTTTTCTTATAAAGAGTATGCGTATTTTGTGATTCCCTTTTTCTGTAACCTAAAAATACCTTACAATCTGAGTTTCTAAATCCGATACATGACCAGTTCCGTAGCTAGTCCTAAAGGGGTCCTGTATAAAAAAAAATTGGGAGCCTTTTTTACCCGACTGCAGTGAAGCTTCAAAAGAGAGTAAACAAAGTAGCATACTATGTAGGAAGATCATGCTATCATTGTGATCTTATTAAGAGAATGCAAGAGCGAGTGAGATGAGCTAGAAAATTGGAGCATCCGGACTTGGATACTAGGTTAAGATGTCATTGACATTTTTTTACGAAAGGAATCCAATACCGAGCGAAGTGAGCTCTAAAATTGGAGCGTTCCGTCTGATATACTAGGTTAAGCCATTGAGATTTTGCTAAGAAAATGCAAGAGCGAGCGTAGCGAGCTCGAAAATTTAATACGGCACGGTCTCAAGTTTGTAGATTTTACGTAATTTGTTTTTGTTAATTTTCACTAGATTTTTACTGACATGATTAACCAACATGCATGTTCCTTTGTTGTATGCTTATGCCATACGCTTAAATTAATATGAGTGAGTGTTTAGTACTATAGATACTAATAATATTAGTCAATCATAAAACCAAATGACCTTGATGAAAGATTTCAATGATAAACACACATCAACACTTTGCTCATAAAATTGCAAAACATAAAATAAACTTGTCTTATTTAATAGGACTATTTTTGTTATTTGTTTACACTTTCTGGACTATTTTGCAAGTTATTTAAAGAACGGTTATTTATTCGGTCATCGTAGGTCGTCTAAATTGCGTAACTCTTGTCGGCGTTTATATATTTTTCTTTAGTTGAAATATTATTTATCTTCTTACTCAAATCTAGAGGGGCTCGTTGCAAATTAACAGCCGCACAGTTCGATCAATCAAGGTTAAGCTACGCTTGCCGCGGTCAGTCCGTGGATGGGTGACCATCCCTTTCATATCCAGACCCCTCCGTGCCTCAGAAAGCACGTTAAACCGTTTGTACCGGCTGTCATGTACATCTTTGACAGTCGTTACGGATAGTAAGAAGCCTGGAAATCTGACAACAAGTCATAGCAAGAGGTATCATGTTACCCAGTACCTGGGTTGTGGAGGTCAGATAGTTCAGATTCAGCTGTATTCGGTTAGACTGGAAGCCAAGACGACCCCAATGTGTTATGTATGTGTTTGTACAGGCAAGGTAGATGATGATCTTAGACAAGTCCAGAATATACCATGGTTTATTCCATGCTTTTGATATGAATATTTATATTATATAATTCTATATTATCAGCGGTACCTAAAAAAAATTCGTAATAAATACTAATCAAGTGTATATTTAACATCCTTGCGTTTGTTGAAAATAGTACAAATATTCCCCTTTGACCACTAAAGTGTGCTTTTAACAAGAAAATGGTTGTCTGTAAAGTTGGTTTACGGACGATAGTTTAACGTGACAACGTCATAACAAAACATTGATGCGACGCAAGCGTACAATGAGCGTAACGGGACATTTTCGTGCATGCAGCCGGCGTTCATCGATTTAATAGACGTTGTCGCGTAAAAAAAAAAAAAATGCCTTGAATTATAAGTTTTCCAGACATCTAAAAAGGTTTTAATAGCAATTTGTATCACACTTCAGGATCTCGTAAAATTCTACAGCATACCTACAAAAACAAAAATATGGATATTATTTCCGTTTTTCCATATCATTTGGCGTATATTTCGCGAAATATTATTAAAATTTATTCAAATATCCAGACGCATAAAATGCAGAGGATTGCTATAAAATCTGGATGATTGCTCTAAAGTTTACCGTAAAATAAAAAATAAAACATTTTTCAACATTAGACGGTGTACCTATCTGTACAGTGAAATGTTGAATATTTATCAGAAGAAACACTTTCTATCATGTTTTGTTCTAACAGTCTTGATTATATAATTTATCTTTTCTTTACTGATTCTGTAGTTAAACAAAGATAGATGAAATATAATAGTCTTTAAAATAACCGAAGAAGGACTTCTACTGCACAAAAAAAATATTGTTGAAATGAATGCGATAAAAAATAGAGATAAATATTTATTGTAACTATTAACAAAAACTTTTATGTCGCAAACAACTTTCAGAATCAACGCAACAAAATGTCAAACTCAACACGAACTACCCACATTTTTTACATGGCAACCTCGCATACAGTACAGTCGATAAAACAAGTGACCGAGCGAAGGTTCCCGTAAAGAATTCGTTGCATTATTCAACAATGTTCTGCTCTTCACTTTGCCAAATGAAATAAATTACCATTGATACGTATTTCGCACGAATACGGCACAACAGTTTGCGTTGTCAATTTTGTATGTAGATTTTCGTGATTTTGATAGTGTTTTGTTTTGAGAAGAAAGTGGTTTTTTTTGTTTGTTTCTTTGTTGTCTTGGGCTTTGTAGTGTAAAACACTTCTATTTTTAAAATTCAAACGATTTATTCCGTTCTAATACCAAAAACGAATACCACTGTTATCAGTGGTATTAATTTTTGGTATTAAACAAATATTTGTTTCATCGTTGGAAAACATACATAGTGGTATTAGTTTTTGGTATTAGAACGGAATAAACCATTCAAACACTGTTCTTCGTATAAAATAACTTTATTATACACACTGATTCCAGACTACAGTCTTGCTTCGTAGCTCAACGATTACTGACTCTGCACTGCCTTTTACAATTTAAAACGACTTTTTCCCCACTCAGAAATAACGAGAATGTCCTAACCGTTATTATTTCTAAGTGTTGCCAAAGTAAAAATAATACACTCAATTGTCATATTGAAAATACATTTATCAGTGTGTTACAATATTAATCATTTGTTTTTTTGATAATGTTACCATAGTGGATATTATACTTCGATATTAAAATAATACGTGTTGTTTTTAAATTAAACCCAAACTTTCGTAACAATCGAAAAGTTTTAGTAGAATTAACTACTTATTTTTTATGAATGTGGCAAATCTGTCTAAGAAAGTGAGCAATATTTAACACATGAATTTGAAACAAGCTAACGGTAGTGTTTATGGACAGTTATGGCGAATATTATCGTTATTGAAAATAAACAAAGTATGTAAGCTCATATTTTTAAGGTGAAAGCATCTGGGTACCCCGAGAAATTCAAATTCTCTCACGTTTTTTGCAATTTGCAGGTCAGTATAAAGCTGTACGTTGATCAAAATATAATTCGATACCGTATCAATATGTGTTACAGAATTATAATCAATAAAATCATCAATACAACTGTCCAAGACCAATTTACCCTATTGAATGACTCGTGAAATCATTACATTTAAGGGCAATTCTAACTTAAGGAGTTGTATTGCTGATTCGAATGATTAATTATAATTCTGTAAATACATACATGTTATGGTTATAAAAAACGTAATAATATTTGAATTTCGCGGGCTACCTTAACGCTACCCCCTTAACCGCACTCACCGGACCACCAGCGCTACTTAAAAAAAAAAATTATCTCGTGACTGAGAAGGAATTATGAAAAACTAGCTTTTGCCCGCGGCTCCGCCCGCGTGGATGTCGGTTATCGCGTAAAAAAGTAGCCTATGTCCTTCTCCATATCCCAGGCTATATCTCTGCCAAATTTCATGACGATCGGTTCAGCGGTTTAAGCGTGAAAACGTAACATACAGACAGACAGACAGACAGATAGACAGACAGATAGAGTTACTTTCACATTTATAATATTAGTATGGATTAGTATGGATGACTCAATCAGCAACCTCGGTATAAGTGTGTAAGTAATCAGTAAGTGTGTCTAGAATTTTCTAACCACAATCAACATAAATGAATTATGGTAACAAGTTCCTTCGAGAAGCTATCGAATTTTCATTCCAAAATCCCTGTCGACTTTTTTTTTTAACACTTTGTCACCTGATGAGAACGGTATGGTTTGTGTTTTTAATTATTGTAACTGATTTTTAAGCACTTAAGACTTAAGACACTTCGCTACTTAAGATGTAGCTTAGACACTCGAGTCTTTAAGACTCACTGACCTTTTCAAAGTCAACCAATGAACATTGATAAATCGAAACACTACCAAACCGACAGAAACACTGCAACCCTCCATTTGCCACCATAAGCCCATGCTCCATTAAGGTGTAAGGCAGCGAAAATACCGTTTTATACTCGTTTTTAACCCTCAACCGTCGCGTCGAGTGAGCGTTTACTCCAGTTTAATTGCTTGCAAAATCCCGCTGCTGAAATACTGCTGTGGAAGCAAAATTTTAGAATATTAAATACAAATTACATACTCGCTGTGCATTTAAGTTTGCATATTAAATGGCGTACTGGTAATGCGTTTATGCTAGTTTAATTTGTAAAAAATTTACAGGTTAGTTGATTCAGTCTTGTTTTGGAGATAGGTATCAGTTTAGTTTTGGGAGCCAATTCGCCTATTGCAAGAATGTGTAAGGCAGTAAATGGCTACAGTGATGCTATTGATCTCTTGTTTGACTCTTTTGCTAAACAAAAAGCTATCCTTAATCGTTTACCGAGCAGTCCTTAATCTCAGCTTACCACTGTTATTATGAGTCTATCAATTTTAACTTCTTTTTTTTTTAATTTATTTTTTACCAGTGTTTTCAATTTAATTTTTAATTTTTTTGTTGAACATTTTTTAATCCTATTTTCATTTACATTAATTTTCATCTCTGTGTACTTGCCGATATTAATATTGTTTATGAATTTACTTAATGTTATGAATTTTTAATTTAATTTATCAATTTTTTTCAACTTTAACAAAAAAAAAATTCTAATATTTCCAATTATTTAAATATTTTTTAACCAATTCTTATCAGTTATATTATGTCAATGATTATTAAATTTTGCTTTTACCAATTTTTCAATCAGAATTTCATAATTTTTTTTTATATTATTTTTATATTTGCGCTTATTGCTAAGTAAGTTAGCTTATTTATATGATTCATTGTTTTATGCATGTGGTGTTTACCTATAAGTAATTGATGCACTGTTATTTTAATTTAAAATGTATTATGTGTTTGTTTCAGTGTATTCAATTGTTGGTGAACCTAATAAAATAAATAAATAAAATAAATTTGATTAACAGATTTATTGATCGTGGTTGATTTCGGGAAGTAATTAAGAAGGCCTCTGAATAAATGAATACTCGTTTTTAGGGTTCTGTTGTCAACAAGGAACCCTTATAGTTTCGCCATGCCTGTCTGTCTGTCTGTCCGCGGCTTAGCTCAGAGACTCTTAGTACTAGAAAACTATAATAAGTAAGTAAGTAACTATAATAAGTAGTAAGTAATAGTTAAGGAATGCATAAAAGCATATAGAAACCTAGGATTTGACCTGAGAATGGTTAAAGGCTTCACAAATATGAAAGCGCCAATTCTTCATCACAGCTAAATCACGACTTTAGGAAGTGGGAAAGGATGGGTGTTTGGGGGGAACTGTCTTATGGACTGTCAAAGTTGCTTGACAAATATTTTCATGCTTGACTAGCAAGCTTGACGAGGCTTGACGCAACGTCAAGCATCCGCATTAATTTTTCAGTCGTCACAGTGTGACCCTGTCTTGAACTTGCGCTAAAGCAGCAACATTCTGTAAAATATAGAATATCTTTAAATGCAGATATGGCGTTTCTTGCTTTCACAATTACTTTGTGCAAGAAAACAAAAAAGAAAGGAACATGACGAGGTCTATAACTATCTCCGCTCGTGTCGCGTGCACTCACCCTGATGTTGCGTAGCACACTGAATGAGATTGCTTGACGAGTATCCATCTAAACGGCCAAGCATGCTTGACAAGCATTGCAAAAATAAAACTTTCATCAAGCATTATCAAGCACATAGTTTGCTTGTCAAGGACGACCAGCTATCAGCTTCGTTCTAAATGGACGAAATTGCTTCACAAGCACGTCCATTATGTAATTTTGACGTTCAAAAAGTGCTAATTCTTTGCCTAATTTGAAAATAAATAAATTAGAATTTGATTATTATATAAAAAAGCAAAATAAAAGGAAACACAATCAAATACAATAAACATACAATACAATAAAAGAGCAATAACCTGAATATTTGACCTTGAAAGGACACGTTTCGTAAATACGGGCAAAAAGGTAAACCAAAAAACGATATTCAGAATTGGCAAATAATTCTCAACCCTTTTTGCCCATAATTCAAACCATGATGCGTGACCCGATTATCTTTACTGGTTATCCGGGATTGGGATTTCATTGGTAATTCATAAACATTGGATTGTGGGGTTATATTTATATAAATTCAAATTCAAATCTTTATTGCATATCTCATGTGTTTACAATATCTTAATTATAGTTTCATAGTTCACATGGACCCTGTCGGGCACAACAATTAGTATAATTTAAGAAGAGTAGCATGCTTGAAATTAATATTGTTATGTACGTCGTAATTTAAAACATAAGCTCGCGTGGGATCGCCGGAGCCCCGCAGCGCCGGAGCCGTGACAGAAACTATGCCTGCTGCATGTTGCATGCTCGCTTGCATGCTGCATGCTTGCTTGCATGCTGCTTGCTTGCACGCCGCATGTTGCATGCTTGCTTGCATGCTGCAATATGCAAAAAAAAAATAATTAAGAAATGAAAAATTTTAAATGGATAGAATGTTATTCTTGGTAATAAGTTTTATATTAAACTAGCTTCTGCCCGCGGCTTCGCCCACGTGGATGTCGGTTATATCGCGTAAAAAAGTAGCCTATGTCCTTCTCCGTATCCCAGGCTACATCTCTGCCACATTTCATGACGATCGGTTCAGCGGTTTAGGCGTGAAAACGTAACATACAGACAGACAGACAGACAGAGTTACTTTCACATTTATAATATTAGTATGGATAAACTATATAAGGATAAAGAATATTTGATTTGTTATTCTATGATATGACTCTTCTAAGATTAAACTTTGTGTGAAACAAAAATCAATGATTTAAAAATCTTTAAAGTAAGTATTCTGCGTATTGATTATTCTATGAAACAAAAAGATGAGTTTTTTTTTTTTGTGAAACGAAATTCTATAAAACTATTAGCTATAAAACAACATACAACCGTTTATAAACGTAGATTGTTATAACGCCTATGGGCGTTTAGTGACACTCAAAGTGTTAAGTAATGATTAACGATTATTTAAACATACATTTTTGTTATCTAAACTTCTCTTAACCTTAAGCAACGTTTATAAATAAACCCCTAAAAATTCACCTCAAACTATTTCCCAACCAAAATTACCAACCACAGACAATACTTCTTAAAAGCGGTTAGCCCATTTCCACTCTAGCTTCCAATCTCACCAGTAACTTCCACCGATTTGCATTCTAGATTTTATCGCTTCGTAAACTTGAATAGGTGGACTATCTGTTGGTAATAACTCAGGGTGACCACATAGGTATCTATCTGCCAACGCCTTCTGGTCGCCGTATTTCAAACTCCTAGATAAACTTCGATTAAACCAGGGCCGTTCGGTTTGGGGACGTTTAGGCTAAACGATTCGATTGTCGTGATGAGTGCAACTTGAGTTTCTGTTTATTTATATACAGGGTGTAAGGAACAGCTCTCCGCAAACTAACAGGGGCCCAAGTCTGCTATTTTTATAAATTCGTCACTCCAACACGATCCCATTGTCATTTTGCTAAAAGTTCGTAATCTGTTAAATTCATAATGGTCGATCATTGGTCGCTTAATGGTCTTGTAATAGAATTGTATTAGAATGGCATTTTGAACGTTTATTCATGTCAGATTTCATATATATATAAAGTTTCATTTTTACGGGATTACCAATTCTTTCAATGGAGTGTCAGTGGCTGACCATTGGAAAGTCATAATGACGCCATTATATTAGTAGATTACCAAACTTGTCAAAATCAACAATTAAGAAATCAATGATAGACCATTCTGACAAAATTCTCAAAATTTCTCTGGTATTTTTATTTAATCGTTTTTTTTAGTTACTATTCCTTTATTTCAATGTATATTCTATGTACACAGCACTCCATGTATGTAATTATAACACCTAAAATAAAAAAGCAATGGATGTTGAAATATTCTAACGGACGACGCGTAAAATCGGATATTAGTTTCTGCCTAGCTACAGAGTGCATTGAACTCACCGCGCCCCGAGGCGGGGAGGGCAGCCGAAGGCTCGCTGCGCTGCCATTCGCTACGTGCGTTTTGCCACGGTAAAGATACATTGCGTGTGAGGTAATAAAACAAATCAGGTTCATTGGATTCCCATAACGTTCCTGAAATAATATCATGCACCGGTCATCCTGGTATAATATACTGAATTCACCCCAACAGTTTCAGACTTTCCCTTACACCCTGTATGTACAGGCTTACCAACTAAACACATCCACAGCATTAATCCAGTTTTTTTATCATAATTATAGATCTCGCATGTATCTGTAAATTATAGGAAACCACGGCACTGTTTATTAGCGTACTGGTACATTATAAGAAAGTTTTTTTTTTTTAAACATTTACTATGTTATAGCTTATAAATGCTGGGTTTTCTTACGAACATCTTAAAAATAATTAAAAGATTTTTACGAAATATACTGAATTTACCACCGAAAACATCAAATTCACAACTGTAAAGCAAGTCATTGCATCTTCTGAGAATATAGGATGCGTGTACTCTTTGTTTTGTTTCTTCTTGTGGTTCTTTTTCTGGACTTGAGCCTGGTAAACATAACATTTGTTTTATATAAAATATATGTATTCCATAAAATAATTACGTTGGTATTATATAAAACGCTGTAAAATAGGAAATTATTCTGAATCAAAGAAAGAAAAAAAAACAAAGAGAAATGTATTGATAATAATGAATAACTAACTAATAATAAGAAATACAGTTCTTCAGGAAGTAGCATTGTTTTAATAGTTGGCCATAATTAGTACCAGTATGCACAATAAGGAGTGAAGGTTCTGACAAGTCGTGATTTGTAAAATCGTATTTGACCACTCCTTGAAGTAGAATATAGATGATTAGAGAATCTCAGTCGATTGGAACTATAGCCAACGGTAAATCTAAGAAATTATAATATTACATATAAAACAGATACATTTGTAACTATTGATCAGTCCGTGTGGTGCCGAACGTAAAGAATAGCACCACCCCATTTCCTCCCGTGGGTGTCGTAAAAGGCGACTAACGGACTTACTAGAGAATGGGCAGCAGCGTTCTATATGCATTTTTAACACCATACTGCGATCGCCAACCCGCCTGCTAAGCGTGGCGGTTATGGCAAACCCCTTTGGGGGAAGCCTATGTCCAGATTGTCCAGCAGTGGATTTCTTTCGGCTGAAATGATGATGATGATGATAAATTACGAAAAAATCATTTATTTCAGAAAATATCCATATTTCTAAACACACATTTCTTAACCAATTCACATTCAAAAAAAGTATGCAAATGTATCGAGGACAGATGTATAGAGGACAGCAGTGGAGAGCTCTCATCCGCGAACACATTTGTTATAATTTTGCTACCGCACCTAACACGACTCAGCAGCGACGCACACTGCTTCCTTATTAGAGCGTGAAACCCATCAGTGTGCGCTTCTACGAACATAGTCGAAGCACTGCAGAATCGTGGTAGCCCCAGCAGCAACCAAAACGCGTTGTTGTTAAACACGTAGGGCGATGTGTGACCCAAGTGTGTAGTTAACCCACAGGCTGCACGTGTAAAGTGTTTGGCAGTAAGACTTAAAAGGAGTCACTTTCACTTGATTACTGCTACGCGCGAACCTGCGAGCCAACTTATAACAGACAGACAACGCCCTACGTGCCCTATCCACATCCGCGTTATTCTTTAGGCCTTGGAAATGGTTATGAGGGTTCATTTTTGACAAGAAAGCGCCAGGGTAGCCCATGAAATTCAAATTGTCTTATGTTTTTTGCAATTCAGGTCAGTGTCATGTTTTGATCAAAATACAACCTGACAGTGACCTGCAAATTTAGAAAAGCGGAAGTAATATTGAATTTCGCTGGATACCTTAGCACTTAAGAGTTTTTTTATGCTGGAAAAGTTACTTGTACTATGTAATTTTATTTTTTATACTTTTATAATTGTGTGTTTAGTTTGTGATCTTCCTGAACTAGTCACAATAAATACTTTTTTCACTTCAGTAGCTCAAACATGTGGGTTTTGCTGCCTGAAATCAGTGAGCAAAATGCGATTTTGCTCACTGAGTGAGACAAAGTAACTTTTTTTTTTTTTAGAAAGCCTCAAATATGATATTCAGCCTTGGGTTAATTATACAATTCAAAACATTCACACTCTATCTCTTTCCCGCCATTAAAAAGAAAGAGAGACAAAGACCAGCCCTTTCGAAGTTCCGATTTTGAATTCGACCTCAAAGACAAACACGTTCGGAATTTCGTACTAACTAAAGAAATTATGCAAAAAGATAATTATGTCTTTTAATGTAATTTATTGAATTTTTACTTATTGTTGTATTTAAACGAAAATAAGTATTTACTGCAAATAAAACTGATATTTAACCTGTAAATATTTATTATCTCCTAAAGTGTTCTCGCGGTTTGTTTCCACTAGTTCTACTGAACAATTCTACGGTAGAAATAATGTTTTTTTTTTTTTCTCACTAGTACTACGATATTAGGTATAACAATATAGTAGAACTATGGGATTCTCTATTCCCTCTATTTCCCACTTGTTCTACCTGTTCCATCGTTGGAACTAATGAGATATCGCTGCTGAAGTGAAAAGTTATGTGTGTTACAAGAGAGCAATGTTTTTTGCATCTCGTGCCTTTGAATCCCTCGCCACACTCAGAATTCAAAATCAGCACTCGCAGCAACAAACGACTTTGCTTTCTTGTTGCACAAATAACTATTATTTCTTTCTTTTTTCTTTATTTCTTTCTTGTACAATTATTTATACCTCACTAGTAAGCACCATGCGTTGCAATGGCTTTTTCATATTTATTTTTATTAAGAAACTTCTCCGGTGCGCACACAACAACTTACCAAAATTTCATCACATTCACATTTTCGAGTTTTTTCGAGATTAACGCACAATTGATTTTTAACTAAAGAAACATTGATTTTTGCGAACTACTTAGCGCTTCCCTCATAAAGGAATGTTTTTTTATGGAAGAAAAGTCACTTGCACCATTTCACTATTCTTCATAACTAAAACAAAAGACGACGTATTTGATCCTGTGTTTTCTCGTCACCACTTCACCCAAATTCTCGTTCCTGTCGCAAAATCTAAAACACCTTTTAATCAGTCGCAGAGGCTAGCACGAGACAGTTGATTAGAGTCTCTCGAACTGTTCTACACCGGCCGATAATGAGTCCGTCGGTGACCAGTGGTTTAGGCTTTGCCAATCTTCTCGCTTTCGATTTGGACTGGGATTTGATGGTGGATTCGAGTCAGCACGGCTTTTTGGAGGATTTTCGGCTTCTAGAGACTAATTGCATGATAACATTGCATGGATAAACACTATCAGATGTGGTTTTTAGGGTTCCGTACCTCGCAAGGGACAAAACGGAACCCATAAAGGATCACTCGTGTTTCTATCTGTTTGTCCGTCTGTCACAGCCCATTTGCTCCGAATCTAATGAACCGATTAAGTTGAAATTTGGTACACATATCAATTTCTGTGACCCGGACATGGACGTATTACGGAAATAAATGAATTTTGAATATGGAGGTAACTTTTGGGAGACAAATAAGAAAGTTTAAAAAAAGCACACTGCACCGTGTGACATATAAAATGAAAGGGGATTACTTGGGTCTCAGGTATATTTTTTTATGATTTTAAATTAAATAGTTTTAGAGAAATTTAAGACAATAAAAGAAAACTGACCATTCCCCTTTATCTCCGAAACTACTTTTTTTTTTTAATACAAAATCCTGTTCAATATTCATAGATTACAGGAAAACCTTTAAGAAATCTATGGTCTTAAAATAATAATAATATATTTATTTGACGTAAAAAGTACACATACAGAGTGACACTTACTTAAAAATGGGAATAGCCTGGTACAAAATATTGATCAATGACCCCTATGCTAGGAAAAACCTGTGTTACAGGGGTCATCCATCCGTCCTTTATGGATGTTATACACTGAAATAAATGTTTGCATAACTGTAACAAAAGTTTTGGTTACTGTTTACACAAAAATTGTGACTTGCGAACTAGATGTTATCTGTTACAAAACCCTGTTTTGCACACTAATAAATCGTTTTGTTTAATTTAAGCAAAGTTTATTTCCTTATAACTAAAGTTGAGTTATTTTTTAGTAACTTAATTAGTTCGGCTAATTATTTCTTTCAGTGTAATAGTTACTTACCATTAGTAAAGTGCACTTTTGTAAAAAATATATAATTAAACAAATAAACTATACTAATACAATTGATTTTGAGGATAAGAAAGGCAGTATCTATTTATGAAAAATAACATGGTAAATCTCCGAACATTGTGCGTACATACTCGTACAAGTTACTTATGCAGTTGGAATGTATGGGAGAACTTTTTTTTTTCAACTACAATGTTAAGTTTGTTCTTGGGATAAATTCATCCCAATTACCCTTCATTGTGTGTTGTCCGACACGCATTTGGCCGGTTTTTAATATTCAAAAATCTGTGAATTTTGTAATAGTGAAGAAACTAATTGTAAAATTGACCAAAGCTGTGATTTGATTTGTGATAGTGTAGAATAATTTGGTCTGAAATAAACATACTAATTAATAATCGCTTATTTCTTTTTTAGGGTTCCATAGTCAACAAGTAACCCTTATAGTTTCGCCATGTCCATCTCTGTTTGTTCCGGCTAATCTCCAAAACGGCTGGCCCGATTTCGACGGGACTTTCAGAGCAGATAGCGGATGTCATAAGATGTGACTTATATTTTAGAAAAAGTCACGCAAGCGATGCCGCGGGCAACAGCTAGTATAATTATAATATCATAAAATTTTCTTCACGTATTTCCACTACCAAACAAAAAAAGAATCACTGAGAAATCAGGAAACATCAAAGTCAAAGTCAAAGTCAAATCATTTATTTCAAATAGGCACGAAGATGCACTTTGGAACGTCAAAAATTACATGAATAGTTAATTGATTCTAGTTGCGCCTTCCAAAATGTAGTTATGTATGGAGAAGAATGGGCAAGAAACTCCATACTCTTTTAAAATGTTAACAATAGTTTGTATATAATTAATATTTATAGGTGAAGACGAACATACATTAATAAAAAACCATACAGACGAACATAGTACCTCCTCCTTTTTTGAAGTCGGAAACAGCATTCAACCTAATTCAGTTTCCTTGAAAATGTTTCACATACTACATTTTGAAAGTTGCACACAAAACTAGAATAACCCATGTGGCATTAACACGCATTGAAATAGCAACCGTATTTAAGAGCTACAAGGTTCAGTTTGATTTGGGTGTTGTTAATTTGAGGATAATTCTGAATTAGGTTGGCACCACTTTAAAGAAACACTAATGAAGTGGTGGTCACCAACTCAGTTATAAACAACGTTTTGCAAACTACATGGTACTTAGTTTATAATTCGTTTACACAGAAAATTACCGAACAACTGCAGTATATTATTACTAAAGAAAGGTTATAAAAGATACAATGCACTTGGTGCATGAAACAGCGCCGAATTTTCGGGAACAAATATCAAATAGTAAACATGGTAAATATCCCGTTTGTGTTAATAGTAATGCACTCAACATTTTATATTTGATTATTTCTTTGTTATGGTTCAGTAGTAAATAAGGAACCCTTATAGAGAGGTGGCCTGTGTCTCAGCAGTAGGAATGTTAGAGGCCGGTTATGAGTCAAACAATAATTGTTGGAAAAAGTGGTGAGATATACATTTGAAACCTTCTAAATACAGATGTTTTGCCGAAAGGTTCTGGAGTGGCGACCGCGCACCGGAAGACGTAGTGTTGGAAGGCCTCCCACAAGGTAGGCCGATGACCTTGTAAAGGCCGCAGGGATCCGCTGGATGCGGGAAGCACAGAACCGGTCGAAGTGGCGGTGCTTGAGGAAGGCCTTTGTCCAGCTGCAGTGGACGTCTTTCGGCTGAAATGAAGATGAATGATGAAATACAAATGAATGTGTTACTAATTCCATTTAGTGAGTAATTGCGTAAGAATTCAAACTGAACAGGGTTTGTTTATATTTTCGTCATACTTTTGAACAGACTATACTTTGTCTGAAAAAAAAAAGAAAGAAAGCATAACGTTTATTTGATCACACTTCCTGAAATACAAATAAAAAAATAAAAAGTGAACATTATATTTTAACAAGTATAGTCAAGAAGGCGTCAAAAAGGTTCATTTTAGCATTAATGCCAAACAGATGCTGACTGACGCTGGTTTTCTAATGACTCTTTAGGGACAAGTAACGGGGAGTACAAAAAGTTACAACATACCTAAGAAATAATTTTTGTACTTATAAATAAATAAATAACCTAGTAATATTTTTTGAAGTGTGTGTTTTTCAGCTCCAACGCACGACTGTAGTTTACTTCTTAAAAATATATATATATATGTATATTATATATATATATGCATACATACTTACATGCGTCAGCTGTCGCGCAGCATACCCTGTACAAATCGGCTGTCACACACACATACGTGATTTCAAAGTGAAAAGTGCGCAAGGTACGTTGCGCAGAAAAACAACGCTTATATTAATTTCACTCCTAATAAAATTTCCATACCGGGGGCCTTATAGGAAAATCAATTATGAAGAAGTAAACTCTAAAAATTAAAACCACATGAACAGTCCCAGCAAAAGCTGTTCTCAGCGATTAGGTAGACGATCTCCTTAACAAAGACCCGAGCTCTGCTACTTCTTACTAGGTAAATAGGCAGCTAATTTAGTTTCACGTTGTCTTCTTGACATAGAGAACATCTTACTATATGATTAAAGCCACTGTCACAATACCCGACTATGTACAACACAGTTGCATAGTCGCAATTAGTTTCAACTGAGGATGGATCGAGCTTCACTCCTCCAAGACGTGATTAACTAACACACAGACGGTTCATTTATATTATTAGTTCAATGGAGGTAGATCTGTGGTTCGCTCCGATTGAAATGTAGGTCGATAATAAACTAGTAGTTTCAATCTCGTTTGTGATTTAGTTTAGAGGAAATGAACGGAGACAGTGGTTCTTGGGGAGTAAAAGAACAGTTTTATGTTCAGAGTCGTTAAGTTGACCTAGAAAAGTGTTCAGCTGGAAATTAGCCCCCATTGAGCGCTCATTGTGTCAGTCTATGTAAAATTCCTATATTTATATCTGTCATTTGTATGGTCTACGTAATGAAATATTCTGTTCTATTCGAATGAGTTAGTGAAAAAATCAAAATAACGTTAGGAGTCGACTAAGTTCCTGCTTAGCATTTTCGGATCTAAAAAGTTTATTAAAGACTTGTTTATTATCGCGAACATGTGGTTTAATAAAACTTTTTTGGAGCGACAGCCATAGAATCTGCACATACTATACTCCATTTATTATAACATTAGACAAACAACTGTTCTCACCCTTTCGTTATTTCGATGTAAACGTTTAATAAAATCCGTTATTTCACGATAACTACAAAGCACTGTAATTTATTTACCATTTACATTAAAATAATTACTCTAAAGTGCAGTAATTTCAACAATATTACACAATAACTGTCGTTATTTAGCCGTTATTACATATCGGTGTCAGATTTTTGGGTTTCTGACAACCAGTAACAAACGAATGACATACATCGTAGATTAAATTCTTTCAATTACCCCAACTGTATAATGTTCTGTGAGTCACGAACGCACCTCAATGGTTTAAGAATGGTCCTTTCGTTCAAAGACTGAACCTTGCGTCAACAGAAAGACCACGACACAGCCTATCCAAGATCGACAGTTTCACTCATTTGTTGTTAAACATAACCTACTCTGTAACAATTATAAAGTTGTATACGAATACCGAATACCTCCACTATCTTACTGAACATGTAGACTCACACTGTGTATTCATCGGCTCTGAAATTCAATATTAGAACTCCTTTGAGAATTAAAGCAGACGGTGAGTTTCAAACTAGTGTTGTTCTTGGGCACCCTAATTACTGTAAGTTTAATAATTCATTTTGCATGTAAATGGCATTGGTTTACATATAGGGTAGCTAATATTGTTTGAAATATGTATAGGTTTTGGATCGATATTTAAACACGTATTAAAACTAAACCGGTTCAATTTGGTTGAATGTGTGTGTGTGGTGAGGGTGTGAGGGTGTTTGTATGTGCGTGTGTTTGGATTTGCAGGTAGTAGAGCTTTTTATTGCTTGTTGCTTTCTAATTCACCCACCAAGCAACAACGCAGTATACCGTACTGCGTTGTTGCTATAAAATGGGTCCCTGCAAGTCATTTAGAAACAAATTCAAAGAAATCGATATAAAGACTGCCTTTTCTTTATATCTTAGAAAGTATTTAACATATTGGCGGCACGGTTGGCGCAGTGGTTAAGCGATTGACTGCTGCGCTGCGTGACGCGGATTCCCGCACGGGTCAAATATTTTTATGACCTACAAGTAGTTGTTCCCGGTCTGGCTGTTTGTGTATGTGAGTTTAAATGTTTGTAAACGCACCCACGATACAGGATAAATTATAATATTAGTATAGACAAGGATACGAAGGACAACCAAAAAAAGGAGAAGTTCTCATTGGGTGTCAAAAAATTCGTCCGTTTTTAAATCAAACATGGTAAGTAACTTATAAACTAAGCCCCACAAAACCGTTGCTATGGTTTGACTGTTTCGGTGAGTCTCTAGACACTCATACTGCAACACATACTCAACAACAAAACAACAACTCATACATACTTACTAAACTAAATGTAACTACTTATTAAGATGGATAGCAATGCCAATTCTTTGATCTAAAAATAGGCCAGCCCTTTTGTCAGGTGTAAAGTCGACCAAAACCTCTTGGTGAAATACTAGATGAGCACTCGGACCTAGTGTTTCAACCCTAAACAGCTCAAAAATACAGCTTAAGATTAACTTAAGCTGTATTTTTTTTTTTAGTTTTCTTTTCTGTTTTCCTCAGCCAAGCTGAAACGATGTGAGAGATTATAGTAGGAAGAGAACATGAATGAATGATGTGAATGTTTCAAAAGGAAACCAACACTAGGTGAGTATTTGTAACATTCATATTTCGAACAACCTATTTCCAGAAATTTTCATTTAACACATAACAAAGTATAACTTTAAAAATTCTATGTCAAGAAGTATGTTTTTCAGGCTCATAAAACTCTCTAGAGGTTCTCGGCCTCGTTCATTTTAATCTAAAAAAATAAACGTCTACTTTAAAGCGGCATTGCTTTAACAGTCTGCCACTGAGTACCTTCTTCAATTTACCTGCCTTCCTTACGCTGGAAAAACTAAAGTGATGTTAGCCGAGGAGTCAGAGTCATCGATTTTCTTTTGTCATAATTGTTTATACCAAAAATATACCAACAAATTTTCTAACGAATTTTCCAGTTGTATATCTATTATCTACAGTTGTCGTGACTCTCCCGTCATTGCTCAAAGAATTGCCTAGGTTTAGATAGGGCGACAAATGGAACCATGACGGGTTATTGCTGGTAGTGAGTGAGAATAATTCGTTTCATTCCTTACCTAAATGTTACTGCTTCGCTATGTAAGTACTTGAGAGCGGGTTGTCTCGGTGTAGGTCTCAGGTTATTATGTGACGTCGAGTGAAGCTCCGTGTCCCACCTGTAATGATATTTATTTGCCATGATACCCGACCTGGCATCACCTAGGTATCGTAATTTGACTAAGCGTCGTGATCTAGACGCGTGCGATTATACTATAGTCGTAATGGGCCCAGTACCTACATATTTTATCTTAACTAAACAGTTGAGCCATCGGACTCTCTACGTCAACACGCAGGGTCCAACGGCTTTCTCTCAGTCTCTTTGAGAGCAATATCAAACCATACCTACACGGAAACTCCTCGTGTAGCATATAGCTTCGAACTGTAATCCCGCAATGGATATGATTCTACATAATATAATGACTTAAATTCTAGGATACTTAGCTATGATATCAGGCCGGGGCGCAGGAAAACACACAAACACTTCACACACACAATTTGGGAGACTTGCTCGTCTAACGCCATTAGTAAAAAGGAAGTTGGTTCATAGACAATAACTCACCATGAATTAGGTGGAAGGGACGCTTTCAGTGTTGCCGCGTTATTTACAGATTTATGGTTTTTCGTGTCAAACGACACGACAACAGTATCGTTCAGAAGTCCAGTGTCAATCTCACAAAGTTATAGAGTATCAAAACCAGTAGCACTTATGACCTTCTTCTTTAGACACATTTCAAACACATTCACATACACCCGTGTATCGCTCTCTTTCATCCTTAGGCAATCAGAAAGAGCGCGGTATATAAATGTTTGTTTTAGTTGGTTGGCAGGTCATGCCACGCAAAAATGAATCTTACAAAATAAAACATCACAAAAGGTGAGGGTAGATTTGAAACAAAATGAATGTGCTGGATTGAATAAAATAGTATGACGTTGTTGGTTGGTGAACTTAATTAAGAGTGTTTGTGTTATTGCTATTAGTGGTGTTTTGATTGAATATCTTTATTCAAAATGCAAGCAAATATAAGTATTGAAGCCAGGGCAAATATTGTCGCCTTTCATATAAATGGATTTAAATATCTCAAATTTCCAATGAAACCGGCTCAGTGTAAGTTATTTTTTAATATTATGTGCTGATACTTGTGAACGGTGCATGATTTTCTTGTTAATAAATCGCTTGTTACAAGTGTGTAATAAAGCGTTATTTTTGTTTTAGAGAAATGCTGGAAGTCGTTGGGTTAAGAGATTTGAGGAAAAAATTGTTTGAAGAGTCGTGTAAGATGTGGAAGGCCGTAACTAATTAACCACTGTCAGCGACGTTGTAGGGTGGAATATGAAACGAATGGTTTCATACCAACTAGTAGATTTGCAGAACAATTTGATACGTCATTGCGCCATCAATTGAAAATATATGGGTTTTAATGAATAGTAGTTGTGGGATAGTTTAAATGGCACAGATATTTATGTGCAAATATTGTGAGCTCCATGCTTCGACGTTTTCTAAGCTGCATTGATAATAATGGAGGTCATATTAAATATTAATTAAAAAATGTAGATAATTTTTACGGGGAATGTGCTGGCTGTTATAGTAGGTAAGGAAGGTAAGGAATAAGTTAGTTTATGATTGTAAGATTGAGGTTAAGTTTCAATCTTCTTTTCGTCAAGAAAACGAACACCTAGGCTTTATTCTCAAAACACACATAAATTAATTTAATGTAGCGGTTTATTTATTTTGTTTGTAATAATTATAAGCGTTGTAAATAAATACTGTTGCTTAATTGCTATAATAATTCTAAATAGAAAACAGTGAAATAATCACCCGATTATTTTATTGCTTTTTATTTAGAATTATTAATTTTATTCCTATTTTCAACAATATTTGACTTAGTTAAATACATATAATAACTATTGTTGCAAATATAAAAATGACAAAAAGAAAAACTCCTCGCGAGGATCGAACTCACGGCCTGGGTTTATGAACGCACGCACAACGGACCAAGTGCGGAGAAGGGAGCCCCATCATCATCATCATCATCTGGGTTTATGAATCCGATACCTGATTCTACCTACTGACGATACTTATCATAACAGTGCGAATTTTAGTAATATATTATTGAACCGGCCAAAATCAAGCCTGTCAAAACAAAAGACGACGACGATGGACGGTGTGTAGGTATGTGTGTGTGATGAGGTCTCATTAGGTTGGCTACGTTAAAGACATTACTCACACAAACAGAAATTCGCATTGCTACGTCCATAGAAATATGATCATTAAATTGCCACTGCAATTATGAACCCGACCGTACCTATCTGGGTTCTGGGTCTGGACCTACATTTGGTTAGACTGGAAGCCGATATAGTTGGGAAAAGGCTAGGCAGATGATGATTTGTATTAGGTATCTTAAACAAACAATTACGTAAAGATCTCTTATACATTAGGTATTTAAATTATTTCTAACAGTTCATTTAAGCAGCTTAAACATACCTTCTCTCTATATATCTACCTCTAGAGCTGTAAATATAAAAGTGACACCAGCTACACAAAGTAAATATTTGAAAGTTTTCGTAAAAGAAAACACTGAAAACCTGGTACGATTACGATTAAGATTGATTTATTTGTAGTCTTTAAAGTTTTTATAAAAGGTTTTATTTTTTTAATACATTTCATGAACCGGCCACCCTAAAATTGTTGTACCGTGTAAATTCTTAGTAATAAATATTAGTTACTACATGTTGAGTGATTTACGTGAACGGCTAAGACTTGTAAACCGTTAAAAGGGACTTTTTTAAACGCCAAAATAAAATGTTTTCTCTTGTTACTACGGCTTGGAATAAGCCGATAGACTCAGGTTTCAAATTTTATCCACGTTATATTGTTTGGGTATCGTAAAAGGAACTAAAAGGTTCGGTTTATAAGGAATAAAGGATAAAATCATAATGTAGACATCTACGCTTTTTATTACAGCTACATACGTTTTAGGATTCCTTATTTGTTTTTTTTTTTTAAGCCAAACAATACTTACACAATTTTTCTACGAATATTAGGATTATTAATTCTTTATTTGTCATGTTCCTCATCTCTGGCTTGCATTTATTGGCCGGCTGGAGTAAACACTGACGAGGAACTGAGCTCCCACCTCATTCTTGCCTTTATTGGCCGGCTTGAGTGGAGATTCACATGAGCAAACGTGCTCGGAGGAAGGAAGTATTCCAGTAAATGCTTATAAGAATCTTGACCATCTCCCGGGCTCTGGGATTGTTCTGAGAGCCGTGGAATACCTCTCCACTCCTCGTATGGAGCTAGCGACCGTTTCCGGGGCCCATTAATAAGTGTGCAAGTCACCCCCTGCCATTTAATCCATGTACAAACATTGATCAGGCAGGGGCCATAGTCCTTCTATAGTTTTAGGTAACCAGTCCATTTTAACCAATCAAACCCATAGTCCAATATCTTTGTTTCCATATCCTACAATAGTCTTATACCAACCGGGGGTTGTCCTTGGGTGCTCTTGCATAGTGCGTACAGGGATAATCGTCGGTTGGTGCCTCATTTAATTAAAAAGCGTCTAACGGGCCTCTGCGAATTGGCTTCGGCCCCTCGTACGCCTTCCAAAGGTCCGGGACCCCAGGGTTCCAAGATATGTAGACATATAAAAATAAAATAATAATAATAAATTCGTTTATTTGCAAACAAGAGTCACTATTACATAAAAAAAGCTCTGCCTCCTGAACTAGGTAGTTAACCTGTATCTCAGGAGACAGGTATGTAACAATACTCTAACAAAAAATATCACTAAAATGTTCCCCGTCTCTCCGACTAGGTGAAACGTGCCTGAACGTGCATTACTACCGTACCCATGTCTGCAGAGTTCAATTACGGCCGTCTCTGAAATTAGGCATTTTTCGTTGCTAAATGTGTCGTGAAGTGAAAAAAGTTTCAGGGTCCCTTTCACATCTTATGTAACTTAAAGGCATACTTCTTCGTGAAAAAAAAATATCGCGCATTTTTGTGAAAAGTTTGGTGAAAATTGAGAGAAAAGCGTCGTAGATAAAGAGATATTTTTGGGTAAATTTTTTGTTGACTGAAGTATTTAGTTTTTATTTATAGGAGCTGTGTCTTTTTCTTTTATAAATTGAATTTAGGACTTGTTATGTTGTTTTACATAAAAATATTAGTATTTTTATCGCCTCGCACTGAAGACAGAAGAGACGCTTGGGACTATATTTTCTTGAAATATGCTTAAACCCTTGTATGCCGTGCCGTGCCGAACATGAATCCACGTTGCCAAAATGGCTTTTAACTGTTCTGTTACCGGCCATACGAAGGGTTAAACGTACTATTTTATACTAAAGATCTTCAGTTGACTTGACACACAGTAAGAATTTATTATCATTTTTCATAATCTCAGATAATTTAGGTAAGTACTTTTCAGTGCTTAATTATTGAACCATCTACTTTAACGTTATTATTCTAAGTTAAAGTGACCATTTCCAATAAGAAAGACTTAAAAATTAGTTTCAATGGAATTTTAACGAAGTATGACGTTGAGTTTGGTGTTGCAAAACTTGATAATTGCCTCATATTTTACATCCCGTAAATATTCCAAACTTTCACATAAGAACATTACGCCTGTATTCCCCGAAGGGATAAGCAGAGGTGCACCTATAGTTCAGCCAGATTTTGCCAGTTATGTTCAAGTCCCATGTAATGAGAGCGATCCTATGCCATCAACCGGGTACAAATCCAGACTCAGAAGGCTGCTACTCAGAAATTCCAGATGGAAGAACTCAACGTGAATTTCGTTCTAAAATTTTCGCTGTCACAACATTCAACACCCCATCAAAAACCTACATAAAAAAGCGAATTTATTATTCGCTAACATTTCGTAATTTCACACGCGTTATAACATTAAACAGTTACATAAATATCACTGCTGACACCCTCATATAAAGCAACAGGTAAATATGAATTACTGCCAAAACACCGCTGTGATGTAGGCACTCGTATTACAGTTCGTAATAACGTTTTGAGATGTAGAAATGTTTTTAATGTTGCATTAGTGTTTTTTGGACTGTAATTTCGTTTTGAGGGATATACGGTTTTAGGGATTTACATTGTAACAACCTGTAGATATTTTTATAGTAGATGTGAGATAAAGAAATGTTGTATTACTAGTAGGTATAGTTTTAAGAATCGTTTTTTCGTTTTCAGAGATTTATGATTGTATTGTATACAATGGGGACAGTTTTTATTTTTCTTTGTTTTGACGTGAATACGTCTTTTAATTTGCTTCTTTATTGGGAGGCAATTCAGAAAACTGATGATATCAAAATCGGGGGATACAGTTTGGTGTTGCAGCTAAATATCTATCATCTACATTCAAAATGTAATTACACCACTCGATAGCTAAAGGATAAAAGAATTCGTTTAGATAAAATATAAGGCATGTGTTTAATGGAACCTCTAATAATTCCCACATTAAATAAATAAAAATAAAATCATTTTATTTCGGATAATACAAGATCCATAAATTGTTAGTAACATGTTTGCACTTAAATCACTATTGTTAGTAACTTAAACTAAAGACGAATTTGTGAGAAGACCACCCAACATCTAGACGCAACGAGAAATGGTAATGATCTAACTATGGTATAAGTCTCCGCACAAATTGCCTTATTATGGCGGAGGAAGTGTCTGCCGCCACCGCCTTCAGGATACTATTGTGACTGCCTCTTATTCTGCTCAGGAGTGAGGCCGTTTTTTTGCGGATGATCGCATGAAATCCATCGGTATGATTTACCGCGAACATTTCCGAGGCACTGCAAAAACGAGGCAGTCGCAACAGCATCCTAAAAACATTGTTATATTGGACGCGTAGAACATCCAGCGACCTTTTCGAGTAGTTGACCCAAAGATTACCGGTGTAAAAACTCTGACAGTACGCTTTAAAAAGCGTAATCTTTACTTGATCAGTACACCGAGAAAATCTTCGTGCCAACATATTACCCCTGACCGCCAGAGCCCTACGCTCCCTTTCAATGTCACCATGGTCGCTGAGGTCGCTAGTAAGAAAATGCCCAAGATATTTAAACTTCGAGACTTTACGAATTGACGTACCGTTTATGGAAAGACCGAGAGCATCCTCCCGGCACTTACCAGCGACCCCAAAGACCATGTATTCACATTTTTTGGCATTATAGACCAGTCCATGTGCAGCAGCGTAGGTCTCACATACTTTGAGCATCTCCGCGATCGACCCCGGCGACGGGCCCAGCAGCACCATGTCATCCGCATAACTGATGTTGTTACAACTAGCACCATTTACTCTGCATCCGACACGCATGCAGCTGAGCTCGGCAATGAGTTCATCTACATATAGATTGAAGAGCCGGGGAGACGACAAACCACCCTGCCTCACCCCGCACTCCAACCCGTATGATTCCGAGAGCGTATCAGACCATCTGACACGGTTTGTCTGGCTTAGATACCAATACCGCAAAACCCCGAGCAACTCCTCCGGTATACCCCTACTCCTCAATTTACTCCAAAGCACGTCATAAGAAACGAGATCGAAAGCCTTGGAGAGATCAAGGAAGCAGGCGTACACCGGCGTCTTACGGTCAGTGTAGTATCTTACAGCATGCCTGACACCTAGAATAGCACTTTCGGTTGATAGTCCAGGAGAAAACCCAAACTGTGCATCGTGCAATTTTATATATCTTGCCAAATAAGAGTCAAGCATACTGTCCAACACCTTAGCCGCAACAGTTGCAAGAGAGATCGGGCGATAATTGTTTATGTCAGAGATGTCTCCTGTCCTATTCTTCACGATGGGTACAACAATGGTCTTAATTAAGTCTGCCGGTAAATACGAATGGCTGAGACACATCGTATAGAATAAGGACAGGACTCTAGGCATATGCGTGCCTGCATATTTCAGATGTTCTATGCTAAGCCCATCATGACCAGGGGATTTGCCCCTACTCATACTATTTATGACCGGCATTACTTGCTTCGTGGTGAAGCTTAGTAGCGGCTCATCCCCCCGGTCATGAGACACAAAGCCAAATCCCGACACTGAGGGGCCAAGTGGAGACCTCACTTCGAAATGATCTCTAAACAAATTAGCAATTTCGCCATGCTCAGTAACCCCTCCCACATCCGCCGCGAGACCAGGCCTAGCCTCCAACTTACCTGTGGACTTCCAAAATGCACAGAAATTATTATTTGCTCGTTGTTCTGCTAGTATGTCCATTTTAATTTGGTCTTGTCTATTTTGACAGTACTTCAGCCGGCTTTTGAAAATTTTACGCGTCTCGTACATTTGATCATTTGACATTGCACTCCTAAAAATATTATTGAACCCTCTATTATAATGATTGCACATTTTTTACGTGAATTTCAAATACTCGTAATTCCCATTTTGCGCTCCTAAAAATATTATTGAACACTCTAATATAATGATTGCTCCTCTTTTTGTGAACCTCAAATATTTCCCGTTTTGTGCTCCTAAAAATATTATTCAACACTCTAATGTAATGATTGCACCTCTTTTTCCGGACTTTAAATAATTCTCATTTTGGGGTCCTAAAAATACTTAATGGCCATGTAACTGCGACCAACTTGACTGCCACTGTGACATTAGAATCTTTATTGCAATAATTCTCTACGCCAGCGTTTCCCAAACTATGTGTCCCACTGGTGGGTCACGATGAATACTGGGTGGGCCTTAAAATATTTATTTTAAGCAATGATTAATAATTAAAACTAAGTACCGAAATAAATTGGATGTATCAAACTCATTGCGATTAAAAGTAAATAAAATTTATGTTGATACTAAAGCTGTAATGACAAAAAATTTGAAACGAAAACATCCTTCTCATTGAAATTGCACTCATTGTATTGAATGAATACTGATATTTTCAATTTTAACTGTGTTTATTTTTATTTTTATTTGAAAATTCATTTCTTTCTTTTAAAAATTTCTTAATTCATATATGTAGTTACGCCCATTTTTTCTACATGACAGCCGAGAGGTAAGTCCCGAATTAGGAAATTTTTGCTATGTCGATGTCGGTCGCAGTCCAGACGACTTTGGGAACCACTGCTCTACGCTAAGAAATTCTTTGCTTTGATTCTAGTACTGATATAATAATTAGCATTATCATAATAATAATAAACAGCCTATAATGTTCCCACTGCTGGGATACAGCGCTCCACTCTGTGAGAGGGAGTGGACTGTTATCCACCACGCGGGCCCAGTGAGGATTGGTGGATGTCACATGTCTTCGAACTTTTTGGTTCTACGACATGCCGGTTTCCTTCACCGTTTTGAGAACAGTGGTGATGAAACAATTTACATAAATTAAAGCGCTGTCTGGGCTCGAACCTACGACCTATACCTCGTAAATCGCTGGGCCACCACTACTCTTCCTCACATGCAAAGCATCATCAGCTTTTCCTAACTAGAATTGTATCGATTTGGCTTCCAGTTTAACCAGGTGCCACTGAATACGTATATTAGCAGTTAGGATGACATCTGTACTAATATATCATGACTGGTTTAATCTGGCTTAATCATTATTAGTAGACTATCTCGGTAACTCAGCGTAACTATCTGTAGTTAGGAGCTCACTAACATCATGTTACGTCACTCAAATTCAGTTAGTTGAATCTAACGAGTGAACGATAATATGCCATGTTTACGGAGTAAACACATGTCATATTTTATGTCCAATATCAATAAAATTAACCTCTTTTATTTATATAAAATTAGCTCTGTCTACTTTCTATCTCTCTTTCTTTTTACGGTTTAGAGCTAATACAAAAGGGATCTCACCTTGATCGACTTGAAAAATCTACAAAATTATCGAGCAAAAGGATCTCTCATTTAGTGAACCCACAGAGCGTTAAAAAGATAGAGATGTCAATACCTTTCATTTTGTAACGAAACTGACTGACGCCTCTTACTTCATATGCTACGGACGACGTCAAACATTCATGGTACTTAATCGTAATTAAAATTTAATTTAAAATTCTAAAACCCCCAACGTAAAAAAGAAAAGTGAACATTTTAAAAGTTACATAATATAATAACTACCCTTGATAATAGACAAATGGTGCAAAAATGTTAATAATAAAAAAATAAAAAATTTGAAATTTTTGAATAAACCCACTCCGCTTGAAAGAAGTGTAGGTTATACGAAAAGGAATAAATAAAATCTTAAAATCCACAAAAAAAAAACAGTTTTTTTTATAATTTTTATTTAATTTTAATTTTAATTTTTTTAAACTTAGTTACAAAAACCTGCTAAATGCGAGTTAGACTGCCACACGAAGGGTTCCGTACCCTTAACGATACAGAACAAAATTACTGGGAACAGCAGTAGAAAAAGCTGTTGTATATTTAAGCAAAAAAACGTTTGCTAAAGGCCAGGCCTATGTAGCTTTGAGCCGTGTATACAGTTTATAGGGTTATAGTAATTTGTGAATTAGATAAAAAAAAAAAAACTATTGTCCTCACGATAAATCAGCATTGGAAGAACTGCAAAGAATTAGAAATCGAAACGAAAACTAAATATTTTATTGTTGAGAATAAAAGCTTTGTCTCAATAATGTTTAGTACCTATTGTTTTGATTTCTAATTCATTATAGATAAAAGCTTTATCTCAACGTCTGCTGAACGTAAGTGAGGAGTAGGTTATCCAGCACATTGTAGATCATGTTGCAGTATCAGTTCAAGGTTACTAATCTTCCTATAATCTGTTCACTGAAACCATTCCAATGTGCCCAAACATGATACCTCTGCTGTAACTAAGCAAGGAGTTCGGTTTCTGCAGACCTCAGGTCATGCTGCAGCATCAAGTTAAGGTTACTATATTCTTGCAATACGATTGAAGTAATAGAATACCAAATTTCGTAACGATCAGACCCGTGAAAGCTGCTCACATCCCTTCATCAACGAGAAAAGAGCTGATGATCTTCGAACGGCTGAATCGATTTTGATAAAACATGCCTACGAACACTCACCATTAAATTACCTTTCAATTGAAAGAAACTGCATCCAAATCAGTCAACCCGTTTAAGAGCTACGATGCCACAGACAGACACACATCTCGACATCAACCGTTGAGCAGTTGCCCACCAGACACAACACCCGTCTGGTAGGAGGATTCCTCCCTTTTCTATGGAGTGTGTTTCTTCCTGTTCCTTATACCTCTATATTATGTATGTTATGATCCTTTTAATCGTAAAGTTTGCTCACTTCAAACAAAACCAAGACATCTACGTATTTTACCACTCTATGGAAACCATCCTTGCGCGTCGCAAACATAACGCCTTTTTTTCATCAGTCCAATAGCCTCAAGATGGGAAGTCATCAGTAAAATAGCCTTCACTTTTGGCCGTTTGGCTATATTGTAATCCTGACGCTGATTTAATGGCTTCTAGAATAGGGTCCCGTCAGTCTTTGTAATTAAGGGGCTGATTATGCGAAAGCCTTCGGTTAGCTCTGCTTAAGTAATTATGTAAAATTGGTCGGTAAACTGATGGGAGGAAGTTGGCTAAGTGTTTTGGTGCAGTGTTAGTTAATTTAGATAGTTATTTGTTTAAAATAATAAGACTTATCTGAAGTTTTTGTGACGTGAAAACTAAAATGTTTTCTAGAACTGGACCCCACGAACATTGCTTTAATAAATAATTGGCTGAATTAAAAAAGCGGCCAAGTGCGAGACGCACTCGCACTCCTAAGGTTCCGTACCACCGCATAATATTTAACACTACCAATATTATTTTTTTCAAGTTCTTTAGTAACTTACCACCCCTTTAAAAAAAAATACAGTTAATTGTTCTTTACTCATAAATTACAGGAAAACCCATATGAAATCTATGGTCTTAAAATAACATGGTAAATCTCTCAATATTGTGCGTACAAACTTATATTTGCAGTTGGAATATACAGGAGAACTTGTTTTTCAACTACCTACAATGTTAAGTTTGTTCTTAGGATAAACTCATCCCAACTACGGAACCCTTCATTGTGTGTGGTCCGAAACACACTTGTTCGGTTTTATTATTTGTTGTTAAAGCGGCCATGGTACACACTCTGAAAATTTCAAGTATCTACTTATAACGGCTCAAAATATACAGCCCTGTGACACAGACGGACAGTGGAGCCTTAGTAATAGGATCCTCATGTCACCATTTATGTGCGGAACCCTAAAAAGCTTTCCTGAATGACGATACAATTATATATACGTTCAGCACATTATGTCGTAAGCAGTCCACTTTAAACTTCGCTAAATAGCATATGTTTACCATTAACAGAAAATTGTATCTTACAGCAAATAAAACTAAATTCGAAAAAACTTACACCAATGGCACCAGCATTAATTGCAGAATTCAATAAACGACAGGATATTATATGTATATAATAGCTTTGCTCTTGATACAATTTCATATTAAAGCGTCTAAAATTTATTCCATGACTTGATTTCAACTTCTTCCCAGCTAAAGCACTAGGAAGTGGTGGTAATTTTGTCGTTCGAAAAGTGCTGATTCTCAGCTTAATTTTAATAAATGAGTTTTGATTTTATTTTTAACTTCACATTGTTCTGACTGACTTTTTTTTTTTTTTCTTATGGCTCTGAGCTCTATTTTCAACGTAAACAGACTCAAGATTAGACCCTCTTAATCCACATAGATTCTAGATCTTCATTCCAAAAACACAATTTAAATATCGGCTCATTTCCCAAGACTTCATAATATCAAGCTAGGGCTCGTAAGGGTCCATAAAGGCCCTTAAATACGAGGCCGGAGATACCCCAATCTGCTGAGACCTCCGGGCGTCCGTAACGGCTGGTCATTTTGGGCATGAGGCGCTCCATACGATTAGGGCACTCTTTTGTTCGGGATACTTTATTGTATGCCTAACGCTTTTATATTGATGAGATGAGACTTAGGGTTCTAGAGTATTCAATTTTATTAGGTCTTGAGACGGCCTTTCTGTTTGGTAGTGAATAGATTTTTAAATGCTGCGAATATTAATGGCGTCGTTACGCGTTTGAAGTTCCCAAATACATTGTACAGAAGGACTACTTCACCAAAATGTTGAAAGAACCTAACATAGGTACGACAAAGGTGATCTGAGACAACACTGATCGCGATCTTGGTTTCATTAGCTTCATTGTATGGTAGCTTCTTCCATCTATAAGAAACAGATAAAGCTGATTGTTCTACTCTCTTATCTTACCTGTTGTGACAACATCATCTTAAGGGAGGATACATAACAAGTTTAGAGGTTAAATAACGGGTTAAAAAATGATTTAGTATGATGAAGAGTATTTATTTTAAAGAAAATAATGGCCATGTCTAGAAACGTCTCCTGTATTTTCAGTGTGTTAAAATTGCCATAAAAAATATGTATCTAAAGTTCGTGTCACGCAGAAGCTATACTAGGTACTCACACTCTTAAAAATACCAATTCCACTTAATTAACTTAACTAAGATAACTTGTCTTATTCTTTATTGTACACATATTACAAATACATACAATATAAAAAAATTACAAGGACAGCTTATGTAGAGTTTAACCCAAAATTGAGGTTTTCTAACAGCAAACCTCAGATCTCAATAATTAATTCGTCATCATCATCATCATTTCAGCCGAAAAACGTCCACTGCTGGACATAGGCCTCCCCCAGCACCGCCACTTCGACCGGTTCTGTGCTTCCCGAATCCAGTGGATTCCTGCGGCTTTCACAAGGTCATCGGTCTACCTTGTGGGAAGCCTTCCCACGCGACGTCTTCCGGTACGCGGTCGCCACTCCAGAACCTTTCAGCCCCAACTGCCATCTGTTCTGCGAGAAATGTGGGCTGCCCATTGCCACTTAAGTTTGGAAATTCTTCGAGCTTTAGTTACCTTGGTTCTCCTGCAGATCTCTTCATTTCTGATTCGATCACGTAGGGAAACTCCAAGCATAGCCCTCTCCATTGCCCTTTGGATGACTTTTAGCCTTCTACTAAGAAGAGGCTTATTATTAGAATTAATTCGTATGAGGAACAAAATGTGCACACAACTAATTAATACAAGTTATCCAACCTAGGTAAGTTGACAGCATTCTTCAACACATCATAAAACAAAAAAAAAAGCCAAAAACCTCTTTCTTTCCCCCATAAACATACCACACAAGCTTGTATATGTATCATGCAAGCTCTAAGAATGCTTTATAGCTACTTCAACACATCGCTTGCATTCAGCAGCTTACATTTGAAACAGCTGTAAAGGAAGCCATAATGTTCTCTCGCGAGTACGCAGTTCCATTACGCGGTTTCGCTTAATGCTTCTAGTTGTATGTTCGTACTTTGTAGAAGGCTCTGTGGGAAATGGAAAGTGTTGAGTATGTGGTAGATGGAAATGGGAGTTAGTATTCTAAGTGATGGTAATCTAAAATAAGTAACTGCTCATTTATCTTAGTCGAAACAATTTTAATACAGGATCGTTTTATTATGGTTTATAATGTGCCGGATAGCATTCAGCATAGATAAAATGACGATAGGTCACAGGAACAACTTGCGACCCATGGATAAAGCGTGCCCCTCAAGTTATTTGAAAATATTATTGGATCTGCTGAAGATTGTAAGACTATCTTTGCATTTTATAAACTCAACCTCCTTGAATTATATAATTGCATAGCACAGGTGTGAGTACTATTTACTATAGAGCTACCATTTACCGGGTAATATGTCTTTTATTGACTGTGTGAATGTGCTCTGGCGACTGAGAGTATGTCATGCTCACTCAAATGTCTCGCTGGTGGTGGCGTGTGTGTTGGATCATTAAGTTCCCTTCAAAATGGCTGAGCTAAATGGTGCTGATCCATGCGTCATATTCGTGAGCAGGTGCCGTCAGTTGGGACTGGTCATCTCTTAGCTGCCACGGCTTATATTAATTTTTTAATTGTTTTTATTATGGACGCTTCTAACGTGCACAAACACGTTCATTCATTCGTTACATTGTTCTCACATATATAACTTCAACATGTATGATACGAGTATAACCCATATTTTGTAACAATATTTTGTTTTAAAAGAGTGTCCGTGGAGTTTCTTGCCCGTCCTTCTCCATAGGAACCTACTACGCTTTGGAATGGGCAACTAGCTTCATCTTTCTGACTGACCGACCCCTTGGGAGTTCAAATGTGCCTGTAATTGGTGCATTTGAAATAAATGCTTTGCATTTGGGTCCTGGTGGCTGGGCTGAAAGTTCCTAGTGGCGACCGCGTACCGAAAGATGTACTTTCAGTACGCGGTCGCCACTCCAGGACCTTTCAGCCCCATCGGCCATCTGTTCTGTAAGCAATGCCAGCCCACTGAAAACCTACAGCAATAGATAACTGTATAGCATGTGTTTCCTTAATAAAGATATCTCCAGACGACCAATTCAACCTTACCCATCCAAAAGGTAGGCAGGTCAAATAAAATGTAACGGCACAGCATCTTAACACACCAGGGTCTCCATATCCCCATGTGTCCTGATGCTATTGATGCACCTCAATTTAAAATAATGACCATCCCCTCTTTGTCCCGATACCGTAATAACCATAAATTCTCATGTCACCAATACTTTGGAGAAAGACCTTGGAATGCTGAAGGAAGTTGTAAAAGACAAATAAGGTACCTAAATAAGGGAATTTAAGCCTTATGAGCCTTGAAAGTTAATGATGTTATGGTAGGATAAACAGAATGAGGGAAAGAAAATAAAGTAATGTTGTGGACAAGAACCCAGTCCTTATTATAAAACAAAACGTTTCTCTATGTGCGACAGACACACGTTTAAGCGAGTTTTTTTATTTGTGCTCTGACTGCGTTTTTAGTATATTCGGAGTTGAGGAATAAGAATTTTACTAAACAATTGTTACAAGCATTTTCTTAACCATACTTTTCATTAATGGATTTCGCTAACAAGTTGTTTTAACATAATTAGATAAAAACTGGTCCCCAAACTGCCTGTGCCTGTATCTTTGTGGTCAGAGTTGCGTTAGCATTAAATTTAACACTTATATTAAGAGAATTGGAAGGTAACTGGTGTTGTTTAGCTATTATGTGCCAAATATTTTTATGATATACATTTTTGTATTTATACAAATAAATAAAATATAAATGTCTGTTTGAAATGTCAAAATAACAGCTTTTACTAAATGCATATGAAAGTAAATATGGTAGACATGGCTACCTAATAAGCTATACATTTCCAGTATAAGCTGATCTTGCATTGTATAGGATTTCCGTACAATGATAGGTCAGTTTGTACTGGAAATGTACCTATAGCTTAATATGTAGCCGTGTGTACTAAAAATTTCTTTTTTTATATATTTTTGTCTGTCTTTTTGCCTGTTTGTTCCGGCTAATCTCCAAAACGCCACAAGCCACGCGGATGAAGGAAGCCGCGGGCAGTATCTAGTAGATAAATAAAATCGGCCTTTAATCTTCAAACATGACTATATTTAATGCATTTATGTATTTGTTGTTTAATGTATTTAATTAATCAAAATATGAAAATTTAGGGCCGATTTTTTAGTAGTCGTATAACTTTTGTCAGAAGATTTTTGTCAGTTTGACATAATTATTTTATTTTTAGAAAAAACTATGCGCTAGCATTTAATTTTATAAATGTCAATATTTACTGCCATTCTATCCAATTAAATAGCATGTGGTGTCAACCACTTCCCCTTACATTAATTATAACTTAGACATATCAGAATCCTAAACTTAGACCTAATGTCAGACATATCATAAACCCATTATATTCCTTCAACCGGAAACTAGATAATTACTAAACTACCTTCTCAATTATTTACCCATCAATTAGGTATCACTGTTCCTAACTTAAATCTTCGTAAGCGTGGAAGATCAGTAGGTGAAAACTTAAATATACTTGTATACGGAGTTTTGAAGTTTAACTGTAGTTTAGAGTAGTTAGTGAATGTAATTGGGATAGTTAATTTACTTAGATGTTCCGATTAACTTGGGTCAAGTGGTGTGTTTAGTTAAGTGTTTCGGGAGTTTATTAATCGTGTGTGTTTCAGAATTTGTTTGCCTGGTGGGTCTCTTTGCTAAAAAGATTAACGTACGATGACGTAAGGATTTTTTGCATTTCTGAGTGACTTCGCTTTTCTTGGACTATGGATCTTACGATCATGCATTGTGATTTACCCCGACTGCAATGGCTGCTCAAATCTCAGACTACTCTTTTTGCCTGGTTTCCAATGGAGATCCAACGTTCTATAAACTGTGGCTTAACAAATTAATCATAAGACAATCGTTAGATTTGAGGAAATCCAATATAACGGCTATATAGTTATGTATTTAGTACATTATGATTATAAAAAATAAAAACACAAAATATTTTTAGACTGATCATAGTGTTGTCGTATGTCAAATTGTAGTTTAGTTAGTATGGAATTACAAAGTAATATTGGCATCGAGAAATATACATTTGTTCAGTGAGAATCCGTAATAATAGAACGCCAGTCAGGGTCTTTTTCGTTTGGTTCCGGGAGGGACCACAGAAAATTGTAGGTAAATTTGTAGTTCATTTTGGGACAAGGACAATTCAGACTATTAAAAAAAAAAGTGAAATATGGCATTATGGCTCCAGCATTATGGAAGTCTCTTTGATGAGATTAAAAAAAGCGCAAATATCCGACTAGTAAACATCTAGTATCTGTGTCAAGTATCTGTGGCGTTACAGCACTAGCACGGTAACGTAAAGTTTTTAATACCTTGCATTATGGACCTAAAAACGGTTCATTAAGAGCCACTTTACGATTAAGTGTGTTGAAAAATAAATTACCAGACGCCTTCAAAGATTTGCCCTTGACTATGTTGAAAAAAAAGTTAACACAGTGGTTAAGGGAAAACTGTTTTAATGATCTAAACGAATTTATGTCATATGGGGCAGAAGGTCAATCTAAATAATATTCATGATTATATTTCAGTATTGATAATTAATTCAATGTTTAAGATTAAATGACGCGTGACATTATATTAAGAGTATGGACTTTGCATTATATTCGTAACTTCACATTCATATTTTTTTTTTCTTTATTGGCGTTAATGAATGTATGTACATGAAACTTAATAATTTAAATTGAACTATGATTTACTAGATTAAATGTTATTAGGACATATTTGCACACCATATGTGATGGTAGAATGTAATTGGACCACGCTAGTCAGAAGATCTTGATTTGTACCTACATTCTAGCAAGTAAATTAAATTGAATTAAGTGAAATTAAATCCGTTGGAAGACAGTGGATTACTCCGCGGTCGACTGGCCCATTTATCGAAGACATCAGATTTCGGAAGGATCTTTGTGGAGAGGTTGGCCAAGTGAAAAACTTCTACACTATTTGGTCATCTTTTGTGCAAAATGCTTCAAACTCAAATAATTATAATAATACTTACTTACACTAGCTATAAGGTATTACTAACATTATGGATTTTTGTTGTTTGAATAAAGAAATTTTGATTGATATGTCTCGCCAACAAGCTTTATGATGAACAAAAATATGCAAGGCTACGAATTGCTTTATTATACATATTGCTATGAATTAATAATGTATCATTTGTATCTATTGTGGGCCGAACTGGTACGGGACCGTTATCGATCTCCTTTACCATAATCTTGTAGGAAGCAAACATTTCATGAGAATCGAACCTGTTACCCATAGTGCAGAAGTCAATTACTCAGTCAATAGAACAATAACCTAAAAAGATCCATATGAAACCTATTATCAATCGTTAATGATTAACGACACCAAATACATAATTTTTAAGATAGTTCATATTGTAATCTCAGTATCAATCTGTATAAAAACTGACTATCTGTCTATTAACTACATATATAGGTATTGTATACGTAGTTAATATATACATATATATATTAATATAAAATCCTATTTCCTCCCATTGGTGTCGTAAAAGGCGACTAAGGGACTTATTAGAGAATGGGCAGCAGCGTTTTCTACGCATTTTTGTCACCATACTGCGATCGCCAACCCGCCTGCCAAGCGTGGCGATTATGGCAAATCCCCCAATCAATCTGCCTAGCCTTTTCCCAACTATGTTGGGGTCGGCTTCCAGTCTAACCGGATGCAGCTGAATACCAGTATTTTACATGAAGCGACTGCCTATCTGACCTCCACAACCCAGTAACTGGGTAACACGATACCCCTTGGTAAGACTGGCTGTCAGACTTTTGGGCTTCTGACGACCCGACTATCAAAGATCCACTAATGACAGCCGGGACCAACGGCTTAACGTGCTTTCCGAGGTACGGAGGAGTCTCGGTATGTAATAATGGTTATCCATCCACGGACCAACCCTGGCAAGCGTAGCTTAACCTGACAGATCGACCCGTGCGGCTGTTATTACTTAGCCACGAGCTCCTCAAACCCCCCATTACTACTAATTGGGAGGCTTTTGTCCAGCTGTGGACTTCTTTCGGCTATAATGATGATATTGTATATTAAAACTAAAAACTCCCTTAGACTCAAAAATCTACGTACCCGACCTAGGGTGTTCCTCATTAATTTACCACACCATCTGTGCTAGATATAATCTGCTAAGATCATTGTATTTTTTTCTGTTTTATGCTCGCCTGTCACATACATAACCTATATTCCATCTATACCATGCTATCCTTGCAAACTATCTTTATCTGCCTATAAACCGCTGCGATGTGTTGAGCGTTCATCTATCCTGCTTCTCACGCTGTCCTTGGTAGCTGAAGAAAGGGGAAGAAGCTGGCACATCGCATGCAGCTTCCTGCTGATGTACTCAATTAACATGCGCTACCTAACGCGCCTTTCAGGGTTCTATGCCCAGGCTGAGAGATAACCACCTGCACGCTACTCCGAACGGCGTGCTATAAGCGTAGCGTGTCTGCACGTTGCATACGTGATGGACCGGCACGCTAACTGACCACATGCCGTTACTATCAGCCTACTAACGGCACTGGCTACCTGTGGCTCCGGCTGCCTGCTGAGCCTGTGCTGACCAGCCGCACCATGTCTGCCACGTGTTGCCAAGGACGGTACCCACCTACATACTCCTCTAGTGTGATAGTGCTCAGAACAGTGAAGTGAACGACCTAACCGTGTAACTTCTAAATTTATGTATTAACCTCATCCTGCTAGTTTAAATTATAACTTCTATCCTACAACCTAACAGTTAACGGCCTTTTTTTTAAGCTGAGATATGCATGCCTAGCTGGCGGGCCCCGCATACCCCCCAGCTTGGGGCGCTACGGGAATGGCCGGAAACACCTAGCCATTCCCGTCCGACACTGATGGAGGCCTGTGCAATACAGGCAAGGGTGCCCCCGCACCCGTTGCCTGATGGCCTCCACCTGGGAGGAGTCGGAGATGACTGTCACACTGACGTCTTCTTCGACCCCTCCTCCGCCTATAGAGCGGTGCCGCGAGAGGGTCATCCTCCCGCGCGCGCTCCGCCTCCTCCTTCTGTGACATCACTTCCTCGCAGAAGAAGGCGATCGCTGCCCAACAGTTAACAGCCTGCGCAGCCTACCTGCAAAGCCCAAGCCGTCACCGCTGAGATGAGATAGGTCCTTGAATTCGAACGTTTTTAATTACGAAAATTGGCCAGCAAATACCCGCTTCTTTTTACTATATTCTGAAAACAATGCACAAAGCAAAATATTCAACAAGTCCCGGAACTGAAACCCCGGCAAAACATCAAACAACTAAACATTTATTCACTACAGTTAATAAACTTACGCAGTCGCGTAATTCAGCATAATAAATCGCGCCGGAATAGCTTCGCCTTAAGTTAAATCGCGTGGGATTACGCACTTTATATTGTTTTAGTTTTTGATACTCCTCTTTAAGGCGTAACTTTCTATCGGGGACAGCCATTTTGTTAGATGTCTTGTTTGTCTTCTAGTTTCTGAATGTTTTTGTGATTTTTGCGAATGTGTTTTGTGAATTGAAATAAATGTCAGTTGTCGTTATGATAACGTCTACAAATTAAATACTTTTAATCATTTAGCTAACTAGGGTTTTAGATTCTTCTAACAAAGAATCCAAAACTAAAATCATCATCATAACATCATAAATGGATGGTCAAGTGATGCTCACGAGTGATCCCATAAGGGTTCAGTTTTTTCCTATTGAGATATAGAACCATAAAACATATAAAAACTTAGATCTATTGTATGCTGGTTGCGTCAAATAGGCCCAATTTAGTAGTGATATAGGTAAATTAATGAATGAATGAATAAAAATGAATGAATCACTCAATTTTTCGCGTAAAAACTTACATTTGCAGCTGAAATGTATGGATGTATTTTTCAACTGTAATGTTAAGTTTATTCTTGGGATAAATGAATTCATCCAAACTACGGAACCACCGTTGTGCGTGGTCCAACATGCACTTGGGCGGGTTTTTTTTTTTTTGTGTGTGCCTTAACCTGGGTCAAATACATTTAATTTCTTTATACAAAAACCCACAGCGGTTCAAAGTCAAAATAAATAGTACATTGTGATACAAGGGTGGAAAGTATCGTGTCATTAAAAACCCTCGCCTTCGGCTCGGGCTTGTTAATGACAGCTCGTTTGCAATAACCTACACACCCGTGTATCACACGACGTTTTTCAATACAGTTGTGGGAAATAGTAAAAGACAATTCAAAAATGTAATATGTTTATTTTAACATACATATGTAGGTAAATAAAAAATAAAATTATCGTAGGTCGCCATATATCTTTCTCAAGATTTTGGGGGCAAAATTTAATTTTGCGCAGTTTTCGCCTCAGATAAAATATCGGGTGGAGTTAATTCCATTTCATCACTTGTACTTGAACTCATATTAACAAATTAAAAGAAAAAAACTATTTATTGCCCGTTGCAATAAGCCCCGCTGAAAACCTAGCCAACTGGCTATTATTTTTGCTACGGCATAAGCTCTTCTCATAAAACTAGTACCTCCACGATACACAAATATTAAGATTTTGAAGATACACTTAGTATCCCTATTTTCAAATCATTTACCATATAAATTCCATATCAGATAAGCGCAATGATAATACCGGTTCCAAACAATAGGGATACTGCTGCTCAGTGCTATCTCCGTTCAAGAATGTACCTCAGAGAGCGAGTCACCGAGCCGTGTCGTTTAATATCCGTCGCTAACCACCCCGTCTCCTTGCGATTTTTATGCAAACTAATATCACATAAAAATGGACCATTGTGTCAAGGATTTAAGTCTGTACGTAGTAGTAGTATAGAATTAAATCTATAGTTTTTTGTGAAGAGCAGTGGTGGCCCAGTTTTGACGACCGCTATACCGCGATACCTCGCGGTTTTGACGATGCTTTTGCAGTCTGTGGGGTAAGCCGCCTGTTTACTAGCCATACAATAACATAAAATAAAAAAATCTGCCAACGCCATACCCATTTCTGCCATCTTGCATTTTTGTTTTAATGTATTTCAGGGTATGTTTGCTGCTGAAAATCAAGTACTTTATTTAGGTTTCACTACGTATCTTTTTGCCAACATTAACTTTACAAAAATATTTTCGTGAATGGAAACCAGGTTTCTAAATTTGGTTAAGCCGTCCAATCTAAGAAGATTACTATCTATCCAGGTATCGCACGATAAAAACCAGGCGAGTCTAGGCGGTTCAACGCCCAATAATAATAGATATCTTAAGAGCTATCTTAAGTTTCGGTATAAGAAGCTTTTACGGCTGAATACTTTCGTAAATATAACGTTTTTAAAGAAAATCTTTCTGAATGTTTTAATTATAGATTTATTATAGAGGGTGTGCCGTAAATAGTTATCCAATGTTAAGAGGTCGATATACTGTTTATTCAGCTATCACATATCACAATGTGCCACCAACCATTAAGCAAGCATTTTTCTTACTTCTCCGATTTTCATTCTCTTGCAAAATTTACAGCTAGTTTTACTAATTTGGCTATGATTTCTATACATGACATTAAAGAAGTATAAACAAAAAAATGGAATTAAAAAATAATGTAATTTCTAGAAATTCAGCCAAATTAGTAAAGCAAGGTGTCAACTTTACAAACATTTTTTAAACAATATATTATTCGGAGACCTATAAAAAATTGTTTAAATTGTGGTATGTGATAGCTGAATATATGGTGTATCGACCACTAAACGTTGGACCACTATTTACGCCACACCCTGCATAATAAACATTTATTTTAGATCAGGAAATCATAAGAATTATGGCACGAAGCGTTCATTTTCGCCTACGCTCTATAGAAAAGCATGAGTTTACAATTACATCTTACTACTAAACAAACATAAAACTTAACACACCAACAAGTAAAATAATAAAATAATAATTAGTCCTGTACTGAAGATGTAAACAAAAAAATTGGTTGTCTGTAAAGTTGGTTTACGGACGATAGTTTAACGTGACAACGTCTTAACAAAACATTGATGCGGCGCAAGCGTACAATGAGCGTAACGGGACATTTTCGTGCATGCAGCCGGCGTTCATCGATTTATTAGACGTTGTCACGTCAAAAACCCAATCATATTGTATGACCTCGTCATTTCATTACCTTTAATTAATACATAAAATTACCTTTAAATCGAATGTCGTTTGAGAAAACGTTGAATGTCAATTGTACGTCATAAAACGACAAGGTTTATTTGTCTCTGTGACAGATTTCAATTTAACCTCGCAATTGACTAAATGATAGGTATGACCACCTATCATTTAGTCAATTACGAGCTCGATGGAACCTGTTTGGTTGTTCCTAAAATAAACAAAAATACATGAAGAAAACAGTCTGAACTAAGAATAAATCACGTCAAGTAGTTTTAACTCCTTGTGTAAAGAATAGACACTTTCTCGGACTGACGACGGTAATCGCAGCTTAACCTCACGGCTCGATCGACTCCCTTGTCATTCTAGCTAACGTTTTAAGACAAGGCTTTTTCAGCACTGGATTTTATTGAGGCTTTTACTACTTTTGGAACGGTGAAGGAATACATAGTGAAGAAATCAACATACAAAAATGGTTTGCTGTAAATTCGATTTACGGATGATAATTTATTGTGATAACGTAATACAAGTCGAAAGCTTAGGCCGATCGTGCCTCTCTATCGCTTGTTCCACGCTCTCGCTTAGATACTCGGCTCAGGCGGAAAGTGACAATGAGTCATGCTTTTTCGTGCGTGCAGCCGGCGTTCATCGATTTATAAGACATTATCACGTCAAAAAAGACTACGAAGAGAAATATACTTAAGTTTAATTTCGGAAGTCGGTGGCAAAAAACGAAAATACAAAACCAAAGACTCCTTGTAAGAGAGAGTGGACCGTAATCCACCACGCGTACCCAATGCGGATTGTGGATGTCACAAGATATTGAAATATCGATTGAAAGAGATGTCGGTTTCCCCATCATGTTTTCCCTCACCGTTCCAAAAGTATTAAAAGACTCAATAGTCTTTTTTGGAAGTCGGTTGTATTTTTTTTTTCTGTTTTAATTTTCACTCTGGTGCTGTGGTACCTACCCCACACAAATTCGAATACCACTACCTGCTATGTAAATAACAGTGACAAGAAATTATTATTATTATATAACATCATTCATATAAAGTGGGAAACATACGTATATTTGGAGCTACCTCAAAAACTACCCAAGCTAAAAAATATATAAATAAGTTTTAGAGTTATTCGAAAATCGACCAAAAGGGGTAATTACGTTTTTGGAGGAGGGTTTCACTGCGTGCCTGGATTAAGACAAAGTTATCTAAATATTAAATGACGCAACACATTATTGAAGATTTTTCAAAAATCAACCCCTTTCGGGGTATAATGGGAGGCACAGTTTATATGAAATTTTTCTTTTTGTTTTCTTTCAAAATTATTAATAAGTAAAAGGATCTTAATCTTCAAAAACTAACAGTTAAAAGTTGGAGCGAGGTGTTACATTTTGTAGGAGAAAATACGAAATCCACGCGGACAAAGTCATGGGCAAAGTGCTAGGAAAATTCTGACCAGTATTCGTTCGAAGTTTTTTTTTTTTTTTAATTTCTGTTCGTCTAGTCTATCCATCATAAAAAAAGAAAGTCAGAGTTTCTTTCCTACCAAAAGTTTGGAAAAAGTTTTTGCAATTTCTGACTTTTTTAGTACTCAAACCTCCGTTGGTCCGATAGAGTTTTTTGATCTTAATAAGAATCAGGATCGATTCGCATCAGAAAACATTTTTGTGAAAACTGCCCATTTTCATACAGACTGTACAATTTTTTAAAACCTGTGAAACCAGATCAAAATGTCTCAAAAAGTTAAGGACAGCCTCCATAGCTACAACGGCTAAGTTACATGCCCTTGCTGCCCCGTCTCAAAAATCCACCCTCTATACAACATCCCGTCATAAACCGTTGAGCAGTAGCCCACCAGATACAACTCAACCCAACACCAACCCAACTTTACACCCTGTTCCTCATAACACTTTGAATGTACCCAAGGATCGAATCCAGAACACCACACTCGTGCTTACTAGCACTAGATCAACGAATCAGTTCCTCAGTGATCCATTAACTCAACAGTCCATTAACATCCTCGATAAAACATCGCATAAATAAACGTCCAAACAAATCCCTAAACCAGACCAGACCTAACATATAGCGTGTACCCATTTAAACCCCAGTTGAAAATAATACCTATTTATGTCTGTTTATAGTCTACAAACTACAAAATCCCTAGAAGGATATAAGCAGGGATCGAGTCTATCTCAGTGCCCTGTCCTAGACAGATTCACCGAAAGGATTTTGTACACACGACCACAGTAATACATTTCTAGTATAAGTTGACCCCATAATGTACGGAAAGACTGTGTAGGTGTACTTCAAATAACTGAAAATCTCTGAAGGGGTCATTATGTACTTATCTTATCTTACCTAGTACTTGTTGACAGGCCTACACTGTCCTCCCATACCTAATAACACTGTAATTTGTAACCTTGTAAAAGCCAATTATGTTCAAAAGAGTAACAATTGAGTTTCTTGCCGGCTCTTCTCCATAGGAAGCTCCAATTGGAACCGTGCACCTAGCTTTCATAAGTGCCCATGTAGGTTTCTGTGAAAATATTTATGTTGGAATAACTGGAGCTCACTGCTGGACTTACTAGAGAATGGGCAGCAGCGTTCTCGCCAACCCGCCTGCCAAGTGTGGCGATTATGACAAATTCCTCTCCCCCCCAATTGGGGGAAGCCTATGTCCAGCAGTGGACGTCTTACGGCTGGAATGATGATGATGAACTGGAAAAAATGACGTAACGCCAGGCAGCACACACCTGTAAAAAATCTCGGGATTTAAAAACAACGAATTATTGATTTGACTTTATTTCTAGTTACAAATTATTGATTTGAAAATCAAAAAAAATATAATTAAGGATTACGTACTTAAATAGCTAAAAAAGCTCTTTAATTTAATAGTTTTAGTACGGTACCTACCCTAAAAACCTACTTGTATTATATATTAATATATTATTATTTTATCATTTGTAACTATAAATAAAGTCCAATAAATAATTTGTGGTTTTTAAATCCCGGGATTTAAACGTCATTATAATTATTTCGGGATTTTTTATCCACTCTATGTTACATCGTTTCTCGAAGTTTAGGTAAATTTGCTCTACCTATTCCGATCTCTGTTGATCACGTTTGACCACCTCGGTTGGCTTTTTTCCTTTTTTTTTTTCCTTTTATTCAAAAGCAAGGGCCTCAGCAAAAATCTGATGCTGCGATGCTATTCGTTGATGAGCGTAGGTAAACGTTACTATAGCGGACGAACGCTGCAAGCAAAAATAGTCTTTGTGGTGGTCCGATTCGGATGCCCGCGGTAGTATCTACCTATATCCTATCCTTTAAAACCCCAATTCAAATATAATGTCAATAATAGAAGGTAGTAGGACAGGATCAGTAAGTAGGACAGCCAGCATCCAACTGACATCCGTTGTACTCCAGACATCAGGAAATGGATTCTTCTGAAACCCTCACTGAATAATACGGTCCGCCTTATACACATCACGTTACATCAAGAAATACTCTTTTTATCGTGAAAAACAATCGAAAGTACACCTTAAAGTTGTGGGGTAAAGTTGATTTTTGTATTAGGAGTAAACGTCTTAGGATGAAATGAAAGTTCGAGCGAAAGTGGACTCAAAAGTTGGCAGGATAAAGTTTAGTTTTGATTGGTGGTTTAAAAGGGTGTCAGTGTCTTGGAAATGCAAAAGGAATGGAAATATCTACTTGTCGCAAATACATACAATCTGCAAAACTGTATAATGCTGTTCATAATAAACTTGTAAAACCTTACAAACCTTGCAAGTTTTCTTCAAAAACAGATCATTAAATTGAAGCAAAGTGAAAACTGTGTCGTTCTCTGTTATCTTAGAGTAAGAAGGACACTAGAAATATGATGAAAAGTGTGAAAACGTCGTATATGCGACGGAGGAAGATAAAACTGCGGCCCTGTAAAATTATCTTACCACAGCCTTTTCATATATGTGTATTTTTTTTTTTACATACTTCCTTGACATAATCTTTTCATTATTTGACATTATTTACCTACAAATTTAATTCCAACTCTTTATTAGTGGATTTTGTGGACATGATATTTATTCAGATTTGTTACTGTAGTTGTAATTGCAGTCATGTCATTAATCTTTTATATAGATTATTTTCTATTTTGTGAATGTGAGAACGTTGTAGGCCTAGTAGAGTGTAGATTTGTTGGCACTTTTCTATTTTGTTAAGTACCTGGTAATTGTTGAAAGGCCTACACTGTCCTCCCATACCTATTAACACTGTTATTTGATAATATTGTAAAGCCAATTTTTTTTTAAAGAGTAACCGTGGAGTTTCTTGCCGGCTCTTCTCCATAGGAAACGACTAATTGGAACCGTGCACCTAGCTTCTGACGTTTCATAAGTGCCCATGTAGGTTTATGTGAAACAAAATATATTATTTTGATTTTGATTTTGTGTATTTTAGTGTGCAATATTCAAACTCGTCATAGGTTGCTTTACAGGCTGCAAAACTTTTTTTTGTGTGAAACTAGGAAGTGCGTTGCGAGATTTTCTTTCCAAAAATGTAATAAAATAAAATTGTCTAAAATTGCACTCCCGAGGTTGTCACTCTATGGCGTCGTTATAAAGTTATGTTCTAAAGTTCAAACGTTTCATATTGAGACACGAAACAACAAAACTCGATCTAAAGAAAAGCGGCCACATTCCTCTAGAAAGTATTTTTTTTGCTTCATGTCTCAATATGAAACTTTATAAAAGGTATTAGAAAATTCTTGATACACTTACCGAGGTCACTGATTGAGCCGTTTTTCATAATTCCTTCTGAGTCACGAGATAATACATTTTTTTAAAGGAGTGGTAACTGGGTCCTTATTATTATACCATTATCCCTAATTATTTGAGATCGCCGCAGCAAGCATGCCTTCTGTTTCCGTACTTCTCTATCAGTCGAAATCTCGGCAGTCACCCCATTTCCAGCCATATCACCTTTCACAGTACATGAACGGCACTTTTGAACGTCAAAAATTACAAAAATAATTAATTGATTCTAGTTGCCCCTTCCAAGAGGTAATTAGGTAAGGAGAAGAATGCACAAGAAACACAATACTTACTCTTATAAAATGTTAACAATATTTCAGCCACCGACGGTCCCTTGCCACCCTCCCTCCGACACTGCCCTAAGCCGAGGTTCGTACCCAACAGGGGGTGCCCTTAGCGAGCAGTCGTTTAATTTATACGTTTTTACGCCCTGGCTGGAGGCATTAAGTTTTTAGGAGCTTAAGGCAACCGCAGGAAAGTCCGGTTAAAGAGTAGCCCTCGTGGTTAAACTCTGAGATGCCCTAGACAAAAAAAAAACAATATTTTGTATACATTAATTATTAATTATATGTGAAGACTAAATACCACAATAGGTAAAAATAATGAAAAGTGAAGTAATGACAGACAAATTAATTATGTGACAGATACATGGTGCTCACATATTTACAAACAGTGTAAAAGTCGATAATTTCCCTAAAATTTTAACATTTATTAACATAAATCAGTGTAAAGTATATGAATCACAGAAAATAAAATTAATATCATAAAAATTATACAATTAAATTAGCAGCCAGTTTGATTATGTCTAGAATTTGTACTGTCACTAAGTTCCTTGGTCTGACAAAAATCCACTCCTAAACATAGACTTTACAATGACCAAATGCTACAACTGCCTCGCTTGGCACACGAATAAATGATCGTACGTTCTTGTAATTTAATTAATCGCACATAGGAGGAGAAGCTCATTAGCTAACGATATCTATATACCATTGGCTGGTGTTACTAAGGCTGGAGCCAGAAGCCGTCGACTATAATTATATACTATAAGGATAACACAATCAGCTTATAATTTTCCCACTGCTGGGACACAGCCCTCCTTTCTTCGAGTCCCACTAGAAAAGAGGAGGCCTGTGTCCCACTGTGGGCTCTAATCCAGTACAAGGTCCCAGTGCGGATAAATATATGTCTTCGTATTTTTGGTTCTAGGACATGCCGGTTTCCTCATAATGTTTTTCTTTAACGTTTTGAGAGCAGGGGTTATAATCAAATTACACAAAATAAAGTGTCTCCCTGAGTGCGAACCAACGAATGTTATGTGAGATTCTAAATATTGTTCTAAACTTTTGACCCATATCTAAGTAATAATTTAACACATAGATAACCTAGCATTTTTTAAAGTTCAAAAATAAAAGACCACAAGATAACAATTTTCTGTTCCTTCGAGTCATCTTCCAAGACAGTGTACTTACATACAAAGTGCTACGAAATGCAATACGAGCGAAATCTAATTTAGTACCTTTTCTAACACAAAGGAATGGAACGCATTTCCAATTTAGCCGCTTTATACCGTTCGTATCAAGGCTCATATATCCAAGGGAATTACACTTGGATTACACACCGAACGCGTGGATTACATTACGTATTTGTGGTTCAGATAAACTATATTACATTTGGAGAAACTGTATTTTATATGTGATATACGTGCTTGGATATAGGAGGAATTGTTTCAAAGAGTAGAGGATTAGGTTTTTTGACCAGATAAACATCTTGCTGGTAAGTGCTCATATACACGCACGGCATGTTGCCGACGGCAGAGGCAACTTCTGCCGTGGACAACGTGCCGCTCGTGTATTTGACGCGTCGACGATTACAGTTGCCTCTACCGTCGACGCATCGACGGCTGCTGTTGACAAGTGTAAACGAGTGTCGACGACTTCAGTTGCCTCGGCCTCAATAACACTTAGCTCGACTCCCAGGTCGAGCAAAGTGTTATTGAGGTTCTCTATCTTGATTTTACAGAAGCAGCCTTTTTTTTTTGGGTTGGAAATTATCAAATAACTTCTCCTGCTCTAGGCGGAGCGGGAGGGCGTGTCAGACTTTTACTGACTAAAACCCACCCGTGTTCCTTCAGTTGCCTGTGTGCCAGGGCCACGGTTTCGGATAAACTCGCAACCCTGGCAGGTACAGAAGCAGCCTGGAGTCTAGATATGTGCCCGGCTGATGGCAATAGGCTTTCCCCCTATTACATAGGACTTAAACATAACTGGCGAAATGTGGATGCACCTTTTCCCTACTCTTCGGAGAAACTAAACTAGGCGTGATGTTGTTATGTAATATTTAAAAACAATCATTTTTTTTTTTACGTGTGGTTAATTACTAACCTGGTGACAGAGTTTTTATGCCGCCCACGGGCCTCTGACTTGGCTGCACATGCCGTCGAGAAATATCTCTCAGGTATGCTAGTTTCTTCACAATGTTTTCCTTCACCGTTTTTAAAACAAGTGACAATTATACAATACGCACATGAATCCGAAAAGTCAGAGGTGCGTACCTTGGGTTCAAACTCGAGACATATGACTTGGCAGTCCGACTGCCACACAACTAGGCTATCACTACTAGTCTATGCGACAATCGAAACAAATCGAATTGTTACAAGGTAAAGCATTTTTACAGACAAATTTTTGAACGACGCAAAGATATTAAAACGTGACGTACTTAATGAAAGTAAAGGCTAAAAAACAACAATAATAAAGGTACAAACAAAGTGTTGTTTTTAACTTGTTATTAATTAGGTACTAAATAAAATTCCTGGTGGGACAAATTGTTAGTAATTTACGAAAAAAGAAATAAAATACTTTTTCGTGGTTTTTTGAATAAGCAGTCTGTTGTGGTCTAACTGGTAAGGTAGCGGATACTTAATATGATAAAGCGATTTTCATGAATGAAGAGTGCTAAACAACATGTCCCGCAATTAACGCATACTACCCAACACAATTAAAATATTATGTTATAATCATAGTAATACATAATTACACTGAATTTATACCTTTATGTATTAAACATTGTTCATTTATTAAATTTGTTAAACTGACTGTAAGAGAAAATTGTCGTTACTTTACAAATATAGACAGATCAGTCAGATCGATCAGTCGAACACGTATACAGGATAAGTTTTTGACCAGTGCGCAAATTTTTTTTGGTGGTTCAGTATCAGCAATAGAACACATTTCCATTATTATTTTGTTCAATATTTTTCTTTTTGGTCCTACTTGTAATCAGAAAAATATGGACAATCTATTCGTAATAATATCAATGGGCGAGCGCACAGCTGATAGGTACCTACCACTGCGTTCCGCTTCACTGACCGCGCCGACGACGGCGCGTCGCGCGACGAGTATCCATTATAATAGTTTCAAAATAAAGATCTTTCGTTAACGATAACTTATTTTTTTTTTTTTGTACTAAGACATATACAAATAAGAAATAGGGGTATAATAAAACACGTATAAGTTTAATTTGTCGCGCACTGATTAAAAACTCTTCCTGGGGCCCTATTATGAACTCTTATTTCCAGGCAGTTTACAGCGTAAACAGAACTGCCTTGCAATTTCGTATTATGAACTCGTCAAACAAGCCAGTCAGCGGTCACGTGACACCCTGGCCGACTTCTGCCCGAATATTGCCTGGCAATACCGTATTACGAACGTTTATTTGACATTTCTTTTCATATAACAACTTGTCAAAAAGTAACCTCACAATCCATTCAGTTTACGCTACTTCAGAGGAGCTTTTATTGAATTGTTTTGGGTTTATTTGCCGAAGTTACTCGAGTAATAAATAAATAACAAAATAAAATATTATGTGCGACGAATATGAACTGTTTGAGTTCCTGCAAAGTGACTTTTCTGATCAAAATAACGAATCTAGGAACAAAAGGAGACGACTTCGTGATCAAATTAAAGACTCCTACAAACAGGCGTGACACGCGACGCGAAACAAAGGCACCACTCGTCGCGCGACACGCGGTTCCTTTGTGTCGCGTCGCGTGTCGCGCCTGTATTTAAGAGCCTTAATGCGTTCGACATGGATGATGTGCAATTCATTGAACAATATGAACTTAATCAAGTGAGGAGTTGGAGACGACTTCGTGATCAAATTAAAGGCTCCTACAAGCAGGCGCGACATGTGACGCGACACAAAGGCACGGCTCGTCGCGCGACACGCGGTTCTTTTGTGTCGCGTCGCGTGTCGCGCCTGTATGTTAGAGCCTTAATGCGTTCGACATGGATGATGTGCAATTCATTGAACGATATCAACTTAATCAAGTGAGGAGTTGAGACATGTCAGGGACTGTCATACAAAATTCACGGATTTATCGGATACAACTTTAAAATATCATATCTAAGAACTTTCTTACACTGAATAGGAAAATACTCAAAAACTGAATAGGAAAATACTCAATAACGAGCTTACGCCATATTTTTGTTTATACCCCGAAAATTCTTACGAATGGAAGTATTAAACAAACAATAAGATAGTGTTCATAGTAGTTTGTGAAACAATGAAACAATACTCTTCCATGTGGTCGAATTCCCCGCTGACCTTCAAGTGGAATTCGTTCGGAAACTTAATCTCGCGTTACAATTTACAAACTCAGAAAATTGTAATATGAATGAATTATTTAAGTAGCATAATATACACTGCGTTCGTATTTTCACTTATTTTTATACTAAAGTAACTAGATTAATATAAATTGCTTATTTTTATCACAAAATATGTGATTAAATAAAACCGTAACTTACCGATAAATATTTAATTATGTTTCTGAACGTTACGGCAGAGAATTACAAGCCAGCCATAGACAAACTACCCAGCGTGAAGTCGGTTAGAATTAGGAATGTCGTAATACGAAATTTAACCAGCCAGTGAAATGAATTGCCTGGAACTTGCCTGGTTTTTTTAAAGTTCGTAATAGGCCCCCTGTATAAGGGTCTAGCGTAGTAGGTACTTTATTCATTTTGATTTATTTAGTTTGTACAGTGCAAGTGTGACTGTAATTTACTAAGTTTTAATTATTTTTGAGATAAAAAATAGCCTATATTAAAAATGACAGAAATCGATTCAGTAAACGACTCTGAACAAACTACTTTCATAATGTGGATTAATTCTGTTACACACTGGGGCCGATTCCCTTGTTCACGAACTAAACTAAATTTAAGTTCAATGCATCTTTTTCTTTCTATTTCATTAATAGAAGGACAGAAAATAAATTTTATTTTAGTCCTGTCAAATTAATCAGCGCCTGTCACTACTCCATACAAGTTTAGACGTGATTAAAAACTTGCCGACAAAAATTACATCAATTTACATCAAGCGCTGATTAATTTGACAGGACTAAACTAAAATTTATCTTCTGTCCTTTTCTTAGTGAAATAGAAAGAAAAAGATGCACTAACTTAAATTTAGTTTAGTTTGTGAACAAGGGAATCGGCACCATTGTATGTTTAAAAGTCATGAATTAATTCAATAAAAACACGATCTGCGTTGAATAATTATTAATAAAATTAATTAATAAAGTTTTGGTCATAAGTGGCCTTTATTTAGTGGCTACACCAAAATTCAGCACCTACATAAATACAGTTTTGCCCATCATATACTGCTCATATTTCAAGTCTCAAAAACCCAGCAGTGTCGATAAAAACTTACCCATTACAAAAATATGAAATACGACTTTCTTTTGTAAAGAACACTCATGTTCCAGCAACGTCTTAAAAGTAGCAAAAGGTATTAATTTCTCTCTAATGCGAAAATCAACGCGAAATCTCCCATAATCATATTTAAGCATACATTTTAATCAAAGGCTTACACTGAATTATATCATTAATATATACAGAATTAAATTATATAGGATGGAATATAATTTCTTTCGCACTTCAGAGGCGCGAGTAACTCAGTTACAGAGAAATAATATAATCCGCGCCTCAAAGGATTAATAATTTTATCAAAACTTGAACAAAGCCGCGCGCGAAGCATCTAGTTAAGATATAAATCTTATTTTATACGCCTTCGGAATATATGTTAATGTTATGTGTGAATATTAAGTTTCGTAATTGTGCGTTTGTAAAATCTCTGTTATTCAAGTTTGGTATGTGTGAATAGAAATTCAATAAAATGCTTATAAGTTTTTATTTCTGGATAATATTAACATAATTTAAAAAGCTAACAGTCTTAAAATAATAATAATAATATGTACAAGTATATATATGAAAAAGGAGGGGAAAGAATCAAAAGTCATCAAAAATTCGTCCGCATCGCTGTCAACGAGAAAAGTGCCCAAAAGGCTGGCAGCATCGCCACGTTTTTTTTTTTTTAATTCTACTATGAGTTTGCTCTTGACTTTAGTCTGGGTCTGGATGACAGAGACAAAGTCTACGTCTACTAGAAGAAGCCTGTTCACTCTCACTTTGAATAGATTAGGGTTGTATGCGTTCGGAAACACAGACGCAGGCAGAGAGTTCCACTCCTTTGCTGTGCGCATTATAAAAGACGTTTGAAAACGCTTAGTGCGAGTTGGTGGAATATCCACTAGGTAAGGGTGGTAACTTGCAGTGCGTCTAGATGTCCGATGGTAGAAGGGGGCCGGTGGAATGAGGTCGTGGAGTTCATGGGCACACTCGTTGTTTGGCAATGTTGATTCTTTCGCCCAGAAATAGGCCAGCCCTCTGGTCCATTGAAGAGTCGACCGACAGCTTGGCGATGTCTTGAAAAAGTAAGTGGTCACTTGAACCCATGGGCTTCCCGCGCGCGCATGGCTAATTCAACCCCAAATGGCTCGAACATATAAGTCCCAATAAGATTGGAGTATTTGCGCCATTTGAGGTTTTACGCACTGCAGCAGCCGCCCCAGCACAACCCGCCGTGCTAGGAAAGAAGTCTAGATTTTCTTTGTTGTAGGTCCACAGATACTCCTAGAAGAATCTCGGACCAAGTCCACGATCATGTTCAGGTACCTACCTGATTTTGTTGCTGTAAACAAATGCGTTTTAATGGTAAATCACTGCCTTTTATATTTCGTCCACCGAGAGAATGCTTTTTTGATACCGGTCAGTTATACAAGATTTGGAACTAATAAAGTATAAATAATAAAGTACACATTCGTTTGTATGAAACTGACAGGTATCAGAAAAGCATTACCTAAGTGGACGGAATATAGTGTGTTTGTCACCAACCTATTTGTGGTTGTATCAACTGAAATCTCTGTGGAGATTTTAGACTTAAACTTGAGCTGGCCATGTTTATATGGCTATTGAAATATTCTTCGTCAATTTACCTCGCTGCTATCTCCTGTAAGCTTGAAACTAAATTATTTGAAACAAGCTGTAAGCTTGAAACTAAATGCTACACCATCTTTCTTACTGATATATTTGAGACTGGAAACGAGTAAAAATACAGTATACACCTGTTTTATTGTATCTTGTTTTAATTTTTTTTTTTTTTTGTCTGCTGGACCTGCTCTTGAACTCAATCGCACTTCATGGTAGATGATCGATACGCAGGAAACAGTTTGTAATATGAACAACATAGATATCAACATTATTTCTACAGAAACTAATCACACGTATGTGGAAAGAAAAACTAACCAAACTAGAAACTAGTATATCCCGAACAAATCTCCAAGTAATATCAATACCACTTTTAGCCAGTGTGGTCGGCTATTTATACAGTTTGTGAGGGGAGCTGAATTATGTATGAGTAGAAGCTTTTTCCTAACAGGATGGTCAGGATGAGCAGAGGCGTAAGCGGCAGCACCACTAATTAAGCGACGGTTCGCCACTTGAAGTGCTAAGTGTTGAATTATTTATGAGACTTAGTTTTTTTAGGAAGGTTTGAGAGGTCTGGGATTGAAATAGAGCCGAGTTTGAGGCTTTTAGGCTGAAGCGCAGATTAATACAAATGGGATACTCCGCAGTTTAGGTATGAAGCTACAAGTTCGCGGCGGGCCCATCTCACTGGGTCAATTCAGTAGGACTGCCGCGTGCCGCCGGTATGAGACGAAATGACGATAGAAATAAAGGCAACTTGTAGGTAATAAGCGTTGTGCGACCTTAATTGCACTTTATTGTGTCGTAGCAAGAGTCGCTTTTTATTTAAATAATTTCGTGGAGTATCCCATTTGTATTAATCTGTGGCTGAAGCTCGTCGGTGTTTAGGTGATTTTGAACTTGAGAATTAAATACTATAGGGTACTACAATACAATTACAATTACTATATACAATTTGAAGGTAGGCCGTGCAAAACTTGAGGGTAGGCCATCCAAATATGTGGGTACTCTACATTGGCGCCCCACGTTGGGTGGAATTAAAGCCCCGTTGAACTTGATGATAATTTATTGGCAACTAACCTATATTACGCTACACGTTTCAATAATTAATATATCATATGGACACTCTACTACATGAGTCAGGGCTACACAGATGTTTGTGTCTTGAAGTATAAATAAATAAATAATTTATTATTATTATTACCTTTATTTCATTTAAAAACATATAATTTACATTTTTAAATGTAATTATTTGATAAAACAATAGAATAGAATAGAATAGAATACTCTTTATTATGTACACCATAAAAATTACAGATATAAATGTAGAACTGTTACTGTCACAATGGGCGGTCTTATCGCTAAAAGCGATCTTTTACAGACAACCTTTCACTAGCTGCTGCTCGCGGCTTCACCCGCGTGGCTTTTACTAAAATAAAAGTATCCTAAGTTACTCCTAAAAGCAGATGCTCTAGAAATGTGGTGCTGGAGAAGAATTTTTGGGATCTTGTGGACAGAATTCCACACAAACGTGTCCTTGCTCCAAGAACTCGGTACCAAACAGCGTCTATCAGCACTAGTACAGTCTCGAATACTTAAGTTCTTTGGACATGTCTCGAGATGGAGTAATGACTCCATAGAGCGTCTAGTGGTGCAGGGCAGAGTAGAAGGTAATAGGCCACGCGGGAGGTCACCGATTAGGTAGACAGATCAAATTAAATCCGCAGTTGGAGGCCCTGTTAGTGAATGCGTCAGACTGTCATCTAACAGAACCAGATGGAGGGAGATCGTGTGGCCAGTTACGACAACACCTGCGTTTGGACAAAACTCATTGTGACCACGACCGCTCTGTCAAGAGCGAAGCAAAGAAGAAGTTACTCCATAAAACATCAGCTCTCTGCCAGTGAAAGTCCCGTGAATAATGAGATGGCTAATAGGATAGAATTTCAAACTATCCTACCTATTAAATACTAGCTTCTGCCCGCGGCTTTGTTCGCGTGGAAATCGTAAGATACACAATATACTAAAATAACAACCACATTCTAGGATTCTATACCCGTAGGATGCTAAATAAAACCCTATTAGGTAGGTACTAATCCGTCGCTGTTCGTTCGTCCGTCCATCTTTCTGTTTGTTAGCGGGCTGTATCTCATAAAACGTAATAGCTAGTCAGTTGAAATTTTCAAAGATTGTGTTTTTCTATTGCCGCTATAACAAGTTTTTATAAAACTCCCTCGGCTGCCAACCCACCGCTTAGCATCGCATTGCCCATCCCGCCGGCGCTATTTCTTCGTTTTCCATGTAGGTAGTGTTTTACCCACATGGAGTGACTGCCTCTTTGACCTCGACAATCGTGTTACTAGGTACCTACATAAAATAATCAATTTATTATTTATTACAATACTGGTGTACAATAGTACACCAGATTACTAGATTGGACTTACTAGAGAATGGGCAGCAGCGTTCTCTATGCATTTTTAACACCATACTGCGATCGCCAACCCGCCTGCCAAACGTGGCGATTATGGCAAACCCCCCCAATTGGGGGAGGCTTATGTCCAGCAGTAGACGTCTTTCGGCTGAAATGATCTACACCAGATTACACATTACAAAAGAAAAGAAAAACTTATACACTGCAAAATATAGAATCGGCGGCCTTATCGCATACTGCGATCTCTTCCAGGCTACCTTGGCATGGACAGTGAATTTCTGGACAAAAAATGGGGTTGTCATTGGTGCAAATAAAAAGTATAACATTACAATAACCTATAATAGATACATATGTACATACATACTAACTATATAAGCAAAGAAAATAAATGAAGACTATAGATTATTACAGCTAACAACGAGAACAAAATCACAAGTAACGTTCATTCACGAGTCTTTTAAAATCATAACTTATGTGTTTACTAGGTTATAAAGTGCCAGCTAAATAATGAATTACGTATACATATTATTTATTTTTATTTTTTATTTTTATTGAAGGTTTAAACATACCACACAAACCATCGCGGGTTTAAGACATTTTGTAATTTTTATCTTTACAATAAATAGTATTTAAGTTAACTAGGCATAAAATAATGAATTAATTCAATTTTAAATATAGTTAAAAAAATATTTTCCTACAATTACCATATTGTAGTATGTACTCATGTCGCATGTGATACAGGTTTATCCTAGTACAGGTATCTAACATTTTAATACCTTTGTAAATTATTTCTAAGATTTTATGTTTATATTTTACCAATTTTAATACTGAATAAATATTTATTATATTTTACGTCACACCTGGCCATAATGTGAGTTTTACCGCACGCTACGCGTACAGTAAAACTTGCATTGTGGCTAGGTGAAGACGTTAAATTGTGTACTCACCAGTGGCAGTAAAAAAGAAAGCCCTCTATCGCATATTTAGGACCCTCGCTTGCGGCTCGGGTCACAATTACCTGCGATTTCGGGCTTTCTTTCTTTTACAGCCTTGGTAAGTAATGCACTAGTATTTAGTTTAAACACAGGCAACGATCAATGCTTATCAGTAGGTACAATTGTTATATTTATTCATGGCCCCGCTGAGTTCGCTCCGCTTATGCGATACGTTATGACCCCAAAAAACATCTGTCGTACCTACCTGCAAAGGTGTAGAAGCAAAGCAATTAAGTATAAACACGAAAATGGTTCTATATTTCATCTAAATGTACTCCGTAGTTCTACACTCCAGTACTATTTGTAAAATAAATGAGGTTTTTAATTGAGTTCAAATAAATGTTGGAACGGTAACTGTAAAGTTTTGAAGTGCAATCTAAGTTTCGTTTTAGGACCATTACATTGTTGCATTTGGTACAATTGTTGGTACGTGATTTGCAAACATGAAAGTACAACATGACTTACGTAAATGCCTGAAGTGATCCTTATAATATGAGTTTTGATAATAGTAACTAAACAACATTTACTCATCTTACCAAACGGTTACATAATTTAATATCTTTATCATACACAATATACACTGTGTTTCTCACCCGAGACTTTTGTTCAAATTAGCTTCGATAACCTGATTTGATAACGAAAAATAGTTGCTTCTGTATTTTTATCTCTTCATAATTCTTTAACTTTTTTATACGAAGGTAGAACTAATTATAACGAATGCTACTATACAAGGTGTTTTATTTTATTTTTATATCCCATAACTCTAGGGTATGAATGAGATCATATGAAAGAATCAACTGGCATATGAATTATTTTTCAATTTTCTTCTTTTTTTTATTTAATAATAATTCGACAAAGTTATGATTATTAATATAAAACACCCTTACGTGAAATATGGCAACGTCGCATTTTTTTAGCTTTAAATATTAATGATTGGTTTGAATGAAAATGAATTACTCGTATTTATTAATAAAACTTAGATACCTACATACATCGAGGGTCACAGTTTCATCAGTTTGGCAACGTCGCAAAAGTAACAATTCGTCATACGGGTCACAATTTTTTACCTAAATTAATATAATCGATGATAATTATCTTCGAAACTATGCATTTTTGAAACACATAATCTCGGACTTTTTGTATTATTTTTACTTATAGAATATAACCCTAGAGTTATGGGATATGAAAAAAAAAAGCACGTTGTATAACTATATGCAGATCAAAGGATCTATAATATATTTCGTCGTTAGGAACAAAACAATTTAAACGATCATATTCGTCGACTTTGACATCAACGATCTCCAAATAAAAAATTCTCTCTCCAATAAAGCAGAAAAAACGATCTCCAAATTCAAATAATCTAGTCACAAAAAATAAATTTAAAAAAACTGTCAACGAAAACTCCACTGGATCAAAATTCAAATATGGAACTGGGAAAAATGGAAGGCGTTCCGTTTCACCGATAGACTTTGATAAAAGTTTGTCCAAGTTATCAGTGGGTGAAGAGTATCACGTGCCAACGACCAGTCATTTCCTTGCTACTTCGCTAACAAGATTTATTTTAAAACTACCTTCCGTGGATTTATCTTTTATGAAGGTAGGTATGTGGGAACATTTTTGTTTATCGCTGAAATATGGGATGGCGGTATTTCATCATTGTCATCATCTGCCTAGCCCCAACTAAGTTGGGGTGGGCCGCGGCTTCCAGTCTAACAATATTTATTTAAAAAAAAATAGCAATCACTGGGAAAACCATTTTTTGAAAATGTTACCTAAATAGCTTTTACTCATCTTACCAAACGGTTATATAATTAAATAGTATTAAATCTGTATTATACGCGCACAAAAAAATAAAAATAACTATGGTTTTTTTTTTTTTTGCTAATGTAAACGCTTAATGATCATTTAGCAGTTAATTTGTTAGAAAAATTTATAGCTTATCAAATTGACTACGTAAGTAATTTTTAAATCACAAATCATCAATACTTTGACAATTGTATGAAATGATAATTGACGTAGTGTCAATTTTGACCTTACTGTCATGAATTTGAAAACCCAAAAGCGAATAACACTATAATGACCGAAATGATTGTATGTTCTAACACTAGTGTTTAAGATTTGTATGTAATTACTAACAAATTGGATTTTATGATCTGGAAAATAAATTATATGATTGATTTGATTTGAAACCAGTCTCCAGATGAGCTCTTAAAAACAAAAGACTATCACAATCTTTACTTACTCAAACCGCAACAAATAATATATAACATTTCGCCTGTATTCCCCGAAGGATTAGATAGAGGTGTACTTATAATAACACCCACACACACACCACACACACCCTCACACACCCTCTCACACATTTTTCACAAAATAAATAATCACTGAATAAACCAGAAAACTACGCCTTTAAGGCCTGTGTTCACCAACATTTAAAGCAACTGTTTAGATATTTTACTCAAAATTTCTTAGGAAATTTGACATAAACCAACTGTTTAAATACCTAACCAGTGGTTTGAATGTTAGTGAACACAGGCCTAAGAGCTTTAAACCTGAAAGTATTCTAGTCACGTTTACAACAAAATGTTAGTTTGATAACTTCCTTACCACAAACCCTTTTACTTGGCCACAGGGATATGGAACTGTTTATACGATTTCTTCGGATTAAAATAAGAAAGGTAAATGGGTTTTCCTAGTGGTTCTGCAGGAGTGAGATACATAATGTAGGTAGTGTCAGTTTTCGATTTCGTTTAGAAAGTGGATATGAATATTATTAAAAAAAAGAAAGAACCATTTATTTGCGGAAATCATGCCGCAAAAACAAGTTAGGGGAAAATATGCGTTACATCCAAGCAAAACGGCCATCGCTCAGCATAATGCTGCGACCCTATGCGAGACGGAGCCCCAGCGCTGGTTTTCAGCGAGAGGCGGCGCGCGGGTGCCGGGTATAATAATATCTTCCATATCCATAAAATAGTATAAAACAAAGTCGCATTTCAAGCAATGAATTTTGATGCGGTTTTCACCATCATTTAGAGAATTTATTCCGAAAGGTTTATGTATAAAATACAATGACAAATCAAACTTACCTATATTAATAATATTATATAGATATAAAATTTGTAAGTTTTAACTACCGATTCGATTCCAAAAAATCTTGCACTCATGGAAAGCCACATTATTGTCGAGTGTCATAGGATATCATTATCAGCCTATAGCAGTCCACTGCTGGACATAGGCCTCCCCAATTGCATGCCATTCAGCTCGATTCTTGGCAACTCATACCCAGCTGCTACCAGGCACCCTGTGAAGATCGTCGCACCACCTAGCTTGATGACGTCCTAGCCTACGTTTGCCGATTCGCGGTCTCCGTATTAGGATATATTTTATGTTCTTTTGCAAAAAAAAATTTTTTTGGTACAGTGGGCAGCATATCAAGCTACACGGAACTGTCAAAGTTCTCCAAACGATTTTAAACTTTATAATGTTGATGATTACATTCAAAACTGAACGAGAAAATTTGAGTTTCACCTTGATGTGCTGACCACCGTACAGCTATGTACTCTGTTCCGACATTTTTTTTTTTTTTTTTGTTATTTCTTGCTTGCAGTAAAATCATAACTATCTAAATAATTATGTGTAACAGGGATGACGAATAAAAAAAATTTTTTTTTTTTCATCATGTAGATTATGAAAAAATACTGGACACGTATTTTTATTTTTTACGTAATCAAAACATTACGGCGATACATTGAGTTCAAATTTGACATGACGTCACTTCTCAGTAGATTTTATACGTAGCTGTGACGTAGACGAGCCCCCACTCCCCAAGTTTAATGTGTTTTATCTCAGTATTTTTTTATTAATATGATAAAGCAAAAAATGTGTGTCTAATGTTTTTTTATTATCTGATTGACGGACTAAACAGTTTTTCTTTTTTTTTACCCAGGAATCATCCCTATTGTCATCATGTACCCATGTTTATTATGTGTTAAGTTTATGTTGTAAACAGTAATTAAAACAACATAATTATTATTATCTGTTTCAAACTTTCAAAGGTAAATCAGTAGCCTCTTAAAGTGCCTCAATTTTAATGAGTTAATGTAGCTTAGGATAAGTGGATTTTGTTGATTGTTCTCCGTTGTAAATAAAGATATTTGAAAATGAAAATGAAAGACTCTGATCGGACGAGGATTTGGAATTAGGCGCCATAGTAACTTCTACTCAGTTTAAAAAGAGCCTTACCCAATGATGTTATTATACATGGCTATTGGAGGGGGGTACCAAAATGGGTTCCTTTGTGTATGTTTTGTGGCTGTCAGTGCACCGACGGGAAATGAGAGCGTTGATTAAAACTAGTGAGTTTATCCAAACATTGAGCTTCTTGTTTATACTAAATACAGCTTCATACGTTTTCATAATAAAATTAAATGTTATGAAAAACTGCAGTTCAGGATCATTTTAAATCTGAGGATCTAAAAACGCATACCAAAGTTAAGAAGATTCTGTCTGAAAAATCAATTTATGTTAAGAGACAATACAACAATCTGTAGCTGCTTAATTTATTTACATAAATTATACATTTAATTTGGCAGCAGTAGGTATATATGTAGTTCTAAACAATATAAAAATCTCCTCCTACGTTCCAATTTATTAATAGGTGCCTGCCACATGGTACAAGTGACGCTTTAAGATAAAAGGTAGCTGACTTAAAAGCCTGCCCGTCTATATTAGCCTTGGTAGCGTGGATGCTGCACTAAGGACGTCGCTGTAATCGTGCAATATCTTGAGGAGGATTCAATTAGAAGTTGTTATTTTTGAAATTGGTTTAGAAAATAGAGAAACATGAGGAGAATAAATGTTCATAACTGTAACTATCGTTTCTGAACTAAAAATATCAAATATCGGTATTAAAGAGCTAAGTTTAGTGCAAATAACTAGAAACTCATTATAATAGTATTAGTTATAAGCGAACTGTTATTATAAGTTCTTATGAGAAATAAAGTTCTTTAAACCTAAGTGTTTTCTTTATTTTTATTTTTTCTTTAAAAATATAATAATAAATAATTAAAAACATCCCTTCGGCAAACCGCAGGAGGAGGTAGATTTCGAAGCAGGTTTCACGAAGAAGCTTTCTCCGCGCTGACATTCTCATTTTGTGAACAGTAGGTACACATACGTACAATAAAACGGAAATTTTATTAATTAGTGTTTATTTTAATTATAATAAAACCTTATCACGTTAGTATTTATCCCTTGTTTTTCAAAAGAAGCAATGATGATGATGATGATTAATATTCTATTTTGTTTTATTATATCCACTCAAACGTCCAGTCCCCCAAAGAGTCCGAAAAATACCCCACTCAGACAGGATAAAAAAGAGCTAACAAAGACCCCCGCCATTCCCTTCGTGGGTATTTTTATTTTAAACCATCCAGGTGTAGAAGCCCCGCCAAGCGGGGCTCCGTCGACAATTCCATTTATTAGTTTGACGATCGAACTAGTGAAAACAAACGTAGTTTCTAAGTCGTGTGTATACTAACCAGTACTTACATCTACCAGAAAAACAAAACAAACTATTCATTACTACGCATTCATTAATACCCATCCAACCCTTATTTACTCATATTGGTCTTAATAGTAACAATCTAAAAATAAGTTATACGGTTACAAGAGAATTATCCCTGATTTACAAAGAATTAATTTTCGTACAAATCTTGCTCACCAAACTTGCACAATCATTGGACCCGTGACATAATGCCAAAGACATTATAGACAAATGAAAATTTATTTTTGTAAATTGGTTTTAACAAACACCACGACAAAAACGTTTTTTAATCTAAATAGTACCCAAACTCAGTTGTTTAAGATACAGGAACTGTTTTAACAAAACGCACTGTGATCCAAGACAACACCACTAAATGACTCTAAACAAAGAAAAATAAATAAATTAACTCTAAACTGCTCAAACAAAACATACGAACATCAACTCATTGGGGGGATGAGTGGAACAAATAAAATAGCTTACGTTGTACCACGTAGAACGAAATTGACTCACCCCCGAGGGATAACTCGCAACCGAATTGTATGGGAACTTTACTTGTTGGCACACGCAAGTATATTGTGTTGTTCGGGATGTTGATTTATGACTATTTCGGTTATTGTTGGTACCTAAAACTACGTTTGTTCGGCAATAGGTCAATTTATCAATGAGTCAATAGAGCTCATAGGTAAACTAACCCATACTTCTTGACTGTGAGTGCTGTAAAGACAACTTGAGAAGTCACGCCAATCCTGCATCGCTCAAGGGAAGTTATTCACGCGATGCTGGACTGGCGTGACTCCTAAAATCGTCGTACGATTTGCGCGACGTCATGCTCGAATGTGGTTGAAATATGGCGATGTAAGTGCCGCCACAACTTTAAAAAGATAGGCAGAAGCAAAACTGGTGTGAAAATAACATTAAAATGCATAAGCCTGTGTGTGAAATGTATAGCGGCTCCACTGTACTTTATGGACCGCGCGTGAGAAGCTTCAATTTTTTTTTTTTTTGCGTATATAATTATGTCTTCATTATGATCGCAAACGTATAGTTTTCGAGAAAAATAATCCTGAAGATTCAAAAAAATCAACTTGTTTACGTAATAAAGTTGTTATTATACCACAGATAATGTACGAATTTCACACCTAGGTTGTTCCCTTTTACGTTCAGACAAAGCGTCAGCGGATTTTAGTGGTTTTTGGTATAAATATATTATGTACGTTTTTAACTTTAATTCATTTTTAAATAGCTGCTACCGTAATGAACCAATTCTGATGCAAATAATAATTTAATGAACATTTAATTTGTACTCTTAAAAGATTATGAGTAACGAAACGTAATTGAATGAAAGTGATGCTAACGTTTGGCAGTTGTTCTTTTTTTCTGCTACACACTAAACCAACATTTATTATACAAAAATAACACATCACGACTTAAAATAAAGTAAAAACGCAATGAGAAATTAGGATGCAGGAGTGAGCCCAGCGAGTTCGAGACTTGGGGCAACCCACCGCTCGGACAAGTTAGGTTCGAAGGGGAACCCCGCAGACAGAAATAGGAGCCCCGGCTCCGTCGACTATGGCCTGCTTCTTACAACTTACATGTTACAAGGTAATATTCCAAGATTTGAGCATTTTTTGGTTGGAACTTTACTTTTGGGATATTTTTGCTTTTGGGATGTTTGACCTAGATTTTTGGGTGTGTGGACCTTGACCTTGAAGATGTCATTAACCTTATTATTGTTTGGAAAACAATTTAGACCCACTACGTGAACTTCCCCACCCTTAATACTCCCAATAATCCCGAAAGAAACTTTTGGCAATTTTTTTCCCGGCACTTAAGGTTCTAGTTTTGGAGTTTACAAAAATACACTAAAAAGGGTATATTTTACAATAGTAAAATAGCTACTATAAAAAATCGCTGGTCCATAAAATACAGTACTTCCTGTATAGGTATAATGTAACTTTTATAATGTATATACATATACTAGGTGTAATTGTAATACCTAAAAACCTCTCAAGAGGTCATTGTACTCATCGTTATGAACCACTTTTACGATAGGACCAACGCCAAAACATCAGCTGCTCCATACACTTAGATATGTTCGCGTAACTCGTCAAAATGTATGGAGCAGCTGATTGTTTTTTCACGATTTCAGTGTTAGTCTGTTGTTTTTATTTTTATTTTAGTGTGTAAAAGTTGTTCAAAATTATGAGTACAGTGACCGCTAAAGAGGTTTTCACTTATTAAAATAACACTTTGTACATATAAAATAATCAACTGGATTCAAACATGCATTTATTTGAAAAACTGCGCTCTCGCCGTTATCAGAATACCATTCATGTTACCTCTCATAAAACCGCATTTTTCGGCAAAAGTGTGCCAGGTATGGCCCCAAAAATAGATTATATAATAGTATACCAGCAGCTATTAGAAATAAAGAGTGTCTGGGAACCTTTAAGAGGTCTTTGTTTAAATTCCTTTTAGATAGATGTTACTACCTCATCACTGAGTTTAGGTACTACTGATAAACAGAGATATGACGATTCCGACTTGCTATTTAAACACTTTTGATTTTATTTATTACCTGTTTACCTAACTGACATATTTTTAATTGAATGATTTTTTTGTTTTTGTAATCTATTGTCACCTTAATTGTAATTGCTTGTTTATGTTAATTTTGTACGCCATATATTGGCAAAACATAGTGCACATATTTTAGACAATATATTATCTGTAACCATACCTATGTTTAACAAAATAAATGATCGATTGATTCTATATAAGTAATTGTGTAAAATCTGTATTTTTTTTTTTTTTTTTTACAATCAACGGGGAACCTCTTGGCCTTCATCTCACCTGATGGTAAGTGATGATAAGGCCGAAGATGGAAGCGAGCTTCACCCGGAATCCTCAACCACAGAGGAAATGGCTATCTTACCTCTAACTGCCGAAACACAACAAATGTTGTTAACATTGTTGTTTGGCGACAGACTTAGATAAGATGGTGGCAGCTAGCCAGGCGGACTTAGAACAAGCCCTACCACCAACCAAACCGAGCAGAAATTTTTGCCCCCGCTGGGAATCGAACCCGGGACCTCTGGATCTGAGACAGGTGGTTTTACCACTAGACCACAGAGGCGGTTAATTCAACAAAAAGTAAAACAACATTGACAAAATTAAAAGCAGCTCTCAACCAAGAATGACATACTTATTAACAACATTTTAACCATTTTTATTTGCGGTGACATCATTTGAAGTGCTTCTGTACAACGGACACACAGCGGCGGTCGCAGGGTTGAGCGATAAACATAAAATTAATTACACGATATGCGACAATCCTAGACCGCATCAAATGGTTTTATTGTGGATACATTTATTTTAAAATGACTCGTGACTTTTGCTGCATTATGTGGACTACGCGTAAAATAGGACTCGTATAATAATAACTTCAATCAATGTTTGGTGGAGATTTTGCGCTATTTACGTCCTCTGCTGGACATAGGCCTCCCCCAAGCACTGCCACTTCGACCGGTTCTGTTTCCCGTATCCAGCGAATTCCTGCGGCCTACACAAGGTTAACTGTAAAGTTGAAAAACATGCTCCCATACATTAAATTTGGTATGCGAACATGTTTATCAACTACAATGTTAAGTTTTTTCTTGGGATAAATTCATCCCACCTACGGAAGCCTTCATTGAGCGTGGTCCGACATGCACTTGGCCGGTTTTTTTTTGCGATTAAATGCATTTTTCTCCTTTCCTTTATATCGCACATACGATCAGGACATCAAATAAAACAGTACTCCGATGAGTTTTTTTCTGCATATATTACTTGTCTTAATATTTTTTACGTTTACAAAATCGTACAGAATATCTTCTGATCGGCGTGAGCGCGCAAATTTTCATGGTCAAGGTCAACGGCAACACAGCATTCAATAGGAACTCCAGAAAATCTGCACCTTCAGAAAATACCTACTCAACTTACACGATACAAAATAGTTACCTAATCCCGCCACCACTTAATCATCGTTGCAGGCATAACGTAATCTCAAACTACCGTCATACTAGCTCGGTTCAGACTGCACCTAGCTCCAGTAAGTACTTCTTCAAAGTTTAACTTTAGTTAAGCTGGCAGTTGACCGGGATATGCAAGGTTATGTAGCCTAACCGGAGTTTGATCAAAGCTATTGGGGAAGCTAGCTGTGTGAAGGGTTTTAGTTTGTTTTCGTATGAGGATTGTACCCTGCTGTGTTAAGCCGATATTTCTTATTTATATACACACTCCTCTTCTGTGCGTGTGTATGTGACTGAACTCCTAAACGGCTTGACCAATTTTGATGTTTTTTTTTTATGGTTTAGATTTTCAATTGGATCGGATAGGTTGCGCGGCTGTGATGGAGTTCTAGGAAACAAGACAACGTCTGTCCGCTAGTAATTTTATAATGTGGAATGTGTGTAATTCTATCATGCGGTCATCTTATAAATCGCATCATGATTTCAACCCGGAATCACCCTCTGTTGGGTATAGCCCTCCTCTTTTTTCCGCCATACTTCTCGGTTCCATGCATCCCTCATCCAAGTAATTCCCGCGACTTTGAGGATATCATCAACCCAACGCGCTTTTGGACGATGCTGGTTTCTTTTTTAACGTTGCCCCACACTAGAAATTTCTCCTGTATTGTGGGTGCGTTTACAAACGCCTAACCACCGTCACCGTCTTTGGCCTAACCTTGGCCACCATTCAGTCACAGTTTTACTCCATCGGCCATTTCTGCGTCTAACAGATGTCCTGCCCAACTCCACTTAAGGCGCATCGCCTATGTTATAAAACGCATAAGTAATAGCGGCCTAAAACCCTTTTAGAATAGAATAGAATTATCTTTATTCAAGTATCATATGACTCAGAAATAAATGCTACTACTACTTTACTGCTAAATAATTCAGATAAGGATGGTTCCCTTTTTTTCCTGTTACGGTCCTTTGTCAAAGTATACAAGTGTTTTTTTTTCTTCTTCATTTGATTTTATGCATTAACATTGTAATAATCAGCATAGTTTGTACTCATGACTACAAATCAAGCTATATATTTCCGAAATCCTATACAATCCGAGTTGACTGCTCAGGGTGGAACGTTCTATAATATTATTATTTGTGTAGTATTTTCCAATGGATACAGAATATAAGGGACATAGATGCTCCAACTGTTAAAATGAATTCAGTACCTGCTTGTAGAATCAACACAGGTGTTCAAATTTACTTCAGTGTTATCAATACGATATTTAACACTGTTTAAGGGACATCGATCCTCCCAGTGCAGATTTTTAGTGTCGATTATGCAAAAAAAAAAAAAAAACTGTTCCATACATTTTGACGGTGATTATTGCACTATTGTGTGATTTTATTTATTTTTTCTGTCAAAATCGTGTATGAAACTAGAACTTTGAAAACAAAAATTTTGATGATCATATTGATGACGCTGAAATACTCAAGAGCTTTACATAAACAAATGCACATCTATTTCTCTTTTTTCACTACGCAGTGTTAATGATCCTCATTAATAATTCCACCTCAATAAAAAAAATCAGACCTTTATTTTATTTTTTCAATCACAGTAGGTACAGTAGGTATGCAAAGCCTTTGGATCCGACACGCTGTGAATTTAATTATTAGTTCCGCCGTAAATTTAAATTGGATTGATCTCGGATAATCTCACCTATCCGAGGCGGCTTAACCCCCAATGTAAGGTATGGCAGCCCTAACTATTGACCTGTCAGTGTAGTGTATTAGGGTTAGTTATGAATAAGCAAGAGGATCCTTGCTTGTGTAATTTTTTTATTTTGGTTATTTATTCTTCAGAAAGTTTACAGCCTATCATAAAAGTTAATTATTGCAATACAAGACATAACGCATGTGATGATCAATAAAAGTATTAACTTAAGGCTGCAGTCTTGCAAAATTCACTCGCGGTGAGTTATTTGCACAACTTTGTTTTTTTTTTTTAACAAATCAAAGAAATAACATGAAATATTATTATTGCACAGAAATAAACATAATATAAGTAACAGCTAGTAATTTTTTTTAGTACATCGGGGTGGATTATGTTAGGTAAATCAAGCGTTGAATACAGCTCTTTCTGCCCAAAAACATTTTGCGGTATGTTTGTGCTCCTACTTTAGGGTAATTAAGAATTATTTTCAAAATCTGTTCAGCGCATAATTAGCTTCTTCAAAATGCGCTGATTAGTTTTTTCTAATTGCCTTTCATTTTCTTATTTTGGAGGTTCAAAAGTCATCAAAATTCTCTGTTTTTATCTCTTAATAAACGGTTTGTTTCATAATAACAATGCATCGTATATATGTAATAATTAGATTAGTTTGATGCCAAGAGTACAACGAAACGAGCAGCAGATAGTATATAATATATATCACAATAATAATTATACACCACTTAATTTATAGAGTACATAGAGTGTTAAGGCATATTGTGGATAAGAAAAAAGGCAGCTTCAAAAGAAACTAAAAAATAATCAAAGTGTCGTCTGTGTACCCGTGTCTTTCTAAACCTCGTAGACTGTACGTTAGCCAACTTCTCTACCCAATTAACAACTAACAATGACAAAAATAAATCACAATTTTCATCACTCCTCAAATAAAGCAAAAGTAAGCCTATTTTGCAACATTGTTTCAATATAAAATAAATACGTCACTGTAATTTTACATGGTCGTGTCGGAACGTGTGGTAGGTACTAGTGACGACAGGATTACCATAAATCTATCAGGATAGGGTCATATGACCCAACGAGGCTGTTTGAGGCATATTTATATACTTTCCGACGCAATTGAAACAAATTTACAATGTGTAAGTGCGAATTTAGTGTTTTAGGAGCGATTTTCTGTCGAAATATATTCTCGTCGCAAGGGAAAAAGGGAAGAAAGCATTTTTTTTTTTTTTTTTTTCATAATTGTAAATTGAATGATCGACCCCCAGGCGTTTTGATTACTTTGATACACTGAAAGAACAACAATATTTGGATTTAAAAGAGCGAAAAGTGTTTCAATGGAGGTTCTTGCCCGTTCTTCTTCATAGGAACCCACTACGCTTTGGAATTTGCAAATGAGTAACTAGCTTCATCTTGCCGACTCCTTGACAATTAAAACCGGCCAAGTGCGTGTCGGACCACGCAAAATGAAGGGTTCCGTAGTTGGGATGAATTTATCCTAAGAACAAACTTAACATTGTAGAGAGAAACAGAGGGAACTTGTTTTTCAACTGCAAATTTAAGTTGGTCGACTATTACTCGTAAACTTGAAAAGCCTACTTAGCTGTGATATTTTCCTTTTAACTTCATTATAAACATATAGGTACTAATGCCGTGACATTTGAATTTCTAACTACAACCGTTTAGTTGGTAGAGGGGGGTGGACACTAACGGAAATTTGTACTTTAAAGCTTGATAAGTCACGAACGGTTTACTTAATAAAAAAACGGTCTTGCCAAACCCCTAATATTTTTGAAAGACCTATTCAACGATATCCCACACTATGGGAAGGGCGAAAAAACAAATTATCATCCCACTTTACATGTAGTGGAGGTGCCCTAAATATATTTTTTTTTTTTTCAAAATTTTATTTTACCACTTTTTCGGCATTATTAACATGTATCAGTCCACTGCTGAACATAGGCCTCTCCCATGCTGCGCCACAACGCCCTGTCGTCCGCCTTCCGCATCCAGTCTATCCCAGCCACCTTTTTGAGGTCGTTGGTCCATCTAGCTTGGGGGCGTCCCACACTACGTTGTCGATACGCGGTCTCCACTCCAGGACTTGTCTGCTCCACCGGCCATCGGTCCTTCGACAAATTGTATGGCCAGCCCACTGCCACTTCAGCTTGCTTACTCTGCAAGCTATGTAGGTAACTCCGGTAACCGGAGTAACCGACAACATGTATAACTACTCATGCCAAATTACAACTTTCTAGTACTAATAGTTTTTGAGCTAAGCCGCGGACAGACAGACGGACATGGCGAAACTATAAGGGTTCCTTGTTGACTACGGAACCCTAAAAAAAGTGCTGTAAATGGTTTATTTGAAACTAGCTGCCTGCCCGTTACTTTGGCCGCGTGCCTAAGTTACCTAATTTACTCCCTATAACATCAGCTATCTGCCAGTGAAGAGATCCGCAGCAGAACCAAGGTAACCGATATAGCTCGAAGAATTAACAAAGTTAAGTGGCAATGGGCAGGGCACTTTGCTCGCAGAACAGATGGCTGTTGGGGCCGAAAGGTTCTAGAGCGGCGACCGCGTACCGGAAGACGTAGCGTGGGAAGGCCTCCCACAAGGTGGACCGATGACCTTGTGAAAGCCGCAGGAATCCGCTGGATGCGAGAAGCACAGAACTGGTCGAAGTGGCGCTGCTTGGGGGTGGACCATAAATTAAATTAAATTTATTTATTTCAATAGACAACGAAGATCCATAATGTTAGTTAGTTAGGTACAAAAAAAACACTTAAAAACTATGTTAGTATGTTACACTTATAACTAAGTACCTATCTCTTAACTCACAGTAAACAATATTTACATAAATTCACCGGATGTAATGAATCACTCCTGCCTAACCAACACCTGCATGAAGCCTATGTCCAGCAGTGGACGTCTTTCGGCTGAAATGATTAATGCTGATCTGCCAGTGAAAGTCCCGTCAAAATTGGTCCAGCCATTTAGGGAGATTAGCCGGGAAAAACAAACAGACACACAGACATATTCAACAGATAATTTTTAATTTATAAATTAAAAATTGTCTTTTTTTGTTATGAGAGTATCCTATAAACATTTAGTAAAAATCTGATATTTGGTCATTACAAATAGACAATTTTATTTTATTTATTTTTAGTATACATATAGGTTCGCACATAACCTATTTGTTTATGAAACGTTTTTTATAATTCTTCCATTTGGTAAACTCAAACTCAAATCATTTATTTTAATTAAACCATTTACAGGCACTTTTGAATTGTCAAGGAGTCGGTCAGTAAGAAAAATGAAGCTACATTCCCATTCCAAGCGTAGGTACCTATGGAGAAGAACGGGCAAGAAACTCCATGGACACTCTTTTAAATTAAATTGTTACAAAAGTATTCGTTACATCTATAATGTTGAATTTATAACTAAAAGTGAGAACGATGTAAAAATAAAAATAATAAAAACTTACACGGTAAAAGCGTCAAGAGTAGGTACAACACATAGAAACAAAATAAAATAAAATGAAATAACCCGTGGCAGCTAAGAGATGACCTATGGTAGAAGAAGCTTGCGCGATGGTCCCAAAATTATACATTCTATTAACTTTGCTTGGGTAGTTTTTGAGTTAGCTTTAATAACATGTACTAAATCTACTCGGTGTATGTGTATTATAAAACTTCTTGTCTTGTCACATTGTTGTTATTTACATAGCAAATAGTGGGAAGTATACGAATTGGTGTGGTGTTAGTACCACAACGAAAAATCGAAAAATTTTTTTTTGCAAAAAAACAACCAACATCCTTAAAAACACTAAGAAGATAAAAATAACATACATTATGAGAGACGGTAGCAAAAAAAAAAACAACCAAAAACACCGACTTCCGCAATTAATGTTATTTTTCACTTTAACATACTCTACCTTTTTTTTTTAAGCATTAACAATGAGCCTCTATAAACATACTTATACGATGACTACATCTCTCTATCAATAGAGATCACACTGAACTGTTATCACTTCAATTTCCATTCTTTTGTCAAGATTTAACGTTAGCATCTTCTTAAATGATCTTCATAAAATATAACTTCCCAAGTATCGGCAAAAACAGAAAAAAATATCATAATTTAAGTACATGCCACATTTTTCAGGACACAACTTCGAAACCGAGAGAAGTATCTTTGAAATGGGGACGATTTATAAGCTTTAGGAAATTGAGACATAAATCCGTTGGCTTGGCAAGCGTGTGATAAAAAGTGGACGCTGTGTCAAAGCTGGGTCGTGCAGATTTTTTTTTTATACAGGTCGAATTAAAATATCGTGTTGCTGTTTTGTAGGTGTTTCTTTTAAGTCAGGTTTGTTATTGGATAGACGTAAAAGTTGTAGGACGCTTTACCAACTCATTTATTATATATACTTAATAATCTTACTACTAATAATAAAAAGAGGTAAAATTTGTTTGTAAGTTTGTATGTAGGGGAACAACCAGACGGATTTCAAAAATTGTTTTTGCATTTGTTACCCAAATTCTCGAGGAAGGTTATAGGTTTTTTAACATCACGCTGTGACCCTTAGGAACAGAGTAAATATAAAAAAGTCAGTAAAATCGCTAAATGAAAACAAAATAATGTCGCGGGCGGGCTATGGGTCGGGGAACAAGAAATTTCACACGGGCGAACTCGTGGGCAGAAGCCAGTAATTATAATATTATAAAGACGTGAAATGGGTATGTATGTAGCCGGTTATCTTCGGAACATCTGATCCAATTCTGAAAATTCACTCACTAATGGGAAACTACAGGATTGCCGAGTTCCACAGGATAGGTACATTTTATGAATTTCACGCGAACGACGCAACAACTGGTTATCTTACCTCTAATTGCCGAAACAACAAAATGCTGTTAACATTGTTGTTATGGCGACAGAGAAACATTAGTTACGTAAATATAGCACACAACTAACGTACCCACATTAACTACCCATTTTAAAATATAAAATACGACATAATTATCCCATTCCAACTTCCTGAACACATACGTCTCCCGTCAAACAACCAGCCAAAGTAAACAAACGTCTATTCTGCTTACATTGGCCAATTTTCCGAATGCGGTGACTTCCTATATCCACAACAAAGTTATCAACTACCACTAACGAGCCGTAACAGAGATGTATGAACGAGCCGTCGTACGTAGACATGAGTGCCAACCATTCAGAAAGTCTGACAGATCATTAATTTTATGTATATTTGGGTCACTTATCATATTGTGGACATTATTTATAACAACTCTATTTATACTATTATTTTTTTATATTTTTTTATGTATACATGAAGAAACATCTGGTATGTCAGTAATGTCAGTAAGATGGTATGGTAATAATAACTGCAATAACCTTTGATAATTTGGTATACAGGAAAAGTTTTTAATCAGTGCCCAAATTTTGACAAATTAAACTTAAACGTGTTTTATTATACACCTATTTCTTATTTTGATATATCTTAGTACAAAAAAAAATTAAGTTATCGTTAACGAAAGATGTTTATTTTGAAACTGGTCTATTGGACACTCGTCGTGCAACGCACCGGCGGCGGCGCGGCGCGGCCAGTGAAGCGGAATGCAGTAGTAGGTACCTATCAGCTGTGTGCTCGCCCATTGATATTATTACGAATAGATTGTATCCATATTTTGTAGATTTCAAGTAGACCAAAACTAAAAGTATTGAACAAATTATGGAAATATGCTCCATTACTGATACTGAACCACAAAAAAAAATAAGCGCACTTGTTAAAAACTTATCCTGTATTTTTGATCGACGGTAACTAATAAATCGAGGCGGTGTCTCAAGGCGGAATAATGATTCCATAGAGCGTCTAGTGGTGCAGGGCAGAGTAGAAGGTAATAGGCCACGCGGGAGGTCACCGATTAGGTGGACCGATCAAATTAAATCCGCAGTTGGAGGCCCTGTTAGTGAATGCACCAGACTGTCATCTAACAGAACCAGATGGAGGATGATCGTGAGGCGAGTTACGACAACACCTGCGATTGCATAAAACTCATTGTGACCACGATCGCTCTGTCAAGAGCGAAGCGAAGAAGAAGAAGAACTAATAAATGTGTTTGCCAACTGTGGTGCTTATCATATCAAACCTTTGTGTTTAATTTTATCAACAATCTATTAGTAGGCTCAGTTTTAGGTGCTTTTATAAAACTGCAAGCGAGACTATTCTTAATTACAAAGCGCTTTCATAAATAAGATTGCGCAACACTGTCCGACCCACTCCCTAAGTTCTGAGTTGATCTGTACGATTACTGACAATGTATACGTTTTTATAATAAACTTCCAAGCCACGTTCAAGATCTAAGCATTAATAAATTCAAATCATTCATTAAACGAAAGTTGTGCCAGAAAGCCTTTTATACCATTAAAAATTATATTGAGGACAAAAAGGCTTGGGATTGAGCTGCTCCAAATTTTACACATTGAAACTTTTTTTATTGTGATTGCTTTATACACATTGACATGAATATTTACTTGTGAAGTATAATGTTATTATTTTAATTATTGTGAATGTGAAGACTATGCGGGTCTTTGTTTATTTTAATTTTTTCTTCTCTGTTTTTTTTTTTTTCTAATATTTATTTATAGTTTGAGTAATTTCTGCGGCCTGCCAAAATGTCCTTTCTTTGGTATTGTTCGTCGAATCGTTGAGCTCCTTATGTTCTGAGTTGAGCTGCACGATTACTGACAAATGCGTGCACTGAATGGACAGGTCCACTCAATCTGTGTGGTTCTTTCTTCAAAAGACCATTTCAAACACCAATCTACATGGTCTTCACATGATCTGACCAAGATTATGTCTGGATTTTAAAAGACATTGTGACCACTGAGTTTGTTTCGGCCTCTCTTCTCAGAGTAGTCACATAGAAACGCCGACCTCATCTAGTTTTTAAAATATGATTGACGTGTGTTTGTACAAACCTATTTACAGAAATAATAGTACATTACTTACCAAGGGCTGTAAAAGAAAGAAAGCCCGAAATCGCAGGTATTTGTAACCCGAGCTGCAGGAGAGGGTTCTAAATATGCGATAGAGGGCTTTCTTTTTACTTCCCGTGGTGAGTATACAATTTTACGTCTTCACCTGGCCATTATGCGAGTTTTACCGTACGCGTAGCGGTAAAACTCACTTTATGGCCAGGTGTGACGTAAAATCATTTATCATTTCACAATACAAGGAAGGAAGCGTAAAAGTGTTTGTACAAACCTACTTACAGAAATTATCATTTATCGTAAAGAAAATACATACTTGCGAAAATTGGACATCAATCAGATAAGGCATTTCGAAAATCTATTCACGGCCAACCCAAACAAACCCTTGAAACTAGCACCATAGTATACGAGCATCATAAAACCGACTGTCAAAACAACACCAATAAAAGGCATAAAAATCAATACAGTGCTTTACTAAAAGAAAATAAATTAAAATCTACAAACTTCTGGATTCATTCCAAAATAATATCTTCAACGAATCTAAAATTATCAGCATTGTCAAGAGCATGCTGCCATCCAAGGCTGCCTATTCACTGTCAGACATTTGAGTTAACGAGGTACCTACTACTGCCAATTCCGACGAATCGTGTCGCAGGAATTTGTAGTACGTAGTCGTGTTTCATGTCTTTATTTTATGAGGAGTTTACACGTTTTGGGTTATTAAAGTTGGTTATTTACAATCCTTTGTTCAACGAATATGTAGTTTCATTGATTTAATTATGTTTACGTTTACCAGAATACGCTGCAAATGTCTTGTTTCATTATGGGTTCTTATACATAAACAAGCTGCTGCCAGCAGCTTCGCCCGCGTGGCTTTTTCTGAAATAAAAGTCACCTATGTTACCTCTTATATCATAAGCTATCTGCCAGTGAAAGTCACGTCAAAATTGGTCCAGCCAATTCGGAGATTAACCGGGACACAGGCAGATAAAAATGTTTTTTATTATTTTTATTTGTTATATGTACTTACTACTACTACTATACTTTCTTAGGTTTAGGCCTTTTTCTTTGGGTGGGAAATTATTAAATAACTTAGAGGGCGTGTCAGAATTTTAATGGCTAAAATCCCCGTTTTCCCGTTTTCCTTCAGTTGTCTGTGTGCCAGAGCCACGGTATCCCTTTCGAACAAACCCGCAACTCTGGCAAGCATCGGTCCTAGCGGGCCCCGTCAGTGCGTGCTGACATCTCTTCAGTAGCAACCCGGAATCTGGATTTATGCCCGGTTGGCTCGCCCCTTGTTCTATGGGACTTAAACATAACTGGCGAAATGTGAGTGTCTCATAAGTACACATCCTCTGCCTCACTCTTTGGAGGATCACAGGCGTAATATTATGTTATTTCACGACTTATCCCCTATTTGTTGCATAAAATTCTCCTGAACTTTGAACAGGCCGCTTTACTCGGCTTACCGGCGAAGCGGCCCGTCTGCAAGTGACTCTAGAAGATTTTAATAAAAGATTATTTTAATGCATACGTTCAGCTTTATACAGCCCCGTGTAGGATTTAATAAATAATGAGCATGACATTTATTTAAGAACTCTTGAAGAGAATATTTATTTACTTTTTAGGGTTCCGCAGTCAACACGGTACCCTTATAGTTCCACCATGTCCATCTGTCTGTCTATCCGCGGCTTAACTCAGAGATTCTTAATAATAGAAAGCTGTAAATTGGTATAGGTATAGATAAAGAAAGAAAGAAAGAAAAAGTATTTATTGGGACTCATACAGGAAGATCACATTTTAAACTAAACACTCATAATAACACTAATAAATAATAAAATAAACAACAAAAGTAAATGAAAACAAAACCTGTACGGGGCCAAAAGGCTCCTATCTCAGCATGATGCTGCGACATTTAAAAATAAGTGTCGCAGCGCTGGTAGTCTGATAGGGCCTGCTGTGATGTCACGGACAAATACAGAAATAAAAAGTAAAATAAAATAAACTAAAAAATAGATATGTGCGAAATAACGTAAAATAAAATAAATAATTAATAAAAATCATCACAATCCACGTGTCAGTACCCGACGTAACAACAGTTACTTATCTATGCCTTTAGTGTCTATGGCATGGCATCGCTTTGACAAGTAAAGAGACGCAAGCGCTGGTAATCCGCGGGTCTCCGGCAAAAATAAATAATAATCAAAATAAATAATAATCTCGCCGACAAATTAGTAAAATCAAAAGTTAAAAAAAAAAACTTCTGTCCCATGGTGTGGGGATGTCATTCTATCATTGAATATGCCGTTCAAAAATATTGCGGATCTATGTAAATCATTTTTCGATTCAGGGATCCGTTTGTGTAATATTTTTTTGTTTGATTCAAGTGTCCTTTTCTGCCAGCTAATTAATATCAAAAGGTTGTTTTTGATATTAAAAAAATTCATGGCAGTAGTATTTAGCAGTTAAGAGGGCTGTCACCGGTCCACTAGCGCCACTTCTTAGAAACATTATCTCGTGACTGATAAGGAATTGTGAAAAACGGCTTCATCAGCTACCTCGGTAAGTGTGTCTAGAATTTTCTAATACCTTTTATAAAGTTTATTATTGAGACACGAAGCAACAGAATTCGATCAATTTTTTTGCTTCATGTCTCAAAAATAACGAAAGGGTGAGAACAGTTATTTGTCTAATGTTATAATAAATGGAGTATAGGCTAAATATTTCTTTCAGTGTCCCTTTTCCCGCGATTTTTGTAAACCTACTGACTGACTCGGTGCCAAGCAAAAAAATACGTGTAAACACCTACTAGTCCACCCAACTCTCTCGGCCTAGTATCAATTTGTTGTATCACCCATCTACTCGGTACGTGTGATCAAAGTATTAAGCAGCTTGTATTTTTATAAACAAGAGCCATATTGTGGTATGTTTTTTCCCAAATGCATCAAAAATAAAGTTCACTTAAACAAGAGAAGATAAACTCACCAAAATTCTAATGCGGAATACAATACGACCTTATCCGCCAGACAATCAGGAAACAGGCATAAAAACTAAAGCACATAAAAAATGTCCTTAGCAAGTTATCACTTCTTTTGTTTCCTTTACACAAATTCCTGAAATTATTTTACACCCAAAAAACCTTAAATCAAGCTCGGTGTAAATACAAAAATGTTTGTATTAAAATTTAATTTCCTCCATGAAACAAGCCTCAGACTCTCGAATGACAGAATGACGTCTTTAACTGTACGAATGTAGTAACATTTTTTCAATTTACAGTAAAATCTTGGAGTTAATTAAATTGAGGAGCAAGTTACAGGCGGCTGGGTTTATTCATTATTGGTGCTTTTAAATATTGATTCATTTTCAGAAACATTTAAGAAAATATTTTCTTGCTTAGAGACGAAATAAGATGGGTCACCAGATGTTTAAATTGTTGCCCATTGCGGCTTACTGCAATACCTCTTTAGGGTCCCCGAAACGATCAACTGCAATTGTCAATTTTTACGTGATTGATACACATCGATGCGCAAACTGATCGTCTACCAAATGCAATTGAAGCGATTGACAATATTACTACAATTGAAATTGATGGCAACTGATCAATTGAAATGGGTCCCCAAAAAATGGTCTATTAAAAAATATAAAAGCCTCACGTGTCTCGGTCTCACTAAAACACTAATTAAGTTTTCATATCCTCAAACTTAATAAAATACTACTAATTTAATTAATTAAAGAAAGAAAAAAAGAAAATTAATGTATTTGACTCAGGTCACATTCATCTATAATAGCAGTCTAATGTTGACCATACTTCTTCTCAATTGCACACCACTTAACAATTCTCGTCCACGTTCATCCATCTGAATAACCTCTTGTCGTATTGATTTATAAATTCCCTTTTAAAACTAAAAGCAAACGGCAGTTGAGCGTTTAAAATGCATGAGCTCAACATTACATACAGCTGCTCAATTTACGCCCATTTTACGCGTTATTTGCCAAGGTACGCTTCGTTGGACTTTTAAACGATTGTATATTTCGAACTTAGATATGCAATATGCTTTTTGAGTGAGTTTTAAGGCAAACAATGCGCTGTAGGTTAAATGGTAAGGTTACTCGTATTTCGTTGAAGTATTTAGTACTAGAGTCCTCAATTACGATACATTAAACATGCAAAGCATACATAGGTTAGGAAGACCGAAAACAAGACAAGTCAACGACATAATTAAGCTTCTACAATTGTCCTTGTATGAGTATTAACTTAAAGTATAATATATATAGTAAAGTATTATATTATTTTAATAATTGTGAACGTGAAGACTACTTGGGTCAATGTTTTTTTTTTTTCTCATTTAGTTTTAATCATGGTCTGGCAGTTTGAGTAATTTATGCGGCCTTAATGTCCTTTCTTTAGTATTGTTCGTCGAATCGTTGAGCTCTTAAATTCTGAGTTGAGCTGCACGATTACTGAAAAATGCTTGCATGGACTGGACAGGTTCACTCAATCTTGTGTAGTCTTTCCTCAAAAGACCACTTCAGACACCAATCTTTACTTTAAAAGATTCTGTGATCTCGGAGTTTGTTTCGGCCTTTCTTCTCAGGGTAGTCAGATAGGTAACGCCGACTTCATCTAATTTTTAAAAGATGACTGACGTGTGTTTGTACAAACCTATTTACAGAAATAAAATCATTTATCATTTCACAAAAGAACGAAGAAGGCGTAAAAGTGAGGCAGTAGAGTGAGACAAAAAAAGTTGCTGATGATGATGATCACATATGAAAGTGAATCAATAGATCACACATTTTTATTTTGCCACTAACCTCTTCTTGTAACATAGTGTTTTAATAAAATACTGGAGTACCCAGTATTGTTAGTGCAATTATTGTAAGTGTTATTATATCTGCAACATAGCATAATAGTACAGTGCTTGTACTTGGATATAAAAGAGTATGTAAACGGAACATTAATTTCATACAGTCAATATTTAACTGTCAGACCCTCCAAGTTTGGGATTTAGAGGGTAAATAAGAAATGTTTAAGACAGTGCCTTAAAGAAATGTATAAGAAATTAGGTGTACGCATTTTCTTAGGACTCCTTGGGACATATTTGTCATACATTTACGCAGATTATGCATAGACTGAAAATTAAAATTTACTAAACATTCTAAAATAATTTCGTCTATCGGAAATATTCAAATGAATCCTAGATCGCGTTTCACCTTATTAACCACACACAGACACACATACACTTTCGGGCAAGTAGGTGCTCGCGCTCGTTGGTAGATATCACATGATGTCATAAGGTCATGTAGTGACCTATGTTGGAGAAATATAATTATTTGCGGTATATTTCTTCACTCACCCGCGGCTGCAAAGCCTTAGAGATGAATGTCTATTGCCCAGTGCTCTCAAAATGGTGAAGAAAAACATAGTGAGGAAATCGGCATCTCCTAGAGCCAAAAATTCTGCTTTCCGACTTTTTCTCTCGAATTTCTCACTTCAACAGTTCTTAAATCTTGATCTACGCCATCCAACCGTCTAAGCTTGAGTCGCCCTCGACTTTTTAAGTTTGGATGCTCTGGTCTTATACATTCTTACGACATCAAAGACGTCCCATTTTAATGGTTTTAATAATCTAATAGACATTGACGCCATTCAAATAATTCACAAGAGCACAAGAAACATACACTGAAATATTTATTTATTTAACCATTTATGTACACACAAAAAACAGACAAAAAGAAAGTAGCAGAAAAACACGAACATAGATGATGTTTATTTTAAAAGAAATCATAAAATAAAAATAAAAAACAGTTCACTTATTAAATATAATATATTGATACATACTTCTAAAATAAATATCACTAAAATAACTAATAACTATGACGAAGTGGAAAGCCAAAACCTTTCGCCAACAGACTTGAAGGAATTTTGACAAAACATGATAAATGTGTTATAAAATATTAATGTCTTACCTATTTTAGAATGCAGACAGGGTATGCCAAGATTTTGACTGCAGTTGCTCGCGTCGTTAGTTGAGACAAATGCACTCTCCGAAATCAGATTGTCTGGTTTTCTTGCGTTTCCCGGGTACCATTTATCAAATAATTTGACTTAATAATTTTTATGTTTGGCACACTTGTAAAAAGGTTGGATAAATAGAGGTACTGATAAAATAATGATGTTGAAAAATAAGAATTTATGAAAATGACCCAAAATTACTTGTTGGATATAAATAAATAAACCAATTACAATTAGGCGTAGATAGTTGCAAATCCTGTGTTTTATTCAAATAAGTTTTTCTATTATCTACGTTGAATTGCAATTGCTTAATTGTCGTAAGAAATCCATGTCCAAAATAAACGCTTCAAAACTTTAACCTTCCTTCCTTTCAAGGTAATCTCCGTATTTCAAGAGTTCAGTTTTAATCTTTTTAATATGCCCCTGGAGCCGGTGGCTAGGTAATTAAAAAGGAGATGTAAAGCCTTTTCGTCTTATAATTAAGAGCGATCAGCCGATACTCAAGGATTCTCGTTCAGGTTGCCTTATTGACAATTTATTTTTGATATTAACCACCTACCTTAAGAATAAATCTCGTCTATTTTAGGAATAATAATAATAATAACGTTTATTTGGACTTAATAAAATATAACCTAATACAGTTATATTCCTAACACCTAGGATACAAATAATGTAAATGAGTTGACGGAAAAACTACATATATTATGAACTCCTGAGTCGTGACTTCCAAACTAGGTAAAAACCTGTGCTCTTCCGTGGTACATTAGGTGTAAACACTTACAAATCACATACTCGTATCTACATGAAAATTCCAAAATTAAATGACTATGAAAGGTGGTACTTAAGTATTGTCTAAAACTTGACGGGTGAGTGATGTAAGTGAATGTGTGTGATATGTGTGTTCTGTGGATGTAGGCTGTGAATGTTTGTGGTATGTGTGTGTTGTGTGGACGTAGGGTGTGAATGTGTGCAGGTGTATGGTGTGAGTGTGTACGCGAACGTGTAGGTGTGTTTTTGGCATGTTTTTTCTATTTTAAAATATCCAGTGTTTTTCCGTATTAATATAATCAAGGCTTAGGAGCCATTTGGAAACCACTATCTTACATTAATAAAAAACACTAAAAACAAAAAAAAACAAAAGACTTACATTATTTCAGAACAACTTTCTAACAATTTTTTTTTCTCTCTTAATACGTTTCCCCACACTAGGAATTTCTCCTGTATTGAGGGTGCGTTTACATACATTTAATCTCACATACAAATATTATGCCAAATCCAGACCCGGAACAACTACTTGTAGGTCATACAAATATTTGTACCGTGCGGAAACCGAACCGCGACACGCAGCACAGCAGTCAATCGCTTAACAGCGTTGTCACCGGTCCACTAGCGTTAAAAACATATTATCTCGTGACTGAGAAGGAATTATAAAAAACGGCTCAATTAACTATATCGTTAAGTGTGTCTAGAATTTTTTACCTTTTATAAAGTTTCATATTGAGACACGAAGCAACAATATACGATCTAGAGGGATGTGGCCGTTTTTATTTAGATCGAATTTTGTTGCTTCGTGTATTCTAACAAAACGTAACAAAACGTAGGTGAAATGCTGAAGTGATGGTGCTGTCAATAGTGTCAAGCCGTAGTATCAGGTAGACTGACACTGACAGCAGAGCAAGTTTTAATGGATACATTTTTACTGATATTTGATAAGAATAAAACACTCAAATGAGAAAATAAAATAGCTTGCCAAAACCCTTTCAAATGCAACGGACCGCAAGTGTGTTTTAAGGTCTCTGCACACAGCGGGCGTGGCGCGGCGGGACGGGACGCCCGACGCGACGCTGAGTAATTGTAATGTACTAAATATTACGGACGATGCCACACAGAGCCGTCCGGCTCGACGCGACGCGACGTGACGCTCTGTGTGGCGTCGTCCGTAATATCTAGTACATTACAACTGCTCAGCGTCGCGTCGGCGTCCCGTCCCGCCGCGCCGCGCCCGCTGTGTGCAGAGACCTTTAACCTTAAACTGGTTTACTCAAATAATATTCGAAATTCAAAGTTGGAACGCATTCGCACCATATTTCATTGCAGGAGTATTCTCTCTCGGATGTTTTTATTTATTTATTATTTTTTATGACCGGCAAAGTTTAGCCGCGTTCATTTTAATACTACTGCGGGGAATAAATGCTTTTTAGGGATTTAAATAAGTGGCTTTAGAATTTTTAGAAGTGGGATTCATTTAAGTAAACTCTTTTTGGAGAAATCAGTCAAAGCGGAGTGTTTAAAGTGCTACCATTTCTCGTTTACGTTTTTAGAAAATTTGAGTTTTGGCATCCACTTCTCGCAAAAAGAGCTTTAGAAATGTTTTTGAAACGATTCTGACAAAATACGGTCTCACTGAAGTTAAACGTACTTTCGTAACGAGGATATGATTTCATAACAGTCAGTAGCTACTTAAGTTTGTTAGCATAGCTTATGGTGCAGTGCAGCCTTAGGTTTTGTTTGCTTTATATACTAGCTTTTGCCCAGGTCTTCGCCCGCGTGGAGGTCGGAAATTGTCCCACGGTAATGTTCTACCGGGACAAAAAGTAGAGTATGTCCTAACCCAAGTCATGGTCTACCTGTTTGTCGAATTTCATCGACATCTGTACAGGCGTTAAGGTGTGAAAAGGTAAGAAATAGAGTCACTTTCGCATTTATAATATTGGTAACTTTTGCCAGCGACTTCGCCCGCTTGTATATTGGAAATTATCCCACTTGAACGTACTACCGGAATAAAAAGTATCCTATGTGATAATCTAGATAATAAACTGTCTGCCAAATTACCTACATCCAAATCCGTTCAACTGATTTGTCGTGCAATCACGACAAAGCAGTTGAACGGATTTGGAAATATAACAAACATACATCCATCCTCACAAACTTTCTCATTTATAATATTACTAGCTTCTGCCCGCGGATCCGCCTGCGTGAATGTCGGTTATTGCATAAAAAAGTAGAATATGTCCTTTTCCATATCCCAGCCTACATCTTTGCCAAAATTCATGACGATTGGTTTAGCGGCTTAGGCGTGAAAACGTAACAGACCCACAGACAGACAGAGTTACTTTCATATTTATAATATTATTTATTTATTTATTTATAGGAGACCCAACACCTAATAACAGATGGAAAACAATTGAATATGAAACATAGAGCCAAATACAGGTTATCACGGGTAAAAACAGAAAAAGCAGTAGAAATCTTAGGATCTTAGGATCACTAACAAGCACAATAGATAAGATTATCAATATAATTCAGGTACAATAAGCACTATGCACTTCTAAAGAAGTCAGCGTTCAGCTGAGTGCGCGCGGAATAGGTTTTGGAGGTAAATGGGTCAAATGAGAACTCTTTACAAAGAATATTAAAGTCCTTACTCGCTCGCACCATGTATGAGTTTTGCCTATAGTTAGAAGAGGAAAAAGGAATAGAGATAGGTGGATTAAATCTAACTGATCTCTGGGGGACATTGAAGCGAAGTTTATGCAAAAGATCAGGATAGTCAATCTCGCTGGTTTTTTTTTAAGAAAAGTGCGATCTGCTAGTTTACGACGATTAATAAGTGGCTGTAAATGAAATTTCTTGCAAAGATTAATATTATTATCAGAATTGTATGGTCTATGCAGTCGAAAACAAAGAAAACGAACAATTATTATGGTTATATACACCGTGGCATTTTAGTCGTCTTACAAAGACAACCCACTTCATGTATCCAATGATTACTAACCATTCAAGTAAAATTTTTTTTTTTTTTATTAATTATGACGCATGACATATTATAGTTTAAAACACCCTGTTACGAGTGCAGTCCGAGCCTTGTGATACAAGGGCGCCGTGGAATAGAGCGGCGACATCTTTATCAGAGTTCATTCACCCTAACGCAAAAATGTGTTTCTTATTATTGCAACTTAAACTTAATCTAAATCCATTCTGCGACGCCCTTGTATCACAAGGCTCGGACTGCACCCGTAACAGGGTACTCGTATTTTATACTATGTCATGCATAAAAATTATTAAAAAATAAAAATAAATGTTTAAAAAAAAAATTTTTTTTACATGATTGTTTAGTATTCATTGGATACATGAAGTGGGCTGTCTTTGTAAGACGACTAAAATGCCACGGTGTATAGTATGGATAAGTATAAGTAAAAAGTATGGATAAATAGTATGGATTATTAGTAGGAGCAGAAAGTAGGATTATAGTAGGATACTAGTAAGAATGTTTAAGTGCATCAACAAATAAGTCTTGGTCACTTGTGGAAGCACTTTTAAAGGAGGTAACCTAGAATTAAAATCAAAATGTACCCCCCTGAATTCTACGATCGTAGTAAGGTGGCCAGCACATCAAGTTACCATAAACCGTCAAATTTTCTCGTTCGATATTGAACTTTATCATCAACATTTTAAATTTTAAAATCGTTTGGAGAAATGTGACAGTATCTTATAGCGTGATGTGCTGGCCACTGTGTACCAAAACAACACAAAATAAATACTTACATAAATATAAAATGTATAACATACAAAACACGACATAACGATGTAGGGTCAGAAAAACAAGGGTAGCCCACGGACCATTAATAAAGGGATTAATGACGATAACCTTTTTTGCTGACGCTCACCTATCTGTGACAAAGTGTGTAACGCGGACATTAATTACTTTTGTACCCATTAAGGCTTAAATGTCAATTATAATTACATTTCGGTACATTAGTGGTACTACGAATATCTATTAATGCTAGAGATCTATGCTCCATTTTTCCGTTCAACCGATTTTGACTTCTATTGCGTTGGTGGCATGACAAATGGCAGCTGCAGTAAACAGTTGGTAATGTTACCACTTTATTGCTTTTAATGCCATCCTTAAGCCTACGGTATAGAAGTCAAAATCGGTTGAACGGACTGTAAAAAACGTTTTTTAAATGTCTAATGTAATTTCAAATGGAGTAAAGATAGTGATAGTGGTTAAGATTTCCTTGAAATACAATCTGGCGTTGTCGACATGTCCGTCTGTCTGTTACCTCAGAGACTCTTAGTACCTACTAGAAACCTGTAATTTCAATAAATCACGCCGGCAAAGTGGTAAAACAAAATCTTGAAAACAAGCTTTTTGTAGGGTACCTCCCTTGCACGTAGAGTGAGGATATTTTTTTCTTGTCTATCCCATGATGTGAGGTATCGTTGGATAGACCGTTCAAAAATATTGCGGGTTTGTCTGAACTATTTTTCAATTCAGGAATCCGTTGCGTAATATTAAGATTTAAAATTTTAGTTTTTCGGTAGATTAGACCCTTTTAGTGTATATTTGAAAACCTCAAAGCCATACGTGCCGAGAAAAAAATCGCCAACATTTTAAGTTGGATTCCACAGGCTTGATTTTAGTTGAATCCGTTGTTTGTCGTCCCGAATGAGGTATGAAGGGCATAATACAAAATATCCAGTCGAATAAAGCCTTCCAATTTCGAAAACGATTAATGAAAATCCCGCGCAAAAGTTAGTGCTATGCCTGCAGCGTCAAAAGTCGAAGTTAAAAACGAATTTCCGTTTTGTAGAAAGAAAAATAAACTAGAAAAATGAATACTGGCGACTTCAATACACGCTTTCGAGTATTAAGCACAGGTGTGCTATAGAGGTCAGACTACTATTTCTACTACCCAATAGGATAAGCCGTGAGTTCCTTATTTCAAATCTGTGTTCTCTATGCAAGGCCTCGAAAAGAACATCTTTGGTAGCTCAGCTGAAACAAGCAAATGTGAACCTTAGTGCTAGAGCGTAAGGTAGGAGTGAAGTGCAGGGGTACGTTTGTCAGCATAAAAATCCGCTTAGGAGGTGCGCCAATTCCAATTTTGAAATGGTGTTGGTGGAATGGCAGTGGATTTTGTTTATAGGGTTCCGTAGAAGCACTTTAAGCGGAGGGCCTTAGAAGTGCCTAAATATGTGCAAGGTAGGTACTCTTTTCGCCATTCCACAGTTTTTCTTCTTGTTTCTAACATACAGAATCCAATGTTATCTTTTATACATTTTTATTTTGGAGTTTTAGAAATAAATGTTTAATTTTATTAAAATTCCCAAAATAACTCACATCATGTATCGTAACTCTATGAACTTGTTTTTAACTAAGCGGATCAAAACATATACCTATGCTGCAAACTAGAATACTTACATAAAAAATTTCAAAACTGGGGATTTTTATATTTTAAATGTATTTTCGTTTTTTGCCAGCCACAGCCTGCCACATCAAATCCGAACAATAAAACAACAACAATTCCGGAAAAAAGCCGAACACTTTCAGCTTAAAAAACAAAACCTACAGATCCCAGCACGCTTGCTAAAATGCTCGCGCGTTTTTTTTACACAGAATGGGCTAAAAGTTGTTCGCATTCAACTTCGTAGTGAAATAGAAATCGAAGTATCGCTAGATGGCGCCACTGAGCTAAGCCGACGTCTGAAATATATGAAATAATTTTTCGTTTCAGTACAAATTCCGTAGTTAATTCGTGGAATAACTTCTAAGAGCTGAGTCTTATGATAGCGTCGGAATTATTGGAGAGTATTCATTTTAGAGTTAGTTTTAAGTGTAAGTCGGTTAATAATAACATTCTTTAAAGTCAATTAAAGAATGTTATTACTAACCGACTTCGAAAAAGGAGGATGTTCTATGTTCGACTGTATGTAGTATGTTTTTTATTTTATGTATGTCCACCGATTTAGCCGTCAATTGTGAAATGATTTTAAAAATATTTTTTTTGTTTGAAAGGGTATACTTTCGAGGTGGTCCCATATAAATTTTATTAACTATGCTTGGATATTTTTTGAGTTAGCTTCGATAATACGTATTTAATCCACTTTGTGTATCTTGGTGATGTTATAATACTTCCTGTCACTGTTGTTTACATAGCATGCAGTATAGGAATTGGTGTGGGGTAGATACCATAACTAAAAAGGGGAAAATAAAACAAAAATATGCAAAAAAATCAAATAAACAACCGACTTCCAAAAAAGCACCATAAAGCGAAACAATATTTTATTTCGGAAGTCGGTGCCAAAAAACCTAAAATACAGATCCCGTTGGATGTAAAAAAGAAAGAAAAAAAAAGTTATATTTTACTTCATAGTGCTTTTTTGAAAGACTTTTTTATTTTATTTATTTCAGTACTGTACCGTTGGTCTCGTCGTCTCAAGCGCGACTGCTGAGCGTTTCCGAAGAACACCATTTCTTTCTTCACATACTTTTGATGTGAGATCGCCATTTCAAAACAGTAGGGGCAAAATGCCTTATTAAATTGGATTTGTCGATAAAATTGATCATATTGCTTCGTCTTAACGGGTCGGACACCGGTAAACAGACATACTATCGATACTTAATATTATAAATGTGAAAGTAACTATTTATTGTTTTCACGCCTGAACCGCTGAACTGATCGTCATGAAATTTGGCAGAGATATAACCTGGGATATGGAGAAGAACATAGAGATCCATGCAGGCGGAGCCGCGGGAAAAATCTAGTAATATATAAAAAGAAACCGTGACCTATCAACAAATAGCTCAAACTATACGGAACATTGGCATAGGCATCCGCTAAGCACGAATTTTTGAAAATACAACCCCTGAAGGACTGAAAAGTGGGGATTTTGTTTGTATGAAAAATCTTATTAATCTTTTCTTAAACTCGGTATTTATATTAACGACTGAAAATAAAGGTTATCACGCATAAGTGTTTTTCGAAAATTGACCCCTAACGGAACATAAGGGGGTTATCAAGTTTTCCGGAGAAAATTTTACTGCGTGTCTTGTTTAAACATTAAATAACGAAAAACATGAAAGATGATTTATCAAAACACATAATTACACATAATTATGGACACAGTTTATATGAAAACTACCATTTAATGGTGGTTGAACTTTGTAGAAGAAAATATGAAATCCACGCGGACGAAGTGACGGGCGAAGTGCTAGTAAACAATATACTTTTCATTTCAAAGCTAAACTAAAATCTCATTAAGATAGTCATCATCTAAATTGTTCATGCAAAAATTAGTTAAATTATTACCCCTCATAAATAAAATCTGTATGCAAATTCTCTACACTATGGCAATACCAATTCCGCGGCACATCTCGATACATTTATTAAACATTTGTTCAAAAAAATCAGCTACGAGTATAAACAGAAAATAAAGTTTATTTATTGGCTCTTCTTTTATCAATTTGCGGTCCAAATGTTTGGCAATATTTTCTCTCTTAAAGCTTCCAATCGTGACTATGAGACCGTGGCCGTATTCCCTTTAATGTATACGGTTTCGATCTTTTGTTATTATTATGGTTGAAAGAAAGAAACATGAGCATTTACCCACTTTGCCCACTTTTCTTCGCTAATTTAAGACTGTATTGGTTGAAGAGTACTTATAATATTTGATTCTAACATAATCATTTATTTATTTTTTCTTCATCATTATTATTTAGTGCCCGATTTCTATTCCTGACTTACGTTATTCATGATTTAAAAAAAACCAGCTAAGTGCGTGTCGGACTACGCACAATGAAGGATTCCGTAGTTGGGATGAATTTTTCCCAAGAACAAACTTAACATTGTAGTTGAAAAACATGTTCTCCCATACCGAATGTGTTGGAGAACATTTTTTTCAACCGTAAATGGAAGTTGGTCGACTATTATTCGGTAACTTATAAAGTTTACTAAGCTGTTATAGTTTTGCTTTTAACTTCGCTATATATACTACTGCTGAGAATTTTTTTACGTATCCAAATACAACTATTTAACTGGCAGGGGGGGGGACACTTGACTCTAACAAAAATGAGCACTTTGAAGCTTAATATTACGCAAACGGATCCCTGAATCGAAAAATCTTTCTTACAAACCCGCAATATTTTTAAACGGCCTATCCAACGATACCACACGCTATGGGATAGATGAGAAAAAAAAATCATTTGTAGGTAACTCCTGCCGACACGAGATTAATAGTAGTACATTATTGCAAAGGCCGGGAAATAGGCAATTGAAGGTCGAGTATGAGTATGAAGGCCGAGCTGTAGGCGAAGACTTCACTAATACGATACAGGCAACTACTAACTTTGGTATGCCAAGAATGATGCAAGAGATCCAATCAAAGAGTTTTTAATAACCACAGCACGCCGTTTCATTCAACATTGCTGGAGCGTTGTAATGTTCCAAATTCAAAAAGCGCTCCAGGAATGGATTTGATTTTATTTGTCCGTAAATTCGATACATCGTGTGTTCTTTTTTCGAAAATAATGACAATAATATTTCCATGCATTTTTTAGAAAATTAATATTCCCTGTAGGATCAACTCTATCAATAGTCACGCGAATACCCGCCAGCTGATAAGGCGGCTAAATAACTTTGGAGGAGACATGCCGCAAATTTATCGTATCCAACGGCTTCGCGAACAAAAACCTCTTTAATGATATTGATTCCGTTGTACAGATGAATACGAGGAGGTGGTTGATTTGAACGTTTGTTTAAAATTATAAATAAAAAATAAAATAAATAAATTCATTTATTTCAGGTCCTTGACCCATATTAATTCATACACAATACACAATTTTGTGAATTTTATAAAAAATACCTAAATTGTTGTAAATGTTAAGATGCAATTATTATGTAACGAATAAATTACAGATCAATTAAATTAATGTCAAAAGTACAAGAGCAAAATAAAAATTTGATTAAATAGGACAATGAATAAAATTAAGTTAAGGAAGTTATGTCAGAAGCAAATATTATAATAACTATCCATAAGGCTCATTCAATCACAGAACATTACACAGTTAAATAAAATTTCAAAATTAAATATTAAAAAAAAATTATATTGGATGAGCTGAATTATTTTGGATAGATTAAAATAAATTCCATACTGTTGTACTCTGCGGCGCCCTGAGGGCGCATCTTGGTCAGTTTCTGTTAGTAGACTAAGTTCCCTTCAAAATGGTTGAGCTAACTGGTGCTGATCCATGCGTCATGTTCGTAAACGAGCGCCGTCAGTTGGGACTGGTCATCTCTTAGCTGCCTCGGCTTATTTTAATGTTTGAATTGTTTTTATGACGGACGCTTCTAACGTGCACGTCTTTGTACACTGTTCTCACAACTTCAACATGAATGATGTAACCCATATTTTGTAACAATACTTTGTTTTAACAGTTTCCGTGGAGTTTCTTCCCCGTTGTTCTCCATAGGAACCTACTACGCCTTGGAATGGGCAACTAGCTTCATCTTTCTGACTGACCAACCCCTTGACAATTCAAAAGTGCCTGTAATTCGTTTATTTGAAATAGATGCTTTGAGTTTGAGTCTTGCCCTCATGCTGTCTGGCTTATTTTTCGACTATAAAGGGAAAACAAGTTCACTTTTAGAAAGCTTTTATTTAATTTAAGGATAATAAAAGGTTTGCCGATCTGCTCAAATCTACATAATTGTAGCCGTAGCAGAGATCAGTGTTTTTATCGTGTTGATATATTGCCGTGTGCTAGCTGACATATCGATGGTCATACGTTGACAACTCGTAAACCACATTTTTTGTGCATTATGAGTGGGAAGATTTGGCGCTTAATTAAAAACAAAATTATATACATATCTCATTTTGCGAAAAAATTTGGGTTACGAGTTGTCAACGTATGACCATCGATATGGCAAATAATTTAATTTAATTACTTTTTTTACGTGATAACCGACATCCACGCAGGCGGAGCCGCGGGCAAAAGCTAGTTATCTATATCTACCTATACCTATTACCTAAACATTTTAATGCTTATTACAAAAGTATTTAGTTACATACGTGTCAGGTAATTTATCCAAAATAACTAAGATGGCGATAAGGTTTTCCCATAATAATTATTATTATTTGTTATTCTTATGGCTTACCGCCTATGATTGGGTTTAATTGCTCGTCTCCTATTTGTTTCGTATTTTTCTTCATCTATCAAGCTATACATATCCAGTATAAGCTGATTTCCTTACAATGAGAGGCCAGCTTATATACGGGTTTGTAGGCCGTCTTAGTAAAATTCCGTTTGACCTTTTCTATTCGTATTAACCAACTTAAAAAAAGCATGCAATGTATTCATCTATGTATGTATAACTATTTCACAATTAATTACATACATTTTACAATCGTGTTTTATTAACCGACTTCAAAAAAGGGAAGTTCTGAGTTCAACATGTATGATATGTACTTACGCATGTGTGCAAAATGATTTCACATTATGATTAATTACCTATCAATAATGCATACCTAATTTTTTTTTTTTTTTTAAACTTTGCCTCACACTAGGAATTTCTCCTGTATCGTGGGTGCGTTAACAAACATTTAAACTCACATACACAAACAGCCAGACCCGGAACAACTAATTGTAGGTCAAAAAGGTACAAATATTTGTTCCGTGCGGGAATCGAACCCGCGACACGCAGTGCAGCAGTCAATCGCTTAACCACTGCGCCAACCTACTATTATTAATTAATTATTGCTAAGATACGTAGAATTACGTCTGTCCGCCTGCACGTCAGTCCATCAGTCCGTCCGTCCGTCCGTCCGTCCGTCCATGCTCATTACCAAATCGCGACTCGCACTCGCCCGGTTTTTTATTTTCGATAACCGAGTGACAGCCCTATGAAAGTTGGTAAGAATTTTGAACTCTGTTAGGGAGCTTTCCTTCTGCTCGGATTTTTATTATGTGGTATAGGTCAAACTATAGGTACGGCCTAGAATCACAAACAAGCCAAGAAACGAATGGTTTTAATTTTAAAGGTCAGCTAAGGTCAGCTTAAAATAGTCAAATCCTAACTAAATTGATTCCAGAACGCTCCATTTGGCGGGTGCCAATCTAAATCCCTATATTCCTGGGCCATATATCGTGTCTTTACCCAAAAGATCAGGGGTCCCATATGCATAAAGTTTGTGTTTTAATAGCCGATTCTGTTGAAAAGGGTTCGGGGAAATTTTTCGCTTGATAGTTTTGTACTATGGCGTAAGTTGTAGGAAAAATACCAGTCGTTGAAGCAACTAAAAACTTTTCTATAAATATCTAACTGTATACGTTTAGCTGTTCTAATAAATGATTGAATGACAAGGCTTTTTTCATTATAGAGAAGGAATGAACATTGATAACCACTCTTGCGTCTTGCCTGAGGATGGAAACTCATCAAATTAATGACCCTTCGCGCTCTGGGTGGAGCGAAAGGGAGTGTCAGACTCTTACTCACTAAAACCCACCCGTGTTCCTTCCTTGGCCCTTTATGTTCCGGGGCAGCGATACCCCTTTCGGACAATCCTGCTGACCCGGCAGGCTTGGGCCCTGATGGGCCCCCTCGTCGTTGCTGACATATCTTTGAAGCGCGCGTGGAACACGTACGCGCCGCCCGGCACAGGCCTGGTCCTGATCGGGCGCTACCCATTACTCACCGCCCGCAGGCCCGCATACATACATACTTAAACTTACGTCTTTTTTCTAAGGGGTAGGCAGAAACAATTTTTTTATATATTTACTGGGTTATTGGTAAAACACTAACAACCTTGCAGAGGACTGTATTACTACGGTTGCCTGTAAGACCTTACGGGGGCGTATAGACTGCCCAGACTTCCATGGCCTCTTCTGCCGACTATTTGTGCCCGACAAATACATCGGACACCGACTGAGTCGGCACAATCTGTTTGCGCAACCGTCAACCAAAACTGTCGCCAGAGCTGAATCCCCCAGTGTGCCGTACTTTGAAGATGCTCAACGCCCTTCTGACTGCCAACTGATTAATGGAGTAAAATTATGCGTATATATCTGGTGTTCTGTGAGAGAAAGTATGCAAGAGAGTCAATTATTCCATGTTAGTTTTAATTAAATTATATACAAAAATTGACAATATTAATATTTTTTTATGTTTCTATGTTAATTAATGTAGGTAATTGGTGTTGAACCTTTTTAATTAATTATACATAAAATAAATAAATTAGACACGGCAGTTTGTTACGCATAGAGTTCGTAACATTAAGAGCATTTAATTTAAAAAAAAAAAATTGTATGAAAATATTATGATAAAATCTAATCAATTATTAAAAGTAATATAGTCATTGTAATGTTACTTATAACCCGAGGGGCTGTTTGCAAGTTAACATAATTATTTATAAAAGAAAGTTAATTACAATTAAGAATAAGACTAGGAAATTAGGCCAGACTTCAGTGGATTGTAGACGAGACTCTTCGCTCACAACAGTCGCACCTGATGGTCCCGATGCTCTCTCTGCGTGCAACAGTCGCACAGCAAAAGCTAGGACAGCTCGGAACACTCGGAAAGTGGCGCTCACAGCAGGATCGGAGAAAGTATGTGGGCAAGGCTTATTGTGTATCGATAGCATCTCTTTGGTTCTGCTACTTGCCGACAGATGGTGTTAAATTCAGTAAACTAATGGAATGATTTTTATTTCTGCGTAAATTAATTAATCGTGACGTAATTATTATTTATAGAACTGAAAAATGTTTATTTCAGCTTCCCTCCAACGAAATGTCAAGCCTCGCGACTGCTATTGTCATGAGACTTACTTCTTCTCGCTTCTGTCTACCCCTTAAGCCATCCACCAAGACAACATATGGGGTCGTGAAGGCAACTCGTCTTCATGACTTTCTAACATGCTTTTAGATTTTCACGTACAGTTGACCATCCCAGCCGTCTCTATAAATGCCAAAGTTCCTTTTACTATGTAACTTATCTACGAGTCTGAGAATTTACCGAACATATTGGGTAAAATGAGATGTTTTCTGATAAGGAAACCAGAAGATATATTTGTGACATACAACAAAATGGTCAGTAATATTTTATTAGGCAAAAGTTTATAGTAAACTGGGAAGATCGTTAATATAAGATCTTCGTCATTCTCCTGCCCCTATCCCAATTTATTTGTGCAACAACATGGCTTTTTCATCCATACTTCTCTATTTGTCGTAACCTTGGTAGTCACTCCCTTTCTAGCCATACCTATATCACACAGTCCATCATCGATTCTTTGGTCTTCCCCTATTCATTGTCTAACAATGTGAAGCTAAATCAAGTCATGGAATTAATTTTAGACGCTATAATGTGAAATTGTATTATAATTAGTAATAATTAGTAATGAAAGAGTCAAAGCTTATTATACAGGATTGAATGTTTAACCTCACCTGGAGGGAAAGTACTCTAAATACTAAAAATAGCAAATTTTACTCAAAGAAAATATTGCTTCATTTTTTTAACGAAACATATTTGCTATCATGGATTTTCAAAAATTCGCTTGCCACACTCAGAAATCGAAGCGACTAAAATCCAACAAAATAACACCCTGTATTTTTATGGTATCAATTGATAGGGTTTTGGTCAATTGTAAGGATCAAATTTCTCTAACAAACATGATAAATTAAATGAAAGGAAAACTAACTACTAAAATTTGCTCTCTCCAGTATTTAGAGTACCTTCCCTCCAGGTCAGGTTAAAAATTCCATTCTGTGTATATATATATCCTACCATTTATTGAATTCTTCAAACGCTGGTGCCAATTGTGTAAGATTTTCTTCGAATTTGGTATAAAACCAGATAAAAATGGCCGCACTATCTACCAGGCATACGTTTTCTTGATTCTTTTTTACCAGCTGCATAGAATCTGCGTGCACACACAATGAATTTCATACTCAAAACTTTCCTGACGACATATTCCTCTCAATAGTTTTAAGAAAGAAAAAAAGAAAAATTGTTTATTCTGCACAAACAAAACACACATATCAGAAAATAAAAAATTAAATACACACATACAAAGTAGCCAAAGGCCTCGTATTCAAGCAATAAGAAGTCTAAACCAGGGACTAAAGAAAATTTACATTGGGTAATTAATTACACTGTGTTGCGTCACTGGCAAATGACAACAAACAAACAACTAAAACAAAAACAAAATGCCGATTGCAGATTGGAAAATAACTACTTTTGTAATAAACAAACACCAATAACATGAACAATTAAGCCGTGCGTCGCATCTGTGCAAGAATAGGTCGTTGCTTATTAAAATGCTGTGACTTCGGACCAACCTAACAGCGCTAATTTTCAGCAATTACCTTTCGGATCTAACAGAAGATCTTACAATATCGTAATTATCATCCACAGCCCGATAGTTTTAAGATCTTTCATTCATGATCATTATTGTCCACAACCTGTCTTCGTCCACTGCTGGGCATAGGCTTTGCTTGTGCCAAACTCACTCATTCGTGTGCCAGTCTCATCCAGGCAGTGCATGCTATCGCGTTGAATCGCGATAGCATCAATGTCATCCGCCTATTTTGACAAATAATTAAAAACCGGCCAAATGCAAGTCGGACCACACACAATGAAGTGTTCTGTAGTTGGGATGAATTTATCCCAAGAACAAACTTAACATTGTAGATGAAAAACAAGTTCTCCCATACATTCCAACTGCAAATGTAAGTTTGTACGCACAATATTGAGATATTTACCATGTTATATTAAGACCATAGACTTCTTATAGGTTTTCCTGTAATCTATAAGTAAAGAACTAAAATAAAGTATTTTCAGAGATTAGGGGGGAATGGTTAATATAAAATAATTTTAAAAGTATTGGTTTTAAAATTATTAAAAAATATAAGTATCTGAAATCCTTACAATAATCCCTTCCATTTGATTATGTCACACGGTACAGTTCACAAAACTTATTTTTTTAATTTTCTGATTTGCCCCCCAAAAGTGACCCCCATATCAAAAATATATTTATTTACGTTGCACCTCCGTGTTCGGGTCTCAGAAATTCATATGTGTACCAAATTTCAAATGATTCGGAGCAAATCGGCTGTGACAGAGGCACGGGCAAACAGAAAAACACACGAGTGATCCTATAAGGTTTCCCTTTTTTTCCCTTTTGAGGTACGGAACCCTAAAAAACACAAAATCAATTGAACCTTGTACTCTAAGAAGGCGATAAATCATGATTTAGAAGTAGGCAATCAAAGAGAGAAAATAAAAACATTTCGTCGTTAGGCGTTAAAATAAAGGTCAAGGAATTCTTAGTTAACTAATCACTCTTTGATAATCCACTTAGGTACAATAATTCTTCTAAATTTGCTTCTAAGGACAGCAATTAAGTAATGGCTGTCTTAACTTTAAGTACCCTATAGTGTTTTAAGCTCTTAATTATTACTCAGTACAAAAATAATAATTATGGCCGTTTTCCGTTAATGACTTTTAATAAATACGGGAGTATCGTTAAAAATTCGGTCATTCGCAATAACGAGCGAATATTGGTAGATGTCAATTTACATATCTGTGCCACTGCGCATTTTCTTAGCAATAAAGTCAAAGACTACAGTGGTTTTTAATACAATTTCTAAGATAATGAATTCTCATCCTGATGCTTCTACGTGCCGTTGTGATTTCGTAAGTTATTTTTACTATTTATCTTCCATTGTCTCTCTGGCGACCACCGATTGGGAGAAATTCGACATACTTTTACTATCCCTGCCACACCCAAATCCTTAGTCTTCAATTTGTCATAGCTCTGTGAGTAAATAATTAAAGGTAACTTCAAGGAAATTAATTGTTTGTCAAATTGACTACCAACTTAAATTATCCGTACTATATTCAAATCAAACCCATCACACAACCTCCATTCTGATTGTGATCTGAATCAACTATATTTATTTCTTTTTTACTGTCTAACGTATTTTTTTATTCAAATAATATGTATGTAAATAAAAACTTATACCTAATTAATAAAAATAACAAAATTATATCCTAACTTAACAAAAACTGTTCACAAACTATTCAGACTTGCTTTTTAAATTCACTTTAGACATTGGCAGAATAGTCGACATCGGCTTTGCTTGCCATGATAAAAAATAGAATGGAATAGACAGTTGTATAAAATAGCTAAAACACGACAAATAAAAGCAGTGTGTCAATTTGATAAACGAGTAATTTCCCTGACTGTGTTTGTAACTTATAATGAGTGTGTCATGTGTGTTCCCCCTTATCATGTGACAAATAATTTATGTAAATAGTAACTTACCAGTGATTATAAAACAAACCACAGCAGTATGTGGTGGCCCAGTGGTAACAGCCCCGACTTACGAGTTGTAGGTCTTGGGTTCGAACCTAGGCGGGCGCTTTACTTTGTGTAAATAATTTTATCACCACTGCTCTCAAAACGATGAAGGAAAACATCGTGAGGAAACCGGCATGTCCTAGAACTAAAAAAAATCGAAGACAGGTGCCATCTACCAAGCCGCACAGGACCCACGCGCTCTTCAAAGGTCCCCCTCTAACCGATCACCGTGTTTGGCAAGTGGATCCCTTGGGAGAAGCGAGCTAAATATCTAGATGTGACTCTCGATCATCATCTCTCGTTTTCAGAGCATATAAAGCTGGTGCGTTCGCGCGCCTCTTTCGCTCTCTATAGGCTCCACTTCGTTCTCAATGCTAAAAGCAAGTTGTCACTCAAGTGCAAATTGCGCATTTACACTGCGTGTATCCGCCCAATCATGACCTATGCGAGTCCATTCCGTCCGTTTTCTTCGTAAAATCACGGGGACCCTCTGGTTCGTTCGGAACACCAACCTCCACGTAGACCTCAAAATCCCCACTATCTGTCAGTTCATGAAGCGCATTTCAAAGCGCTTCTTCGACTCCGCAGCCACTCACCGCAACATCTTAGTTGTGCAGGCCGCCAATTATACCCCCTCTCGCAGTAGCAAGACCAGCCTTCCACGGCATGCACTGACCGACCCAGACGACCCCATAACCCTCCTCCAGGGGAGCAGTAGGACCACCAGTATAGCTAGAAAACACAACACGACCGTCATTCCGACCTTGCCACCGAGGCCCCTCGCGGAATCCCCAACTAAATAGTACTCCCGACCCTTGCTCGACGAAGCGCCAGCCCGCGCCGTAGCTGAACCTGTAGCTTTAAATTCCTCATATAATAATCAAAACCCTGATCTGATCCAGCCACCACCTGCCCCTTGCTGTCCTCCCTCCGTCGCTGCCTTAAGCCGAGGTTCGTACCCCTTAGCGTGCAGTCGTTTAGTTTATAAGTATTTATGCCTTGGCTGGAGGCTTTAAGTTTTTAGGAGCTTAAGGCAACCACAGGAAAGTCCGGTTAAGGAGTCACGATCTCTAAAGGTCAACTACGAGATGCCCTAGTTAAAAAAAAAGAAAAGAGGAGGCCTGTGTCCCAGCAATGGGAACATTAAAGGCTGATTATACAGGGTCATTGGTAAAACACTAACATAAACAACAACTTTCATTCTATGACTTTTAGTATTTAATTTTGTTATTTTTTTCAATTCATTATTTATTTAAATTTATCAGATTTTCATACAAAAATTAAAATATTTAAATTCAACGCTCTAAATTTTACGAACTCTACGCGTAGCAAAACAAACTGTCATCTCTTACGAGTGACAGTTGCACGGGAAGCGTAGGTAGGTACAACTAAAATACAGAATTTGAATATGTTAGATCAGGGATGCCCAACCTGGGTTCCGCGGACCCCTTGGGGTCCACAGACCTATCCAAGGGGTCCGCGGCCAAAAAAAAAAAGCATAAAAAAGCCGCGGGCGCACTACGCTGCTCTCCCGCTGTGGCGATTGCGGCACATAGTTTATTCGCTGCAAAAATAAATAAAGAAATAGACTACAAATAGAGGCTGATTTAGGATCCAATTAATCCCCCCCCGGTGGGTTCCCGCATTGTCGAGGCGGGGGGGCTCAGTAGCCGTGGCTTGGAGGGCCACGGTGAAGCTAAGAGGAACCCGAGGAGGAGGCCGCTCGTCAGGGCTTTTGCGGCTAAGCCAACGACGTAGCGGCCGTAGGTTGCGGTGCCGCTTCGGCGACATCGCAACTGAGGCGGGCCGCGATGTCGAATGGGCGGCATCGCGGCTGAGTGTGGGAGGCCGCGGCGGGAGAGGAGTGCCGGTATTGCGGTGAGCCGTTCTCCCTACCTTCCGCGGCCTCGACGGGGTCGCCACCGTTGAATGGCGGACACGGTGGGGCCGCAGAGGAAGAGGAGTGTCGGTATTGCGTTGGCCGCTCTCCCTAACCTCTGCGGCCGAAAAGTGGTAGGCGGCGGGGCCACTGACCTGACCCGTCGCGGGAGGACCAGAGGCGCCTGGACGCGGGGTCGTCTGGCACGGGGTCCCAGGTGCAGGCCAGCAGGCAGCGGGTGCGGGGCACCCTTGCCTGTATTGCACAGGCCTCCACCAGTGTCGGACGGGAATGGCCAGGTGTTCCCGGTCATTCCCATATTGCCCCCAGGCGGAGGGGCATGCGGGGCCCGCCAGCTAGGCGGGGCCCGCCAGCTAGGCGGGGCCCGCCAGCTAGGCGAGCATGCGCCGGGAGGGTTGTGGACGTAAAGGCTGTGCCGGTTTCCCATGACCCTCCCATCAAGGCGATGAGGGAACTCCGCTGAGTTTTAGTGGGTATACTGCCATTTTGGCAGGGAGTCCCACATACCCCGTCTCGGCCCCCGACGAGCGGGCATGAGTAATGCATTTCTCAGCGTCAAAAAAAAAAAAAAAAAAAAAAAAAACACCAATCGTCTCATTATTATTATTATTTAATAAACATAGATACACCAATGTGAGTAAAATAGTAAATATAGCAAACAAAAGTATTAAAAGCAGTTTTGCTAGTTTTATTTTTAGGGGTCCGCGAGTCATGGTTAGGTTGTGATAGACGTCCGCCCTAGGAAAGAGGTTGGGTTAGACCTAGAGTTAGAGGTTTGGTTTGTTTTTAGTAAATGTAATATGTTTTGTACGAGTAAAAAGTCATAGAACGAAAGTTGTTGTTAATGATGTTAGTAATAGTTTTTTTTTTTTTTTTTTTACACACAACGGGGAAGCTCTTGGCCTTCATCTCACCTGATGGTAAGTGATGATAAGGCCGAAGATGGAAGCGAGCTTCACCCGGAATCCTCAACCACAGAGGAACTGGCTGTCCTACCTCTAACTGCCGAAACACAACAAATGCTGTTAACATTGTTGTTTGGCGACAGACTTAGATAAGATGGTGGTAGCTAGCCAGGCGGACTTAGAACAAGCCCTACCACCAACCAAACCGAGCAGATATTTTTGCCTCCGCTGGGAATCGAACCCGGGACCTCTGGATCTGAGACAGGTGGTTTTACCACTAGACCACAGAGGCGGTTGCAAGTTGTTGTGGTTGTTGTGGTTGGTTCTGCAAGGTTGTAAGTTTTTTACCAATAAACCTGTGTATGCAACTCATGACGTCTTTTTTTATTTCAGGTACATCGCTGGCTAGACAAACACGAGAAGTACTTCTTGCAGTCTACGTACATACCGAAACCAACAAGTTTCTCTCAATACGTGTATGGAACTAGACCAAACCATTACCACAATGAACCTCTGTATACGAAGAAAGTTCCTGGCGTGTCTCATTCTCATCATGTGTCATCTTTGAAGCCAATTTATCATTGATGAAACTATAAATCTATGCCAAGAGACTGATCTACTTTGTCTCTGGATGTGAGCATTCAGTTGAAAAAATATGTCTGTGTTGCCATTCAGTCATCAAATATGTTTCTTATTATTTATTTTAATAAACTGTAAAAAAAAACGATTTTTTGTTTTTGCTACTAATAATAATAATTATTAATGAAACGGTAGATAAGTAGGCAGGTATTTAAAAATTTCAACTTTTTTTGTAAGTTTTATTTATTTTATTGTTGCATGTGATTTTCTTACTGCATGAAATAGATATAATTATGGAATAGTATAAAATTGTAATCTGTTATATTTTGGGAATAAAAAATAAAGCCGCGAAGTAACTTACAATCAGAAATAACTTCAGCTTAAGGCGAGGTTCCCCGAGCGTCGTAGGCATGTAACGCTTACCCCAGCCCCCGCAATGAGTAGCGATACGTAACGTACGTAGCGGGGGTGGCGGGTTCGCAAAAATTAGCATACGTCCGACCTCCAACGTGTTCCGCTCGGGACTGAGCAGCGAGATGGCAGCGGGGCGCGAGTAAATTGTGCCGTGAACTTCGTTAATTTTGGTTTGAAAATTATATTTTTTACGATATTAACAATGTTAAACCCGACAGACATTACATCATCATAGAAGTTTATTTTGATGTGATTTTCAATACATAAAGTAGTATAATATTGAAATAAAATGAATTTTAATCTACAAAATAAGGGTATGTTTGGATTTTTTTTTCTATCGAGTGATCTTTGTCCAATTATGTAAGAAGTGCCCGACGTTCCTACAGAAAGGTCTCAAAAGCAACATATATTTTTTTCTCGTGTTTAATCATTACCGTTTCTAAATAAAATGCCATCAAAATTACATTTCCTAGAGGTTAACTTGAAGAACCTCACCCAAACCATACATTTTCGAACTTTAAGTTAGGCATAACTCTACTGCTTGTTTATTATTAAGGGGATTGGGTATTTGTGTCTTTTTATAAGAAACATAATTAATTTTTCACCTACGGAACTGCAGCATGCAGTACCTAATGAAATGAAATCTATATTATCAGACACAAATCCACATACGAAATTCAATAAACATACACATACATAGATAACGTAATAAACATACAATACACACACACTCGTCGATTACCTAACTCACGCCTTTGAGGACTGCCACCTTATAAGTAGGGGACTGTGATCCCATTCTCAAACCAGAGCAACCAAAGAATTGGCCCCTATGGGGATTGGGTTTTGTCTCTATTTACAAGAAAAAAATTGATGTTTCACCTACGGAATTGCAGTAATGAAATAAAATATTTACTGTCCAGATACAACTTTTAATAAATACACACATTGATAACCATGAATATAACAGATTCACATGACATACACGCACACACGTCGATTACCAGGATTACTAATCGGCATGTGGTAGGACTGCCACCTTATATGTAGGGAGCTATGGTGCCATTCTCGTACCGCGGCCGCCAAAGAATTAGCTGATCGATGTATGGTGGTACGCGCGGAGGCCCACCGGCTCCTCAGCAGCGACTGCCAGCAGGGCACGCGGCCCGAGGCTAACATGACGCTCGCACTGCACTACCGAGACAGTCGAAACAACGCGTGCCATACGTCGTAGCAGTAACGCAGTTGCCTTATTAGTGCAAAGTACCTATTTAAGAGGATGTATACTCCATTTATACATTAGACAAATAACTGTTCTCACCTTTTCGTTATTACGATGTAAACGTTTAATAAACTCCGTTATTTCACGATAAATACAAAGCACTGTAATCTATTTACCATTTACATTAAAAAAATAACTCTAAAGTGCAGTAATTTCAACAATATTACACAATAACTGTCGTTATTTGTCTATTGCTATAGTAGATGGAGTATAACCTACGAACAACGAGAGCAGTGGTGGCCCACCGGTAATGGCAGGGCGCGCGGCCTGTGGCGAACATGGTGCTGCGCGCTATGCGTCGTTGTACTGCACTCGCACGTAGCAGTAATGCAGTCCACTTGTTAGTGCAAAGTACCTATTCAAGAGGAGGTAGGTACCTACAAACAACGAGAGCAGTGGTAACCTCGATCTAAGAGTTGGAGGTCGTTGGAGGTTGGGGTTCGAACCCAGGCAGGCGGTTTATTTGTGTAAATAATTTTATCACCACTGCTCTCAAAACGGTGAAGGAAAACATCGTGAACCATCGAAACCGGCATGTCCTAGAACCGAAATTTTAAAAACAGGCGATCTATCAGCCCGAACTGGGCCTGCGTTGTGGATTATGGCCCACTCCCTCTCATAGAGAGGAGACCTGTGTCCCAGCAGTGAGAACATTTTATGCTGATTGATTACTCAAGTTTACACGGCTTTCATACCCCAGCTGAAAGTTATTTTATTATTCATTTAGGTAGAATGATTCAGAAAAAATCATAAAAAAATTCTGTCACGTATGGTTTAAGAAATATTTACTAACTTAACTGAAATACATAATTTTGGTATTAATACAAAAAAAATAATTAAAAATGACAAATTTTTGCCTTCTTTTTATAGTTATTTGAATCAGTTTCTCTTATAATGGACCAACAGTAACCCCCTAACATGTCTTCATCGCAAAATCCATGATTTCGTTCTTCAAAAACCTTTAAATCTTGGTGAAAACGTTCCCCTTGTTCGTCACTCATACTGCCTAAGTTTCAGGGGAAAAGCTCAGATGCGAGTGCAGAAAATGAATCTTTAACGACGTGTTTATTCCCATCTTTTTCGCAAAACACATGAGGCACCCACTTTTTATCTTGATTTGCAACAGGAAATCCAAAATAATGAAGATATGCGCTTTTTAACGAACCTACAATGGGTCTTCTCTTTTTTGAAAATATTAACTGTCCACAAATATAACAAAAACGATCAGAATTTAGTTTACGCTTTCTACTCGACGTTTTAAATCAATCCGAAACAAGATAATTGTCGTTTGAAGCGAACGAATACAATAAACTGGCGTCACACGTTAGGTAGTTAAAAAAAAAAACATTTGACTGCAGGAAGAAATTGTGACGTGATAAAATATTTCTGTTAACACTTTCAGGTTTAAGGAAGATAGATTAACATATTTATATACATTTATTTTAGGGTATAAAAAAAAGTTCAATTTTGTAAACTAGTACCTTACGAAAATAGCAATTTCTAAGTATTTCCAATGACGGAATATTCTCAAAGGACAATAAATATGTCAATACTTTGTTTTATTCACAGCCTTTGTAACTGGAAAAGTAGATTTGTTGATTTGCTTTGGTTTGTTGTAAGCAGGAGGTAAACAAAATATCTAACTTCTGGGACAGGTATACAGATCAATGAAATGTTTCTGTTTGATATTTCTCAAGCTCAAAATAGGAGTTTCTGGAAGAGTCTTTTAGAGAATAAATAAAGTAGAAATAGCTATTTCTATATTATAGGTACGATCACGAACATTAACATAATATTATTACTATGGACAGATGGGCTATAATATCTGGTTTCATGATTCATCCATAGATATCAGCTTTTTCTTCGCCATTTTATGTGAATTACCATTAACGGAGACACGGGCGGTTGGGACAGCGGGAACACCTCTATAATCAAGAAGACAGCAAATATATTTGTGATCATCTGTGGATGGCATATAAGTAGTGGGATCAGTAGTAGTGGGGTGGGGTATAAGTAGTGTGAGTGGGGTATGAGTAGTGGGTAGTGGGTGTGGGTGTGGATGTGACATCGAAGAAACCCCGAAACTGCCGAAACTATCTCACAAGAAAAGCGACGCCATAATATAGAATATCGGCTTGCAGGCTTAGGCTTCAAAAAGATGTGTCACCTCTCAGAATGCAAAAATATTGGACATGACTTGCGTTATAAATATCTGCCGGGAGGCAAGGTATCACATCCGTCGTGTTATATTATATTCATCGGTGTAATACCTCGTTGTGTTCGAGTTTGGCAGCATAAAAACCTGACAGTATAATGTTTCGAGTTTTAATTATTTTTTATTTATTTAAACTTCTCACACACAATAAAGGTACAAAGGCGGACTTAATGCCATAGGCATTCTCTACCAGTCAACCAAGGGTAGTGAAGAGATAGGATGGCAGGTGCTCTAATTAAAGAGAAGATAATAATAAAAATATTCAAAAGATAACAAATAAAGTAGATACACAAGTACATAAATATGTTATTAACTTATAATAGACATCATACAATCCTATCGCAAAAGGTGCCTGTCATATTGCAAAAATATTATGTGACATCTCACTGACAGCATAACTCAAACTCAAACTCAAATAATTTATTTCAATTAAACCATTCACATACATTTTAATTGTCAAGGGACTCCTTGACAATTCAAAAGTGCCTAGGTTAGTAAGAAAAATGAAGCTGCATGCCCATTCCAAAGCGTAATGGGTACCTATGGAGAAGAACAGGCAAGAAACTCCATGGACACTCTTTTAAATTAAATTGTTACAAAAATATAATAATAAAAAAAAATATAATTTAACAGTTAATAAATATCTGACAGTAATGTTTTATAGTAGAAATGACAACAACAAAAAAAAAAAAAAAGACGTGTGGCACTCGGGGACTGCCGCGGTAAAGCTATTGCATAGCATTTTGTATCAACTTATGCAATTATAATTATTTATATATTTTATTTATGCAGTATTTCTTTTTCTTTGATATTATTTTTTTTTTTCGTTACGGAATTTCTGGATTCGGTCCCCGCGCTCAAGGCCCGCGATAGAAGCTATGCAATAGCTTAAAAACAAAATAAATAAGTGCTGAACGTCGTAAAAGTGTATAACTACGTAAACAAAGTCAAATACTATTCAAATATAAGCATAATAACAACTTTAAAATAGACGAAAGTGTTGAACCTAAAGTAATTTTAAATAAAAAAAGAGTGACAAACTGTTTTGACAGCGAAAAAATTCCATGTACATGAGTCATTTCCAACCGTCTAGTCAAGTTTAAAAATTGTTCAACTGGAATGGTATCAACTATTTGGCAAGCTTTAATTAAGTCGTTGTAGCCTTGCGGTGCAACAGGGGAACTGAATGTACTCGTGATCGACTGGTCGAGAGTTCAAACCCCACTATCAACAATCACTTTTTGTGAAAATCATAATTTTATAAACTAATATTTATAAGAATAAAATACGCAGTACACAGAAAAAAGAACTGCCAGAAATTATTAGATCACTAGAGGGTACTGGTGTAGTAAAACCGTCGGAGTGGGGAGCGTGAGGTTTTTTCGTTACGGAATTTCTGGATTCGGTTCCCGCGCTCAAGGCCCGCGATAGAAGCTATGCAATAGCTTAAAAATCTTCGTTTTTAGCAACTGAGCCGATGTCGACAATAACCTCATATCACTTTTTGCAGTCATAGCAAAAAGAAAAATTACACCATTGTCCAAAAAAGAAACACAATATATAAAGAAAACACGTAAGAAAAGAAACTGTATAAGTCCGTAACCAAACATTGGAAATAATCCCGGTTGAGAACGGTATATACATACAAAACATCCGGGTTTCGTGTGATTTTACCCAGCTACCGCAATTTATACTCAGCCTTACCCGGCCCGGATTAATACCGAAGCTTTTTTAGACCCTCATTCAAAGAAAATGCGATTTTTGGCTGGATTTTTAGAGTTTCAAAGAAGTACTCTGTTACGTTGTACGTGTCCGTCTACCTTCAAAATACAGTAAAAATTTGTAGGTATTTAATCATTTCATAATTTTGTTTTATCCGTTTTGGGTATGTATGGTATATTTCGTTGTATGTCTGACTACCTACTGCTCGCGGCTCCGCCCGCGTGGCTTTTTCTAAAATAAAAGTTTAGCCTTAGTTACTCCTTATAAAATCAGCTATCTGTCAGTAAAAGTACCTTCAAAATCGGTCCAGCCGTTTCGGAGATTAGCTGGAACAAATAGACAGACAAAATTAAAAAAATATGTTTTTTTTGTTATTAGTACCGTTTAAACTTCCATAATATGCATTATTAAAAAGCTGTTATTTTGACTTACAAACAGATACCTCAATTTTGTATATTTGTATATATGTAGATAATGTATATGTATATTGTATAGGGTATAGATTGTATGAATAACATTATTTTGTAAAAATAAAAACTACATATCAGCCGTCGTTAATCCATCGATCCTAAATACCTAACTGTATTAATATAAACTTATTTAGTTCCAAATCATGTCCCAAGAACTACCCAACTATCTACCTTTCTTCCTGTTATCCTAAGAGATCCTCCTAATAATTGATAAGGAATGCATCTCTGACTCGTCCCTAATACGATTACTGTCCCTCGAGGGTTTGGCCTCTTGTTTTAGAATTAAGTATGGCTGTAGAGGTGTGCTGATTGCCAGGAATCGATTGTACGCAATAATTTGTGATAAATGAATATCGGACGACGTGAGGATAGGACTGGTCGATGTGGCAACGCTCCCAAGTGCCAAGCTTGTGACCAGCAGTAGACGTCTTTAGGATGAATAAATGAACATTGAATGACGGTCATCATCTACCTAGCCTTTTCCCAACTATATTGGTGTCAGCTTCCAGTCCAACCGCAGCTGAATACCAGTATTTTACATGGAGCGACTGCCTATCTGACCTCTACAACCCAGTAACTGAGTAATACCCCTTGGTAAGACTGGTTGTCAGACTTTCAGGCTTCTGAAGACCCGTGACAACTGTCAAAGATCTACAAATGACAGCCGAGACCAACGGCTTATCGTGCTTTCTGAGGCACGGAGGGGTCTTGGTATGTATAAACTCAATGTCCTTGAATTATATAATTGCATAGCACAGGTGTGAGTACTATGTACTATAGAGCTACCATTTACCGGGTAATATGTCTTTTATTGACTTGAATGTGCCCTGGCGGCTGAGAGTATGTCAAGCTCACTCAAATGTCTCGCTGGTGGTGGCGTGTGTGTTGGATCATTAAGTTCCCTTCAAAATGGTTGAGCTAAATGGTGCTGATCCATGCGTCATGTTCGTGAACGGGCGCCGTCAGTTGGGACTGGTCATCTCTTAGCTGCCACGGCTTATTTTAATTTTTGAATTGTTTCTATTACGGACGCTTCTAACGTGCACGTCTTTCTACATTGTTCTCACATGTATAACTTCAACATGAATGATGTAACCCATATTTTGTAACAATATTTTGTTTTAAAAGAGTGTCCATGGAGTTTCTTGTCCGTTCTTCTCCATAGGAACCTACTACGCTTTGGAATGGGCAACTAGCTTCATCTTTCTGACTGACCGACCCCTTGACAATTCAAAAGTGCCTGTAATTGGTTTATTTGAAATAAATGCTTTGAGTTTTGAGTTTGTAAAGATGGTCACCCATCCACGCACCAACCGCGGCAAGCGTAGCTTAACCTAACCGATCGACCCGTGTGGGTGTTATTACTTATCCACAAGCCCTTCCCTTCCCTCTTGAATGACGGTATGAAGGCAAAAATATATTTCAGGGAAACCGGGTTAGCTGCATACATAAAGTACAATTTACCTTTGAAGAGCGAATGGAAGCGTAGTTTGCGTATCTTCGCATAGCCACGCACGTTTTCAGTTTCAAATTCTGTCGAATGTTAGTAAGGAGTTCAGAATTTGCTATGCTAACGACGCCAGTCTTGCGCAACACGCCAGACTTTTGTATGACTACTATCTGTTGCCTGCGACTTCGTCTGTGTGTATTTTGCGTTTCATCATTTATAATAAATATGTCTAATGGACTCACCCGGACGGTGGCATGCCCGACACACGCCAATAGTGCAGTCCTTCATATTGTCTCCGGTAGTTATTCGTCAAGATACCTTCGATAATAATAATATAATTTACGTCACACCTGGCCATAGTGTAAGTTTTACCGCACGCTACGCGTACAGTAAAACTCGCATGGTGGCCAGATGAAGACGTAAAATTATGTACTCACCACGGGCAGTAAAAAAGAAAGCCCTCTATCGCATATTTACAACCCTCACCTGCGGCTCGGGTCACAAATACCTGCGATTTCGGGCTTTCTTTCTTTTACAGCCCTTGGTAAGTAATGTACTATTATTTATATTTATTATTAATTTAATTATATTAAGTAAATGTATTCACTTCTTTAGAATTTCTAACACAAGATATATCTACACGATACGTGACATATATTAAAATACGGATATGGTTACTTATAACATGACTTTATTATGATGGGAGGTGGCAGTGTTAGGCTAAGTTCAACCTGTCTGGCTGCATGTCAAGTGAGATGATTTATTTCAGACTGCCATTCGAACTTTTAATCTAAAGTTTCGTTCTTAGGTGACCTTTATCCAGCCTATTCTAAGGCTTCAGGTACCTATTTCTTTATCCAATATTTCGATCCTAGTTGGGACGTCATCCGAATTAACATCGAATCTCATTACGTCCATAAACACCAGTGGCTCGGAAAATCACTTCTATATTTAGTTCTATCTTTTCAAAAAATCAAGTCTAGATGTTTCGAAACCAGCCTACATACTACGAATAAGAGAAAAGTTCATGTAAAGAAAAATGTATGAATTTGAAGAGAAGAGATTAGGAGGGATGAACATAGATCGATACAAAAATGTACCTACGTTTTTAGTGTTGTGAGTTTACATAGTATTTTGTAACATATATGAGCCGTGTAAAAGCAAAATCGACTTCTTCCATATTTTACTCTTTTTTTTTACTGAGTGTGTTGTTTCACTGACAGAATCGATTTTGTTTTTACAAATGAAATGAAATCGTTTATTATGTAAATAAGATATTGGACACACTTTAAGACGACATATTTAAAAAAAAAAGGCTAGATGGAGTCGAAATTTCCTATCTGTCTACCCCTGAGAAAAAATGGGCGAAACAAACTCAGGGGTCAGTCTCTTTTAAAGTCCAGATATAATCTTGGTCAGATCATGTGAGGACCATGTAGATCCGTATCTGAAATAGTTTTTTGAGGAAAGAACCACACGAGTTTGAGTGGACCTGTCCAGTCAGTGCAAGCATTAATTTGTCAGTAATCATGTCTGTTGCTCAAGTCAGAATTTAAGGAGCTCAACGACTCAACGAACAATACCAAAGAAAGGACATTTGCGTAGGCCGCTTATAGTACTCAAAATAACAGACCATCATTTAAAGTGAGAAAGAAAAAAAAATACTGAAAAGAAACAAATGACCCACATAGTGCTCACATTCACAACACACCCCTCAAATGATTTGTGTGTGTCCTCATCCTATTATATACTTAGGAACAATACCTATATAATATTTAGCACCAACGCCTGCTAGAACAATACACAGCTATCCGGTTCTACTGATTAATTTTATAGAATTCCCTCTATCGCTCTCACTGCGATTCAATGGGGGCTATCGATTTTGTACTCACCAGTTGTCGCCACTGTTGAGTAAGGTCCTGTCAGTACTTTTATGTTATATGTTTTGGATATGTTTAATTACTATTACTTCATCAAATATTTATTTTATTACATTTTAAATTATCAAATGAATATTTACATTTTAATGTTCCTAAAATTGGCATGCATTAAAAGCAGACAAATATTATTCTTCCTCAAAGTGCTACGAAATTAGATCCTAAGTTGTTACTTTAGGTTTTAACAATTATGAATAACTAGCTTTTGCCCGCGGCTCCGCCCGCGTGGATGTCGGTTATCGCATAAAAAATTAGCCAACCATATGCCGAAATATTAGTGATTTTAACTTAAAAAATAAAGAACTTTATTAAAAACAAAATTTCATCCCCCTTTTCACCCCCTTAAGGGTTGAAATTATAACAACACCGTTGCGTTAGCTTCCAACCATAAGCCTAGATAGTAAATTTAGTGATTTTTCTTCGAAAATTAAGGACTTTTCAACTTCATCCCCCTTTTTAACCCTTCGAGGGTAGAATTATCAAAAACGCTGAGACATGTATAAATTAATTTTAAATCGACAACCTAAACACAACATTTGAAGATCCTAACTTCAAAACTGACGGACTTTCATATAAACTTCCATCGCCTATTTTACCCCTTTTGAGGTGGAATTCCCAAAATCCTTTCTTAGTGGATATATCACCCAGTCAGTCAGTCAGTTTACCATTTTATATATATATAAATATATATATATATATATGTATAGATAAGAAACAATTTGCGATAGAAAATCTCGCAAACAGTAAACGGGCAGTTTCACATTTGACATTTCTAGAGACCTCACTCTACACTAGCGCCTGTAGCGGCGAATTCAAGCACGATAATCCTCATTGAGTGACATTTAAGTGCTTTCTAAGATGCACATTTGGTTCATGGACCAGTTAGTCGTATTAACACAAGTACCCACTTGTGGGAATATGCTCTCTGGAGTTATAAGGGTGCTTTGCTGCTCTTTGGCTGAATGTGCATACACTAGTGGTTAACTTATTTTCCAACGAAAGCTAGGTCGTGAAGATAGGATAGTCGTCCTCTTGTTTATATTGGCGTAGTTTTTTAAATATTAGAAATAAAATGGAACTTCGCAATTTTTTTGCAATTCGATTTGATTTTTTTTTCGGATTATTAGAAAATAGTAAGAAAAAATCACCATGAGGTGACGCGTAAATAAATAATAAATAATGCTTGATAAATAAATAATGGTCAAGAGATCACACAAAATCTCGTGATTTTGTAAAAAAAAAAAATCGTTTGGTTTTACGGCAACGCATAGACTTCCTCAACAGACGATTGTTGAGAAAGTCTATGCGTTGACGTAAAATCTATTTTTTTTTTTTGTCTTGTAAAATATGTACGTGCTCAAAAAACTACCCTGTTCAGCTTCCACTGTGTCACATATAAATTCATTATTTTTTAAGAAATAATTTAATACAATTTAAACAAACTTAAGGGTAATAAACAGTCATAAACAAGTACTTAAATAAACAAATAATTGTCCTTAAAAAATAGTATGTCAAAACATGAAAAATTAAGTATAACCTATTAAAGTAAGTAGTGGAGACCGGACCGGGTTGTAACCATTTCTCGGTAGTGAGATATGTCCATCTCAGCCAAAAACAGTCTTAACTATGCACGTTTTAGATACAAATAGCTAGTTCCATCCTCAATAGGATTTTGATACAAAACCGGTCAAGTGCATGTCGAACCACGCACAATGCAGGGTTGCGTAGTTAGGATGAATTAAACCTAAGCACAAACTTAACAGCGTAGTTGAAAAAAAGATCTCCCATACGTCCCAACTGCAAATGTAAGTTTGTACGCACAATATTGAAAGATTAATAATAATAATAATAAGAGCCTCGACCACCATCTCAGGAGGCTCTCATTGCGCGGCTGGATCAAGGGCTTGATTCAGAGAGCAGTACTCCTAGACACGGCACGCATAGTGAGGAGGTTCCTCTCTCTAGAGCCCTGACCATCGGCAGCTTGGACCCTGTTCCTGATGCCGATGGGCCACTATTTTTTATATTTTTAAATGTTTTTATATTTTTTATATTCAAATATTTAAAAATGTAATTTATATGTAAGTATTAATGAAATAAAAGATAATAATAATAAAATAATCATTAATCAAATAATCGTTGGTTGGTGCCTCATTTCATTAAAAAGCGTCTAACGGGCCTCTACGAGTTGGCTTCGGCCCCTCGTACGCCTTCCAAAGGTCCGGGACCCGAGGGTCCCTAGATATGTAAACATTTAAAAATAAAATAATAATAATAATCGTTTATTTATAAAAAGGGCACATTTACAATAAGTTCCTTAACAATTAAAATAGATCACAATTGCTTATTTGCCTGAACTAGGTTGAACCTGTGCTTCAGGCTAGGAAGTGCATAAATACTTAATGTAATAAATTAACAATGAGTATAAAGTGAAAACTAAATCTAATTTAGGTTAGTAACAGTAAAATTGCATGTAAGCGTTTCTATTTGCAGACAACAAGTAGCTCTTCTGTCTGTGCATAGGCGATGGTTAGTAAATATTTAAGTATAATTTTTTTATAGCTAAAATAATTCAATTTATAGATAATTAGTTTTCTATTTAATCTATTGTACAGAAATGGGCCTAAGAATGTAAAAAATCTTTCCACAAAGACATGTTTTGAGGTAAAATTTGATGCGCATACTATATCATTCCGTCTCTTGTTAGTAATGTCAGCAGTGTAGGTAAGCATGGTGTGCTGTTTTAATACTAAGTGCATAATGAAAAGTTGGCGAACAGTCAGCACGTTGCAGGATTTATAAAGCAGATCAGTGGGAAAGAAAAAGGGATGGAAGTTTGCTACCTTTAAAATTGCTCTCTGAGCTCTTTCAAGAGGAAGTAAATTGGTTTTTGCTGCGCCACCCCATGAAGTAATGCAGTATTGAATTATAGATTGACATAGGGCTAAATAAACTTGTGTTATTAGTTTTGAATCTGCAAATGTTCGCAATTTTTAAAAACATATATTAATTTGCGTACTCTTTTAACTAAACTATCAATATGTTTTCTGAAAGACAGTGTGTCGTCCATTATTACTCCGAGGTATTTTATGTTGCTCGTTTCGAGGATAAAAGGGCAATTACACATGTTGACTGAACGGATACCACATTGATGGGCATATAACTGAGGGTTAACAATGTTAAGTTGAGGCTTGCGCATGGAGAAGTGAATATATTTTGTCTTGTCAGCATTTAGTGTAAGTAAATTGCTTTGAAGCCAGTTAGTCACATTATTAAAACCTAATTGAGCGACTTGGAACAGTTCGCTACTGGTTTTAGCGGTAAATATTAATGCAGTGTCGTCGGCATATGATATAATTTTGCCGTCTTTAATATTAAGATTGCACAAGTCGTTACCATAACATAACAACAACTAGGTCAACTAGGTAGCTGATCTCTTGCTTGATCGTACTCTGAGCAACATGCCTCGGACATTTAAGGTTCCTACAAACAGACGCAACACGCGACGCGTCACAAAGACACTAGAGACGAGTGGTGCCTTTGTGTCGCGTCGCGTGTCGCGCCTGTTTGTAGGAGCCTTTAATTCGTTATGTGTTGCCGGTGTTGTGTTGTTGATTGTGCGTTTTGTATTACTGACTAGTAAATTAATTATAAGGTATTTTTCACTAACAAGATGGACTATGTTGTTGTCCGAAACTGAATAAATAAACAAATAACACATACGTTGATTAAAATATGATTTTTTCACCATCGATGTCGCACAGTCACATACAAACCCCGTAGGCCGCCGCGACAAACTGCATCGGCTAGCAAGAAAGAGATGTTAAGGATGGTGGCTTTTTGGAGCATGTAAAGTGTTGGAGTAGGCATATGCTTAGGGTTATTATAAAATCATTATAATCCTGTTCATTTCATTATACATATTTATTTAGAATTGATTAGATACATTATTTAAATTGGAAAATACCAATAGATTCAGTTAAAATTAGTTAATAGTCTCATTATATGCTCAAATCTTGATAAATAACAATTAATATTATTAAAATAATATGATAAAATATTGCATAAAACAATTAATAAAATAAAAAAATCTAATTATGATAAATAATAGCGTTTATATAAGTGATAATTACTTTTTGAATATCAGCTACAACAATGAAAATAAACTACAGTTACAAATACAGTTATTCGTAAGCATTAAACGCCTGTTCCGTGGAGACTAATATTTCACTAAGGGCTGACGGCCTCGTGTACAAAGGTAGGATCACTAGGACATTACTCATACAGGCCTATGCTACGTGAATTTCTGATTTCTGTAAGCCTATTGTAGGCAGGACAGGTCACAGATCACGGAGTTGCCGTGGCAGAAGAGACGACGAAACTCATGAAATTCAAAGCGCTGAAAATGTGTTGAACGCACAACTTCCATCATTGTCCGCCACACAGTTTGTTCAAGTTTAAATTTATTTATCTCGTAATCAACAATATTTTAGAGGCCTTCTTCTAAGTATGGAGATACTTGTAACAGAAGACCTTCCTTTTCCATGACTAAATGTGCACACATACAAAGCCAGAATGAATACCAAAATGGGTACATTAAGAAAACTCAAACTAGAGAATTTAAAATTAATTAGATAGGTATTGGAATTCGTAATCTCATACATATATTAACATTTCATCCCCACATACAAATCATACTCTGAAAAAAAATTTGGTTGCAATAGAATTTTAATCCTGCCGTGAAAGTCACTGAGTTTGTTGTTCCACATGGTACCTAATTATCTCAGATTCCGATTTCAAGTATAGTTACGTGTGGAGTGTAAGTGTGTTTGTGTGTGTGTGTAAGAGAGTAAGTGAGGAAGAGAGAGAGAGAAAGGGCAACCAAAAGCATATGTTTTTGGTTGCCCTTTCTCTCTTCCTCACTTACTAATGTGAAGGATGTGGTAGACAATTGTATATTAAATAATTAATTCTCATTTTCATTCATTCCTTGTGTCAGTTACGTTTTTTATATGATTGTTATATTTCTGGATTTAGAAGTGCCTCACTTTCTTCATAAGTGAGGTTTGTTTACGTCATTTGTGCCTATAATCTGATACAGCCTGGCCCTTGCTGTCGTCCCCCAGCAACGCTCTAGCCGAGGTCCGTACCCCACTGGGGGTGCCCTTAGCGTGTAGACGGTTAGTTTATAAGTTGTTTGCTCTGGATATAATTTATTGAGGCATCCACAGGAAAGTCCGTTTAAGCATATGAAAAGAAAAAACATTTGTGGCATAGTGTGGTGACGCGCTTGGTTCGTATGAAAGTGTTGACAAAGCCGTCTCTAGCAGCGACCGCCGAGGTGTTTCCGACTCCCCGTGCTCTGTGGGACAGGACTACCCGTACGCGGGACGTAGCGTTTGTGAAGTTAGTTGCTGATCGGATTTATTTATTTGACACCGAATTTCAAAAAGGAAGGTTCTGCATTCAATCCGTCTTTTATGCCGCATACCTTTCTCTCCAAATTTCCCTAGAAGTCCTGAAGTTGATGAAAATCCTAATTTTCTTCAACTTCGAAGAAATTAAAATTAATAATAATATTATAATAATTTATTTATTTTATTATTTGTGAAATAAACTTAGGTCGTATCTCTATGTATTTTACTGTGTGTAAGTACATAAATAATAAAATTAACCAATAATATTATAAGACTATTCGCAAGAAGAGCAGTGGTGTCCCAGTGGTAACTGACTTAAGTGTCATAGGTTCGAACCCAGGCAGGCGCTTTACTTTGTGTAAATAATTTCATAGCAACTGCTCCCAAAACCGTGAACGAAAACATCTTGAGGAAATCGGCATGTCCTAGAACCAAAAACTCGAAGACATGTGACATCTACCAACCCGCACTGGGCCCACGTGATAGATTACAGCCCACTGTTCCCACTGCTGGGACACAGGCCTCCTCTTTACGGGACTCTCTTTAGGGGACTATAATGATTCCACTGATGGGACAGTGGGATCAACATTATAGTCTGATTATGATGACTCGCAGCTAACTTCACAGATCCAAAGATCAGCTTCTGTACCTAAGCGTACTCGAAGTCATTGAGCTTATCATAAGGTTAGATCTGTCCCAGTTCTGGACAAAGGCCCCAATTTCTTCCACTTCTCTCGACTTCTCTCCAGCATTCACTTTTTTGCCTGCAACAAAGCGGTGTGTCGAAAAATTCGAAGACGTTTTCACAAATGCTCTGTGCATTTTTGCGGGTAAACAAAAAACGACTAAGACAGAGAGGAGACGTTCTGAGTCCCAGCAGTGGGAACTTTATCTGAATCGAAAGTTGATATGAGATGTACTGAAAAATTGCCAACGTGCGATGGAGCGCAGTATTCTAGGCGTCAAATTAACAGACCATATTCGCAATACCACACTGCGCTCCAAAACATAGATTGCTGACGTTGCACAAAAAGAAGCAAAGTTAAAGTGGGACTAGGCTGGCCAAGTCTGCCGTACCTAACGAGCGTTGGGCCAAAATAGTTACTATGTGGAACTCTGAGACAGCTAGAAAGATTCGCGGCAGACCCCATAGAAAACAAATCACCAGTGGTCCACCTTAGCTGTGGATCGCAAACACTGGAATTCATGGGGCGAGGCGTTTGTTCATCAGTGGGATGATACATACAAAAAATAACAGTAACTAAAAAATAACTATATGCACACCTTCAAAAAAATTCTGTAATCGGACCTTAACTATACTTTAATGATAAGGATAACCACGTACTAACGATTGGGTATTCCCAAAAGGTTTTTAATCAAAGCTTTGAGCACCCCTCCAATAAAATATGGGCCCATTACAATTTTACGTGCCCTATAAAGGGAATTATACGACCAATCTGTTAGTAAAACGACCGGATTTTAGAATTGAGGATTAAGATGTAGTTAAAGGCGTTTTTATTTGTTTGTCTACCTTGTGTCAGAATATATAATTTAATAGATAATATAGATGTATAATTAAATATAAAAGACTTAAATTAATAAATATAAAAACCTTAGTATGTTTGTGCTCAGCGTAAGACAAAACATGCGTCTGCAACTGCAAACGCACGTGTTGTGTGATTCATAACTTCCACCGCTGAGTAGGCGTATAAAAACGGTTGTTGCACATCTCACCGACCCGACTCGATGATCCCATAACCCTCCTCCAGGAGAGTGGTAGGGCCACCAGTACAGTTAAACACAAAAGACAACCGTCATTCCGACCTAGCCGCCGAGGTCCCTCGCGGCGTCACCCTCTTAACAGTCCCTCCGAGCCTTGCTCGACGAAACGCCAGCCCATACCGAAGCTGAGCCTGAAGCTTTAAATTCCCCGATTAATTATAATTACACAGTTTTTTTTTTTACCGCAATTACCGACATAGCTTGCAGAGTAAGCAAGCTGAAGTGGCAGTGGGCTGGCCATGTTTGTCAAAGGAACGATTGTCGGTGGAGCAGACGAGTTCTGAAGTGGAGACCGTGTGTTGCCAAGCGTAGTGTGGGACGCCCCCCAGCCAGATCGACCGGCGACCTCAAAAAGGTGGCTGGGGACAGACTGGATGCGGAAGGTGGAGGTCAAAGTGTTGTGGCGCAGCATGTTTGAACTTAATATTCTAATTGGAGTGTTTAGTGCTGTGCATCAATTTCGGGATATGTTGTAGAAGATGTAACACTAGACACGTCTCAGCATCAGCTTTAAGCCTAAAATACTTGATATTTTACTTAAAGTTATGAGGACAGAACATTTAAATATAGGTATAGTTACAAAACTTAGCCTGACGTCTTATCTCTTCGCTTAGCCTTGCAATAAATATAAGAATTTTAACTAAGGACTTTTCTCGTTTAAATTATTGTAGCAAGATAACGATTAATTAACTTTAAAATAAATGTAGGTCTGGAGTTATAGGTATAGTTGTTTTTATGTCAAACAAGCCTGCCATTTATATGTGTTGAGTACGGCAACCAACAAAAGTCGATTAACACTGTTACTTTTAAATACAATCTAAATTAAAATTAAATCATTAAAGATACTACTATTCTGCATTTCGTGTTTTTTTAGGAATTAATGGATAAAAAGTGTTGATATACTTACACTGTAAAATGTTCAAAAAACCCTCAAATTTTGCATGCTAGCTAAACATGTTTGTGCCATTATTATTATATCCAACACCCCTGTAGGTATACCATGTTTTACGCAAATAAAAAATGATTGATTTGTTTTTTTATTTTTTTTCAAGAGTTTTCTGCATTTTTGTACAGCCTGTAATGTTCCCACTGCTGGGACACAGGCCTCTTCGAGAGGGAGTGGGCTATAATCTACCACGCGGGTCCAGTGTTGGTAGATGGCACATGTCTTCGATTTTTTTTGTTCTAGTAGTCCGGTCTCCTCGCGATGCTTTCCTTCACCGTTTTGAGAGCAGTGGTGATTAAATGATTTACACTAAGTAAAGCGCTTTACTTAGTGTAAATAATTTAATCACCACGAACCCAGAACCACTACTTAAGATATATGTATTGCTAGCTACGCCCCGCGGTGTTACCCGCGAACACTACATTATTTCGGGATGAAAAGTAGCCTATGTGTAAATCCAGGGTGTCAACTACGTCCATACAAAATTTTATCAAAATTGGTCTAGCCGTTTGAGCGTGAAGAAGAAACAAACATACACACACACACTCACAAACTTTCGCCTTTATAATATTAGTGTGATATACAGAAGCTGTTGGAGTACCTTTATAAATAACTGATTAAATATCATTTAAAGTCGAATCTTTCACATACTGACCTAGGATTTGTCAGTGATTATTTTCTTTTTAGTTCAGAGTATTAGTATTAGTTACTGTATCTAGTATCAGTAATTGACTCTGTAACATTTAACTGAGTATAAGTTAGAGGAGTTATATCTCTCGTTTACTTATCTATTCTACTTTTATAAATATTTAACGCAGGTAAGTATGTAGGTAGGTATGGAGCTATAAGAGAAAATCTCACGTATTACTTACTTTAGTTGTTTGACCACTATTCAGTCGTCTTGTTTGTCGAGAAAAATAATTCCGACGGTCTGAGTGACGCAATACTGATTAGTAGTTATTGCATCACTTACTTATTAAGAATCATTTTTAATTGTTTTCTTTGTATATGAATAGGATTTCCTTTTCTGGCTAAACATTCGTTTTTTTATGGTTATGTAGTCAACAAGGAATCCTTATAGTTTCACCATATCCGTGTGTCTATCTGTCTGTCCACGGCTTAGAACAGAGGGTATCTTCCGTAACTACACGTAAACTAGAGATGATTTTTTTTTCTCGTCTATATCATATTGTGAAGTATCGTTGTATAGGTCGTTCAAAAATATTCTGGGTTTGCCAAAACCATTTTTCGATTCAGTGATCCGTTTGCGTAATATTAAGCTTTAAAGTGCAAATTTTTGTTAGAATCAAGTGCCCCTTCAAGCTAAATGGTTGCATTTGGATAAGTGAAAAAAATCACAGTAGTTTTAACGAAGTTAAAAGGAAAGCTATCACAGCTAAGTAGGCTTTACAAGTTACCAAGTAATAGTCGACCAATTAACATTGCACAATTCAACAATGCTACAATGTTAAGTTTGTTCTTGGGATATGTTCATCCCAACTACGGAACCCTTCATTGTGCGTAGTCCGACACGCACTTGGCCGGTTTTTTTGTAATGAGGTTTACGCAAGATCCTTGACAGATCAAATTCTGCTGCACAGAACAGTTTTATTTTAATTATGCATTCTTTGATAATCCTTTATTGGTAACACATAACATCATGCTGGTAATTTCCGAAGGGTTAGGACGAGTTGTATCCCATTCTACACACACAAGTCACATGAACTAGGGATTGAGGCTATTGCCATCAACCGGGCACAAATCCAGCTCCAGGCTGTTACTGAGAAATTCCTAGTGGAGACATCCAATAAGACTTTTCCCGACCCGGGAATCGAACCCAGGACCTCATGCTCAACAGTAGCGCTAGCGACTACTGGACCCACGAGGCAGAACTCATCATATTTTATTTATAGTAAGGTTATTACTGCTTTAACCCTTCATATGAACGTAGATCTACGCGAGACACAATGGGTTTTTAATTGTGTCTCTAATTACGACATACGAGAGGATAACAGGAATCTCGCTACGCGTTCGTGGGTTTGAAATAAAACACAAAATATAATCAGCAGTAATATTTTAAATTGCTTTGAATCACAATTTTGTAGTGTTTATAGATTATAATAATTACAAAGGAAGATTATTTTTTGTTCAAAGTACACTTATCCAACAGATCGTCATCATGCACTCTCGTGTCCATCATCTCACAATATTTTACAAAAAAATAAACAATATTCTCATTTAAATACTAAAATTAAAAATACAAAAACTAAAATCTTATTTTTTTACAAATTAAAATACCTTATTCTGATATCATTTTGAATTCATTTTTAAAATTAAACCCTTTCTTATCCAAACATCATTTTTTGAAAATGTTAACATAGACTACACGTGAATCTTAAAATTAGAAAATGAAAGAAAAAACGGTGAAATCAATACTCATTCACAAAATCATTGTTACATAATTATTGAATACATTCATAAGAAATAAGTACATGATTAATTACGATTATAAATACTTAGGAACAATATTGTTTATTTACAGTTCACACAAAACACCTACAAAATTAAAATAACAAAAAATTCACCGATGACTAAAAATAATGTTGTGACAAATACGACTTATTCTTTTACAGAAATTATTTACAACTCATTTTCAAGTTCATTACCTATTAAAAATAGATGTCAAAAATACAATTCACATAATTATTTAATCCAATTATAATTCATACAATATTTTGTTTACGAAAGTTGAACTATAAAAAGAGATTCTTAGCTGTTCGACTGGACAGTCATCATTCATACGTCCCCCCATATTTTGGTGTCAGTCCTCATTCTCACGTCCCCCCTATATTTGGTGTCTTAGAAACCTTGAAACTGGCAGTACGTAACAATTTCTTACATTCGCTAATATTAAAATTAAAGAAAAACTTACATACAACGCTAAAGATTGCATATAAATAATTATATTAATTAAAAAATTAAATAACATCATAAAATTCGCTATCAAACGCTCGTTTCTATATAAATTTGTTTATGAAGCAATAATACTAGTAGCTAGCTATAAAAATATAGGATTGTAATGATTTTTGAAAATATAAAATAAAATCACGTAAGTATTTTTCTTTCTACGATACAATGAAATGCTTTGGTAGCTAAACTTTTATGGCAGATACTTCTTGACTACTATATGACTAAATCAGGCATTAAATGTACATAATTAAAGTTATTATTATTTAAAAAGAGCCTAAACTTGCATATTTTTGTAATGTTTGGCTAAAATATTTAATAATACATAAAATTGTCTAAATGAAATGTCACTTCAAAACATTATTACAATCCTACTCAAAGGATTTAGCAGCTAAGAATATTATTATTAAATGAATTTCTAGTGATCTAGCATTTTATAAAAACAATACAACTAATATCATACGCGAGTGTCGAAAAAGTCAAAGTTATAATTAAGTAAGTATCTAAGTGATATGCAATATACTTTAGGCAGACTCATTTTGATTAAAAAATCATCATTTTTACACAGAGGTGATTATAATTAGTTTTAGCCATTAATTATGAACAATTTATGACATTTTTGACTAAAACTAAAAGAATTCGCCTCTACAAAAGTATACGCAAGCTACCGCGAATTAATTCACTACTAAAAATTGCATAACCAACAGACGTTGACTTAACTACATTAAAATTATAGACGCTAAAAATCAATGCCCTTTGCAATCTTTTTATCACATTTTCGTCAAAAGAAACGTGCCTACGGCATAATAAATTCATAAAGCTCAACTAGTGACGGCCCACCTTAAACGATTAAAAAGAAATCCAATCATAGTCTCACTAATATCTCATTCCAGTACCAGTTAGTAACAATTTCTATCTTTTAGTCTTAGGATTACTTACTAAATATGAAGTTAAAATGTGTGAACAAGCTTCTTATAATATAATAATAAAAAGTATTAGTTAAACTTTTAGTTTTAAATTCTATGTATAGATTTCAAGTTTTTTATTTTATTATTTCATATAATAGTAATTTATCTAACTATATCTACTTCTAGTGCACTATCTTTTAGCTGTGGTCAATACTAAGCCTTGCCGTAAGTGTGCCGCTGTTATTATCCTCAAAAAGTTTATTGCTTCCATTTTGTAAAAATAAAAGAGAAAAACATTGTAAAGTATGATATAACAGCTTGTTTGATAGGTAATCTTTTTTTACAAAAATGAATTATTTTTTTTACTATTTTATGTAATTGACATTTATTTTATAAAAAAAGTCAACACAATAAATTATTACTTTTTTTGGTAAGATTTTGGCATTTTCTAAAATAATTTACACATTTTACTAAAAAAGATAGGATATTAAAAAGGACACAGTTACCGGTGGCACTAAGAAGCGTCTATATTTCAACTGTATTGTGACGATCGCGTGGATATTAAAATACTCTTTCTTTACAAATCGGAGTTTATCCCACCACAAAAATATTATTGCTTTCAGAGGTTCTGCGTTACTGAGAAAAATATTTTTTAAATTTATTTTCTTCATATTTCCACCCGTTTCGCATTTTAATAACATTATCAGCGCTCCAGAAGCAATCGTGCACGCTATCTAAAAATATAGGTATACGCATGACCACTAGCTAAACGAACTATTTGTTCGAAAATTAAGACAGAAATGATAGAATAACTTTTATGGAAAATTAATACATCAAAACTTTTGGCGCAATACATCTTGAAATACTGGTATCGTACCCGCCATTACTACATATACATATATAAATATAACATCTTAAAATTAGCGATCCAAAAATATGAAATATACGTGTTGTATAAGTGCGCCCCCGGCCGCTCCTCGCTCGCAAGCTACGCGCCGATGCCACACATGTGTTTGCAAACCCGCGATATTTGCGACTTTTGCCGTTCGCTACCGGAGGGTGCAAAAGCCGCCACAACTGGACGGTTTTTCTCAATCCTCGTCGCGTGTTTATTTTTCCTCTAATCGAAAAAACGCTGGTTCATTCCCAACAAAACACCGCTCGACATTGAACGGCGAAATATTGAAACTTTCACTGCGAATCAACCAACGTCTTTTACCTACTTTTTTCAACTCTGGGCCTCTCAAAATCTAAATTAACAGGAATATATCGGAATGTACGAACAGTTGAAGTAAAAGTTACAGAGAGATTAGAATTTTCAAGAAAAACTAAGTCTTAATTTTAATTAAAATATCATAAAACTGAATGAAAGAAAGTTCAAAGAGATAATTGAAGTAAGTTTTATAACTCAAAGTACCAGGGCCCTGCTCAAGCAAAGCGTCCTTATTCGTTCGAAACTTTTGCTTTATAAAAATACGAATCGAAAATATCTCGACTGTAGCACGTCTTCTTATGGTTAAGCTATGATTATTCTATTATTTCTTATACTATAAAACTTTACTATGTTTACTACATTAAAATATCAGAGAATTCAGAAAAAGGGAATATTTAGGTTTTTATTTTCTATATTTAAGTGGTGCACAACCTTATTTCTTCATGAACGCTAGGTAAGTATGGCGTTAGCATAATGAGGATCTAAAACAAAACATCACTATCTAAAGAACTAATAGTAAATGTAGGTAGTCGATGAAAATTCATATTAAGGATCCGCACTTATTGGAATAGGAACTAGGGGAGGAGGAATACGAACTTAACGATATTGTGGAGAAAGAAGAAGACGAAGAACTAATAGAAAAGAAACCATGGGTAACACGGTCGAAGGTCTCTCATAAGATTAGATCTAATCTAAAGGGAGTCTCAAAGATCGTAGAACATGTTCGATGATATCTAAGGCTTCATCTTCACTGCATAGACTAAAAGAATTAAAACTATTTAGGCTGGAATGAAACCTATTGTAAACTTTCGACCGAAACTAACCGCGTAATTACTTTTATTTCTCTTAAATACGATAAAATCTCAAAATACTCACAGCTCGTCGGGTTTATTGTATTATACGCTAAGTGCATCTACTTTATAAGAACAGTGGCTTTTTAATAATTTGAATTTGTACTTAACCTACATATTTTAAACTCCTTTGCTGAAATCATTCATAGAATAGAATTCAAGTTTTGACTCGATCTAAAGTTCGAAGCAAATAATCCAACTCAATGTTTCACATTAAAATTCATTATCAAATCTTTTGCAGTCGACGTTGATCGCAAAAGCCAAACGTTACGCAATCATTTTTGTAGATTTTATGTATTTTCAAAAAAATTGCGTCAAATCTTACGAACTTTTCTCAGCCAATACGTTTGATGATAATATGTTTAATTACTTTACATCCAATTTAGAGTTTTCAAAAATATGATTCCAATAAACGTTCTAAACAAATATCTCAAAAATACATTATGAAAATATAATACAAATACGATAAAATTTATACTAAATATAACCCTGTCTATGACCTGAAGAGTTTAAAACAAAGAATAAATCGAAATCTAAACTCTGAACAAGTCATTTCTAAGGAAAACATAATAACTTCCTAGAGTCACACGCGTTGCTATTATCCGTTTATATTATGTGCAGATGGAACTGCTCTACATTAGAAGAACGAATACAACATTTTCGTAGCATATAAGTCCGTTCAACCATATCAATAAATTGAAACGGTATCGAATCATAACGATGGTGTTTTATTTCAGAAAAGAAAATCTAAACGACGAAACATGACAATTAAAACTTTTCGTATCGTCTACAATAAAATACGATATACAAAAGAATTGTTAATACATGTCAAATAGACAAGGCCTGAGTCAGTTCACAACTCCGATAAGAAACCTGTTTTGTGAAAGTAGCTTAAGTTATATCAGACAGTATATTTGATAATGTGAAAGGCAGTTAGTTGGTGTTAACGCTTAATTTGAAATAATCTCTATATACAACAGAAAATTTCGACTTGTGAATAAGGATAAAGGAAAACCTCCGATTGAGAGTAGAATGGAAAATAACATAGTTTAGAGAATGGTTAGTGTCCATTGAATAACTGCCGTTGTTAAATTTTAAACAGAAGCTCTAGTAGAAGTTCTTCATCCACGTTCATTGGCGATTCCGGAGCAAGGTAATCAACGATCCTAGAAAATTTAAACCGGCATTAAAATCAAGAAAAAATTAATCTGAACACTATAGAGAAGACAACAACGATACAAACGAATCTGTAAAAATCTCCATGAAAACCAAAACGATTTCAGATCACATTATCTTTTCGTAAGATATACCAAGGTTGCAATAAGTCAAGTTTTTAAAGCTAGCTAAAATATGGCTCGTGGTCACATGGTCAATGATGACGATGGTAATGGTAATGATGATTTTAACGTTGATGATGATATAGATGATGCTAACCTATTGGGCGTGGGTGGTGTACTGGTGATGCGCGGCAACGAGCTTTGGCGGACATCCGGCGATCGCCGGGCCCCCCTCACGCTTTCGGCTCGTGCGTTCTGCAACCTGCCACAAACGGGGAGAAATGAATCAAAAACATAGCAAACCAATATATACCCAACACTAAAAGAAAGAAAAATATTCTAAAATTCACAGATATATTTTAATTTTACTCGCAAGAGCATATAGATCCATAAAAGACCACATATATGATGTATTTCACTACGAAAACTTACGTTGGTTGTAAATTCCTCCCATGTGCTATGCAGCGTGAAATTAGTTTTGGGATTTTTAATAAAATTCGATGGTAGTCAAGAAAATATATAAAATTATTGTATTGAAGACAAAATAGTCGCTATGCTGATCGCTGCTGTCGATCATAGAGAACCAAAATAACAAGTTGATAACTGTGTATTATCTCAAGATATCAGACAAAACCATAATAACATTAAATAGTCTACCAGATTCTAAGAATACGTTTCCACCCACACGGGCTAAGCTCTAAATATTCCCTAAACTCGAATAAACAAGCTTGAACAAAAACCCTCCTTTAATTTAATAAAACAACAAGTCTGTAAGTTTAACAAAATCATGCTCTAAAGATTCTCTTATCGAAGGCAAGAAACAAACTTGGGTACAGTTGATTTATCTACCCGCCACAGATACAGAAGTTTCGAGAAAAGCTAAAATGTTTCATTCATAAAGTATGAACTGATTCTGGTTTAGATTACTTGGGCGGGATCGGGAACGAGCGAGCCAGTAGCCGAAATTAATTTAGCATGAACTGCGATGGAAGCAATGAATAAAGGTCTTAATTGTTGGAAATGTTTTCGCTTTGTTTGCTTTATTTGAAGGGAAGGGAAGGAAAAAATCTCTTTTCATCGTAATCAAATGAATGATTCGGGTCCTTTCCTGTTATTTTCAATTCCTTATCATTCAAATACCATCCACACCGTACCATCTTTTCCGATAGTATATCAAGATAAGTTACACCACCATTGCATTTTCTTACATGTCCTTCTCATTTCTGACATCGTAAGTAATGTAAATGTCTTCATCAATGTACATAAATATAATTCAACCAAAGCCAACTCTGTGTATTCTTTAACTTTCTGATTAAAACCTTGAGGAAGTTTGAAGCTCCAAAGTTGTTCTTTCGAATGATCTGCCGTTCGTTATAACAGATATATTTGGATATCAAAAATTAGAAAATAAGTCTTCAATTTTGTATGAAAAGTTAACATTATTTTTCTTTTAAACATTTATTTTGAACTGTAGTACATTATGCAACGATGTTAGGATCCGGAAACATGATCGATTCTGATTTGTTTTACTGCCAACCCTAGGTCGAATTTTAGGGTGAAATAAAAAATTATTTTCATTTCTCATACTTGGGAAGTACGCTTGACGCTACCTGATCAGATGGATGAATACAGTATTTTCGTCCCTGGGAAACGATTTTCCCTGTTGTCAAAAATGTAAAAACTATGTAAGCTATAATGCCAACTTTTTATACAACCACTCTGTTAAATCGCGGCGTAAAAATGTAAAAAAAAAATATTATCAACCATTTTGTAACAAAACTTTATACTTATAATTTACTTTTCACTAAATTATTACTTAAGGCTTTGACTGCCAGACAACAGACAATAGAAATACTATTGTTAGCGTTCACCGGTGACCGCGGTGGCAGTCAATGTGTTAATTTATATAGATTTGAGCTAAATAATAGGTATTTATATTGAAATTACCGTTCTGCCGTACTGGCTATTTCAAGTCCATATGTTTTTTTTTTTTCTATTTCCACTAAGAATTCTAAGTTCAAATTATTTTTATTTTTAAAATATGGAATTATTTTTTGAAAATTAGTGATTTGGGTAATGCTTAGCGTTCTGTTTTCATCGCATTTGTACGTTTTTCGTCATCATGGATACGTTGAAATTTGAGTGATTATGGAGTATGAGTACCGTTGTGGCAGCTGAGCGGCAGAAGCGGCACGCAACATCAACGACATATACGGAGCGAACACTACTAACGATCGCACCACCCGCTATTGGTTTGCCCGCTTCCGTTCTGGAAATTTCGACCTAAGAAATGAACCTCGTGGTCGACCGAATTTTAGTCGACAATGACTAATTAAAGGCGATTGTGGAAGCTGATGATTCTCAATCTACAGCTGAATTCGCAGCTTTCGATGTTAGCATCAAAACAACATTGGTCCATTTGCGTCGAATTGGCAAGGTAAAAAAGCTTGCAAAAAAAACGTGCCCCACGAATTGAATGATCGCCAGCGCGAAGCACGCGTCGAGCCTTGCACTGCTCAACAGGCACACAAACGAAGGCATAATGAATCGCATTGTTACTTGCGACAAAAAATGGATTCTGTTCGACAATCGCAAACGCTCAGCAAGTTGGTTAGATCCTGGTCCAGCACCTAAACAATGCCCCAAACGAAAACTGACCCCTGAAAAAGTGATGATCACTGTTTGGTGGTCTAGCGCCGGTGTCATTCATCACAGCTTCTTACCAAACGGGATGAGCATAACTGCAGATGTGTACTGTGAAGAACTGAACATAATGATGGAAAAGATCGCACATCTCCAACCAGCTTTGGTCAATCGTTCGGCTCCGCTGCTCTTGCACGACAACGCGCGACCTCATACTGCACAGCAGACGGTCTCCAAGTTACAAGAGCTGGGATTTGAAGTTCTCCGTCATCCACCGTACTCACCAGACCTTGCCCCTACAGACTTCTACTTTTTCCAGAATTTGGATAACTTCTTGGTGGGGAAAAAATTCAATAACCGAGAGGCAGTTCAAAATGCCTTTGAGGGATTTGTTGCCTCCCGTCTAACAGACTTTTTCAAAAAGGGCATCAATAAGCTACCACTACGTTGTTGGCTAAAAATGCATTGATTGCATGGGTAATTACTTTGATTAATTAAAATAAAAAATATAGAGAAACAAGGGCGTTAACTTATTTCATGAAAAACGGAAATTTCATAGGTAAATTTGATTTAAATTTAATGTAAATTTACCATCATCAATGATAAAAAATACTGGCTGTAAAATGCCTTAGAAAAATAAACAAAAAGGTGGGAAAACGGCAATTTGATCTTCAGTTATTTTGTCGAGTGCTAATTTATTTACGTAAACAGATATTTTGTACAAAATGAGTTCATCAGATTCAGATATGTATTTGTTTAAATAATCAGGTTTTTATTTACTTTCCTCATATTCGGAATGAAAAGCTGAGTGTTTACCTCGAGTGAACGAATCTGTTTAGGCACTCCAACTATTGGCGCCCTCGCTACACTCGTGCGCCAAATCATCTCGTGCCTAAATAGGTTCCTTTCATCCCTTGTATAACAATCTACTATTTCCGCGATGCACGAATCATAATTTTATATAATATGTCCCGGAATTAACTGAAATTAACCACCAAACACCCTAATTAGAATATTATGTTAGAATCATACATACACTTTATTTTACTATTATACCCGAAGTCTCTAATTCAGATAATTTATGTAAACAAAGTAATGTCAAGAAATGTCACTGTCAAAATGACAGGACAGTGGTGCAAAACATTTTATCATTAAATGTTTTTGTAAATAATCATCGATAAAATTAAAGTGAATTAATTATAAGAACTATGCAAACAAAATACCGTTGCCAAACAATGTTTTTTGTAGTGTGTCGGAGACACGGTATATGATAGTCATAATCAGCCCTTTTAAGCCCAGTGCTAGACGTAGGCGTCCCAAAATCGATTTCCAATCGAAACAGTTTACAGCCGTTTTCATCCAAAATGTGGCTAGATATGCTACTTACAATATGAATCTATTTATGAGAGTTGTAATATTAGTGTTGTTGAAGATTAAAAAATGTGAAAATGTTTGGATCTCCTGCATTGTTACCAATATCATAAAATATTTTATACCAGAAAATCTCCTTTTATTAATAACTTTGTTTAAAACCGAAAATTTATAAAAATAATTACGGTATGATTAATTTTTAATTATTATTTCTTAAAATCAGTACTTACAAGAAAATAGAACCTCTTTTTTTGCAATTTTATGTGAATTACCATTACGAAGATATTTTTTTGTTGTGTTATCCCCGTTGTTTACATAAATTATCTGAATTTGAGACTTTGAGTATAGTTAGTTATCTGATTGTGGGAGAAAATTGTGATCACATTACAAATCTACGCACGCACAAATTCCCACATTTATAGGGGTCTAAATTAATTCGGCAATTTTGGTTTGTTTTGACTGTACGGCGGAAGTATTTCTGTAAATTATGTGGTTTTCATTATTTTTGGGATAAAAAATTACCCATATTAAAAATTACAAAAGTCGATTCAGTACACGATTCTGAAAAAACTACTTACATAATGTGCATTAATTCTGTTACACATTGTATAAAGTTACATTGACTTTCACAACTTAATTCAACATGGATCGATTGCTCTTCAAGATAAAGTACACAAGTAAACAACATAAAACCACCACAATGGCACAAAAGGCTTTATTGCTCGTATCGTTAGCCACAAGACGCAATTAAATCCCCCTTAAACGTAAACTGTCCCGTGAAACATCAGTTCTGAAGAACCGAATTAACTCTGAACCCTCAGTCTCGGAAGACCTCTAAAATAACAAGACAATTAACTTACGATTTCAGGAAAAGACCACAAAAAGGAAGCATTATGTTCTTATAATAGAAAAACGGATACTGCTAAAGGCTGTTAATTAAGAGAACCTTGTCTTTTATGTGTCCAACTTCTTCTAATTTTTCTGTTTATGGATGTTAGTAACGAGGTTAGCAATCAACTTGATATGATTAAGGTTATTTATAAAGAATACTAATGTTTCTGTGAAGCCGAAAACGTTGGGATAACTAAGGAATGTATATCGGTAAAAACTACATATGTTTTGTAACTATTTCGAAATATTAACTGTTAAAAAGAAATCGGATATTTAGGTTTATACTAATATGGAGTGTCTTGCAGAAATGCAATTTTGAAATTATTATTTTTTGTACTCGAAATTCGTTTTACGTTGTAAGTCCTTATTGAAAATTATTTGTTCAATTATCGATAACCTACGAAAAATTACAACAGACGAAATATCATTCTACTAAAATAAACCAGATGAATCCAGATAAAACCAGACACGAAATGTAGAAAAACCACGCGTTTCCGTTCGGTGAATTATGAAGTACAGAAATAAGATTGGGAGACGTTCCTTCCTTACAAAATATATCATATTTTTATATCCCTTCCCATTCAAAAGGGCTTTAGCCCTTCCGCTGTCGCATAATAGAGTCAGTATATTAGTTCCGGGTAAACAATTCAGGACTTCTACTGGATACAGAAGGAATATATTTTTGTAAATAATATTTGTTATGCGGTACACAATGTGAAGTGGCTTGACGCGTCTCTTTATTGAGTTTATGAAAAAGTCTGCTGACATTGAAGACTTTAGCTGTATTATTTCGTTTGTATTTTGTGTTTTTTTATGCTCGTGTTATATTAAGAGCGTTCATCCGTCGCGGGCTGGCAATGTCGCTTTTCTAGAGTTTTCCGTAATTATTTTATAAAATTTTAATCAAAGTATAATTTTTTCAGCCAAGCAAATCTACAGCAGCAGCGAATCTTTTGTATTTATAGTATGTATGTTATTTTTATAAGGGATTATTAATTGCACATCAAATTAATAATCACCTATCAATTTATCTCCATCATTTATATACTTTTTTACATCAAATAAATTATTTCACTACAAATACAAATAAACTAATTGTTTAACAAAACTAGTACAGGCAGATAATTTGAAAATATACATCAACACTACATTAAATTTTTCCTCTAACTTGACAAAAATAAATACCTTCAGGAAAACCGTTTTTTTTTTTTGGTTGTGATATTTTCAAATAACTTCTCCCGCTCTGGGCGGAGTGGGAGGGCGTGTCAGACTTTTACTAACTAAAACCCACCCGTGTTCCTTCAGTTGTCTGTGTATCAGAGCCACAGTATCCCTTTCGGAAAAACCCGCAACCCTGGCAGCAAAATTGATATACCTAAGCTTAATACGTCTAAGGTTGAAAAGCAAGTTATTAAAATATCGAATGATTAAAAATGTCGATAGTTATTATATCTAATTTGGGATCGGGATTTGGGGCACCACGACTCGGACAGGTAGGAAAAAAGGAAATGGCGGGGTCCTTGTTCAATCACTTCGGTCGCACACTAAACCCCGCCATCCTCTTCGTGGTTGTTTTTTTTAACCACCCAGAAATATTTGCGAAGCAGGGCCGTCGACTACTCATAATTATTGCCTGGAAACAAGAGAGCCGCTTCGACATTTTAGATCGATTTGTACATAATTAAAAAGCTTTCCCTTATGATAAAAAAAAAATATGTAGAAAACTCACTTTCTCATACATTTTATACAAAACGGCTATTTTGATGATATCTCGAGAATGGATTGGGGAACGGGGGAACAAGAAATTTCTACGCGGACGAAGTCGCGCGCAGAAGCTATTTTACTATAAAGTAAATGTTAAAAATAAATACAAAATACAAGAAACCAGTGCTTCGCTGAAAAAAAAATTGTACTTTGATTTAAATTTAACAAAATAATCACGAAAAACCTCTAGAAATGCGACGTTGCCAGCCCGCGCGGGATGAATGCTCTTAATGGATGAAAAAGTTGGAATTATATCGAAAATCATATATTTTACCAAAACAGTAATTAATTAGAACTTCTGAATCGTTACTAAAATGTCGAAGTGAAATATTTGGATTGATAAAAAACACATTTTCAATATCGGAAGACTTACTAACGTAATCAACCTAAAAAGTAACAAATATTCTGATAGAAAATACTAGAAGTATATCTTTTTTTTGTCTATAACTTTACTTATAATGCTGGCAGAAATAGATGAAAAATATATTCAATTCCCTGGAATACCAGGGAATTGAATATATTTTTCATCTATTTAATAAATAAGTTTAATGTCTTCAAACAATTGAAGTGGACTTTAATCAACATTCCCAAGAAATTCGATGACAACAACGGAACTTAAGATGGTTCAAATAGAAGAACACGGATCGATACCTTTGAGAAATTTTCAATAAACTTGATTTAAAGCATTCCATAACACGACGAAGAACGGTCGGTCTTCTACCTTTCTGACCTTTTCTGACCTTTCTTATGCGTCAATCAAAAATAAAGGGACCATTTCCCAAGAATGTTTCATATCTACGTAGCAGTAGTATCTAATTTGTTATGCAGAATAAGGAATGGAGTTGACTGAAATTTTGGAAAACTTATATCGAACATTGTATAATTTTTTTTTTCTTTTTTTTTTGTAATAAAGTATACGCTTGAGAACCTCCTCTTTATTCCTCGATTAAAAAAATGTCCCAAAGGCAAGAGTCGCAATAACAGAGTAATCTTCTCCAAGGAAAAAAAGCGTCATCATAAAATGAAATATAGCGCCAATAATTTATAATAATATCCCTATCTGTGTTAAGAAATTAAATATACTTTAAGAAAACATTAAAAAAAATACAGGAAAAGCCTATTATAATGTTAATGAATTTTTAAATGATAAATCGCTCTGAATATACTGACTGAATCTATTCTCTATCTCTATATTATTTGTTAATGTATTTAAACATAATATATCTTACATAATCTAGTTTTAAAGTAATAAACATATTGTTGTCTTCTCTTTAAATGTTTGATGTAAATTGATGGCCTGAAACACAGGTTTTTAATAAACCTAGATCAGGCAGGTCTACATTACAGTTAGAATAAAATGTTTCTCGATTGTAATTAATCTAAATCATAATTTTACTTTATACTTGAATAAATTATATTTTATTTTTATTTATTTATTTTATTCTATTTATTTTGAATCGCATGACTATTGACGTATTTAATTTAATATTGTTGTTAATTGTTGATTTACTTATATTATTGTTCATTGTATCTTAATTTTCATATCCTATTGTCTTTCGATCTAGTTTGTACACCAGCCATGGTCAAACATGTTGAGCCAAAAAATACCTTGTTACACCTATAATAAGCATCATACCATGTATTATCTACACATGTTTTTGCAAATAAATAAATCTGAATCTGAATCTGAATCTGAAACATGCACATTGAATATTTAACAAACGTAAAACGTAACAACGTTAGATACGAAAATACCTATACAAACGACGACGTAGCAAATCCAGCTCTAAAAACATCAAGAAAACGAATCATTCAAAAAAATACATTTCCTAGATAAACAAGATGGAGACCACATTACGACAATAAATTAAACTTCGTATATCTAATGAATAAAATAAAGAAAACACGAAACATAAGGAAACGGCATGTCCTAGAACCAAAAATATCGAAGACATGCGACCTGTACCAACCCGCACTGTGCCCCCTTGGTGGAATACGGCCCTCTCTCTCTCACCGAGAGGGAGCCTGTATTCCAGCAGTAGGAACATTTTAGGCTGATTATGCTATTATGCTATGCTCATACCTAATGCAGAAATGAAGAGATCCGCTGGAGAACCAAGGTAACCGACATAGCTCGAAGAATTGCCAAACTTAAGTGGTAACAGGCAGGGCACATTGCTCGCAGAACAGATGGCCGATGGGGCCGAAAAGTTCTGGAGTGATGACCGCGTACCGAAACACGTAGCGTTGGTAGGCGTCCCACAAGGTGGACCGATGACCTTGTAAAGGCTGCAGAAATTCGCTGAATGTGGGAAGCACAGAACCGGTCTAAGTGGCGGTGCTTGGGGCCTATGTCCAGCAACGGAAATCTTTCGGCTGAACTGATGATGATGATGATATCTAATGTCGTTCCCAGTCTGCATACGAAAATTCAACCAAATATATCCAATAGTTTGGTCACTATAGCTAGTCAAAGATCGGCAAAACCTCGGTCCATCACTCCTATTAAAAAAAATCCCTTTTTTGTGTTGTTAGTTTGAAAAAATCACTTTTTTATTTCGATGTTAGGTTTTATTTGGTAGTTCCAAAATACTCTTATGCATTAGTATTGCCAGTGTTTTCATTTATAGCGTATTGTTGTCTCCACGTTGTATACAAAATTCTACTAATTATTTTTATATGTTACCAATACATTTATTTATATATACTTTATTGTACACCACATTATTCAAGAAAAAAACTTATACACTACAAAATATACAATGGGCGGTCTTATCGCTTACTGCGATCAAATTCACATTTGCGTACATTCTGTATTGGTAACATATATATACGTGAGTGAGTTTCCTGTCCTGTTTTCTGTTGTTACCTGAAATACTTTTAGGCCCGCATGCACCACAAACCACTGATAATGTTTAGCGCTAAGCATCCTTCTGTTTCTGTCGATCATTCCAAACACAAACTCAAAGCATTAATTTCTAATAAACCAATTACTGCCACTTTTAAATTGTCTAGGGGTCGGTCAGGCAAAAACATGAAGCTAGTTGCCCATGTCAAAGCGTATTAGGTACCTATGGAGAAGAGCGGGCAAGGAACTTCACGGATACTCTTTTAAATAAAAATATGGTTACATCATTCATTTTGCATATAAACATGTGAGAACGATGCAGAACAACCGCTCCCGTAATAAAAAGATTAAATAAAAACAATAAAAAAAAAACTAAATTAAAACAAGCCGTGGCAGCTAAGAAGTGACCAGTCCCAACTAACGGCATGATTCAGCTCAACCATGTTGAAGGGTACTAAACGATCCAACACACGCGCCACCATCAGCGAGACATCTGAGTGAGCATGACATACTCTCAGCGGCTAGGGCACATTCAAGTCAATAAAAGACGTACCCAGTAAATGGTAGCTCTATAATAGGTACATAGTACTCACGCATGTGCTATGCAATTAAACAATACTAAGAGATTAATTTTATACAATGCAAAGATAGTTTTTAAAATATTCATCAGTTTGATATGACAGAGACAGAATGATGTTTTAAATAATTATGCTTAGCGCTAAACGCATTTAGTGATTTGTGATGGAAGTAGGCCAATCATATTCAAAAAATATAATCTACCACTTACTTGATCTTGGACTGCCTCATGAACTGTTGAATTTTCCTTGCCGCTTGATTCTGACGCCTCTGTGAGTATGTCCTCCTGTTCAAACGAATATTGAGTAAGCTTTTGTTTATTCATATTGAAGATGATGATGGCATAATTGTCAATAAGGCCACCGATCTCAGCTAAAGCAACCACATTCCATGAATTCTGGTCATGGTGGTTGAGAGCTTGGATATGCTGTTTTATCTAATCCATATTATTTCTAATTCCGTTCTTCTTCTTTTCGATTCGATGGCAAAGGTAAAAATATTGTTGATATTATGTTAGATGAGTTGGACCCAGTAGGTGGCCACGCCAATCGCGGTCTCAGTAGCGTTTTTAGGTCCTCAGAAGTGCAGGTGTATGGGCATTTAGGACACTCCAACATATGGGACATGGTTTGGTCAAGAGCACTGCATTCGCACTGGGTGTTGGTTGCATCAATAATCCCCTTTTCGCTAGATTGTGCTTGCAGCGGCCTACTTGAGTCCGCAATCGATTGATTGCTTTCAGCAGAGTAAATGCTATACAAATAGTGGCTCAGTAATTTTAGAAAGTAACCAGCTTAAATTTAAAGACCGTATAGATATTGTGAGCCTATCTGTTGAGCGGATAGTTGAAATAGCCTGTATAGAATTGGAGCAGTTTATTGTATTAAGTGTGTACAGACCCCCTTCAGGATTGTGTGACTGCTTTGAAAAGGTAATGGATGAAGTATTACACAAGATTTGTAACTCGAACAAGGCCATTATCACTTGCGGTGATTTTAATGTTAATTTATTAGAAAAATCAGGTTCTTGTAGTAAAATAATAAGTCTGTTTCAGTCCTACAATGTTGTACACCTATTTTTGGAGCCCACAAGAATAACCCCTACTAGCGCCACATGCCTAGGTATCATTTATACAGATATTATACCAAGCCACAAAGAAATTATAAATTTACTAGATTCTGATCAATGCGGGCAACGGATTACTATCCAAAACCAAAATAACATATAGGCTACTCCAGGTCACGTCTGGGTGGCAGGTGCTCGTGGGGCTGGACGAAGTTGGATGGTGGCGAGTGATGTTTTTCCCACAACTACTGTATTCTTACCTAAAAAACTAAGAAAGCTCTTGCAGCTCTTAAAGTCTCGTACAGACTAGTGCGATATCGCGGGCGCGACGCGACACTAGTAGCACAATTTCTTTGTCGGTGCCTGTCGCACCCGCGATATCGCGCGAGTCTGTACGAGCCTTTAGTCTACCCGGTGTTGTTGGATGGTCGTGGACGGGATATCGAATTCCATTGCAAGACCAATTCAACTATTTACACGATATTGTTGCTTCTTCACGCCTTCATTTAACATTTCCTTATTCAGTTCATATTACGAGTATGTATCTATCTATTAATCTAAGGTTCATCATCATACATCATTTCAGCCGAAAGACGTCCAATGCTGGACATAGGCCTCCCCAAAGCACCGCCACTTCGACCGGTTCTGAGCTTCCCGCAACCAGCGGATTCCTGTGGCTTTCATAAGGTCATCGGTCCACCTTGTGGGAGGCCTTCCAACGCTACGTCTTCCGGTACGCGGTCGCCACTCCAGAATCTTTCGGCCCCAACGGCCATCTGTTCATAAGGTTCTGTAAGGTTACATTTATTATATAATATTCTGTGCTTACTTGATAGGTGTGGTAGCCATCCTGCGCGCACGCATAGTACGGTAGCCGCGCTGTATGACCGTCGCAGCCGCATGCATTTGTTTCAAGTACGCAAACTGCACACACAAAACATAAAGTAAGAAAAAAGTCATTAAGCTGCTCTGTGTGAGATTTTACAACACTGAAAAGCTTATATCTAGCCGTGACAAGAAAACTTCTTTGTGTCATGGTGGCCGACAGTGTTTAGTGATATAAATCTGCCTAGCCTTTTCCCAACTATATTGGGGTCGGCTTCCAGTCTAGCCGGATGCAGCTGAATACCAGTATTTTACATGGAGCGACTGCCTATCTGACCTCCACAACCCAGTAACTGGGTAACACGATACCCCTTGGTAAGACTGGCTGTCAGACTTTTGGGCTTCTGACGACCCGTAACGACTGTCAAAGATCCACTAATGACAGCCGGGACCAACGGCTAAACGTTCTTTCCGTGGCACGGAGGAGTCTCGGTATGTAAAGATGGTCACCCATCCACGGACCTACCCCGGCAAGCGTAGCTTAACATGACGGATCGATCCGTGCGGCTGTTATTACTTTAGCCACGAATAATAAAATAAAAATCCTTATATTATCCAAATAACTCAAATGACATGTTAAGAACTTAGACGAGACAAGACTTGAGATCTTCGAACGTCATCGATCCTTGTATTATCGATATTTTATCTATATTATATACACACAAATACAAATAAATTAAGGGATTGTTTGTAATGTCAAAATAACGGCTTTTTACTAAAGGCATATGAAAGTATACGCGGTAGGTACCTATAACAAAAAAATAATTTTTTAAATGTGTTGTCTGTCTGTTAGTTCCAACTAATCTCCGAAATGACTGGACCGATTGTGACGGAACTTTCACTGGCAAATAGCTGATGTTATAAGGAGTAACTAAGGCTACTTTTATTTTAGAAAAAGCCGCGTGCAGCAACTAGTTGAATATACATACATGTTTGACAATCAGTCAATTGGTCATAATTTTTGTTCCAACAACTACCTTTAGACAGTATGGCGATAAGGTTACAGTAACTGAAACCACGTTATCTACATCACATATTTTAAATATACACAATTAATAACAATTAACATTCTGGCCCTGGGACCTTCTTTTTCGTTTTAGTGTTTAACAACATTAAACTTAATTTATGATTACTTTGTAACAATACCATAAAGTTTGTGTTTAATTGTTAATACCATCGCCCCGTGCGTTTCTAATGCCGTATTATCTAGGGAGGTTTACTTCGTGCAAATTTTTACGCTATATATTTTGTTTGAAAAATTCGGGTTTAAATTTTTAATAGATACAATTGTTTCTTTTATAATTTTAACAGACAGATAAAAACTTGTAACAATCGCTGTATTATTTAATGTGATAACCTCATCGCCACTCTGTAGATAGCTTAGCTTAAAGGTACGCACCTGTTTGTATCTCCTGTAGCAGTTCTGTATGGTGATGGCAGCGGCCGCAGCTCTTCGTTGCAGCTGCCTGCCGCGGTACTGACGGTACGCTTTCTGAATTGTGATCGCTGCGGAGTATAGTTCCCGTTGTTCGCGGTCTATGGAAACATTAGGGTTAGAAACTGTTTTATGATATAGAAGATCCTATGTGTGGTTTGATAGTACCAGTCGCTCCGTGTATAATACTTTTATTCAGCTGCATTCAGTCCCCAACATAGTTGTAAAAAGGCCAGGTAGATGATGATGATCCTATGCGTAGAATAAAGATACGATGTATGGAAGACAGAGCAGTGATGGCCCAAAGGTATTGTCTGCGACTTACGAGTTGTTAGCCGTAGGTTTGAACCCAGACAGGCGCTTTATTTTGTATAAATTATTAAATCACAACTGCTCTCAAAATGGTAAAAGAAAACATTGTGAAAAGCCGGCGCTTCTTCACCATGTTTTCTTTTATCATTCCTAGAACCAAAAATTCGAAGACATATCTATATAAGGTCTATCTATTCATACACGAAATATTTTAAGAGAAACATCTCTATGTGGTAAAGAAGCCATAGCAGCGAAATTTTTTTTTTTTTTTTTTTGTCTATAATTGTTTTATATTTTTACATAATTATTATAATTTTAAAATTGCTTGAGACATTTTGCAAAAAATACCTTTATTTACTTATTCTATGAATGACCGGCCCGGACGCGGCGAGCGAGGCCGCGATGGTGTTGGCATGAGTGCGGTGAATTTTGATAATTAATCATCATATTAAGTAATTTAATTTTTTATTTTTTTTAATAATATGCTCAGATTTAAAAAAAAATCATTTCCATGGCTTCTTTACCTCCTATAGGTGTATCTCTTAAAATATTTAATGTTTGAATAGATACACCCTATATGTCAAAGGAGGCCTGTATCCTAGCAGAGGGAACATTATAGGCTGTTTATGCATTTAAATGCTTGTATGGAAGACGCTTGTTAATCGTGAAGGTCGGGATGGTCGGTCAATACTCATAATATTAAATAAAAAATATTATCATATAATCATTTTGTAATAATCATTTTTAAAAATTGCTACCTCAATAGGTAGCAATTTTTAAAAATGATTACAAAATGATTATATGATAATACTTTTAACGATAAGTAGCAATCTACTTATCGTTAAATAATTTCTCCCTATAAAAAAAAAAATACTGCTCTATAATTACTATGTATGTTGACAGTATGCGTCAGTATGCTATGTTAGTTTTGCAGGCGTCGTCAAGGCTTCATTAACTACGTTTGTTCATATTTTTTTATCCTTTCAAGTTACAGGCCGGTCACCTCAAACAATAGTTTATTTTTTAAATACATAGGTAGCAATTATTTAACGATAGGTAGCAATTTTTAAGAAAGTTTTCAAAGTGTTGACCGGCCATCCTGATGTTCACTTTAATCCAACATTTTCAGCACCTGATCTAATAATTCGAGCATAAGTATTTTCTTAGTATCGATAATATTAAGAGCGCAGGTTTTATCTGAAATGGCATTCATCAGTCTTCTGTAATACTCTTAATAACCATGAGTGTTACAAAAGACTCCAATGGACTATCAATGGATACCATAAGAGAATAATATTCGATTTGCGAATATTCTTAAACACGATTTGAGCCTGTTTTATCACTTTATTTATAAAGTCATTCCCACTTGTCATTCCAGACAAAATCAACTCACCATTCAGTGTCAGATTAGAAAAATGCGTGGTAGCGTTGAGAAACTCCTGCAACGTGGCTGATGGAGTTGTACACAATGGTGGGTGCGACAATGCAGATCGTGGTGACGGTGGCGGTGGGGATAACGCTGCTGAACCAGGCGATACTGAGCCTGATGAACATGGAGTAGAACCGCCACAGTACCTGGGTAGCAAAGAATTGTATGTAGATTCATTAGATACATCAACGAACATTTGGGCAGCAACTGGATGAGAGCAGCCGAGGATCGAATCAGTGCTATAGGCTCATGATGATGATGAAAAACTTATGAAATTATAAATTCAAGTAAGTTAACAACATAAAGATACTTGTGGTAATAAAAAAAGATCACGTAAATGTTTTTTAAAGTTGTCAGTTTTACTCAAGCATTTATTTCGGGTTTGATCAAACTTGAATGGATCTTTTAATCATGAACTCAGTGAAGTTACTTGTTGAACTGTAGTAGATCAAACCCAAAATCTAAGTCAACAGAATCGCAACATTTACAAAATTGTGAATTTTGTTTTTAACATAAAAAGCAGGGTAAAAAATTCTAATAAATCCAAATAAAATAAAATGTATATTTTGTGCTTTAAATAGAATAAACCCCAACCTATAGTAATTGTAGCCGAACTCGAAGCTAATGTTGCTGCAGACGTCATCCAGAGGGAGAAAGAAAAAAAACCAAAAGAGATAGAAGGATTGTAGGATTGATACAAGGTTGTTTTCAAACAACGGGTAATGAAAACATTGAGATAGACAACACAACATCTAGGCACCGTATTATGACGTGTTAGAGCCGTCATTGATCCAGAACATGACAGAGATGAAGCTATACAGGATATATATCACCATCTCTATCGCAATGGAAAAAATTAAACCTTTTATTCTTCATAATACGGGCCTTAATTAATTGCATGCTTACCTGTAAGTATTGTCGCAAAACTCAAAAGTAAAGTCGCTGTTAAAGGTGCTGGTGTCATCGAGGAGTGGTACCATTAGTGTGTCCTCGCCGCCTCCGCTGCCGCTGTCGAGACCGCAGCCTGACAGCAGAGACGAGCTTTCGTTCTACAGTAAAGGAAATAATTATTAGAATTTGTGACTAAATAAGACTTTGACATAGGAGTAAAAATGCCTAAAGCATACACTGTAATCACTTCACCTTTTGCCAAAAGTAACGTAGGAGAAAAATTCAAATCTAAGCCATCTAAAAACGTCTTAGTTTTTCCAACGAAAGTGTTGGCCTCTATGGCTTGGTAGTTTTATTAAGACATAAATACTTTTTTTTAAATTAACCATCCCTAAACGTTTTTACGCGCAAATCCATTTTATTTCATTATTAATTATTCGAAATATCTCCATACCTTTATCCTTTCTGGCATGGCGGCTATGATTTGCTCCGCCAGCGTAAACACCCGGTCATCCTGCTCCCCTGAAAAGATTTTATGAAGTGGAACCTTATAACTTAAACTCAAATAAAACAATCGAGGTCCGATCATAAACATAGCTTAGTTAAAGATACAACATCAAATGCAACTGAGTTGTTTGTTTTAGAAACAAATCATGACAAACGAATTTTTTTTACTATTTTAGCTCACGTTCCGAATTTGTAGGAAATTGCACCTATGCAGGGTTTAATTTTCTGGTTTGCAAAGCATCATTTACAATTTATATCTTATCGTCATGATTTGCACTGATTCATGTCTGTAGCACTTTTGAAATGAATATGTATGAACGAACATTACAACTTCACTGATACACAGTTGTAGTAATCGTACTAAACAGCTGATAGAAGTTTGTCATAAATCTACGCACACAGTTAAGTAGCTCACATGAAATAGTATTATGGTATTACTTTCAAAACGTTTAATTCCAAACGCGGTTAAGACGTCTTTATAGAAAAGTCTAAGGCCGAGATCTATAAATCTTTCTTAGCATGTGCTGGCTTAGACATGCTCCAGACTGTAGAATGGAATAAAGCTTAGCCAAAGCATGTCCTATGTATCGTTTATAAATCTCGGCCAAAGATGTGAATCTAATCCAGCTTCTGCGTTAGAATAATTTTGTAAGTACGTTTTGACAATAATATCACGAAACTTCATGGTGACACGACTATAACATAAAAATAATAATGACACAGATACTAATGAAAATATAATATGATAATTGGCGATTTAAACTGAAATTGAATTCGCAATAACAGCTTATCATTTATATATTGTGAATACTTTTTGAAAACAGATCACATTCTCAATATAATAAAGTCATCCACATAAACCAATGGACAATTGAATGAAACATGATCTTTCGCCCTTGCTATAATCATTCATATTGACATAAAAACATTACAGCGCAATGAAAAGCCATTGTTTAATTACTTAAAAACAACATTTTGTTAAAACAAACATTTGACAATATTCTGAACCCAAATCTAGTTTTTAAACGATATGTGTACCTACAGGAAATTTTAATATTAGGAACTTATAATCTAAATGAGGTTGTGAGTTACAAAAATGAAGAAATATACAAGAAATAACCAATAAAAAGTGTGATGAGAAAACAGTGCACGATAAAACTGTGGCCAAAGAACTTACCTTCAACAATGGCAACAGTAAATCATCTACACATAAAAAGCGTCTAAATACTCATGCAAGCGTTTGGCGTTCATGCAGTGTTGAAATTGTCACGTTTTTTTGAAAACAAGTGTACTGACTGAAACAACGTAGTCTTGTGTACTGAAATTGGAAGTAGAAGCCAATCGATTTGGTTGTGATACAGTGATAGTGGATAGACCAATACGAACCACTGAAAGCGACATCGAGGGACAACATCGAGTAAACCAAACCGAACTTTATTTTTGATGCAATACGAGCTTTTTAATAATTCAACAACCTTTATTACGTGCACTGAATAGTTGAATATTTAGTTTATTAATTTCCGTGTAACTAATCATAAAACTCGGTGTAACTAATCATAAAACTCGGTTTAGTTAAAGGATACTACAGACAACAAACACTCAAGGGGAAACTCCGCTCATATTGGAACACAAAGTACAGAAGAAACTACAAGTGGTCTACCGACATACAGTGAACAAGGGCTACAAACTGGCGACAAAGAGGGAGACAAAGATATATAGACAACTTTTGTTAGAAGAAGAGGGAGGCAATGCAACTACTACATACACAACATCGACAGATAGGACGAGCGGAGTTATCGATGCTGCGACTCGAAATGGTATAGAACGTTTACGGATAGTAAAAAATTGCCAATAGGAAGATAGGATAGATAAAAATATTTAAAGTAAATATTTGAAGAAATGTTAATTGAAGCCAATTCGGTAGATCATATCGTGATTTTGTATAATTTGGAATATGAAAAACGAAAATTATAACAAGTAAATCTCTTCCTTTTTTAAACGATTTAAGTAAATCGCTGAGCTTTTGGAATTTAGAACTTTTCCATATCAAATGAGATTCAGCTTCATCGAATACTCATTGTTAGTCTTTAGAGTGTTAGGTACCTAGGTCTATACCGTTTCTCTGCGCCTGGAGACTGACCTGGCAGGGTGCGCGCGGGCGGCGCGTCGTCGTGGTCGGAGAGCGCCTCCACGTCTATGAGCGGGCTGCTCGCGCGGCGCGGCGCCGTCTCGCCTGCGGAACCACCGCGCTCAACAATCCGCTAAGCCGCTACGGAGCCTTACCGGTCAAACGACGTGAGCCTACTGACGTCTTCACGTTCAAATCACTTTTATGAACGAAATCAAATGTTTTGAAAATGGACGTGGTCTCTAAAGTTATGCTTTGTCGTTATCTGAAAAGAAGGAAGGGGAAGCTACGGACTAAATGTCTGAATCTATTTTGTTCGCTAATCGGTTTCTTGCTTTGAGTGAACCAGATGCTGTGATTGAAAGTTTTGCTAAAATTATATTTATATCATCCAGTTCATAATTCTGTGATCTATAAAACTTGCAATTGCACATAATAAACAAACAAGAACGTTCACAGACGTTATCTTGTTCAAATCAACGGCAAAAAAAAGTGCTTCAAAAGGTTGATAACTGTCACAATCTCGCAGTGTAGAACTCACACGTTTGACCAGTTATATCGCCGAACAAACCGTCACCATTTAAAGGAAACATAGACCGAAACCCAAAACCAAGGTTAGGACATTCAAATGTCATCAGCTGCCGTGCCGATATAAAATAACCAGCAAATGAAAAACGAATCGACTATGAATGAGGCGAAGTGGTTCAAAGACTTACAGAGGGCCAGGTCCATACGTCTGCCGATCTTCGAATCGCCAAGACTGTCTTCAGAGTTATCAGAATCTAAAGGTAGCGACATGCTTCGTTCCCATCTGAAAATGTCAGGATTTTTGGCGAATTAAAATTGACGATACTCTGTTAATCCTTCAGATTAGACTGACAAGTTTAGTATAAAAACAATTATCATTATTAAAATATTATTTTGTTTGTATAGGACTGTCGCGTTTTCGAACAATGATTGAAGAATATTATGAACTAAAGTCACAGTCATGCAAAAATAACAAAACTGCATTCATGATAAATGGGAGTGGAACGTTACCTAGCAGAGGATGAGCTCTCCGACTTGTCTATGGCTGAGCTGGATCTAAAAGCGTCGGCCATGTTGATTCCAGAGTCTATTGACGGCCTCTTCACCAGGTTGCTCTCGAAGCTGCCAGCACGACTCTTTTGGGATAAGCTGGAAAAAGAGAAATTTGCTTAAATCATGGCAAGTTATTTGGTAATGTCTACTTGTGAAGTACTGGCAAAAGAAGTTCAGCGAAGAAAATGAAGATTTAATTACAGAGGAAACTAAAGTGGGAAAAGTTCTGGTCATATTGTACCAAGATTGTGGCTGTGTGTAGTGAGATTTTGTCCATTTCTTTTGGAGAAAAATATATTTGTTCATAAATAGTTACGAGCTGTGCACATAACGCATAATATTATTTCTGTTAGATGAAAGAGCTAACAATAAAATGGCACGAAGTGTACTCTTTTTAGGGTTCCGTTAATCCGAATGGAAAAACGAAAACTCTATAGGACCAAAAAGAGTGAGTTACCTGTGCGGCCTCAGAAAGACTCCGTCCTTGGCAGGCGGGTGTATCCGCTCCAGCAACGCGGCCAGACGCGCGTGGCCCGCGCGGCGTGCGGCGGCGGCGGCCCCGCGCGCGCCCGCCTCGCGCCGCGTGCCGGCGCTCCAGCGCGCCAGGACTACCGCTGTTTCTACGTGACCCGCTGCGCGGGCTACCCACAAAAAGTGAGTTACCTGTGCGGCCTCAGAAAGACTCCGTCCTTGGCAGGCGGGTGTATCCGCTCCAGCAACGCGGCCAGACGCGCGTGGCCCGCGCGGCGTGCGGCGGCGGCGGCCCCGCGCGCGCCCGCCTCGCGCCGCGTGCCGGCGCTCCAGCGCGCCAGGACTACCGCTGTTTCTACGTGACCCGCTGCGCTGGCTACCATCTGGAATGAAAGAAATGGGAACTTTGTTAAAATTAGGTAATTTTAATTCTAGTAGTTTGTGCTTCTAGAATATGAAACTTTAAAATTATGAGAGAATTCTTTAACGGTTCTTTCCATGTTTATTAAGGGCAACAAAACAGCACGCATTTTTATTCCTTGAAAAGGTAGGAAGAGATACAGTACACTCACATTTCGCCATTTCTGTTTCAACAGTGTTGTGTTCGTGCTTAAAATGTTACACTACTATCAGTTCTTCCCAAAACTGCTTAATATTAACCCACGACAACACCATAGTATTTATAAAAATAAATAAAATTGAATTGTTTGTTTGTAATGTCAAAATAACAGCTTTTTACTAAATGCATATGAAAATATATACGGTAGTGATGACCAAAAAAGGATTTTTAAATTTTTCATATGTCTTCCTGGCCGTCTGTTTGTTCCAGCTAATCTCCGAAATGGCTAAACCGATTTTGAGGAGACTTTTAATGGCAGATAGCTGATGTTATAACTTAGGCTAATTTTATTTTAGCAAAGTCATTCGCCCGCGTGGCAGCAACTAATTTTAAACGAAATCTTTAAATAAGTACTTTTTATTTAATAAAAAGATTACATATTAGTAAAATAAGGCCTAGTGGTGGCCCAGTGGTAACTGCCCCGATTTACAAGATGTAGGTTGGGTGACTTCGAGAACTCAGGCAGGCGTTTTACTTTCTATTATTTATTTCATCAACACTTCTCCCAAAAATGGTGAAGGAAAATATCGTGAGGAAACCGGCATGTCGTAGAACCAAAAATTCGAAGACATTTGACATCCACCAACCCGCACTGGGCCCGAGTTATTCGTTACTGCTCACTCCCTCTCAGCAAGAGGAAGTCTGTATCCCAGTAGTGGGAAAATAATAGGCTAATTATACTTATGATAAACTTACCAAAGGCGTACAATTATCACTGTCCCTCGCACCCAAATTGACTTCTTTCTCCAACGCCAAACTGGTGTCATCTTGCCTCCACCTCAACAACACAGTGGTCAACTTCGTGTACCCTAATGCAGCAGCCAAATGCAGGATAGTGGAGCCATCTTCATTAGGTTCAGTGGTGAACCCCTCAGAGTTGCCAGTAGATCGGTTGCTAAGGGTCCGGCAGAAGGACACAAGACGCTCTTCAAATTTTGGGTTGGAGTAGAGTTGCACATCCTCGATCTGAAATCGTAAAAGTTGAAACAGCTTAGTGACGTTATAGGAATAACAGTTGTATTGGTATAGTGAAGTTATAAATTACTCATAATATAATGATAACATAAGCCTAAAGGTGCCTATTGAAAAGTATTCATGACTTAACTAGTGGCGGCATCTACAACGCCATATGCGAACTACGCATCAAAGACATGATGCCACACGAATCCTGCATCGCGCAATCAGAGTTTACCGCGCGACTAGCATATATACAACGTCCCGACATCAACCGTCGGGCAGTTGCCAGCCAAACACAACACCAGTCTGGTCGGAGGATCCTCCCTTTTCTATAGACCAGAGTGACCTTTACACCCTGTTCCTCATTCCTCTATATACTCATACCAATTAATATCTGAATCCCTATGGAGATGTGTAATGGTAACCATACACGTTACGATATACTTGGTCAAGTATGTGTGTTGAAAAAAATTTGCGCAAATTTCTATACTTGTGTGATTCTTAACTTGCGCAAGTATTTACCATAAAAGAGAGTTTTTTCAGTGAAAAAAAGATGGAGTTTAAAACAGGCAAAACATCCCATTACGCAGCAAAACAATGATGGCTTTGACACGAAACTTCTCTCCACACCACGTCTCCATATGAAATCAGTAGAAATAATAAATGAAGCTACTTTGATTAAATAAATATTCTCACCTGACTATTTTCATCAGCAGGTTCAATCTTCATTTGTAAGCGACCTTGTAACCGCTGCAAGCGCTGCAGTAACGAAAACCTCCTCAAATCCAGCGACGGCAGCGGAGCGGACGCGGGCGATGACGGCGCGGGCGCAGGGCCCGGTTTGTACTCAAATACCACTGTATCCGATACCACGCGACCTCCTCGAGCCACTTGCAATGCTGCTAGACCTGCCTCGTGAGCTGGAATGGAGAGTAGATTTAATTAGAAGAAATTTCAAAAAGTATGGTATTGTTTTTTGTACTACAAGAGAACTTAATATTTTATTTGTTTGGTATAATTATAATTTAAAGTTATTTCGTGCCCTAACAGTCCGAGTATTGTTAACTTCTTTTATAAATTGATTGTGAGCTCTGTAAATTTCTGAATTCAATGAACGAGGAACGCTAGTCTATCGCACGTTCATCAACGTCATCATCATCAGCCCATAGCAGTCCACAGCTGGACATAGCTTCTCCAATTGCACGCCATTCAGCTCAATTCTTGGAAACTCTCATCCAGCTGCTACCAGCCACCCTGCGAAGATCGTCACTCCGTCTAGCCTGAGTGCGTCCTGGTTTAAGTTTTTCGATTTGAGGTCTGCACTTAAGAACACGTCTAACCCAACGGTCATCAGTTCTACAGCTAATAAGGCCGGCCCATTTCCACTTCAGCTTGCTTATTCTGTGACCTATGTCAACAACTTTGGTTCTTTGCCAGTTGCATTTTAGTTATAACAAAATCATTATAAGCTGGCCTCTCATACAATTGAAACTACAAAGACATACAACGCTAGGCCAACTCAAAGTCAAAGTGCTACTATAGGCGTGCGGTTAACCGCATACTCTATACTACATATAATTTATTAATGTCTTAACTAACCTGGACAGTAACACCTTAAAAGCCCGTTCTGCACCAATATCGACGGCACTGGAAAGTTATCAAACAGTACAGTGTACTGATCAGACGTCTCAGTCCAAGGTCCTGCCACCAGAACCTTCGCTCCACCTTCAGGATAAGCCCATTCAGGAGAATAGTCCGTGATATTCAACGTCCCCTCGCTACTACTGTCGGTCTGCATCTTTTCATTGCTGTCTTCCGCCGGAGCAGGAGGAGACTTGTCGCATAACGTCTGGAAATTGAGAAAAAAGGACTGCTTTTATGTTGATTAAATCTGTCAATTTATCCAGTTTTTGTTGAAATAATAAGTGTATAAAAGTTAACGCAACAAAAACTGTTTAAACTATAAAATTACAATGCAGGTGGAAAAATTAATTATAAAATATACTGCAATTACCAATTCGCTTGCTTATTGTTACAATCTCTACGTTCTTATTATTTTATTTTTATAATTTTTTTCAAGTCATTTTAGAAGGCTCAAATAAACTTTACAATTTGCGAGACAACAATCGCATAATTGAAGTGTTAATAATAAAACTTGAATTGCGTCTCATTGTAGTGTCCCTCAATATGTAAAATTTTGAGTAAGTACCTAACCAAATGTTTTTCGACTCACCACAGGATTTGTAGAAATCGAACTGGGGTCCAACACTTCCAATTCAGGAAAATCTCCTAGCATATCAAAAGCGTCCAGATTCACAAACACATTATCGTCCACTCCCGTAGCAGGCGATGCCACCACTTCACAACTATCTATAAAGTCCATCGTATCTATTCCGGACACCATCACATTAGCCGTGTCGGTATGCCTCACACCATTCCTTTCTAGTTCACAAGTAGGCATGTTGGCTGACAATGTCTTCTGAATATCTTCATGCGACAACTCAAGAGTCTCATCAAAGAACCCACTAGAACCTAAATTGCTGTCAGTACCGAGCAGCACTAATGTATCATCACAGTTATCTGTCAAAACTTTACTTTCTAATCTTTCCACTAAATCTGGATATCTCGAAGGAGTCGCCGGCGCACTTGCGATTACCTGGTTTCTACTTCTTGGCTCCACTTTAATCTTCCTTTCAAAAACGTCAACGTCTATTTTCTCCTCTTTAGGCTCAATTTCTAATTTCATTTCTGTATTTTGGACACAAGTTGTAGGCTGACTGTCTGGAATTTCCCTTTTTAAAACAAAAGTGGGTTTGTACTGCTGCCTATACCTATCTCGGGGTTCTTCACAGACAAACGACGTCACTGACAGAGGAGATACTAATGATGAATTCTGCTGGGTACCGTTGCTCGTTCCATTCAATATTAAAAGACCACCACCGCCTTGGATTTGGCCTAATGATAGTAGTAATGGGGACGCTGATTGTTGAGCGGGTCTGTGGTCTCTGGTGTACTGCCTTGGTGGGTGAGACATTGGTCTCGGAGAAGGACCGGTGGTTGAAGATACTTGGTGATCGGAAGGTGGTGGTTTTGCAGCCTGCACCCTGCGCATGGGATGCGCACAGTTTCTTGAGTCGTTGCAGGTAGAATCAGGACAACCGCACTCCAGCTGCCTCGCCAAAGCTGCAGCTCTCGCTGATCTCTGCTTCTCCATGAGTTGCGTCACGATCACTTCCACGGTCTCCGATGTCTGAAACATTTTGCCCTGATTTTTAATTATAGTCATTTATGTTACTAATTACAGCTTCTATGGTGCGCACTCACCGATATTTCCAAGTCATTGTTGTGGTCCGGATCATCCTCGCTGAAGACTGAAACAGGAAACACTACAAACATTATAATCCCATAATTAATCAACATGATTACTGAGAAGTAATGTTATTTAGTTAAGGTCTCGGTTTGTTCGCGAATTGTTATTGTATTTACTCATTCTAATTCAATGCACGCGGCGCAATCACTACTCAATCGAGCCTTATCTACCAAATAACATTTAAAAAATACCCCATTAACCCAATTTCCATACCAAATGATAACGAAAATAATTCCATTATAACGCTTGTAATATTAATTTTCAATACAAAATCAATAACAGGGTGTCCCTAAATTAACAACAGCATCGTTATTCCGATCAGATAGGATTAATAACCGCGTTGCATAATTGATATTTGCCACCGTTTTCATCAATATTCAACAACGGAACAGAAACTTTCAGCGTTTCAATTTGGTTCCAGTGTTTTAAATTCTCGAATTCTGTTAGAATGACAATTTTATGATTTTTTGTTCTGAAAAGTTGTTAATTGACAACTTGAAGTGTTACATAGTAATGCTGTTTTGATTGGCAGCTGAAGAGGAAGACTGAATTTGAAAATGATTACAAGAAGTGCTGTAATTTGGTACAGCACTTCTTGTAATCATTTTCAAATTCAGTCTTCCTCTTCTACTTGTTCTACTCGTATACCTATTCTAAAAGATGACAAATGTTTCATTAGTTTTGTGTTTTGAAAAGGATAACAAAAATCAATACAAGATTACACCAAAACTTGGCTAGTCTATAAAATTGGTTTTATTTCCACCAGAATCCCTATTCCTTTTCGTTTTACAAAGAACACGACTGGCTTCATATTTCATAATTTAGAGAATTTTCGAGGCAAAAAATCTTTGATTATATTCTTATCTTTGGAGTTATTCAAATTTATGTTGATCCACAGTCAAGATGAAGGTGCTGCTAGCATCTTTCTCATTTACGAATCTTATAATTTTATTCATAAGGTGTCCATTTGGATCGCGCTAAATGAGAATAAAGAATGGCACTATGTTTTACTTTGATGGAATTATAGTTAGTAAATTATTTTTCTTGGAATATTATGTTTATTTACAAAGTTTATGTTTTATACTTTTGCTTAGTGAATGAAATAGCAAACATGTTACGATCATAATAATATTTTAATAAAAATATCAATCCAAGTCTTACCTACAAGTTTTATTTACGTCTTTAAATAAAACACGCATAGGTGTTCCTCAAGGCACAAACTTGGCCCATGTCTGTTCTCCCCAATATTTCTCCTTAATAACTTCTCCTAAAGATGATAAGCTCATCGCATACTCACACATTGGCTTCAGCTGGCAGACGAGCTCGTCTTTCGTCCACTCCTTCTTATCAGCCCACAGGGCGAGACTCGGTGCCACCGTCGCCAGTTTGTTATCATCAGGGTATGGCACGTTCAGGTAGTGGACTAGCACTATATCCGGGTTCTGGAATTTCAGTAAAACGAAATAAATACGACAGTATCTACTGATATTTAACGATTTTATTTGATATTTCTGATTACATTTTTCCTGATATATAACAAATTGTAGATAAAGAAAATTGAGATGTCAGCTGTTACACATCATACTCGTATGCGACTACTGTAAGACTCGCTCGGTTTTTATTATAATATTTTATAATGTTTATGCGAGGTTTAAATTCAAGATTGTTTAGTGATCAGATTTTATGAAGACTGCAGGTTCTGATAAAAAAATGTCAGTTTAAATTAAAATTGTATTATCTTACACTTCACAACCACCTACAAAACTTCATACATAAATATAAATTATGTTTAAAAATACCTACACAGCTATTCGTTCAAAATTCACGTTGTTATGACCAAAAAATGTTCATTACCAATTAATATTTCAGTGCGACATTACTTTTTGTACCGAATTCATCAGCTATGGATGAAATGGGTGCCATTTTATTGTGTTCAGCATAACGTAAAATAATGCTAATAGAGGCAGAATAAAATTATTCTATAGCATTTGAACCTAAATGATAATGATGAATAATCTACGTGTATAATTATTGTATTTAGTAATATAAAACGTTTCACGAACTACAGTAATTAAAAGCATTTGAATTGTATTGTATTATTTTATAGTTATTCAGTCACGTAAAGCTATGAAACGTATAGAATCAAATTGGAAAACAAATCAATCCTTCATCTATCTTCTTTTTGACTAACTCATCGTATTCAGGATCATACAAAATGTCCCAGAATTAACGCACACCACCAAACACCCCAATTAGAAAATTATGTTATAATCATAAATATTTGATTATTATTATTATGTATAAAACATTGTTTATTTATTAAACTATTTATACAGATTATGGGAGAAAATTGTGGTCAAGTAAAAATCTACGCACGCAATCAGCCGCAAAATAAAATCTTATAGCCTTGATTTACGGTCTATTTTGGTTTGGCCTGTACAGCGGAAGTGACTGTAAATTACCTAGTTTTAATTGTTTTTGGGATGATAAAATTACCTATTAAAAATGACAAAAACGATTCAGTAAACGTTTCTGTACAAACTACTTTCATTTATACTTCATTTTTTCAGAATTTTAATCTAGTATCTAATTAATACTATCAAATTAATAAGTAACGGTATGAATGAAACTTAGTTATTTCATGTTTACCATACTGATAAGAAAAAGGGAAGGATGTAGTTTATCGGTGCTAACTAGAGCTTATCAAGTGCACCACCGTAAATTCTAGCAACCAGAGACAACGCAACTTTTTCTCAACCGGATAACAAACACCGCGTAACAATACAAACCTCCACTATTACTCAAGTTAGTTACAAACAAATAAATTTCAAAAGGCCCATAAAACCAAACGCATTTGTAAACGTTAAGTGATATGTGAAAATTTACAACGCCATATAAAACAAGTTACAAAGACAGCCTAACGAGGATGAAAAAAATATCTGCTTATTTTCGGAAAACAACGCACTGCACTCAGTAGGGGCATAAACAAGAAGCAACATACGAAACTGCCAGTAAATCGACTCCAGCGCAGTTAAACTTGATATAAAAATAAGTAATACACAATATTTTAATTTTGCCAACCCGACTACCGAATGTAAAACCGAGTGCGCCGTAATAACTAACCATTTGTCTTCAAAATGGCGGCAATAAACATGGCGTCATTATTTATGTAATGGCCGACGCCGTAGGGGTGCCTCTCGACACGTGTGCACTTTATTATTGTTGTGGTTTTTCATTAACACGACGTTAAAAGTGGATTTGTTGTAACAGTGCTTCAGTGTATCGTTTTATGTTGTAGTCATAAATTTTCGGTTGAGTGAAATTCTGATTGTTGTTTGTCGTCATTATTTGTCTTTTTGCAGTTCTGGGTGAGAGGTTTTGTTTAATTGGCCTAGTGGGAATAAAAGATACATAACTGGACAAATCTGAAATGTTACAGAATTTATTTTTCCCTTTTCTTTATTTTGGTAACTATAGGTATGTTTAGTAAAACCATTAGGTATTTTTAAATAATCCTGTTATTTTTTTTTTATGGACAAAAACAATCGAAAATACAGAATATTTCCTAAAGTACTTAAGCAGAAGCTTTTGTTACTAATGACAAGCAAAGTTTAGTATTTACATAAACTCTAAATAAATCAGATAACTAATTCGGCAGTACCCACACAATTTTATAAACCAATTGCACGAAATACCTGTGATTAAATCTGCTATTTTAACGATGGCAAGATACGCCATCGTAAGATATATTAATGTAGACCTATGGCATACATCTGCATAATGTAAAGTTTTGTACTTTATATTATAACTAATAATGTCATACCCATACAAAGTATAGTGCTATTATTAAAAATTATAAATATTCCTAAACAAGTACCTCAAACTACTCTCGTACAGTAGACAGCCCTAGTTTTTCTATACTCTGAAGTCGAAAGTTAGTTGCAGTTCTATGAGCTTAGCACGATCTAACGGTCGGGCTGGCGACAGGAAATAAAAGGATAATGTACTACTTAATATAATAGTACACACTACAAAATATAATAAACAGTTGGAAAACGTACATTTCGAAAACTATTTAGATATAATCGCTTTAGGGGATAAAGTTTTACAGCGCTCAGAGGAAGCATTAATGCTTTAAAAAGCACTAGAATTGAAATTAAGTATTGTTTGTCTGGGAATTAATGTACATAATTGGATGCTGGAGATTTGAACGGAAGTCATTGACGTGGTATAAAAATAAATAGATATTGTTAGAGAACACGGGACTATTTTAAAACTATTCAATCGAGATTCAAACACCAAAATTCGATTTTAATCTTCTGGTTCTCACTTATATAGTTTGCATATATCAGACGAACACATACAGTGGACACATAATTACTCAAAACCACAAACCAATTACCACTACACCAAGATTCCCACAAAGGGACCTAAAGCAAAGAATACAAATCCATCCTGTTGTCCATTAATAGGCTATTACAATATTTACTTAATTCCCTCGTTAGAGAGGACTGACTATCTGTGTGAGGATTTTATCTATAGTTATGTATATCCCTTTGAACTGTAAGTGGTGCTATAGAGATTTTTGTGAATCTCTTGCCTGATGAGGAGGTGATGCACATTTTAATTGTTATACGATAAGATATATTATGCATTTAAATAAATAGGAGGAAGGATTTTGTAATATGTACTGTTACCAATTGATACAATATACCAAGACAAACGGTGAAGAAAAAATAAAAGAGTAATCCGATAGCACAATGATTTGAAATCATTGACACGCTTTGAGCAAGCGTGCTGATTACTGGTGATCTCTCTTTCTTCCTTTGTCCTGCAGAAGGACAAATAAAAGCTGGTATAATAATCATCAAATCAGGACGCAATAACATTTCATTGGCCAGCTACTCAAAAATCCTAATCCAAAATGCAGTTCTATGTCATTTTATAATACTAACCAATAAACAATGAACCAAAATGATAAAAACAATTTCAAGAACATTCCACCTAAATAAACTCCAGAAATTTCGCCCCATTATACACTCGCGTCGAATTCCAACGAAAACTAGACCGCCGTGCACCTAATACGTCAATAGAAATTGACACCTGTTACTCTACACAAACATTGCAACTACAGCCAATCAGAAATTCAATTACCTTCGACATTTTCCGATGCGGGTATGATGGCATTTTACAGAACGTCAATTTGTAATCGTCAGTGCGAGGATTATTTCTGTTCGGTCCGGTATGGTCATTAGAGCTTGTCACCTACCTTGGAACGGCAGACAAAGAGGCGGCAGTTAATTTGAGAGGCTTCAAGGCATTGTCTGAGGTTTTTATAGATTACGGTAATGATTTCGGGGTGGATAGTCTAATGGATAAAGTCGCTGATATTTGGAAAAGTAATGTTAAGGTTATTGATATATATTACGTTAAGGTACATTTTTCTGCTTATGCATGGAGAATTGATTTGGAATTTAAAGACGGGATATAATGAAGATATGGAATAAAGAGAAGATTTATTTCGTTTAAGGCGACGATAACCGACTTTCGATAATTTTGTACTGAAGATCACGTCTAAACAAGTAGTGTTTATGATTTGGAAAAAATATATGTTAAATTAGAGCATTTTCTTAATAACTTAATATTTTAGATTATGATTATACGAGTATCACATAGTGAAATGAGAATCACACAAAATCTATCAAGCGTATTTTTCTGAAACCTTCACCGTTTTAAAGATAATTTAATTATTGATCTTTTAGTATACGAGTTTCTTTTTTTTTAAAGTACCTTTTGTTATATGTATAATAAATTAATAATGCGTCTTATTTGGGACAGCGCTCCTGGATGGGCGAGTCCTATTTCTGGCTGGACGTAAGACGCGTTGCGTGAGCTCAGTACAAAACACACAAGCTAACCACTCAAGGTCACTGGCATATACAGGGTGTTTGGCAGAACGTTGAACATACGAAAATGGTGGATAGGTGGGGTGATCTGCTACTTACTCAGGCCTAATTTATTTGGCCCTGGCCCCCTGGATATTAAAAAAAAAATTTTTTGCTTTCTTCTAGTTTCACCACTTTCTTAACTTTAAAGTGTAATTTGTATTAAAAATGGGTAAAACAGGCAATATTTTTATTTATTACATCTTTCTGTAAGTTTGAGGAGTCATAACTTTTTTTCTAGCTAACATCTGAATAAAGCAATAATTTTATAAGAATCTGCCAATATTAAAGATAAAAAAATAAACTAAAATATTGCCTGTTTTACCCATTTTTAATAAAAAAATACACTTTAAAGTTAAGAAAGTGGTGAAACTAAAAGAAAGCAAACAATTTTTTTTTTTATATTCAGGGGGCCAGGGCCAAATAAATTAGGGCTGAGTAAGTAGCAGATGACCCCACCTATCCACCATTTTCGTATGTTCAACGTTCTGCCAAACACCCTGTATATCTGCGTCCTAACGAAATATATCTTACTCCAATATTATGATACCACTCAACAGGGTTTTAAAAGTAACAACAAGTAATTTGTTATCTACCTGATAATCTGTTATGTCTATTGTTGTCTAAAAACTTAAAATCTAGGACAAAAAAAACATACAGCTATCCAAATCAGATAACAACAAAATCTGTACCATCACAGTGTTCGTAAAATCACAGTATAATTGGATTAATTAAAAACAATGAATACGCGGTCTGAAACAGAACGTTTCTAACGATACCTTCTGAATATTCACTTTATAGGATCGCGTAATGGAATTAAGATGATCAAATATTAAATTTTCATTTGGTCGGCACCACGTGTCCAATCCTGATGTATATCTATACTGTTTGCACCGCTTATATAATGCTAATGAACAGTTATACGTGCGTACATACGTACGTATGTTCTAATACCTTTTATAAAGTTTCATATTAAGATACGAAGCAACAAAATTCATTCTAAAGAAAAACGGCCACATTCCTCTCGATCCTATTTCAATCATGACCTCAAGCCTACGGAAGTCTCGCTAGCATTTTTACTAAAGCACATAATCGCATGTCAAGTGCATGTCAATTTTGCTGATTTGACGTAAATTTTCGTAATGCAATAGAAAAATATTTTGAACTTTATGAACATAAAAACGAGGTGTAGCGAGACTCGGTGACGTCACAAAATCAATGTACTAAGGAAAATACTCGATTCATGCCATCTGCCATATTAAATCATGGTCGAATCGAATGAAAAATCAAAATGTACACATATTATGAGGTATAAAAACATAACAAAATATTAGAAAAACATATTTACATCACAGCCAGGCATTTTTAGGGAGTGCGCGTACTCCTTAAAAATGCCTGGTTTGGCCTTGAAAACGATTTTCGAAGTGCGTTAGAATCGATTTGAAATTAGTTTTTACGAACGTACTAGAACATTTGTTCTTGTACTTTTACAGAGGGGGAAGTATTCATAAGGCTTCTCCAGTGTTATATACTCTAAGGTATTAGGCTATATTTTATTGAGTCCAAATAAAATAATAAACATTATATCTCAAAAAATCTCGTATATTAAATATCTCAAATCTGAAACTAGAATCGTAATTTTGTTAGGTATAGCTTATGAATATTCTAAATGAAAATATTTCTCGTAATTCAACTCTCAATATAAGCGTAGTTTGAAGCAGAATCGTAGGTAGCATTAGAGTAAGCAGTCATTTGGAAATTTTCATTCCATTAAATTCTCCACAGTACAATTAGTTTTTATTTTTTATTTTTATAATACATTTAAAATCTGACAAGTTTTTGACAATGTATATAGTGTGTGCCACCTTTTCTCCTCTAATCATCTTAACATTTGAACTTTATTTAGAGTGGATGCTGTAATGTACGATCTATTACTTTTCTGGTAGTTATTTCAGTTTCTGCAACAAGCAAAAATGAATTACACAAAAGTTTTCACTTACAATTCAATATGAAAGCAGATAAATTATATCAAATTGTTACAATACATCCACTGGGGACTGAAATATAGAACATTAAAGTGAACAATAGTCTATAAATGGTGCTCCAAGTTGTTTTGGTATTGCTAAAGTTACATACACATACAGCAATGCACATATAGCAATGCACGTATAACGTTTGAATTGCATTGTGTGGATGTACTAGAAGTTGGTAACACAAACGTATGGAGCGCTTAAAGTTAGCACGTTTTAATGTATGCGCATATTGCAGTGGAAATCTTGTTAATCGCTTCTTTGGTTTATTCGTCGTTATGTATAATTTCCGCAAAACTGTTAATGTAATAAATTGCATATAATTGATTCATTATCTCGCGTATTATTGTTAATTTTGTGATTTTATAATAAGGTGCAATGTTTAATAGTACTTATTATTAAACATAATAATTATTTAGTCAGGTCAATTCTAATTTAGGTCATACATTTTAAAATATCAAATAAAATATATAAAAATAAAAATTTAATTAGGTCATACATTATTTACATTATAACAAAAGTTACAGTCAAATAACCCGCCCCTAACTGTTAATGTAATAATTTGTATTGACAAGAATTATATTTTCAAAAACTTTATGTTTTTCATGCAAATTTTACTCCGATCCCTAGCTTACTAAAAATTAAATCATCATGAATGCTCTACTGTCAATGACCGTTCTTATTGGAGCAACGTTTCTTAAAAATCAATTTTTTTTATCCACTTCAGTGTAGCTCAAGAGCTGCCTTCATCTCACCTGATGGTAAGTGATGATAAGGCCGAAGGTGGAAGTGATCTTCACCCGGAATCCTGAACCACAGAGGAACTGGCTATTTTACCTCTAACTGCCGAAACACCACAAATGCAGTTAACATTGTTATTATGGCGACTTAGATTAGATGGTGGTAGCTAGCTTAGGCGGACTTAGAACAAGCCCTACCACCAACCAAACCGAGCAGAAAATTGTGCCCCCGCTGGGAATAGAACCCGGGACCTCTGGGTCTGAGACAGGTGGTCTTAACACAAGAACATAGAGGCGGCTTAAATAGAACAGTAATTTCATGAGTTCCAATTATCATTACATTTTCTTTGATCTTGGATTTTCAAATGAACAAGAAGCTTGAGGGCTGTAATTAACTTCTCGCACAAAAAAATCTCAGAAAAAGACCTTTTTGTAAATGTAAATTTGTATCCTAGGGCTTAAATTGTTCCCATTTAAAGAATAAGTAGGTAATGGTAGGTTGGTTCCCTTATCATTATAAAAACGACGCCAATGTATTAACTACCCTGACAGGTTATGCTGCGGATCAATTTTTGATGTTTAATTAAAACAAGCGTGTCGTCAATTTTAATCAATTGCTTTCCTAACAACCAAACTGAAATATTTTTACTAGCCAAAGTAAAAGCAAACTAACTTTTTATAACTTAAAATTTTCTCAATATCTTCAAGGTTTTAGCCACATCCATAATCTGAAGAGAACCCATTAATATAGCAGCGGCAAAAATATTTCACAAATATTGAAAACGGTGGCTCCAATTCGCGGTTTCATCAATAGCGAGGGATATCAAAGAAGCGCATTTCAAAATCTCATATTTCAGAAGGCGGTGGATGCATTCCGAAGTCTGAAAAATGTTTTCAGCAACGAGAGATTACCGTATATAAATTTCTATCCGACTTGGAGGTGAAACTTGGTAAAAAATGTATAGAAAACTCTGAGCTATTTGCCTCTTTGATTTATAGCATTTGTTTAGCTGATAACTTCATCGTTCTCTTCAATTGTGTTTTTAACTACACACGTCAAAAGTGTCTAGGGATCAAACCGTAGACAGAAAATACTATAGACACTTGCAAAGCGTGTCGCAGAAAGAGACAAAAAAAATACGTCACTATATTTAGGGTTACCGTGTGAAGAATGATAATATACGTCCACACACTGCCAGAGTCATTGCAAACACACTCGCTACAGCTAATATCAACGTCCTACCATGGACTGCTCTATCGCCAGACTTGAATCCCATTAAGCATGCATTGGATATTCTTCAAAGAAGAGTACTGCCATAGATGCCGTACACACCAGGGCCTCAAGTCTGCTATTACAATAGTGTAAGAATGGTCTCTTCATTGTGAGTTTTTGACAGATTTGCCATACAAACACTGTCAAATACTCACAATGGCGAGACCATTCTGACACTATTGTAATAGCAGACTTGAGGCCCTGAAAACCTTTTTCGCCCGGTACAATAGACGTGGGCTGTCATTCCGCAAAGTGATTTGGATTTCGCTCATATTGAGTATACCGATCACTGCGATTGTGTTATACATACGCGTTAACGATATAGACTAGTAGTTGTTTATTTTACGCAATAAAAATATTTAAAATCTTCTATTTTTATCTTTTTATTACTTTTTAATATCAGGATTAACTTAGGTGAAGAATCTAGCTTAGGTAAAAATCGCAAAAACTCTTTATTAATGCTAAAGCAGCAGGTACTTCATGGATCTACACATAAAAAAACATTTTATTTAATCAATCTAAATATACATTTTTATTTAATTTCAATATATTTCAATATATATCATTATGGCCTTAGCCACTGATAGTTCTAGTAATTAAGTCGCTTTATATGTACCTACCTTTAATTAACCACATATGGTTCAAGCTACAATTGGTCTATCCCAATTATTCCCAGGAGCGTCGTAAGTGACGATTGAGAGATTGTATCAGGAGCATGGGTACCAGAATGTACTTGTTACGGCGACTAGTAACGTCATGCTGTAATCACCGAAGCAATTAGCAATAATAGTGACTAGGGCGATGTAACTTTAGAATTATTTATTGGTACTGATTTGGGAGCTATAGTTGTTGCATCTCATTGGAATTTAAACCATATGCGAATGATATTAAAGTCACTTGACGGGCGCTCGTGACTTGAAACCTATCCACCAAAGGCCTAATTGCGTAACACACTTTGACAATTCAACAACATTCATTGCGTTATTTAAGTTGTTGAGCAGACAAATATTTCGAACATATTAAGCAATGCAATGCAACGTGCACCTAGCTTCTGACGTTTCATGTGCCCATGTAGTTTTATTTTTTATTTTTTATTATGATGGATTAGCAATATGCTTCAAAATCATTCAGATTGCGATTGACATTGTGTTACGCAATTCGAGTTCAGGATTGCTTCAATTGCAGAAGGCGCTATAATTATACAGGGTGTTTGGCAGAACGTTGAACATACGAAAATGGTGGATAGGTGGGGTCATCTGCTACTTACTCAGCCCTAATTTATTTGGCCCTGGCCCACTGGATATTTAAAAAAAAAAAAAAATTGCTTTCTTTTAGTTTCACCACTTTCTTAACTTTAAAGTGTATTTTTTTATTAAAAATGGGTAAAACAGCCAATATTTCAGTTTTTTTTTGTAATCTTTAATGTTGGCAGATTCTTATAAAATTATTGCTTTATTCAGATGTTAGCTAGAAAAAAAGTTATGACTCCTCAAACTTACAGAAAGATGTAAAAAATACTTAAATCTTAACTTCAACTTGCATTAAAAAAAAACAATAAATGATTGAGGAGGATTTGATTTTAAATATCCAGGGGGCCAGGGCCAAATAAATTAGGGCTGAGTAAGTAGCAGATGACCTCACCTATCCACCATTTTCGTATGTTCAACGTTCTGCCAAACACCCTGTATACAAATAAATCAAATTGAAGTTTCTGTCCAAAAAACAACTTTTTACTAAATAACATAAATAAAGAATATGATGCTTACCTGTAAAAGCCAGTAACACCTCCGATGGAATGTCGGCAAGATGGCAGAGTGTACGTAGCATCCGTAGATACACTGTGAACAAACAAAATTGTTAACAAAAGTCATCATTAAAAGAATCTGAAACCTGTCGTGACTAAAACACAATTTAAACAGACATACTCGTAGTCCAAGTAGTTACGAGTGGATAACTTTTATGTTAAGCATAATATTTGAATTTTCACACTAAACTTATTTGTCATCGAAACACTAAGAAAAAGAAGAATGAGTCACAAATATTTACGGAATAAAATTATAAACAAAAGTTTATTTAACGACATATTGTTTTACTCTCACTTGGATGAGCTCGTGGCTAAGTAATAACAGCCGCACGGGTCGATCCGTCAGGTTAAGCTACGCTTGCCGGGGTTGGCCCGTGGATGGGTGACCATCTTTACATACCGAGACTCCTCCGTGCCTCGGAAAGCACGTTAAACCGTTGGTCCTGGCTGTCATTAGTGGATCTTTGGCAGTCGTTACGGGTCGTCAGAAGCCCAAAAAGCCTGACAGCCAGTCTTACCAAGGGGTATTGGGTAAGGGGTAAGGGGTAAGGGGTATTAAGTACCCAGTAACTGGGTAACAACCCAGTTACTGGGTTGTGGAGGTCAGATAGGCAGTCGCTTCATGTAAAATACTGGTATTCAGCTGCATCCGGTTAGACTGGAAGCCGACCCCAACATAGTTGGAAAAAGGCTAGGCAGATTGATATTTGTTTTACTCTCACTTAACTCCAAGTTCATTTCCGTCTAATAATCTTTACATTTGGTTAACTTTTACGGCTTTCAAGCCATAATTTTAACAGCAAATTAACTCTGTTTTTCTTGGAGGCCCCCAGATCAGAGTGGAAGAAAATTATCCCCATAATGATATCCATAATGTTTCGAAAATGTGTGTCTTGAGTCTTAAGTACCCCATTATCAATAATAAAAAAAGTCTGCATATTTTTCTTTATAAATTTTAAGGAAGATTTAGGAAGCACATTTGCATATTAAATATTCTGTAGGGATACTTTAATTTTCATCAATTTGTCCATTTGATTTCCGTCCTTAAAAATGAATACGAAATTCTTTATTGCATTCATTCATCTTTTTAATTTTGAACTTTTTATTACCTATTATATTTACAGTGAAATATTTCCTAAATTGAATATTTTCTTAGAAGCTCACAGTAATTTAATTATACCTACACAAATCCTATAAAATTTAATATTTATGGTATCCTCGCAATAAACTCTGTTAGCTTCGCTTTCATATCTCAAAATTTCGTTAGTGATCTCTGAAAAAGCATTGCACGACGTAGTAAAACAAGCCTAACCAAGCTCGACCTAGAATTGGCACCTGAACTAACTTCGTTTACTAGGAAAGCCTCTCTATGCACATGGGTGGTGTAAGTCTTGACCTGAAGCGGGTAGGCAATTTGTTCCACTTGGTCATCATCGAAAGACTGTTTATTTTATTTTATTTTAACTACTGTTTTTTTGTCTACAAGCAGAAGTTTGGAAAGTAAGACTAAAGCTAAACAACGGCAATTTCTCTAATATTTAAGTGAAATACCGCAGGAATAAAGATGTAAGGAGAGAGAGAGTAGGTATAAAAGAATATGAAAAAAATTGCGATATAAATTCTCATTGATATCCAGCATAACATTCTCGTTGCCTTTCAAAACCATTGATAATATCTGTACATACTGATTGTTGTCCAATGTACCCGCTTCCGCTTCCTCTCATATTTTAAGCCCTAGATAGCCCCACTCAACGGTCACAGTTGTGCAAAATGTATTATTCAGCATTCCTTGCGCGCCGTACGTGGCGAGTCGCGCGGCGTAGCGATCACTTGCCGTCGTTGTACTAACGCCTTTGCTTGTTGCTACCATTTTTATTTACGGCATATAAAAACGAGTCCCTAGCCGGATTTCCGGAATATTCCAGCTTATATTTACTGCTTATATGTGGAATTTTTAGCAACATATATGATGTAAGAAATCTTAAATTAACTAGGTCTTGTGGACGGAAAAATGCTTAGACAGATTTTTGGTTGAGAAAAACTTATAGTACCGAAGTTACGTATAAGTCTTAAGTGCTTACTTTAACAAGCTCCATTAAGTAACTTAGTGCTCTCAAGTGACCTTAATGTGTTTCCTTAAAATAAGATAGAGGATTTTCTGTGACAGCGGTATGGTTGGTTATATCGCTAACAACTGTAAAGAGAAAACCGGCCAAGTGCATCTCGGACCACGCACAATAAAGGGTTCCGTAGGTGGGATGAATTTATCCCAAGAACAAATTTAACATTGTAGTTGAAAAACATGTTCTCCCATACGGAATGTATGAGAGAACATGTTTTTAAACTGTATATTTAAGTTGGTCGACTATTATTCGGTAACTTGTAAAGCTTACTTAGGTATGATAGTTTTTCTTTTAACTTCGTTATGTATACTACTGCTGTGAATTTTTTCACATATCTAAATACAACCATTTAGCTGGTAGGAGGCGGGACACTCGATTCTAACAAAAATTTGCACTTTATAACATAATATTACGCAAACGCATCCCTAAATCGAAAAATGGTTTACTCAAACCCATAATATTTTTGAACCGCCTATCCAACGATACACCGTGGGATACACGAGACAAAAATATCATCCCCGCTTTACGAGTAGAGGAGGTACTCCAAAAAAACCCACTTTGTCGGCGTGATCAATATGTATATACCCATACCAAATAACATCTTTCTAGTAATAAGAGCCTCTGAGCTAAGCCGTGGACAGACGGACAGACAGATGGACATGGCGAAACTATAAGAGTTCCTTGTTAAATTTATGATAAGTTTGTATATTGTGCCACTCTCCCAAAACATAGACCCACATTAATCAAATCCCCTTACGCTTACACAGCCAACGCTTACGCTCATGCACCTTCACACGCACACACACACCCATGTTTGTACAGACACCCTTACCTTGGACCTTGTTAGTTCTTGAACGAACCGAGGACCCTCCAAAAAACTGGTTTATATACCTCGTTGGCCTTTTTACATAAGATAGAAAGAGACAGGTGAGTAAATCTATAGTGATGAGGTTATTGGGATAATGCTATCTCAACATTTTTTCGTATGAATTGCGGCTAACATACCGAGGACGTGAAATACACATCTAAATGTGACTAGCGATACACATACGAGGACTTTGTGTAGGCCAACCGAGGACCCCTTATATAAGCCCTGCGACGCCCTTCCGAGGACGTATTTTTACACAATATTTCTTATATCTTGAACAAAGTGCGGACGCTGTGTTAGACTTTATACTACCAAACCGAGGACAGTTTTTCGCGTAGAACTTGTACAAAGCGAGGACATGGAAAATCTACTGAATTCATTTTACGTGTAAGATAACTGATTAATGCAAGCAGAATGTTCCAATGAATTCTTACACACATTTTCTAAAATGAAGTACCAAGCGAGGATCTATCTCTCTGTTGCTTTTAACGTAAACAGTGGGAGAAAAAATATTATCCAATATATCCATACTAATACTAATATTATAAAAGTGAAAGTAACTCTGTCTTTCTGTCTGTCTGTCTGTCTGTATGTTACGTTTTCACGCCTAAACCGCTGAACTCATCATCATGAAATTTGGCAGAGATATAGCATGGGTTATGGGCATTGGCATAGGCTACTTTTTTACGCGATAACCGACATCCACGCGGACGGAGCCGCGGGCAAAAGCTAGTGTAGGTATATAGCCGTATTACTCACAAAATAATAAAAGTGAAGCGTTGAGCACACGTTATTATTTCCATGATATTGTAATACCTAGCAACGTCCGGACCGCGAATAAGAAAGGTGTAATCACTGTGAAGAAGAAGTAAGTTTGTGCTGATGCTGCAGCCAGGGTCGTTTCTTATTGAGGGAACTCCTCAACAGTTAATAGCATCGTCTTCAAATTTGGCATATGCGTTATTTTTATATAGCAAAATTAAGACAATACCAGCTTGTGCTGATGCTGCACCCAGGGTCGTTTCTTTATGAGAGAACTTCTCAACAGTTAATAGCATCGTCTTCAAATTTAACATATGCGTTAGGTTTATATATTAAAATTAAGATAATTATCAGTTCGTGCTGATGCTGCAGCCAGGGTCGTCTCTTCATGAGGAAACTCCTCAACAGTACATAGCATCGTCTTCAAATTTAGCATATGCGTTAGGTTTATATAGTAAAATTAAGATAATAACCAGTTTGTGCTGATGCTGCAGCTAGAGTTGTGTTTCGTGAGGAAACTCCTCAACAGTTAATAGCTTCGTCTTAAAATTTAGCGTACGCGTTAGTTTTATATAGTAAAATTAAGATAATAACCAGTTTCTACTGATGCTGCATCCAGGGTCGTTTCTTCATGAGGGAACTCCTCAACAATTAATAGCATTGTCTTCAAATTTAACATACGCGTTAGTTTTATATAGTAAAATTTAGATAATAACCAGTTTGTGCTGATGCTGCAGCCAGGGTCGTTTCTTCATAAGGGAACTCCTCAACAGTTAATAGCATCGTCTTCAAATTTGGCATATGCGTTAGGTTTATATAGCAAAATTAAGACAATACCAGCTTGTGCTGATGCTGCACCCAGGGTCGTTTCTTTATGAGGGAACTTCTCAACAGTTAATAGCATCGTCTTCAAATTTAACATATGCGTTAGGTTTATATATTAAAATTAAGATAATTATCAGTTCGTGCTGATGCTGCAGCCAGGGTCGTCTCTTCATGAGGGAACTCCTCAACAGTTGATAGCATCATCTTCAAATTATGCATACGCGTTAGGTTTATATACTAAAATTAAGATAATAACCAGTTTGTGCTGATGCTGCAGCCAGGGTTGTTTTTCATGAGGGAACTCCTCAACAGTTAATAGCTTCGTCTTAAAATTTAGCATACGCGTTAGTTTTATATAATAAAATTAAGATAATAACCAGTTTCTACTGATGCTGAAGCCAGGGTCGTTTCTTCATGAGGGAACTCCTCAACAGTTAATAGCATTGTCTTCAAATTTAGGATACGCGTTAGTATTATATAGTAAAATTAAGTTAGTAACCAGTTTGTGCTGATGCTGCAGCCAGGGTCGTTTCTTCACGAGGGAACTCCTCAACAGTTGATAGCATCATCTTCCAATTTTACATACGCGTTAGGTTTATATGGCAAAATTAAGGTAATACCAGTTTGTGCTGATGCTGCACCCAGGGTCGTTTCTTCATGAGGGAACTCCTCAACAGTTAATAGCATCGTCTTCAAGTTTGGCATACGCGTTAGGTTTATATAGCAAAATTAAGACAATACCAGTTTGTGCTGATGCTGCACCCAAGATCGTTTCTTCATGAGGAAACTCCTCAACAGTACATAGCATCGTCTTCAAATTTAGCATATGCGTTAGGTTTATATAGTAAAATTAAGATAATTATCAGTTCGTGCTGATGCTGCAGCCAGGGTCGTCTCTTCATGAGGGAACTCCTCAACAGTTGATAGCATCATCTTCAAATTATGCATACGCGTTAGGTTTATATAGTAAAATTAAGATAATAACCAGTTTGTGCTGATGCTGCAGCCAGGGTTGTTTTTCAAGATGGAACTCCTCAACAGTTAATAGCATTGTCTTCAAATTTGGCTAACGTGTTAGTTTTATATAGTAAAATTAAGATAATAACCAGTTTGTGCTGATGCTGCAGCCAGGGTCGTTTTTCATGATGGAACTCCTCAACAGTTGATAGCATCGTCTTCAAATTTGGCATACGCGTTAGTTTTATATAGTGAAATTAAGATAATAACCAGTTTGTGCTGATGCTGCAGCCAGGGTCGTTTCATCACGAGGGAACTCCTCAACAGTTACTAGCATTGTCTTCCAATTTTGCATACGCGTTAAGTTTATAGGTATAGTAAAATTAAGATAATAACCAGTTTGTGCTGATGCTGCAGCCAGGGTCGTTTTTCATGAGGGAACTTCTCAACAGTTAATAGCATTATCTTCAAATTTAGCTTTCGCGTTAGTTTTATATAGCAAAATTAGATAATACAAGTTTGTGATGATGCTGCAGCCAGGGTCGTATCTTCGTGAGGGAACTACTCAAAAGTTGATAGCATCGTCTTCAAATTTGGCATACGAGTTAGGTTTATATATTAAAATTAAGATAATAACCAGTTTGTGCTGATGCTGCAGCCAGGGTCGTATCTTCGTGAGGGAACTACTCAAAAGTTGATAGCATCGTCTTCAAATTTGGCATACGAGTTAGGTTTATATATTAAAATTAAGATAATAACCAGTTTGTGCTGATGCTGCAGCCAGGGTCGTTTTTCATGAGGGAACTTCTCAACAGTTAATAGCATTATCTTCAAATTTAGCTTACGCGTTAGTTTTATATAGTAAAATTAAGATAATAACCAGTTTGTGCTGATGCTGCAGCCAGGGTCGTTTTTCATGAGGGAACTCCTCAACAGTTGATAGCATCGTCTTCAAATTTGGCATACGCATAAGGTTTATATAGCAAAATTAGATAATACAAGTTTGTGATGATGCTGCAGCCAGGGTCGTATCTTCGTGAGGGAACTACTCAAAAGTTGATAGCATCGTCTTCAAATTTGGCATACGAGTTAGGTTTATATATTAAAATTAAGATAATAACCAGTTTGTGCTGATGCTGCAGCCAGGGTCGTTTTTCATGAGGGAACTTCTCAACAGTTAATAGCATTATCTTCAAATTTAGCTTACGCGTTAGTTTTATATAGTAAAATTAAGATAATAACCAGTTTGTGCTGATGCTGCAGCCAGGGTCGTTTCATCACGAGGGAACTCCTCAAAAGTTACTAGCATTGTCTTCCAATTTTGCATACGCGTTAGGTTTATATAGTAAAATTAAGATAATACCAGTTTGTTCTGATGCTGCAGCCAGGGTCAGAACCTTCAAAAGGGAACTATTCAACAGTTGATAGCATCGACTTCAAATTTGGTATACGCGTTAGGTTTATATAGTAAAATCAAGATAATAACCAGTTTCTACTGATGCTGCAGCCAGGGTCGTTTCTTCATGAGGGAACTCCTCAACAGTTAATAGCATTGTCTTCAAATTTGGCATACGCGTTAAGTTTATAGGTATAGTAAAATTAAGATAATAACCAGTTTGTGCTGATGCTGCAGCCAGGGTCGTTTCTTCATGAGGGAACTCCTCAACAGTTAATAGCATTGTCTTCAAATTTGGCATACGCGTTAAGTTTATAGGTATAGTAAAATTAAGATAATAACCAGTTTGTGCTGATGCTGCAGCCAGGGTCGTTTCTTCACGAGGGAATTCCTCAACAGTTGATAGCATTGTCTTCCAATTTTGTATACGCGTTAGGTTTATATAGCAAAATTAGATAATGCCAGTTTGTGATGATGCTGCAGCCAGGGTCGTTTTTCATGAGGGAACTCCTAAACAGTTGATATTATTGTCTTCCAATTTTGCATTCGCGTTAGGTTTATATAGTAAAATTAAGATAATAACCAGTTTGTGCTGCTGCTGCAGCAAGGGTCGTTTCTTCATGATGGAACTCCTCAACAGTTGATAGCATCGTCTTCAAATTTGGCATACGCATAAGGTTTATATAGCAAAATTAGATAATACAAGTTTGTGATGATGCTGCAGCCAGGGTCGTATCTTCGTGAGGGAACTACTCAACAGTTGATAGCATCGTCTTCAAATTTGGCATACGAGTTAGGTTTATATATTAAAATTAAGATAATAACCAGTTTCTACTGATGCTGCCGGCAGGGTCGTTTCTTCATGAGGGAACTCCTCAACAGTTAATAGCATTGTCTTCAAATTTGGCTTACGTGTTAGTTTTATATAGTAAAATTAAGATTATAACCAGTTTGTGCTGCAGCCAGGGTCGTTTCTTCACGAGGGAACTCCTCAACAGTTGATAGCATCGTCTTCCAATTTTGCATACACGTTAGGTTTATATAGTAAAATTAAGATAATAACCAGTTTCTACTGATGCTGCCGGCAGGGTCGTTTCTTCATGAGGGAACTCCTCAACAGTTGATAGCATTGTCTTCAAATTAGCATACGCGTTAGTTTTATATAGTAAAATTAAGATAATAACCAGTTTCTACTGATGCTGCCGGCAGGGTCGTTTCTTCATGAGGGAACTCCTCAACAGTTAATAGCATTGTCTTCAAATTTGGCTGACGTGTTAGTTTTATATAGTAAAATTAAGATAATAACTAGTTTGTGCTGATGCTGCAGCCAGGGTCGTTTTTCATGAGGGAACTTCTCAACAGTTAATAGCATTATCTTCAAATTTAGCTTACGCGTTAGTTTTATATAGTAAAATTAAGATAATAACCAGTTTGTGCTGATGCTGCAGCCAGGGCCGTTTCTTCACGAGGGAACTCCTCAACAGTTGATAGCATCGTCTTCCAATTTTGCATACGCGTTAGGTTTATATAGTAAAATTAAGATAATAACCATTTTCTACTGATGCTGCCGGCAGGGTCGTTTCTTCATGAGGGAACTCCTCAACAGTTGATAGCATTGTCTTCAAATTAGCATACGCGTTAGTTTTATATAGTAAAATTAAGATAATAACCAGTTTCTACTGATGCTGCCGGCAGGGTCGTTTCTTCATGAGGGAACTCCTCAACAGTTAATAGCATTGTCTTCAAATTTGGCTTACGTGTTAGTTTTATATAGTAAAATTAAGATAATAACCAGTTTGTGCTGATGCTGCAGCCAGGGTCGTTTTTCATGATGGAACTCCTCAACAGTTGATAGCATCGTCTTCAAATTTGGCATACGCATAAGGTTTATATAGCAAAATTAGATAATACAAGTTTGTGATGATGCTGCAGCCAGGGTCGTATCTTCGTGAGGGAACTACTCAACAGTTGATAGCATCGTCTTCAAATTTGGCATACGAGTTAGGTTTATATATTAAAATTAAGATAATAACCAGTTTGTGCTGATGCTGCAGCCAGGGTCGTTTTTCATGAGGGAACTTCTCAACAGTTAATAGCATTATCTTCAAATTTAGCTTACGCGTTAGTTTTATATAGTAAAATTAAGATAATAACCAGTTTGTGCTGATGCTGCAGCCAGGGTCGTTTCATCACGAGGGAACTCCTCAACAGTTACTAGCATTGTCTTCCAATTTTGCATACGTGTTAGGTTTATATAGTAAAATTAAGATAATAACCAGTTTCTACTGATGCTGCCGGCAGGGTCGTTTCTTCATGAGGGAACTCCTCAACAGTTGATAGCATTGTCTTCAAATTTAGCATACGCGTTAGTTTTATATAGTAAAATTAAGATAATAACCAGTTTCTACTGATGCTGCCGGCAGGGTCGTTTCTTCATGAGGGAACTCCTCAACAGTTAATAGCATTGTCTTCAAATTTGGCTTACGTGTTAGTTTTATATAGTAAAATTAAGATAATAACCAGTTTGTGCTGATGCTGCAGCCAGGGTCGTTTTTCATGAGGGAACTTCTCAACAGTTAATAGCATTATCTTCAAATTTAGCTTACGCGTTAGTTTTATATAGTAAAATTAAGTTAATAACCAGTTTGTGCTGATGCTGAAGCCAGGGTCGTTTCTTTACGAGGGAACTCCTCAACAGTTGATAGCATCGTCTTCCAATTTTGCATACACGTTAGGTTTATATAGTAAAATTAAGATAATAACCAGTTTCTACTGATGCTGCCGGCAGAGTCGTTTCTTCATGAGGGAACTCCTCAACAGTTGATAGCATTGTCTTCAAATTAGCATACGCGTTAGTTTTATATAGTAAAATTAAGATAATAACCAGTTTCTACTGATGCTGCCGGCAGGGTCGTTTCTTCATGAGGGAACTCCTCAACAGTTAATAGCATTGTCTTCAAATTTGGCTTACGTGTTAGTTTTATATAGTAAAATTAAGATAATAACCAATTTGTGCTGATGCTGCAGCCAGGGTCGTTTCTTCACGAGGGAACTCCTCAACAGTTGATAGCATCGTCTTCCAATTTTGCATACGCGTTAGGTTTAAGCTAAATTAAGATAATACCAGTTTGTTCTGATGCTGCAGCCAGGTCGTATCTTCATGAGGGAACTATTCAACAGTTGATAGCATCGACTTCAAATTTGGTATACGCGTTAGGTTTATATAGTAAAATTAAGATAATAACCAGTTTCTACTGATGCTGCAGCCAGGGTCGTTTCTTCATGAGGGAACTCCTCAACAGTCATTGTCTTCAAAATTGGCATACGCGTTAAGTTTATAGGTATAGTAAAATTAAGATAATAACCAGTTTGTGCTGATGCTGCAGCCAGGGTCGTTTATTCACGAGAGAACTCCTCAACAGCTGATAGCATCGTCTTCCGATTTTGCATACGCGTTAGGTTTATATAGCAAAATTAAAATAATACCAGTTTGTTCTGATGCTGCAGCCAGGGTCGTATCTTTGTGAGGGAACTACTCAACAGTTGATAGCATCGTCTTCAAATTTAGCATACGCGTTAAGTTTATATAGTAAAATTAAGATAATAATCAGTGTGTGCTGATGCTATTTACTGATTGACAGTTGTACAATGTTTCCGTTTTTGTGATAAAGATCGTTTACCTTGAAACACAAAATTAAATAAGTTAAGAAAAATAAAACTAGAATTGAGGTTTAAAATAAAAAAAAAATAGGTCAGGATGAATTAGGTAACTACTTATAAAGTTTTAACATTTAGAAATAAAAAAATGGAGTAATAACATTTATAAATTAACACATAGCATGTTTGTATACTGCCTTCTAACCATGTCGTGTTATATTGTCAGATGATTTATTAAAAAGATGCATATTTGATTTTACAAAGACAGCTATTTCGATAATGTAAAGTGATGGGAATGTTAGCAAATTTAGAGACTTGAATACAGTTACGCAACTATATGTTACTTTCATGTTACACATTGCCCTTATGCATCGTTTTTGAGTCTTGAATACCTGTTCTCTCAGACTAAAATTTTAATGACGCCTCCAAACCATGGTAAGCAACTAATTTGGTGGGCATTTTAACTTCCCTGTATAGATTAAAATGCACAAAAGCTGCTGTACTTAATTTTTTGCATACTTCTTCTGCGTTCTAACTAACCATTGTGTTAAGTAATGTAATGTTAAATTTTTCGACCAAATTATGTCGATCTCTTTTAATTATAATTTCTATAAGTCGTTTTGTTTAAGTTGTTTTATAATAATTGTTATAAAAGTTTTCTTATCATGCTTCTCAAAGATGTTGCTGCAACTTGGTTATTATTTCAATGGTAAAAGTTAGACAATTTTAAATTAAATTTAATTTAATTAATAACAATTTAATTTTTTGATCCTTGGTAAAAGTAAGTTAAATAATTCGTTTTATTTTAAAATGAATCTACTTCTATTTCAGCAAAGTTTATGTTGTTTTTTTTACAATGGTGTTATGTATGTTCACGTTCTTTATTTCTTTTTACTTATTTTTGTTTCAAATCTTGCTGCCCATATTTTCACCAAGGAGGGCTTTTCTACTTTAGATTCTTCATGAATAGCATACGTATTGAGATTCCATGACAATACAATATTTTATGGTGCATATCATAATGTTGTGTCTCCCTATCTAAGCAGGCGACTTAGCACAAACGGCAGAAAAAGCCTACTTAATCCTCTTGCACCTAGTAGCTACAAAGGTTTTGGATAAGGATTCAGTCTATCTTCGATTTTCTCCTCCTTAATTTTATTTAAACGATAGCACATAACTCGTCTTCTACACATAAGGAAAACTGTCGAAACGAGGACTAGAATACACACTGTTTGGAAAATCTAGCAAACCGAGGTCTTAAATACACGTTGTTTGGAAAAGCTAGCTAACCGAGGTCTTTTGTGTTAAAGTTAACACATGGGTCCTCGGATAATACAATGAACGTGAAAAGAGTGTAAAGACGCTGTGTATGAGGCGACAGTGACGCCACCTGGTGGATACACAATGTTTGTGTAAGATTATGAATAATCTTGATCAAACCGAGGTTCAGGCAACTTTTTCTTATTAAGTATACAGAAAGACTCAAAATCGCTTGCAGAATACGAATCTTTGGTCAAGTCAAACCGAGGACCCTCGAAAAGGTCCTCGCTTTGAAAAGGTCCTCGGTCGTGCCTTGTGTATTCATATGCACGTCCTCGGATGGTACTTAAAACAAACACACAGATCCATACACGTACGCACAGCACACTTGCACACGCACACTTACACACACATCAACAAACAACACAAATGCGCTTGCATTTTTTACTGATACCTGTACTAAAATGTTAAAAAAATATATTTTACTTGTAAACATAAAATAAAATTGTAGTAATATAATTAGAGGGAATCGGCACTGTTACTCCTTAATATAGGCTATTTCATAGCCTAGCAAGGAGAGCAGCACGTCACCCACTTGATTGCCAGAGGTTAAATTCTACCCACTTTGTGATAAATGTTACATGTACTACAATCTACTAGGTAACTCAAAAAGTACACCTGAACACTATGAAAAATGTTATTGGTAATGATGATTATGATTTTGTAGCGTAGCATAATCTCTATTTTGGAAGTCACAATTTTTTTTTTCTTCTCTATTTATAATATTGTCGTATAAACTTCAAACGTTGTCAATCAATCTATTTATACATCAGACAACATAAAAAATCCCATACACCTTATAATATCTCAACCATTTGCCAAAATTCCCTGCGCCGATCAACCCAACAATAAGGTATCACGGCCATCACCAATTCATCATCGGCTACTCGGCCTCAATGTGGCCTCAATCAAATATCCGGGCCGCGGCCGGGCCTACAGAATGGACATTCAGATCTAAATCGCTGGCCATATTGGCAAATCGTATTTTTGCGAGACCGTTCGAGCCAATAACCGGCTCTGTAGTGGGTTTTTCGGAGGGGATATCCGGACTCGGCGTGAAGTAGTACCAGAGATAAGTGACAAGCGATTATTTGTACAATCGTACATGTGTTATGTGATGACTTTTGATGGAAGCGATATCTATACGTGTTTTTTTTTTTATATATCCCATAACTCTAGGGTTATATTCTATACGTAAAAATAAAACAAAAAGTCCTAGATTATGTGGTCCAAAAGTTCCTAGTTTCGAAGATAAATATCATCAATCATATTAATTTAGGTCAAAAATTGTCACCCGTATGACGAATTGTTATTTTACGACGTTCCCAAACTGATGAAACTGTACCCTCGATGTGTGTAGGTATCTAAGTTTCATAGATAAATAAAAGTAATCAAAAAAATAGTAAATTAATTAATTTTCATTCAAACCAATCATTAATATTTAAATCTCAGAAAATGCGACTCTGTCATATTTCACGTAAGGCTGTTTCGCGTTAATAATCGTGACTTTGTCGAATTATTTTGTATGAAAAATTAAAACAAAAAAAAATGATACTTGAATAATAATTCATATGCCAATTGATTCTTTGATACGGTCTCATTCATACCCTAGAGTTATGGGAGATAAAAAAAACATCATATAATAAATAAATTAAAGTGTCTGTTTGTAATGTCAAAATAATAATATATTTTTTTACTTAATTCATATGTACTATACGGTACTTGTAACAAACAAACTATTTTAATAAATTTGTGTCTGGCTAATCTCCAAAACGCTTCAATGATTTTGACGGCACTCACATTGGCAGACAGCTAATATTATAATACGTAAGTTAAGCTAGGTAATTTTATTTTAGAAAAAGCCACGCAGGCGAAGCCGCGGGCAGCAGCTAGTATTCAATAAACAATTTTTTGTGTCTAATATTAAACATATTTACTTGAGAAATCGGCATAAAAGATCATGTCTTCTAGTTTAATGTTGAAAATTATTAACTACTCGTATCAAGATCAAAACTGAACTGTAAACAACCCATCATAAGAAACAGCATGATTTAATAAAACAAACAGTGTTTTAAGTTTTTTTTTATCCACAACAGGGAAGCCTTTGGGCTTCATCTCACCTGATGGTAAGTGATGATAAGGCCCAAGGTGGAAGGGAGCTTCACCTGGAATCCTCAAACACAGAGGAACTGGCTATCTTACCTCCAACTACCGAAACACAACAAATGCGGACCTGCGATAGCTAGAGTCGATAATTGAACCAAACAAGGAATTTATAGGGGAGATAACGCAAGTACAGATATTGAGGTGCATCACAACTCCGAAATGACGCAGTAAACATCAGTGATAACGGTGCAGACGACGACTATTAAAAAGCTCCACCACCCAATTTCCTTAAACCGCTGCCGCTCAGAACTCGCACCAACACTTAATATCCGCACGAAGACTGCTCGTGAGTGAATTAGACTTTTACGACCGCCGCCGAATCCATGCCATATCGAAGGTATAGACGGGAACGAATACCTAATCTAAATCTTCAGACAAACGTCGGGACATAAATATCTATTGTTTGAAGTCTGTGAAGGCTTGTTTTATTGTGTTAGGCTTTTTGGATTTTTTACGACATGTTCCTGAAATTGTCGTGCTGATGTTGGTGTAAAATTGGGTTGGCTATTTCTTGTCACGTGGGTCGTAAAATTTTGCTTTTGTCCATCTTTATCGAACCTATGTGTCTTTTTAGCAATATTTTTGACCTGCAAAAAACTTTCAAATATCAATATTTTTGCGAGAGAAGAGAGTAACTGGGTTGTGGAGGCCAGTAGCTCCATGTAAAATACTGGTACTCAGCTGCATCTGGTAAGAGTGGAAGCTGACCCTAACAAAATTGGGAAAAAGCTAGGCAGATTGATTTTGAACAAGTGCGGGTCGGGCCACGCACAGTGAAGGGTTCCGTAGTTGGAATGTAGGTTGGTTGACTATTACTCGGTAACTTGTAAAGTCTACTTAGCTGTGATAGTTTTCCTTACAACTTCGTTACACGAGTATATACTACTGCTGTGATTTTTTTCATATATCCAAATACAACCATTTAGCTGGCAGGATGGGTGGACACTTGACTGTAACAAAAATTTGTAATTTAAGCTAAATATTACGCAAACGGATCCCTGAATCAAAAAATTATTTTTACAAACCCGCAATATTTTTAAACGGCCTATCCAAGGATACACCATACCATGGGATAGAAGAGAACAAAAATATCATCCCCACTTTACATGTAAGGGAAATATCAAAAAAAAAAAAAAACACAAAACAACAGTGAAACAACAACATTTAGTTTTTTTTTTTTAAAGTTCCAAAAACAACGTAGTGTTATCGTCGAATTAAATAAAACAGTGTTTTGTCCACCTACTGTATCTGTCTACTACAAGAAAAGTTATTTTATGGAACTGCATACTTTACTCGAACGCTTTGATTCGGATTTCTAACATTTAAAGACGGATTTGAAAAGAAAACGGATGCTCCAATAAAGTTTTATAGTCAGTAAAAAGTTTAAATAAGTTCAAACGCTGAAAACTGTAAAATATCTGACGCTTTTACATTGCTGCAGTTAAATCTGAAAAAACATTTAAATTTATTCAACATCATCACCATCATCATTTCAGCCGAAAGACGTCCACATACTGACACAGGCATCCCCCAAGCAACGCCACTTCAACCGGTTCTGAGCTTCCCGCATCCAGCGGATTCCTGCGGCCTTCACAAGGTCATCGGTCCACCTTTCGGTATGCGGTCGCCACTCCAGAACCTTTCAGCCTCATCGGCCGTCTGTTTTGCGAGCAATGTGCCCTGCCCATTGCCAAATAAGTTTGGCAATTTTTTGAGCTATGTCGGCTACCTTGGTTCTCCTGCGGATCTCTTCATTACTGATTCGATCTCGTAGGGAAACACAAAGGACAAACAAACAACAAACATGAAAACTCTAAGCATAGCCCTCTCTATTGCCCTTTGGGTGACTTTTACCACGTTTCAGTGCCATAAGTCATCACTGGCAACACGCACTGGTCAAAGATTTTTGTCTTGAGACACTGCGAGCTGCCTGAACATTGCCCAACCGAGTCGGATTCGACGATTGACCTCTTTCTCGAAGTTGGACCTACCTAACTGGACAGTTTGTACTATGGACATAACAAAGTCAAATGCCCATGTAACACCCACTCTCATAAGGATCGGAGACGCTACACTGGAAGTTATAGACGAGTATGTTTAAATTTACTAGCGCTACTGAAATATGTATTTCAATCAATACTTCCGCATGCTTGTACAAAATTTAATTTAACTCCTAAAACGTATACTCCAAACTTGAAATAAAATAAATCATGACAAATCCCTCCTTAAAATTTTACTGGCGAAAACTAGATGGATCCAGAACCGTCTGGCTTGAACCGGCGAAATCCAGTTTTGGACCAATCGACGGGGATCGGTACGATTCAGTTTATCCAAGTGCATTTTCGGATGAATGCATTCGTAGATTGGACGAATTAAAAAAGTTCAACATATTCATGTGACTTCGTCCGTCAAATGGGATTAACATAAAGCTGCTTTTAGAAATAATGAGAGGTTTTTTTTTTGTTTGGTCTAATTTTCTGCCTAGATGAAGTGGTCTACATAGCCTCATTTCGCTGTATTACGACTAACTGTGTTTATGCTTAGAACTAGATGCATTCGCGCATTTTGCTCTCACGAATGCAGTGGCCGTGTTATGAATTATTTTGTTTATGTGTGTTATTTGCGCTTGAGTACATCCACTTTCGCTGTAGCGGCGTACAGTAGGAAATTCAGGACAAAAGATTAGATCGCAAAAAAACAGCATATGTAATCTTATGGGTTACTAAAATTGAATCATAGCCATTTATGACAGAGCGGTGGTAAAGTAAAAGTGTCTTGTTTCTTCCTTATCGCGTGATGCTGGAAATAACAGAAAAACACTTACCCCTGAACAAAAGTTTACCACTGCAAACTTAATGACCCCATTACCCACTAACATTAAACACCTCTTCTGTACAACACAAAACTAACGGCTGTCATTCCCAACCCCCATTCAGAATCAACATAAAAATCCAATTCACAGGAACGCCTCTACATTTACACTATTGCCCATAATAGGTGAAAATTTTAAAGCAAGAAGCCGAAAATGCAAGACCATTAGTAATTGTAAGGTAGGCTGGCTGCGCGCCAGTGTACCCACTACTTGCACCACCGAAACAAACGCGAGCCGGACAGGGGAGCAATTGATTTGTTTTATGTAGAACATCACTTTTATGAGCTCGTAAACTTGGATTGAGAGGGTATTTTGAAAACATAAGAGATATTTTGAGTGATTGAATTGAAGGCTGTTTTTAGGCTGATGTAAAAATGATCTGAAATGAACTTTAACGCAAAAGAAACCTGAAGAAATCTTCATTTTTTCGTGTGGTTATTGACTAACGTGGTGTCAGAGTTTTAATGCCGACTATGGGCCTCTGACTTGGCTACACATACCGTCGAAAAATATATTTCAGGGATTTTTGTTTGTTCTTTCGTTTCCTCACGATATTTTCCTTCGCGTTTTTTAAGCAAGCGATGATTATACAATACGCACATGAATCACCTGAAGAAATAAGTGTTTACACTTCAACCGGTGACGGCATGGTTGGTCCAGCGGTTAAGCGAAAGTAGTTGTTCTGGGTCTGGCTGTTTGTATATGTGAGATTAAATGGTTGTAAACGCATCCACAATACAAGAGAAATTCCTAGTGTGGGACAAAGTTTAAAAAAAAAACCAGAAGGTTTTACAGGTATATTGAAGACTTAGAATATTGTTTGAACTTTCTGTGAAAACCCAGCTTTTCTATTCTCTCTCAGCTAAATCATAGAACACTGTCTCCTTCCCAGTTCTTTTAATACTAAAAACTACAAAAATCTTCCACATAAAACGCACGACCGCATTCGTTGTCCCACGCTTTTACCATCTACAAAAAAACTCCCCTTTAAATATAAAGTCTAGTGCACACAAGTGTAGCAGGAAATATTGGCCTATATACAAAGGCCAGTCCAGGCCAGATGGGCCGTTTTGCATGTCTGTCCCCAGCCTTGTGGTCGAATAAACAATACGTAAAACGGCGCGCGTTGCATGCGGCCTTGCAACTTTACTTTTGCATTTAAAACACACAATTTTAAACCGTATTCTAAAGTAAACAAAGCTTTAAGTGGCAGTGTAAAGTTTGGCACAATAAATAAATTTTGATAGTTAATTCGAAATTATGCAAAGGAGCTTGCCTTGTTAATCTGGTATATTAATGCTTTCACATCTAATCGTTAAATATTTGGTATGTTAATTTCGGTTTTGAGAATGTTAACTTTAATTTTTTTTAATTTAAATGTCACCCATTTTTCACGTAAGGGTGTTAGAAAATGTCGTGGTGGAGTGACCAATAATACTATAAGCTAATTAATCGCGACACGAGAATGCGCAAAATTCAAGTACCTTTTACAACCTAAAACGTAAATTCAAATACAGCAAAAAGGAATTTATGGCAACACTCGCCTCGTTTGACGTGGATTGCGAGCGCTTGGCTTGAAAGCTGACATCTTAAGGCCCGTTAAAATAATCGACTCAACTGCTTAGTTTCAATATAATGCCGACAAAACGTCACCAGCTTGTTAAATTGGAGGGTGCGGTAATTTGATGCTCTGTTTAAAGATGGTACGGTGGTTTTCTTGGGTATTGAAAAGTTGGATTCAACAATGAATCAAAGTAAATGAGTAAAAATATGAAGTATTAAGTGTTACTGGGTATTTTCCGTTGGGGATTCTCAGCGGCAACCTGGAGTCTGGGTTTTAATCGTGTCCTGATAGTGGCAATAGACTCGGCTCTTCAAGACATTTAACAATGTGTTTTAACCCTTCATAACGTGGATTCACGGGAGACACAATGGTTTTTTAATTGTGTCTGTAATTACGGCATTAGAGAGGTTAAACACCTCTGCCGATCCTCTAAAGGAATAATGGGGTGATATATATCACTATATATTTTAAAACAAAGTCACCCGTCACGGTCGCCGCGTCTGTCTGTTTGAACGCGATAAACTCAAAAACGAACAAACGGATTTTCATACGGTTTTCAGCAATGGATGGAGTGATTCATAAGAAAGGTTTAAGTGTATAATTCATTAAGGTTTTGTGTAAATAGGCTGAAATAAGACGATGATTGGCGGAGGACAGGGTGTTGTGGCGCAGCATGGGAGAGGCCTATGTTCAGAAGTGAACTGCGACTGGCTGAATTGATTGAAGACGATGATTGTTGAAGATGTCGGAAAACGACTGGGTACTTTACTGGCGTGCGTGTAACGATATTACGTTTCCGTGTGATAATTCCCGAACTCCACGCGGGCGAAGTCGCGGGCAAAAGCTAGCCAAAATATTAAGAGTTGATAAATTCCAAAAATAAAACCAAACACGAAACAATAATACAGAATGAAAACAATTTATCACAGATTGAAAACCTTTTTTATTAAAGAGCAAAATGTTACCTAAATAGCCCACAATACAACTTTGTTATCGAAAATAGGTCGCGCTTTTTTGAAGAAAATAGCCCGAATCATCGTCTGTATCCATCGGGTAACGAACCAGAATGGAACACGGTGAAATTGTCGAAACAATATACAACGGACTGGATTTTATTTTATTTTAATACAATATTGTCCATTCACTCACTTTTTTATTTTAATTCTCTGCGCCAAAGTTTGGCGAATCAAAAATGTGTAATAAAAATAGTCGTTACAATTTTCATTCGGATTCACAGATTGGAGTTTTTTTTTTTGGGTCTTTTTTGTGGTAAATGAAAGTAAGTAAACTATCACGTTTTATCTTGTTCAATCATATCTGTCTTAACATTATGGAGAACCTATCTGTTTTTTACTGACTTCTCCGGAAATCAACAAATTGTCATTTACAAGGTCTTTAAAAATAGTAGAATTCAAGACTTGACATGATCGGAGATAATGAACTAGCCAAAAAAATAAAATTCCAAACTTGCATTCAACTCCCACACTCTCGCTTCGAAACCTAAGAAATCCCTTCAAATCAGGTCACGAAAGCATTCACCTATTAAACCATAGGCCTACTCATTTGCATACTAACTTCGGCGAACGCTTTTAAAAGCCAATAAACACTAATTCACGGCTAAACTGGACTTATTCTTGCAATGATATCTCGGGCCGTGGCACAGTGTTTTGTAGCCACCGCCATCTTGGACCCGTGCCAATGTGTGGCGGCACAAGTAATTAGCGAATAGCGGCCTTGTCAACTTACCTTGTTAAAATGGTTTCTTAGTAAAGTTTGAGACTTAAGTCGAGTTTGTGACGAAATAATAAGGTTGGTGGTTGTGTTTAAAATTTTTGTGGTGGTGCAATTTTGTAATGTGTTAAAAAAACTTTTGTTTTCGAGTTTTGTTTTGCAATATGTAAAATACTGATGTGAAACATGCAAGCTTCAAGGGATGCTTTTGTTTCACCAATTTTTTACCAGGACATACTAATTAAAGGGCTAGTCGACATTGCAGCGCTAGGTTTCAGGCCTATGTCTTTCGGCTGAAATTATGACAGTCCTCCAAATCCTTTGTTATTCACTTTTGGCCTTTACTTCTATTAGTATGCCATCAGCAGTAGATACATACAAACATCGATATCATGATGTATCTTTGTTGTTATGATAATTCTTACGAAAACTATCTAACTATCTTTTAAAAAAAACACAAATACAGCTCTTTTTCATCTATACTCTAAACAAATAAATAAAATTTAAGTGTCTGTTTGTAATGTCAAAATGCCAAAAAATGCTATTTTTAAAATTTCTGTCTGTCTCTGTCTGTTTGTTCCGGCTAAGCTCCGACTCAGCTGGACCGATTTCGACGAGATTTTCACTGGCAGATAGTTAATGCTATAAGGAGTAACTAAAGCTCAGCCATGCAGGCGAAGCCGCAGGCAGCAGCTAGTATAATTATAAAATATGAAATTCATTTATTCCATGGCATCATGCGATACTTTCATAAATCTCCCCCCTCTTTTAACTTGCACCAAGCAAAAAGCAGGCACGCAAGACTGTCACTAGTTTATGGGCAAAAAGCACTAGCCTAGTGCTGTGTGTACCTGAGCCCGACGAGTTTAGTCTTTGAAGATTATGCTGTAACGCTAAACTAGATAAGTCACCCGCCACACTATATTAGGAGCTTTTGGCATGTTACAGAACTTTACGTAGAGTTTTCAGAGTTGAAAACAAATGAAAGTGGAGCTGAGGTAAAAGGAAAAGGAGCATGTGTCTTCTTGTCAGTGTTGGAGTGAAATACCTTACATAATCGGTCTATAATGTTCGCACTGCTGGGTCATAGGCCTCCTCTCGGTGAGAGGGTGAGGGCCGTAATCCACTATGCGGGCCCAATGCGGACTGGTAGATGTCATACATATGTCTTCGAATTTTTGGTTCTAGGACATGCTGGTTTCCTCAATGTTTTCCTTCACCGTTTTGAGAGCAGTAGTGATGAAACAATTTTAGACAAAGTAAAGCGACTATCTGGGCTCGACCCCACTCGTAAGTCGGGGCCGTTGCTACTGGGCCACCAATGCTCTCACTCTCTCTCTGATCTGAATAATACTAGGCTTTAAATGTCCCACTGTGAGGCAAAAGCCTAGGCTCATCTCGTAAATAGAGCTTTGTTCATCACGCTACCTAACTGCGTGTTGTCGATTTCTTAGAGGTATCTTGGACTTACTATGTATCATAGATTTTCTGAAAAATCATAAACAAGCAACCTGGGATTTTAAAATCGCTATTAATTTCAGGATTTTTCAGGAATCCCGGATTTATATTAAGAAAAAAATATTTGAGAGGCCGCTTCCATTATTTCTTAACCAAAAATTAATTTCTAAATATGCACCCGATCTCTACTCATGACACCTATGGGCGATATGTTTCCCTGAACGTGTTAATACTATGTAAATCTACTCTTAACCTAGTCCAATCAATTTCACAAAATCACAGCCCCACTACCACCCCAAAATTAAAAAAATCCAACATCCACATTGTGGCCTTCCACCACATTTATCGATGGCAATTAGCGTCCGTGCAGTGTTGCCGGTTTAATTGCAACGAAACCATTTACTTATTCATCAGGCCGCGTCGGATGAGGCTGCATGAGGCCTGGTATTTGTGGATGGATGTTATGGATGATGGATGACGCTTCCGTTTGCCTATTGGTTATTGTGGTGGTTGGTGATCCGTGTTTGGTTAAGCGGATGACTCTGTTAATTTTTTATTTCATAGTATCGACTACCGTTCAGTGTTTTCAACTGAGCTTCCAAAACACATCGTTGAAAACACTAAAATAAACGATGGTCTCTGGGTGATATGTATAGACGGAAAAAAACATAAACTATTCACAATTATTATTATTTCATGTTTAATTCAGAAAATGTTATCAAAATGTAAATAGAGATTTCTACACCCAAAGAATTATTAGACTAATATCTTCTGCATTATAAATTATAAATTCTTAAAAATGAATGATTCTTTCTTACTTAGTTGCTAGCTAAATGGTTGATTTTGTATATTATGTGAAAAACAAAGTTAAGAAGAAAACTCTTACAGAAAAGTAGGCTTTACAAGATAACGAGTAATAGTCAACCAACTAACATTTGCAGTTGGAGAATTGACCGTCACGTATATCGATGTATAGAAGAACATGTATTTCAACTACAATGTTAAGTTTGTTCTTAGGATGAATTCGTTCCAACTACGGAACCCTATATTCTGCGTGGTCCGACACGCACTTAGTCGGTTTTCTTTATACATGTAGGTACATGTTATTATTATTATATTAAAATAAATAAAGTTAGGTATTCAAACCATGCAAGAGGCTCAGTAATAACCCTAAAATCAATCATATTTATTTGCAGGTACTACAATAATAGTAAATACACCCTATATTTATCCACCACTTCGAGCACCCTAAAAGAAAATCTAAAAACAACTTCATAACTTTAATTGAAAAACTACTCAACACACACACACAAACACTAGAAAACAAAATCCAACAAAAGCTGTTCAGTTGAAAACCGATTGGGGCCAAATCATGAAACGAAACCGACTGTAATTACTTAACAATATTCATTTTTCACCTGCCAAGGTTTTTGTATGAAAGGCGAAAGAAACTAAGGTTGAATAACATTCACGTTTTGGTGAAAGTGAGTACGTAATTGCTGGAAAAATATTCGTTTTTTGGACTGTTTCAGACAATAGGCAATTGGTAGTTTACCTACATTTCATTAGTAGGTAACCTACATTTTCTTAGGTCCAAAAAAAAATGTGTGCGGTGTCAATCCGTTCCGAGTTACATAAGGTTATCAAATACTTTAGTCGGAAACAATATTTAAGGCAAATCACATTACATTGAGGATATAAAGAAGATTGTTCTGCTCTGATGTTGTTTTTTAACCGATGTCAAAAAATTGAGGTTTTCAGTTCATCGGAATCTTTTTTTTTTTTTTTTAATGTGTGTTTTTTCCGATTGCTCAACGATGGCCGTACTGATTTGATTTTTTTGTTTTTTTTTTAATGGGTGTACTTTCTAGGAATTTTATTAACTTTTCCGGGGTAGTTTTTGAGTTAGCTTCAATAATACGTATTTTTTTCCTCTCAGTCTATATGGATGACGTTATAACAACTTCCTGTCACTGTTATTTTACATAGCTTGTAGCGGTATTCGAATTTGTGTGGGGTAGGTACGACAACTACAAAGTAAAACATAAAAAGTTTTTTTACAAAAAAATAAAAAAACTACCAGAAACCAGAAAAATTACTTTAATTTTGAAAAAACGAATTTACAAAACCAAAGACAGAGTATTTTTTTTTTTTTTTTTTTTTGTAAAAAATCTTTTTATTTAGACGCACAATATTATATCACATCGTAAATAAGATAAAAGTATGATTTTTATACATAAGTCCACAACTCAACATAGTACATAAAACATAATATGAGCAGCACCATTTTTATGTACCTACACTAACACAGGCTACAATCAAATTACTAATATACTAACAAAGACTGGTGACCGGCACTTTCCCTTTGTACCGTTCATTTAGGAGACCACACTGTTACGTTTCCTTATTAAAAATAACTTAATCGGCGCAGTTATCTCACATACTTCATGAAAGTTCACATGAAATACCTACCGAGTAGGTACCCTACCTACTGAGGCGGGTACTGTTTTTCATCCCCCTGATGCAGTAGGCTAAAAAGGACAACAACGCATAATCAGGAAGAGTCTACGCCCCATAGGCCAACTGCCTCATTACAGACATTAGCTTGTTTCAGTCGGTTGACTCTTACGACTGGCTCGGGACAAATGGTTAGTGCACTGGAATATTTCTTTAGTTGTAGTAGCAAGTACGATTAACCGAGCGTCACTATTAACGCTAACTTGAACTACGAAAAGCACACTTAACTACTAGTACGAAATAAAGGCGCAGTCAAATTGTTACCATGTACATGCGGTGGACTGTACAGCCTATACGGAAACAAGATACCAAACAATAAGCGCTATTGATGCTTATAATACGCTGTTGTGTACCAAGTAATAGTTATTTATGCAACTGTTGTATAATAAGGGGTATTAAAACACGAATGTGGGTTTATCACACGAGGGGAAGCCAAGTGTGATAATATTATCACATGAGTGTTTTAATACCTAATTATTACAGTTGCATACAAGACTTTATCTACACCCATGACATGAATCCTCTATAAAAAGTTCCGAAACAGTTTTTGCAATACTAATATCGAACAAAAATGGCGGGATACGACGCTATGGTATAGTATAGTGAAACGCGCGTGCGTGACAATGTTCTTTTTTTGAAATTCATAAAGATACCACGAATTGAGTAGTGAGAATGGAAGGGAGGATGATGATCCCTTCCTTACTCATCTGTTTGATGAGGAAAGGAGTTGCATTATGAAATTCAGTACAACATTATAACTCCCGTTTGGATGCTATTATGGTTACTATGACATTGGGTGTTTTAATGTCGGCAATAAGCTAACTGTTTCAGAAACTTTTATAGAGGATCTATAGTATGAGCGTAGATAAATTTAATTTAGGCTATTGCATTCCTTTTCTTGCTGAATAAATCAGAAAGAAACGGAAGTAAATATACGAGGTGCGGTGTACATACTCGTAGTTATGTACATATATCTGATTCCTTATCTTATTGGATTTCTCTGACATAAATTAGAATCCCTCGCTTTCTTATTCTCCTTCTCTTTCTTACATAGAATTCAAGACTAACTTTCTCGTTATCAGTATCACGTCTTTTCAAACCACCATCGTTCAGAAATAATCCGTTCCATTACTCCACCAATAATTATGATTTATATCTCCATTGTTTCTGCATTCTGAACGGATAACTCGATTGATAATAATATAATCACTTTGGCGTCATGTGCTAGCACAGTTAGGATATTATTAACTTATAAGATTGCGTAGATTAGATAAGGTCCTGGATTTCCAGGTCGCGCAAAGTTGTATTGGGTTTTTCCTTCAGGAAATTCTCAGTAGCAAAAAAGTCTGGATTTGGGCCCGTTGATGGCAATAGGCTTGCCCCATATTACATGGGACTTAAACATAACTGACAACATGTGGGTGTGTACTATAGTACACACCCACATGTTGTCAGTTATGTTAACCTGTGTGTGTTGTTTCTGTACCTATAGGTACAGCTCTGCCAAACTCTTCGGGGAATACTGGCGTAATGCTATGTTATAAGATGTAAAAAAAGCATTAGAATATCCTTAAAAGAAAACATCCAAGTTGTAGCACATATCAGATAAAACTGCTATTTCTTTTAAAAGTTTCCTTTACACAATTCCGGAACGCAAACAAATGTTTTTCTTGGGAATAATCGAAATAATCAGCACTTGATGCTGAAGCGTCGCTCTGGGGGCCATTTGTGATACACATGTGTTAAAGTTTCATGAAGGTAAACGGTGACCCACTTAAATGGCTGCCTCATGTCTTTATGTGAATGGGATGAGAATATCCGGGACAAAAACATGCGTTCACTTATAATATTATTGAATAACAACGAGATTGTTCCGCGTTCCAAATAAGATGGCATTTAATAAGCGAATCAGTCCGTCCATTTGGTATGTTTTTTTGGTTTAACTACCAAAGCGATTTATAAGACATTTGTCGCTTTGTATCTCAAGAATGACTATGGTTTTGATATTAATTACATCCCCACAATGTGTTTTGTTTTAGGTGACACAAGAATTGTATTGTACTCTCAATACAATTATAATTCATACATACGTAAACTCAAGCGAAAGTCTTTGACCAGGGCATGTTGCCAGTGATGACCTATGGCACTGAAACGTGGTCGCTCACAATGGGCCTTATTAGAAGGCTAAAAGTCACCCAAAGGGCAATGAAGAGGGCTATGCTTGGAGTTTCCCTACGTGATCCAATCAGAAATGAAGAGATCCGCAGGAGAACCAAGGTAACCGACATAGCTCGAAGAATTGCCAAACTTAAGTGGCAATGGGCAGGGCACATTGCTCGCAGAACAGATGGCCGTTGGGGCCGAAAGGTTCTGGAGTGGCGACCGCGTACCGGAAGACGTAGCGTAGGAAGGCCTCCCACAAGGTGGACTGATGACCTTGTGAAAGCAACAGGAATCCGCTGGATGCGGGAAGCACGGAACCGGTCGAGGTGGCGGTGCTTGGGGGAGGCCGATGTCCAGCAGTGGACATCTTTCGGCTGAAATGATAATGATGATGACATACGTAAATTACACATGGCGACCCCTCCGTTCCTCGGAAATCACGTCAAGCTGTTGGTCCCGGCTGTCATTCGTAAATCTATGACAGTCGATACGGGTAGTTAGAAACGCAAAAGTCGGGCAACCAGTCTTAACAAGGCGTATCGTGTTGTGGAGGTCGGATAGGAAGTCGCTCCGTGTAAAATACTGGTATTCAGCTAAATGCGGTTAGACTGGAAAAGGCTAGGCAGATTGTCTTTCAATACTATTGTAATTATAGCGGAATGTTTACAAGACCATATATACTAGATAGAGTCTAGAGATAAAGAGTATGACCCTAGCTAAAACACAGCCAACAAAAGACAATAAAAAGAAATATCTTATTACTATCTAAATTCTTTCCCCCTTTTACACTCTCAAAAAGGCAACCACTTCTCCTCCATTTAAAAACACTTTTATTAACCTACTTTTCAAAAGCGACGCTCCAAGACCAGTGTAGTCTGAAAAGCCTTCAGAATCTAGACTTTTCCAAATACCGCTAGATTTTGCACCACAATTTCGCTTTCTTTAATTTCCCTAAAGCCATCGCTCATTCTGCCTATCTGTTTTCGTGACCTCAAGCCTTCATATCCGACAAATGTTTATTAATAGCGATTCGAATAGTTTTTTTTTTTTTTTTTTTTTGGCAAATGTGGTTTGGAATGATGTTCTATAATGTTTGATTACATCCATCTTTCATATATAAAACATCTGTTTGTGATGTTTCAGATAACACGCATAAATTGCAACGCTTAAAACGTTACTGAATAATTGCAATGGTGATTTAAAATGTCTCCAAAAAGATAGATGAGTAGGTTTAGGAATAGACATTTTCTTAGTTCCGAGAAACATTTAAAGGACAGACAACGCTAATAATACAGAAGTATACAGGAAAAGTGTTTAATCAGTGGGCAAATTTTGACAAATTAAACTCATCCTCATTTCAGCCCAAAGACGTCCACTGCTGGGGGTTTGCGATAATCGCCACGCTTGGCAGGCGGGTTGGCGATCGCAGTTTGATGTTCAAAGTGCATAGAGAATGCTGCTGCCCATTCTCAGTATGTCCCTTAGTCGCCTTTTACGACTCCCACGAGAGGAAATGGAGTAGTGCTATTCTTTACGTCCGGCACCACACGGTACAAATTAATTAAACTTACACGTGTTTTATTATACACCTATTTCATATTTTGATATGTCTTACAAAAAAAATAAGTTATCTTTAACGAAAGATGTTTATTATTTGAAACTGGTGTAATGGATACTCGTCGCGCAATGCGCCGGCAGCGCGGTCCGAGAAGTGGAACGCAGTAGTAGGTCAATAGTCAGTTGTGCGTTCGCCCATTGATAATAATACGAATAGATTTTATCCATTTTTTTCTGATGTCAAGTGGACCTAAAAAACACATTAGAAACATTTCTATTATTTGTTAAATATTTTGAACAAATATTGGAAATCTGTTCTATTACTGATACAGAAATACCAAAAAAAAATTGCGCACTGGTTAAAAACATCCTGTATAATCATCATCATCGTCAATTCAGCCGAAAGACGTCCACTGCTGGACATAAGCCTCCCCCAATTAGGGGGGTTTGCCATAATCGCCACGCTTGGCAGGCGAGTTGGCGATCGCAGTATGGTGTTAAAAATTCATAGAGAACGCTGCTGCCCACTCTCTAGTAAGTCCCTTAGTCGCCTTTTACAACACCCACGGGAGGAAATGGAGTGATGCTATTCTTTACGTCCGGCGCCACACGGTATAATACTCCGTTTGAAATAAGATTAGACATTTAAATAAACCTTTTTTACAGTTCGTTCAACTTTTTTTACTTCTATTGCGTTGGTGGCATGACAAATAGCAGCTGCAGTAAACAGTTGGTATTGTAACCGGTTTTTTGCTTTTAATGCTATCCTTATGCCTACGGAATAGAAGTCAAAATCGGTTGAACGGACTGTAAAAAAGGTTTATTTGAAAGTCTAATCTTATTTCAAATGGAGTTTAAATGTGTAACCACAGAATTAAAAGGGTCTTTACCAAGAAGATATTTACCTATGATTTCATACCTAACAAAGGAGTCTGCTTATAAAAGCAGACTCCTTTTATAAAGCTAACACGTTTTGTTGAGGATGATATTCTCATAGCATGTATAATTCCTTTTTCTTTTTTTTTCTTATATTCTATCACATTTTAAATTAAATTAAATTATATTAATTTTCTTTAAGTACGCTGTGCTGGTACAGCGTCTTAATAATTGTTTGCTGCACCGGACGACGTTATTACGTCAACGCCGGCTGTCGCTGAAAACCAGCGCTGGGGCTCTGTCTTGCATAGGGTCGCAGCATAATGCTGAGCGATAGCCGTTTTGCGTGGATGTGACGCATTTTCCCCCATAGTTTTTTTTTTTTTTGTTTATGTTCTTTATTGCGTCATGTTTACTGCAAATAAACATTTTTTCTTTCTTCTTTCTTTCTTTCTTTTTAATGGAGACCTAGTAAAAACATCTGTAGTAGCATAATCAGCCTATAATCTTCCCAGTGCTGGGACACAGGCCTCCTCTCGGTGAGAAGGAGTGGGCCATAATCCACCACGCGGGCCCAGTATAGGTTGGTAGATGAACATGTCCTCGAATTTTTGGTTCTTAGACATGCCGGTTTCCTCACGATGTTTTCTTTCACCGTTTTGAGAGTAGTGGTGATGAAATAATTTACACAAAGTAAAGCGCCTGTCTGGGTTCGAACCTACGACCTACAACTCAAAAGTCGCGGCCGTTACCACTGAGCCAACACTGCTCTTACCGTACTTTAGTATACCTGCTCTAAAACCGCCAAGTGTAAAAAGAAGATAAGCAAACTGACCTCTGTCCCCTGCACTTTGAGCTTCATATGGTCTTCTCTGGTGGTCTTCCCGTCTTTTCTCTTCTTCCAGCAGTAGCCATCGCGTCGGTATCGGACCTTCTTACGGCTATACAGCAGCATTGAACCGCTTTTTGGCCTGGAATGAAAGAAAACAACGTTGAATAGGTAACCTAAGAAAGATGCAGAAGAACCATACAGCGTAAGTCCAACTGAAAACTGCAATTGGACATTAGTAATTATATGCTTTAGTTTACAAAAAAGGGTTTAGTGTTTTAAGAAGCCTCCTTTTCAGCGAATAATGCCTGTGTTAGGAGACTCCTTGGTTGATTATAAGTTGGATAATAGTTACAATAGATCTAGAATAAATATGGTAAAGGCAAATTCAGTGTAGCGTCTTATCTCTCTCATCAAACCTAAAATACGTAACACACTTTCTTTCACGATCCGAAGGATTTTGAATGTTGATGAATGCTTAAAATGAATGGGATTGCGATTGTATGTGTTATATTTTTTTTTATTTAATAATAAACTAGCTGCTACCCGCGGCTTCACCCGCGTGGCTTTTTCTGTAATAACCTAAGTGAAAATAACCCTAGTAGCTTAAATTACTCCTTATAAGATCAGCTATCTGCCAGTAAAAGTCCCGTCGGTCCAGCCGTTTCGAAGATTAGCCGGAACATGCAGACAGACAGACAATTTTTTTATTTTCACATTACAAACACACACTATTATTTATTTGTATAGATAACAACAACAAAGAAGGAAATGCAGCGTTTATTTTTTATTTTCCTAATCTACGAGAACCTTAGAAATTGTGCAATCAAAAACACTCACAATTTATCTGTCATGCTATCTCTAATACTTATATTATTTTACAATAACAACTTCCTAATCGTAATGGTTTAACTCATGAATTCTGACAATTAATCATTTCAAACTAATTGCGAAATTGTAGTTCACATAAATTGTTAATCTTCAAGATGGGGGTGTAGCAAGCGATCATTAAACCTTTAGCAAAAGGGTTACTGCCAAAGTTTTGACTTGTAGTTATGTAAGTTGTAACATCAAGTAATGTGATATCTTTATATCTAAGGGTGGTTTTACAAGCAGGATAACGATGTCCTGGTTTGCCCTTTACACGATTGCTATAACAAATGAATGTTTTAATAGATACGTAGATTTTTTTGAAGTAAAAACTTCATTAGCCACGTTGAGTGATTTTTGGTAGAGGAAAAACTTATGGGTTCGCGTTACGAAAATGCGCGAAGCTCACTTCAAGTGAGCCGCCAATAGTGTTGATCCTTAGCATTAGGTGGAATGAAGCTCACTTCAACCTCACTTCACTAAGTTTTCATGGTGAGAATTTAGCAGAATATATCCACTAACTAATCACTAACACTAAAATTTGATTAACTGATCAGAGGCAGGTTAAGCTACCTACGCTTGTCGGGGTTGGTTCATGGCTGTCCTCCGTGCCTCGGAAAGCACGTCAAGCCGTTGGTCCTGGCTGTCATTCTTGGATCTTTGACAGTCATTACGGGTCTTCAGAAGCCCGAAAGTCTGACAACCAGTCTTACCAAGAAGTATCGTATCATCCAGTTACTGGGTTGTGGAGGTTAGATAGGCAGCTGCTCCATGTAAAATATTGTTATTTAGCTTAGACTGGACAAGTTAGTCTGGAAGCCGACCCTAAAATAGTTGAGAAAAGCCTAAGCAGATTGATTGAACTGATCAGAGACTGAAACTAATTTTCTGAAACCAGGAAATTTATTTATTTTCTTCTTCTCAAAATGACTGTAATTAATCAAGTCACCAATTATTTCTCCCTACCCTCAAAACTCATATCCCAAAAGGCCACCCAGAATAATTTGAATGACTATAGCAATGGTATCCGGATCCCCGAAGATTTATTAACTAGCAGTAAAACGTCCACGATGCGACGTATAGATATAGGACCAAAGATATTATGAGCGAATAATCGTACGTTATTGGTAAGGTGACTCGCTCACTTGTCAAGAGAGAGATTGGTGCAGATCGTGTTTTGTTTTTGATAATGTCCTTATTGATGCTTGAAATGAGCGTATTGCCTATTTGATGATCAAATGAGGGGTTTATTTACAGATGAAAAACGAGATGACAATCTTTTAAGGTGAAGATGTTTTGATGTTTAAAGAACAAATCAGCTTGAAAATCGATGCAGACCCAAAGCCAATATACTCGTAAACGTGAATTTTTATGTCATAATGATGTTACTCGTACTATAACTAAATCATTAGTAGACTTATGGTGATGGAAGATATCGTGAAAAACTGAATCAGATGAAATTATTGCCAACTTGTTCGGTCTACGTAAGAAAGTAATGAACTACCTTCTCCATTCCACCCATAGCATACTGTTTGAACAAGCAAATTAAATGATAATTCTACTGTTACAACATACTGCGATCCATGTACCAAGTAACAAACCAATTAACCAAGATTTGGTTAATATTAGGAAGATTAAGACTAAGATTTGGTTTGTCAAGTAACCAATTTATGACAAAATTATCTTTGACCGTTCGTTACAGAATATGAATCGTCAAATTGTCTCGTTCGTAGGACACAACATTGTAACGACGTGCGCGCCGAACTTAATATTTTACAGCCTTGGGTTCACCCGTAAAATATGAAATGAATGTATAAAACTGTATTAGAAAGCTGACGGGTACAGGATTACTCAAATTACATCCAGCTGGGACTCTTATCAAAGGTTGTTATGTATACATTGACAAACTGAATTATTATCGCTTCATCAGTGATGAGAATTCTCGAGAAACTAAGTAATTTTTTTTTACGTGTATAGGAGTAGATCTTTTGAAGATTATTTTGTAAAAATTAATAAAATTAATAAATAAGATTTGTGTGAAGAAATACTACCACGTACAACCGTGCCTCGGAAAGCACGTCAAGCATGGCAACCCCACGACCATAAGGTTGAGGATGATGTTGGCCGCACTGTTAGTAACATCCAATCTGATGATCGCGGGAACATTGGAAAGGTTGGCAGTACGGGTCACGATGACCAATCACGCGCCACTAAATCACCCGCGCGTCCCGCTTCTAGCGCCACTGTTGAGCACGCGTCACCGGCGTTGTACGCGGGGGAGTCTAAGCCCAACACCTGTGAGATACGACGTGTCTCAAGCCACCCTCGTAAGATCTTAGATCATCCGCCGGCCGTCTTAGATATCTAGTTTATCCACTGCTATTTCTTGTTTTCTTTTTTTATTTGTATCCACGTGTTTCTTTTGGATAATTAAAGTAGTAATTAATAAAAAGCGCAAGGACTTTCACTCAGAGGCCCGAACCCTATGCCCGTCGGCTACAAGTCACAAATACGAATTTACTACATAAAAATGTGTTTTGAACCGCCATCAACATAACAAACCCATAACCTATCGATCGTCAAAATTTTCGACACATATAAATCCCAGTCCAAAAAAAGTACATAAACCACGTCCGTACCTAACCTGAGCCATCCATAACGGCGAAAACAGATTTCATTGATGCAATTTTATTTATTTAAAGCAATAAAAATCGCCGATGGAAGCGCGCGGCCGTATTTCGTATGACGTCACAGCCGTACGTTATTTCTGCGACAAAAACACGCTTCGTGTCAAATTCATGAGTACGCCGACTAATAAATCGCTATTGAACGCATAAATCTGGACGATCTATGTTAGTTGCGATTTTTTTCCGCGATTTCGTTTCGGTTATCCGTCAATAGGGCTATCAGATGTTAAACGTTAGATTGGAGGTCTCTCGTTTGAATAAAATTTGCGAATTTTTGTTTACCTTATCTTTTTTGGGTTAAACAAACAATGTTTTGATTTCTGTGTTATTTCGAATTCAGATTAAACAGGATCGTTCTAAATTACTTCAGCTAGATTGTTGAGGTAAAAATTTATAACAAAGCAAATTGCGGAAAAACAAAAATAAGCAAAAACATCCACAAACATTAATTATTCAACAGCCATTTCTCCGACCTTACTCTACAAAGCCCATCGTAACGATAAACAAGGAGTCACCAAAAAGCCCAGATTTTACGCCCAAAAGTTACACCATTACTAATTTCTTGTTTGTTAACATTGTTTGAGCCGAAATTTTAAATAAAATATGAAAAATAAACTCTGGTAAAGTGTGGGGCATAACACAAGTTAATTAATCGAGGATAAGACAGTGAAATTTATTTATACGGGACATGGGCCCGGAATTACGGGGCTGCCGCTTTTTAACCTACGTAAACCAGACAAATAGTCGGCTCTGAGACAAGTAGGGTTGCGGGAAGCGGGAGATTGCTATAATGGTACAGTACCTAGGTGTTTTCAAATTTGAATAGTGTTGTTTTTTGTGCACTTTCGCACATTTTTTCTTTAAAACTCAAACTCGTAGCATTTATTTCAATAAAACCATACAAAGGCAATTTTGAATAATCAAGGAGTCGAACAGATAGTCAAAAAATTTAATCTAGTGGCCCATTTCAAAACGTAGATCTTAATGGAGAAGAACGAGCAAGAAATTCCAAGGACAAAACAACGATGATAGGTATAAAAACAAAGTAAGATAATTATTTATGTCGCATTGCCTAGAAAATGAACCCGTTGCAATGTCCCTAGCGCAATGAATATCCTGATTTTTGAGCATCGTAAAAACATAATTTAAAGCATTCAGGAACCACACAAAATCAGTCTTCCTTCTCACAGTATCACCAGCGACCATACAAACAAGTTTACAAATTCTCCATCCAATCAATATCGCAAAAGATTTTCATGTCCCAAATTCGGGACAGCAATGTCCCGAAATTCAGAACACACTCCGGACAACCCTAGTTCAGCCGCAAGCGATTTGTCAAGAGCGGGCCGTGAGCCGTGATTTCCCAAATAATTTTTCGCTAACCCTTCACGAGCTTTTAACTTCTTCCACTGGTCCTGAATGCGCTTTCAAATTAAGCTGCTTTTTTGTTCCATTTTGCTCCGTCTGTATTGGAATTGTTGATGTTTTATGAAACAATGGGATTTGGATTGGAGATTTGGTTTTGGTAGATTAATTAACAAAGAATTAATGTGTTGAATGTTGGTGATGTGGAATATGGTAAATTAAGGTTGTATTATGTGTAGTAAATACTTATCTGGAATAGCTACTTAGCTTTTATTAAGGAAAGAAAGAAAGAAAAAAATTTCATTCTGCACAAACAAAACGCACATATCAAATAATAAAATACACACATGCAAAGTAGCCAAAAGCCTCGAGCAACACAAGTTTAACAATTTAGTCCGTCGCTTGATGTCAGGAACAGGGACCAAAGACAATTTACATTGCGTAATTAAATACACTGTTGCGTCACTGGCAAATGTCAACAAACAAACGATCAAAACAAAAACAAAATGGCGATTGCAAAGTGGAAAATAACTATTTTTGTAACAAACAAACAACAATAACAAGAACAATTAAGCCGTGCGTCGCATCTGTGCAAGAACAGGTCGTTGCTTCGCAAAATGCTGTGACTTCGGACGAAGCTATCATCAACAGCGCTAATTTTCAGCAACTACCTTTCGGAATGACGTAATGACGTCCCCCTAAGGCTCTTGGTTGTAAATGAAAATCTACATACTCAATATATTTATTGCTTTACCACAAAGTGTACTTAGGTGGTAACTATACAATTTAGATCATTATGAACCCTGTAGGGCACGGCAAAAGGGTAGGAGAGAAGAAGCCCTGTTTTAAGAGATCATTATTTAGATTAGATAAATTTATTATTACGTCAAATAAAGAAAATTTTGCAACTATGAACGTGCCAACCTGTCAATAAACAAATTCAACTTTGTTAACAGCTCTTCAACAAAGTCACAAAACAATTTCAGCCCTATCATGTCGACACAACTCAATACAGTGCGCGTGACTGCAAACACGATCAAAAAGGAACGAGGCACAAAACTAACCCGGATTCCGATCAAAACTGTGTAACCCACTAATGAGGCCATAAAAATTCACGAAAATCATGGAAACTACGATAAATGCAACGCCGAGCCGCATTCACATCGCATGACGGCGCCACGATCACTTCAATAAATCATCGGTTACGAATAATTTCCAACGTATATTTTTATAGATAATTTAAATCCGTTCAATTACCACTGGTTTACTATAAACCAGTCTTAAGTTGTGAAATAGCAAATAAATTACTCAATTGGAAGGTTACGAGTTATGCGGGCGGCTCACGAACTGCAGCGCAGCCAGATAATTCTGCGGGTGGTGCAATTTTAATGCAATTAAATGGTTCATCTATCTATCTGTATAAATAAAAATGAAATGCTGTTCTTTAATAAGCGCAACACTTGAGAACACCTCGACAGATTTGGATAGTTTTTTTTTTTCAAAACTAACTTTTGCCCGCGGTTTCGCTTGCTTTCATTTAGAATTTGACAATCTATTCGGGTTAAAAACACACTACTAAAGTTTCTATAATAATATAATTCAATCATGATTCGAAAGACACGTGGCGCCATCTATTATCATATGAACGCTGTTGTTGTTTTCCTCAGGAACCGTACTTTTTTTCGGGATGAAAGGTACCCTATGTCCGTTTCTGTACACCTGACAACGTATATGCAAGATTTCAAGATTATCTGTTCAATGGTTTAGCCGTGAAAAGGTAACAAACAAACAAACTTACTTTCGCATTTATAATATTAGTTAGGATGTTCGTAATAGTTCGAATTCGTTTTTTTTTTTTTTTGGAAAGAAAAATTGGAGAAGTCTCCCGGAAAATTGTAAAATTCGGGTAAAACTGGATGACTTTTTCTGTGGGATTTTTGTTATTAAAATTTGGACATGCAGCGTTTTTTCGGGTCAACTAATCCATACTTATATTTATAAATGTGAAAGTAACTCATCTGTAACGTTTTCACGCCTAAACCGCTTAACCGATCGTCATGAAATTTGGCAGAGATATAGCCTGGGATATGGAGAAGGACATGACGTGAAAATGTAACAGATAGACAGACAAAGTTACTTTCACATTTATAATTAAGCATGGATTTAGTTTTAATACGTGTTACCAGTATCTACCAGTACTACTATACTTATACTTACTCCTAACATAAAAGCTGTCGGATTTCACTTTGGTATTTCTACTACCCATTTATTACTGTTTTTTTGCGAGACCGTGACTACCATTCAGTCCGGTTAAGGTTGATCAAGTCTATTGTCAGTGAATCTGTAACAAAGTACGCTCAAACATTTGAGACTTAGGTAATCCGTTAGACCTTAATTGTCAACTTGAACATTCAACTTGACAATATTACAACTTCAATAAGCTTCCATGTAAACCATTTAAATTAAATTTCTAAAATGTTAACCTCTTTCAAAAGTAACTAAGTAGTAGAAAAAAATAATTAAAGTAAAGTCCAATTTAATTAAATCCGCCAAACAAAACTTGTACCAGCCACCAAACAAAATAAAAAAACAAATGGCTCGAGCTGGAATCGGCACTGCTCGCCTGACACTACCAACTTAACAAAGATATTGAACATTAATTGCATTCTAACGTCATGCAATGTGGCCACACACACGGCGCGAATATTTCTGTTGATCGCCGATGATAGTGGTAATAAAGTCATTTTATTTGTAGAACTATGGCGTTGTGATTGGTGGGGTTAATTTATTTATTTTTGTGGGAATGCGAATAAAAGAAATTGTACCGGTATTTGTCAAAAATATATGTTTGATAGTAAAAAGGCATTTCGTTAACGTTAACGTTTCGTTGTCATTATCAGACGCTTGACTCGAGTGAATGTTAATTAGGGTTCCGTTCGTCGGAATGAAAAACAGAACCCATACAGGATCACCCGTGTGTCTGTCTCTCTATCCATCTGTTACAGCCAATTTGCTCCGAATCTAATGGCCCGATTAAGTTGACATTTGGTACACATATCACTTTATATGACACAAACACGGTAACGTAAATAAATTAATTTTGAATACGGGGATCACTTGGGGGCCAAAAAAGAAAATTAAAAATGTTTTGCACTCTGTACCGAGTGACATATCAAAATGAAATGGCTTACTGTGAGAGTCTTAAGTATTTTTTTTTTTAATAATTTTTAAAACAAGCTGTTTTAAAGATATTTAAGAAAATAAATGAATATTTACCCCTTAACTCCAAAACTACTGAGCCTAACTTTTTTAACAAAATGCAGAATTTACTTATAGATTAAGTACAGAAAATTTTAGAGGAAGTTTATGGTTTTAAAATAACATGGTAAATCTCTCAATATTCTGCGTACAAACTTACATTTACAGTTGCACTGTATGGGAGAATATTTATTTATTTATTTATCACAAACACTGCTATCATTACAAAAAAAAATCCTAATGCGGTAGCGTGGTCCTTAATTACACTATCTTAAATAACATAACACATACAATATTATTTTGTGAATATGTTTTTCAAGTACAATGTTAAGTTTATTCTTGGGATAAACTCATCCCAACTACGACCATTCATTGTGCGTAGTCCGATACGCACTTGGCCGGTTTTTTATAAATGAATCATAACGACAGAAAAATAATGTATCGCTGTGTGTCCACACGACACCGACATAAGTGCATTGGAATGGTTGTTCATCTGCTCGTGTCATTTCGTTTTTCAATCATTCGGTAGGCGAGTGAAAGATGCTGAGTGCCGAAATCCAACATCGTTCCATCGGTTCAATAATGAATTCATATTTCACTTTGATTTATCTTGTGTTCGAGTGAAATATGCCGAATGAACGTCGGAAATGATCAAAAAGTGAAGCGCCTGATATCTGCTTTAACGTAATGGATAACTGCATACTGTATGATCATTCAACAAAATATGCCTTGTTCACATGGAAAAATAACTTATTTGTTTATTAAAACTTTATGCCTACAAGTAAGAAAAATACTGTACAAAGGCGGACTAAATGCCTGAGGCATTTTCTACCAGTCAACCTCAGTGTGATGCAGAAACAAAACATGGCAGGTGCAACATAAGGGATAGATAACTCGAAAAATAATAAAAACTAATACATACATTATAAACAGAATATATTTTGTCGGGAGAAATAACGATAGGTAGACGAGAAAACGAATCCAGCAAATCAGCGCTGGGATGATTCTGCCAACTTCTAACGAATATGTTCACGTGCCTTCACTTTAAAAGATAACCAGGTGCTTGCCGTACTGATGTTCAGAGGGAGAGCAAAGAAGAATGAATGAAATCAGATCGGTGAGTAGGACATCGTAGAAGACGATTGTTGGTGGAACGAAGATTTTTACTGTGGGCAGAGCTCAAGTCTTGAATTTGGGAAGTCAGGTAAAAAGGAGAAGTGGATTTGTCGAGAATAGAGAACAACGTAAACAGAGCCCTCAACTCTCTGCGCTGACGAATGGGTAACCATTTAACTATTAACTTTTTTTTTTGTTCGACGTGATGCCCAGTTTAATTATTTGACATTAAAATGGCCGCCACAAGCATAATTGATGTAACGGATCATTTACTAAGGGCTACATTCGCTCACATTTTTTCTATAACTATTTCTATACATTTTATAAGTGTTGACTTTGCGTGCTGCAAAGCCGAACACACATCTCCCGCCTGCACTAAGGCGGAGGACATCGTGGAGTACGTGCGTCAAAGGACAACGTACATACCGAGGGTGCAATTACTGGAATCGCGCCGGAACGTCAACTTCAAGGCGTTCATCGTGCGTGTACCGAATCTGTATCTGCCCACCGTCATGGAAGAAGACTATTGGCTGCAGGACGTGGTGTTCCGTCGCTTCCGCGGGCAAGTTCCACAGGACAGTACAAAGTGCAGCTAATGCAAAGTGAAGTACTACTAACATAGTCTTAAGCCTTTTTATGAACACAAGATTTATATTAAAATATGTATGTTTAGGTTAAGTTATTTTTCTATGGGCCTGTGTTGCCTGAAATAAATGGTATTATTATTATTATAATAAATTAAAGTCGATTTTCGTTTCTGTTTTTATGACCGCATTGTTCTTCTAAACTTCAAAATGGATTTTGATGCGGTTTTCAACATCAGTTAGAAAATGTATTTGAGAAGGTTTATATGTATACAATTTTATTTTTATTTTTTTATCTGGGGCATCTCAGAGTGTAACCACTAAGGTTCCGACTCTTTGACCGGACTTACCTGTGGCTGCCTTAAGCTCCTAACGAAACTTAATGCCTCCAGCCAGGGCGTAAGAACTATAAACTAAACGACTGCTGCTCGCTAAGGGCACCCCCTGTGGGGTACGAACCTCGGCTTAGGGCAGCTGAGTCGGAGGGAGGGTGGCAAGGGACCGACGGTGCCTGGATCAGTGTTTGGATTATTATCGTGGGGAGTTTGGATTACATGCTGCTCAGCTAAAACGCGTGCTGGCGCTTCACTTACAGTCAAGGGTCGAGGAGGACTATTCGTTAGTCGGGGATTTCGCGCGGGGCCTCGGCGGCGAGGTCGGAATGACGATCGTGTATTGTGTGCTCTTCTTTTGCGAACTGTACTAGTTTCCCTACGACTCTCCTGGAGGAGAGTAGTGGGGTCGTCTGGGTCGGTGAGTGCATGCCTTGGACGGCGGTTGGAACTAATATTAGAGGGGACATAACTTGCGGCCTTCACAACTAGAGCGTTGCGATGAGTGGCTGCTGAATCGAAGAAGCGCTTTGAAGTGCGCTTCATGAATTGGGCTATCGTGGGGATTTTGAGTTCAACGTGGAGGTTAGTGTTGCGAACGAACCAGGGGGCTCCCGTGATTTTACGTAAGACTCGGTTCGGTAGGGTTTGCATCTTATGGATGAGATGGGGTTTGGTGTGTGCAAAGACAGGACTCGCATAGGTCATGATGGGGATGTATACTAATTTAATATTAAACTTAAATATATTATAGAAATCGCGATGCTTTGTCAAGTCGTAATAACTGTGTGTAGCAGAGTTGGGTCACAAGTACTTAATAAATAAATCAAACATTACATAGCATGCCTGACCTTCTGACTTAAATTCTACACTTCAATAATAATTACTTCAACCATTACCAGCACGGCATTTCCACAAAACCAAATGAAAAACAAACTATCCGTCAGTCGGCTGAAAAAAGAATCGCGACCGGAAAAAGCCTGATTCGGAAAGTTCATTAGAACTCTTCTTTTTTCTAAAGAAATCCGCTCGACGATTATGGAACTCGCGATGCAAGTTACGGGCAATTTTCTTGTTTGAAGCCTTTTCGGTGTTTCTTTTCCGGTTAATTTAGATCATGTTGTTTTTTTTTAAGTTTTACTTTGTTTTTTGTGAAGGATTTTCAAGTGGAGTAAGTTAGAGAGCTCTATGCAACCTTGGCAATCCTAGAAACATAAAAATTAATGTAGTGTTTTGGTTTTCATTGGGGTATCTAAAATATTTGTTTTTATGTTGAATGTGAAATATCCAATCATATAACATCACGCCTGCATTCCCCGAAGGTTTAGGCACGCCAATGATACACCCACATTTCGCCAGTTATGTTAAGTCCCATGTAATTGGGGGCGAGCCTATTGCCATCAACCGGGCATAAATCCAGACTCAAGGCTGCTACTGAGAAATTTCAGATGAAAAAACTATAACACTTTGCCCAACCTGGGAATTGAACCCAAGACCTCACGTTCAGCAGTAGTGCAATCATATTTTGCATAATCATCAAAAGATGAGCGTAAAGCGATAAGAGGGTTCAGTCGCAGAATGTACTTTTCGCAAAATACAACCCATACGCAAAACGTACCCTTCTCAAAATGCACCATTCTCAAAATGCACCTTCTCAAAATGTACCATTCTGAAAATGCACCATTCTCACAATGCACCATTCTCAAAATGCACCTTTCTCAAAATGCACCTTTTTCAAAATGCATCTTTTTCAAAATGTACCTTTCTCAAGTTGAATTGTGAATTTCTGACATAGACAGACGTAAAAAGTATATTTTGTTAATGCGAACGGATCCAGTAAAACATTAATTTCACAAAATATCAATATCTTTACAAACGTCTCTAAGAACAGAAGGCCGCCTATCCATCACTGCACTTTTTAATAATCCTAGTCAACCACATTAAAACCACATACCAAATGCACTTCTTAATAATACCTTTTCCAAACACACTTCAACTCTTCAATCTCCAACAAAACGAGCAGTTGAAACCCATTTTAATAATCCCCCATCCCCCCTAATTAACACTCCATGACATTCCCCTTTTCCCTCATAGACTGGACTGAAGCCATCGGTCATAATTCAAAGTAAGCACGTGCTTAAGCAATTACTTAGCAATAAAACTACGTCGTTACCGTAATATGTTATAACTTAATTATGACGTCAGAATGCAAGACTGAACTTAACGAGATTTTATGACTTTTGTTTTGATGTGTGTTGTTTTAAGTTCGGATTTAGATGCATGTGCTGGGTGTGCCAATTAGGGTGAGAACTGTTAGTGTAGGATTAAACCAGATCAAAGTACAACCATTTCATGGAGATGGTTTAGATTTTATTAGAAACTAGTGATGCGTTGCGATGCATGATGCATGATCATGTTTTTTTTTTTTTTTGAATAATCAATGTCTAATAATCGATGCACGAAAAAGAATGACTCATTGTCCCGTTACGCTCATTGTCCCTTTGCGCTCATTGTATGCTTGCGCCGAATCAATGTTTTGTTATGACATTGTCACGTTAAACTATCGTCGGAAACCAATTTTACAGACAGCCAATTTTTTTGTAAGAAACCTTTTGCGGCGTGGATACAACAACAAAGCAAAGTTTCATCACAATCCGTCGAGCTATTTTCGATTTTTTGCGAGACTAACGAATGCAATTGATTTGTATATCAATAAAATATGTATCGACATAACAATCCCCATTTTAACATACATACATACCTACAATTTATAATTTATACATTAGATACAAAGTCAATAAGATAAGATAATCATTAATTTGCTCAAACATAAGTACTAGTACAATACTTACAACACAAATTGTCAGCATGCAAGAGATGTTAAAAGTAGAGATAAAAACAAATCATCAAGTTTGGCTTACGAGTAAACAATGGCAATCTTTTTACGCTTTATTTATGTACCGTACCTTTGAAAATGCACAATGCATAATAACAAAATTAATGACCTATTCCATCTCTTTCTGTGGATTACTTCTGGTTTATTATCCGGAAGATTCTATCTTTTCGGAAATTGAAGAATAAGCCCTTGGGCTCAAATACTACGTGAACGAAATAGCATCAATGTGCATATTTACAGCCGTATACTAAATTGAGTATCATTTCAGCCGAAAGACGTCCACTGCTGGACATAAGCCTCCCCCAATTGTGGTGGGTTTGCCATAATCGCCACGCTTGGCAGGCGGGTTGGCGATCGCAGTATGGTGTTAAAAATGCATAGAGAACGCTGCTGCCTATTCTCTTGTACGTCCCTTAGTCGCCTTTTACGACACCCACGGGAGGAAATGGAGTAGTGCTATTCTTTACGTGCGGCACCACACGGTACAATTGAGAATATGAAGTTGAATTTGAAAATTTGTCAAACTCTAGGATTACTTAAACTGATCAGCTGATCCCTTCAAATGTAGCCTGCGAAATTAAAGTTGTCTTACATGTTTTGAAGTTTACTCCTTATGAATCGATTTTTATACAAGGCCCCCGGTATGGAAATTTTAGGAGGAGTGAAATTAATACAAGCGTTAACTCAAAAGCGGTATATTTTTTTGCGCAACGTACCTTTCACTTTGAAATCACGTAATCATGCCGACGTGTACAGAGTATATTGCGCGACAGCTGACGCATGTAAGTATTAAGTTAAGTTTATGTATAATACATATATAAATATTTATATACTCGTAGGGTGTATCAATTCAAACACGAAAATTTCAAGAGATACACCTATAGGTGGTAAAGAAGCCATGGAAACAATTTTTTATTTTAAATCTGAGTATATTATAAATAAAAAAAATTACTTGATATGGTGATTAATTATCAAAAGGCACCACGCTCATGTGGCCACCGTTGCCTCGTCCGGGCGGGTCATTCATAGAATAAAAAAAAAAGTAAGTAAAGGTTTTTTGCAAAATGACTCAAGCAATTTTAAAATTACAATAATTATGTAAAATATAAAACATTTAAATAATTATCTTTTCGCAGCTATCGCTTTTTTACCACCTATAGATGTTTCTCTTAAAATATTTCGTGTATGAATAGATAGATACACTTTATATATACTTAAAGAGTATACTCCGGTCGTGCGTCGGAATTGACACACTTTGCAAAGATTTTTACCTTATGCAATGCTAACAAGTTCTCAAATTCAAATTCTCATTTCAGAAGTGCAAGTATTCTGCCTTAAGTAAGAATCAAATTCAAGTCTGCCTATCATTGTCCCACATATTTTGTCCAGTGCTAAACAAAATTCTCACTCTACTTTCCCCAAAAAGTCGGATAATCCACCTCCCTTCTAAAATATACACACTCCGTGTTATTTCTAGCACACATGACCTTAATATCATAGATGTCCTCAAAATCCACTTTTAAAATATATACGACATTACAGCTGCGTCATCCACTAATGTAATTTATCAAGAGAAATAGGGGCAGGTACACACTTGGTAGAAAAACCTTCGTAACTTGTAAGATTCATTAAAATAATAGTATCTATGATAGTATCTATGCTAATAATCTATACTAATAAACTAATAATAAAACTGAAGAGTTTGTTTTTCTTTTTAACGCGCTAGTGTCTGGAACTACCAATTGGACAACGAAAAAATCTGTTTGCATATGATAGCCCAATTCTTGAGGAAGGCTATGGGCTATTTAACATCACGCTAGGAACTATAGGAGCCGTGCAAAAGAGCCACAAAGAACGCTAAGTGAAAACGAAGTTCTAGTGCGGGCGGGCGATGCGATGCGACGGAGTGGGTCGGGGGGGACAAGAAATTTCACGTGGACGAAGTCGCAGGCACAATCTAGTGTAATAATAATAGTTAACTATAATGCAGGGTAAGGTATCGAGACCTAGTTTTGTTTTGATAAAAGTATTTAGGTATACTCTTGGTTCTAATTCTGTAGTAGATAAATGAGCTTTTTCAAGTTTATACCATAGGATATCATAAGAAACCAGGTCCGATGCTTTGGACAGGTCCAGGAAGCAGGCGTAAATAGGAGTGCTTCGGTCGGTGTAGTACGTGACAGCATGCTTAAAAGACAACACAGCGCTTTCTGTTGATAGCTCAGGTTTGAACCCGAACTGGCTATCGTGAGGTTATTATATACTTATTTAATTGTCTATTAAGCATGCTGTCAAATACCTTAGATATAACAGTTGCTAATGAGATAGGCCTTAGTTATTGCTATCAGCAAGATCGCCAGACTTATTTTTTGCTATGGGCATTACCACCGTCCGTATCATCTCCCCAGGCATATAACCATGTAACACGCAAAAACTATACAACAAGGCTAGATCACCTCATCTCCTCATCTCTGAGGAGATGAGGACCAGCATATTTGAGATGCTCAATGCTGAGCCCGTCATGTCCAGGAGATTTTCCACGCGACATGGATTTTATTATTTGCCTAATCTATTTCGACTTGCACTTTAATCCTAGTTCCTTGCCAGACTCAACATTCAGCACCGACTGAGAAGATCCTAGTGGAGACTTCACAACAAAGTATTCCTTAAAGAGGTTGGAAATCTCCTCAGGTTCACTTACGCCGCCGACGCTCACAAGGAGACTAGGCTTGCTATGCAACTTATTCGTGCTTTTCCAAAACAAATACTTAAATAATAAAATAAATGCTTATAAATGCTTGAATAACATTTATAATAATTTAAATGTTATATTCATTGCTTTCTTAATCTGATACTGTCAAAATTTCGCATAACTGATATTTTAATGAGACCATTGGTGACCCAGTGACCACAGGCAGGCACTTTGCTTTGTGTATTTAATTTCATCACCACTGGTCTCAAAACGGTGAAGGAAAACATCGTGAGGAAACCGACATGTCCTTGAACCAAAAATCCGAAGACATGTGACATCCACCAACCCGCACTGGGCCCGTGTGGTGGATTACGGCCTGTTATTAGATTAGATTACGCGTATTATTGATAGGAGGCCTGTATCCCAGCAGTAGGAACGTTATGTGCTGATTATGTATGTTATTTTAATGCCAAGTATTGTTAAACGGGGAACTACAATTATGACAGTTTGACAGCTTTTGTGTAGAAAATCTTCTGATAAAAGTTGTCTTACGAATTAAAAATCTGCCCTAAATTATAATATAGTAGTAAGGTATTACATATATTGTATACATCTTTTATCTTTACATACCGAGACTCCTCCATGCCTCGGAAAGCACGTTAAGCCGTTGGTCCCGGCTGTCATGCGTGGATCTTTGACAGTCGTTACGGGTCGTCAGAAGCCCAAAAAAAAAGGCTGACAATCAGTCTTTCCAAGGGGTATCGTGATACCCAGTTACTGGGTTGTGGAGGTCAGATAGGCAGTCGCTCCATGTAAAATACTGGTATTCAGCTGCATCCGGTTAAGACTGGAAGGCGACCCCAACATAGTTGGGAAAAGGCTAGGCAGATTGATTGTATTACAAAATTCATGTAGATCTTTACTATTCGATGTTTGAATAGCAAGTCTACGAAACGCCTACGGCGTAGCATGTTCGTAGCAGCGTAGCCACAAACCAACAGAGCGTAGCAACGAAGAAATAAAGTACAGAAATAACAAGCCTAGCTACATTCAACGTTTAAAAACAAGAAATACAATACATATTTACGTTCATTCTTTTAGAAAATGACTGGTCAAGTCAAAAGGTAAAATTAACTTTCCAATTATTACCGTACCTGTATTAAAAAAGTATAATCATTAGTCAAAGAAAGCCCATTAGCTATAGCAGTCACTTTATTCAAGGTGTAATTACTCAACTTCTCAGTTCCGATTCCGATTTAATTATGAAAAATGTATTTCTACTTTTACTGTTAAGTTTTTGTTGTAGTGACGTCACGAGAAGACAAATTGTTCTATTTTTATGTTAACTTAGAAGTTTTAATTTCAGGAACGAGCGAGATTTCATGAATGTTTCATTTTCATGCAAGATTTATCAGTAATATTGATTACAGGGTGACACAATGGGTGGTCTTATGGCTAAATGCAATCTTTTACAGACAATCTTTAGATGGGTTAAGGAGGAAAGTGAGGCAATACTGCAGGTAACCTGTGATGTACAATTTACATAAATACATATATAAAAAAACATATTAGAATTGTCTATATAAATATATACAATAATAATCATGAAACAAATACAAAGAACAAAAAAAAGATGTTTAGGTAGAGAGATAGTGTTTTTTATCATAATTTTTAAAATGGCCAAAATTTTGAGCACACCTTATCGACACAGGCAAGGCATTCCATAAAGGTACTGCTTGAACTGAAAAAGATTTATCATAGAAACTGTTGGAATACATCGGCATCTATAGTCTCAATTATGAATAACATTTACTGAAAAAAATAAAAAATAGTTCAATTACATTATCTACCCAAGACGGCCTCTAACGTACCCAACTTAATCATTTAATAACAACATAATTCACAACCAAAAAGATTTATAAAACCAACAAAATCTTCGATCAAAAATCACCCTCAAGTTTAGACGACATCAATTAGAAGTCCGACTCGCATGCAATGCCTACAAATGTCTACATATATCTTCACTGCGCTGCTAAATACCGATCAAATGGCAGTATGTTGCTAAACGGTGATATATTGGAGACAATTGGCGAAATGGATATTGAAATCGATAGATATACAGGAAAAATTTTTAGTCAGTGCGCAAATTTTGACAAATTAAACTTAAACGTGTTTTATTATACACCTATTTCTTATTTTAGCCTTAGTACAAAAAAATGAAGTTATCGTTAACGAAAGATGTTGATTTGAAACTGGTATAATGGATACTCGTCGCGCAATGCGCCGGCGGGCGGTGCGGTCAGTGAAGCGGAACGCAGTAGTAGGTACCTATCAGCTGTGCGCTCGCCCATTGATATTATTACGAATAGATTGTATCCATATTTTGCTGATTTCAAGTGAACCAAAAAAATGTATTGAACAAATAATGGAAATGTGTTCTATTACTGATACAGAACCACCAAAAAATTTGCGCACTGGCTAAAAACTAATCCTGTAAAGAACGAAAAACGAATGTTGTGAATGTGAAAGTGTTTCTGTCTTTCTGTTTGTGTGTTAATAGCGTTCATCCCACGGAAACTGGTAACGTCGCATTTCTAGAGATTTTTCGTGTTTTTTTTTTTTAATAAAATTTTATGAAGGTACCTTTTTTTTTTTTTTTTTGTCAGCCAAGCTCTATATTGATTTCACAGCTAAACTGTTTTCAAACTACTGAATGGATTCTTAAAATTATTTATGCATTATTTAGAATTTTAAGAATGAGCCATACAAAAACATGCCTGTATCTGCAAATATTTTGTTGTTATTATACTGTTATAAAAGTTTATAAGACCCTCAAATAGACAAATGTTAACATACACATTTTATGAATCATTATACTTCTTTTATTAATCCTGAAAGAGGATAGTGGCACTTTATGATATGTCTTTATTATGGTGACATTATTTTTATATTGTTACAGCTAATGGCTTACTTATTTTTAGTATATTTTTTGATAGAAACCGACCATTGTAACACCATAATGTAACTCTCAAAAGTTATAATTATAATTTGTTATGGTGAATAAAGAGTATACTCGTGGTATTCAATCTATCTATAGAGGAAATCAGTACTCAAAAATAATACACTCTTTTTCGGCAGGTAACAAGCGTGATATTGAATTTAATTTAAGAAAATACGTTTCAATACTTTTTAGCGATAGTGTAAAAAGTATAAAGGCGGCATCCCAAACACATCTCTTCACCACTTGCGCATCTTTAAATATTCATTATTTAACAGTAAAAGTATCGTAAATCAATAGAACTTTGTTAACATCATTTATATTATTTTTTTAAAGGCTACTGAACGATATACCACCTACTCGCTTATTCTAAATATTTTTTCAATTATGAACTCCGTAAATTATTTAATTTCTTTTTACTTTATTCGAACACGGACCTGTCTTTATGTAACTAAAACATTACACAATATCATCTACTCTGACCCTATATTCTACCTAACTCTTATCTAATTTCCTTTCTTTATAAGTCATACTTTTTAAAACCAGCATAATACTCCCCGCAATCTTGTTGGAGGGGATACAAAAGTACGCCAGTCTTGCAGGAGGGTGTACAAAAGTACCCCAGTCTTGGTCGAAGGTGCATAAAAGTACCCCAGTCGCAGTACAGTATCCCAAATCAATTAGCGGAGCCGCCTCGCAATTTAATTGCAACGAGCTAAGTGTAACGCGTGCCGCGAATTTCAATAGGGTAGAATTGAATTAGGTTTTATTGAAGTTCTGCTAAGTTTGGCGAAGGAATAGCAGACTGTGCTGTACTGTGTGGTGGTTTAGGGGTTATAATTTAGATTGGTTGGTGGTTTTGAAAAACGAATAATAAAAATAAATACAGAAAAAAAATTGTTTATTTCTCCATGTCATGTGATTTAAAAAAGGAACACGATAATAAAAATTCTACAGATTTCGGACCTTAAATTATAACTGCTTTCGATTTTTTTTTTTTTTTTTTCAATAAGTTCTATTTTTCTAAACGATATATTATAATTCGAACGTCAATTTCATTACACAGAAAAAAAATATCTGACTTATAAAAAATCAAAGGAAAAGTCAATGCAATTTCATTTCAATGAAAATTTAAATGTAGGCAAGTAATAATTAATTCAAACTTAAGAACATTTAAACGTATCTAACAATATTATTACTAAGCAAATTGACGACACACCCTCTAAAAAACCTTCATCAGCGTTACCAATCTCTAGTCGAAGCCCTCACCTATTAGGACGCACTAGAACTAATTTATGGTCACCCGACATCGCAATCAGATCGCCATGAATTGCGGCGACGAACTAGACCTCTGTCCCGCGCCAAATATATCAGTATCCCTTCGAAATGGAACGTGAGACCACAATTAGAGAGACTGTGGTGATGTATTGAGGAGACTGATTGGTTTTTGATTAGATGTTTTAAATGTTAAATGTTTGGTGATAAAGCTGTTGTTGTGAGACCACAATTAGAGAGACTGTGGTGATGTATTGAGGAGAGTGATTGGTTTTTTATAAGATGTTTTAAATGTTAAATGTTTGGTGCAAAAGTTGTTATTGTGAGACCAAGCTTAGAAAGACTGTGGTGATGTATTGAGGAGACTGGTTTTTGATTAGATGTTTTAAATGTTAAATATTTGGTGATAAAGCTGTTGTTGTGAAACCACAATTAGAGAGACTGTGGTGACGTATTGAGGAAACTGATTGGTTTTTGATAAGATATTTTAAATGTTAAATGACTGGTATAAAAGTTGTTGTAATAAACTAATATATAGACTTAGGTAAAGCTGCGGGGTAATTGCGTACAGTTACGATGATAATGCCTTTGATTTTGACAATCCAACAAAATTAAATAAATAAATAAATAATAAAAAGTTTTATTGATTTCTAAACTAGTGTTACAATATTTAGGTATGACACTGGATCCCACACTAGGATACCCTGTGTCGCAGGATCCATAAATCCAGTAATTCATAATCCAGGAATTCATTGCGTCAGTTTACGTTGTTGAGCAGAAGAATTATTTAAATATAACTAAGTTCTGCCCACGACTTCGTCCGCGTGAAATTTTTTGCTCCCCCGTTCCCCAATCCGTTCTCGAGATATCGTCAAAAAAGCCGTTCCATACAAAATGTATGAGAAAATTTATTTTCTTCTTGATTTTTTTTTTTTCGTGAATTTTTCGCTTGTCTTAATAGTTATTTTGCTATTCGGGGCGGAGACAAATCCAACAAACCAAAGATCATACAAATCGGTCAAGCCGTTCTTGAGTTATAAATGGTGTAATTTTATTTTATATACTTAGAATATGATTCAAAATCCTTCGGATTGTGATAGAAAGTGAGTTTGCATAAATTGAGATAGTGGTTTTTGTTTAGAGTCACAAGATATAATTATAGTGCTTGAGCTTATTACAATTGAACTTAATTCTTGTTGAAAATCAAAATCAAAAGTTATTTATTCAACCTGGGCTGAAAATCAGCACTTCTTGCACGTCAAAATTACATAAAAAAGTTCCCCAAAAACCTATATAATTTAGAATCGTTGATACTACGAAGACTGAATTAAACTGAAGAGAACCACATGATATTTTCAAAAAAAAATTGTCCCATGATAACTCACAGCGATTTGTCATTAAAAAAATGGACATGTGTGTTAATAACAAGACCGTTAGTACAACAATATCTAAAATCCCTTAAAATTTGAACCCCCAAACACAAACGCTGAGCGAATCAATTCTATACGGACTGAGCTCAAACACTATCGCTAATAGAAACCAATCTAGCGCTCGCTTAGCAAACGAATAGCTACATAAATCAAGCTACTCAAATAAGCCGGGCGAATCTAGGGCTGTGATGTAGCCAAACAGCGCCAGTCAGCTCCTAGCCTCAATGACCCTACAAATTATAGGCTCGGCTAGTGTTGTTCCGTGTTTGCGGATATCCTGGGATCCGTGCGACCCCGCGATACTTAATTGTAACATTAATTATTGGTAGTGGATAAATAGAACCGCTATTTGTCTTTTGAGATACATAACAGATGGAAACTTCTTCATCTTTTAACGAGAAAATATATAAACAGCCAAATTTTCCATTCATCACAGAGAATAATTTATATTTGCGTTACAATATTAAATTTCGGCTTAATTACGGAACAAAGCGTTTCGAAACACGTGTAAATACAATATTCTGATGAGATCTACCAAATTGCCGGCTTTAATTTTAATTTTTATATCGTCAATTGAGTTGACCTTCGTTTGAATACACAGAATATTCAGTACAATAAAATAAAGCTTCATAAAATATATTACTTTACTTTTACGTGAACAAAACTCACTATAAACGATGTCAAAAATAAAATTTCAAAACTACTCATAAGTCTTGAAAAATACGTATCCAATAACATAAATTCTATCAAAACGTCGGGTGGTATTAAAAATCGGTTTGATCTCGGATCTCGCGACTAATCCCGGGAAATATCCGCTTAGCCCGACCGTCGGGAATTGAGTGTTTGTCGAATACTGAACAGCGTTCCCGTGAACGACAATATTTTGTTTCAGTGCGAATAGACTAGTTTTATTGACTGTTGAGTCCTGACTCCGCTTAATATGGACATGGACAAAGGGTATTTTCTAAGGGTGGAATGTTAACGTTTTATGTGAACATGATATTGACACGGGGAGAACGAAATGAAGTCATGTTTGACGTCAGACAGATAATATCGTGTCTGTTATTGTTTTAGACATGTTATTCTTCGAAAAGAGTTGAACTAAATCCGAATTTAATGTTTCTTTTATGTTCGAAATAAAGATACCACCTAAGCACCAATTTTGTTATTAATAAAATAAAATACAAAAACATGATAAGTCAGCTGTGTACACAAGAAAAAAATTACATCGTACATACATGGTATCATTAACGGTAGCTAAAATCTATACTCTACACAAATAAATAAAACTGAAGTGTCTGTTTGTAATGACAAAAACAGCTTTTTAATAAATACTTAAGAAACTATACACGGTACATAAAACAGAAAAAAAAAATCTAATTTAAAAAAAATACTCAGTGTCCCAAAAATTGTCTGTCTATCTGTTTATTACTGCTAATTTTCGAAACAGCTGGACCGAGTTTGACGGGACTTTCAATGTCAGATAGGTGATATTAAATGTAATAAAAAAGGTATAGGTACTTTTATTTTAGAAGCCAACGATACCGCGGGTCGCAGCTAGTAGCTAGCTAAATGGTAAAAAAAAAACAGCAGTAGTATATATATATAATGAATTTAAAAGGAAAACTATCACAGCTAAGTAGACTATACAAGTTACCAAGTAATAGTTGACCAAACAATTTTTTTTTTTTTTTAATATTCTGTTTTTTATTTTCCAACTACAATAATAAGTTTTGTTCTTGGGATAAATTCATCCCAACTACGGAACCCTTCATTGTGCGTGATCTGACACGCAATTGGCCGGTTTTCTATAAAATCACGCTTGTTTTTCCTGAAGGGTTAGGCAGAGGTGTACCTTCAGTACACCTTCATTTCGCCAGCGATTGTGCCTATACTAAAAATATTCCATTCATTATTCAAAAACTTCAACAATCAACATTTACACGATCAATACTGACACAACTTACTTTAAACATACACTTCTTAATTGACTTAAAACTTAAGCGGAATGATGATCATTGGATTCGAATCCTCTCGACATGTAAATTGAAATTTTAATTGACAGATCCGATATCGTTCCGTGGATTGGAAGTGTGTCAAAATTATAAAAGCAAATCGTGTCGACGTTGCAGTCGGGAGGGAATCGATCCGGTCTCAATTAAAAAAAACACCGACTGACTAATGCAACTCGGGGATTTATTCCGCAAGTCTATGTGCTTGCGTTGATAGATTCTTGAATGGAATACGTTTGTTGGGTTTGAAAGGATTTTAAACGAGATTTTAGAATTAAGAAGGGTTGATGACCATATATATTTATCATAAATATCGATTGTGACCAACTAGTCGATGCCCAAAAAGGCTCGACTGGCTGTTCACAATGGTATGCTGGTGCCTACGCTTATGCATGGAAGTGAATGTTGGGTGTGGCAAAAGAAGCATGAAAGTATAATAAATGCTGTGGAAATGCGTTCCTTGCGAAGCATGTGTGGCGTGACTATAAATGATAGGCAGAAAAATGATGTGATAAGACAACGGTGTGGTTTAAAAGAAGATGTAGTGACAAAAATTGAAAAGAATATGCTTAAATGGTTTAGTTGTGTTGAGAGGATGAATGAAAGGCGACTAATAAAAGGTATTGTGAGTGGAAACGCCGGCAGGGGACGCCCTAGGAGATCATAAATAGTGACCTAATTGCGGTGATGTTCTCCAGAAAGGTCAGGTGCATAGCACTCGCAACCGGCGGTCGTGTATGAGTAGATGTATGAATGTAAACGAAGCAAAAAGAGTATGTAAGGAGCTTAGCAGGTGAGGTTCTATAGTTTCTGCCTACCCCCATGGGAAAAAGGTGTGAGTATCTGATGATATTCATCCAGCTGTTTGAGTTGTTTCATGTTGTTTGATTTCAGCTGTTGGAACCATTGTCACTAGGATTAGCTCTTTAGAGGTATGAGGAAAAGGGTATAAAGTTCACTCATACTCTATAGTAAAGGGAGGATCCTCCGACCAGACGGGTGTTGTTTCTGGTGGGCAACTGCCCGACAGTTGATGTCGGGATGTTGTATATTATATGCTAGTCGCGCAGTAAACTCTGATAGCGCGATGCAGGATTTGTGACGTAAGGTCTTTGATGCATAGTTCGCATATGGCGTTGTTGATAGCGCCACAGCTCTAAATCAATGCTCTGAAAGAGCACTGGTGGCCCAGAAGTATCGGCGGAGACTTGTTTTGGTCAAGTTGTGGGTCATAAGTTCGAACTCCGAATGGCGCTTTACTGTGTGTAAATTATTTCATCAACACTGCTCTCAAAACGGTGAAAGAAAACATTATGAGGAAACCGGCATGTCCTAGAATCAAAAATTTTTAGACATGTGACATCTAGCAACCCGCCCTGGACCCGCGTGGTGGATTATGGCCCACTCCTTCTCACTGAGAGGAGGCCTGTGTCCCAGTAGTGGGAAGATTATAGGCTGATTATGCTATAAATGTAATGTTAGTTGAGATGGTCATTTGTTTTGTTGCCATATCTTAATTTTTTACGAATAAAAGAACCTTACGGATATTTCTAACCAAGAAGTACTTAATAACCTATATGATTATGCTGACTAGAAATCAAAACGTCTATGCCAAGTATTGCCTAAACCTTATATTGACTAGGAAGCACAATGCCTACCTTGCAATACGTCTATACAGTATTTGAACTAAACCTTATTCTGACTATGAACCAAAATACCTACCTTAGTATATGTCTATTATTTTAGCAGAAGAAAGGGAGTACTTTTCTAGCCGTTGTGTGGTCACAGTTTTAACCTAACCTAACCTACAGTTCAGACGCCCCTTAGTGTGAGTTTATTTTAACCATCTCGCCTGCTCAGAAATTATTGCATTTTAGTCATTGTGCTTGTTTAACATTTTGATCTCTAGGTGATTTACAGCTTAGGCAATTTGCTGTGTAGACATTAATTTTAGGCAGTTTGCTTCGTAGACGAATTGAAAGTTAGACACTCTGATCATAAAGTCTTAATAAAAGCAAGGCACACTCATTAATGTTTACCTTATGAGTTCCTTAAGTATTGATACGAGTAAGATCCCGAAAGTTTAGTGCTACTCGTAAAGAACATTAACGTATATTAGAAAATCTATTTTGTTAACATAAGATAATATACCTCTAAATCGGCTGACATTTTTATCGTCTTGTATAAAATAGGGTATATTATTATTATTAATTCGTTTATTTCAGATCAAATTTAATCCATAAAAATTACAAATTATAAAAATACATTAATTCAGACAGATAATAAAATAAAATACAGAGAAATAAATTATTACAATTACAATACCATTACTTATAATTACCTATTGTGTTAGTGAAATCTTATGAACTATGTTAGTCAACACCCATCACAATATGCATCCATTTGTACTGGATGGGGCAATCCGCACGAGATACAACCATCTGCAGGATACTGTTGCTACTGCCTCGCACGCGTATAATATAATAATTATGTAAATGGAGTAGAAGCCTATGGTATGGATATTTTACATTTTATAATTTTTCAATAACGTAGTAAGAAATTTATCTATCAGTAAATACAAAACAAGTTTAAAAAATAATCATACTTGAACAATAAAAACAGAAAAAAAAAGAAATACAATATCGATTAAACATTATCGAAATTCAAATCAAACACGCTACTAAATGCGCGGAATTTATGTTGGAACTTTTACAATCTCAATGGTACTAAGTAATATGTAAGTTCATGTATGTCTTTTATTCCACTTACACAACACACCATATTATTTTTCTGACGGTAAAAAAGTCATCCGGTATATTGTATCTACTGTGTGTATAAATAAGAAAATAAATAATATAAAGTGAAAAAAAGAAAATCTCTAAAGTGAAGAAAATGAAGAAGAAATGAATGAATGAATGAGAATGAAGTGAAGTGAAGTGAAGTAAATCTCACCCATGCTACTAAAACGTCAATGTAACCTAACCAACAAATTGGAAAACTAACTCAAGAAAACACCCTTCATTAAATTCCCAGTCTCCGAATAAGCCAAATCATCACTTAATTTACTACCTCTTCCACCCAAATGGAATACCTAAATAAAGGAGTACCACACTACAGCCACTAAAGCGCCAATTACTCAGTAAAATCGCCAGACTTACGTCAAATAAATGGCGGCAAACCTTTCAGAATCGGTAGAACTTCACACACTCGCCAATCGGATCGGCACTCATCCGTCAGCGCTAATTCGAGTCTTCTATCTCGATCAAACTAATCGCATCGATAAATACTGTGCCAGTATCGATTCGCGAATCGAGTGATTTAATCGAGAATTATACCGGTCATGTTAATTGGTGCTGGCTATTCGTTTGAATGTAATTTACGCGTGTTTCGGCTCATGTTGGCTAATGATGTGGCACTAATTAGGGATAAAATGAGTTAGGTCGATTGGGTATCGATTTGAGGTGTGAGAATTTTGGTTTCGTTCGCTCTAATTGTAACTATTTGCCTTGAAGATAGTGTTTTCCAGGAAATGTGGTTTTATTTTGAAACAATCTTGGTGATCGTAATGAGTAAATGCTAGCGCAGATTGGAACGGGCCGCGTTCCAACGCAACACATTGCAAAAATCCTTCTTCATCACTTTTGTACAGTGGCCAAGCACATATTACCACAAGCTGTCAAATTGTCTCGTTCGATTTAAAACTTTATCATCAAGATTCTAAAGTTTAAAATCGTTTGGAGAAACTTGACAGTTTTGTGTAGCTTGATATGCTGGCCACTGTACATTTTGAATAATCCAACGCACTCTACCGGCGAGCCGCACCGCACTTTTATGTACTGTGCGGTTTCATAACTTGTCTAACTTACCTTTTTAAACCAATTTTTTCATAAGCTAAGTAAATCTTCAAAACAATCGACTATCACACAACACCACACACACTGGGCAAACGGTCGTCAACACTCATTCTTTCTTTGTATGGAAAGGGGTTACAATTGTGATTTAAAAAAATTATAACACAGTGCCGTGTACTTTTTCAGATAGGTCTAGACTCTCCTGGGGATGTGTAATAGTGGATGTACTTGTAGTAAAGGAAAACAGCATTTTTTTCTAAATAAGGAGATATATTCTCACCAATCACCATCCATTAAGTCGGCAGGAGCACGTTGTCGACCTGTCGCGGACCGACCCATGAGGAAATTGAACGAGAACATTCAAATAAACATGGCTACCGAGAGCGCGCTAGTGATGTTAGTATTATTTAGTAACATTTAGTGTTGGGATTCCAACACTCTAGTAGACTAGATTCATCTATCTTGCTACTGTAAATGTCGCGCTTTCTAGTGAATTGTTAGGCAATTAAGTTTATTTAAGTACTTTATGTGTTTCTTACGCCAGCACTAGCTGCCGTGTGGTTAAGAATTAAGTTCTGTAATTGTTCCCATGGGTGACGTTACAAAGAAAGTCAGCGGCATATTTATAAGTATAATATATCCGCGTCTAAAACTTTTTAATTGTATTTTAATATCTACATAATGGTTATGATGACTGCCTCATTGGTCTCTTGGTCGAAAGTGAGATTGCTGAACATGGGGTCCTAGAGTCAGGATAAGTGTAACTGTGTTTTTTCATGAGGTATTTCTCAATAAAAAAAATATGTATGTGTGTATAATGTTATAAAGGAACAGCGAGAGCATCTGTTATTGCGCACATTTATGTACTTGTGCACTATAATATCTCCGTTGAGATTGGCCGCTGTGACCGAAATCGGCCGGGAGGTTATTATTAACATAGGAAGTCAGGGATGTATTTAACCAAAAAAGCAAATATCTACACCAAAACCGACTTTGCCAATAACACAGTATGGACATTATAGGCAAAAAAACCGGCCAAGTGCGTGTCGGACCACGCACAATGAAGGGTTCCGTAGTTGGGATGAATTTATCCCAAGAACAAACTTATCAAGTAGTTGAAAAACATGTTTTCCTATACAGAATGTATGGGAGAACATTTTTTTCAACTGTAAATGTAAGTTGGTCGCCAATTACTCGATAAATTTGTAAAGCCTACTTAGCTGTGATAGTTTTCCTTTTAACTTCGTTATATATAGGTACTACTGCCGTGAAATTTGAATTTCTAACTACAACCGTTTAGTTAGAGGGACACTTGACTCTAACGAAAATTGGTACTTTAAAGCTTGATAAGTCACGAACGGTTTACTTAATCAAAAAACGGTTTTCCCAAACCCCTAATATTTTTGAAAGACCTATCCAACGATATCCCATACAATGGGAAGGACGAAAAAAAAATATCATCCCCACTTTACATGTAGGGGAGGCGCCCTAAATAATTGTTTTTTTCAAAAAATTATTTTACCACTTTTTTGGCGTTATTAACGTGTATACTCATGCCAAATTATAACTTTCTAGTACCAATATTTTTTGAGCTAATCCGCGGACAGTCAGACAGACGGACATGGCGAAACTATAAGGGTTCCTTGTTGACTACGGAACCCTAAAAAGTTTAGCCTGACAAAACAAAATTCATATTCATATTCATATTTATTTGCATTCTATAATGTTTAAACAGGTGTTACAAAGGCTTAAAGCTAAGGTACAATTACGGACCCTGTAGGGCACAGCAAAATATTAAAATAATTATTAAAATAAAATATAAAATTAGGAAACAAATTAACAATCAATATTTTTTTAATATGTTATTAAAATTAAATTAGGTTAATATACATTTATTTTGTTGAGATAAGTTATTGGTACATAATAAGTATTTAGTTGGTCAATTAATTATATCACATTGTGTTTATCTATGTCTGTATGAATGGTTCTATCTATATGACTAGCTGTTTTTGGTGTCTGCTTGTGTTAAATGGTTCTTTGCGAGTGTGCGCACCACAATTGCATTCAAAGAGAAGTAGAGTAATAGTCAGTCTAAAGACAGTCTGTACAGTCTTAAACTGGTCTTTTTTTGCTGACGCCGTGGCTTGCACGTGCGTCATTTCATTACTATAAAAATTCATACATTAAAATAAATCAGAGAGTGCGATTACTGCTATGCGGTGACTAACATTAGAAAAAGGAATCGTCAACAGTTTAACTTGTAAACACTATTTATACGTAATAAACCTAACGGGAACTAAATGGTCTTTTCTCTATGCACTTCAACTTTAACAACAACTACTCTACTAACCTAACCATACAGTCTTTGACTAAGGTCTGAGAGACCAATGTGACGGAAAATATTTACGTCTTTACGTTTTCGACGTAAATTGTCAACATTAAAAGTATAATTTGATAAAAATTAAGGGAAATGGGTAGGTAGGTCTATCGTCACAAAATTCCTTTAATTCCCTTGGGAGTAGCGCAGTACTCTCCTGTCTCAGCCTGGTGTGACGAAGATCGCAGCGGGTGTGCCATGCTGTAGACGGCAGGGATGGTGACGGTCTGGTATTGAGCTCAACGTGGCCACGCGGGAAAATAGGTACCCGGCACGGAGCTTGGTGATTGCCAGATTAGCCGGGAGGTTGGAGGTGGCCCGGAACACAGCGTTCGCGTTCCTCCGAGAGGCTCCGATAGAACTTCGGTGTTAATAAGCGCGACCTCAGTCATAAATATAGATTTTATGTACCAAACAAAACAATTAACTATTAACTATCAACCAACTATTTCTAACGGAGCAAATGTATCACAGTTAGTTGTCATATTTATATTACAATCCTACCACAAAGTTTTATTTTATTTTTTATCCGTGCTACTTTTTACAATGAGTTTGTAAAAAGTAGCACGGATAAAAAAAAACCGTGCTACTTTTTACAAACTCTGTAAATAAATTAACACCCAACTACTGACGGTCGGTAAATTCATTCATACTATAAAAGTGATACGGCCCAAGATTAACGACGAACATTCTTTACAAAACCGTTTAGGTCACAAACTAAGCGGAAACTTTCTTTTTTTTTTTTATTCAACCGCGAAAAATTCCCGAATGGCGCGAGTTCTCAATAAATCATCATAACCGACGCCATCTTTGAATTTCTATAAAAAAGTTTGCGCCTCAGAAATGTAAAATTGCTTAAGTTTCTGTATAAGTACAACAACTTAACCGTTATGTATTATACAGATGTAAGTATTCTTAGTTGAACTTTTGGTTTTATTAGCGGTATAATCGCGTGCGTTTAAAAATTTTGGCTAACGTTTAAATGGGTGAACAGAATTCTTAATTTATTTTGGCGTTGCTTTGGTATAATTGTTTAACTTAACTATAAATTGGACAAAATTACTGTTCCTACCTTTTCTATTAAACTACCACTAGAAATATACGATAAACTTACCCGCTTTAAAACGCAATAATACTGTATTTCCAGTTTTTAACGACGACTTTTTATTGAAGTAATAAAATATATTTTTCACAAAAACCACAAATGCAGGTAATCAACCAGTTGCGGGTGGGACAGGGACTTACTAGAGAATGGGCAGCAGCGTTCTCTATGCATTTTTAACACCATACTGCGATCGCCAACCCGCCTGCCAAGCGTAGCGATTATGGCAAACTCATTGGGGGAGGCCTAAGTCCAGCAGTGGACGTCTTTCGGCTGAAATGATAAAAATCATGATGTACCACTTGCGGGTATACATAAAAACAATTATAAAATATGTCTTTATTTACCAATCTACACTGAAAAGACTGAAGCCAAACACTTTCAGCTGAAAATTCGCGTATCTAAAGAATAAAAGTGTATTGAGCTCACAACTCGTACTACGATATGACAAAATTTCAGAGCATTTTCATTCATTCTGCGTCTGCCGATGTCGTTCATACTTCAACCAATTTCGATCAGCTGAAACAGTCATTCCGAGTGTCTTAGGCAATAATTGCTTAAGATACCCGGAATGACAATGTCTTTCATTTTGTCAATACAACAAATCAATTGCTTCAAATTGTTTAAACAATTCGTAATTTTTTTAATGTCAAAATGGTCATCATCATCATCCACAGCCCGACTTCACCCACTGCAGAGCATAGGCCTCTCTTTCCTTGTGCCAATCCCCAAGTTCCTGTGCCAGCCTCATCCAGGTTCTAACCGCGATGGCAACAATGTAGTCCACCCATCTCACCGGTGGACGACCGACACTTCGTCTTTCAGTCCTTGAACGCCACTCGGTCACTACTTTACTCCACCTGTCATCACTTCGCCTTGCCAGGTGTCCTGCCCAACTCCATTTGAGTTTCATTACTCGTTTTCCGATATCAAAAATCTTCGAACGTCTGCGAATCTCGACGTTTGGGACTCTAGACCGAGTCTATAAGACTTATGCCAAGCATGGAATGGAACGCTCCATGGCTCTGTCAGAATACGGAATAGCGGGGCTGCTGGGTACTGAGAGCCGTGGTTTATTGACAAGAATTCATGAAAAGAGGTTTTAGCCTTAAACGCCACGATGGCCAAGGCGTCTTGGCGAGTTTCACGTCAGAGCCTCGTTCGTCATTCAGCAGGGGCATCGCGTGCAGGAGAGGTTGACTTGGTTTCTTTTTGATGATGTAGATGTTATGCCACCCCCCTTAGCCCCAAAAATGATAGAGAGGGGGGGGTCATAATGATTGGGATTGTCATATTGAATGTGTTGCGCAATTTGGGTGCAGGAAGACATAAGAGACTACAAAATAAATAGAAGGACCAAGGCACACTTTGCATTGCATAATCAGCCTATAATATTCTCACTGCTGGAAAGCCTCCTTTCTGTGAGAGGGAGTGGGCCGTAATCTACCATGCGGGCCCAGTGCGGGTTGGTGGATGTCAGATGTCTTTGATATTTTCAGTTCTAGGACACGCCGGTCCTCACTATGTTTTTCTTCACCGTTTTGAGAGCAAACGATTAAGGAAACACTTTGCTTAGCAGGTTATAATTTATTTTACATACCAAAAACAACGCCGAGTCCTTTCCTCTAATCTAATAACGGAAACAATAAAATACTTTCCCTTCATCCCGGGCCACATTACAAAAATAAACAGCATGGCCCATAAAGTAATTATTCATACCCACCCGGTATGACGTGAATGCAAGATATGGCAAACTTCACACAAAATAATATAGAATCTTTTAATCTTTTACTCCTGCTAGTAAGCTTAAAAAAAGTTTATTTTACGTCAATGTTTTGTGTGTTTATTTTCAATCGCTTCAATTGCATTTGGTAGACAATCAATTTGAGCATCAATGTGTATCAATCACGTAAAAATTGACAAGTTGTTTAGTGCCTTAACGACTTTTTTACTCTTTAAACACGTCATTTAAACAATGGTACCTATTGACTGAAAGTAAAGTACCTTATTACAAGATTTTGAATACCAAAATGTAAAGTCACTTTATAATATTACCCATTTTTGCACACTTGGCTGCAATCCACGCGCCATTTCTGTGTCAATGGCTCGCCACGCAATATTGAACCTTCCGTCCATTATCCCACGCAGTTATTAATTCCCAAATAAAAACTATTAAGTATCGTGACGATGGCCGTTATTGGATGCTTCTCATGCCCAACTTTATTGCACTCGTAAAAGTCGTAACATTTATTTACGACAATACTTTACCGTTGTATGTTCGTGGTACGGGGGCATAACTCTCCGCTTCGGAATAATCAGTGTAGTTTTTAGTTTCGATTGGTTGTTTGAGCAGTTTTCAATTTAATAATTCATTAGTTAGGTGTTGGTTTTTGACCTTGATTTCTGCTTGCTGAACTTTTGGAGCCATTTTTCTTTTTTTAGGGTGCCATATTCAACAAGGACCTCTTTTGTTTTTGTATACTTTTATAATTGTGTTTTTAGTTTGTGATCTTCCTATGCGAGTCACAATAAATACTTTTTCTTTCTTATAGTTTCGCCATGTCCGTCTGTCTTTCCGCAGCTTAGCTCAGAGACTCTTAGTACTAGAAAGCAGTAATTTGGTATGTAGGTAATTAATATGTATACCACATATTAATTACGCCGACAAAGTGGTAAAATAAAATCTTGTTTTTTTTTTTAGGGTGTCTCCCCTACACGTAAAGTGGGACGATTTTTATATTTCTCGTCTTTCCTAACGATGGTATATCGTTGGATAGGTCGTTCAAAAATATCGACGGTTTGTGAAAACCATTTTTCGACTTAGGGATCCGTTTGCGTAACATTAAGCTTTAAAGTGCTAATTTTTGTTGAGTCAAGTGTCGTCGTCGTCCCTGCAAGCTAAATGGTTGTATTTGGATACGTGAAAAAATTCACAGCAGTAGTAGGTACATATAACGAAGTTAAAAGAAAAACTATCATAGCTAAGTAGGCTTTTGATAGTCAACTAACTTACATTTACAGTTGAAAAACATGTTTTTTACTACAATGTTAAGTTTGTTTTTGGGATAAATTCATCCCAACTACGGATAAACGGACCCTTCATTGTGCATGTTCCGACACGCACTTGGCCGGTTTTTTTTTATGTATGGTAATATGATTACAAAAACGTATGATAGCCTGACTGATGGTAATTGGATACCGCCGTCTACAGGCGCGTTTCGGCGACGCGCGACGTTTTGTCTTTTTTTGGTTTTGTTCACAAATATAAATCTCATTTACAAAAGTAAGGTGAACAAGGTGGACCGCTGACCTTGTTAAGGCAGCAGGAATCCGCTTGATGCGGGAAGCACAGAACCGGTCGAAGTGGCAGTGCTTGGGGGAGGCCTATGTCCAGCAGTCGTCTTTCGGCTGAAATGATGATACAAAACTAAGCAGTTCCTACCAAATCTACTATCTGTAGGCAGTATAAATATATATTCCGTGCGAGCATCGAAGCCCAGAGGGGCAATTCCTGTAGGTTTTACAACGGTCGCATTCTAATCTGTCTCGATCCGTCAAAAGTTCCTAAATTTTTGACAAGTCTTTGACATTGATAGTAGCTGAAATGAGATATGATGCAGTGGCTGAACGATCAGATCTGCATCAAACAAGCAATCAAGATGAAAATCAACGAAAAAACAAAGAACTTAGAAATTTCAAAGATCCAACTACCATTAAACCAGCGAACAACAAACAAAATAACCCCATACTTCAATCACTTCATTCCATACAAACAGAGCGTGATTTAATTGTACTGCCTCATATTGACTCGATCCGGAATAATTCGAGCTCAATATGTCGACAAACGCAACGCCGCCATGACAGATCATTTTGCAGCCATTACTCCAGATAATTTAATGCTCTTGATAGATTTATTGGTATGGGACACTGGGTAATGGGCTAATCGGTTTGGTGATACTCGTAATACACCGTGGCATTTTATTCGTCTTACAAAGACAGCCCACTTCATGTATCCAATGATTACGAATCATTCATGTAATTTTTAATTTATTTTTAAACATTTGTTTTTTTTTTTTAAATTCATTATGACGCATGACATAGTTTAAAACACCTTGTTACGAGTGCAGTCCGAGTCTTGTGATACAAGGGCGCCGCAGAATGGATTTAGATTAAGTTTAAGTTCCAATAATAAGAAACACATTTTTGCGTTAGGGTGAATGAACTCTGATAATGATATCGCCGCTCCATTCCGCGGCGCCCTTGTAACACAAGGCTCGGACTGCACTCGTAACAGGCTGTTTTAAACTATGTCATGCGTCCTAATTAATAAAAATAAAAAATTCAAATGTTTTTTTTTTTTTTTTACATGAATGATAGTAGTCATTGGATACATGAAGTGGGCTGTCTTTGTAAGACGACTAAAATGCCACGGTGTATAGATGCAAGTTTTATTTGTATGGAAAGAATAGGCAACCTGGCAAACAAAAAACGGTGGCAATTGAGTAGGTGGTAAGGCAAAATTAACATTGATTTACGGCGCAAAGCCTGAACTGGAATGGTTCAAATTGGAACATTGGAAGAGGGTTCCACGAAAGGACAGAGAATAGAGTACAAAAAAAAACCGGCCAATTACGTGTTGGACTACACACAATTAAGGGTTCCGTAGAAAAAATATCTGAAATCCTTACAATAAGCCCTTTTATTTGATGTCACATGGTACAGGTCGCCAATTTTTTTTTTCTCATTTGTCCCCTAAAAGTAACCCAATACTCGAAGTTCATCTATTTACGTTACCCGTCCGTGTGTAGGGCACAGAAGTTCTTCTGTGTACCAAATTTCAACTTAATCGGCCCAATACATTCGGAGCAGATCGGCTGTGAAAGAGGAACGGACAGACAGACAGATACACGTGTGATCCTATAAGGGATCCGTTTTTTCCTTTAGAGGTACCGAACCCAAAAAAATGAATGTCAGTATTTTTTTTTTTTTTTTCACTTTTTCGTTATGGTCCTTACCCCATACCAATTCGTATACCACTACTTGCTATATAAACAACAGTGACAAGAAGTATTATCCATACTAATATTATAAATGTGAAAGTAACTCTGTCTGTCTGTCTGTCTGTCTGTATGTTACGTTTTCACGCCTAAACCGCTGAACCGATCGTCATGAAATTTGGCAGAGATATAGCCTGGGATACGGAGAAGGACAGAGGCTACTTTTTTACGCGATATAACCGACATCCACGCGGGCGAAGCCGCGGGCAGAAGCTAGTAATATCATAAAGATAAAACAAAGTGGATTAAATACGTATTATCGAAGCTAACTCATAAACTACTCAAGCAAAGTTAATACAATGTATATGGGAACACCACGTAAGCTAGGAAACCCTTTTTCCTTTACCAAATGAAATTCCTTTTCAAAATCGGTCCACAATTAACGAACATCATTGAAAATACAAAAAAAAAAATACATACATACCAACATTATAACCTCCTCGTTTTTTGAAGTTGGTTAAAAAGAAGTTGATAGATTAAAAACAAATAAATTTTAGTTCAAAACGCACAGATTAAAACGATTTGATAATATTTGCATAGTTAATACACATAGAAACTATACCATTATAAAAAATGGTCCTGATAAGATAATACTCCAACTGATTCATGATTTATAACCAAAGCTTATGTTTTCGACACCAAAATGGATCTACCTACAGAAGTTCTTGTGCATTGACAGTTGAAGATTTATAGGATAGAATAAAACAGGTATTGCTGAAGCCGTAGTTTGATATTAAAATTTTAAATCAAACTCATATCGGAACGGGAGGTTTAGTAGTTATTTTTAGAATCATTTTAGATTCATTCGTTCGTCTCTATCAACATGGCTTCTGGTCTAAGTGAATGCAGTAAGATGTAAGATCAAAATGACTTTTAAAATACCAGGATAATTGTATAATTGTTGATCCTAGTAATTAGAAAAAGGAAAGAAGTTAGCCTATGAATTTCAGATACATACTCGTAAGATCAAGATTTTTTAGATTTAGATTTATTCATAAAACAATTTACATTGTGTTGAATATATAAACATGCAATTTTACACACAAATACAAAGAACTATGAATGATTAATAGAACATTACAAGTGTAATTCAAAAATGTCAAACAGGTTAAAAATATGATGTCAAACAGTTTTCAATATTTGTTTATTTATTTATTTATTAAAACTTTATGCACAAGTAAAAAAACTGTACAAAGGCGGACTTAATGCCTTGGGCATTTTCTACCAGTCTACCTTAGGGTGATGCAGAGATAATACACAGTAGGTGCAATAACAGAAAAAACAATTTTGAAGATATTTATAGCTAAGATATAAGAATAAATACATAAATACATACATACAACTAAAAATAAAAAGTTATGAGAGTTAAACAAGAAAACCTACAAAAACTTAATTCTGAGACGAATCTGCCAACTTCTTGTGTATGTGTTCTCGAGCTTTCACTTTAAATGTGAACTGATTGGTTACCGTCCTGATATTCTGAGGGAGCGCATTCCAAAGGAAAACCGCCTGGACAAAGAAAGAAGATTTTATGAAACCAGAGCGATGAGAAGGACAACGAACAAAAACAATTTAAAATATAATGTCAAAAAGATTCTAGATTATACTATATACAGATTATTCATTTATTATTGTGTGACAGTGATCAATGATCTTAACAGCTTTGCAATGCGCAAAGCATTACCGAATTTTCAACCTTAGTCCAACTGAGAAATCAGCACCAATAATTATCGATGAAACCCTGGACTACTATTCTGTCTATAGTTGAAAATCTTTACCCTAAATTAACTGATACATCACCCACATAAATTCCTAGGTTATCTTACATACACTACACCACACAGCACATAACATAACTTACTAAAACCAAGTTAAAACAACGCAGGCTTTGGTCTCATTAGTACTTGCAAAGTTCAAAGTTTAAGCCGGATAATATGGTGGATACAATTAGTAAAGTAATTAAATGCGGGGATGTTTAACACAAGTTACCCTTTTTCAGAGAATTATTGAACGTGATTAAGCTGGTTATAGAAAGGATTATTAAAGGTGTTCATAGTGAAGATTCTGATAAATCAATGAGTTTGGTAAGAGGGAATAAAGAAAGGAATCATGATAAAACTATTTGGGAAAAACTGAGCCATTATATTACATACTACACAATCATAAACTTACGCCTTCTGGCGAAGTTTACTTTAATACAACTGGTCATACACGCGCGCCGGTCGCGCGTACTACGCACCAGCTGACCTTTCTGGAGAACATCACCAATTAGATCTCTATATGTTTCATACTAATTAGGTATAATAATAATAATAATAACCCCACCGCCGTATCTCTACGTTCACGTCGTGGTGGGGCTTGCGCGCTCCAAACTCTAGGTCTGTGCCGGTAGAGTTAACTTTACCGTAACATATCTATGGTAAAGAGCCAGACCAAGAGAGATACAGAAACCCGCAGGGCATCAAGTGGCGAGCTGGTGGGCACTTGCGACCCCACGAACCCTATCTCCAGGGAGAAGTCATGTTCCTCATCTCTGGCTTGCCTTTATTGGCCGGCTGGAATGAACACTGACGAGGAACTGAGCTCCCACCTCATTCTTGTCTTTATTGGCTGGCTTGAGTGGAGATTCGCAAGAGAAAACGTGCTTGGAGGAAGGAAGTATTCCAGTAAGTGCTTGTAGGGATCTTGACCATCTTCCGGGCTCTGGGATTGTTTTGAGAGCCGTGGAGTACCTCTCCACTCCTCTAGCACCTCAGAATATGTTGCCCCCTTGTCGCTACGTCACTATGTGCTAGCGACCGTTTTCGGGGGCCCATTATTGAGTGTGCAAGGCACCCCCTGCCATTTTACCCGTATATAATAAAACATTGATCAGGCAGGGGCCATAGTCCTTCCATAGTTTTAGGTAACAAGTTCATTTTAACCACCCAAACCCATAGTCCAATATCTTTGTTTTCCATATCTTGCAATAGTCCTACACCAACCGGGGGTTGTCCTTGGATGCACTTGCATACTGCGTACAGGGATAATCGTCGGTTGGTGTCTCATTTAATTAAAAAGCGTCTAACGGGCCTCTGCGAGTTGGCTTCCGCCCCTCGTACACCTTCCAAAAGTCGGGGACCCGAGGGTCCCGAGATATGTAAAATATATAAAAATAATAATAATAATGCTGAGGTCCGCCGGAGAACCACGGGAACCGACATAGCTCGAAGAATTGCCAAACTTATGTGGCAATGGGCAGGGCACACTGCTGGCAGCACAGATGGCCGTTGGGAAAAAAAGAAAGTGGGGCAACGTCTTAGATGGAACGATATTAAGAAAATAGCTGGTGTTACAACACCAGTTGCTTCCTCAAGCATATTTACTCTGTGCAGGTAATTTTAAAATATATATGAAACTAACGGTTCCCCATTTCCCTAATCCCAGACTTGCCACAATACTCCATTCTGATTAAGCTATCATGGCGATTTCCCGGATTCAGTACAACCTCGGTGACAAACTTTAGCTAACTTCTGAATAAAAAAACATCAGAAATCTCAGTGCAGCCTTAAATAACCAAACTAAACTTGATCACGTACAAAAACTTCGCAGTATCAAGACCATTATTAAATTTTTATGTAACGACACAGATCCACCGCAAGTCCCGTTGTACACTGCGCTCCCATAAAGAGTTAATATTTCAACGGCGCACACAGAGCCAGCAGTAGTCACGGCCCAAGTTTTAATTTGCTTAAAGTTGTTACAAGTTGGAACGGGTCCCTCGTTGGGCGCCAAATTAGGTACAGTCACAGAGTAAAGTATAAAAGTAACGGTCACGTTATTCTACTGATAGTTTAATTCGTTTCGTTTGCGAAGACTTTTTTCTGTGTTCTATTCTGCATTTCGATTGCAATTTAAGTTTTGAAAAAGCATGTTTGAAAAGGTAGTCTTTCTTGCAACTTTCTTTTAAAGTTCATGGTCTTGTGTAGCTCGAGATTGAATTAAGCAAGTAATTAGCCTTTCAAACTTCAGCTTCCAATTCCAAACAGCCAAAACTATAGCTCACTACACAGTACACACGTAAAAATCCTGTCCATTCTCTGTTAATCACAAAGGCCAACACATATTTTATTTTATTCAAAAGCACTCAACGGTAACCGAATCAGTTTCAGCGCTGCAATGCATCAGGGAGCTCTTTAAAGCGCTGAATCGCGCATTATCGATGAGTTACGATGACCATTCACCATCAGGTGGCTTTTATGGGCCCATTCAATAATAAAAAATGCTAGTCCCATGGCCGTACTAATATTATGAAGAGGCAAGTTTTGTTTGTTTCCAACAATCCCCCAAAACGGGAGACGGGGATGATTTAAGCTTTGTTTGTGTTGTAAACAATGGAGAATGGAGGATTGATATGAATGTTTTATTTGCTTTGAGTGGTATTATTTGGATGGACTTAATAAATGATGGCATGATATTAACTGTTACCTTAGTTACGTAATGGAAGCATTGTCAGTATTGGAATGAAATAACATAAATTTTGAATAACACAAATTAAAAAAAAAACCCCAATACTAACAATAAGCCCTTTCGTTTGATATGTCACACGGTACAGTTTGCAATACTTTTTTTTATGGTTTTACCCCCAGAAGTAAAATTCATTTATTTTCACTACACGTCCGTGTTTGGGTCACGAAAGCTCATATGTGTACCTTGATCGGTCCAGTAGATCCAGAGCAATTGGCTGTGACAGACGGACAGACATACACACGAATGATCCTGTAAGGGTTCCGTTTTTTTCCTTTAAAAACCCCAGAAACAGAACCCTAAAAATAACTCTAAAGTTATTTTTAGGGTTCTGTTTCTGGGGTTTTTCTTAAAGAGAACTAAATTAACCCAGTCAAAACACTCAGCCACTAACCGATTAATAATATTAGATATTTGACCAGCGCTGGGACTCCGTCTCGCATAGAGTCGCAGCATTATGCTGAGCGATGGCCGTTTTGCGTGGATGTGACGCATATTTTCCCCAAACTTGTTATTTTTTCTTTCTTTGCGTCATGTTTACCGCAAATAATATTTTTTAATAATAATATTTTTTTATTTCTAAAATTGTTTACAGGTGTTTTACAAATTAAACCTAGGCTAGTTTAGATTAAAAATGAGTTAAGCATCTGTAGCCAAACTAGGCAAAACCTGTATTTCGCCTATCAGCGCCAATCCCCTCGGAAAATGTTACATTTATCATAGCCATTAACATTAATGTTTAGAAAAGTAGTGTTATTTTACACATTTTAATATAAGGATATAGAGTATGAGTGCGTGAAACGTAGTTTCTTTCTTTCTTTCTTTTCTTTATATATGCAACCACTAAATTCTAAATCTAGCAATACAAATATCTCCTTAACCTCTACTCGAATCAATTTCCCCACCTGAACCTCAATAATAATGACTTCCTTGAAAACCTTTACGTGTTCCCCACGGACTGGCCGCACGTGAAATTTCATTTATGTAAATCTATCAGCACTTTTCAATTTTTTAAACGTTTCTCCGAACTGCCATGTAAACACATATTTGTAGGGAACGTTTATTAAATTTTTGATAGGAAATAACTACTAAGGAATGGTCGTAGCTACAAAATCTTTGAGATGTCGTGTCAGTTTGACATTAAAATTAACTCGTGCCCCCAATATTAAGTTATATATGTCGCATAAATCCCTTGCCATGCCGTCCCGCTGACAGACATTGGCCCTAAGACTTTTTTTTTTGACCTGACAACTTCTAATAAATCGATGAACGCCGGCTGCATGCACGAAAAAGGATGACTCATTGTCCCGTTACGCTCATAGTCCCGTTACGCTCATTGTACGCTTGCGCCGCATCAATGTTTTGTTATGACGTTGTCACGTTAAACTATCGTCCGTAAACCAACTTTACAGAAAACCATTTTTTTTTTTACTATAGTTTTGGTCTTGACTCTAGTCTAGCGACAGTCGGCGATGGAGTGAGCTTATCCAGAAGAAGCCTGTTCACTCTCACTTTGAATAGATTAGGATTTTATGCGTTTGGAAACACAGACGCAGGCAGAGAGAAGGTAAATTAACCCAGTCAAAACACTCAGCCACTAACCGATTAATAATATTAAATATTTGACCAGCGCTGGGACTCTGTCTCGCATAGGGTAGCAGCAATATGCTGAGCGATGGCCGTTTTGCGTGGCTGTGACGCAAAATTTTTCTTTTTGATTAAAGAACAGCTTTTCGACAAAATAGTAAAGTTGTGTAACGCTTAAGAAGTTAATAGAATTGTGGGAGACTTACATAACTTATTGATGGACTGTGTTCGATACGAGTCTAATAAAAATGATGGTCTTGAACCGACTTGGCACATTTCATGAAATTCTGCCTCAACCAAATGTTGATGATGCGAAATGTCTGTTCAGGTTCATGGCCCAAATGAAACCCATAGTAGCGTGTATTTTATTATTGTTTGTTTAGGGTATGATGGGACTGTGCATTGCGGTTATAAAAGTCCCTAATTAAAAATAATTAAAAATAAAATAGCAAAATGATTCACTTACCGTATTTTGACCTCTTTTGACTGCCAATCGCTGTGTTTGTCGAAACTGATGAGTATTGCCGCGATTTCCTGTAACAAACAAAAACTCCTATTAATTTATGATCAAATTTTGATGAAATTACTCCCAAAACAAAAAAAAATGAGTAAAAGAATACCTACAGGTTAGATCTTTGTTAACACGACAAAATTTGAGCATAGTTCCAGCAAAAAGCGAGACAATTCCAAAACAAGTATATAATCTTCACCGAAAGCATTTCTTCCTTTTTATTATCAACACAAGTCGTAACCTAGTTAACGAATGCACAATCAGCTTGGAAGTTAACATAAATTTTACACTCGTAGAATGTTAAAACCTTAGTGCCTTTATTTATTCCCAATCACAAAACTTGATCAACACACATGCATATTAACAACACACATAAAAACAGAGCATCGAGTACGAACTGTCACATCCGCCATTTAAAATTCGCCCAGCCATTTTGAATTGGTAATCAAACTAAAGATTCGGAACATGTTATTCTAATAAATAAATCAAATACTTTCGCGACGTGATCGGAATAATAAGTGTTTGAGGGTAATAGTAAAGTTGGCTGTGCTCCCTGAAGGCGTAAACTGAACGGATGAGGAGTTATTAAATGACTTAACTTGTAGACCGCGACTTCGTTCGGTATTTTGCAGAAAGAAAATATAAATTTCTAAGTCGGTTGATTTTTATAGTAAATGCTCTATATTCTGTTTTTCAGATGCTTTGATCGAAATCAAATACTGTATACAGGATAAGTTTTTAACCAATGCACATTTTTTTTTTTTTGTGTTTTTGTTGTATTTTTTTTCAATAATAAAACACATTTCCATTATTTGTTCAATCCTTTTTTTTTTGGTCCACTTGCACTCAGCTAAATATGGATACAATCTATTCGTAATAATATCAATGGGCGAGCGCACAGCTGATAGGTACCTACTACTGCGTTCTGCTTCACTGACCGCGCCGCCCGGCGCGTTACGCGACGAGTATCCATTATACCAGTTTCAAAATAAACATCTTTCGTTAACGATAACTTCATTTTTTTGTACTAAGACATAACAAAATAAGAAAAAGGTGTATAATAAAACACGTTTAAGTTTAATTTGTCAAAATTAGCATACTGATTAAAAACTGTTCCTGTATAATTCAAAATAGTATCAGTAATCAGACAAACATTAATTGAATGTGTGCATGAAGTCACAGATGTATAGTTTATAATTTTATCTGTTTCTACCTGACAATAGTTTGGAAGAATAACATTACGTTAAGATAAACTAAAATACGTTTAAACTATCCATTTACATATCTACAGAGATTGAACGTAAAATCTCTTTCTAAAAACGTGACAAAGACTGATCGCAATCATCGGAACGTTCACGAATAAAGAATCCCGCAGAAAGGCGCGACGCGACGGTGCTACGCAATTCTGGTAGAACAATTTCCATTATGTTTTCATAGAAATTGTTCTACTAGAGTCGCGTCGCGCTGTCGCGTGGTGCCTGTCTGCAGGAGCCTTAAAGCCGGAAAGAATCGAACCAGTCTTTCATATCTAAAAAGAAATTCACAACTTCCTCAACCGTACGTTATACAGCTTCCTTTTCTCAACAAACTCAAAATTAATGTCATTTCTTTGTCAATTAATTTGCCAACAAACACGAAACATTTATCCTCTTTTACGAGCCTTTTTTATCCACCATTATTATATTAAGAAAATTAATAAAACATTACAGCGATATTCAGTAAAATACTGTTTTTTTTTTCAACTTTTTCTATTTTCTCACATGCTGGGATAATAATATAAAGTTATTCGGTACAGTTAACTTTGAACACGACTTAGGGAGTTTCAAAAACCGTCTGTCCCCCATTCATTTTCTGTTTACTCCAACTCTCTATGGGGGAACAAAATATATTAGGAGTAGGTCAGGGTTTCGCTTGCCCTTTGAATGCCATTCATTGTGAACAAACATTTTTGTTTTGGAGTAAGACATTTCCGTATCTTTTTCATGATTTTTATGGAAAAAATAAAACGTCTGTAATAAGTTATTACACTTAGTTAAGTTTTCAAGTATCTGGAATTTCTGTTGATGGCAAAGTCAAAGTCAAAGTCAAATAATTTATTTCAAATAGGCACGAAGATGCACTTTTGAACGTCAAAAATTACATGAATAGTTAATTGATTCTAGTTGCGCCTTCCAAAATGTAGTTATGTATGGAGAAGAATGGGCAAGAAACTCCATACTTACTCTTTTAAAATGTTAACAATAGTTTGTATACATTAATTAATATTTATAGGTGAAGACTATGTACCTAGAATAAAAAAATAAAAAATATAAAAAAATTCATCAAAATTACTTACCACAATTGGTAAAAAGAATGAAAAGTGAAGTAATAACAGAAAAATTAATAAATGCGATAGGTACATGGTGCTCACATATTTACAAACATTGTATATGATTTCCCAAAAAAAAAATAAAAACAACATATAATAAGTCAGTGTGTGAGTTAAAATATTAATCACAGAAAATAAAATTAATATCATAAAAATTATAAATTATACAGTTAAATTAGCAACCAGTTTGATTTTGTCTAGACTCTAAATTGTCCTATGGAGCAGGACCAGCATGTTTCCAAGCATTCTTATCTTGGATATAATCCTCTAATTTGTAATATGCTTGTTTACAAAGTGTACTTTTAATATGAGTTTTAAATTTTCTTTCATTTAATTGTAATATATCAGAAGGTATTTTATTGTAACATTTAACACAGTACCCCATAAAAGATGTATGTACCTTAGATAATCTGAAAAATGGTTGATCTATTTTATCTTTATTTCTAGTATTAAAATTATGCCTATCACTGATTTTATTAAAAATATGTAGATTTTTTCTTACATACATAATATTTTCATAAATGAATTGGCAAGGTACCGTCATTATATTAATCGTTTTAAATAGTTAGCAATAGCAATAGGCTCGCCCCCTATTATATGGGACTTAAACATAACTGGCGAAATGTGGGTTTATTAAAGATACATCTCTGTCCAACTCTTCGGGGAAACAAGACGTGATGTTATGTGTACAAGTTTTTTAGATAAGATAGGTAAGTCTTTATTTGCTTTAAACATGATGTAAAGTTGTAACAGTCTGGTTTTTATATAATGTCCACATGTTTAGCTATACAGAATATTGTATCAATTGCATGCCAAATAATTAATAAATGAGTTAAAGGTACTCGTAACTATAGAATGTCGCAGATTAATCGGTTTATAATACAATAATAGTCATTCAGATACATCTCAAACATTTTGCATGAATACTTGTACAATTGTACACATACATTTTATATTTTCATCATCATCATCATTGCTGGACATAGGCCTCCCTCAAAGGGGGGAGGGGGGGCATTTGCTATAATTTGGCAGACGGGTTGGCGATCGCAGTATGGTGTTAAAAATGCAAAAATAACGCTGCTGCCCATTCTCTAGTGAGTCCCTTAGTCGCCTTTTACGACACCCTCGGGAGGAAATGGGGAATATATTTTCAAGTCAAAGAAATCTTTAATGTCATAAAAATTATGTCCATTCAGCCATGTATACAGTTTGTTTTTAAATGATTTAGGATTATTTAATAATTTTAGTTCTTTTGGTATTTTATTGTATATACTTACACACATCACAAGGCAGCTTTTAGCAGATTAGCAGATTTTTAGCGGGTATTTCAAGAAAACTAGTAGAGCCATTCCTTTAAAATAACCTTCTTTAATATGAATTTTAATCCATTTTGCTATAGATCGCCCAAACACTATACTTTATACTCCAATTGCCAACGTAAACACCACATATTTGCAGCCGTGCCAATCAACCCCAAACCGCACCATTTCCCCCCTAAAATACGAATACATTACCCCCAAGTACGCCATTACCCCTTTATTTAACTACGGAACCCAAAAATAAGAACATGCACTAAATATATAAACACATTGGAACCTTACGGATAGATTTATAGCTCCAAATATAATTCGTGCACGCTATGGCATACATAAGCAGTTGAATTAGTTAGGGAAGTACCTGTTTCCAGTATGTAAAGGAAATATCTGCCGTTGTCCGTTTTTTGGGTACAATTGGGGACTTGTTGAAGTTGATTTCCTTTGTAGTTTTCTTTACTGGGTTTTTGTATTTGTGTTGCAAGTTTGTTGTTCCGTACGTAAAATGTTGGGCTGTGTGTAAAGTGGTGTTTGATACTAAAAGTGAAGTGTTGTGGCAATTTATTGGTTGATTTTATTTTTATACTAAATTATGATTATGTATCTTAGTTATGGACGTAATATTGTTATCATTATAGTACAATTGGTACCTAGTATTATCTCAGAACAACAATAAAATATTTAAAATACTTCATATGTATATTAGGTAAATGATGCAAAGAAAAGTCACCTAGAAAAAGGAACCTAGAAAAAAAAAACAATAAAAGCTTGAAAACAAGCAACAAGAAATATTCAATTTCGCCGTCAAGTACAACAAATTTCCACAACTCCCACAGAAATATATAATTTGAAGGTTAATTTCTACCATAACGTTGATTTATAGCTCACTAGTTACACACTTTTGAAGACACAACATGCGAAAAGGCAATAATATGTTGATCAATGTTTTGGCAACTTAATTCAGGCATTCATTGCCACACGAGCGTAATTCACGTGCAATAATTTAGGGAAAAAACAATTTAAAAGGTTGCATAGTAATTTAAAAACTAATTTTAATATTACTTTATTTTTATAATTTTATTTTTTCTATTTGTATCAGACCAAAAACTCCATACAGTTAATATAATCACAAAATGTTAGTGTGTTAGTAACCAATTATACCCATAAATTTTCTTTATTTCTGGATAATATTTAAATTATTGTTACGCGCCACACAAATTTAAGTACCACTAGCGTCATCTAGTATCGAGTAGCAGAACTAGCAGACTCGAGATTCCTCTAGAGAATTCGATGCTAGAATTTTTTGAACTTTCGACACTGGTCAGTAGGGGCCGGTATGTACTCGAACATTCTAGATGTTTCTACAAGGTTCTGGAACGATCTAAGGAATATAAAAGGCCGTATGCACCGCGACTCGGGACAGTCGAAGTCGAAGCGAATAAGCGAACAAGTGCGATCAGTAGTGCTTTATAATTAGTGTGTTCGAGTTGTTATCAGTGTTGATTAATTAAAGTGTCATTTTTGATTTGTAAATCGGCAGTTTTTATGGTCACGAACCGCAAGCTCGTAACATTATTTAAAAGCTAGTCTTAAAAATGAAAATAATATGTTAGTGTGTTAGTAACAAATTATACCCATACATTTTATTTATTTCTGGATAATATTTAAATTATTTAAAAACTAATAGTCTTAAAATAAAAATAATAAGTAAAAGTATAAAAAAATGGAGACGAATAAATCATAGGGCATCAAAAAATGCGGACGAATTTTTTGATGTTTTTTTTTTTTTCAAAATCAAAAGGAAAAGTAAAAAAAAAAATGATTACTACCAATTATTATTATTACTAATTTCTAGAAATACACTAAATTTTGCTCTAAAACATTTTCTAGAAGATCACGAAAATATGAAGTTACTACGAGTATATTAGTTACTTTTTTTGCCACTAGGATTTATATCAGTTGTATATTTAATTTGTCGGTTTCATCATGTTCATCTGTGAGGAAAACTTCACGAGATTCCCGAGGCGTCAAGGCGCGTGTCTTTTTAGTCTGATAAGGCTTTTAGTTATATAAGCCTTTTAAGTTACGACTAAGTCTTTTTAGACCTGAGGTTAAAGGACTTCGACTCAATTTAGTCTTCAGTTTTAGTCTTTTGACTCCAATACTTGAGGGTTAAAAGACTAGTCTCGTCGGAAGTCTTAAAACATGAGTGGTTTTTTTTTAAACTTAAACGAGTGAGTCACTTGCATCACTGTTAAGAGGCTACCGAGTGCACAGTGGCACCTTCATCGTTATTTCGGTGATTTCTTTTATTTTAGAATGAAAATGCAGAAAATAAGCTCGTCAAGTTGTGCTTCACAAGACTATACGTTATTATTACTACAAACAGTAGTTTTAAATTGTTATGATTTATTGTAATCATTAACAATTTAAAACTACTGTTTGTGAGGGGCTGACCAGTCGGGGGTGCGGTGAATGAACAAGTGTCTAAACGAGTAACTGAATTATAATAAAGTAATCTCGATGTTCCGTCAAGTCGTACAAACCGTGCGAAGCAGGAGCGGGTCGCTAGTAAATAATAAAAATAATTTCCTTTTGGTAATATCTGAACCGTTTCCGATCAAAGAAAATATACACACAAATGTTTTATAGGAAAGGAAATAATATACCGAAACAGGTACCGACATGTGTACTTAAATGTTCCACCCCCAAATGTACTTAAATGTTTTACCCCAAACACACTTTGTACCCCAATTTGTGGGGAACGACGATAATATACAAGTTTAAATTACTCACTCATACGCATATTGCATATTTTATTTTTTGCACGAATTCGTTATGTTTCTGATTGAGGCACAATTTCTTTGGGTATGAAAAAGTTCTGATTTTATTATTTTTGGGGTTCCGTAGAACGCAATACTGTTTCTATAATTTTATCTGTGTTTTCTTATTTATTTAATGTTTAGTATAGTATGCTGGGCAAAGGCTTTTCACCGTGACATAATTATTTGAAATCGCCAATCCATCTTTGTAGCTGGGGCCAATCATTCTATTCATTATTTTATTAAATGTCCAACCCTATTCACCGGCCAGACAAAATAATAAGCTATTTTAGTATGACAAACGGTCCACATAAAATTTATTAGACGGCTTAGTATAAAAAAAATCGTGGTATTTCATTTACTACGTACAATAAAATTTATTTCTGCGTATGAGTTTTGCGATCAACTCAACTTTACATTTTCAAGTGAAATGACGAGACTGTGTTGTTGGAGATAAAAACAATTATAATAAAAAGTGATAGTCTATGGCTTTAGTTTAGGGTTTAAAGTAGGGATGGGCCGAATATTCGTTTTATGTATGGTATATTCGGTAGGTTGACCGAATACTCGTATTCGGTCGATTATTCGGCAAAAATGTCGAACATCTAACCGAATCATATTGTATTAAAGTGTTTCCTCTATAAGTCTATAAGTATATATGAAGTAGCACAATTACATAATTGAATCCATATCAAGTGTGTCATATCATTTATCCTGTTTGTGTTAGGAGATACATAGCAATAATCTTACATTACTTTGACCAGAAGCAGTCTAATTGAAGAAATAAAAGTGTTAAGTTTGTATTGTTTTAATCATACAATTATTCAACATTAACATTAACAGGTGTCAATGTTTTACCGCTAACTAGATGATGCAATAACAGTTCGAGCCGTCCGCGTCCGGGGGATGGGAATTGCGCTACAACGCGCTCGACAAGCACAGACCTTGAATTTGTGAGATGCACGATAAAGCACGCCAAAGCCTGACAAATATTCGATTCGGTAAACTTTTAACCATACATTCGGCCAATTATTTTATTTATTTTTATTTTTATTCCTATGAGTTTGCTCTTGACTTTAGTCTAGGTCTGGATGACAGAGACAAAGTCTACGATGGAGTGAGCTTACCCAGAAGAAGCCTGTTCACTCTCACTTTGAATAGAATTATTCATATTCGGTCCATCACTAGTTTGAAGGACGTCCCTTTACGCCCTTTAGGTGCTCAATGTGGGCCAAATAAGTATTAAAAACTTTTGTTCGAAATATCTGTCCTTATCACAAAAATTTACCTTTTTCATTTTAACACAGAAAATTTATAATTGTTGTCTTAATGATTGATTAATTTTGGCGATAAGAACAGTGCTGCCTACCTCTTTCTATAAAATTTTGACATAAGGAACAACCCAAAAATGTTCCAATTGTACCACAAGGCCATCACCATAGGCTACATTAACGTTATCAAAGGACCCAAAAAAACAATCATTAACATTAGGGGATATTATGAAAACAAATTTTCGGACGAAAATTTTAATAATAAATGAAAATTAGGGTGCGGTCATTAGAATTCTCGGGCCGAGGGATTCAGTCTCTCTCGTCAATAACCAATAAGAGTCGTCGCTTCGTGCTTGAGAGAGCGGATCGTGTTTTATTGCGATTATTTTTGGTATCGACACCATATTATCTCGCACGACTGTTTTCGTGAAATTTGATATTTCTTTATTTTTGATTCAGGAAGTTGGGAATACGGAAGGTGAAATATAAGTGCTTAGGTAGAACTATTGAGTGTGGGCGTTGATAAAGTACCTACATAATTCTGGGGTTTTTTACAGCGTGTAACAGTGGTATTGAATAATTTACAAGCAAATTAACTGTGTTTTCTTTTTCTTTTTTAGGATTGCTATACAAGGTCATTGCTAAAACACTTACAATCTCTTAAGACTATATTACTAACATCATAAATAACAACTGTTGTATTTTTAATGTAGCAGATTTTCATACAAAAATATTTAAATTCGACGATCTAAATGTTCCGAATTCTACGCGTAGCAAAACACAATACACGGGAGGCGTAGGTAGGTACAACAAAACACAGAATTTTAATGTGTTAGATATATATAATAAGTAGGTATTTGTACGAGCCTGAGTGTCAGGCGGTACATTTGTGCGCTAGTATTGAGTGTGAAATGAGACACTTGGTTTGGTAATAATTTTAGTCTTAATAAAGTAAATTAAGTTATCAAGTAGGATCACACACAGGCAAATACTAGAACTTTAGGTTTAACTATTACATCACACTTTTATTACGAAGGACACACGTTATTTCAGTTATACATGAGAACGGGAAACAGGAACCAAAACACTGCAAAAACTGTCCGCTCAATAGGTGTGTGAGGTGAGAGAACGGTGGTCAGGAATATTAGCCAATGAGGGTGTGTGTCACCTGGGCAATACCATATATGGTCGCGTTTTCGGAGTTCGCGTGGAGATGTGACAACCAATCATGTATCAGTCGCCTGCGCAATACCTTATATGGTCGCGTTGACATGACACACCCCCAATGCTTTCTTAGAAATTATAAGTATCTATTAATCCTTGGTTATGACATCCTGATAACTCGTTCTGTTCTGAACAGTATTTATATGTTATAGTAATATCAATGTATGTCTATTATAAGTTTAGAACATATTTATGTACTTGTGTATCTATTTTATTTGATATCTTTTTAATATTTTTATTGTGATTATTATCTCCTCTCCTCCCTATTAAATAGAGCACCTGCCATCTTATCTCTTCACTACCCTTGGTTGACTGGTAGAGAACGCCTATGGCATTAAGTCCGCCTTTGTACCTTGTTGTTGTGCGAGAAGTTTAAATAAATAAATAAAATAGAACAACGAAATCTTGATTGAAAGTTTGGTTTTGGTAAATGTATTATGTTTTGTAAAAAGTCATAGAAAAAAAGTTTGTTAGAGTTTTACCAATAACCCTTTATATAAATAGCTAAACACTTTGAGGGACATTAAACGGCCATAGGCGTAATAGCAATAACACTTGTGTGTTTCGTTCAGAGTCCTTCAACCGATTAAGATATACCTACAACATACATACATGAACTCACGCCTTCTTCCCATGAGGGCAGGCAGAAACTATAGAACGCCACCTGCTACGCTCCTTACACACTCCTTTTGCTTCGTTTACATTCTTACATCTGGTCATACATGCACGCCAGTTGCGAGTGCTACGCACCTGACCCTTCTGAAGAACATCACCAACAAGGTCACTATATGTCCTCCTAGGGCGTCCCCTACCCGCGTTTCCACTCACATCTACCTTGTAATTACCTTTTGTTAGTCGCCTTTCATTGATCCTCTCAACATGACCAAACCATCTAAGCATACTCTTTTCAATTTTAGTCAATACATCTTTTAAACCACACCGTTTCCATATCACATCATTTTTCAGCCTATCATTCATAGTCACGCCACACATGTTTCATACAAATTTTAGGAAAATAACGCTAATCCCAAAAACCTAGAAGAAAACTTAATTGAAATGCAAGAAAGTAAAACAAGCCCCACTCTGCACTCATCACGCCATAATAATTCACTCACATGACCTACTTACAAAACCCAGACCAACTTCATAACATAAGCTAAACTTAAAATAAACCTAACCCGCTCCCGCTACCGCGACCCATTTTACACTCACCCGGCTCTCCGACGCGGGTACCCAAAGAGTTCATTCGGTCTTTTATTGTCATAGCTCTAAAAGCGCCCTGTCAGATGTAACTCTAACGACGTCGTAAAGTGCCGCTGACGTTGACGTCGACGTCGGGCCCGCCCCCTCATAATTAGGGTTAATTGTGTAAACATTTATAGGACAACGCTTTTTGGAAGTTCGATGGGAGTTTTTCAAGGATGCTTGTATTTTTGTTGGATATTAACTTCACCCGTTATATAAGAAGACTTTTTGGGTAGGGTTATTGTTTAGTTATATTTTCATGAGGTTTCTAGGTAACGTTTGTAACTGAAGTATCAAAGACACTAATCCTACTCCTTCTCCCTTTCATCCATCCAAAGGTTGTCTGTAAAAGATCGCTTTTAGCAATAAGACCTCCCACTGTGTCACCCTATGTAAAATGTCTACATTTATTACTGTAATTTTTATGGTGGACAGTCAGTTATATAGCAATAGCTGACCCCCCTTTGCTCAAATGGTTAAGGTTTTCTTTACTAACAATTCGTATGATTTTCAGATTTTTCTAGTTTTGGGTATATTTCTTATAGGTATTTAATTAAAATAAAGTTTTTTTTTTTTTTTACTTTGCCCCACACTCGCAATTTCTCCTGTATTGTAAGTGCGTTTACAAACATTTAAACTCACATACACAAACAGCCATACCCGGAACAACTACTTGTAGGTTATACAAAAATTTGTTCAGTGCGGGAATCGAACCCGCGACACGCAGCGCAGCAGTCAATCGCTTAACCACTGCGCCAACCGTACCGTCAAATTATAAAATACTATCGATTAGTATTCTGAAGAATCTCAACCATTTATGCAAAGGGGGGTCAGCTAATTGCTATAACTGACTATACATAAAATCAAATGAAATCATTTATTTCTTTGCAAACATAGGTATAGTAACGTAGGTGTTTTTATACTAAAGTTCTCCATATTTTACCGTCACATGGGCAGGCAAAGGTTTACAATTCCTAATAAAAAATCAAAAATAAGTAAAATGATCAAGAGTACTCTACCTATCTATCTGAAAATCAAACTCAAAGCATATATTTCAAATAAACCAAGTACAGGCACTTTTAAATTGTCAAGGGGTCGGTCAGTCAGAAAGATGACGCTAGTTGCCCATTCCAAAGCGTAGTAGGTTCCTATGGAGAAAACGGGCAAGTAGCTCCAAGGATACTCTTTAAAAAAAATAGTTACAAAATACGATCTACTTTTACAATTTAAAGACACATTCAGTCTATTAGGAACTTCAAAACTCCAAGTTGTCAGTATTGTCTATAATCACAATTATACCTTAGTATCTTTACTAAATACCTCATCCAATTAAATAACCTATCACACCATTATTTTAACAACAATTCATTTTATTCTCACCCCTCCCCAAATCATTGTTTCCACAAGCAAAAATGGGTTAATACACAGTACAAACACATTTACCAAAGTAAATATTATATTGCATCATCGCTCTGTCAGGCCAGAGGAATGATCCAATAAAATACAAGGTGATTTTATGTGGGCAAATAAAATACTGGGTAACGATGTAAAGGCAATGTAATTATATATATATATATGTATATATATATATTATTATTATTTTTCAATTTGTTCGGTTATTTTTAGTTTTATGTCAATATGCAGCTTCACGATGAGGGGCTCGTGGCTAAATAATAACAGTCACACGGGTCAAACGACGTTTAAGGGCCAAACAAATATCTACCTTGCAGCATTTGAAATGAAGGTGGAAATAAATATAATTCCATTTGCTCGAGAGCGCGTCTCAGGTTATTTATTCCCAACTTTATTTTTAGGCCCGCAACGTTGATATTTTTTTGGCAGTGCCAACCGCGCCGCGCTGCGTCTCGCCAGGTGCGCGCCGGCCCTAAGGCGAAAGCGTCAGCGTAGCCCTCGAAATTAAAATTTTAAATATGATTCGCGGTTGTATCAAATATATACACCGTGGCATTTTAATCGTCTTACAAAGACAGCCCACTTCATGTATCCAATGACTGCTAATCATTCATGTAAAAAAAAAAAAAATTTGGACATTGTTTTTTTATTATTTTTTATTTTTATTAATTATGACGCATGACATAGTTTAAAACACCCTGTTACGAGTGCAGTCCGAGCCTTGTGATACAAGGGCGCCGCAGAATGGATTTAGATTAAATTTAAGTTGCAATAGTAAAAAACACATTTTTGCGTTAGGGTGAATGAACTCTGATAAAGTTGTCGCCGCTCCGTTCCGCGGCACCCTTGTAACACAAGGCTCGGACTGCACTCGTAACAGGGTGTTTTAAACTGTCTTGCGTCATAATTAATAAATATAAAAGAAATAAAAAATTCAAATGTTCAAAAAAAAAAATCTTTTTACATGAATGATTATTAGTCATTGGATACATTAAGTGAGCTGTCTTTGTAAGACGACTAAAATGCCACAGTGTATAATTATAGAATTATAATCATAAAAATCATCAATTCAACTCTCTAAGTTCATTTTACCCTATTGAATGACTATTTCATAAAATCATAACTTTTAGGATAAGGGTATTACTGATTCCAAATCTGTAAATACATGTTTGTTGCGGTCGCGTACCATACTTTAATCAACATAAAACCAGACAATGAGCTGCAAATTGCAAAAATCGTAGGAAAATTTGAATTTCGCGGGCTACCTTAACGCTTCCCCTTGCTTGCCGCGGTCGGTTCGTGGATGGGTGACCATCTATGATATATCGAGACTCCTTCATACCTCGGAAAGCAAGCACGATAAGCCATTGATCCCGACTGTCATTCGTAGATCTTTGACAGTCGTTATGTTAGTCTTACCAAGGGGTCGTGTTACCCAGTAAATGGGGTATGGAGGGCAGATAGGCAACCGCTCCATGTAAAATACTGGTATTAGGAAAAGGATAGGCATGATTCATGTTGCTTTACGATAGAGACTTCTACATTTACGTACGGTAGCATAATTACCTACTGAAAGGAATTTTATTTTACTGTGTTTTAGAATAAACTTTATCATGTTTTGTTTAGAGTAATTACTTTAACGTGCTCCGTTAATATTTTTCATTTAGGACAGCTAATTTTCAATTTATTACAGTACAGTATGTATGAAATAAAAAATATAGAAACCTAGAGAGAGTGCGGGGTTTGTTTTCATTTAATTAAGAACCTACAAAATTTTACAAAAATTATGATTTTGTTAGTACAATTTAAGAGAAGCCTGAAAATCCGCTGGATGCGGGAAGCACAGAACCGGTCAAAGCTTGGAGGAGGCCTTTGTCCAGCAGTGGACATCTTAAGGCTGAAATGATAGAATAGAATAGAATAGAATAAAGGCTTCAGAACCTAACTCTTACTTTAGACATCATCATCTGCTAGCATTTTCCCAATTATTTTGCGGTCGGCTTCCAGTCTAACTGGAGGCAGCTGAATACCAGTATTTTACATGGAGCGACTGCCCATCTGACCTCCACAACCCAGCTACTGGGTTACACGATATCCCATGTTAAGATTGGTGTCATACTTTCGGGCTTCTGACGACTCATAACAACTGCCAAAGATCTCCAAATGACAGCCGGGACCCGGCTGCCGGTAAAGCTTAGCGTCCTTTCCAAGGCACGGAGGGGTATTGGTATGTAAATATGGTTACCCATCCACGGACCAACCGCGGCAAGCGTAACTTAAGAGGGAGTATGTGGGTCCACTAGCGCCACTCTTTAAAAAAAAAATATATTATCTTGTGCCTGAGAAGGAATTATGAAAAACGGCTCAACAGCGACCTCGGTAATTGTGTCTAGAATGTTCTAATACCTTTTATAAAGTTTCATATTGAGACACGAAGCAACAAAATACGATCTAGAGGAATGTGACCGCTTTTATTATTGCTTCGTAGCAATTAATACAAAGCACTGTCATCTATTTACCATTTACATTAAAAAAGTAACTCTAAGTTCAGTAATTTTTTCAACAATATAACACAATAACTGTCGTTATTTAGCCGTTATTTGTCTAATGCTATAGTAAATGGAGTAATGGCTAGTTATTACGACTCAGGTGCACGACAGATTGATTTTATCGAGATTGATAGTGGCACACATAGGTAAGCTAAGCCACGAGCTCCTTACCATAACTCTAACTTTAGTCCAGAATGTTAAACAAAATCAAAACAGCCTCACACGTTTTGAAAACTTCTACCCTAAGTACCTAATATTATAGTTTCGCCTCATACGCCAACAGCGTAATCTCTCAGCATGTTTACCATTCACTCAATTTACACAATCCCCTTCTAATAGCATACACACTAATACATATGTCCATCAAATCAAGACAAACAAACAATCACCTACATACACCCCTTTCACTCTCATACACACACAACTTACACCCTAATGAAACTCACAAACACACACATTAGCGAATCCCGCTTAATGGAAAAGGCACAATTTACTTAGTATCAACTAAAGGCAGTTAGCCTTTAAACCGTTAGATATTAATTACTGCTTGATTATCCTAAGTTTACACAGTTCAAAACTATTGATAATGTATTTTGATACAATTAATTGATATTTAAGGAGTTCGAAGGTTGTAGTTTGTTAAGCCTTCGAGGATTTCGTTTCTTGTGGCAACAGTGGTTGGTTAAGTCAATTAAGATACCTATTAGTATTATGAGTAATTGATAGCTATCCACTAGGCTTTACTTTTTTAGAAATACGTACGCAAGAGGTGCAAACGGGACCCTATTACTAAAGCTTCGCTGTCCATCACTCCGTCCGTCACCGGGCTGTATCTTTTGATCCGTAATTGGCCGACACTTGAAAAGTTCACACAGTGTGTACTACAATAGCCGCTATAACAACAAATAATAAAAAATAAATTAAAAATTAAAAATACAAGAAACGAAAGTTTTTCGGCGTTCTTCGTTCGCGTTATATGTTAAATATTACACGCACTTAGACGCGTTTTTTATTTTTATTTTTTGAGTATTTTCTTGTTAAGCATCCACCATTTGTTTCAAAAGAGAACCAGCAACGACCACAAAACAACACCGAATGTCATAAAGATATGAAAATAAACAAATGGCAACACTCCGAATTTGAAATTTGAAATCATCTTTTAATGAACCAGAGCAGCTTCGATTTACAAAATCAAAGCCAAGATAGAGTCGATAAAACTCACCGAACTATTTAAGAATTACTCGGACTCACAATATTTGTCGACAATCGGATATTACGGGATCGAGGCGGGAACGAGTAGCCGATTACATGAATATCGATTGTGCGACCCATTTACGAACCGCCAACATAATACGCGGCTGATCAAATCAGTGTCGAACCATTATTAGTTCTATGTCGTACGAGTTACAGGCGAGAATTCCATGAGCTAACCGCAAAAAAACTGTTGCGAAATCGAGTCGCAGAACATAAGTACCATTCGATTATTGACCGTAATAATCGATAGTGCTTAATGAAGGTTTTTGTAGTGACTCGAGACTTGAAGTATGTGGCTTGTTTAATCGATTTTGTATTGATGTCAAACAGGGGTAGTTACAAAGTCATTATGTACTTAATTTGGTTTACTAATTTGTATATTTTACGCTTTTTTTACGAAGTGTGGAAACTAATAATAGCTTTTGTTTCGACACAATTAATATAGTACGTAATTCGACGGTCATGCTTTGGTTCATTCATGTTTGACCATTTTGAACCTAGCTTTTTGGATCGATGACATCAATAGGATTACTTACGGTGTCGGTCGCTTTCTAGAGTACAGTTTTAGAACAGTCTTAAAATCTTGTTTAAATGAATGTTTATTCTTTTAAATTATGTCACGATTTCAGCCGAACGACGTCCACTGCTAGATATAGGCCTCCCCCAAGCACCGCCACTTCAACCGGACACTTCAGAGGATTCCTGCAGCCTTCACAAGGTCATCGGTCCATCTAGTGGGAGGCCTTCCAATGCTACGTCTTCCATATTTAAAATATGTACTTTTACATCCATACTAATATTATAAATGTGAAAGTAACTCTGTCTGTCTGTCTATCTGTATGTATGTTACGTTTTCACGCCTAAACCGCTGAACCGATCGTCATGAAATTTGGCAGAGATATAGCCTGGGATATGGAGACGGACATAGGTTACTTTTTTACGCGATAACCGACATCTACGCGGGCGGAGCCGCGGGAAAAAGCTAGTTACATATATAATTATATAAATTATTCTATACATACCGAGACTCCTCCGTGCCTCGTAAAGCACGCTAAGCCGTTGGTTCCGGCTGTCATTCGTAATCTTTGACAGTCGTTACGGGTCGTTAGAAGCTCGAAAGTCTTACAACCAGTCTTACCAAGGGGTATCGTATTACCCAGTTACTGGGTTGTGGAGGTCAGATATTCAGTCGCTCCATGTAAAATGCTGGTATTCTTTTTATTCTAGGCAGATTGATTTAGCTATATTAACTTTAAAATTATGTAAATATAACCAAAAAGAAAACAAGATTTTACCGTGTTTAGATTCTTTGGCATTACCTACTGATAAGTACCTGTCCAGTATAGTTTGACTAGCAGCGCGAGATTTTTGTATTTTTTTTTAACTCAATTTTCTAATGAAACAAGATTGTTACATTATTCCATTTTAAGATAATACCTTATTAACGTTATTTGACGTTGTACACTATGGGCGCCGGTCACAAATAAATTACCAGTTCACACAATACTTGTAAATTATCGTAAACGTCCATTGCGCAAGATTGGGTCCACGTAGATGGCTATAATAAACGATCCTGGACGCATAATGCCATAATTACAATGCTTCACAATCGCCTTTGTTAAATACCAATATGGTTTGGCCTCTTACAATATGGGGATAAAACCTCAACTGGTTATTCCTTCCACTGGTTTGGCTTCCTCATCAACCGCTGCAGAGAACGGTTAAGATGGGCTATTAATCACCATACTTGGTTAACGAAGTAGTGATTTACTACATAACATAATATCAAGCCTGCAATCTCTCAAGGTTTCGGCAGATATATACCTATAGTACACCCAGTGCCGGATTAAGGAAGCGCGGGGCCCGTAGCAAATACTATCGAGGGGCCCTTGATCTGCTACAGATTCTCAAGTATAAAATGGTTAAAAAAAAAAGAACAAGTTTTTTTCTTGTGTAATTTTGTTCTTTGGGATTTTACATCTGGTTTCACAATCACTGTACGAACTAATGCGATAAATGTTTTTTTATAGGAAATTGAACGTTCTATAAAAAAAGATCTCTTATAATTTTTCGATAAATTCACTTATTCAAAAGTTATTCGAGATTAAAGTTGAACATACCCTAAGTTGTCAATTTTTCTTTCATCTTCGGCAAAATTATTATTTTTTGGTTTCGATACGCCCCTTTTTGCACGGGGCCCATAGCAATTGCTACTCTTGTTACGTGGTTAATCCGGCACTGAGTACACCCACAATTCACCAGTTATGTTTAAGTCCCATGTAATAGGGGTTGCGCATATTGCCATCAACCAAGCACAAATCCAGACTCGGGTTTCTACTGAGAAATTTCTGATACGAAAAACTCAATAACACTTTGCACGACCTGGATATCGAAGCCAGGAGCTCATGCTTAGCAGTAGCGCTTGCGACCACTATACTTACGCCAACGCCAACGTGTCTTGCATTAGCGATTTACTATACTCCACGATTTTGACTTCTATTGCGTTGGTGGCATGACAAATGGCAGATGCAGTAAACAGTAGGTATTGTAAACAGTTTTTTGCTTTTAATGCCATCTTTATGCCTACGCAATAGAAGTCAAAATCGATTGAACGGACTGTAAAAAAGGTTTATTTAAATGTCTAATCTTATTTCAAATGGAGTATAGGTTCATGGTAAAATTGGGAGTGGGAGACTAAATTAACAGCTAAGTTTGAATGGAATCAAAACCCTAAGCTAATATTAGCGAGTTTCTTGTAAAAAAATATTCACAAGATAAAGTCGCTAATATTAACTACTTCCAAATATTATGAACTAGCTGTTGCCCGCGACTTCGTCTTCGATCCAGGATGAAATGTAGCCTATTTCCATCTAATATAATGCAATCATGATTCTAAAGACACGTGGCGCCATCTATAATCATAAGAACGTTATTGTTATTTTCCTAGGGAACAGTACTTTTTTCAGAATGTAAGGTACCCTGTGTACGTTTCTGTACATCTTACAACGTATATGCAAAATTTCAGGATGATCGGTTCAATGGTTTAGGCGTGAAAAGGTAACAAACAAACTTACTTTCGCATTTATAATATTAGTTAGGATTACATTTTACTTAGAGAAAACTAATCTAAATTAGTTTTGTTTGGATTTAGGAATATTTCCATATGCGCAATATTAAAGCCTTACACGATGCAAGGTTTCTTCCCTGTGACATACAATAAAATTGAAGCAAAACATGACTTGTATCGTTTAAATACAGTTTAGACGATGCAACTTTCATTGTGGCTTGAACTTATTGTATTTTATAGGCAATTAAATAACACCGTGTAAATCGGACTTTACAATTAAACTTTTTCCACACAGCCTGTGACCTTGTATGGCACTAACGAGACGAAAAAATAAATGATATTATTAAAAAAAGGCCAATCCTAATGTTTAAAAAGAAACTGTCAGCCCTATACCTTGATAAGAGTTATTATTAAATTAATGATTTTTAAATGACACTACTCTTTAGATTTAATATTTGACATTGTGTATTTCCTTATTATTATGCTCGTTTACATTCTGTCATATTTTTTTTTTTGCCAATTTTAATTTGACTGATGAGTTTTTTTATTTTATATTTTCAATATTTACATGCTTAATTTAAGGTAGATTGTACAGAGATCACAGAATTTTGTAAACACATATTTTTAGTTCAAATTCTGTCAACAAATAGACTAACTCAACAAACTTCAAATGGCTACAGTCCAGAATTGAAAACTAAATCAACAAATTAATTACTGTTCCGAATTCGGCCGTTCGCGTTTGGCCCATGAATTCGGCCTTTGGGCCTGTGAATTCGACGAAAGGGTCACACTTTAAGTGTTTACTAGTGTAAGTTCGGGACATATAATTAAGTGTCTGCAAACGTTTCCTGTTTCATTGCTTGGACTGTTAACACTGCAGGGTGATAAATCTTTAGGGTAGAGTTTATTTTATGTGTTCGCATTGACAATTTGAAGAGTATTGTTTTGGGTCTCGAATTTGTCTTTGTAAGATCGGGTATTTCGTTAAATTAATTGTGATTAGAACTGATTCGTTATAGCGGTAATAATATCTGCTTACCTACACAAATAAACAAAATTGAAGACAAAATAATTGAGGTCAAATTAACTACTTTTTATTTATTTATTTATTTATTTATGTAAAACTCAAACTCAAACTCAAATCATTAATTTCAATTAAACCATTTACAGGCACTTTTGAATTGTCAAGGAGTCGGTCAGTAAGAAAAATGAAGCTACAATTCCCATTCCAAAGCGTAAGTACCTATGGAGAAGAACGGGAAAGAAACTCCATGGACACTCTTTTAAATTAAATTGTTACAAAAGTATTCGTTACATCTATAATGTTGAATTTATAACTAAATGTGAGAACGATGTAAAAATAAAAATAATAAAAACTTTAAAGAGTATGTACAACAAATAGAAACAAAATAAAATAAAATAACCCATGGCAGCTAAGAGATGACCAGATGTACACACAAAATACTTGACAGGACAATATATTAACATAGAAGAGCACAAGGGTACTGCTTATTTCAAAAGAAATTTCTTCCAGCAGACCTCCGAGAGGAAAGTTGGATAAGAAATGTATTTTTACTAAATGCATTCGAAAGTCTATACGTTACTTACAACAAACAATTTTTATTTATTTTTTTAATTTTGGCGGACTGTCTGTTTTTTGCTGCTAATCTCAGAAACAACTGGACAGATTTTGACGGGACTTTCACTGGCAGATAGCTGATGTTATAAGGAGTAGCTTCGGCTACAAAAAAATAACTAGTTACCAACTAATGGTAGTGAACTAGTTTTTTATTTTAGAAACAAGTAACGCGGGCGACGCCGCGGGCACCAGCTAGTATAAAATATGTATGTGCAGATATGAATGAAAATGTTTGTTATGTATGATCTTTTAGAGGTATGAGGAACAGGGTGTAAAGTTCACTCATACTCTATAGTAAAGGGAGGATCCTCCGACCAGACGGGTATTGTGTCTGGTGGGAACTGCCCGACGGTTGATGTCGGGATGTTGTATATATGCTAGTCGCGCGGTAAACTCTGATAGCGCGATGCAGGATTTGTGACGTCAGGTCTTTGATGCGTAGTTCGCATGTGGCGTTGTTGATACCGCCAAAATCTGAATGACTTTTATTGTATTACCAATTAATCTGGGACATTCTATAGTTCCCCTTTGATAATTATTTCGCATGCCATTGATACAATATTCTTCATAGCTAAACATGTGTACACAAACTGTACATTATACCATGTTTAAGGCAAAAAAAGACTTTTCTTATCTAACAATAATTCCTAAAATACAGTTTTCTCTAGTACCTACCTAATTCAGGAGCTTCATATGCACCACGTAACACCTGCTCTTAATTAAAATAACACTAACATAACACAAAGGCTTTGAAATTCAGGCACAACGGGGCACTAAGTTGGCCCAACTACGCCCAACTAATGGCCAGGGTCAAGTGCCATTATAGACCACACTATGGTGCATATGACGTTGATGTATTACCCAAGACCGGTACTGGAAGTTTTGCATAGTGCCAGATTGGAATTACTGTTGTAATGGGACTTTCAGTTTTGGATGGTGGCGCTGTTATTGTTGTTAGGGTTCATTTACATGGTGTGGGTACATAATGCCTACCTACAAAGCTTTTTATCAAATAATTCATCATCATCATCGTCATTTCAGCCGAAAGACGTCCAATACTGGACATAGGCCTCCCCCAATTGGGGGGTTTGCCATAATCACCACGCTTGGCAGGCGGGTTGGCGATCGCAGTATGGTGTTAAAAATGCATAGAGAACGCTGCTGCCCATTCTCTAGCAAGTCCCTTAGTCGTCTTTTACGAAACCCACGGGAGGAAATGGGATGGTGCTATTCTTTACGTCCGGCACCACACGGCACATCATTAAGAAAATAATTAAAATGAGTAAACTTGGTTTAAAATCCTGCTTATTTAAGAGCTCTGATTTGCAATTTCTAACATGCAAATGCCTGACCAGCAAAAATGATGTTAAATTTGAACAATCTAAATCAGCAGATTTATTCATTATGGTCTCAGACTACATTTTATATACTTTACGTTACACCTGGCCATAATGTGTGTACGCATTATGGCCAGGTAAAGACGTAACATTGTGTACCCACCACGACAGTAAAAAAGAAAGCCCTCTATCGCATATTTACAACCCTCGTCTGTGGCTCGGGTCACAAATACCTGCGATTTTGGGCTTTCTTTCTTTTACAGCCCTTGGTAAGTAATGTACTATTATAGCATAGCGTGTGAACGTGCCCATATATTATAGCGTAGTCTAAACTGCCCTTTAGGTATAAGTTGTTATTTATGTACAGTTCATTTGAAATCTTAATAAATAAATATTCTACAAAACAAAACCAGAAACTAACTCATAATTCTCAAATTTTTATTTGCTTCAGCGCTTTACATCAAGCCTACTTCTTTACCGAACTATCACAAATCAATTATTCTTCTTTTTCTTCTCGTGCCTACAACTAAGATTTTGTCCGATCAGCTCTTAACGTTGTAGTTACCGGAAAATCAATTTGATTTATTTAATTAAACCCTCATAACTCTTATTAAATTAAAATCACACATCCAATAACATAAATTCTACCGCGAAGTAATAAAAGTAATACTCAACGGATAGCGATTGCAATTAAATAGCTCTGAGCAAAAAAGCGGAAACGGGCGCTATTGGAGCCGTTGCCATGGCAACAGACCGGAAATTAATCCGAGTTGACTTGTTCGAACATGGCCACCTGTTTTGCTTGCAAAGTTTTTTTTTATTAATTTTCGCGCCAAACAAATTATTGCGCACAGAAATAATGAAATTTAAACTTTTTAGGGTCAGGCCCGTGTTTATTTTTATGCAAGGTAAACTGTTTTTGTGAAAATACAGTGTAACTGTCGCTCTAACTTTTATCAACAACTTATCTAGTTTTAAACCACGGAGTAATTGCGTAAGATTACCCTACACTTTATTTTATTTTTTACTAGCTTTTGCCCGCGGCTCGGCCCGTGTGAATGTCCGTTATCGCGTAAAAAAGTAGACTATATCCTTCTCCATACCCTAGGATACATCTCTGCCAAATTTAATGACGATCGGTTCAGGCGTGAAACCGGAACAGACAGACAGACAGTTACTTTCACATTTATAATATTAGTATGGATTTGGATTATTATTTCAAACATATCGATACCAGAAGTAATCAATTAACGTAAGGGACAAAACACGGTTTTTCAGGAGAGCCAAAAAATGATTTTGTTTTTTTTTTTAATCTGTCTTTAAATTTTTGCTGTCTGCTCCAATTTTAATTGTGTCTAGAGAAAAGTTTCTAGAATTTCCTATTCTTTCATGCTATAAAGGAAAGATTTACGAATGCCCAGTGGTTTAGAATATAGCATGTCCCTTACATTAAAAAAATATGTTTAGTTGTCCCTTACGTTACTGATATTTTATGTGTAAACCGTCGAAGATAGTGTAACACGATGACTTACTTTATTTTTCTGAGAAAAAAAATGTTAATGTCCGTTAAATCATTTCTATTTTTTGTCATAAATCGTTTTACGCAGTCCAAAAATTTGTACTATAAGGGACATTTTCAACGATAGAGAAATAGAACTGGAAATTCTTAATCTAATGATAATATACAGCGTGTTACGGAAAGGGTATATACATATCAAAGGCACGGATTCTTTTGGTGATAACAAACTACAGGGCAATATTTTTTAATACCTATACCAACATAAATAAAAAGTTAAGAAACATTTAACTAAAAATCAAATGTTTCCAATTGAATTCTACACATCACTAGACCAAGTCAGCTGATCGGTGTCAATAAACTACACACAAAGAAACGGCGGTAACACGTTTGTTATGATTTAAATTTAATAAACTATCGAAATAAAAAAAATATTAAGCATTTTCTAGTTAGTGCTTTTGAGCTGAAATTTTGTACAGAGATTCTGAACCAGATACACTCTTCACCCCGTTTGTATGGATATACCCTTTCCGTAACACGCTGTATATATAACTCATTTTCGCCAAAATGTCCCTTACGTTAATTGATACTTCTTGTATCGATATTTCAATTTCAAATCAATTTTACTCGCCAAACTTATTAGTTTGATGGCGAGAAGCGCTTGTTGATATACACAGTGCAGTTACACTTGAAATGGCTAAGCATAGCATAACATAGCATAATTAGCCCATATTCTTCCCACTGCTGGGACACATGCCTCCTCTCGGTGAAAGAGAGTGGGCAAAATCCACCACGCGGGACCAGCGCGTGTTGGTAGATGACTCATGTCTTTTTAAATGGCAATGCCTTTTGCTTTTGATCAGCAATTTGATTCAGTCTTTCGAATTGTGATTGGAAGTGTGACACGCAATTAGGCTGGTATGCAAATATTTTGTTTCGAATTCAACAGTTTTTACGAAACGTAGGGAAAACTCAATTCGGTATACAAATTCATTTAGCCTTCTATTCATCATTGATGAGTAGAGATCGGATATTCGGATGCATATTCCCCTAAAGTTGAGATGTTGGGTAATATGGAATGCGCTTTTGTATCGAAATAATCCCGCGGTTCTGGGATCTACAAGTTTAGGTTTCTGATATATTTTTCAAATGTTGGTAAAAATCCCAATTTTAAATAAATATGCATCAGATTAGTTATGCAATCCAATAATCACGGGTTTTTTTTTTTTTTTTTAATAAAATTTTTTTTAGAAGTACACATACTACACACTTGACTAGTTATGCATTCCCGTTGTTCCTGGCGACACGGGATTTTTTTTACAATATAATATTTTAGGAAGCCGCTTCCATACTTTCATAGCTCAAAATTAACTTTAGGTAAATATGCATCCGAATATCCGATCTCTACTGATGAGTCAGACAGTAAGCCTAGAATCATTCCAAACTTTCCCAGGCCTATGTTATCAATTGACCTAAAACGAACTTAGCGGAAAACCGGCACAGCCCTAATCCTCAATAACCGGAATACATCGATAACTTCGCGTGAGAGGGATGCGTTTAATCAATCACACGGATCTTCGCTATTTCTTACATGAGCAAACATTTGCTGAAAACCTAGCCTACGATTTGAGAGGAAAAACTGTTTTTTTTTTTCGGCAGTCTAGACTAGGTGTGTGGCCTTAATTTATAGAAATACTAGCGACCAGCCCTTTCTTCTCGCGGTTAAACTTTAATATAGTTTAACAAGAATGTATTACACATACAATAACCTTCCGGAATAAATTCTCATTATTTTTTTTTTTAAGGGAAAACAAACAATTGTATATTAAAATAAACAGAAATAATTTAACAATAAACTTAACAATTAAACTACCCACTACATTTTCCACAGATTACAACTTAGAAATTTACAAACTAAAGGTTAAAAAAAGGATGGTTAAAAATGCAACAAAATACCCCCATAATCAGTCTATAATGTTCCCACTGCTGGGACACAGGCCTCCTCTCTTCGAGAGGGAGTGGCCCGTAATCCTCCACACGGGCCCAGCGCGGGTTGGTAGATGTTACATGTCTTTTTTTCTTTTTTAATTTACGGCGCTGTGGTAGTAAAACGCGTATGCATGACAATGATATTTTTTTTGAAATTCATAAATGTGGCTGTTTGATGAGTAAGGAAGGGATCGAAAACGCAAAGGAGTTGCATAATGAAATTTAGTATAACATTATAACACTCGTTTGGATGATATTATGGTATGGTATTATGACACCGGTTGTTTTTAATGCTGGCAATAAGCTAACTGTTTCAAAAACTATTATAGAGGATTTAGAGCATGGGTGTTGATAAAAAACTGTATGCGTTCAAATGAAATGTCAAAAACAAAACCTAATCATAGCATAGAGGGAGTGGCCTGTAATCTACCACGCGGGCCCAGTTCGGGTTAGTAGATGTCACATATCTTCGAATTTTTGGTTCTAGAACATGCCGATTTGCTCACGATATTTTCCTTCATCGTTTTTAGAGCAGTGGTGATTAAATTATTTACACAAAATAAAGCGCCTGCCTGGGTTCGAACCCACGACCTACAACTCGTAAGTCGGGAAAAAACGGTAACTTTAAGTAAGGAAACATTTTCTTAACCATACATGGGCTGTTATTTCCAAAAAAAAAAAAAAAAACACGCCCAAGAAAGGCTGGCTTATAGAAAAAATATTTTCGATAATAAATCCCCATTAGATAAAAAGCACGTGATATAATACATAGTTTTAATCCACCATAACCTTCTTTAGTTCTCTTACGCATGACAAAACCAGTCTTCGTATTCAAATAAAAAATCCGCGATGAACACCTTGACATTTCTCTTTTTCAGAACGATCAAAACTGAATGAAAAGGTGAATGAGACACTTGTATATGAATGAATGACTCGCTTACAATCCTTTCACTCTCAGTAGTAGTATGAAATGTTGATTCATAATATTATTTGTAAACATTACGAGTGCTCATTCACGTACAACCCGATATTGCTGTCAGATTTCGAGGTAATATCATTGTGGAATATTGTACTTTCTGAGAATTGTATTCAACGTAAACGTTAAGTGAAAGTTTCGTTTGTTTTTTTTTTTTTTGCTATGATTACAACCTCAACGCATGATGATATATTTATTTATTTAATTTTACTATGGGTTTGCTATTGACTCTAGTCTAGGTTTGGGAAAAAGACATCGCTTATCTTGGCTAGTCAATAACATAATCAATTTTGCTGATTAGCTAATATAATATACGATATGAACTATTACCTCATTAAGAAGACAAAAAAAAATGTGGTAAGGCAATTGTGCGATTTAAAAGATGTGGTGTCAAAAATTGAATAGAGTATGTTTAGATGGCTTGATCATGTTGAGAGGATGAATGAAAGGCGACTTAGAAAAGGTATTTACGAGGCATATGTGAGTGCAAACGCTGGGAGGAGACAACTTAGGGGGAGATATAGGACCTGATGGTGATGTTCTTCAAAAAGGTCACGTGCGTAGCACTAGCAACCGGCGTGCGTGTATGTCCAGATGATTGTATGAACGTAAACGAAGCAAAAGAAGTATGTAAGGAGCGTGGCAGGTGGCGTTCTATAGTTTCTGCCTAGCCCCATGGGAAGAAGCCTTGGTTTTGTGTGTGAGAATAACAAAAATGAAAATATAAACGTTTATTTGTCGCTAAATTAGTAGATTGTACAGCTAGTGCATAAAAGAAGCCATTTTACCCCGAGACGTATATATCTACCCGAGCCGCAGGCGAGGATGGATAGTTTAATCGAGGGGTGAAATGGCTCGTTTATGCCCGAGTTACACACTCTGCTTTTCACTTCGAATGCGAGAAAACAGGCATAAAAAATATAAGAGTTTTTTTTTTTTAATTTTCAACATTATTGACGAGACATAAAAACGTTTCTTTGCGTTTTTAAATAATAATGACAATTATTTTATCAAGCTTTATTATATTAACGATAGAAGAAGAAGTGATACGAATGAAAGCAAATAAAGTAAATAACGATTTTAATCTGCGTCATTTTATTGTGCGTGTGATGTTGGGCCTGATTATCTTAGTCTTAGAAAAAAAAAAGATACTTTATGCACTAGAGCATAAAAAGCGACGTTATGTCGCCTACGCACAACATAAAGACTAACTTTTAGAGCATGAGAAGTGAAAAATCTACACTTCTACATCTACACTAATATTATAAAGAGGAAAGATTTGTACCTATTTTTGTATGTTTGTATGTTTGTAATGAATAGGCTCAAAAAGTACTGGGCCGATTTAAAAAATTATTTCACCAATAGAATGCTACATTCTTCCAATTTGACATATTTTTTTTCATTTAGAAAAAAATTTGGGATCCTTGGTAAAATTTGAACAATGTAACCGAAGGTGTAGAAAAATGAGTCTTAAAATGATAATTGTCTACCCCGTGCGAAGCCGGGACGGGCTGCTAGTACATTATAATATAACAGACACTAAAAGTCACCGTCTTACAATGTATTTATTACAAAAGATCCTTACTCCCAAACTAGGCCTAGGCCTGTATTTTGGGGGTAAGTGTTCAGTCATGGGATCTGTTTAAAACAAGACAGCATTATTTAGAGAAAAGAGAAGTGTCGCCATATTTGACATGCAATTTATTAAGGCACGACGGTAAGTGATATGTTGGATGGTACACACGTCTACATATTAAGCTTTTTCCAGTATAAGCGGATATCGCATTATATAGGATTTCTGTACAATGACAGGTCAGCTTATACTGGAACTGTATAGCTTGATCTGTAGCCGTGTGTACGATAAGATCATGCCATAGCTAAAATATTTAAAAGAGAATGAAAAAGGTAAAAAGAAGTAATAACCTTTAAACTGTCATGGTCACTAATATTATTATTAACACGAACGGGATAAACAACAACACACGGTAAAAATCCCGTTCGTGTTAATAATAATAACTAATAACCTAATAGATAGTTTCAGGGTATGTTGAGGTGGTATGATTGGAGGATGAGTGTGTGAGTGTCAGGTAAGGTGTGAGTATGGGTATGTGTATGCGTGTGCACGTGTATGGCTCTCTGTGTGTGTGTATGTATGGGTCTTGGAAATAATAAAATTATGTGTTTGTGAAGTGGTTAGGTGTACCCTTCGTATGTAGAGCGCGGAAGGTAGGCAGATACTATATATATATATATATTTTTTTTTTGTTTTCGCTAGGAACTTCTCCTGTATTGTAGATGCGTTTACAAACATTTAAATCTCACATACACTAACAGCCAGACCCGGAACAACTACTTGTAGGTCATACAAATACATATGTGTTCCGTGCGGGAATCGAATCCGCGACACGCAGCGCAGCAGTCAATCGCTTAACCACTGCGCCAACCGTGTCGTCTAAATTAAATCCTATGTGATGAATTTGAGTAATCCCTCCGTCTCCTGGTAATCCAGGCTTTGAAGCCACTCCGTAACTTTATTAAGAAGAAGAATACAGCAGGGAGCGGATATGAACAACGAACTGAAAGTCAAAGTCAAATCGTTTATTTCCATTAAGCCATTAGAAGGCACTTTTCAACTTAACTCAGGGTCCATTAAAGGTAATCAGGTTTGACAAAAACCTGTATTTCTACCGATGTTTTAAGTAAATACGATTACGACTTTAGACTCTTTGCAAACTGGACCAAGAATATCCCTTAGAAACAATTCCCAAAATCATTATCATCGGTTTCCAGTCTTACAGATCCAGCTGAATACCAATATTTTACATGAAGCGAATGCGTATATGACCGCCACAACGCAGTAACTGGGTACTCAATAGTTTATTACATTTCAGAACGTGTGTACTTAGGTGGTAACTTGAAATTATATGTGATCATTGTGGAAACTGTTGGCACAGCAAAATAGTAGGAGAGAGGCCAGCTTTGTAAAGATGATAGATACCCCTTGGTAAATCCTTCAAAACATAATCATCAAAAAATAAAACACAAATCAGCCAAGTGTCTTCTATCTCCGTAAGTACATCAAGTAAACTGTTCGCAACAAAGCAAACTTGGCACACTTTACAAAAACTTTCAATCCGTGCTGTGATTAATGTAAATTTAATGGCGCATTGTTACAAAGTACATCATCACATTATTTTATTAACATTTTGGAAACACTCCCGGTATTGGGTGATGACTTTCAAGTATGTTGGGTACTTTATTATTAGGTGCTTAGGAACAATTTTGTAAGTGTTTGGAAAAGGTCAGATAGCCATTATCAGCCTCTTGAAAATAAAGATGGTAATAACCTTGAGAAGCGAAGAAGTACCTAATCTAAAGGAGTGTAGGTCAATCAACTCAGCCTATCGCAGTCCACTGCTGAACATAGGCCTCTCCCATGCTGCGCCACAACGCCCTGTCCTCCGCCTTCCGCATCCAGTCTGTCCCAGCCACCTTTTTGAGGTCGTCGGCCCATCTAGCTGGGGGGCGTCTCACACTACGCTTGCCGATACGCGGTCTCCATTCCAGGACTCGTCTGCTCCACCGGCCATCGGTCCTTCGACAAATATGGCCAGCCCACTGACATTTCAGCTTGCTTACTCTGCAAGCCATGTCGGTAAATCCGGTTCTCTTCCGGATAATTTAATTCCTGATTTTATCCTTCAAAGAAACTCCGAGCATAGCCCGCTCCATAGCGCGCTGAGCGATTTTAAATTTGTGGACCAGCCCGACTGTCAGTGTCCACGTTTCAGCACCGTATGTCATAATGGACAGTACGCACTGGTTGAAGACCTTAGTCTTCAAACATTGCGGTATAGGCGACGAAAAGACTTGATGGAGTAGGTAGTAAGTAACAAAATCAAAAAAAAAAAACAGTCTATCTTCTCGTGAAGAATATGGTACTTTACCGTTGTAAAAGGATTAATTGAATAGGTAGGCAAGGAGGATGGCCAATAGGACACTATTGTCAGTGTATCAAATCACTGCTAATACTCGTAGAAACGTCTAAGGTGGACGTGTGGCGGCATCTACAACGCCACATGCGAACTACGCATCAAAGACCTGACGTCACAAATCCTGCATCGCGCAATCAGAGTTTACCGCGCGACTAGCATATATACAATATCCCGACATCAACCGTCGGGCAGTTGCCCTCCAGACACAACACCGGTCTGGTTGGAGGATCCTCTCTTTTCTATAGAGTATGAGTTAACTTTACACCCTGTTCCTCATAAAAAGAAAACAAAATATTAATAGATTAAGTGAATTTTGAAATATTTTAATAGGATATAAAATAATTCTAACAGAAAACAAGGAAATTAATAAAGCGCTCTTCCTGTGTCTACTTATTCAAAAATTTGCTGTGCCTGACAGGCTCCTTATAAAACAAATAAGGAGCCTGTCAGGCACAGCAAAAAAAAGGATTGCAATAAACGATTTTGATTTGATTTTTGATTTCATACCTCTATAGACGTAACATACGAAGTATTTCAGCAGAAATAAGAGTTTACCGCTTCAATTAGGCAACATCCTCAGTATATAGTATTATAAAAATTAAAGAAAATACGTTTATTTGCGGTAAACATGACGCAAAGAAAGAACACAAACACAATGAAGAACAAGTTGGGGGAAAATATGCGTCACATCTTCTAGTGTAGACTTGTGTAAGTAATGCGATTATTGCATTGCGCGTCATATAACCAGACCGCGTACTGTAGCATTACGGCGCGCTGTTCGGTGTTCTTAATAGTTCGTCTCGATAATGTTAGGCGTGATGTTTGAAATCATAAATTCATGACTCTCGGTCTTGCACTTTACGACGCTATAACAGATAATGTTGATCAAGTAATGTAATTATGTAACGCAACGCCGCGTGATGCAAAACAGTCAACAGATACAAATATTGAGTGTTGTACTATTTTGTATGTTTAAATATTGCGTAATTATTTATTTATTAAGGTGTTGGATGATGTTTTAGAAAAAACTATTAGGTATTTAAAAAAACAATCATTCTAAAATCGATTTTTAACTACGCAAATATTCATAGTCTTGGTCAATAAATCAATATTGCAATCTATGTCCTAGCCTGGAATGCTCTTTAGACTGAATTATTCCGTAGATTGGGGCTAAGTATGAAGAAAAATCGACACGAGCATTTCATTACAATAGCCATGTCGTGTGGTGCGTCATTTCGCGTCATGTTTGGAGTCATGGTGTAATGCAACATTCCTCGGTACGAAATGTAATGTCATATTACATCACTTTAAAACACACTGTTTTACGCATGTCTAATGATAAGAAATGCGCAAAACAGTGCATTTTATAGTCACATCCACGCAAAACGGCCATCACTCAGCATAATGCTGCGACCCTATGCGAGACAGAGCTCCAGCGATAGATTTCAGCGATAGCCGGCGTTGACGTGATGACGTCGACCGGTGCAGCATAATTATAGTGAGATATAAATAAGGAAAAAAACCGGCCAAGTGCGTATCAGACCACGTAAAATGAAGAGTTCCGTAGTTGGGATGAATTTATCTCAAGAATAAACTTAACATTGTAGTTAAAATAAATGTTTTTCAACTGAAAATTTAAGTTGGTGGACTATTACTCGGTAAACGTAAAGCCTACTTAGTTGTGATGGTTTTTCTTTTAACTTCGTTATATGTACTACAGCTGTGAATTTTTTCACATATCCAAATACAACCATTTAGCTGGCAGGGTATACTTGACTCTAACAAGAATTTGCACTTTAAAGCTTAATATTACGGAAACGGATCCCTAAATCGAAAAATAATTTTCACATACCCGTAATATTTTTGAACGGCCTACCCAACGATAAGCCACACTATGACGGACCGGGGGAAAATATCATCCCCACTTTACGAGTAGGGAAGGTACCTATTTATTTAATTTTAACACTTTGTCGGCGATTGATATTTATACCCATACTAAATTAAAGCTTTATAGTACTAAGAGCATCTGAGCTTAGCCGCGGACAGACGGACATGGCGAAACTATAAGGGTTCCTTCTTTACTACGGATCCCTAATAAAAAAAAAACAATACGCATGAATATTTCTAAATGTTTTTATAAAAATAATAATATTACAATGGCAACATTCCTTTCCATCGCGGCAGCGGATAATTCTTTACCATGCCTATTGGCCATCCCACTGTTCCGTAAAAATCTCAGGCACTAAAATCACAAATCTAGCCTTCCCACCCTCGATATAACACTAGACAACAGGCCATCGGTCCAGTATGTTCCATGTAGTCACGCGAGGTACAATAAAAACGGCATTATTTCATTACATTCATGAATCTCACGTACACCGCCCAGCCAACGCGAAACGCAAAACAAACGATGTTTAACTCCTATAGAATACATTATATTATGTTTTATTATTTTCGTAGACATGACTGAGGGGAATTGACGTTATTATTTTGTATTACGTGGAGGAAGATTGCGTATCATTTTAGTTTTTCGTTGTGAGAGATCCTTTGAAGAGTCAATTGTGACAACAGGATTGTACAATATTTTAGTTTTGTGTCATCATTGTTGAAGCATGAATCGAATAAAGAGAGCCATATGCACAGAATTGGATCAAGTTAATGGTGTTTATAGACAATAACATCTCTTGATTGTCTCTCTTACCTTTTTAGCAAGTCATGACGCACAGCGGAAGAGTAGATAAAAATAACGTTCCGTGTAGACAGTAAGACGGCAGCAAAGTGGAAAGAGCCCTAGTAGCATTTTCCGTTGGCATTTAGTTGGGCCAACTTCAGAGGTATGTGGCCCAACCAAACCCCAACAAAAATGCAACTAGGGAGTGAACTACTCTTTTTACGAAATTCACTCTTACATAATTCGACTCAGAATTCTTTGTTATGTCATAGGATTTTTATTTTTTTTTTGATTCTCATGTTTTACTGACATTAATTCACGTACCTATACGTAAGACAACTACAATTTTTTTTTTTTGGGTTTTTTAATTTTGGATAAAAAAAAATATTACATTAATATTGGTTCCTTGGTAATGCGCTATTAACTAATTGATATAAAATAGAAGAATATAGATTTGTTCTTCTATTAATTACCACAGTTTAGCGTTCCAAACGCTCTCCCGTAAAATCATGATTTTGTAGATAATCGTTTAGGTATATACCTTGTGGCCGTCGAGTAGAAAGTTTTTACTGTCTTTAGCATGGCGATTAGGGCTTTATCACACTAGCGAGTTGCGAGCAAGTGGAAAGCGGGGCGAGTACGCAGCAAGCTCGCCGCGAGTTCGCAACGTGTGTGCGGCGAATACGCCGCGGGTGCGCAGCGAGCTCGCCGCGGGTGGGCAGCGAGTTCGCGGTGTACGATCCGCGTTTTGTACATTCATTGCCAGAATAGATTGAAAACATAATTAACGCGAATGTATAAAATGGAAAATGGACAGCGCCGTTCGCCGCTAGCACGCTGCGCACCTGCGGCGTCTTCGCGGTGTGTTCGCCGCGCCCACATTGCGAACTCGCGGCGAGCTGGCTGCGTACTCGCCCCGCTTTCCACTCGCTCGCAACTCGCTAGTATGATAAAGCCCTAAGGGCAACAAAATCAAATTCACTTCACTACCTTAGACAACCGTCAGTTGTCAGTGTGATTTTGACAGTTTGGTATAGAAAACTTTCTTTTGAAATAGTCCACTTATACAAAGATCGCATGAAACGAAAGACAAAATGACAGATTGAGAAACGAAATGTCACGAAAAATGTATAGAAAGAGCTGTGTCTATTCTTTGTAGAATTAGAAAGAAAGCGTCATGCTGGGCAGGTAAAATAAGTGACATTATTTCATAATAAACCGGTACCTACCTAAAAATTTAGTGGGCAGTGGTGGCCCAGTGGTAACGGCCCCGTCTTACGAATTGTAGTTCGTGGTTTCGAACCCAGGCAGGCGTTTACTTTGTGTAAATAATTTCATCAACGCTGCTATCAAAACGGTGACGGAAAACATCATGAAGAAACCAGCATGTCCTTAAACCAAAAATTGGAAGACATTTGTGTCATCTACCAACCCGGACGGCGCCCGCGTGGTGTTTTATTTTGTCATCGTACTTAAATAATATTTTTAAGTGCCTTTAACTAATGTAATTGGCCTTGGCCGTTTTATGTGAAAATAATTACTCGTATACAAAACACTTCCTGCTTAAAATTCATTTTATTTTCGAACCACTACGAATCTAAATCCTCGTGGCGACACTAAAACTAAATTAAGTTAAAATATCTAAGTATCAGGAACATCTTCAGGCAAATTGGGTCATACAAAAGATTATCCAAAGTATCGAATCGGAGCAGACGAGAATAAATTGGTTTAACATTAAGCTATTCTATGTATTAGGGCTGAAGGTTACGTCACACTTAATACTGTGCTATTTTAATAGTATATGCTCTTCTTTTGTTTTGGAAGCAGCTGAGAAGATTAAACAATGATGGAAAAGCTCACATTAACATTGTATTAAGGGGAAAATTAAGTTTTCATTGGACGTCAATGAAATGGATATTTAGTAACAATTAGTAACCATTGGCTTAATCCTTCTGTGGAATACTTCAGTAGGTGCTGAATTAACGTAAAAATCAACTTAATATATTAATTACATTCAAAATCTCAAACCTTTTTCCCATTGGGGCAGGCAGAAACTACTGAACGCTACCTGCTACAATCCTTACTTAAACCCTGAACCCCTCCTGATCCTGATATTAATTAATTAAGAGTATTTTTTGGTCAATATGTTTATTACATTCTAATTATTATTATTATTATTTATTACATTCTTAGGTGTGAAACTAAAAAAAGGGTAGTTCCACTGCGCTCCAGCAATGCATTCCACTGCGCTCCAAGTTTTTATTACCTATATCATTTCAAAAATTATAAGTACCAAAATTCCACAGCGCTCCAAAATAAAATAAGTAGAGTCAGCATAAAAGGCAAACCATAAGTTGTTTGTTAAACACAAATAGAAATATCGGTAGTATTTTTTTTACAGTGGATTCATCCCGTGAGTCAAAAATGCTCAAGGCCATTTCCCACTTTATGGCGCTCATGTCGCAAGATGTTGCATGATAAGGCGCTAAAAAAAATTTATAAATCTTTTCTAAAGTCTAAAATGCTGCATAACAGAAAGTTTTTTAAGAACTTCAGCCAGAGACATGTTATCGTAATTGTCCAAAGTAGTTTTCAATTCTTTGTCACATGCTTAGATCGACGTGTTCTCAACTTTAGTGGTATATTAAATCTGAAATTCTTCAATTTACATAATCAACCTCATTTTTAAGTGTATTTTATCAAGAAACTGAAGCATTTTAGGTTTTCTTTTACCCATCTTGTTGTTCAAACGTTTTTGCCATGCTTCTACTAGATTTATTGTCCTATGACGAGCCCCATGTACATTCCAAATAAACCCTATACTAGTGTTTTCTAACCACTGTGCAACAAAATAGTCGTTGAATGTGATTTGTATTCTAGTTTTTTTAAACTTTCTAATCTGAAGCTGTGATTTTTTATTTGTTTTATTTACTTTAATTATAAGAAAAACGTATAATTTTATCGTAACATTAATTTTATTATAGAGTATTACTTACGTTGGTATTTGTGTTGTAGTTTTAAGAAAACTTTCTAATCTGAAGCTGTGATTTTATTATTTGTTCTTTACTTTATTTTTAAGAAAAAAAATTGTTAGATGTGACGTTGTGAATTTGTGATTATGAATGAATAGATTTGATATGCTATTTTTTGCTTTTTTATGATATTTAATATAATGTTTCATTATAAATTTATTTTGCTGCTAACTGTACTCAAAATTTCTTGGAGCGCGGTGGAATCAATATATGAACATTAAAATTATAAGAACAATGGGTTTTGGGGCGTAGTGGAACTACCAAAAAAAAAACAACTGACATGGAAAAATTAATGTGGAATAAGTTAGTAATCTAATGAGTGATTTTATAATACAATAATTCACTCTTAACTCAATATGGAATGATACAAAATAGATCTAACAGCCATAAGTGTTTACTAATTATTTTGCAACCCTCTCTCTCATGTATGTTGTCCACTTAAGTCAGTACTCAGAAACATACCAGAAAACGTATCCCAAAACACACACTAAGTACAAGTTAATAAATAACACAACAATAATTTCAAATGCAGAACTTTAAAACATCGCGAGTAAGATAAATGGCGGTAACGATCGCGTCGCTTCAACTGTGGAACACCGGCTTTACGCAAATCCCTTCGCCGGGTGCAGTTAAAAAGGATTACGGTAAGGTATTCACACCGCTCGCTTTATATATTATACGTTAGTATTGTATATCTTTAGCTTTTAGTTTGAGTCGAACTTTAAGTTGTACCAAAATGGGTTTTGAGAATTATGTTCGGGATGTGTTTAATATCTGGTATATATGGGGGTTTATAAGGGGCAGGTAGTTCTTAAGTGGTCTAATATCTTACTGGTTTAACGTGTGTATTAATTAAATTAATCATAAATATTAATACTTATACTTATTAAAGTCAGATTAAAGTAAAGACATTTATTTACATAATAAAATAAATGATACTTTCAAAGCTACATTATTAGAATATACTAATAATAATATACCTGTAATTTTCCCATTACGAAACATTTATTTATTTAAGGATTACCAACGAGATACATTACAATTATCTTTTACAATAATAAAAACTTGTATACAATACGAAAAAAAAACCCCAAACTCGTTGTCGATTTTAAACTGTGATTTTCAGGTGTTCGGTGCTCTATTACAAAAATATTTTTTAACATTATCTAAATAAATTGTTATACCTTAATAATTCAAATTTTACTTCATGACATAGTTCTATAATCAATCATAATGTTAACGAAATTCTGACGGAAGCATTAGTTTTAACACAGATTTTTCTGATGATATTTTAAAAATATTATTGTTTTCTGAATTCACTTTAAGTTAATGACATTGACTTTAAAATAAGTATTAATAATGATATTCATAACTATTCATATTTGCACGCCATATTATTATTTTTTATTATTTCGTGGCAAACATGTCAGAACCCGTATTTTTTTTTCTTTATGTGCATGCACGTATTCATTCTTGTATATGCAGTGTACACATGTTTAAGCAAATAAATATATCTTATCTTATCTATTATTAAAAATAATACTTAGCAAATACACAAGTTCAATAACATTATGTTTGTATCATTTTCTAAGTTACTTATAGCAGAACTACGTGTACCTACATTGAATATAAATAACCGAGACCCAAATGGTACCGTAGTCACCAAAGCCGCAGCAACAAACCCTCAAAATTCAGAAACCGTCGCCAAAAACAAATGAACAAGAAAAATAAGGTTCTAAATCATAAAGCATAAATACGAAATACATAGGAACCACAAGTAACAGATGTGTTTCAACGTTTGTTGAACTCGCGTAAATCAAGAACTTGCTTAGTACGTACTTAGTACCTACTCTTTAAAGGGCGACAGATTTTTTTGGCTGGACTTGAAAATATTGTTTGGGATTAAGTACAAAGAGAAACAGAACAAAAAAAAACTCATCAAGTGCTCCTCCATTTTTTGAAGTTAGTTTAAAAAATTGTGGTATACCCTTCTTTCTGATTGTACAAAAGCAAAGTAATGCAATAGTTTAACATTTTATTGAAAAACTAGCTGATGCCGGCGGCATCATCCGCATGGCTTTTTCTAAAAGCAAAGTAGCCTAAGTTACTCCTTATAATATCAGCTATCTGCCAGTGAATATCCCATCATGGGCCAGCCATTTCGGAGATTAGCCGGAACAATATACAGACATACAGAAAAGCAGTTTTTTTTTAATATAGTTTTTTTTTTGTGTTCATACACATTTAGAAAAATTATGTTATTTTGTTATTACTTCAATTTGATGGCCGATGATGTTTGATGTTTCAGATGGCCGATGGGGCCAAAAGGTTCTGGAGTAGCGACCGCGTACCGGAAGACGTAGCGTTGGAAGACCTTCCACAAGGTAGACCCATGACCTTGTGAAGGCCGCAGGAATCCGCTGGATGCGGGAAGCACAGAACCGGTCGAAGTGGCGGTGCTTGGGGGAGGCCTATGTCAAGCAGTGGACGTCTTTCGAGTGAAATTATGATGATGATGACTTCAAATGTATTGAATTGTCTATATAAAGAAGATGTATAGATAATTATGCAATAACGAATAGGCAGGATTAAGCTGTAATTCTTTAATAGTACCCTATTTTCTGAAAGCCATCTGCTATTGAAATAAATCTCTATAATAATATCAATCAACAAACATACAAAAATAACTTTGTCTGAAATTCGGGCAATCATCCACTCAGGTACAATTTAAGCAGCCAATTCCCAATAGATCCTTACAGAAAACCTACGACATCTATAATAATAAAATCAAGAATATCTTTCAGCACCCCAATCAATATTCAATTGAACCTACGTCCACTATCGTACCTAGAAAACAACACAAAACTTAATATTGTATGACACTGCCGTTTTTCTAAGAAAAATCGCCTCAAAATGACCCATTGCAATCCAACCGTCATTCTTATGTACATGTCCGAGCAATCCCGGGCTCATTTAGACTGAATATTGAATCCCACCGGGAAAAACCGCGGGATTCAGCACGCAACTTTAACCACAATTTTCGGACAATCTGTGCATAAATAAACGGGCGTATATACCCTATTTACTTTGTATATAGTTCCCATTCCCACTAGTTTTTGTATGTCCCGTGGTAGTGAGTAAATAAGTTAGGATTTAATCAATATTTACAGGATTTTGTCGTTCTATCGTATGGCGTATGTCAGGCGACGACGCCGGCATTAAGGGAATTGGATGATAGTGAGAGGGCATGTCGATACGATTTTTATCGATGTTGGTTAGTTGTTTATGGGCGTGCTGGTCGATTTGCTTGTTTTTGTAATTCTAGGTTTTGGAATTTAAGGTACGGTTTTACTGCCAACTTGATTTTAGTACAGTCATCATTTATGCTTTGACCCCGCATATAGTACTCTTTTTGCTATACTAGGTTTTTTGCTCGCGGCTTCGCCCGCGTTTAGATCGGAAATTATCCCACCGGAACATAGTATCGGGATAAAAAAAGTATTTTATGTCCGTCTCCAGGTCCCAGACTACCTATCTGTCAAATTTCATATCGATCAGTTCAGTGGTTTGGACGTGAAAAGGTAACAGACAGACTGAATTACTTACGAATTTATAATATTAATTAAAGTGTGGATTATTTTTCTTAGAGGCTTTGACTGCCAGACAACAGACACAATAGAAAAACTATTGTTAGCGGTCACCGGTGACCGCGGTGGCAGTCAATGTGTAACCTAGAATTAGATATTCAACACAAATACTTTATCATATTGCAATGTAACAAACATTTATACAAATTATGCCACACGTAATACTAAATTTCAATCGCGTTGCAGTACATTAATTCACGCCTAACGCCTATCAATGCCTTCAGCGCCATTAAGCATTCCAAATATACCTATTATCTAACCGTAGATTTTACTTCTTCATAACATTTTCTTTGTTACATTTCTTGACATACAAATCTTCATGCCATCCAACAAAGATGGATAAAAAAAAAACATTATTGTTTAACCGTACATCACTAATTACTATGACTTAGTCCATTCCATGGTTGCCTGGAAGAGATCGCAGAAAGCGATAAAGCCGCTTATTTTTTTTTATTTTTTTTTTTCGTTTTGTATTTTTTTTTTGTGATGTATGTACAATATACTATATATAAATAAATAAACAAATAAAGGAGTGGTGCATTTGAAACTTAATAATATAGGTAGATGATTTATCTATTTAATATTCCTGTAATCCCAAGTCCTGTGCCCTGCGTGCTGTACTGTTCCTGTGTTCCGTCTGTCATAAGTTTTATTTTGAGTATTTTTTATTATTAAACTACACTACACCGTCGTTTCTCCTCTGATTAGTTATTAGAAAATTAAAATAAACTGTATTTGGGCTATATATTGCTCAGATATTTGCGACTTAATTAAACTACAGTACAGAGATAACTTTTATTTCTAAAACTTATGTAACCAAACGAATAAATAAAAACCCTACTGGGTTATTTATAAAAAAGTGCGTTTTCATATTTTTTTATATGTATTAATTTATTGCTCATGTTTCAGCGGAAAATATTTGAAAATTACGCGAAGGTATGTTTGAACAATATTAAATGCACATTGAAATAGCCACTTTTGTATGTTATGACTACATCACGGTTGGCTGCAAGTTACTTCACAGACTAGGTCATAACTGTTTGCTTTATATTACGTCAAAGAAGTTTGCTTGTTAACAATGGTTAACTAAAACATTATTTTATAATTTTACTAGCTGCTGCCCGGCACGCGGGCAATGCCACGCGGGCTGCGCGGCATTGCCCGCGTGGCTATTCCTTAAATAAAAGTTACCTAAATTACTGCTTATTACTTCAGTTATCTTCCAGTGAAAATCAAAATCAGTCCATCCAATTCGGAAATTAGCCGAAACAAACAGACAGAAGAACCGTCAGCTTTTTTTTTTTGTTTGTTATAAAGATGCTTTGGTGCTGAAAGCCTTAATACAGGCTACGCCTAGTTCGGCTACAGACGCTAATCTCATTACTTTTATTGAAATTTTTGCCACATTACCATTGTAAAGTACTACTAAGTTTTTTGGAAATAAACATATTCATCATCATCATCATTTCAGCTGAACGACGTCCACTGCTGGACATAGGCCTCCCACAAGCACCACCACCGTGACCGGTTTTGTGCAACCCGCATCCAGCGGATTCCTGCGGCTTTCATAAGGTCATCGGTCCACCTTGTGGGAGGCCTTCCAACGCTACGTCTTCCGGTACGCGGTCGCCACTCTAGAACCTAATATTTTTTTTTTAATATTAATTATGACGCATGACATAGTTTAAAACACCCTATTACGAGTGCAGTCCGAGCCTTGTGCTACAAGGGCGCCGCGTCATAATTAATAAAAATAAAAATAAAAAATTACATGAATGACTAGTAGTCATTGGATACATGAAGTGGGCTGTCTTTGTAAGAAGACTAAAATGCCATGGTGTATATTAACCACGACAAAGTGGTAAAATAAAATCTTGTTTTTTTTTCTGGGTACCGTCCTTGCACGTAAAGTGGGTATAATTTTTTTCTCGTGTATATTGTATCGTTGGATAGACCGTTCAAAGATATTGCACGTTTGTATTTTTCGATTCAGGGATCCGTTTGCGTAATATTAAGCTTTAAAGTGCTAAGTTTTATTAGAGACAAGGTCTCCCCTCCCCTGTCAGCTAAATGGTTGTTTTTGGACATGTGAAAAAATTCACGACCGTTGTATATTTAATGAAGTTATAAGGAAAATTATCACAGCTAAGTGGGCCGTACAAGTTAAGGAGTAATAGTCGGCCAACTCACATTAGCAATTGAAATGTATGGGAGAACATGTTTTTCAACTACAATGTTAAGTTTGTTCTTGGGATAAATTCGTTCCAAGTACGGAACCCTTCATTGGTCCGACATGCACGTGGCCGGTTTTTTGTATTGACATCGAACCTTTTGAGTACTTGTGGAGACTTATAATACACCTTTTATAGGTTTGCTAGCGACCTGCCTCTAGTTCTCTTGGTTTTTACGACTTGAAAAAAGATTGAGATTTCTTAATATATAACATAACATCACGCCTTGTTTCTCCGAAAGATTAGGCAGAAGTGTATCAACAGTCAACCCATATTTCGCCAGTTATGTTTAAGTTTCATGTAATATGGGGGAGCCTATTGTCATCAACCGGGCACAAACGCAAAATCCTGCATCGCGCAAGCAGAGTTTACCGCGCGACTAGCATATACAGGTTGAAATTAAAAACATAAGCCAAACCGAAATGGGAGATTGTACTCATCATTATAAACAACTTTTACTAAGGAACCAAGTGTGAATCGCGAAAAAAAATCAGCTTTTCCCTACATTTTGACGAGTTATGCGATCACAAATGTAGGGAACAGTAGATTTTTTTTTCGCGATTCCACACTTGGTTTTCGAGGTATGCCTCGATAGCACTAATAGCGGCCTCTCTTCACCCTATTCCTCTTTTTAAACAAATAAATTGCAGAACTTTAAGATCAGGCTACGTCATGTATTTTTTTCCTTCACAGTTCAAGTCAGTTTAGTCCATGATTATCTTATCGGCATAATACTTAAAGGTTTTCAACCTTCTACCTAAGAAGCTAGTCAGAAAAACCAGGTCACTACTGTGGCTTTTCTTTTTAAAGGATTCATAAAGATTATTTTATCAGGTTAATAGTTCTTTTCATCCTTACCCAGATAATCTGGCTTACAACAGAAAGCATAGCTTTAATCTCGCAGATTAACTGATGAATGGAAAGGTAGTATTGGACGGCTGTCTAGATGTATAATAAATAAGTATTTCTTTCGTTCAAGATAAGATTTAAAGTGTATAACGCGTTTATATAGCGTTTGGAAAACTCCGTCAAGTCTTTTCGTCACCCATCCCACAATGTATGAAGACTAAATCGGTCTTCCTGCCCGTTATGACTTACGGTGCCAAAACGTGTATACTGACAGTCGGGTGGTCCACAAATTTAAGATCGTTCAGCGCGCTATGGAGCGTGCTATGCTCGGATTTTCTTTGAAGGATAAAATCAGGAATGAAATTATGCGAAAGAAAACCGGAGTTACCGACATAGATTGCAGAGTAAGCAAGCTGATGTGGCAGTGGGCTGGCCATGTTTGTCGAAGGACTGATGGCCGGTGGAGCAGATGAGTCCTGGAGTGGAGACCGCGTATCGGCAATCGTAGTGTGGGACGCCCCCCAGCTAGATGGACCGACGACCTCAAAAATATGGCTGGGACGGACTGGGTGCGGAAGCTGGAGGACAGTGTTGTGGGGCAGCCTGGGAGAGGCCTATGCCCAGCAGTGGTCTGCGATAGGCTGCGATCGGCTGAGTTGATTGAACGAGTATAGTTTTTTTTTTTTTTTTAATAATAAGTATTAAAAAAATATAAATGTAAAAAATATTTCTTAATGTACTGACATTCACATTGCTCATATGTACATACATTGAACCACAGTGAACGTGATAATACTGGTTATAGTAAATAACCAATAACTTTACTTTTATACAGATAATATCGTGCTACGAAAATGCTACGAGCGCGCTACGCTAGTCATTCTAAATCAGCTAAGTACGTGTAAGTGCTACGAAGTGCTACGCGTAAATCCGCGCTACGCTACTAAATAATACAACAGATATATTAATATTTTAACTCGCAGTATGATTTTATTATTTAGACATGTTTAATGTGGTATTCGAAAATCAAAGTTGAGTCGTGATGTGTGAAGAATTGACGGTTGAAGAAAAGAAAATTAAATTCACAGACGGACAATTTTGCAAATAATTTTTTTAGACCTTTATTCAAAATGTCGTTAAAAAAAATCCATAATACCATCCATTAATATTCTTTTTCGTGTGGTTAGTGACTAACCTGGTGACAGAGTTTTAGGGTCATTATCAGGACACTCATTATTTGGTTGACTTCGGTGGCAATTTTATTTTACATTTAGGCATAACTAACATGAAATATCAAATCTAGAGTACTACTAATATGTTTTAAATTAAGTCTAGATTTGATATTTCATGTTAGTTATGTCTAAATGTAAAAAAAAAGCCACCGAAGTCAGCCAAATAATGAGTGTCCTGAGAATGACCCTTTAATGCCGCCCATGGGTCTCTGGCTTGGCTACACATGCCGTCGAGAAATATCTCTCAGGCATTGTGAGTTTTTTCACGATGCTATCCTTTTACCGTTTTTTAAGCAAGTGGTAATTTATAAAATACGCACATGAATCCGAAAAGTCAGAGGTGCGTGCCTTGGGTTTGAACTCGAGAGCTATGACTTGTTATGACAATCCGACGGTCACATCACTAGGCTATCACTGCTAATCAGGCTATGCAGGGTTTTTAGTAATGGGACATAAACTCACAGACTTAAATCCCGTTACATCATACATGTAATTTGTAAATGGAGTATAAATAAAATTATTTAGGTATATGATATCGATATAATATAATTATTTAAGAGTATTCATTAGACAAAATTTCTATCAGTCCACAGCAACATTTAACATAACAACAAACTTCATTAAAGCCTCCAACTTGATACAAACTCACAATAATAATATGAAATCAACTAAGCATCTGTTATCAGGAACTAGCCGCAACTTTGTATCGCCGTAAGCTCCTGCTTACGGCGATACAAAGTTGCGGCTAGTTCCTGACTCGGGACTCGAACCGACTTCGAGAACAGTTAACGGGCTTTCAAAGGGACAATGTCGTGATATCTTCACGATACTGTTGTTCTGTTAGTTTGTCGGTAGTTTTAACTTAAAATTATTTTTGTTCGGTTTAGAATTGGAGTGTTTAGTTTGATGTGATATCTATCTATATACAGGGTTATTACATACTTACATAAACAACAACTTTTGTTCTATGACTTTTCATAATACATCAAACTTTCATTCATCAGACTTTCACACAAAATAGTAGTTTATGAAACTGTTGCATAATGAGGGGTTTTTAATAGTATTAGATGAGTGTTTTAATACCTACTTATGTGCAGTTTCATAAACTGTATTATCTACTCTCATAAAATGGGATTGAGTCAAGTTTTCTTCACATTCACTGATATCAGACATTCTTAAACAAGAATTTTAAAAATCCCATGAAATTCGACACAACAAAACGTATGGATGGCGCCAAACCCCAGCACATCACCGCACATGCGCTAAAGCGGGGGCTACCATAGACAAGTAAAAATTGGAATCAAAACTTTTTTGTAATGCTATAAAAATGGCGCGTCCAGCATATTCGTTCCATAAAGCCGGATCCACACACAGCCGGCGGCCTACCGCCAGGTGCCACACATATAGAAACCGGACTGTATGTGGATCGAACATATGGCATTACATTAGAAAAAAAAATTGATAGAAACTTCTTGGTTAACTTCTTTGATTTGCCCTGTATCGTAACGGTAAAAAAATTGTTTTATAACATTATTTTGTTAGTTAAAAAGTGTTGTAATATGATCCTATTTTTAAATTTCGGTATTGTGTTAAAAAAGTATGTCAATATAAACTCGTTTTGAAGTTTATATTTCGAATTTTACGATACGAGAATATATAAATAAAAATATACAAAATCAATGCTCTAAATGAAAAAGAACAACAAAAACTTGAAGGTTTGTTTTTGGTTAACGTATTATGATTTTTAAAGAGTCATAACCTTATACATAAAAATCAATTGCCGTGCGTTAGTCACGCAAAACTTGAAAAAGGCTCAACCGACTTGAATCTTTTTTGTTTTGTTCGCCTCAATACTGGGGTGGTTTAGCAAAGAAGAAATTTATCGATTTATGAATCAAGATACCGAAAATTGGAACAAACCTAGAGAAGCGCGCTATCAAGCGCCATAGCCCCAGAACTGGAGAGACCGCCAAAATCGCAGAAAATATATTCAGTTATGATTCTGCTGATTTTCAGGCCAATATTCTCCAGCTTCTTTAACCATGTCTCTAATCTGCTCTAGACCTCAGGTTCATATCTATTAGCTATTATGATAAAATGCTGAAAAGCAGTTCATCCATACATTTTGTATCAATTTTGATGACGTGTAAACCTAAAAATGTTAATAGAATTTATTTGCTGACCGTACATAAGACAATTTTCAGCCAATAATCTCAACCCAAAACACACAATACACTTTCAAAAGGCGTCAAAGACAGCCAAAATAAAAAAAAAACCCGAAGTAGGTACAAGCACTCTTAAGTCAGTTTTGTCAGTTAAGGCCGGTAATATGTGAAAGATAGCGGCGGCAGTGCCTTTGTTCGCGCGTGATCAAGGGGCCGGCGAGGGCTTTGATGATACTTCTCTGCTGATCACAAGATTGGCGGCGTGGACCTTGAAGATGTGTCGTTGAGTAGCAGGATGTGGGTGTGTCAGTTGTGTTGGTGGCTTAATTGTGGTAGGCCGTTATGACGGAAGGAAAAATGATGTGACGTGGTTTCTTGGCCTAAATAACAATTTACATTTATTTGTAAAAAGTTTTATTTATTTAAAATTTTAAAAACGATTCGAGTTTGATTTTGTTTCCGATTCGAACTCGTTTCGATCTAAACTCGATTTAAAACCTTACTCCCGAACCAATTCGAATTGTAAACCAAGATCGACATAGGTTCGAGTAATATCAGCGTCGTTTTATGCGTATCCGGCGTATTACGTCATCGTCAAGTGCTCTATGTCTTTTAGGTAATTATATCACTCGATCTGAATAAAGTAGCTTTTTTGATATCGTGTAATTTGTCGTTTAATTTTGATCCAACAACTCGATACCTATCTGTCAGATGGCGTGCGGAGTACGAACTTTTCGATTCTGACGAATCTTTCGATCGAAGTTAGTTTCGCTTCGAACCACCGCACGATCGTGCGCTAGTGTCGGATTCAAGAGTATGGATCGGCATTTAATTCGAATCTAATTCGATTGATTCAGAACTCGATGCTGTCGGGAGTAAGGCCCCAGTTCTTTAACTTAGGTAACTTAGTACAGTAATCTACTAAAGTTACCTACAGTTGCCCAACATGTAGGTATAGTAGCTTAACTATGTTTAATGTTTTATATCCAGATTTTTCGGGGTAAGTAATAACAGAGCCGCATGGGTCGACCGATCAGGTTAAGCTATGCTTGCTGCGGTTGGTCCGCGGATCGGTGACCATCTTAACACACCGAGACTCCTCCGTGCCACGAAAAGCACGTTAAGCCGTTGGTCCCAGCTGGCATTAGTGGACCATTGAAGGGCGTCACGGGTCGTCAGATGCCAGAAAGTCGGACAACCTGTCTTACCAAAGGATATCATATTACCCAGTAACTAGGTTGTGGAGGTCAGCTGTATCCGGTTAGACTGGAAGCTGACCCTAACCATATCGATGATCCAGATTTTTTTTTTTTTTTGTGAACATCATATTCAAAATTTGATTTGCTTAGTCTCTTACAATTTTTGTGTGTACTTACTGTTTCTATGTGAAAAATAGAGACTATCCAAATTAAAAGCCTGCTGTTTATGCTACTACAAAAAATGCCTAACATTACTTGTAATTGTTTAGTCCTTAACACAATAAGAAAATGTTTACATAAACTATGATTACAATTTCATTGTCCTTTGGCAAAAATATTGCTACAATTAAATTGAACTAAAAACTAAAACATAAAACCGACCTCAATTACGAAATGAAACATAATTTCTGTCGTTAAACATTTACACGAATTAAAACTTAGGCCCTTTCGTTAATTATAAAAAGTCTCATATTACCAGAATTCGTTCTAAAACTGTCGTAAATTAACTCATTTCGCAGACGTAGGCATTATTTAGTTTCTAGAACAATTCCCAGGACAATGCCTGTTGAACTTTAGCGGTAAACATGAGGTTTTCTCTGGCGTAGTAATACTAGTAACTAAAACTTCGGTAAATACAATATTTACTCGTGGAGCGAAATGGTAAAGAAAATTTCAAATACGGTCAAAGAAAATAACTGTTTATTAAATTGACACACTACGTCAATTTTCTGTATTATAGCCCTGTCGTACCTAAGTGCCAAAGAACGACATTATAGTTGGTAGTCAATATGATAAACAGTTAATTTCCTTGACTTTACATTATTTTCCCATAACACCTTTTAGAAACTTTCATTTTCATTCTTAACTAGTTGCTGCACGCCGCTTCGCCCGCGTAGCTTTTTCTAAAATAAAAGTAGTGTCTTAGTTACTCCTTATAACATCAGCTATCTGCTAGTGAACGTCGCGTCAAAATCGGTTCAGCCATTTCGGAGATTACCCGGAACAAACAAACGGACAAAAAGACAAGAATTTAAAAAATTGTTTATATGTTATAAGTATGAACAAATAGAAAGAACAAATGAAATGAAACTCACCTTAAAATTCAGAAAAAACAGACGTGGAATGAAAAGGATAAACAAATTTTTATTTGTTTCAGACTTTTTTATTTTATAGATTACGTTTTATTGAATCTATACAATAAAATAAAATTGACGTGTCTGTCTGTAATTTCAAAAAATTTTTTTTTTTATTTTATGCCTTTATTATAAAGTATATACGGTACTTATAACAAAAAAAAAAAAACAATTTATAACCAGACTTTCACTGGCAGATACCTGATGTTAATAGTACATTACTTACCAAGGGCTGTAAAAGAAAGAAAGCCCGAAATCGCAGGTATTTGTGACCCGAGCCGCATGCGAGGGTTGTAAATATGTTCTTTTTTACTGCCCGTGGTGAGTACACAATTTTACGTCTTCGCCTGCCCACAATGCGAGTTTTACCGTACGCGTAGCGTGCGGTAAAACTCACATTACGGCTAACTAAGGCTACTTTTATTTTAGAAAAAACCAAGCAGGCAAAGCCGCGTGCAGCAGCTAGTAGTTCATATGTAGATAATAGAATACTCTGAACAACGCTATGCAAAAAATAGTTCTTAATAAACAAAGCAGCATTAAATCAAGGTGTGTGTGTGAAAACTCATCAACCTTGCATTAACTAAAAGCCGCAATCAACCTTTCATTAGGCTAAACTTCTTTTGAGTAGTACTCTGATTTATGAAACTGACGTGAGGTTTAATTTTCAAATCTAACTTTTACATCGGACGGTACACACCACTTGTCAGCTTATAGAGAGTAAAAGAATTCAGTGAGTTCAATTCTTTGAAACGTAACGAAAAATCCGGTATTAAGTTTGTATTTATTCTGTTTTTATATAAAAATGAATCGCTAAATGTGTTGCTAGGCGCAAAACTCGAGAACGGCTGAAACAATTTTTTTTTTTAATCTATATAAATAAAAATGTAAGTTGGTAGACTATTACAATGTAACTTTTAAAGCCTACAAGCTGTGCTTTAGGATTTTTTTTTTTTTTTTTAATATTCCTTGAGTTTCGAGGAAGGTTCTTATGAAGAGAAAAATTGTAAAAATTTCCCGGTAAAACGTAAAAAATAAATAGCATAACAAAGAAAATAAAAAATTAACGTTTTTTTTTTTTTTTAATTTACACAATTTTGACTGAATGTATGTATAGTATCTCAAACTTATTTTAACTTATCTGTTCTAGTCGATTAGGTACTGAAAATTATAGATATCATCACAACATGTACACTTTATTAGCGGCGCCATCACCAGAACTTAAGGCGATCCCCTAGCGTGAGCGTTCGGTCCTTCTCTATCCCGTCGCAGCGGAGACGCTCTGTCCCGCTCCCTGCGTACGCCGAATTCACACAATTTTTGGAATTATTTTAATAAAAAAAGAAGAGTGATCTTTTGAAATTAAATAAATCGTGCATTATTAAGATTTTTAAATTATCTATCCATTAGTGTAACCCTCAAATTAATGGAACGTCAACTTTAGCAAAAAATGCATGCAATCAATAATTTTAGTACTTTTTTTACACGGAGATTTCAAATGTACTTAAAACACATAAAAATAAATAAGAACATGCAATGTAATGATAGGATGACGGTTAATATGTGTTTTTAGATGTAGTTTATTTCTCTTAATTAATGAGTTAATACCCTTTGAAAAACGCGTTTTGCTCGGGGTAGCGCCTTAACCAGAACAGTTAATTTTTTGGCACTGTAATGAGGTTTTCTAAATCATTATTTTGTCTAGATAGACTTGATTTCTGTATGTAGGTCTGTTAAATCTTCTAAATGGTAGACAAACTGCCACGGTCAAATAGCTTTTGACAGAATGAAGTCTGTCGGGTCAGCTACAGTAAATAATAAAATGATTTAATTACAAAGTAAATAAAATCCTCTTTTTGGTCGTAATTCCACTTTAAAACTTTAAAATCGACGAGCCTTTACAGAAAAAATGTTTGCACCACCGCGGCCTCTAGCGTTTTCGTAAAATCCTAAAATCCATCAACTTAAAAGAAGGTAAGTAAGCAAAAACAAAAACCGTCGGGGCCTGCCACTTGCTGTCCTGCAATTACAAAATACAATGGTTTGTCACATTATCAGTAGAATTGCAATCATTTATTCCATTTCCAGGGCAAGGAATGGCAGCCCCGACGGTTTTTGTTTTTGCTTACTTTTCTTCTTCTAAGTTGGTGGATTTTAAGATTTTATTTATTCCTTTTCGTATAACCTACACTTCTTTCATAATTTTTTTATTTTTTTTATTTTTTATTATTAACATTTTTGCACTATTCTGTCTATTCACAAGGGTACTTATTATTTGTAACTTTTTAAACGTTCGCTTTTCTTTTTTGCATTGGGTTTTTTTTTTTTTTAATTTTTGGGCCCAACACACGAGATTTCCAAAACCCGTAAAAGAAAATATAAAAATACTACCACCGAAAATCTAATAAACTAAAATACATTCCCGTTAAATATAACCCGTCAAAACAGACCCCTCGCTGACACATCAAATATATACTGTTAAAATATTAGCACATCGTCCATTCGTGCGTCAGTAACGTAAATATTGCCCGAACCTTGAAACATTGTGAAAAACAGACACCGGTTATACAGTAAGTAAAGCTCCATCACTTTCTCTAAATTATATTAGGCCTGGGATCTTATATTTGGCTCAACATACTTGGTTAAAATAAAAGACAATGAGTAGGCATCATATTGTTTCACAGATTATGCTCTGGTACCACATCCCGGAAGTTTGGTTATTTGAAGAATAAAGTGAATTCTCCCAACTGTGAAACATGAGGAACGGTTAAAAATGTTCACCATCTACTTATGGAGTGTACTAAAACAAAAAAGGAAAGAGAAACACTGTTGAGTGCGGTAAAAATTAATAAATATGATATTGGTTCATATGTTTAAGTTTTAGCGCAGCCTTCGCCTGAGATAGCAAACCTACTTACTGATTTGTTTAGACATTTATAAATTATATTGTACAGGGTGTGGCGTAAATAGTGGTCCAACCTTTAGTGGTCGATACACCATATATTCAGCCAACACATACCACAATTTAATGTATTTTTTATGGGTCTCCGTATAATATATTATTTAAAAAAAGTTTTTTTTTTTAACTTTAGTTAGAAAAGTTGACACCTTGATTTACTAATTTGGCTGTAATTTCTAGAAATGACATTATTTTTTAATAACTTTTTTGTTAATAATACTTTAATGTCATGTATAGAAATTATAGCTAAATAAGTAAAGCTAGCTGCAAGTTAAAAAAAAAACCACCTATTCTTGCATAATTATGAAAATACAATATCTACCTACTTAGGCAAAACAACCTCCTCCTCGAATATATTCACCAACCATTAACTCACTGCTCAACTTTAACAACGGTTCATTATTTCCACAATTACCAAAGAGGAACTGCCGAAACAAGTACACCTCTAAATCGTAAAACAAATAACCAATTAAATAGGAAAATAAAACACAATTAGAGTTGTGCAGGAACAGAGCCGGTTTCAGGCAGCCCATAATATCGTAAAACCTAGAAACAGAACGACGGGAATATTTCGGCTTGCCTCATTATATGCAAATTTCTGTATATTAATAATGAGTTAGGTCAATAATGGTGTGTTCAGACACGAACAGAGGTAACAGTGGAAGCTAGTACTAGTTTCAAACTTTCAAGACAGTAAATAATACACAGGAAGTAGTTAGTGGCATCTTTTCCTAAATTGTATCTTTCAGTTATTGCTATTTCATGCAAAATAGATAATTACGTGAAACTCTGTTGATCCGTATTCACTAAAAGTTTATTCTGATGTGTATTTAGGCCGCCATGATTATGCTAAACGATATTTTAATGGTGTTGGTGCCACATGAAGCCTCGCATCTTATAAAGGAGTGCGCCGATCCGTGGAAAGTGTCGTCTGAATATTAAAATAAATGAGGTTTAATAAACATTTACGCGTCATTTGGTTATGGGGCGGTTTTATAAATTTTGTTTACTACGTGGCCAAAGTAAACGTGAATAGCTACATCAATATGTATTTTATTATTTATGTACACACAGTAAAATACATAGAGATACGACATTATTATAATTTGAGTACCTACAAAGGTACTGCTTATTCCTTAAGAAATTTCTTCTAGCAGACCTACGAAAGGAGAAATGAAAAGAAATGTAGACAATAGTGTGTGAGAACAAGAAGCGAAAAGTTTTTTTTTTTTTTACCAGTTCACTCAGAGTTAACCACGAGGGGTTGAGACTCCTTAACCGAACTATCCTGTGGTTGCCTTAAGCTCCTAAAAACTTAATGCCTCCAGCCAGGGCGTAAAAACTTACAAACTAAACGACTGCACGCTTAGGGCACCCCCTGTGGGGTACGAACCTCGGCTTAGGGCAGCGTCGAAGGGAGGATGGCAAGGGACCGTCGATGGCTGGATAAAATCAGGGTTATGATTATTTTCAGGGGAATTTAAAGCTACAGGCTCAGCTATAACGCGTGCTGACGCTTCGCTTACAAGCAAGGGACGGGGAGGACTATTTAGTCGGGGATTTCGTGCGGGCCCTCGGCGGCGAGGTCGGAATGACGATCGTGTAGTGTGTACTCTCTTACGAACTGTACTAGTTTCCCTACGACTCTCCTAGAGGAGAGTAGTGGGGTCGTCTGGGTCGGTCAGTGAGCGAAAAGTATGAATATGCGAAGTTTTAAACTAAAATATTAAATATAACATAAACTTAAATAAAACTAAAATATACAAATACATATATATATATGTGTGGCGGTACCTACAACGCCACATGCTAACTACGCATCAAGGCTCCTACAAACAGGCGCGACACGCGACGCGACACAAAGAGACCGATCGTTGCGCGCGCGGTGTCTTTATGTCGCGTAGCGATTCGCGCCTGTTTCAAAGACCTCAAAGACCTGATGTCACAAATCCTGCATCGCAAAATCAGAGTTTACCGCGCGACTTGCATATACCTGTACAATATCCAGACATCAACCGACGGGCAGTTGCCCACCAGACACAAGACCCGTCTGGTCGGAGGATCCTCCCTTTTCTATAGAGGATGAGTGAACTTTACACCCTGTTCCTCATACCTATACCTACCTACCTATACCTGTTCCTCGTTTATATATACATAAAATACAGTTGAGAGGAAAGGTAATGCTCTTTTACTCGATATTTCAATAGAGACATAGTTTTAAATCGCGAATGCTAGGCGGAAGCGAGTTCCACAATCTTACAGCATAATGATGTGATTATATGTCATTTATGTTTGTGAAAATGCACACAAACACTACCTAATTTAGATAGGTATAATATTCTTTACGTAAATAATAATAATACCAACCTAAAATAGTCTCTCTGCAGGGCAAAGTCATCTCATACAGAGAAGGCACAACCATAACATTGGTCACCACGCTTCCTCTAGACGGGTTGGCGATTTACGACTTACATGTCTACCTACCTATGCTACATATGTTGCTTTGGGGAAAAAACATCAGTTGAATGATCCCTCTGAAGATATTAAAATCAAGGTTGGATAGTAGATTGAAATTAATAAGATTGAGGCAGTATATACAAGGTTATTGGTAATCCTTGCAGGACTGTTATACTAACATCATACACAACAACATTTGTTTTAAGACTTTTTACAAAACATAATTCATTTACCAAAAACAAATCTTCAAAATTTCGTTGTTCTATCTAAAACAATTAAATTCTGTTGTTTTTTGTACCTATCTATGCCTCCCGTGCACTGTCAGTGTCACTCGTGTGACACTGCTGTTTTGTTTTCCTACGCGTAGAGTTTGTAACATTTAGAGCGTTGAATTTAAATATTTTTATTTTTGTATGAAAGTCTGATAAATTAAAATCTGATGAATTATTACAAGTCGTTAGTAATATAGTCCATTTGTAAGCATAAGGATAGATTCGCTTTACGCCAGAATCGCTTATTGAAAAATTGATTTACGTTAGGTCAGATTCGCGTTAGCTCAGATTCGCTTATTGAAAAATTCGCTTAAAAACAAAAAGTACAGTCGGATGAAAAATAATTTTATTCATTAATACGACACATCAGAGAAAATAAAAAAAACCTTACAGACATCGATATTAACCACAAATAAATTCCCTGTACTAATTTTTAAACCAATTTTTTTTCTATATTAACCAAATTCGCTAAATGTTTTAAACATTCTATAGTTGAAATTTGTCCTTGTAACGCATTGTTGACAATTTTTATGGTGTAATAATCTGGCGTAAACCGAATCTGTCCTTATGCGAACAAAGGAACTTTATGTTGCAGTCTGTACATATTCTGTCTTTAAGCGAATCTGACCTATCGCGAATCTGACCTAACGCAAACCTGGCGTAAAGCGAATCTGTCCTAATGCTAACAAATTATATAGTTCTGAGAATTTGTTAGGGTTTCACCAAGGCCCCTCTACGAGTATAGTAAGGCAATATCTTATCCAACGTTGTTGAAAAGTAATCCAATAAAAGCGAGTGGTAACTAACCTTCCTTAACTATTCGCTTCTGAGCCCGCCTTAGCGTGGCACACGACGAACTCAAACATACCTTGGTACAGGGCCTTGTTAATATAATAGCAATATTAAACACTGTTATTTCAAAATTCGCAATTCGTGGCCTGTTTAGTTTTCGGACATGCGATTTTGAGTTAAAAATTAATAGTACCCTGTCGGTAGGAAATAGGAGCGTTTATTATCATTCATTTTGTGCGGAATGGCGATAAATTATATTATATTTTATTTGCAAAATGTTTTGACCTGTATTTCGGTTAGTCTTTGAGTATTGTCGAACTATTTGAACGAGTTTTATTTTTAGTAATTATTAGTTTAACGAACAGGAATTTTAAGTTTGAACCATCGAGTTTTTATTATTTTACTTTTGAGCTGATATTGGAAGCAAATAACTTGTCTAATGGAATTTTAAAATCTACAATCTAAGTAAAAATAGACAGTTTTTATTTTTTTTCTATGGATAATAATGAAGATAACACGTGAAGAAAATGTTTTTTTTTTTTTTGCTATTCCCTAAAGTTTTGTTTACCGGTTAATCATACTAATATCAATAAACCACAATCACACACCAATCTACATAAAAACCCAAGCCAATTCTACTCGTATTTAAACTGACATTCAGCACAGTAAGACCTATTCCCGACAATATCTCCAACAAAATCAATAGAACACACTTCAAATCAACTTTGCCAAAGTAAACATCCGTTTCGCCAAACTCGCAAATCCGGGCAAAGTATCGCAAGCAAAATAAAGCTAACGTTTGGAGCAACCGTTTCCTAAATCGCGGTACCGTCGCCATTGTACGGTACCGTTATTTATTTATACCACACAAACAGGTGTGTTTCATGAAAAAAGGCTTAGGCTACCTGTAGCGAGGGGCTGCGATCAATGTGCCTGATTTAGATGCTATGTTATGTTGAATTTGTAGAAGTTATTCCTTTTTTTTTTTTTGTTTGAATGGTGTGTCTAAAGGATTAGGAGGAATTATTGGGAGTTATTTGAGGAGCTTTTTTATATTTTTCAGTATCTGTATTGATTGTCGATTTTACAAATATTTACACGCGTCTTTTTTATTTCATGCGTCTAGAATCGTTCAAAGCTTTAGCGGGATACATTTCTAAGTTTATAATTTTACTTACTTTCTTAAATACTTTTAAGGAACACAGTTTTTTATTTTTATTAAGGTACATATACAGTCAGGGAACCTGATTGCTGAGCCACTGACCGACCATGACGACCCCACGACCCACCTCCAGGAATGAAGTAGGGAGACCAGTACAGTTCGCACAATACACGACCGTCATTCCGACCTCGCCGCCGAGGCCCAGCGCGAAATCCCCAACTAAATAGTCCTCCCCGTCCCTTGCTCGTAAGCGAAGCGCCAGCCCGCGCTATAGCTGAGCCTGTAACGTTAAATTCCCCCGATAATAATCATAACCTTGATTTTATCCAGCCACCGTCGGTCCCTTGTCGTCCTCTCTCCAACGTTGCCCTAATGCCCGGTTTACATTATTCCAGTCCAGTGATCGAATACAGCGCTGGATTGCTTACTGGAAAAATGTAATACCCGGTTTACATTATTCCAATCCAGTGACTCAACGAGAATCCAGTGCAGTGCTGGACTGGATCTGTAACGTCTACATTATTCCAGTTATTTAGAAGCCGTTGAAGTGTGAACACTACAGTGACAATGATTTCAAGAAGAGATCAGTTTCGAATCGTTTGGAATGGCACTGGATTGGCCGTCTACATTATTCCAGTTGCACTGGATTGGTCGCACTGTATTCAAAAGTAGACCGCCGATCCAGTTACTGGACTGGAATGCTAACTGGATTCAGTGCATTCCAGTGCCGGTTTACATTTTTCCAGTAAGCAATTCAGCGCTGGATTCGATCGCTGGACTGGAATAATGTAAACCGGGCATAACCCGAGGTTCGTACCCCACAGGGCACCCCCTGTGGGGTACGAACCTCGGGTTATGCCCGGTTACGAAACTTAATGCCTCCAGCCAGGGCATAAAAACGACTGCGCGCTAAGGACACCTCCTTAGCGCGCAGTCGTTTAGATTATAAGTTTTTACGCCCTGGCTGGAGGCATTAAGTTTCGTTAGGAGCTTAAGGCAGCCACAGGAAAGTCCGGTTAAAGAGTCGGAACCTTATTGGTTACACTCTGAGATGCCCTAGATAAAAAAAAAAAAATTGTTTGGTGTGTTCTCCTACCAAAGGTTAAAATAATTTTAGTTTTAGTATCTTTAAGATTTGATACTCAATCACTGTTTTTGGGGGGGCCTGGTAATCTGTGTGACAGGTTTTCCTAGTGCAGATACCAGTCTCCCACAAAGGATTTATCGGATGTTATATTATAATCTTCATTATGTTTAAGGCACCTTTGTGGAAGAGAAATAAAATGTTTATTGTTATGTTTACTATTACCAAAACCCCATTTCCATTCTAAAAGCAATGTAACCCCACAATATAATAAAAGGATTTCACTCTTCGCGAACTATTTCACCAATTTCCAGGTCGCGTGTGTCTAGGCGATAAATATGATGTAAATGCTTTAGTAAAATCTAGAAATAAGTCTTGTATTAATTAGCTGAGTTAAATATGGTTAATTTATGCATGTTTTCGAGGCAGGTATGCTAGAGCGGGCTAAAATATTGTTGGTTCCAAACTGTCCTGTACCTATGCGAATGAATGAAAATTCATGTTCATGTCGTTTATTTAGTTTAGGCAGGAATTTTTATGTTTGCGTATCTAAAATTTGTGTTTTTGGTACATATTAATAGGTTACTCCCCCTATTATGGGACATAAACATAACTGGCAAACTGTGGGTATACATGTAGGTACTTATACCTACATCTCTGCTCAACCCTTGGGAGAAACAAGGCGTGATTTTATGTTATTAATAGGTTATTTTAATGACAAACAAATTGATTTCATTTTATGTTACTTTTTTTTTTTTTTTTGGTGATATTTTATTCACATTACAATTGTTAATAGACTAACAATTAAGTAATTTGAATATAACTTAAGCTGCTGAGTAACTATAAAATTAAGAAATCGTCTACCATAACGTCATTCTTATTAACTTTATCTTAAGGGGAAGACACTTGATTAACGTGTTCCTTATAATAGTAACTAGCTTTTTCCCGCGGCTCCGCCCGCGTGGAGGTCGGTTATCGCGTAAAAAAGTAGCCTATGCCCTTCTCCATATCCCAGGCTATATCTCTGCCAAATTTCATGACGATCGGTTCAGCGGTTTAGGCGTGAAAACGTAACATACAGACAGACAAACAGACAGACAGAAAGATAGACAGACAGACAGAGTTACTTTCACATTTATAATATTAGTATGGATGTAAGAAGTGAATTTTAATATCTCAAGCGCCGTCGGCTAAATGAAACACAATCTAAACTAACATTGTATCTCTTTAAAAAATCTTTACCAAACTCTCCTACAATTTTATTTACATCGCAGAAGAATTCGTAAAATGCTACTAACCCGATTTTACTACGCATCATCATTTTAAGTCAAGATCTCGTCATTGTCATAAATATTGGCTCCATGGGTTGAAATTGTTAGGCATGCTCCATTTATTATGCACAAGAGTAAAATCGTAAATATTTACGTGTGATACCTCAATTGATAAAGTCAAGACACACACAAAGTGCCTACTTATACTCTTAGCAATAAAAGTACTTATCATGTTACTGCATATTTGTTTAGTTTTTCCTGTTTTGTTTATCCTGCTCGCGTACAATAAAGAATTATCTATCTACCTTCATATATTTGTACATATCTTAATCTATCGTGGCCATACTAACTTTCTATTTTTTATACGCTCTGTGGCTATAAAGAAACACCGGCCAAATGCATGTTAGACCACACACAGTGAAGGGTTCCGTAGTTGGAATGGCTTTATCCCAAGAACAAACTTAATATTGTAGTAGAAAAACAAGTTCTCCCATACATTCCAACTGCAAATTTGAGTTTGTACGCACAATATTGGGAGATTTACCATGTTTTTCTTATAGGTTTTCCTGTAATCTATAAGTTAAGAAATATTTTGTGGATTTTTTTATTTTTTTCAAAATTAGGCTCTGTGGCCCTATGGTTTCGAAGATTAGGGGGGAATGGTAATTTTTCATGTATTTTCTTAAGTAACTTCGAAAGCAATTATTTTAAAATTATAATTAAAACCTACCTAAAATCCTTACAATAGGCCCTTTCATTTGATATGTCACAAGGTACTACAGTTGACATATTTTTTTTTTTTTTTTAATTTTCTAATTGTCCCCCCGAAAGTGACCCCTATATTTATAATTTTTTTTTTTACGGTAGGTACACTTCCGTGTATGGGCCACAGAAGTTCATATGTGTACTAAATTTCAACTTTATCGGGCCAGTAGGTTCAGAGCAAATTGGCTATGACAGACACACGAGTGATCATAATATGGGTTCCGTTTTTTCCTTTTGAGGTACGGAACCCTAAAAATAGATAACAGTAATGTTACGTGTAAAACAGTTTAGAAATGTCAATTTCTTCTTCAATCAAAGACATCTTCACTTCAGTTCTTACACTGTTTCACACAAATCATTAATTCATTATTTTTGAAACCAGTTAAAACAAAAGAGTCTAACTCCACGCCAGTACCGCGAACAGACCTCAAATCCTAATAGGTGTCTCATTTTACCCCGGAATGTGTCCAATATGCCAGAGTGACCTCACCTCAAGGGTCACGGCCCTCCGCCCTTTATTTATATTCGCTGGAAGGGCACGCTTTTATGGGATATTGGCGTTATGGCGATTTCCGCGCGCCTTTTTCAGTGGTTGAGCATTGAAGCTGAAAAAGGCGAATTTGGAATTGTGATTTTTTTTTCGCTGCTCTAAAGGTAACTTTGTGGAGTGGGTCGGAAGCTGGATCAGTGAAATTATTGACGGGAATCGTTGTTAGTGTAATTTGTATAAACGCTTGCGGTTTATTTGATTTCAAGTAGGTACATTGATATTTCTTTAAGTTTATTTAGGGGTTACTACACTGAAAAAAATATTAATTATACATAACCAAACTTTCGTCAACATGTAACACAAAAAAGTGACCACATAACTTTACGCAACATGTAACCAAAACCTGTGCTGTTGTGTATCACTTTTATTAAATCAAGTTAACTTTTATAAAGTCTTGTCAAACTTTGATTATTCCTGAAATAGCCGAAGTAGTGAGGCTTAATATTTTTTTTTAATGTAGCAGTTTTTACCCGACTGCGCGACAGCAGACTAGATTGTTTTTTTTTTTTTTTTTTTTTCATTTTTAGGGTTTCGTATGTCATAGTAAAAAAGGATCACTGGTATGTCTGTCTGTCACAGCCGATTTTCTGCGAATGTAATGGACCGATTTAGTTGAAGTTTGGTACACATACCTATCAATTTCTGTGACCCAAACACGGACGTGTTACGTAAATAAATGAATTTTGAATATGGGATCACTTTTGGGAGACAAATAAGTTAATAAAAAAAAAGGTTTAGCACACTGTACCTTGTACCTTGTACATATCAAATACTGTGAGGATCTCAAGATTTCTTTAATTAAAAAATTAATAGTTTTAAAGTTGTTTAAGAAAATTGATGAAAATTGATCATTCCCGGTATGGCAGAACACGTTTTTCAATTACAATGTTAAGGTTGTTTTTGGGGTAAGGTCTACCCCAAAAACAAACTCGGAACCCTTCATTGTGCCAAGTGCGTGGGCCGACACGTACTTGGCCAGTTTTTTTTATAACTTCTAACTTGTTTAAAAGGGCCAATTTTATATGAACTTGAAAACTTTCTCGGTTCAAAATTTTTTAAAGGCTTATCTCTCCATTTAGACGAGCAAAAAGATAACGCTAATAAGTTTTTAAAAGACTATTTCAAAATTGCGAGTTTTATAATGAGTATTCAAGAAAGCAATGCAAGAATTCTCCATTTTATTTATTTCATTTTGCTACCGTAACATAAAAAAAACTAAATGGGTGCCACGCTTCAAAGACAATGAACAAACCGTCTGCATTTGTGTTTTAGTTATTCCTTTTATAGCTTTTCAATATAAATTCCATTATGTTTCAACTGAAAGAGTCGGTCGCTCATTTCATGATATTTTGATACAAAGAAGGTGCACAGGAAGGCGATCTACCTGCTTCACAAATGAAAGGACACGTCCACTTAACTTTAAAAGTCGCTGCTCAAATTTGTTGAAGACTCTTTCTTATCAATCCCTTTTGGAATATAGTCATAGTCATAGTCATTTATTCATAAACAAGTAATTTTTATCTGAATTTACAATCAAAATTACACAATTACAGTATATACACTAAAATAAATTACAAACAAAGAACAGAACAGAACAAAGTTCTAAAACGCGGCTCACGGTAGGAGTGGACTGGTAGAAATCGTCACTTGTTCACGTTGTTCTCTCTCCGAAAGAAAGAAAGTGTGACTTTGGTAAAAATTAAATTCCAATCGAAATTTTTGAAATGGTTCGTCATGGGTATCGTTTTCAAGCCAATAGTGACGTCAAAATGAAAATCCAAGATGGCGACTGCGAATCTTTTGCTTTTGTTTTAAATCATACGTGAAAAGGAACTTCGTTCCTGGCGGGATCCCCGAACCACCCACGTTTTTTTTTTTTAATCAGCGTGATTCGTGACATCTACATCTACTCAGTTCTTAAATGAAAGTCTTCCAAGTTAAGAGTATACACGAGTGACGGTACTAAGTCAGGCGCGGTACCAACCTCATAATCAGCCTATAATGTTCCTACTGCTGGGACACAGGCCTCTTCCTTGTAAGAGGGCGTGAGCCATAATGGACCCTTATTGTGTGACTCAGTCTATCTGTCTGTCTGTCACAGCTGAATATCACAAGAACTACTGATGCTATCAATTTAAAATTTAGAATAGTTTTAGATGACGTTTGCCCAACTATTTTGCAAATAAGAAAGCGAAAAAAAAGTTTTTTTTTTTTTGCGACAGGGACTGAAAAATTCGAAATGCGGCTAATAGGGCATGGGGGTATCATATGAAATCGCGCTGTTTGCACATTCTCAAACATTTTTTTCTTTTTTCTTTAGACCGCATAGTTTTCGACTTTTGATGAAAAATATAAAAAAATATGCCGATTCTCCCCCCCCCCCTTATCTCCGAAGTTTGCATAGAGAAAAATCTGAAATTATTCTATGTGATAGAAGCTTATGTAAAGGTTACAGGAAAAATAAAAATATGTCTCTAAATAGCACATTTTTAGAAAGAAAATAGAAATAGAAATCAACAAAAATTACATTAGTTCCTTTATCTGTCAAGAGATGGCGATGATCTAAAACTGCAATATTCTACACCGCAGTGTTAAAATTCTCTATCTCTCTCTCTCTCTCTCTCTCTTTCTCTTTGTTTTTTTTTCTCTCTCTTTCCTCGCTGATGAATATTAAAAACATTTCACGTTTCACAACCAAAATGTCCTCCTTCCTACATACGAGTATTAGCAGGTAGCAGGTTGCTTTGGGCATGGGGTCTCAACTCGAATAAATTATATTAAGTGTTGAAAAAAATTCACAGATGGCAGCAAAGGTAACAATTATGAAATTAACAATCAATAAAAAGCGTTATAGGGCTGATTTTGGCTGAAGTAACATTAGTAAAAATCAAAACTTCCTTTTTTAATGTTGATTTATCTATTTACACTCATAAATCACGAGACTGACACCTAGTATCTAGGTCGACTCCTAGATGGCGTTGTAAAACTACAGTCTCTGGCAATTAGTGAGCCGCTGATGCTGCCATGTGTTAAAAAATCGAGGGAAAAAAATTGCCAGCTCAATAGCCAGCCTTAGGGAGGTGTCATTTCTTTTTATGGAATTGGGTATCTGTACGTAGTATTATTACTATGTGTGCTTTGGGTGAAGCACAGTTGTAGTTTTTCTGGACTGGTACGGAACCCTCGGTGCGCGAGTTCGACTCGCTCCTTGAACCGTTTTTATTACTAATTGGGCCTATTCTTGACCTCGATCTCGCCATACGAAAAGCGATGGATGAGGTCTATGATGGAACGAGCGTGCCCAGAAGATGCCTGTTCACTCTTGCTTTGAAGGCAAGGGAACACAGACGCTGGCAGAGAGTTCAACACTATGGCTGTGCGCATAATAAATGTGGAGGAGAAGCACTGAGTACGACTGGACGGGATACCAACCAAGTGCGGATGATACCCTGCAGTACGTCTGGTAGTCCGGTAATAAAAGGACGATGGTGTGATCAGGTCGTAGAGCTCCTGCGCACACTCTCCGAAGTTACAGTATGTAGAAGACCGATAGGCAAGCAATATTACGCCGATGAGCCGGGCTGTGAAGCCTAGCCACCAACGTATCGTCACCTATGTCTCAGCTTACTGGGACACCACAGCTCTCACTGGCAACAACCTACAGACTGCCTAATGTTTTCACCACTACATTGAGCTGATTCAATACTTTCGTATCGCTTATTTCAACTACTTAAGACATTGTTACAATACATATGTCTCGATCGCCTGTCCAAATCGCTTAACGCTCGCGTGTTCCTTCTAACATTAACAACAATTACACATATTACTAATTCACACATAAACATTATAAGAAATAATTAACAGCACGCGAATCTTAATAAACTGTGCTAATGTCGTTTAAATTACAAGTATATTTATGACTTTTGATGGTCCAAATCTGCTAATTACTCAAGAATTTTCTATGCTGGTCTTGTTAGAAAAAACTGTACTATTGCGTCCAACCTTCAGTTACTCTCATCTATACATTTCAAGCTTCCTTGTATATACATAATTGTTCCATCTAGCTTGAACTAACTGGAAAATCAATTAATACGAAAAGCAACATGCATTAAGACGCAGATATAATTTTTTTGTGACTTTTTAATCTATACTATTACGCGCTAATCTCAGGAACTGCTGGTTGGAATTGAAAAATTATTATTATGTTGGATAGTCCATTTATCGAGGAAGGTTATAGGCTATATAACATCACGCTACGACCAATAATAGCGGAGCATAAATGAAAAAAAATTCAAAAACGAGAAAAAATATTCCTTTTTGAGAGCTTCCGTTGCGTGCGTAAACGGTTTAAGTTACGCAAATATCATGTATGATGGAATTTTTCCTCTTTAAAAGGTGAAAAAAAAAAGTCCGCGACAGCATACATATGTCTATCTTTTAAGATTGACTCACTATAACCCTTTTTTATGGTAATGAAATTTGTTAGAAATTAATGCATTATTTGCGAAGGAGTTTTATCAACATAATATTAATCCTTATCCAAATAAATATTTATTTATTTATTTATGTTTTGTTGTAATATGTTATTAATCACAAGTATTTAAATGTAAACAAAACTGTCCCTGACATCACTCGATTTCAATCAACATCTTAGGAGATTACATAATTTAAAAATAACTCCGCAGCAAATTAATGATCAAGTATCACGCGCGCATCATGTAGGGGCAGGGCGCCGTAGCGGGTCGGCCGGTAGCTCTGCGAGGTAGTCTACACTAAATCTGTACTAAAGCTGAAGAGATTTTTTCTGTTTGTTTGAACGCGCTAATCTCTGTAACTGCCAGTTCGATTTGTTTTTTTTTTTGTGTTTGATAGCCCAATTCTTGTGGAAGGCTATAGGCTATTTAACATCACGGTAGGACCTTTAGTAGCCGAGCAAAAAGAAAGGCTAAGCGAAAACGAAGTAAGAGCGCGAGCGGGCAATGCGAAGCGACGGGGTGGGACAGGGGAGCAAGAAATTTCACGCGGACGAAGTCGCGGACAGAAGCTAGTCAGTAATATAACTCGTTCATGATTTCATGAAATATTCATTCAATAGGATTATATGAACTTAGAGGGTTGTATTGATAATTTTTCATGATTATAATTCTATAAATATATATTTGATACGACCGCGAATCATATTTAAATCAACATACAACCTAATACTGACATGCAAATTACAAAACACGTAAGAAAATTTGATTTTCGCGGGGTATCCTGACGATTCAAGTAATGTCTACCCATAATATAAAAACGATATTACTTTCAAACCACTTAAGATATTTTCATGATTTTTTTGTATGAACAGACTATTTTTTACCTATAATTCTTTTTTTTTTTCATTTTTTTTTTCAAGTATTCATATTTTCGCTACTAAAAATAAATATTGGTGGCAAACATATGTGGGCGCGCGGGGTTAGGAAAACGCACATCCCAGTCGCACAAGGTCATCAGCACTTACCGTCCGCTTAATGCAACATTGCAAAATCTGCTCACAAAACCAGTTATTGGATGTATTGTAACTTCCCAAGGTCAAAAATAATAGATACCTAAAACCTAACTAAGGTCTCACAATGAAAAATTAAAACATAAAATTACCATGAAAAGTCAAGGTGATACACCTTTTTACAGCTAACACTGAAATGTTTCAAGATCCTAATCTTCACGCAAATGACAAAACTGTAACACAAAGACAAGAAAGTTAAAACTACTATCTCGTACGTAATCTAAGTTAGTAGTAGAACTGTGTTAGGAAATAATTTCACGAGAGGCGGCGACCAAAGTTGTATAGACTGAACGGTTTCATGGATATTACTTTTACTTAGGTTAAGATTGACAGATATGCATCAACTGGAACCGTGCACCTAGCTTCTGACGTTTCATAAGTGCCCATGTAGGTTTATGTGAAATAAAATATTTCGATTTTCATTTTGATAGCACGACCTGATGAATGGTCTAAACAACTTGAAACCGCAAGACACTTTTAGAAAGTTTAATTCACCAAATCTAAGTAAGGACGAGTAAGGACTTTGCATTATATACGTAACCTGACATTTTAATTTAAAAAAAATCTGTATTGACGTTAATCACTGTATGTACATGAAACTTAATAATTTAAATTGAACTATGATTTACTAAATTAAATGTTAATATGACACATTTGCACACCATATGTAATGGTAGAACGTAATTGGGCCAGGCTAGTCTTAAAATCTTGATTTGTACCTACATTCTAGCAAATTAATTAATTTGAATTTGAAAGATAAACCAATATTGTGATAATTTAAGCGTAAATTATTATTAAAGACTTCCTGACATAGGTATTGTTATCACAACTGGGCTTGCTAAGGTTCAGTACAATTTATGTACCGACACAATCTACATATTGTCAGGGTCTGTACACGGGGACCAGCTACACTACTCGTAAAAGGGCTCGCGTCCAATATAATAATATTTCCAGAATGTTCTTGAGACTGCCGTCTTTCTGTAGTGCGTCGGAAATGTTTGCACAGAATCGAACTGACTGACTGCTTCCATCAAAAGAAATCGCATCATTAGTAAATAGAACACGGGCCAGTAACAACAACATTCTGAAAACAGTGACAGAGAGTTTCTATTCTCCCATTTTGAGGCATTTTGTGGAGAGGATGGCCAAGTGAGAAACTTGTACCTAACTTGGTCATCTTCTGTCTAAAATGCTTCAAACTTTATTCATATTTATATTACTTCCTAACAATAGCTATATGGTGTTACTAATATTATGGATCTTTATTGTCTGAATATATAAATTTTGATTTTATTATAACCATCTAAAATGATACTTCGATTAAAATAATAGGGTAATAACTCCTTACAACAAACTTCGTCACACCGATCATTAATTTCATAAACACAGCCTACAACAGAACAGTACGTAAAGACACTAACACAAGACAAAAAGCACCATTTAATCCAATAGCCGTACTAAGTTGAGTCTCGCCTGTGCTCGGGACATTAACACGCTCATACATCTGGCCAAGCGATGCTAATCTGATGACCTACATGCTGAGCCTCCTAATTGGGCGGCTTTGTACTACCCGATTATGTATCAGTCGCGATTTATTTCTATTGCCTTTTGGGTGTACTGCCAAGAAAAATTTTGAGGCTAGGCTTTGGAATTTGGGTGGCTTGATAACGAGCGAGTCATATGACTTTTGTTTCCTTTGATCATAATTATTAGTTATTAGATTTTTGTCACCTTTTATTTTTACCTAGCCTTCGCTTTCCCGCTCCTGGGCTAAGATCTCCCTACCACTCCTTCCATCTTTCGTGAGCCCGCGCGTCATCCTTCCAGTTTTGACAGAACCTACCCAGCTCGACCTAACCATCTACTACGTGGTCTGCCACGACCCTGCCTCAAAGTCTCAGGGCACCAATTCTATGCTATTTGGATCCACAGTTTATCTAGCATGCGGCAGACATGTTCTGCACAGTCCCATTTCAGTTGGGCAGCATTTTATACCACGTCAGCTATCTTTATTTAGGCACTTAATTAATAAAAAAATACTAATCAAAATAAATAAAAACAAATGTTTGTCTTGCTGTGCTCCTACGAGTCTAAATCGCAAGAATGCTGATATACTTTTTAAACTCTTATAAACTTAACACAAGTAACAAGTTGTCGCGAAACGTTGCCAGCTTTTTCTAAATACTTTTACAAGAACCATTTAGCTTGGTCGAGTTATGAATTGTGCAAAATATGTGCACAACCACTCTCGAAGTTTCACGATTTCAAAAAGATATTTAAGTTTTTGGAAACTTGAAACTTTTCAGTTAGGTACCTATCCTTGTTGCACGTTTAAGATACTTACTTACTGACTACTTACTTACTTACTGTATTTAATTTCAGTTCCATTCAAATAACTACCAAACTTTCTTATTATAGCAATACTACTTATGAGTAAAAGCGAGATACCCGAGTCTCCAAAACAGACTATAGTTTCCTACTTTTATATATTTGTTTTGTTAAAACAATGAGTATTCCAGCTTACATAGATTTCTGATTACCTGCTGCCGTGGCTTCGCCGGCGTGGGTTTGCATGCATACATTTCTTCTAAATAACATAGCATCTAAAATAAAAGGAAGACCATGAAATTTAACATTTAAACACAACAACAACACAACAGCGGAAGTCTAAACGAAACTTAAAAAATAAAAAAAAGAATATTTTGTTTTTGACCGGCCTCCTCTCTTCGAGAGGGAATGGGCTGTAATCTACTACGCAGGCCCAGTGCGGGTTGGTACATGTTTTTGGTTTTAGATTTTATTACAGTAAAATATTAGTTCTACTTAATAACATTTTTGGTTCTAGGACATGCCGGTTTCCTCACGATGTTTTCCTTCACCGTTTTGAGAGCTGTGGTGATGAAATTATTTACACAAAGTAAAGCGGCCTGCCTGGGTTCGAACCCACGACCTACAAATCCTAAGTCGAAGTTTCATGCTTATTTTCTATACAAAATAGTTTTGACGTTTCACATCTATCAGGCGTCCTGCGACGACACCTCAATTGTTTTTTCACTTCTCATGCTCTAAAAGTTCGTCTTTATGTTGTGCGTAGGCGACATAAAGTCGCTTTTTATGCTCTAGAGCATAAAGTAAAATCTTCGTCGAAGACCAAGGCAATCGCTCCAACAGCCACACGAACAACTTCAACTTCTTATAATAACCTCTTTATTTTAATTCGTTTAGTTAGTATTCTAAGAACAAGGCAAGGATACCAACAGCCAAAGTACACAACAAAACGTCATGGAATAAACTTATATTTTTTATTTGGTCCATTTTTTTTTTATAATTTTTTTATATTATTAAATCAATATATTTAAACTATAACTAAGTTATCACTTATAATAGATATAAAAACAAAATGTTTTTATAACTGAGCAGTATGTAACGACCTAAGTCAGGTGCTATCACCTGACGTAAGTTTTTTTTTTTTTTTTTTTTTCAGTAAAAAAAAGTTAATTGGCGGGAACCATAATTATTTTCTCACTGCCCTAATGTAACTTTCAATTTTAATTAAATTTACAATATTTACATGTTGCTGTTTCATTTCCTCGCAATCGAAGTGAAAAGTAGAGTGTACAACTCGTCCATAAAACCCATTTTATGCACTTGATGTACAATCTACTATTATACTACTACTACTATTATGCACGGTGTATATGACAATATTTTTATTTTATTTCTTCCTGTCTTCTTATACACCTACGTTCGCGAAAACCTCCGACACCAAATATCCCATTTCCTATGATACGTAATTAGCGCCTATTATTATGTTAGTTTTGCTAAGTCCAGTGCGAACTTTCAATGCAAACTTTGCACTCTGAACCGTTTTCTTTTTGCTTTATGCAGTTTCCGCCTTCGTAGCCTTTATTGCTTTTATCTTATCTTTAATCTTTTGTAATGTGAAAACTTTCTTTTTTTGTGTATTATTTGGATTAGGTGCAGAATATTGCAAGGTGGGTAGTTAAATATTTGGTTGTTTTACGTTGTTAACTAACAGTAAAAGTGGTCATAATTTCTTGTGTTATTTCGACAAAGGAAATTATTATGCGGTTGGTTATGATTTCAGGGTAAAGAAAAGTGGTAGAAAATAATTTGTGTCTACTCGTATTGCACTGCAAGAGTTAGTAGTTGAGGACAAATATGAATTGCAGTACATTTTTGCTTTTAGAGTAGTTTCATGTTTTGCATGATAGACTTTTTGCCATATAATGTGGACTCACGGAACTTAAAGTAAAGGTCGGTATTGCTTGGCACTTTGTATAAATAAATAAATAAAATAAAATACATTTATTTCGAGCAACCTTAACTCATATTTGGAGTACACACAAATACAGAAACACAATAAAAAATCATAATAAAAATAAAAATAAATCAAACTAAAATACTTAAATTTAACCGGCCCTGCTGACATGCCTATCACAGCAGTGTCGTATGTATGGGCAGTCCATCCGGTCCACGATCATCGCCAGGACGACATTGGTGCTGCCCCACACCCTACGCACCAGGGATCCGCCCCGCTTGCGCATGGTAGCGTGGAAGCAATCGGTACGGGCCTCAGCAAACATACCTGAGGCGCTGCAATAGCGAGGCAGCCCCAATACCGCCCTGAACGCGTTGTTGAACTGGACGCGGAGGGTTCCGTAAGATGCACACATGTACCTCGCCCACAGACTGCACATCTGTATAGTATTTTTAACGAAGCGACGCGCACTTTACTTGTGGTTACCAAGTAAACAAACACAATGTGAATGTGTGTGTAAGCACAGGAGCTCTCGGTACCGTCCGAGACAATGTGAATTCGGATGTGTGTGTGGTATGTGTAACCGCAACTCGTCTTCACACACTCATTCACAGCGTGTTTAGACACTTGGTTACCATAAGTAAATCGCGCGACGCTTCATGAAATAATAATACTATAAGCGACTCACAATTTTACAGATTACGTATTGCTGACATTAGGACATTGAAAAGGTAACAGGTGCCTGCGATCCAAGAACGAAATGTATTTGAAAAGTGCTTAACCTTTTCGTTCCGTGAGCATACATGTCAACGTGTGTTCCAAATATGTTTACAGCTCAAGGGGTTAGATCAATAAAATTCTCCAAATCGTCTGAAAATTGCACACACATTTCTACCATTGTAATTTGCGATTGCGACTCCGGACTAAACCTCACCAATTTCCGTCCAATCCCCACCCACACCCCACGTTTGGGCAAAAGCCTACATTTTTAAACGCGATACGACAAAATACTATTACACTTTACCGACGAAAATTCTCGCCCCAATTCGCGAGCACAGGGTTACTGGGCTAATAACAAAGGGAACACAACCTTATTGCGTTGAAGTTAAGGTGGCATTTCGTTTGTATGCTACTGTCCTTTGACAAAAAGGTTCTGAAGCCATCGTGTCTAATGAGGCATGTAGAAAAAAAGCAGTAGTGTTTTTTTCATTTTCCCTTTTGGCCCTCCGGCTGTTTCTTTAAGAGGAAAGGTTGATTCAATATTAGCGAGGTTAAGTGCCACCTTATTGATAGGAGACCGGTTTTTTGGCTTATTGTGGAACAAAGGGCGATCAAATGTTTTAGTTAGGTACTTGGTAAACATATATGACGGACTTCTTAAAGGCAATTTTTTACCTACCTATAACAATCAAGGGCAAGGACCTTTAATTTCACATACGCAATTACGTAATTACAGAAACAATTAAAATGCCATTGTGTCTTGCGTGGATTAAAATAAAAAATAAGTTCATGCGAAGGATTAAAATAAAAAAAATAAAAAATTGCCATCCCAACAAATTATACGTTGCCATTTAGTGATTATTTTTTTCTATAATTCTTTTGGCAAAATGTTCCTTTTTGAGTATTAAGAAACCATATTCGGGAACTTTAAATTATTTTTGAAAAAATCTTTTCTAATCGTCGTTTAGAAATCTAGATCACACCCATACGAATCCGAGCATCGTTAATCGGATAACCATAGGCACATGCCAAAAATGTAAAATGCCAATACAGGGCACAAGCCTACCGACCTATTTCAACCACTGTAAAACTACCACCACACATAATATTTTCATTCCTTACCCAAGGCAAAAAAAAGTAATAAAATAAATCTGTTTTTGGCAAATACTCAAGATAATGCAACGGAAAACATCTAGCTCTACTGATTACAAAATAAAAGAAATATTGCTTAAGCTGGTTATTGCCCTGGCCGATATTTTTGGTAAGAGCTATTTTAATGCTCGTACGATACTCGTATGATATTGGTTTTCTCAGTATATGTCATTAGAGTAAACGTCTCATACCAGGGGAGCATGGTACAAAAGGGAAGAGAGGAGGCCTAAGCAGTGGGTAGAAATAGGCTGCCAGTGATGATGATGATGATGATTGTAGTTTTTCACTCTTACTAACTTTCTCTAGCTATGCTTGGATTTTCCCCACGTGCTCGTTTCGGAAATAAAGAAATCCGCAAGGTAACCGACATAACCCGAATAATTGCCAAACTAAAGCGGCAGTGGGCAGAGCACATTGCTCGTAGAACAGATGGCCGATAAGGTTCTGGAGTGGCGACCCAGACCGGAAGACGAAGTGTCGGAAGGCCTCCCACAAGGTGGACCGATGACCTTGTGAAAGCCGCTGGAATCCGCTGGATGCGGGAAGCACAGAACCGGTCGAAGTGGCGGTGCTTGGGGGAGACCTATGTCCAGCAGTGGACAGCTTTCGGCTAAAATGATGCGGATTATGATGGATAACTTTCTCTAGTCTTACAAAAGTTATTTTAACATCTGAAAACCAAAATCTAGCTATGTAAGATAAGAAAAGGTTACGCAAAGAAGAAACACTTAAAAGACAAAAAAAAAACACGACAAAAACCAATCAAACCCGCGCAATTCACCTCAAATGCACAAAATATTCCATTTCTTTCACCAGAAACCATTCCAAATTTACAAAACGAGACCCTAAATCGTCCAAATGTAGGACAATAGACCATTGATCTATAAAGGTAGCGGAACAATACGGACAAACGAACCGACAAGGCATTTTCTTCGCAAAAACGATGTCGCAGTCGAAATAGTCCGGTGAATCAACTTGGAAATGTCAATGGGCAATGGACCGAGTGTTGTGGGAAGAGATGAATATTGCATTTGTATTGATAAGATTGTTTTCCTGTTAAAATGTTTGTGAGAATCTGTTTTTCAGAAAGGAAAGAAAAACCCAGTAACCGAACGTTTTATGAAATAAAAATATACTTAGTTCATTATATTCTTCTTCATCATCTGCCTAGCCTTTTCCCATTTATGTTGGGGTCGGCTTCCAGTCTTACCGGATGGAACTGAATACCAGTATTTTACATGGAGCGACTGTCTACCTGACCACGACAACCCAGTTACTAGGTAATACAATACCCCTTGGTAAGACTGGTTGTTAGACTTTCGGTTTTCTGATAACCCGTTACAACTGTCAAAGAGCTACAAATATCAGCCGGGAACGACGGCTTAAGGGGGAAGCGTTAAGGTAGCCCGTGAAATTCAAATTTCTTCATAAAAAAAAAACTTAATTTTTATTTATTTTTTGACGTGATAACGTCTCATAAATCGATGAACGCCGGCTGCACGCAAAAACATGACTCATTGTCACGTTCCGCCTGAGCCGAGTGTGCAAGCGAGAGCGCGGAACAAGCCATAGAGAAGCACGATCGGCCTAAACGTTCGGCTTGTAACGCAAAGTTTTCTTATGACGTTTTAACGTAAAATTATCGTCCGTAAACCGACTTTACAGACAACCATTTTTTTTTTAATTTAAGTTATCGTTATGAAAGACAGATAGGTAGCCTGGGACCTGAAAGACATGTGCTACTTGTCATCCTTGATATTTGTATTAAAAATAATGGAGTACAAAATACAGCACACAAAGCCGCGGGCAACAGCAAGTTTGATCTAAAATAATGAACAAAAATTAAACTTCATGCAACGATGTAAAGGGAAAGTAAAAATAAATAGCTTCTGTTTTCTCAGATATTGTAAAAGTTTTTGCAAATAGGGTTTCTGAGGCCGTAGGTGCTGCTTAGCAGTTCAGTGTTAAACTTCAAACATTAAAACAACGACTTTCTTTTTGAAGTCAAATGTGTTACCTCTGCCTTTTAGGCTTATCTTAAAAATATGGTAGTCTGGAAATTTTGCGGCTCAGAGAAAGACGCCAGTATTTCAACGGAGTTTTTTTTTTTTTAAACGCGCCTAATGGAATTAAATCTAGTAACATGTTGGCCCGTTGATTTGCTCGGTACTCTGACCAAGTAAAAATTACTCTTTTCAAGGCCTACTGCCGGAGATTTTATTGAGTTTGAGATTTGCATCACCTCGAAATGTTTGCTGAGATCCACACAGTTGGCTTTCAAGCCACAAACCGCGTCGCTGCTGAGCAGGGTACGAGGTAGTCGCAACTATATCCTGAGAGCTATGGCGGAGAGCTATACTCCAAATATTAGACATTTTATGCGGAGGTTGCAGGTAGGAAACATGTTTTCTTGTCTGGTCGTCCTCTGCGTGGAGTTTGCATTATTTTAAATATTTTATATCAGTACTACTAACACTAGAGCATAAGTTGTTTTGTAATACTAACACAATATAGTCCACTGTTGTCCGAAATAAATGAATTTAAATTGAATACCTGTAGGCAGTATTCTTACAAAGCTCTTTTTTCTCAAATTGAGTTATAGTTATAGCAATGTAAACTAATTTATTGAAAGTAGGCAGTTTCTTTCAGAAAACCACGTCTGTCTCTAAAGATTTCATTAATGGTCTACAAAGGAGACCCATATTTAGCAGGAAACGGCTACCAGCCCTCTGACATTAACGTATAAAGTTCCATTCTCCCTTTCAGCAAAAACATTGAAAATGTGTAAAAGGTTCTAACAAAAAACTTGGTCAAATATTTTGACTGACAGCGCAAACTCAGCCTATTGTGTTTGGCGAACTATGACCGAAACCAAACAATGACATCGCACATCAATCTGGTTCTAACCGGTTGGCGTGACAGCGGCCATTAATATAGTGCCGGGACGTCGGAGGGGAACGGCGGGAGGGGACACACAAACATGGAGGATTTGTTTTGGCGCGCTCCGAAATACGATTAATTGATACGGAACACGCTAACGTGGTGTTATCCCGTTTTCGATATGCGAATTTGCGAACGATTACGTAAACTGTTGTTGTATGATTGCTATTTGGGGTAATAGATGGCTTGTGGTGTCTGTAAATCTGTTTAGTTTATTGTATGGCAGCATTAGATGTCAAAACAGTCTATAGAAGAAGAGAAGGCAAATGATAAAAAGTTAATTCGTTTTATGTTCACTTGATGGTCCTTAAACCCGTGCCGCTTACATCAGTAGGAAAATTGTCTTGATGTTAATTAATAAAATCTAACCTCCTAGCTTCAATATAGTAGTAGTAGTAGACCGAAAGAATATTGTAACTTCCACATAAGTACCTTCACATAACTTAAATCTTCTCAAACTCTTTTACCAACCACATAACAGTTTTATAACTGCCAAAATTAATTAGTTAAAAACCCCTTTTAACAACATGGAACCCCACTAAAAGTGTCACATTAACGTTCAAACCATAATATGTTTGAAAGTCATTTAACAAAAACTTGTTCCGGTTCTTTTGCGTGACTTCACTGAATGGAATGACACCTATTGAAGAAATCGTTAAGAATTTTATATAAAGGAAACCGACTTGAAGGTCACGCAGCCATCTTTGCAAAGGCTTTCATTTAATTCTTTTTTCAGCGATATCGGAGAATGTCACACGATGTAATTTGGTTTTTATTTATTTAGTTTCGAAGCACCAAAAATGGTCTTTTTGCAAAAAGTATCTCAAACACCCCGTGGCTTTCCGTATAAGCTATACTTTGATAGGCAATTATAATATTAGCCGCCCGATACACTCCCTCCCCGCATTAGTAGGATTCGCTGACCGAGGCATACTCTCTCCATTCCCGATGACACTACCACTCTCCTCCAGAGTAGTCCCTCAACTAGCACAGTTAGGAAACACATACCGACCACCGTCCTTCCGTCCTCGCCAACGAGGCCCGCTGCGACGTCCCTTTCCATCCCCGCCCTGACCCTTGCTCGAGCCATCCCGCGCCGCTGACCCTGTAGTTTTAAATTCGTCCGCTAATAACCATAATCCGATCCAGCCCGTTCTTTGCTGTCCTCCCCCAGCGACGCCCTAAGCCGAGGCCCGTACCCTACAGGGGGTGCCCTTAGCGTGTAGTCGCTTAGTTTATAAGTTTGCTGCCCTGGCTGGAGGCCTTAATTTATTGAGGGTAAAGGAAAGTCCGGTTAAGCAGAGAACAACCTACTAGGTTGACTAGCGAGATACTGTTCTAAATAAAAAAGAAATGATATTATATTCGACAATAGGTATTGTATAGTTTGTCTGCAAAAGGGAACCCTACATAATGCAGGCTGGTAAAAAAATTACTCTGGTTGCATTCGATCACTCAAACGAATTTAGAATTAGTTTCAATATGCAGCGATTGTTTTCATAAAACAACAGTAATGTGATAGACATGTAAAAGAGAGCACGTCCTCTTCAAATAAATAGCGAAAATTCAGTTTAGCTTCTTATTTTCTCATGTAATGCCTACTACCCCTTATAAATTCCGAACTAATCATAGTTTTCGTATCTGACATTTTCCGCTTCCGTTCAATATACCGACTTATATCTGAATCTGTAAGATATACTTTTCTAGGCAGAATGGCAATAATATTATGTAGGTATGCCATATAATAACATCTAACTTAGAAATCAGATATCTAATAAAAATATCCTGTGGTAGCCTAATTATAGCGTGAGAATTAGTCACTCTTCTCATTATTTGTGTCTAGCTTTTGCCCGCGGTTCCGCCCGCGTGGATATCGGTTATCGCGTAAAAAAGTAGCATATGTCCTTCTCTATATTTCAGGCTATATCTCTGTCAAAGTTTAGGCGTGAAACCGTAACAGACAGACAGACAGAGTTACTTTCACATTTATAATATTAGTATGGATGAATGAAGGTATTGTACAGTAAAGATAATAACGGAAATATGTTGTTTGATGGTTAAATTCATAAGTATTAGTAACTTGAGTGAGTAGAACACAAATAAACACGGAATATAGTTATCCTAGGAATAACTTCGGTATAACCATACATTTCTTGACGTTTATACCTAGCATAACTTTATTCCGTGTTTATTTGTATTAGGGTAAGAATAAACTCTGTGTTCTTTTCGAGCTGAATGAAAAACCAAAATAAACTATTCTAATACAATTATATTCTACATGCAATATACAATCTAACACTAAAATATTTATATTATGTACAAGTGTAGGAAAAAAAAGGGGAAGAGCTCATTCGGCATCAAAAGATACATCCGTATCGCAGGCTGTCATGCCCAAAAGGCTGGCAGCGTTGCCACGTTGGATGGAAATGCTGATTCTTTGGCCTAAAAATAGGCCAACCCTCTAGTCACGTAAAGAGTCGACCATCCGCTTGGCGATAGAGTTATGTTCTAATTAAAGTTAATTTTAAATTATATTTTACAATTTGTCCTTTGAGTCTATGAACTATATGAACTGAAGTCGATACACTTTCATAACTCATTCCGACCTATTCGCCGAGGCCCCGCGCGAAATCCTCGAATAAATAGTCCTCCCCGTCCCTTGCCCGTAAGCGAAGCGCCAGCACGCGCTATAGCTGAGCCTATAACTTTAAATTCCACCTATAATAATCATAACCCTGATTTTATCCAGCCACCGTCGGTCCCTTGCCATCCTCCCTCCGACTCTGCCCTAAGCCGAGGTTGGCAGTCGATTAGTTTATAAGTTTTTTTTTTTTTTTTTTGATGGGAAATGTGTGGGAAATTATCAAATAACTTCTCCCGCTCTGGGTGGAGCGGGAGGGCGTGTCAGACTTTTAGTGACTAAAACCCACCCGTGTTCCTTCAGTTGCCTGTGTGCCAGGGCCACGGTATCCCTTTCGGACAAACCCGCAACCCTGGCAGGAAGTTTTTACGCCCTGGCTGGAGGTTTTAAGTTTTTAGGAGGCAACCACAGGAAAGACCGGTTAAAGAGTCTCAACCTCTCATGGTTAACTATGAGATGCATTAGCAAAAAAAAATAAAAAAACTTTCACAACTACCCTGAAAACTATTTCAGACCAAAATATAACCCCAACCTACCAAAAATGGCCAACTAAGTCGCAGATTCTCACGATAAGACTGAACTAAAAAGCCACGTCATTGAATCCTGAAACTTGACGCCTGAAAGACATTTTTCGGCCTGAAACCAGCTATTCACGACGAAGTGACGTTATCGGGCGTTTTGTGGCATAAGTTTAGGAAATTCATGAAAAATTCACGTTACATTTACACTACATTAGATTTTTTACCAGCATAGATTTCAGCATACATTTTGTATGTTACCTAATAGGTTGTTACCCCTGACAAAAATCTTGAAAAAAACGCCGAAACTAACTCACTATAAATAGTCCAGTAATAATAGCACAAGTGCGAACCAATATTCTCATCATTAAACACCAAAACAGAAAAAGGTTTTTACTGTTTTTGTTCTGAAAACATTTTCTGTTGCTTATTAGACTATTACAAAAAGTAGAAATAATACATTTCTGTTTTTTGTAGAAATAAAAGAAGACTAACAAAAATACCATATATATTTCTATCTTTCTTTATTTTTTATTAAGTAATGATAAACAGTGAAAATTCACGCTATATTGTCATAAGCAGGAACAACATAAGTTTTTTATTGGGACATACAACAAATTGGCATAATTACAATAGAAACAATGATATCTACTAAAAGTTAATAACTGTGCCACTGAGTCCTCGCTTACTAGTTTTTTGAATGTATGGGACAACATGTTTTTCAACTGCAAATGTAAGTTGGTCGACTATTACTCGGTAACTTGTAAAGCCTACTTAGATGTAATAGATTTTCTTTTAACTTTGTTATACATGTGAATTTTTTCACGTATCCAAATACAACCATTTAGCTGGCAGGGAAGGGACACTTGACTCTAACAAAAATGAGCACTTTAAAGCTTGTTATTACGCAAACAGACTCTTGAATCGAAAAATGGTTTACACAAACCCGCAATAGTTTTAAACGGCCTATCTATAACAATACACAGACGATATTTTTTTTTTCTAGTCCACACCATGGGATAATCGAGAAAAAAAATATATCTTCTCCACTTTACGTGTACCGGAACCCAGGTACCCTAAATGATTAGTATTTTATTTTTACCGTTTTTGGCGTGATTAATATGTATACCGATACCAAATTACAGCTTTCTAGTAGTAACAGTCTCTGAGCTAAGCCGCGGACAGACAGACGGACATGGCGAAACTATAAAAGTTCCTTGTTCCTACGGAACCCTAAAAATCGAAACATGCAAAACCAAAATAACTACCTATCTTAAAAAATAAATAGCACATCCCCCATTACATACCCCCAATTAATCTAACAACAAACAGAACAATAGAACATTTTCCTACAACAACAAATGATCAAATCTGTGAGAGAATCTAATACTACCTTATTGGTGGCCCCAATAAGCCTGCTGCCTAGCTACCGTCCCTCAGATATAATGAACTACTCGATAATGGCCTTTATTAGTAAAGGGAACAAAAGCAATTGTATGAGTAATAAGTACCTAGTAGTTGGTTGTGTAGGAAGATATGCGATGTCCAACTATATAAATAGTGGCTAAGCAAATTGTATTTCGTTGGGAATGGGCACTATAGATTAATATAATTACTAAAAATATGTGGGATCTTGTCTTCCCACATACCGCAGTATCTCTAGACGAAAGTCTTTGACCAATGCGTGTTGCCAGTGATGACCTATGGCACTGTATCGTGGTAGCTTACAATGGGCCATATTAGAAGGCCAAAAGTCACCCAAAGGGAAATGGAGAGGGCTATGCTTGGAGTTTCCCTTCGTGATCTAATTAGAAATGTAAAGATCCGCAGGAGAACCAAGGTAACCGACATCTTCCGAAGAATTGCCAAACTTAAGTGGCAGCACATTGCTCGCACTACTGATGGGCGATGGGTGCCGAAAGGTTCTGGAGTAGCGACCGCGTACCGGAAGACGTAGCGTTGGAAGGCCTTCCACAAGGTGAACCGATGACCTTGTGAAGGCCGCTTTTCTCGAGGTGTATGCAACGTAGGAATTTGAATTTTGGCATAATGTTTATGGTCTCGGTGACGCACACACATGGCCAGTCAAGGACCAATTCTTTTTATTTTTTATTATTTATGATAAACAGTTTTGTTTAACATATTATATCGTGTATGGTATTGTTTAAAAGAGTTTTATTTTAGTATTTTGTCCTCTTATGACCAAGACCAATTGACTTAATAATAATGAACACTGCACTGAAAAACTTTTTAAGTTGATTTAACCTTTTTTTAACCTATATTTTGGGTTAATATAGCACCTACCGACATGATTTATTAAATCAACAAAATTAAAATTGTTATACTTAAGAGGTAAATTTAACAAACACATACCATACATACATAAAATATTGTATTGTATTGTGTAAACCTATTTTTTGTTGTTAACTTAAATATAGTATATAGTTAAATAAACTGTTTTATGAATAGTTCAATGAGTTTAGTTAATTTAACTTAATCGTAATTTTTTTTTATTTTACTTCGTAAAAATGTTGACTTAACTAAATCAATAGTTAGATTTACTTGTACCTGAACATACATAAAATATGTTATTTTTTTAACCTATTTATCTGGTTAAAACAACCCATTACATTTCAAAAAAAAATTTTTTGTCAAAACAAACGTCATGGAACAGTTTTTTTAACACAATTTAATGTCAACTCAACCAAAAGGAAATCAACAATCAACTATTCGGTTTTTCAGTGTACCTAAATTATTAACAATCATAATTGTTAACGTCTCGCATATGTGTGCAAGTGCATGCATACTCGTATAAATGCAAACGACGTATGTCAGCGTGGAAGATTCAAGAGTCTGCGAAACCGAGGCGTGCACACGTCTCGCGTGCCCTCTTTAGTTTTTTATCTTACGTTTTTGACAAGAAAAAATGTCACATAATTTTTTACACAATTATTTTATTATTAAATTAATATACAGGGTTAAAAAATATATGGCAAACAGGTCTGAACCTGTATTTAATTTTTTTAATGTTATCCTCCTTGCACGTTTTTATTCTTGTATGTGTACACTTTTTTGAGCAAATAAATATATCTTATCTCACCCGACTGAATTGATTAAATAACGAAAGAAAAGAGGAGAAGTGGTCTGTGAGCAGTTACCTCCTAACTAATGAAAGGAACAAGCATTTATTAACACTGTTGCTCACCTTGTATTGACAATATCAGTCGCTCACATTTTCGACTTTGTAGACAGAATGACTGGTACACACGGCTACATATCAAGCTATACTTTTCCAGTATAAGCTGACTTATCATTGTACGAAAATCCTATACAATGCGAGATCAGTTTATACTAGAAATACAGGATGGCCAATTAAGATGTATAGAACTTTTTTTAGCCCCCATTCTGATTTAAAGCCAAATTTTGCAGTTGTTTGGTGTTTATTATTTAATTAAAATGCGGCATATTCGTTATACACAGTCTATAAGACCATGACCACCGCATACTTTCAGTCATTTTATCCTAAAGTTCTCAAACGAATTTAAAAATAACCAATTTTTCTAACAAATCACTAAGAGTAACGAATACCATTTTGATCATTGAGGATTTCGCGACTTTTCTTTTTTTGTATTGGGTTTTCCAAAGGGACGTGTCGTGGTCAATCTTGATTACAAAAATGCCAAGCCTAAGTAAAATAATTATAGAAAAATATCCTGTAATTTTCGCTTGTAATAAAAATAATCAAAATTTAAAGTTGTATACTTCCAAATTGGCCAACCTGTATATAGCTTAATTTGTAGCACACGTACGTATCAAACATTCAAGTCAAAAGATTTTTACAGAAATATCCCTTCATGAGCTTTGGACAACAAGTCTAAGAAAGTACTCACAGTAAGGAAACATGTAATTATTTCTAGGAAAACGGGATCGTACTTCACAATAACCCGTAATGGCGAGACCCAAGAAAACACGGAGCGTGTTTTCTTGGGTCTCGCCATTACGGGTTAGAGTCGCTTATTATCCAAGAAAAACAGGAAAATATAAATCTGTATGTATACACATTCCGTATGGTTCATTAAGTTTCGCATCTGTCTATCATTTTGAGGGGACGAGAGAGGAAACCGTGAGTTATTTGTCAAATAGGAAATCGTTGACCGTAATTGCCGTTTTTAGCGCCCTGATTGAAAATTGGAACTTGAAAATTATGTTTTTCCGCCGTAGTAAGTCATCAACATCATACATCTTCCGGTACGCGGTCGCCACTCCAGAACCTTTCGGCCCCAACGGCCATCAGTTCAACGAGCAATATGCCCTGCCCACTGCCACTAAAGTTTGGCAATTCTTCGGGCTATGTCGGTTACCTTGGTTCTCATGCGGATATCTTCATTTCTGATTCGATCACGTAGGGAAACTCAAAGCATAATCCTCTCCCTTGCCCTTTGGGTGATTTCGTTTCAGTGCCATAGATCATCACTGGCAACACGCACTGGTCAAGATGTAACTTCAACTGGTAAAATGGAAGTGATAACTGGACGGGATGACAGCAGAGTGTGGATGTGGAGTTGTGTCACAAGCCATACTGCACCTGCTATTCTGTCTTCTGTGTCCCAAAACATGCAGTCAAAGTGACCTCTGCTCTGCCACCGTCGAAGCCGTGGAAGTGGCGAAGTTTTGGGCCAACAAAATTTGAAATACTGTCACGAAGAAGAAAGTAAGTGTCACGGGTTTTATTGATGTAATTGACCTGATGGTAAATGGTCTCCACTGCATCATGGAAACCAGAGGCAATGCAATGCAGGTGTTTTGCCATACAAATTTCGCAGCATTATGCAAGTCAAAGTCAAAAAAGTCAAATAATTTATTTCAAATAGGCACGAAGATGCACTTTTGAACGTCAAAAATTACATGAATAGTTAATTGATTCTAGTTGCGCCTTCCAAAATGTAGTTATGTATGGAGAAGAATGGGCAAGAAACTCCATACTTACTCTTTTAAAATGTTAACAATAGTTTGTATACATTAATTAATATTTATAGGTGAAGACTATGTACCTAGAATAAAAAAAATAAAAATATAAAAAAAAATCATCAAAATTACTTACCACAATTGGTAAAAAGAATGAAAAGTGAAGTAATAACAGAAAAATTAATAAATGCGATAGGTACATGGTGCTCACATATTTACAAACATTGTATATGATTTCCCAAAAAAATAAAAACAACATATAATAAGTCAGTGTGTGAGTTAAAATATGAATCACAGAAAATAAAATTAATATCATAAAAATTATAAATTATACAGTTAAATTAGCAACCAGTTTGATTTTGTCTAGACTCTAAATTGTCCTATGGAGCAGGACCAGCATGTTTCCAAGCATTCTTATCTTGGATATAATCCTCTAATTTGTAATATGCTTGTTTACAAAGTGTACTTTTAATATGAGTTTTAAATTTTCTTTCATTTAATTGTAATATATCAGAAGGTATTTTATTGTAACATTTAACACAGTACCCCATAAAAGATGTATGTAGGGGAGACCGGGGCTGGTTCTAACGGGGGTAAGAATTAACTTGAATATTCCCGCTAAACGGTAAGCGTTACAATCATAATACTCGGTTTCCTAGCACTATTTACGCCGCCAAACGTGTCACGAATCGTCAGTCCGCGGGCAATCGCCTCTTGTGGGAGTTATGTGCATCGAGCCCGGATTGCCAGGTAAACGAACTTTTCGTGGTTTACAATAATTTGACTCAAGATGTAGTTATTCACTTAATCGAATATACTATTGCCTAGAATGAAGCTTAGTTTTATTGATAATATTACTGTGCAATGCGTATGTTATTATTCCTATTGATTGACTTTATGTGATTAACTTTGTAAAAAAAGTTACCTTGGGGCTAAAACTAACAAATTGACCGGGGTAAGTATTAACATGTTAATACATACCCCGTATGTGGGGCAAGTAATACCTAAAGTCGTGTCTTTTGTATCGGAGGCTATTGAGCAAATGTCCCAAGAACCACGCCCAGAAGAAGCAGGACCATCAAATCTAAATCCTGAAAGAAATTTCAACCTAGAATTATTAAGGCCACTTCCAAAAGCTCCACCACGTGTTGGATCCAAACGAAGACGTCTAAGAAAGTCCACTATTCTTACTGATACACCTGAGAAACTGGCCTTAGAGGAGGAAACTAAATTAAAGTTATCAAAAAAGAAGAAAACTAGTCAGGAAGAAATTAAGAAGGATAAAGGGAAAGGAAGATAATAGATAAGATATATAAAATCTGGAAAAGTAGAAGCAGAAAAGGTGAAGAAGAAAATTCTGCAAGGGGATAGTGACACAGAAGAAGATGACTGTTTCTGCTTAATTTGTGGCGAACTCTATAAAGAAGATACAACTGGATTTGATTGGATACAGTGTATACAATGTAAGAGATGGGCTCACAGCACTTGTATCAGAGGTGACACTAGAAGTTACGTGTGCCTAAACTGTTTCTCAGACGATGATTACGAGATATATATATCGACAGATATTGCCAACTCGTTATATTATGCACAAATTGTTATATTTTTTATACAAATTATTTACTTTGACTGATTGAAATAAGTTCCTAAAGACAAGTAACTTGACTAATAATATAAGACTGATTACATTATATTTGTTAAAATGTCAGTTATTTTACGAGATAAAAGTTGTTTTACTAGTTGTTTTAATTATTGTTAATTAGCACTTAAGGCTGCTCAAACATTTTGCATCTTCATACAAACTAAAAATCGCTCTAAATTTGTTAAATTTCTGTTTTTTTGAAAATGGTCGTAATTTAATATCTTTAATATCATGAATGTAAAGTTTCATTACTATCCGCCTTTTCATTTTTAAGAAATTTAATGATAAAGTTTGTATGGGGACGCAATATGTTCGAGCAGCCTTAACGGAATAGATAGTGCAACTTACATTTTGAATCTGTGATTGAAAATAGGTTAATTTGATAGAACGTAAGTTGATTAAAGATATTTATGAATAAAAATGGTGTTTTCTTGGAATTATTTAATTGAAAAAGTCCCATGTTACATCTTGCCCCTTGCGTTAATACTTACCTCAGCCCTGTTAAAACTTACCCCCAATACGGGGTAAGTATTAACAACTGACTTTTTTATTTTAAATGCATCTAATTCTGAAAGTATCTGTCTTATTCACGTTTTCTGTAACTTTATTAATAGCTGAATAACTAACGTATGCTATTAATCGAAAGCAATGTCGAAAAATCTATTATGATAGAAAATATAAACCAAAATACAAATTTTGTTAGAACTGGCCCCGGTCTCCCCTACCTTAGATAATCTGAAAAATGGTTGATCTATTTTATCTTTATTTCTAGTATTAAAATTATGCCTATCACTGATTTTATTAAAAATATGTAGATTTTTTCTTACATACATAATATTTTCATAAATGAATTGGCAAGGTACCGTCATTATATTAATCGTTTTAAATAGTTCTCTAAGAGATTCGCGGCGATGTAGATTATAAATGGCTCTGACAGCCCTCTTTTGTAAAATAAAAATGGATTCAATGTCGGCAGCCCGACCCCACAGTAAAATGCCATACGACATAATGCTATGGAAGTAGCTAAAAAAAAAACTAAACGCGCGGTTTCTATATCTGTTAACTGTCTTATCTTTCGAACAGCATACGCGGCCGAGCTTAGCCGCCCCGCAAGAGATGTATGCTGAGATAGGAGCCCTTTAGCCTCGTACAGGATCTCCTGTTTTTTTTTTTTAATGTCATTTCTTTATTTATACTGACGGCACGGTTGGTGCAATGGTTAAGCGTTTTACTGCTGCGCTGCGTGTCGCGGGTTCGGTTCCTGCACGGAACAAGTATTTGTATGACCTACAAGTAGTTGTTCCGGATCTGGCTATTTGTGTATGTGAGTTTTAATGTTTGTAAACGCACTCACAGTACAGGAGAAATTCCTAGTATGGGGCAACGTTTAAAAAAAAAATATTATATACTTTTGTCATTCTGTGTTTAGTTTAGTTTCTGATCTTCTTGTGCGAGTCACAATACATACTGTTTATTTCTTTCTTTCTACACCAAAACAGTAAATTTTATAAAACAGGTAATTATTCCGTCACTTGCACATTTAGTTTTTATTAAAAAACCACCTCCTCACATTATTTAACTCTCATATAAAGCTGGCAGGAAATACTGCATTTCTTCCACCCGTCATAAAAAAAGAAAGTTTTTTAACTTAATCCAAAGACACTAACGTATCACCAAGTGTAGACAGTTGTCATAAAAAGCCTGTTTTACCGACACGTAATGGTAAACGGTCGGTAAGAAGTGTAGAAGGAAAAGGGACATTAAGATAACTGACGGTGACACATTACTTATGCAGTGAGTACCTTTGACGGCTTGACCTACACGCACTTCGATAACCTCTGCCCTATTTAACGTTTTACGGTGTGTTTTTTTGAAGGGGGTTTCAGTTGGGATATTAGACTTGCTAACTAGGTGTATGTAACATAACATCATGCCAGAGTCAGGCACTAGGCAGAGGTGTAAGTACCTATAGTAGACTCAAATTTCGCCAGTTATGTTTAAGTCCCATGTCATAGGGGGCGACCCTATAGCCACCAACCGGCCATAAATCCAGACTCCGGGCTGCTACTGAGACATTTCTGATGGAAAAACCCAATAACATTTTGCCCGACTTGGGAATCGAACCCAGGGACCTCATGCTCAGCAGAAGCGTTTGCGACGACTGGATCAACGATACCAACGAGTTGTATGTGGGAGTCAGACAATATGAAAAAAGAAGAAATAGTTAATAATGAAGTATAATAATATAAAACCACCATTATGTATTTCTGCCGTAAAGATGCTTTGTATTAGGATTCCGGATACCAGAGATATTACAGACATATGAAGAGATTTCTAAATAAATCAAATTATAAAGATTTCTAAAGAAATCTGTGGTAAATTAGAGTCAAAGCTAACTAGGTAGCTAGCGAAAAACAGCAGGGCAGAATGAGTTTTTCCAATTGAAGGAAGAAAAATAATTATTTTAAACGAAGGAGCGGTACTGTACGATAAGTTAGCAAATCAGATTTTTTGGTCAAAAACTTTTTTTTTTACCATAAAAATGTATGTTCAAATCAATGTAATAAGTAACTAGAACAAAAAAAAATGCCTGCAAGATAATTAACCTTTTGTATGACTGGTAGAGAATGCCGTGCGGCTTTAAGTCCGCCTATGTACCAGTGCTGTGCATGAAGTTTAGAAAAAGTTATCCTTTCCAAGCAAGTGATTTAAAGTCTCGTTCACACTGATACAGCCGCTGGCGCCAGCCACTGGCGGGCGCATTAGCAGCGCAGTTTGAAATCGCATAAATATTGTTTACACAAGCGGGATGCCAAATCGAGGGTAATGTTTTACACCTACTCAGGCATTTATGAGTGTCATTTGTCATGGACGACTTAAGTAGTTAGGAAGTTATTAAATTGATGAAATGTGATAAGAGTTATTTTATTTTTATGAAGTCATTGTTAAAATACAGTGCAGTTTAAAAATATTTAATTTTTGTTGGTATCTGTTAATGGGTTTTTGTGTGACGTCCCCGATTTACATACACATACATTGTTGTATTGGGTTTCCACCTGTTAAAACAAATGTAAGTGGTAATAGTAAATAAATAAATAAATATTTATTTGTGTAATGGCTGCTACCTGCGGCTTCGCCCGCCTGGTCCCTTTTCTAAAGAAAAGTCTAAGTTACTCTTTATAACATCAGCTCTCTCCCAGTGACAATCCCGTCAAAATCGGTTCCGACGAGACAAAAAAAAAAAAAAAATCGTTTTTTTGTTATAAGTACCGTATATTCTTTCATATGCATTTAGTAAAAAACTGTTGTTGTTTCGACATTAAAAACAGACACTTCAATTTTATTTATTTGTATAGATTTAGCACTGTTGATTTAAGCATTATAGAGGTATGAGGAACAGGGTGTAAAGTTCACTGATCCTCTATTGAAAAGGTCCTCTATTGAAAAATCCTCCGACCGACGGGTATTGTGTCTGGTGGGCAACTGCCCGACGGTTGATATCGGGATGTTGTATTTATGCTAGTCGCGCGGTAAACTCTGATTGCGCGATGCAGGATTTATGACGTCAGGTCTTTGATGCGTAGTTCGCATGTGGCGTTGTAGATGCCGCCACAGCATTATCAGTAAAGATCTTTGTAACCCTTTCAACAAAGGCAATAATTTAACGGGCTCAAACCCACTACCTCTCTCGCCAATCGAACATTCTAGCTACACCAATACTCTTAAATCTACCCGCCACCCAAACAGCCCATAAAACTATATCGCTTTGCCATCCAAATCCAAACACACTCTTTACCACGTCGACAGCCTAACATATTCCCCCCAACATATTATAATTTCCATTGAAACAATGAGGTAACAAGGCACGTTATAGTCAGGTTTTTCGTCCGTAACCCGGTTCACCTGTTCGGTGGATCGTTAAATTTCCATACGTAACCTAAAGGAGTGGATACCGGTGTTAACGGAAGGTGTAAACAAGGGAGGTTGAGGGTTGCAAGTAGAGTCTGTCCGTTTAAATAGTGCCGCTCTAAGGCTATGGACACGAAGTCAGCGAGCGCGGGGCGGCGACGGCGGCAGCGTGGGGAGCGGCGCGTTTCAATGCATAGATTTATCCAGAACTGGCCTCGAAGGCAGCGGCGCGGGGAGCGTACGAGCGATGCGCACCAGTCTAACGGTGCCCGCGCGTGTGCATTGACGTAGTGTTTCCTTGCTCTGTTGTAGAAATTCACATCTTCTTTTGCCCACAGTAAACCTAACGTTACGAAGAAATTTGTATCAAAAAGATGTCGTCCGCGAACTAAGACACTAATATCTCATAACACAACACTACGCCGCTCTAGCGTCGCGCAATCTGCCCGCTCACCCGCTGGCCGGGACGGGTCTGCGCTGCCACGGCGCTCCCCGCGCCGCTGCCGCCCCCCGCCCCACAATCGCTGACTTCGAGACTGAGGCCTTAGAAATATACTGAGAAGCTTGTTCTACGGCTCAGAGAAGCACTTGAGCAAAAAGATACCACCGGGAGCGGCAAGAAATTGCGTATTTTTTTTTACATGTTGATTAATGCGTTATTCTTCGTTAATAAAGAAAGGAAAATAAGTATATTTGTCACAGAAACACGTGCATACGAAGATATAGTTAACTCGAGTAGGTAGGTAAACAGAAAAATAGAACAAAATAGATCTAAATTATAATCACGAGCACAAAACTGAAATAGTCGGCAGCTGCACGTCATGGCTGTGACAAGAAGGCTTCCACTCAGCATGATGCTGTGCTATGGGGGTCCCACAGCACAGCGATGATTTTCAGTGGTCAATTTTATTATTAGGTATCACCTAAAATAGCCTGCCATCACATTTTTTTCTGCCCTTTGTAGTACATTGAATGTTTCAAAGCCGCACTATTTGAGTGTATAGACCATAGTGTGGGGTGAGAGTGTCAGGATTAAAGTTTGAGCCGTTAAGTTTAAACTTCTTATCGTAGAGGGCGACATAAGAAAGTTCTAGGTTATTTGTGTTATTAGATTGAGTTTTGTGAGAAAGGCCTATGTCTAGGGTAGTGATAGGATTACTGGATTGTCTGAAAGCCATTCAATTCCATTAAAATGATAGGTTGTTGACATTTGGGAAAACTTATCGTATCTGACTTTACTTAAAATGTTTTACAAAAACGTGTGTCAGGTATTTGAGAGATTTTTTAAACGAAGCTCGTCCTGCAAGAAGGATTCTTATAAAATTCCTCCACGAAGCTGCATTAATTAAAACATAAGTTGTAATATTACCGATAACCCTAACATACTGATAAAACTACCCGGACCTACTTCCTGATTTGGTTCGGTCCTATAACAAAGGTCTGACATCAATCAAATTATTGCAAGCCTAATTATGTACATTAAGTACCTACGCGCTACCTTTAATTGAGTGTTATTACAAATTATTACATTACGCTTTAATAGTAGACCTTAAGATCCTGAGGACCTGGATGGCGACTGATGTGCCCTGGCTGCTGATAGTATTTCATGCTCACTCTAATGTCTCTCGTTGGATCATTTAGCTCCCTTCAAAATGGTTGAGTTTAATCCGCGATCGCAAACCCACGGTCAAAAGTAAGTATCTTACAATAACATCCAACCGTAGAACACACTTTATTTCTCTCACAGCAAATCGACAATTCATCACAAGGTGCACGATCACTGAGCCAACACAAGCAAAGAAACCCTTTAACGTCCGGAGTCTTGTATTGAATAGAAACTCGGGTATAAGTGACCGGCGAGAATGACGGCCGTTACAAAAGTTAAGGTACGGATACACGGCTTTTCGTCTCGGCAATACCGAGCAATTTACGGTAAGTTTAATACTGTAACAAATGTTCCTAGAGATGACAATGATGATGATGTTGTTGATGATGATGAATGGTTGTTGTTTGTTGTTGTTGTATATGAAGTCAGAAAAATTTATTGTTTTCCAAATTGGCCATATCTTAAAATCACAACTGTCATTCTTGACAGTTGTATGAAACGGCTATAACATAACACGGAGATAAACAGTTCATTTCCCGAACTGAACCGCAATAACATGGAACGAAGTGAAGCAACATATTAAACAGAGAAAACCTAATATACTGTAATTTATTTCCGCGATAATAAGCAACACAAACAATGTGGAAAAATTTGAGGCAATATTGCTGAAAGAATTTACATACGCAACATTCGTCATTTAAAAAGATTGCTCCACTACCTTCGGCAATATTTGCTGAAAAAAATGCCCATGTAAGCGTAGCTTTATAGCAAACTACCGATTTAGATTCCAAGGGACGATTCGTGAGAAAATAGTGTTTTAAGGGAGGATTTTCTTTCTCATCGTATGTTATTGTATGTTTTTGTTAGGTAAATCCTTGAGATTTAAAGATTTTTTTTTAAGATTACAGATCGTGGGCTGGTTTAAAATAGATTGCCTCGTTCTTTGTGGATTTCTAAATAATACCTCCTATAAAGAAGTTTACCTGTAGGTAAGATATTTTGAAGTGAAAACTTCTTTAGCCGCGTTGTGCGATTTTTGGTAGGAGGAAAACTTATGGGTTCGCGTTACCGAAATACGTGACATGCTCGTGACATGTTGCGCCAGACTGGAGCAGCATAGCGCGCAGCGATTTAAACATTCAAAAAAGAACACAGTTATTAACTTATTACCTTAATTGTTGCTTATTATGATTGTTTTTTTTTTTTTTTTTGTGTATGGCATCTCGGAGGTATAACCACTGGGGGTTCCTGCTCCTTAACCGGGCTTTCCTGTGGTGCCGCAAGCTCCTAACGAAGTTTACGCCTCCAGCCAGGGGAGTTTTTACTAAAATCTACTTAAGCTAGACGACTGCTCGCTAAGGGCACCCCAGGTGGGGCTCGAACCTCGGCTTAGGGCAATGTCGGAGGGAGGGTGGCAAGGGACCGTCGGTGGCTGGATAACATCAGGGTTCTGATTATTAATCGGGGGAGTTTGGATTACCGGCTCAGCTAAACCACATGCTGGCACATCGTTAAGCGTCGTCAAGGGTCGGGGAGGGCTATTATTATTGACGATAATAATAGTGGGTCGGGGTGGGTTTCGCGCGGGACCTCTAAAGCGAGGTCGGAATTTGGATCGTGTGCGTGTTGTGTGTACTCTTCGAGCTGTACTAGTTTCCCTACGGCTCTCCTGGATGAGAGTGGTGGGGTCGTCTGGGTCGGTCAGTGCGTGCCTTGGACGGCGGATCGTACTAATGCGGGAGGGGGTATAATTGGCGGCCTGCACAACGAGAGTGTTGTGGTGGGTGGCGGCAGAGTCAAAGAAACGCTTGGAAGAGCGTTTTAGAAATTGGGCTATTGTAGGCATTCTAAGCTCTACATGGAGATTTGTGTTCCGAACGAACCAGGGGGCTCCCGTGCATTTATGGAGGAAACGATTTTGAATGATTTGCATCTTATGGATGATATGTGATTTTGCTTGAGCAAAGACTGGGCTCGCATAGGTCATGATGGGGCGGATGCACGCGGTATAGATTCGCAATTTGCACTTGAGTGACAATTTGCTATTTTCATGGACAAGGGAGTGAAGCCTATAGAGAGCGAAGGCGGCGCGCGAACGCGCCTTACTTACATGCTCAGAAAAGGAGAGGTGATGATCGAGGATGACACCTAGGTATTTGGCTCGCTTCTCCCAGGGGATAGGCTTGCCGAACATGGTGACAGGTTTGGGCTTTGGGGGGATTTTTCCCGGTTTTACGAAGAGAACCGCTTGGCTTTTGTCAGGATTGACTTCGATCCGCCACTTTCTAAACCACGCACCGAGCTTGTCGGCTGCAGTCTGGAGAGTGTTGGCAATGACATTATGACACTTCCCTCTGTAATAAACGGCCGTAACGTCTGCGAACAGAGCCAACTGAGCCTTTTTAAACTTCGGGATGTCGCTGGTGTAAAGCGTAAAAGCCAGGGGGGATATCACAGAGCCCTGAGGGACTCCTGCGCGTATGGGATGGGGGGAGGAGAGGGCTCCCTCTATGCGATAGCGAAAGGTGCGATTCGACAAAAAGTCTCGTAAGATGAGCACGAGACGCTCGGGCACACCGAGTTGGTACAGCTTGTAAATCAAGCCGTTGTGCCAGACTTTGTCGAATGCTTTCGCTATATCAAAGTATGATTATTTTGTTTTGTAAAGTAGTTATATTATTGCCAATATTGCTAATATGGCTAATATGTTAAATCGTACAATGGAATACTCGTGTTCTTTCCTTTGCTATTGTTTAATGTTGCTATTATTCTGAGTAATGGTCTAATAGATAGAATTAACTGTTTTGAGATAACGATAATTTATGGAAATGTAAGAGATATGATGATAGAATACTTTAATGCTGTTTCCATGAAGTTTCTTGTGCTTCTTCTCCATGAAGACCTAGTTTTGGGAACGGACAACTAGCTTTCTGATTTAATATTGACAAGTCTAATTAAATACATATCTAGCCTTGTCTTTCTGTGCTTTATTTCTCTACACACTAAATTCATAAGAACTTTCATACACAGTAAATAACTATTAACCAATCTGACATTCAAAGCTTACCATTTGGGTAATATCTAAATATACTCTTGTATTCTTCTATTAGATTCTACATTCACACATTAGTTACTTTACTTGACGGTTGGCGCAGTGGTTAAACGATTGACTGCTGCGCTGCGTGTCGCCGGTTCGATCCCCGCACGGAACAAATATTTGTATGATCTACAAGTAGTTGTTCCGGGTCTGGCTGTTTGTGTATGTGAGTTTAAATGTTTGTAAACGCACCCACGATACAGGAGAAATTCCTAGTGTGGGGCAACGTTTTTCTAAAAAAAAAAAAAAAAAAAATAATAATAAAAAATAAAAAAGTTTTAAGTTTTGAGTTTTCACTTCTGTCGGCAGTCCTAATGACTTTTTTTTCTTCTAAAAATAGATTTACGTTTATGAGGCGAATAACATACTTATTTTTAAGTATAGTTATACTATAACACAATTTATTTTTGTTCTTTCATTAAAACCAAACTTAAACGGTTTAAAACCAATTACAAACATTAAAGACACAGTTTATTTATACACATGCACATAAAAGAGAAAATATAAAATCATAAAGTTGAGGTAAAAAGTTAACAACATTTTCATAAATCCTTCTCACAGTACTTCTGACATGAACCATAAAGATATCGAATAAACTCAACCAAATTATCTTAGGATTCATTTGGTTGAGTTTATTAGCCTTGGTTTTTTTCTACTATTTAAAGGTTATTTCTAGCATAACCAAATTTGACTGGAAATCAGTATTTAAGACGCATTCTAGATATCCTGAGAGCAGTGGTGGCCTAGTGGAAACGGCCGCGACTTACGAGTTGTAAGTCGTAGGTTCGAACCCAGGCAAGCACTTTACTTTGTGTAAATTATTTCATCAACACTGCTCTCAAAACGGTGAAAACATCGGCATGTCCTAGAACCAAAAGTTCAAAGACATGTGACACCCACCAACCCGCACTTGGCCTGCGTGGTGGATTATGACACCCACTCTCACAGAGAGGAGGCCTTTGTCCCAGCAGTGGGAACAATATAGGCTAATTATATATGTAGCTATCCTAATAAGATGAAGAATCGAACTTTTAGGCTTCCAAACCCATACATCAGACGGAAATTCAATCCATCTTTATAAAGCAAACAGTGTTCATTATTACTTGATCAGTGCTCCTCATACAACACTTCACATTACCCGATTTACCGCCCTTACGGGTTAGGGTTCATCTAAATGATCCGTTAATAGCAATACGCAATATCCCCAAAAAAGGGGATGAGGGGCTCGTGGCTAAATGAAAACAGCCACACGGGTCGATCAAAGGTTAAGTTACGCTTGCTTCGGTCGGTTCGTGGATAGGTTTTTCGACCATCTGTTAAATTACAGAGGTATGGGAGACAGGATGTAAAGTTGACTCATCCTCCATAGAATAGGAAGGATACTCCGACCAGACGGGTGTTGTGTCTGGTGGGCAACTGCCCGACGGTTAATGTCTAGATGTTGTATGTATGCCAGTCGCGCGGTAAACTCTGATTGCGTGATGCAGGATTTGTATGACGTCAGGTCTTTGATGCGTAGTTCGCATGTGGCGTTGTAGATGCCGCCACAACATAATCGAGACACGTTAAGCCGTTCTTCCCGGCTGTCATTCGTAGATTTTGACAGTCGTTACTGATAGTCAAAAGCAAAAAGTCTGACAACCAGTCTTACCGAGTAACTGAGTTGTGGAGGTCAGGTAAACAATTTTTAGTTTGTTGCCCGTGGTACTACATTACAGTACATTTCATAGTTTACACAAAAACCTAACCTAACCTATTTCACCCAGTTCAAAATGACTACTACTGGTAGTAATACTGGTAGTACGACGGGCAACAAACGGTCGCTCCATGTAAAATACTGGTATTCAGATGAGTCCAGTCAGACTGGAAGCCGATCTCAACATAGTTGGCCGAGCCAAAAAGCCAAGCAGATTGAATATTCCCAAAATAGTTTCCTAACATAACATACACTAATTTGAAACGGAATTCATTAGGAACGGCCCTTAATTTAATAGTGCCTAGCGTTGACATAATCACTTTCAACTTTCTCTCAAGGGATACTTGGATATTAACCCAGTGGCATACATTTCCCTGTATTGTGTACTGTAATGATATTAGGGAGGGGCTTGTTTTATTTAGGGGTTGGTGAGAGGTTAACAGAAACGGTTGAGCTGTTAAATCGACGACACGGTTAGCGCAGTGGTTAAGCGATTGACTGCTGCGCTGCCTGTCGCGGGTTCCTTTCCCGCACGGTACAAATATTTGTATGACCTACAAGTAGTTATTCCGGGTCTGGCTGTTTGTGTATGTGAGTTTAAATGTATGTAAACGCACCCACGATACAGGAGAAATTCCTAGTGTGGGGAAACGTTTAAATAAAAAAGAATGTGTAAAGTCTCATCGTAACACCGTAATCCTACGATACTATCTTATAAGCACACTTCAGGTCAAACTGTCCCTATATTTTTTTACCGAAAGTCGCCGAATTCAAGGCGTAAAGTTTCTCATGAATATTTATAGGTAACCCTATGTGGGGCATAAACTGCTCATGACTAACGATGTTTTGTTCTTGTTTTAGAAATTAATATGAATATATTAAACGTTTCGAGCGTATCAAAAACAACAATGAATTTCAATGTTTTCTAATCTTTATATGATTTTTTACGAATATTAAAAACTCTCCTCCCTCGCCGCAGTTGTAACGGATAGAGCTTTGTAGATAGGCTGCGCAGGCCATTAACTGATTATAGAATAGAATAGAATAATTTATTTTTGCAAAAATGGGTAGATGATACATGAATAGGTGTGTTAGTACAGTACAAAGATCAGCCATATTTTGCCATTCAGCATGCAAATATTTACGTCAAATTATTATTATTGTATTCATTTATTTATTTATTTATTTATTAAAACTTTATGCACAAGTAAAAAACTGTACAAAGGCGGACTTAATGCCTTGGGCATTTTCTACCAGTCTACCTTAGGGTGATGCAGAGATAATACACAGTAGGTGCAATAACAGAAAAGCAATTTAGAAGATATTTATAGCTAAGATATAAGAATAAATACATATATACATACATACAACTAAAAATAAAAAGTTATGAGAGTTAAACAAGAAAACCTACAAAAACTTAATTCTGAGACGAATTTGCCAACTTCACGTCAACGTCACAGAATTATATTTTTTACGTCAAATTATTATCATAATTACATTTTTTGCATCAAATTATTATCATATATTATTGACATCAAATTATTATCTATCATTAGATCAATTATTATTAAATTATATACCATTAAATTATTAATTATTCAATTAAAATTGGAGTTCCTTAGGTATAGGTAGAGAGAATAATTGGAACTAGCAGGATGAGGTAAATATATATTATATTTTAAAAGGTAAAAGTTACACGGCTAGGTCGTAGGTAAGGGCACTTCACTGTTCTGAGCACTATCACACTAGAGGAGTATGTAGGTAGGGTGCCGTCCTTGGCAACACGTGGCAGATGTGGTGGACGTGGTGTCAGCAAAGACCCAGCAAGTGGCCGGAACCGCAGGTAGCCAGCGGAGTTAGCAGGCCAAAATAACGGTACGCGGTCAGCTATGCGTACAGATTGCAGAAGCGTGCAGATGATAGATTTCCGCCAGGCATTCAGCACGCGGTCCGGTGTAGCGTGCAGAAGGTAGATGGTCTCAGCCTGAATGTAGAACCCCTAGGTCGGGGTACGTAGATTCTTGAGGTTAAGGGAGTAACTTGTCTTTAATTTGCAAGCGGATGTAGAAAACCGATTCCATTAGCGCAACTAGTTTTTTAAAAGTTATTTTTTATCTAGGGCATCTCAGAGTTGATCATCAGAGGTCTTGACTCTTTTACCGGTCTTTCCTGTGGTTGCCTTAAGCTCCTAAAGACTTAAAGCCTCCAGCCAGGACGCAAAAACTTATAAACTTAACGACTGCATGCTAAGGGCACCCCCGTGGGGTACGAACCTCCGCTTAGGGCATAGTCGGAGGGAGGATGGCAAGGGACCGACGGTAGCTGGATAAAATCAGGGTTATGATTATTATCAGGGGAATTTAAAGCTACAGGCTCAGCTATAGTAGGGCAATTAGTGTAGTACCGTGTTTTTTATAGAGGTGTGTGTTAGTAAGTTTTCGTCAAATATTTAGCATCACTCGACTAATTAGTTTTTAGGAACCACAATGCTATAGTCAAGTAAAAAAGGAAAAAACCCTGTTTGACTACCCTGATATTATTGATTCTACATAATTATAACTTGTTTTCTTAAAAATAATTGTATTCTAATTCATACCGAGACATAATAATCCTACTAATACTCGTAAGACCATTATTGTATCATAGCATAACCAGCCTATAATATTCTCACTGCTGGGACACAGGCCTCCTCTCTGTGAGAAGGAGTGGGCCGTAATCCACCACGCGGGCCAAGTGCAGGTTGGTAGATGTCACATGTCTTCGAATTTTTGGTTCTAGGACATGCCCGTTTCCTCACAATGTTTTCCTCCACAGTTTTGAGAGCCACCGCTCTCAAAACGGTGAAGGAAAACAATGGTGGGGGTAATGAAACAATTTACACAAAATAAAGCCCCTGTCTGGGTTCAAACCTACGACCTTCAACTCGTAAGTCGCGGCCGGTAATTACTGGAACACCACTGCTAATAACTTACATCAAAGAGAAATCACTCGGAAATGGATCCAGGAGAATCTACAGTAATTAATACCTTTCATACCGACCCGTTTGTCAACCTCAGTATGGCAACCGATCCATTTCCAAACCTTGATTTCCGCCGCCTAACTTGGTTCAGTACCAGCACACCTCATTAGTAATAATAACATAATAACAGTGACACACGGTTCGGAGTGTAATTTACAACTAACGCATTTCATTAGCTGAGCTAATCTAAACGATGCGCCTACTAGGAGATCACGAATCACTGAGAGTTATTTAAACTAGTTTATACTACTTACTTACTTGCTACTTGTTTATACGCTATTACTTCGCTTTCGTTTAGCGTTCCTGCTAACTTTTTTTTTCGTTTTGCTCGGCTCCTAAGGGGCGTAACGTGATGTTTAATACTAGGTAAAATCTTCAAGAATTGGGCTATGAAACGCAAAAATATTTTTTCAAATCCGACGGTTCGTTACAAAGATAAGCGCGTACAAACAATTTCTTCAGCTTTATTAAATTAGTATAGATTCAGTACCCACGTAAAAATGGCCCATCTAGGGTTAGAAAGATACTGTCAACCTGGTATAAGTGACAGAGAGGACACTCTACTAAGCTGAACTTTTTGTAAGCCTACTTGTGCGATATCTACGGCCGTGTATACTGTAGAGTATGGGGGCGTAGAATAATAGAAAACATAAACTTGAATAATATATATTTTATATTTTTTTAAATTAACTCAGAGGAACGTGCATAGCCTTACGCATGTATTTTTAGTCTTTTTTTTTTTTCAAACAAAAACCTAACAGCTTTTATTTTAATTATAATTCTAAATTTGCTTGAATGTTCGAATTAAACCTTATTCTGTTAATTTCCTAACAGCCTGTACGACATAAGGTTGCCTTTAGCATTTAACCATTACAATACTCTATATAGTCTGTTCCAAAAGTAAATGACGAAAGTGTAAACAAACCCTGTTCAGGTAATTATTTTTCACAATTACTTACTTAAACTGTATCATCCCACTTCTGGGCAAAGGCCATGACTGCCAGTGCTTGCAATTCAGGGCTAATATGGACCATTTTCCGAACAATAATTGTTTGAATACCATTATTAAATTGTAATTGAAAAATCATCGACGCAAATTGAGGTTATAAAATTAACCTCAATTGTCACATTAAAAACATCTTTATGGTGATTCAAAATTAAACTTTCGGGTTTAAGTATCCACACACATCTTCTGATCCATTTATTTACATTTTTATCACACACTTTTGGTACAGACCATACATTTTATAAGTGCTGAGCTTGCAAACAATACGCTTATTATGACGCCAAGATAATAGACGTCAGCTTCCTCTTGTATTCAGTGTATTTCCTTTTAATTTCTTCCGTCTCTTTCTTTTTATATACGGAAAGTAAAAGATAGCAATATTATATTGTTTTGTTTTTGTGATGCAGTATTTAGAACTAGGTTACAAATATTTGATCACAGTATTTTCACTGCTCGAGTAATGAGAAATAAACAAAGTGGCTTAACAGTTTTATTGAAATAAAAGAATACAAGTATTTCTGTTTATTATATTTAGAATGTATTGAGGTATAGAATTAACTAGTGACTGATCTGGCTTCCAGTCTAACCGCAGCTGAATACCAGTATTTTACATTGAGCGACTGCCTATCTGACGACCACAACCCAGCTACTGGGTAACACGATACCCCTTGGTAAGACTGCTTGTCAAACTTTCGGGCTTCTGACGACCCGTAACAACTGTCAAAGATCTACAAATAACAGCCGGAACCAACAACTTAACGTGCTTTCCGAGGCACGGAAGGGTCTGGGTATGTAAAGATGGTCACCCATCCACGGACCAACCGCGGCAAGTGTAGCTTAACCTGATCAATCGACTCGTACGGCTGTTATTACATAGCATACACAGCATAAAGCTTAAAAATAAAAGAGAACTATTTTACGGTACACTTATGTCACGAAAAGAGATCTGTGGCCCTGCAGTGAAAAATATATTTTATTATGAATCAAATTCCATTTTTTATAAATTCATGGTGACATACAACTGGTAGGGGTAGAAAAGTTAATCTACGCTACGCTAAGTAGACTAAAACATTGCCACACCGAGATATGAGACGTTCTGTCTGTTTGCATAATACATGCATTAGCGCGATTTATACCGCGCGTGCCCGCGATGTGGTACGATGTGCTGCGATACCGCGTCAACGTTATTGTGACTTGTCTTTATGTATGTATATCTAGCTTTTGTCCGGATATACAGACAGACAAACAGACAGACAGAGTTACTTTCACATTTATAATATTAGTAGGTATGAATTTAATATTTTAGTTTAAGACTTCGCATATTCATATTATTCTCTTCTTGTTCTCACACACTATTGTCTACATATATAAATTTCAGTATAAAGCTGAAATTATAATTATGTCGTATCTCTATGTATTTAACAGTGTGTATATAAATAATAAAATAAATAAAAATAAAAACAGTCTTGAATATCCCTACAAAACGCCTGAGACGAGGAAGACCAGGGAGTCTTGCTACATGGATGTCCAATATCGAGAGGGAGATGAAAGCGCAGAACCTAACTCCAATGACAACCCAGGACAGAGTATCCTGGCGCCGCTGGATAAGAAGACCCGACCCTGGATAGAACTGGGATTAAGGGATGGAAGAAGAAGAAGATTCACGGTATTTTTATTTTTTATTTACATAAAACCATTAGTACCGTTTCAATGTAACTTTTACACAATTGTTATAGAGTATAAATTAGAATGATTGCCAAGAGTTGTAATACTCACGTAACTCACAGAAAGTTTTACCATCTATTCGAAAACAAGGATAAGTGCTTAAAGATTGGGAGAATGAAGTGTTAATTAATTATGATTAGTGCTAATTGATATTATCTAGAACGTCGTGATGCTAACAGTCATGAGTCGTATACAAAATAATTTACCTTTCTATATTTTTCTGTATCGATAAGGCACTACGACCTACATATATGTACATGCAACCTATAATTAGACTCATAGGTACATACATATAATTAACTAGATGACCCAGTGAACTTTCTCGTATCAAATATCGACTTTTTTTTTTTTCGGATGTTCCTTTGGGTTTTTTTTTTTATTTCTTTTTTTTTTCATTTTATTTTCTCCTAAACCACCCTTATACTAAGGCGACACGAACTAAAAAAAATAATTATATCCATATTATTTAAACGGCACTTTCATTATTATACATAGAACTACCAATGATAAGATTCTTTATCTTCTCTCATGTCGTTAAATTCGAATTATAAACTTCAATTCGGGCTTATATTGACATACTTTATGAACAAAACACCGAAATTAAAAAACAGAATCATATCATATAACATTAATTCTCTAACAAAATAATGTTGTAAACAATTTTTGTTTTTTTTTTTTTTCATTGCGATACTGGGCACCATAGACTACTATATCAGGGCGCATCCAAAATCCAAGAAGTTAATATCACCAAGGAGTTCCGATAAAAAAAAATCTAATGGAACGAATGATTATGCGGGCGCACCATTTTTATAGCATTACAAAACAGTTTAGACTCCTTTTTTTATATTGTCTATGGCAGCGCTCGCTTTAGCACATGCGCGGTGATATGCTAGCTTTTGGCGCCATACGTTTTGCTGTATGAATTTCTTACGCTTTTAACTTTGATCTCTTATTTAGTAGATTCAATCCCAGTGTATGAGAGCAGATAAAGTAGTGTATGAAACTGCACATAACTAGGTATTAAAACACTCTTGTGATACTATTAAAAACCCCGCCGACACTCATGTTTTAATACCCCTCATTATGCATAAACCATAAATTAAAGCAATATTTTTTGCAAAATTTAAACAAAGTCAAAGTCAAATCATTTATTTCAAATAGGCACGAAGATGCACTTTTGAACGTCAAAAATTACATGAATAGTTAATTGATTCTAGTTGCGCCTTCCAAAAGGTAGTTATGTATGGAGAAGAATGGGCAAGAAACTACATACTTACTCTTTTAAAATTATAAAAATAGTTTGTATACATTAATTAATAATTATAGGTGAAGACGATGTACCTAGAATAAAAATAAAAATTACTTACCACAATTGGTAGAATGAATGAAAAGTGAAGTAATGACAGAAAAATTAATAAATGCGATAGGTCCATGGTGCTATTTACAAACATTGTATATGATTTTCAAAAAAAAAAAAAATTAAACATATAATAAGTCAGTGTGTGAGTTAAATTTATATTAATCACAGAAAATAAAAATTAATATCATAAAAATTATAAATTATACAGTTAAATTAGCAACCAGTTTGATTTTCCAGACTCTAAATTGTCCTATGGAGCAGGACCAGCATGTTTCCAAGCATTCTTATCTTGGATATAATCCTCTAATTTGTAATATGCTTGTTTACAAAGTGTGCTTTTTATATGAGTTTTAAATTTTCTTTCATTTAATTGTAATATATCAGAAGGTATTTTATTGTAACATTTAACACAGTACCCCATAAAAGATGTTTGTACTTTAGATAATCTGAAAAATGGTTGATCTATTTTATCTTTATTTCTAGTATTAAAATTATGCCTATCACTGATTTTATTAAAAAGATGTAGATTTTTTCTTACATACATAATATTTTCATAAATGAATTGGCAAGGTACCGTCATAATATTAATCGTTTTAAATAGTTCTCTAAGAGATTCGCGGCGATGTAGATTATAAATGGCTCTGACAGCCCTCTTTTGTAAAATAAAAATGGATTCAATGTCGGCAGCCCGACCCCACAGTAAAATGCCATACGACATAATGCTATGGAAGTAGCTAAAATAAACCAAACGCGCGGTTTCTACATCTGTTAACTGTCTTATCTTTCGAACAGCATACGCGGCCGAACAAGTAGGTACCTGCTTATTTATATTTTATAAAAGAGCACCTAAGAATATTATTAATAAAAACATATTTTATAATTGATTAAGGTTAGTAAATAGTTTAAAGCATACATAATAAACCATACACAAAAATGACAAAATAAGTACCTACCTACCTAAGATTTATTAATAATAACATTTTTTTTTCTCTTTTAATTCATTAAGGTTAAATACTTTAAAAAATACATAAAAAGCTAATTACATAACAAAACCATAACACAAAAAATAAAATATTAAAGCTAACAAAGACATTAATACTTTTTAGGATCAACCTGTACCAATTCAAAAACATTCCTCCACCACTTCTGTTTTAAGGACGGACCGGACGGTCAGATTGGTCACCAATGTTCGCTCGTTAGTAATAGATAACTGTTATTATTTCGCTTACACCCTCGTTATATTTTTGTTACCTGTTTTGTTGAGCAAGTACCTTCTTATGTTATTTAAATTATGTAGTCGATGTTTTTGGTGCCCGGTGAAACTCTAATGAGTTTATGTTGGCACCAACTTAAATGTATACAATGTAAACTACTAAATGAATAAATAAAAATAAATAAATAAATGCAACAGTTCCATAAAATACTATTACTTTTTCAATTCGTATTATGTATAAACGCCAGCACATTAAGCTACTACAATCTGTCAAATTTCTTTAATAGATTTTCAACTTCATCACTACAGTATTAGGTTCAAGATTGATTGCGAAAATTTTACAGTTTCAGGTAGCTTGACCTGCTGGCGTCTGTACTTTCTGAGTTTATCTTGGTCATTACTGACATCGGTGAAGGAAAAACATCGTGACGAAACCTGGACTTATACTCGTAGTTAATATAAGTCTGAAATCGCCAACCCGTCTTGAGCAAGCGTGGTGATCAATGCTCGTGCCTTATCTGTATGAGAAGAGGCCTTTGCCTTGCAGTGGCGCAATAAATAGGCTGGCATTATATTTTAATTTTAATTCTGAGACCTTTATAATCTTTATCCACTCATTCATTTATTTTTAATTGTATTGTCATTTTATTCTATTCTGTTGCAGTATTGTGAAATTTTATTTTATGTGATATGGGTTGTATGGCCTGAATTAAATTAATTTTATTTTATTATTATTATCTATACTAATATTATAAAAAGGTAAAATTTGTTTGTAAGTTTCTAAGTAGGGAGTAATCTCTGAAACTACTGAACGGATTCAGTTTTTTTTTTTTTTGTATTTGATAGCCAGTTTCCGAGAAAAGGTTATAGGCTATTTAACATGACGCTTTGACCCTAAGGAGCCGAGCAAAAAGAAAGAACGTTAGTGAAAAGGAATTAATAGCGCGGGTGAGCAACGGGATGTGACTGAGGGTCGGTTGCCGAAATTTCCAAGTCGCGGGGTAGAAGCTAGTACAATAATAAATCCAATCGAGCCTATCCCTTGCTGTCCTTCCCCAGCGACGCCCTAAGCCGAGATCCCTAGCCCACACGGGGGTGCACTTAGCGTATACTCGCTTGGTATTTGAGTTTTTGCCCTGGCTGGAGACCTTTATTTATCGAGGCATCCACAGGAAAGTTCGGTGCTTAACCGGATTTTCCTATGCAGACAGTATAACAATAATTAGTTCATCACTTTAGGCATCCAGCCTTGGCATATATAACTGTGAGAAATCTCGACACTCATATCTTATCAGTCTAGTTAACAACTGCTATTAAAATATTATCATTTTGTAGTCCGATACTCATGAAATTATATTTCAATAATTATGAACACACATTTTTTTTGAATAGTGTACATATACTAGCTTCTGCCCGCGACTTCGTCCGCGTGATATTTCTTGTTCCCCCGTTCCCCAATCCGTTCTCGACATATCATCAAAAAAGACGTTCTATAAAAAAATGTAACAAAAAGTGAATTAAAAAAAAAAAAACTTGTTTTTTCACATGTTGTAATAGTTATTCTGATATTCGGGGCGGATAGAAATCCAACAAATTCAAGATCATAAAAATCGGTCCGGCCGTTCTTAAGTTATAAATGGTGTAAATAACCCGACATTATTTTATACTAGCTTTAGATGTCGGTTATCGCGTAAAAAAGTAGCCTATGTCCTTCTCCATATCCCAGGCTATATCCCTGCCAAATTTCATGACGATCGGTTCAGTGGTTTAGGCGTGAAAACGTAACATACAGACAGACAGATAGACAGACAGAGTTACTTTCACATTTATAATATTAGTATGGAGTATGGATATACAAAAAAGGAGCGACGTCAGGCAACAAAAGAAGTAATATAATGTGCTGAGCATTATTTCTGTGAAAGTTTATTTTTTAAATAATTTAATGGCAGCTTTTTGATTTATTTTGGTATTTGGTTATAGATTTTGACTGTCATATTGTAACAATTGTTCTGAAATAAAGTGCTTCTACATCTTGTGACAGTAGAGCATCGCCTCTGTTACCCATACTCATAAGCAGTCTTCTCAAAAGCTTGATGTTACATATAATATTAACGCCCGGTTTTTATTAAAGTAAAAATAAACACAAACATAGTAATAATAAATAGAATATGCATGTATTTTTTTTTTCTCAAAATCAATAAAAGACACCCAAAAAAAGCCCAACCCAAGAAAGGTAAATTCAACTACTGCATGATGTTAAAAAAATTCAATAAATTCCAACATCTGTCCGTTACTGTCCTCATGATGTGACGTCATTTACAACGATACTGCTTTGTTTACATGTGGTTTAGCCCCAAATCATATTAATTAAATTATTTTTTGTACTTTATTCGAACAGAAATCGCACTTACTTATCTTAGTAAGATTTCAAGCACTTTGCAAATAATAGATTTTTAGTCACATAGGTTTTTTCGTCACTTCCGGCATGATTGAAAACGATGAATTTGTAAATTAATTAACGCAATTAAAAATTTAAAAGAAATTGCAAATTGTTTCTTAACTCCTACACAATGTTTATCTAAACAATGGATAAGTTTTTAATTACGTGCATATTATATTATTATGTCATAGTTAACAAAGACACTGACCTCATTGGTGTTCCACCGATGCCTCTGTGCTGCGAAGTGTTCTGCTCTGGGCAGACTCTCCAGGTTCTCTGGCAATTTGATAGGCTCGCCATCTGTAACAAGGAGTTAAAAACATAAATAATTGTGTATAACAAATGATACATCAATATTTTCAGTCATTATATCATAGTTCATTATATACTTTCTAAGTGTATTGTGGACATAACTGACATCGGTCGGTGAAGGTGAGGAAACGGGGACTTTTTTTTAAATCGTCAACGGCGAATCTCTTGCCTTCATCTCACCTGATAGTAAGTGATGATAAGGCCGAAAGTGGAAGCGAGCTTCACCCGGAATCCTAAACCACAGAGGAATTGGCTATCTTACCTGTAACTGTCGAAACACAACAAATGCTGTTAACATTGTTGTTATGGCGACAGACTTAGATAAGATGATGGTAGCTAGCCAGGTGGACGTAGAATAAGCCCTACCACCAACCAAACCGAGCAGAAATGTTCGAACCTGATATGTACGTCTGGGTCTGAGACAGGCGGTCTTACCATTATACCACGATGTCATAAGTCTGACATTGCCATCCCGTCTTGAGCAAGCGTGGTGATCAATGCTCATGCCTTGTCTGTATGAGAAGAGGCATTTGAGAGGGCCCTTCAGTAGGACAATAATAGGCTTGTATTATTATGACATTTATTTAATTTTTTATCCATATAAAATACATTTTTTAAATATTTCTTAAAAAAAGATATTAAAAAAATTAAAATATAAAAAATTGTAGTCCGCCGGTGTCGGGAGCAGGGTCCAAGCTAACGGTGGTTAGGGCTGCAGAGACAGGCACTTCCTCACAATGCGAGCCATATCGAAGAGTACTGCCTTCTGAATCAGGCCCTTGATCCAACCGCCTAACGAAAGCCTCGAGAGATGTTGATCGAGACTTTGTATTATTAATATTTATAGCATAGCTCGACAATGAGCCTCTTAGCTCTGCCTTCCACCGAGTCAAGCGCAGCAAGTTGGTACTTTGCTGAGCCATCCCAAAGGTGGCTGCAATACTCCATGCAGGAACGGACTTGTGCTTTGTAAAGGGTTAAAAGCTGTCCAGGCGTAAAGTATCGCTTCACCCTATTTAGGACGCCCAGTTTCTTGGCCGCAGTTTGAGCTTTGCACTCGATGGTGGAGCCGAAGTTGAGACCAGATGTCAACTCCATGCCTAGGAGCTCGAGCCGATCAGTTACAGGAACAGATGTACCCCGAAAAGTAGGAGTTTGATCAAAACGACTCCTTTTAGCGGTAAAGAGACACGCCTGTGTTTTGGTGGCATTAAAAGAGACCAGATTGTCGTCACCCCATTGGGAGACAAGACTCAAGGTCAAATCAGTCCGCTCAACCATGGCCTCTCTCAGGGAACGAAGTTCAGCCCCGCTGGTTTTTGCGCTGGACAAGTATCAGAGGCCTCTCCAATTGAACGCAATTTAGCAACATCTTCGGCCACTCTCGTCTTGTACAACACCTTAAGATTACTTAACAGTAAATCATCAACATCTTTCTGCCCTTGTCACATGTTACTTGTGGTCGACGCAACACGTTTTCTCTTTCCATTCTCCCCTGTCAACCGTCACGCTACGAGTATCATTCATTCTCGTCTCTATCATATCATTCCTGACACAACCGATCCATCTTTTCTTTGGCCTTCCTCTCCCTCTCCATCCATTAACATTTATATTCATCGCTCTTTTCGTCACATGCGTTTCCTACCTCCTCATCACATGCCCATACCATGCCAAACGACTTCCTTTCAACTTTTCTGTCACCGGCGCCACTTACAAACTTCCACTTATATACTCATTTCAGACTTTATCCCTTTTCGTTACTCCACACATCCATCTCAACATTCTCATCTCCGCTGCATGCAATCTTTTTTCATCAGTCTGCTTCACGGCCCAGAATTCCGATCCATATAGCACAATAGACCTATTTTTTCTTTGACGTGACAACGTCTAATAAATCGATGAACGCCGGCTGCATGCACGAAAAATAATGACTCATTGTCCCGTTACGCTCATTGTACGCTTGCGCCGCATCAATGTTTTGTTATGACGTTGTCACGTTAAACTATCGTCCGTAAACCAACTTTACAGACAACCAATTTTTTTTTTTTTTTTTGACGTGAGTTACGTCTAATAAATATATATAATATAAGTTTCTAAGAAACAAATATTATATATAAACAAATAAACAAATATTACTAAATAGGTGGCTCGGTTAGATGGCAATGTACACGTTTTTATAATAAACTTCCTAGCCACATTCAAGAACCCGTAAATAAATTCAAATGTTTTATAAAGCGGAAACAAAAAGCCTTTTATACTGTAACGGACTCTATTGAGGAAAAAAAGGCTTGAGATTGAGCTGCTGCAATAAATTTACGTGTGTCATGATGGCCCGTTGGTTAAGGCCTCGCCTCTCATGCATGAGGTTGTGGGTTCAAATCTGGGCAAGTACCAATGTGACTTTTTCAATTCATATATACTTTCTGAGTTTATCTTGGACATTACTGACATCGGTGAAGGAAAAACCTCGTGAGGAAACCTGCACTTATAGTTAATATAAGTCTGAAATCGCCAACCCGTCTTGAGCAAGCGTGGTGATCAATGCTCGTGCCTTCTCTGTATGAGAAGATGCCTTTGCCCGGCAGTGGGACAGTTATAGGCTGGTATTATTATTATTATTATAATAAATTTACACAATGAATGTTTTTTTTTTTGCTACCTGTATAACATATTTTCTTTATCTATAAAAGTACCATTTTACATATACAATGTCATGAATATTGACTTATTATTATTTTAATGATTGTCTATGTGAGGACTATGTGGGTCATTGTATTTTTTTTTCTTATTGTGTTTTTATCATGGTCTTGCAGTTTGAGTAATTTATGCGGCCTAATTAAATGTCCTTTCTTTGGTATTGTTCGTCGAATCGTCGAGCTCCTTAAAAACTGAGTTGAGCTGCACGATTACTGACAAATGCGTGCACTGACCACTCAATCTGTGTAATTCTTTCATCAAAAGACCATTTCAGACACCAATCTACATAGTCTTTTCACAATCTGAGTTTGTTTAGGCCTTTCTTCTCAGAATAGTCAGATAGGAAACGCCGACCTCACCTAGTTTTTAAAATATTATTGACGAGTAAAAGTATTTGTACAAACCTTCTTACGCAAATAAAATTATTTATCATTTATCTATAATTCATTTTGTCACTGAAATATTGAGAATACAGTGGTCTTAGAACTCCAGCTTTATTGGTTAAATCAAAACAAACTGTATTCACAAATAAATAAAGTTCACGTCACGTAAAAAATCACGTCACCTATCCGACCCCAAAATATTGAGTTAAACTATCCAAACTAAGAGGAAAGCTATGAACGGCTTGCTATCTATCTAGATTTATATGTGATCTAGGGCACCGATGTCGGACACAACTGGTAAGTGAAACAAGAGACACAGAACTCGTTACTATAAATCGTAGCGATTTAACTGAGCAAACAGAACCGGTACGATTCTATTGAGAAGTGAGATATCGTTAAACGAATACCGAGATTGTACTAAGTTTTCTGACAGTCTATAACGTTTTTAGGGTTCTTCAAAAGGAAAAACAGAACCCTTATAGGATCACTCGTGAGTCTGTCTGTCTGTCCGTCTGTCACAGGCGATTTGCTCCGAATTTACTGGACAGATTACGTTGAACAAACCTTGCCATGTGACATATCAAACAAATTAAAAAAAAATGTTTTTATGAAAATTGACCATTCCACCCCTAATCTCCGAAACTCATGATCCTAAAATCTTAAAAAAAATACAGAGAATAGTTCTATACTTATAGATTACAGAAAAACCTATAACAAGTCTATGGTCTTAAAATAACATAAATCACTCAATATTTTTTGCAGTTGGAATGTATGGGGGAATATATTTTTCAACTACAAGTTTGTTCTTGGGATCAATTCATCCCAACCACGGAACCCTTCACTGTGCGTGATCCAATACGCACTAGGCCGGTTTTTCATCATCATATCAGTCTATTATAAATTATTAAAGACTGATAGCTTTTGTCCGCGGTTTCGCCCGCGTGGAGGTCGGAAATTATCCCACGGGAAATTACTACCGTGATAAAAAGTATCTAATGTGTTAACACCACATTATAAACTACTAGCAGCCCGTCCCGGCTTCGCACGGGGTAGACAATTATCATTTTAAGACTCATTTTTCTACACCTTCGGTTACATTGTTCAAATTTTACCAAGGATCCCTAATTTTTTTTTTCAAAATGAAATGTAGCCTATGTCAAATTGGAAGAATGTAGCATTCTATTGGTGAAAGAATTTTTTAAATCGGCCCAGTACTTTTTGAGCCTATTCATTACAAACATACAAACATACAAAAATAGGTACAAATCTTTCCTCTTTATAATATCAGTGTAGATGTAGATATGTGTCCCAAATTTTATCCAAATCCGTTCAGCCGTTTTTGCGTGATTGATTCAAAATCAAAGTCAAATCATTTATTTCAAATAGGCACATAAAAAGCACTTATGACCGTCAAAATTTAAAAAAATAATTAATTAATTGATTCTAGTTGCCCCTTCCAAAAGGTAATTGCGTATGGAGAAGAATAGGCAAGAAACTCCATACTTGTTCTTTTAAAACTGTTAACAATATTTGTATACAGTAATTATTAATTATATGTGAATACAATGCACGTACCTATAGAATAAAATTACTATACCACAATAGGTAAAAAGAATGAAAAGTGATGCAATGACAGACAAATTAATTACGTTAGATGCATGGTGCTCACATATTTACAAACATTGTAAAAGTAGATGATTTCCCCAAAATTTTAATAACCTATGTCAGTGTGTGAGTATATTAATCACAGAAAATAAAATTAATGTCATAAAAAATATTAATTATACAATTAAATTAAATAATTTTAATAATTTACAACTTAATTAAGTAACAAACATCCAAACATACAAACTTTTACATTTATAATATTAGTAGGACTAGCGACCCGCCCCTGCTTAGCATGGTGTTTACGACTTTAAATTCATGTATCATGCAACTAAACCTTCCGGAATAAATTCTCTAAATGAACGTAAAGACCGCATCAAAATCCGTTGCGTAGTTTAGAAGAACAACGCCATCCGCAGACAAACACCAAAAGCGACTTAAATTTATAACATCTATAGATTATTATATCGTATTCTATATAGCTATCAGCAACAGAGGACAAACTTAGTGAAATGGTGACATAAACAGCTTGTCCACTTCCTCGGAAACCATACGAACAATTAAGTACCTTGCAAATTCAAACTTCAACTACTAAGTCCTACTAGAACTGGGCTAGCGAAGTAAATACCTCAGTCCAAATAACAATACATGCATGGTGCAAGTATGCCGGATACGCTGAGTCGAGGCACAGAATAATAGATACAGAAGATCGGCTCCATACAACGAGCCAAAATGCTCGCGTTTCTCGTACAGCAAATGCAAGCGCTTTCGTTACTATAGTCTGTTCCAATACTATCTGATTTATTACCTAATTTCAAGCGAAAGACGACTGCTGTCGACGGCGCGTTTTGTTCCCCTCGCGCCGCAAAGAGATATCAGCACGAACTGATGGGGTCCGCTAGGACCGATGCCTACCAGGGTTGCGGGTTTGTCCGAAAGGGATACCGTGGCCCTGGCACACAAGCAACTGAAGGAACACGATGGGTTTAGTCAATAAAAGTCTGACACGCTTCTCCCGCTGCGCTCAGAGCGCGGGAAGACACATGATAGTTTCACACCCAAAAAAAAAAAAAGAATGCAGGAACTGATCATTAGTATTAGTTATTATCATAATTAGGAAGACTGGGTCGAAAACGTGTTTATCTTATTCGATTACATTCAACAGATTAGATTCGAATAGACAGTATATGTCTATGTGTGCGTGAACCTGTTTTCGCTCGTTGTATGGACCCGAACTTTTTATTTTATTTTATCCACAAAGGGGCAACTTCATCTCATCTGATGGTAAGTGATGATAAGGCTGAAGGTGGAAGCGAGCTTCACCCGTAATCCTCAACCACAGAGGAACTGGCTATCTTACCTCTAACTGCCGAAACACAACAAATGCTGTTAACATTGTTGTTATGGCGACAGACTTAGATAAGATGGTGGTAGCTAGCCAGGCGGACTTAGAACAATCTCTACCACCAAACAAAACGAGCAGTAAATTTTGCCCCCGCTCGGAAACGAACCCGATACCTCCGGGTCTGAGACAGGTGGTCTTACCATAGACCACAGAGGTGATTAACCTTCTGTGCTATTCTGTGGTGCAAGAATGCTGGCTATGCTGAGTAGAGGTGAGGAATTCTTAGCAGACGCACATAAATTGTATCCGCGGCCGGCTGGCCAAATTTATTGATGTCTAAATCTTGTTGTGGGACTATCAGTCCACAGTGTGGGACATTAGTTTAGTGATGGATGAAGTAGGAGGGAGTGTTTATTGGGTCCTAGAAGAGAATGATTGTTTTTTGTACATGTGTTAGTAGATGGAGTCGGTGTAAAGGAAGTTTGAACTGAAACTAAGTTCGAAGATTGGTTATAAAATCGACCTGCAAATAAACGGTCACTAGCCTTATTTCACACCACGTTTTGGCACACACAAGGCACTACACTACACCTAATATTTATAAAATATTTAAACATCTTTCCAGTTCAAAAGAAACGAATGTATGAGATAAATTACAACACCACGCGATTACAATTACAATGATTTTTATTAATAATATTTAGTTTTATGTTATTTCACACAATTTTTTTTTTCTGTTTTTGTCCGTGATATCACAGCGGGCCCTATCAGAAAACCAGCGCGGCGACATTTATTTTAAAATGTCGTAGCATCATGGCCTTTTGGCCCCGTATAGGAATTTCGGTTTTCATTTTACTTTTGTTTTATTTTTTAAGCTATTGCATAGCTTCTATCGCGGGCCTTGAGCGCGGGGACCGAATCCAGAAATTCCGTAACGAAAAGACCTCACGCCATCGCTGTCTCGCTTTAACATCTATTCGACTCTATCGCACTACGCTACTCAGCCGCCATAGCTACCGGCCGCCATATTCTTGTCTTGTTTGTTGTCAAGAATTTTGTCAACAAAGCGCTGTTTTTGTTTTTATTCTGTGTTTTGTGGATATTTATCGTAAATTAGAGTTATTGTTGTATTTATGTATGTACGTGTGACGTAATTTAAGTTGCAATGTTTTTTTTATTTTTTATTAATGTTGCTATGAGTGTGTTTAGTTTAAAATGCGATCTTCCTGTATGATTCCCAATAAATACTTTTCCTTTCTTTCTTTCTTTCTTAATTAATGTAACCAAATACAGCTGAAATTCCGAGGATAAATGTTTGTTGACACTGCGAAAGTAATACTGACTAATCCAAAAAACACGTCCTCTTCATTTTTCACAATGTCCCGAAACTAAACCGCCCAAAAATCCAGTAGCGCAAATAAAACAATAAACTGTGCCCGAACGAGGTGAAAACTGCCCGGTTTTTGGCAGCATTCGTCAAGAATGTCTGCACTGCTACCGGGGCCACTGCCTTCCAAACAACCACTTTATACCACCCCCCGGACGATCCAAATCCGACCTTATCTCTCCAGCCATAAAGACCCGAATGAGCGCATTCATAATCATGTATTTCGAAGCAATCGTCCAACTTGTTGAAATTCCGCCGCCGTCCGCTTTAGCGACTGCAAAATTAACTTTAACATCCCTGGGTTCGGTTTGATCTTTATGTGAGGGAGATAAGATTCGTTTTGGCTTAATTTTTGGTTGTAGTAGTGAGGGTTCTAAGTTGGTAGGGCGTATAGGATGTAGGAAATTCGCTAGCCAAGCTTTTGGTCTAGTGCTCGCTAATTTCGCACCCAATCGTGGCTAACGGATAACGTGGGCGACATTCTTTGCTTTTATTTAGTCAGAATATTTTTAGAGGTCAGAGGTAGGTATTTGAGATGCGGATAACGTCTCTAAATAATTTCGGTGAGACCCCAGTCGGGACTGTCGGCGATTACCGCGCTAAAGCTAGCGTAGACTCTACATATTTGAAATTGCTGATTAAGCAACACCCAACAGTAATTTAAGTCCTGTTATAACCGACTTCAAAAAAGGAGGAGTCGACATTTTTCGTCGGTTATTTAAAAAAAATCTGCTATGTCCTACAAAAGTGTAATACCTACGCGGTCAAAATGTATGGGACAGCAATTTTTTTTTTTAATTACCTACGAAAAATTTCAACTATCGTGGGATCAAACCTGTGATCAAACTATAAATAAATTCAGCAACTATACAATCCGCGACTGCAAATTGGTTAGTAAACTATTACGCCCGGTTCTATGTCCAGTACAAGTAACTGACCGTTATTCTTAGCAATCGTCTTTGATAGTGCGTAAGTGGATCCTGTAAAAACTGTAACTGATAATATCTTCAACCGGATGGTTAGGGTCAGATGATAATTTATTGCAATTTATTTTTATTCCTTTGAAACGTACACAACTCCAGATTCCGAGATGCTACGGAGAATTTAAAAAAATATACTAAAGGAAAAGTGTTTGTGTCAGCTCCGACGCACGACTGGAATTTACTCCTTAAGTCTATATTTATTTTATTATTTAAAATTATACATACATACTTACATACGTCAGCTGTCGCGCAGCATACCCTGTACACGGCGGCTGTATACAAATATACACATACATGATTTCAAAGTGAAAGGTGCATCACAACTATGTTGGGGTCGGCTTCCAGTCTAACCAGCAGCTGAATACCAGTATTTTACACGGAGCGACTGCCTATCTTACCTCCACAACCCACTTACTAGGTAATACGATACTCCTTGGTAAGTAATGCGTAACGACTGTCAAATGACAGCCAAGATCAACGGCTTAACGTGCTTATCGAAGCACGGGGGTTCATGGTATGTGAAGATAGACAGTGGTCACCCATCCACGGACCAACCGCGGCAAGCGTGGCTTAATCTGATCGATCGAGCCGTGTGGCTGTTATTACTTAGCCGCAAGCCCCTCTCAAAAACTTCAATACGAGTCAAGTAGACCCAAATGTATGGAACGGCTGATAACTTTTTCGCGATTACGATATTGGTCCCATGGAGAAAGTTGTTCAGTTTGATGATCTGTACCACATCCGTAAATATGACCACATTTTTTTTTTTATAGAAGGGCAACTTGCTGTTCAACCTAGGAGGTTGTCTTCTCCTCCCCGGTGGGTTCCCGCATTGTCGAGGCGGGGGGGCTCAGTAGCCGTGGCTTGGAGGGCCACGGTGAAGCTAAGAGGAACCCGAGGAGGGGGCCGCTCGTCAGGGCTTTTGCGGATAAGCCGACGACGTAGCGGCCGTAGGTTGCGGTGCCGCTTCGGCGACATCGCAACTGAAGCGGATGCCGTGATGTCGAATGGGCGGCATCGCGGCTGAGGGCGGGAGGCCGCGGCGGGAGAGGAGTGCCGGTATTGAGGTGCGCCGTTCTCCCTACCTTCCGCGGCCTTGACGGGGCCGCCACCGTATGATGGTGGACGCGGTGGGGCCGCAGAGGAAGAGGAGTGTCGGTATTGCGTTGGCCGCTCTCCCTATCCTCTGCGGCCGAAAAGTGGTATGCGGCGGGGCCAATCATCTGACCCGTCGCGGGGGGACTAAGGGCGCCTGGACGCGAGGTCGTCTGGTGCCCCTGTGCTGGTCTGGTCCCTGGGGTGATGGGGGGTTACTCCCATGTGGAGGCCAGCAGGCAACGGGTGCGGGGGCACCCTTGCCTGTATTGCACAGGCCTCCACCAGTGTCGGACGGGAATGGCCAGGAGTTCCCGGCCATTCCCGTATCTCCCCCAGCCGGGGGGGCATGCGGGGCCCGCCAGCTAGGCGGGCATGCGCCGGGAGGGTTGTGGATGTAAAGGCTGAGCCGGTTTCCCATGACCCTCCCATCAAGGCGATGAGGGAACTCCGCTGAGTTTTAGTGGGTATACTGCCATTTTGGCAGGGAGTCTCACATACCCCCCTCGGTTTAGGGCGTCGCTGGTGGAGGACAACGAAGGACGGGCTGAATCGGATTATGATTATTTAGGAACGAATTTAAAGCTAAAGGCTCAGCGGCACGGGCTGGCTCGAGCAAGGGTCGGGGCGGGGATGGACAGGGACGTCGCGACGGGCCTCGTCGGTGAGGACAATAGGATGGATGTCGGGAAATGTGCTTTCTAACTGTGCTAGTGGAGGGACTACTCTCCTGGAGGAGAGTAATAGCGACATCGGGGATGGTGAGAGTATGCCTCGGACGGCAAATCTTACTAATACGGGAGGGAGTGTATCGGACGGCTATGACCACATCTTTCTGGTACATGGTGTATAATACTCGTAGTTTGCCCGACCTTTGACTCTAACCGATGAAACAATCGCGCTTGTGACCACTATATCAAACATGTTTGTATTCCAAACATGATCAGCAAAATGATAAATACATTTCCCGGTTATACGCGTGTCCACGCGTGATTGATTACAAATGTGGTGTTTATCTAAATTACTTTGAACGGCAACTGTCACTGTTGTTTGTTAAGAGTTAATCCGTTCTGATTGGTTTCCGATTGGGGTTAGATTAGGAGCTACCAATGCGGACTCATCGTGATGTCAGAGGCTTAACTTTTTTTCAGCTAGGGTCTGTTGCCATAACATAAATAAACGAATAATTATAACCGGTTAGTTTCAGGAGTTGTGTTTTATCTCTTATTATGGTGATAAGAAACTCTCCTGAAGATAAAAAGCTTCTATGGAAACTATATTTAACATCCCTTCCTAAGTATGCATCACACGATATGGCTGTTTGTGTATGTGAGTTTAAATATTTGTAAACGCACCCACGATACAGGAGAAATTCCTAATGTGGGGCAACGTTTAAAAAAAAAAAAAAAAAAAAAAACATCATTCATCATCATCATTTCAGCCGAAAGACGTCCACTGCTGGACATAGGCCTCCTCTAATTAGGAGGGATTTGCCATAATCGCCACGCTTGGCAGGCGGGTTGGCAATCGCAGTACGGTGTCAAAAATGCATAGAGAACATCGATATGACATGAAGTTATGAAATAATCGTACCTAAAAAAAGATGATTATTACTGGAAATACTTAATCATAATGAATAAGTGTCAACAGTTTCGTCATTAATTCAAAAGCAATTCAGGTTTTCTTAACATTTAAAGAAGACGATTTTTGTAAACGATAATCTTATCAGATCTTGTATAATCGTTATCGAATAAGATAAACACGTTTTCGAACCAGTCTCCCTAATTATGACAATAGGATAACATGATCAGTTCCTGTTCTTAAAGAACATAAGACTTCTGTGCTAGGAATAAGTCGATCAGCAAATTTAGGTCAGGCTAGGTGGAGTGACGATCTTCGCAGGGTGGCTGGTAGCAGCTGGATGAGAGTAGCCGAGGATCGAGTAAATTGGCGTATGATTGGAGAGGCCTTTGTCCAACAGACTGTCTTAGAATGATATGATGATGATATCGATATGTTTTGATGATTTTTATGAGTATAATTCTATAAATAAATATATTATATTTATTATAATATATTTTATACGGCCGCGAATCATACTTAGATCAACCTGACCTAGCTGAAAGTTTGTACATTTGTATTTCGTGGGCTACCCAGACACTTTCGCCTACGTATTTTTTTTTTCTCTCGGCACAAAGATTCACATTTATATAAAAATAGAGACAAGAATTATAGCGTTTTGACTAAAAATGCATAAAATATGATCTTTTGTGAGAGACCATACTAGGATACCCTGTGTGACGGATCACCAGGCTCTCACACCGAATTAAACCTAATTAACATTACAAGGTCAATTTTAAACTCTAGATAAATTATTGATGAAGGGAATAAACAGGCATATTTAAATTAATAGGGATCATGCCTGGTTAAAAAAAAAGAAAAGAAAAACTGTTTAGTCCGTCAATCAGATAATAAAAAAATATTAGACACGTATTTTTTACTTTATCACATTAATAAAAAATGACTTAGATAAAACACATTAAACTTGGGGAGTGGGGCTCGTTACGTCACAGCTCACTATAAAATCTACTGAGAAGTGACGTCATGCCACATTTAAACTCAATGTATCGCCGTAATGTTTTGATTACGTAAAAAAAGAAAAAAATACGTGTCCAATAATTTTTAATAATCTACATGACGGACCAAAATAAATTTTTAGTCATCTGCATTCCTATTAACCAAAACAAAAAAAAAAACAAAGACTGAACTGACGCTTTCGCTTTACGTAGATGTGGAAGTTAGATTTAATATGAATACTATGAATAAGTATTGAGATAATCTAGTATGATATAACCCAGAAAATAAATATATACAAACCTATACAAATAAATCATCTCAGCCTGTATTGATAAAAATCTCATTATCAAAGATCTTCCGCTAAAAAACAAGGTCATTTAGAGGTCGTAATATAATCTGTTATCAAAACGATTACTCAGCCATTTTGGCCCAGATATGAGCGCTAGATAAAACTAAATATATAGAATGAGCCCAAAGTAATAAATATTGTGCAAAGTTTAGCGATATGCACATGGTTTTATGTAACTGAGTTATAATTATGGCGCTAGTAAGTGCTGTGGTTTCGGGTGTGCGATTAAAACGGTTAAAATTCAGCGCCTCCACAACCCAGTTAATGGTAATACGACAGGTACCCCTTGGTAAGACTGTTTGCCAGACTTTTGAGCTAGAATGGACAATATGGGATATTATTTTAATTTTAGTAGATAAACTGCGCCGTCATTCTTATAAGGGTTATTCTTAGATTTTCATATTTATAACGGTCATATGACCGTCATAATTATTATTATTTTTGGTTCTTTACATTTATTCTCATTTAAGAGAGGTTAAGAAACCTTACACACGGGTCAGACCAAGTATGTAAGGCGAAATTTAAATAGAAAAGGTGGATGATAATGTTGAAGAATTCAGGAACTTTCGGGTGATTATTATTATGTTTTTCTTTTTTGTTTTTTATTTATATAAATACTATCGCAAGATTTTACTATGGAGGTATGAAGAACAGGGTGTTAAGTTCACTCATCCTCTATTGAAAAGAGAGGATCCTCCGACCAGACGAGTATTGTGTCTGATGGGCAACTGCCCGATGGTTGATGTCGGGATGTTGTACATATGCTAGTCGCGCGGTAAACTCTGATAGCGCGATGCAGGATTTGTGACGTCAGGTCTTTGATGCGTTGTTCGCATGTAGCGTTATTGATACCGCCGCAGTACCAACACTACCTTTAGTAAAGGCTCCTACAAACAGGCGCGGCACGCTACGTGACACAAAGGTACCACGTGTTGCGATACGTGCGGTGCCTTTGTGTCGCATCGCGTGTCGTGCCTGTTTCTAGGAGCCTTAAGTAAATAGATAATTATGAATGTCTAGTATTATATTATCTACGTAGATAATATAATAACGTGGATGTGTATGACAAGACCGATACATATACGGCTTCATTATAGGTAACTAAGATAATTATTGGAACAGCAGAAATTTATGTATGGTTAATTTACATAGTCACCGCGCCAGTATCGGCTTTACCTTCAGAAACTCTTATATAAATTTTCAGGTTTATGCGAATTAATGTCTATTTTGACCGGACGATCATTTAATTTTTTAAATAATATACAAGCTTTAAAAAAAGAACGTTTCCATGACTTCTTTACCACATATAGGAATCTCTTAAAATATTTCGTGTATGAATAGATACACCTTATACCACCCTTTCAAAAAAGAAAAGAATTTTCCAAATCGGTTTATCAATGACAAAGTTCTGAGGTAACAAACAAAACAAAAAAACAACTCCTCCTTTTTTTGAAGTCGGTTGAAAAAAAAATCGTCTTATCCTGTGGACATGACTTTGACCTGAGAGGTCCTGGGTTCGATTCCTTGATCGGAGAAATAGTGAATATGGGTTATTCGTAGTTGGATTTTGATAATTTTCTAGTAATAAAATTACAGACCGCAAAAATCAACATGATCTTCAACTGTATTCAATGATCTTCTAAATCACAAAGGGAAGTTGCAGTCGCGTCCATTCATGAGAACGAGTTATTGACCGGGTTACATTTATATGTATCGGGTGTTTTTTTAGAGATGGAGAACAATTTTTTTTATTTTTTATTTACATTCATACACCACCATTACAGTGTCCCAATTCGGTAGTGTAGTTAATCAAAATTTATTTAAATTTACAACATTAATACCCATGCCATACAATACCATCCAATATTTACAGATTAAAAAAATTACACATAATGGAAATGAAACAGAAAAATGATTTAAAAAAAATATATAAAAAAAAATATGATTTCGGGCCCTTTCGGGCATGTGGCCGCTGCGGGTGACGCGAAGGCCTAATTTACTGAAAGTTTAACTTTCTTATTGACAGAAACATTTGCCGAACGACAAATTTCACGAAATCAGGAGCCTAAGTCTACTAATTAACAAACGTTGCAATGGTCTCGCCATTGTGAGTATTTGACAGTGTTAGTATTGCAAATCTGTCAAAAACTCACAATGAAGAGACCATTGCAACGTTTGTACGTACAGGCTTGGCCCCCTGGCCACCTCGTTCGTGTAATTTGACGCCATTACATTATTTTCTCAGGGGATATGTAAAGTCGCATGGCTACGCCGATAAACCAGAAACAATTGAGTACTTGGATGCCAACATTCGACGCATTATTGCCGAAATATAGCCTGAATTACTGGAAAGAGTGTGTGAAAATTTGACCTCCAGATTACACCTTATATACATAGTCAAACATTAATGCCATAAAAATTGCTGTCAAATAAAGCCAATTTCATGGACATTAAAACCATTATTCTGTGTTATATTTCAATTTAAAGTTCTCTGTCTCTAAAAAAAACATCCTATAATATGTATTCTCCTCTCCCCACCGCGTCTAAGAAATCCGATGGGATTGTATATTGACGAAACAATTTAGACTCTGGACTATGTCTGGCCACGAATGTGATTCGTGATGACCTGAAAATGGTGAACTGGGGCAGACCAAAACCATGAAGATGAGAACCTGATTTTGCAGACAACTGGCGTTTTGTGAAGTAGTCAAATAACTAGAATACTATTGAAACTATTAATACAAGAGACACACACACACACACACACACATGACACGATATTATTGAATATGTTACAAGTATTATTTCCAAATCAAATAAAGGTCAATTATAAAGTTGACATTAAAGTGCAGACGGTTTTTTATGTTATGTAAATACCTATAACATTATGTGTCAGTAACAATGACCTTTGTCATTGAAAGTGAACTCAGATCAGTTGCAATTAGTATACAACAAACTAGCTTCTGCCTGCGACTTCGTCTGCGTGAAATTTCTTGTTCCACGACCCACCCCGTCGAATCGCATCGCCCGCGCTCTTACATCGTTTTCGCTTAGCGTTCTTTCTGTTTTTCGCTCAGCTTCTAGGGGTTGAAGCGTGACGTAAGGGTCATAACCTTCCCCAAGAATTGGGCTTTCAACTCCGATTGGTAGTTCCAGAGATTAGCGCGTTCAAACAAACTCTTCAGCTTCTTTAGGGTTCTGTAGTCAACATATAGCTTAAAGCTTCTCCATGTCCATCTACCTGTCCGCGGCTTAGCTCAGAGACTCCAGCCAGAGGGAGTCTCTTTTGTTTTCCAGAACAAAAGTTGTTGTTTATGATGTTAGTCATTTAAAGTCTTGAGAGGTTGTGTTTTACCAATGACCCTCTAAAGGTAAAGCAAACAATATCAATATTTCTACATTTCCACATCTTTGATAGTTGACTGCCTCGTTGATCCAGTCGTCGCGCTACTACTTATCATGAGGTCCTGGGTTCGATTCGCGGGTCGGTCAAAGTGATATTGGGTTTTTCTATCAGGAATATCTTATTAGCAGCCCGGGGCTGGTTGATGGCAATAGGCTCACCTCCTATATATAAGATAGGACTTAAACATAACTAGCGAAATTCAGGTGTACTGTAGGTACACCTCTGCCCAACCCTTCGGGAAATACAGGCGTGACTTTATGATTGTTATGTTAATTCTTTAGAATGAACAAAATCAAAAGTAATTTATTCAAATTAGGCTGAGAAACAGCACTTTTCGAACGCCAAAATTACATAAGACAGTCCCCCAAAACCACTTCCCTTCACCACTTCCTAAAGCTGGGAAGAAGTGGCGCAACAAACTCCCCAGCAGCATATCTGTCTATTCAGTTAGATAAACTTGCTTCTATACAATAGTAGTTATGCAAAGTAATTAATATTACGAGACACAGAACAGTTAATTAAATTAGCTGCCATGCTACACGATCAGAAAAAGGAAAAGGCAAGACAAGTGTCGGCCTTGATCAACGGTCATCATCATCATCATCATTTCAGCCGAAAGACGTCCACTGCTGGACATATGCGTCCCCCAAGCACCGCCACGTCGACCGGTTCTGTGCTTCCCGCATCCAGTGGATTCCTGCGGCTTTCACAAGGCCATCGGTTCACCTTGTGGGGAGGCCTTCCAACGCTACGACCAACGGTCAAAGGTAACTAAATAAAAAAAGTAATGTGTTCTAAAAAACCTGTTAATTTATTTTACAACAAGTACAGCTTATATTATCTAATCATAATATATTAAATGATCTATGCTAACATCACACTCGTTATAAATAGGCTGCATTTACATACATTGTGAGAATTTTAAATTCCCATCAGAAAGAGCCATTCCTGTTGAGCACGACAAATACAAAATCGTAATATTTTCATATTTTACGATTAGGTACACATAATAAATATTATTCAGATTAAAATAACAAAACAATATAAAACAACAATTATTTTTCTTTTTAACACTTCACACACAAATCTTGTTACAATTATTATGCCTAAGTTTTCTGCAGCGCAACTATCGCTCAAAGATCAGCATGCTCTAGTACAATTAATTAATTTGTTTGATAATGCCTTAGTTATATATGGCCCCTCATCTTAATCAGGAACAAATCATTGAAATTCCACTAAAGAGGTAACCTATATAATTCCCATTTTGATTTCCTAAAAATATTAATGGACGCTAATATAATGAATGTGTCTCTTTACGTGAGAAAAAAAAAGCGTACATCATTACGATGGCTCCTAAGTATACTGAGTCAATTAACAAATTTAGGCAATTGTACTTTTTAGGATATTACAAACAATTAAATCATTTATTATCTACCTGTGTTAAAAACGTTCATATTATTAGAAGTAGGTACAGTTGACTCAGTATACTTAGGAGCCGTCGATTAGGTCAATATCAGGAATTATATAAATTCCCATTTTGATTTCCTAAATTCATTCATTTTGATTTTTGACACTAATAAATAATATAGTAAATGTGTCTTTTTTTTGTGAGAAAAAAAGCGTACATAATTAGAAGTTTTTAAAGGATCAATTAAATATTTCCCTATTCATTCATTTCGTTGCTATGGAAATATATGACAACATTAATGTCAATGGGTATACCTACACAAGTATTTAGTAAACAGTACATAGGTAGTGAATGAACAACAAATTGCTTTATAATCAACAACGTGTGAATGACCCAAACTAATAACAAATAACAATCTTTTAGATGTACAGTGGCCAGTACATCAAGCTACACTTGATGTACTGGCCACTGTACATCTAAAACATCTGTACATCGAAACTATCAAACGACTTTCAACTGCTTTGATTAAGTTAAAAATCGAACGAGAAAATTTGACAGTTTGTGGTGACTTGATGTGCTGGCCACAGTTCAAATGATTGTCAACGACCTTGCGCACGAGTTCAGCTGAAGATAGAATACAAAAAAAAAACTTAAGAATACAATACATTCAATATTTAGATATTAATAGAAATCGCGAGTGTTGTTTGCCGTATTAAGACGTTTTAATGCCATCAATGATTCCGGCGCAAAAGAGAGATGGAGCTATGACTGCTACTGCTAGCACTTTCCCTTTTTCGGTCAGGAATCATAATGACATTTATACTTCATAATACGGCCCCTGTACCCTAATTGCGTAACACACTATCAATCACAATCTGAATTATTTTGAAAGTTATTGCTAATCCATTGCTTCATATGTTCGAAAAATTTGTCTGCACAACAACTTAAATAACGCAATGAATTCCGTTGAACTGAAGAATGAAACCCATTGCTACTGTTAGTGTATAAAGCAATTACCCCGATGATTATGGACTTGCCAAAGTAAAAAACCCTATGTAGAACTTTTGTTTGTTTTGTTTTTGCTCACCTTACAAAAAGACGCGAGTTTAAATAGGTTAGGTACAGAATCGAAATCAGTAACAAGACTTTATCGAAAAAGAGGAAAGAAAAAGAAATTAAAATACCCATATTCATTTCGACCTTTGAGTATTAATGAATTATACAGGGTGAAATTGAATCAGCTAGTCCCTACATTTATGTTCCATAGCTCGTCAAAATGTAGGGAACCGCAGATTTATTTTTTCGAGATTTCTGGTTTGGTCCCATAGTGAAAATTGTTCATAATAATGAGTACAATGACCCTTTAAGGCGATGCCCATGAATACAATTTCACCCTGTATACTCTTGAAATATTCTGCCTACAGTATTAAATGTTCGCAGATACCTCAAACAATTCAAAATATTGTACAGTCATGTTAAACGATGACGTGCCATGATTAAATCATCTGTTACTAGTATGTTAAACGTAGAATGACGAGACAAAACCGAAGATACTCAAATGATTATGTTATCACTCAATGACTTGCATCTGATTATAAGGACATGCTCAAATTAATATTAGGGTTCATTCATAACACACGATAGACTTTCAGAGAGTTTCTTCGGAGTACACACTAACGTGCTTTCCGAGGTACGGAAGAGTCTCGGTGTGTAAAGATGGTCACCCATCCACGGACCAACCATCTGATGGATCGACCGGTGTGGCTGTAATTACTTAGCCACGAGCTCCATAAAACACATAAACACATAACAATCATAAGCTGACCTCGCATTGTAAAAACTTTCCGTGCAATGAGAGGTCCGCTTCTACTGGAAATGTAGGTATAGCTTGATTTTGTTGTCGTGCATAAAACGCCTGCGAACGTAAATACTTCAAAAGATATTTTTTGTATATCATGTGATCGTGTGTGTACGAGTATATCTGTTATTGAATTCTGACAGATTAATTAATGAGCCTGAGAGAAACAAATCCATCTCTTCGTCATTCAATCTACCGTTTCTTTTGAGCCGGGTCTAAAGAAGTTCTAAAACTTTTTTGTGTAATGAATTTGGAAAGGACAATAATGATTATTTAAATAGTGATTATTTGATACTTTTTCATGTTAATATCCCTTTTCCTTTAAATTTGAACTTTAATATTGAACAAAAATGGCCGTTAGTTATGACTAGTGTTTATGAAATAATTGCATTATTATTAACTGTAACAACGTTTAATTGCAGTAGGGTATAAGTTAAGAGAGTTCATTGAGAATTCATTACGGTCTGTTTTATCTTAAGTAAATTACGGCTTTTTATAGTAAATGGCATTATTCTACGGATGCTTTGTAAAATGCGACACTGATTGATTCAATTGATTGCAAGTCTCCGTATCAATTGATAACAATCATGAACGCTGTGAACTAATTTATGTGACTGTTTTAAACGGTTTTAATATTGCTAGAATATTGTAAATGCTTGTAAAATGGCGTAAAATTTAGCAATAAAAAACAACTAATAGGAGGATTAACTGACACTTTTATCTGCGATATGGCATACACTTATTATGACCAATAATTAAATAACTATTGAAGAATAGTATAATGGTGTTTGCTAAGTCAATTCTCAATCACTCATGCTAAGTCAATTCTCAATCACTCAAATGTTCATAACCCCAGCATTTGTTCAATGACCTAACGCGTTTAACGCAACATCTATATTTTCTTCTTCTTATCTGGTTTGGCTGGCAAGAACACTGCCATAGTCTTCTGTAAGATCTCTGTGAATATCATGGTTCCAATAAACACTAGGAGCGTACCAATCCAGTGTCCGAAAGTGAATGGATTCCTGAAGTACACAATCGAGAAGAGAAGCGACACAAATTTCCTCAAAGTGACCGTCAAAGTCACGATCAACGAAGCGCATTCGGTTGTCAACACGTATACAGCACTGATGCACAGCCCTTGAGTTAGTACATATAGAATCAGCCATAGAACCTGTCTTGGGAAATCAATACCAAGAAATTCAACAATAGGCGTCTCTGTGGCAAGTTTAACGTGTCCGATTAAATTAGGGGCAGTTGGTAACCAGAATACTAAAGGCATTAAGTGCGTGTAGTACAGTGCTTCCCAAGGATGCTTTCCGTGCTTCGAGTACAAGGATTCCTGGAAGATTCCCATTCTTGCAGATACGAAGAGTGCGAAGGTAAGAATGGCTATGCCGAGGCACCACCACAGCCAATCAATGAACTTCAGTTTTTCTTCCTCAGCGGCATCTTCATGTGTTTCTCTTGGCGCTTTCACGTCGCCACTAGATACAATGGTACAGAGTGCAATACCAGCTGATATCATGAAGACGGCTAGGTACTTCAATGGTGGGTAACTCTTCTTCAATATCCATACACCCATAGCCATGTTTGCCATCAGAGAACCAGCTCTGAAGATCATGTGTAAAGGCATCGGTATGTTGAAATCAAATGCATAATTATTTGCCACGCTGCTGGTCCAGAAAAATCCAACTAAAATTAAGTATTGTTTAAAGGGAATGTTCCTCTTAGCTGTACCGAATTTTCCAACAGTCACAAACCCAATTGAGGCGATAAATAAGAATTGTAGGAATGTTGCTAAGTTTCCCGCGCCCGGATCTTCTTTCACAACCATTTCTAGGAACACTACGTTGGAACAACATCCAACGAAGACCATCGTAATGGCCGCAGCCGCCTTCACGGAAACCATTTTTGATCTGAAAAAAATAAAATAAAATTTAAAAAAGTGATTCCGATACCGGGAATCGAACCCGAGCCTCCTGGGTGAGAGCCAGGTATCCTAGCCACTAGACCATATCGGATATTAGAATGACAGCGAAAATATTGGTTCTGATGCCGTATAATTACAAAACACAAAAAACTAAAAAATATTAAAATACAGCTTAACATATAAAAACTATAAAAAAGTCCATAAAATGTCTGCCTCAGTTTAGTTTTAAGTGATAACACCATTAAATAATTAACCTGACATGCGCACTGCAGCCGAATACTAAGGTTATTTCAACTGCAGTTTTATGTGATAAATCAACATTATACGAACTAGAATGGATTTATATCGATTATAATATGAAGTAATACTTACATTTAGTTCGTTTCACTATCACAAACACAAAACAATCACGTAAATTGCAGCATTATTTACTTTAAAACGTCAGACACGTTTGACAACGGAGCTAGCCGGGGCGCCAATGTGTGCGTAATCAACCAGTGATTGTAGTTGTGACCGTGGCCTCGAATACGACTACGCATGCGCAGAGCAGCGCTGTCGGTAAAACTGCACGCGTTTACTAACTAATATTATAAGTAATAGATGGCGCTGTAATCAATTATGAAACCGATTTATCAATGTGTGAAGATTATATTTTATAGGACTGTTTGGGTTCGATCGAAGCCTTCGTTACATTATTTACATAGCAAGGATCACCGTCTGGAGTAAAACAATCATGGCGGCGGCTGAAACATTTTCACTTTGCTCATACGAGTTGAGTTTGTGTCAACAGGTAGATTGGAGGTACATTCTGATAACTACCTACCTACTTTAGTTTTGGTACCTAACTTTTTCTTATAAATAGTTAGAGTTTTATAAGTGGAGAAAGCCTAGAAACATGTTTAGAATAACATGAGACAGGGGAGTTATCTCAATTTAAGAGGGCGTAGAAAAATATTGTCTCGTGACTGAGAAGGAATTATGAAAAACGGCTCAATCAGCAACCTCGTTAAGTGTGACTTACACGAAGCAACAAAATACGATCTAGAAGAATGTGGCCGCTTTTCTGTAAACCGAATTGTGTTGCTTCGTGTCCCAATATTAAACTTTCGACACACTTACGGAAGTTTCTTATTGAGCCGTAAAGCTCCAACCCTTTTACTATTAAAACACGGAATTAAGTAAGTTTTGCTCATCATTATCTGCCTAGCCTTGTCCCGGTATAAATAAGTTAAGCTAACCTTAAAGAAAAATTAAAATCTGACTACCTATAGGTAGGTACGGTCAACATTTTTCTCTCTCATTTAGTTAGCGTCAAAGAATAACACAATTTTTTTGTAACATGCTATTGTAACTATAATCAATGTTTTATGTTTAGAAATACGAGCGCTTGTGAAACGTTTTACTTAAATTATTCAGGTTCATCAATGTTAATTCGTATAAACTTCGCATTCTTTAGGATTATATAGGTACAGGGTAATTACCTAAATGCTTCCTAATTGAAATGGGTCAGTAGGTTCCTACGAAACAATTAAAGGTAGAGAAACTTGTTCTGAGGAACCCCGTCACTTCTTTAAGTTATAAGTAAAAACTAGGTAGGTATACATGGTCCTCTTCAACGTATCCGGCGACAGTGACCCAGACTAATTTTCATTTCTTTAGTGAGCTCTCTGATGACAAGCAAAACCAAATTTGGTCTTGAAAACCCGGTCACGCCCTATCTCAGTAAGAACTTGAATTTTAAAAACTTAAAAATTATGATCTAATAGTTTAATTTAAAAAAAAATCTTAACCTCTCGTATGTCGTAATTAGAGACACAATTAAAAACCCATTGTGTCTCGCGTAGATCTACGTTCGATATGAAGGGTTAAACAAGATCTTCTTGTTTTGCCACTTTTACGGTCGAGACTGGCTCGGGTTTTTGGAAACTCCTTCAACGTTCGATATTTAATCTAAAACACATCATAATATCTTTTTTCAAATATCAATCAACTGCCAACTTATCTAAATTAGATTTTCCCCTTAATAAAGAGGTAGAAATGACAGGAAAAAAAAATCGGTTATATGCCCACCGTTGCATTGTTGGCAGGTAGGTATGCACTCTATTCATGAAATTTTGCAGTAAATTTTGCAATAAGGGCTGCAGGATTTCACGAATTTGGTGTGTAATTTCTTCTCTGAGTTCCTCAGTTGTCTCTGGGTGGTTTGCACAGACCTTACTTTTCAAAAAATCCAAAGAAGTTAAATCGCAACTTCTTGGCGGCCAGTCTTGGTCTCCAAAACGAGAGATAACACGACCTGGAAACTTGGTTTGCAGCAACGTCATTGTTTTGCATGCAGTGTGTCAGGTGGCACCCTCCTGTTTTACCTAACCACATTTCATTTAAATCCATTCCGTCCAATTCTTGCCAAAAAATGACTGTCAGCATGGCCCGGTAACGATTGCCGTCGACAGTCACAAGCCAATTTGATCGCGTAATTTGCGAATGGTCACAGTAAAATTCTCCCTATTTTTGTAATGGGTTTTCTCAACTAACAATCTTTCTTCCAAGCTGTAAGGCAATAGTTTCAAAAATCTCTATGTTTTAGTCTAAGAAATACCAAATATGGCTGACTAAACAATTTACATTCAAAAATGGCGCGCGATTCCAAATTCAAGTTCTTGCTGAGACATCCTTTATACTTATGGTATACGAAGGCTTCGGGCGACTTTTGCGTATTGGTATAAACTACACCCACAATATCGATCAAACTGACATCACACTACTGGAACAAAAACCTGAAGCTAAGCTCCATAAGGTCAGTAGTCCATACATAAATCGCTTAGGTCAGTACACAGATCACCGGGTCACCATACATAACACCAATTGGCAGATAGCCAGTAAGATTAACAAAAGATTTGTAGCCATAACGACCATTTAAACCTAGCTTTACCTCTATTGAAAATGTGCATTGATCTGTCAAAAATATCTAAGAAAAAACCGGCCAAGTGCATGTCGGACCACGCCCAATAAAGGGTTCCGTAGTTGGAATGAATTTATCCCAAGAACAAACTTACTCGTAACATTGTAGTTGAAATACATGTTCTCTCATACGTTCCAACTGCAAATGTAAATTTGACGAACAATATTCGAGTTTTACCACGTTATTTTAAGACCATACACTTCTTATAGGTTTTCCTGTAATCTATAAGTATAGAACTATTTACTGTTTTTTTTTTTTTTTTTTCATAATTTTAGGCTCAGTAGTTTCGGAGATGGGGGGGGGGATTTTTTCTTAAATAACTTAAAAAGTATATACTTATTTTAAAATTATAAAAAAATATATATCTGAAATCCATCCAATTACAATAAGCCCTTTCATTTGATATGTCATAAGGGTACAGTTGGCCAATTTTTTTTTTTAAATGTTCTAATTCATTTAATTACGTTACACATCCGTGTTTGGGTTATGTGTACCAAATTTCAACTTAATCGGTGCAGTAGATTCGGAAAAAATTGACGGTGACAGACGGACAGACGAGTGATCCTAAACGGGTTCCGTTTTTTCCTTTTGAGGTACGGAATCCTAAAAACTATGGCACTTTTAGTTTAAGAGCTCTTTGTAAAGGATCTCGTCCGGGGAAGTACAACCACCATGGGTAACTAAGTATTCCTGTCGACTTAAAATCATAATCAAAATATTTTATTTCGCAAAAACCTACATGGGCACTTATGAAACGTCAGAAGCTAGGTGCACGGTTCCAGGTTCCAATTGGTCGTTTCAAAATAAGAACTTTTTATTAAATGTATATAAAACTATTACTTACAACAAAAAAACTTTATTTTTTTATTTTGTCTGTCAATCTGTCTGTTTGTTCCGGCTAATCTCCGAAACAGCTGGACCGATTCTGACGGGAATTTCACTGGCAGCTGATGATATAAGGAGTGACATATGCTTACTTGACTTTTATTTTAGAAGATACGCGGGCGAAGCCGCGGGCAACAGCTAGGTTAAAATATACATAGGTATACCTATATATCGTCGGTGCGCTTGCCAAATCTGATATGTGCATTTGAAGAACTTTTCAGGACAACAAAAAAACAGTTTTTTTCGTAATTTATTATCTTCTGAAAATATAAAAATTCAGCAAAATATGGCAAAAAATAATATTATTTGCCATATTTTGTTGTATTTTTATATTTTAAATCAGCTCGAATAAGACGCCCAGACTTTGGCCACTTATGTATGAATCGTCGATATGAAGAAGATTTGTGGAATATTGACATTGACAGCTCTTGAACGCTGTTTAGATGTGCTGATCACGTTCAGTTTTATTGGTGAAATTCGTCCTTAGAATGGGACTGTGGAAGGTTAAAAGAAGGCACGTATGAAACTATGTTTTGGTATGTATAAAATAAATGGTCCTTATCGACAAGATAAAAGTGGTATCGCAGGTACCCTTTTAAGGGTATTGAGTTATGCGGTATTGGTTTCAGGATATTTCTTACTTTAAGGTAAAAAACGGCTGTGGAGGAAATTGTCTTCGCTACGGTAACTCTCTGAAATATTACAAATAAAAACTGGTCTTGTATAGGAAAGTAGATTTTTAAGTTATTAAATTTATTTTTAACACTGAAACTTTTCATATCAGCCGCAGCTAGCCGTACGAAAACCAGTACCCCGACCACTCATGACACGTCACAAGATTGAAGGCTAGAAGCCCCTCCCCCCTGGAACCTTGACAACCACTCCCCCCACGGTTCCAACGAGTGATCGAGCAAACTCTCTTGACAAACATTCCCAAGTTATCTCGTAAAATCTCTCATATATTCACATCATAAGACGTTTTGCTCGGAAATGCTTGGACTGCATGTAATAAGATCTGCATTTGTTTTGTTTGATATGTTTTTTCTTGCCTATGATTCACTTGGCTGAGGAAATGATGGATGTTACTGAGCGACAATGACGACAAAAAAAGCGAATCCAGGCGGATTTTATCCGGGGAAGTATTATTATCTGTGTCCTAAAATCGTGATCTGTTAATGGAATCTGGCTGTTCATGTATGTGACTTTAAATTTTTGTAAACGCACCCACAATACAGGAAAAATTGCAAGTGTGGGGCAACGTAAAAAAAACTAATAAAATATCACACAAAATCAAACTCAAAATATTTTATTTCACATTTATTTATTTATTTATATAACAATTACATAAACAAGAACATAAATCTACATGGGCACTTATGAAACGTCAGAAGCTAGGTGCACGGTTTCAATTGGTCGCTTTCTATAGAGAATAGCCGGCAAGAAACTCCACGGATACTCTTTTAAAATTAATTGGCTTTTACAATATTTTCAAATAACAGTGTTAATAGGTATTGGAGGACAGTGTAGGCCTTTCAACACTTGAGTCTCGTCATTTTATCCAACTACAACTAAAAAGGTATTTGTGTCTCTAGGGCCTCTGTGGTTGAGGAATCCGGGCGAAGCTCGCTTACATCTTCGGACTTATCATCACTTACCATCAGGTGAGATTAGAGCTCGATTTTGTAGATACAAAAAAAAGCATTTATTATGAAAGATTCTGAAAATCTGTTATATCATTATTAAAGTAGAAAATTACACGCTCAAGTTTATCGGCCCCTAATCGCCCCATGTTAAGCTGTAGGTACACAGTCAATCAAACAAGAACTGGCCACTTAATTTAAATAATTTACTGTAAGGGTTCAAGTTGTACTCCATCTACTACATGAAGAATAAAACCATAAACGAAAGATTTTCGATCATATAGGAAGCGGATGAAAATATAACACAGCCAACCATTGGCACCCGAGGAAACACGTATCCAGTACTTGACACACGAAATGATACAATTTGCTAAACACATACAGTCCACATTCGCTTGGCACAAAGTTAGTTGCATAACCGTGACTGTAATTCAATTATTACGGCCCGACGCGTCCAACTAACGACCTTATAGATATAAACGTAGTCTGACCCAATGATATGTGAAATTTTGTTTGATTATTAGGAGATTAACCCCGGAACTAATTTCCTGTGAATATTGGACGAGTTTTTGTTTATTTTAGGACTTACTAGCTGCTGCCCGCGGCATCGCCCACTTGACTTTTCAAAAATAAAAGTCTAGCCTACATTACGCCTTATAACATCAGCTATCTGCCAGTGAAAGTCCCGTCAAAATCGGTCTAGCCGTTTCGGAGATTTGCCGGAACAACAAGACAGACAGATTATTTTTTATTATAAGTACCTATCGTATATGACTTTCATATGCATTTAGTAATATCTGCTACACCACAGGCATCCCAGATGCATAAGTCGGGAGGAAACGCCCGGGTGTTACCACTGTGTGGATCGCCCGGAGGACACGGTGAAGCATATTCGGTGGAGGTCTGCCCGGCTTGAGTAAAGCACCACCGTGTCCTCACGGAGGCGATCGGCGGCGGCGATCTCTCGCGTCCGAACCTGGTCCAGGCCATGGTACGGAGCGAGAGTGCATGGGAGGCAGTCATCTCCTTCTGCGAAGCAGTAATGCTTGCGAAGGAGGAGGCGGAACGCGTGAGAGAGAGGCAGTCCGTGCGCCCCTAGTCGCCGCATGGGACGCCTTGAACGGTGGGAATCAATTGCTGATTCACCACCGTAGGCGCGGACTTGCAGACGGCGGGCTATGAGCAGCTCGCCGTCCGGTAAGGACCAGGCCCTTGTCGACGACGCATTGTGTTCCACGCGCACCTCAAAGAGCTACCAGCACGCACTGACGGGGTCCGCCAGGACCGATGCCTGCCAGGGTTGCGGGTTTGTCCGAAAGGGATACCGTGGCCCTAGCACACAGGCAACTGAAGGAACACGGGTGGGTTTTAGTCAGTAAAAGTCTGACGTCCTTCTCCGCCCAAAGCAGGAGAAGTTATTTGATAATTTCCAGCCCAAAAAAAAGGCATCTCAGATGCGTTGTAATCCCAGATACAAATTCGTTATTAAATGTTTCATAGCCTGTAATTACACCAGCATCCATACCATTCATATTCATTTATTGTATTAAAAAAGGTGTAACATGTGGCTTAAAGCTAGGTACAGAAATAAGGACACTGTAAAGGTACAGCAGAAGAATAAAAAAATAAATAAAATAAAAAACAAAATCAATCGATATAAAAATTAAAACTCTTATTATACAAACACAGAATAAAGTTATCCTAGGAATAGCTTTGGTATAACCATAAATTTGTTGACGTCTATTATTTATTATTATTTAATACTTTAAGCACACAAAATGTACAGAGGCGGACTTAATGTACTAGGCATTTTCTACCAGTCAACCTTTGGGTAATGCAGAGACAAACAGTAGTAGGTGCAATAGCGAGAATTGAGGAATAAAAATATTCATTTAAAGTTATACATACACGTACGAAACAACACAATCCCACGTACACATACGTTTATACCTAGCATAACTTTATTCCGTGTTTATTTGTATTAGGATAGCTATTTAAATTAATTTAATTAAAATTATGATCCTGTCGGGCACAGCATAAGTACCTAAGAGAGAGGAGGAAGAGCGCTTATTTGTGTTTATATTATTTATGTATTCTGATAATTGTATTTTTACTTTATTACTACTTTTTCTTCTTTTCTAGCATTTCATTCATTTACTATTTGTATTTTACTATGACATTTGGTTATTATACTTAATTTAACCCTTACCCTTCAAACCGGAACACATCAATGTTGCTAGACGTAAGAAATACACCTAATTCCGTTTATGGCCCAAGCTACAGTATAGCACACGTCAGACTTGTGGAAGTCTGGAGTCAGAAAGAGCTCCATCAGATAACGTAGTAGGTCGTTGTTCTGCCTACCTCAAAAGAGACTGTAAACGTGACAGCGATGTATTATTTATGATAACAGTTTTATATTTCCAAGGTTTTGCAAAGCACATGCAACTGTTATCGTTGTAAATATGCAAATCAACAAAGACTCTATGATGAAATAACGATTGTATTATCTGTATCTTAATACCTACGTCTTGATACATTTTGAGCCAAAAATATGAAATTATTTTTTGTTTAACTCATTTCCTGCCTCATTAAACCCTAATAATTGAGTTTTATATTTTGAAGAGTTTGTCAAATTAGAGAATCTACTTATCAATACCGTCCGGTACCACCGGCTTGAGGCTCCTACAGACAGGCACGACACGCGACGCGACTCAAAGACTGTTTGTGTATGTGAAATGAAATGTTTGTAAATGCACCCACGATACAGGAGAAATTCCTAGTGGGACAACGTTTTATTAAAAAAAAAGAGCCCGCTCATCGCGCGGCTGGCGGTGTCTTTTTGTCGCGCCTGTTTGTAGGAGCGTTTATCGTGCTTTCCGGGGCATGGAGGGGTCTTGGTATGTAAAGATGTTCACCCATCCATGGACCAACAGCGGCAAGCGTAGCTTAACCTGATCGACTACCCGTTCGGCTGTTATAACTTAAACACAAGCCAAATAATATAATTTATCATTTACTCTAAATTCGTAAACTTGGCCAAAGGCTTGACTGGTCAGATTGTCCTTGATGAGTTTTGTTAATGATGATAATTGATAATAACAACCCACTTGACCCACATTAAGATCCCATCACATGAAAATATGGTAAATCTTCATTTATATAAACGGTATAAGTAGCTGTACCAGTTGCTCAAGCAATTGAAATAAACAGACTCCCGTCTCATTCAATTTCTAAAATCACCATTTCTCCTACCATTGCCTTCCAAATTATTCTAAATAAAAATCTTTTAGCGCTTGTTTCCACTAAATAAAACTGGAACGTCGAATGAAAAACACGTCCCATTTTTCTGAACAAAAACTCCTAAAGAAAAATATTTGGTCACTCGAACATGAGAGCAATCAAAACCAGTTCGTTGACAATAGAAATTCAACTTTCTCCTGCGTACATATGGTATATTTTTGAGTGATGTCGTGATTTGTTTTCACAGGTTTTAATAATAAGTAGGTTTTGAATCATTACTTCGGTCGCGTGGTACACCGTAACTAATAGCCTGTTATTGGTCCCATTGATCAAGGTCTGCGAACTAATCACGAACTGCTTAATATAAGTGATTTGGACATTCAATTGGGTTTTAAAACAACTATACTCCATTTATTCTAACATTATACAAATAACTGTTATCACGTTTTCGTTATTTCGATATAAACGTTTAATAAACTCCGTTATTTCACGATAAATACAAAGCACTGTAATCTATTTACCATTTACATTAAAAAAAGTAATTCTAAGTGCAGTAATTTTTTCAACAATATAACACAATAACTGTCGTTATTTAGCCGTTATTTGTCTAATGCTATAGTAAATGGAGTATAGGCTAGTTATAACGACTCAGGTGCACGACAGATTGATTTTATCGAGATTGATAGTGGCACACATAGGTAAGCTACACTGAAAGAAATAATTAGCCGAACTAATTAAGTTACTTCAAAAATAACTCAACTTTAGTTATAAGGAAATAAACTTTGCTTAAATTAACTAATCTGATTTGTAGTGTGCAAAACAGGGTTTTGTAACAGATAACATCTAGTTCGCAAGTCACAATTTTTGTGTAAACAGTAACCAAAACTTTTGTTACAGTTATGCAAACATTTCTTTCAGTGTAAATACGAAGGCCACAGTCTTTCTACCCGTAGGTGGTTTTGGCGTCGCCGCGTCCCCACAAAACTACAGGAGATGCAGTAACATTATTGTATGTGATAAAGTGCGTATCGGACCACGCACAATGATGGGTAGTTGGCATGAATTTATCCCAAGAACAAACTTAACATTGTAGTTGAAAACATGCTTTCCCTTATATTCCAACTGCAAATGTAAGATTGTACGCATTGAGATATTTACCATGTTATTTCAAGACCATGGACTTCTCATAGGTTTTTCAGTAATCTATAAGTACAGAACCACTTTCCACAAAATTATATGCTCAGTAGTTTCTGAGGTAAGGAGAGGGGGAGGGGACTGGTAAATTTTCATCTATGCCCCTAAATAACCTTCAAAGCTATTTATTTTGAAATTATAAAAAAAAAATGAGACCCCCACAGTAAGCCCTTTCATTTGATATGTTACACGATACAATTTGCAAGCATTTTTTTTTTCTTATTTGACGCCTAAGATTGTGCCCCTGTTTTTAAATGTATTTATTCACGTTACACGTTGGTGTTTGGGTCAAAGAAATAATTCATATGTGTACCTAATTTCAACTTAATCGATCCATTATATTCGAAGCAAATTAGCTGTGCCAGACAGACGGACAGACAGACAGACGAACAAACCCACGAGTGATCCAATAAAGGTTCCTTTTTTTTTCATTTGGACGTATGGAACCCTAAAAACATAATACAATCACATTCAAGAGAATTCCTCTGTGAAGTATGTTGATTCGAAACCCAGAGGCGATGTAGAACAATGAAACTTTGGCTGATAAAGTAATACGAACTGTAACTTATGTTCAACATAATATTCAATGCAAATAAACGGGAAATCTTGTAAGGTAAACATATCCAGAAATCGACAAAATTCAAGGCAATACGACGAAGGCTTATATACTCAAGTATGCATACTACAGTAAGCTAACATGAACGTTCGTTCAATCTCGAAATGTGTTCAAGATTTGCAGTAAGTAATCCGTTGCCGTCAACTTCAACTTTAAATTCTCACATTCGTGGATATGCATTAGAGTGCTGACATATCTACGTTCCAATTTTAGGTTTAAGATCATCTTTGGTGAGGTCAACAAATTATAATGTATGAAGATTTTTTTATAACCACCTGAAGATTTTTTTATAGCCACCTGACATTAGGAACTGCCAAATTGTTGCAGCTAGTCAAATATTTGGCACAAAATATTGGTTTTCACATTGGAATATTTGGTTATTTACAAAATAAAATATACAGTTAGCCTGTTCCATTTCTTAATAGATTTGTTTCTGCCTCCCTTCAACATTTTTATTATACAAATTTCAGCTTGTCAGCTCAGAAAGGTGAGGGCTCTGTCTATGTTGTTCCCTATTCTCGACAAACCCACTTCTCCTTCTTACCTGACTTCCCATATTCAAATACTTATGCAATATGCCCATAGTAAAAATCTTCGTTCCACCAACAATCGTCGTCTTCGATGTCCTCACCGCTTTGATTTCATTTACTCTTCTTTCTTTGTCCAGGCGATCTTTCTTTAGATACGCTTTCTCTGAACATCAGGACGACACACAGTTGGTTCTTTTAAAGTGAAGGCACGTGAACATATACGTAAGAAGTTGGCAGAATCATTCCAGCGCTGATTTGCTGGATTCGTTTTCTCCTCTACTGATCGTTATTTCTCCTGACAAAGTTTATTCTGTTTATATGTATGTATGTATAAGTATATATCTACTTATGTATTTATTCTTGTATTTTATTATTTATAGTAATATTTATATTATTAGTTATTTTCGTGTTATCTATCCCTTATGTTGCACCTGCCATGTTTCCTCTCTGCATCATCCTAAGGTTGACTGGTAGAAATGCCTCAGGCATTAAGTCCGCCTTTGTACGGTATTTTTTTTACCTTGTGCATAAATTTTTAATACCTAAATAATTCTGCTATACGGCGGGGAACTTTCGTAAGTCTACCAGTAGGAATGGGTTTCATTTTGATGGTTCAACAACATCCATTGCATTATTTACGTTGTTAATCAGACAAATTTTTCGAACATACGGAGCAATGGATTGCTAATCCATTGCTTCGTATGTTCGAAAAATATGCTTCAAAATCATCCTGACAACGCCAATGTCCAAAAATAAAAGGTAATATCATAATTTAAAAAATCCAGAGTCTTTAAAAATCCTAGGTACTGCTAGGAGTGAATTCACAGCCAAATAATAACACAATTTTCTACAAAAATTTCAGGGCTGGGATTTAAAATCCAGGGTTTTTGCAATAAAACACATCCCATACCAAAAATCAGCAACAATACACGTATTCGTTTGATTTACGATCTCCAGTATCAATGCTAGCCACCTATCCCGGAATAACATATTTTTTGTGGCCACACAGTGGAATGATTGATGGGCCATAAGATTAGCGAGATTATTAGGATTATGGCGGGCGGAAAGTGTATTAGATGATTATCGCCTTGGGTGGCAAGAGGTTTTTGATGTTGTAAGTTGCTGTTTAGAAAATAAGACACTGGGTTTCTTTGGAAATAAAGGGGACCTTAGCAATGGAGATGATACATACCTATAATCAGCTTATAATTTTCCAATTTCTAGGACACAGCCCTCTTAGAGAGGGAATGGGCTGTAATCTACCACGCAGGCCCAGTGCGGGTTTTTAGATGTCACGTCCTCGAATTTTTGGTTCTAGGACATGGCTCCTCATGATGTTATCCTTCACCGTTTTGAGAGCAGTGATGATAAATTATCCAGTGAAATGCGCCAGCTTGGGCTCGAACCCACGACCTACAACTCGTTAGTCGGGGCTTTTACCACTGTGCCAGCACTACTCTCGATGATACGTAACTAGTGTAATTAACAAGATTAAATATTGCGAATTTAAATGCTTAAAAATTATGTAAATAATATCCTTTTTTATGTTCCTTTTGATGGCAACAAAAGTGAGCTACACGCAGAATACAGAATTCAAATAAATTAAAAAGAGATAAACTCAAAGACATTTATTCGTCGGATACGGTAGGTACAAAGTTGGTTAGTATATTTTTGAACGGCCTATCCAACGATAGCCCACACTATGGGAGAGACGAGAAAAAAAAATACAAACCCCACTTTACGCGTAGGGGAATACCCTAAAAAAACCACTTTGTCAGCGTGAATACCCATACCAAATTAAAGCTTTCTAGTACTAAGAGTCTCCGAGCTAAGCCGCGGACAGACAGATAGACAGACGGACATGGTGAAACTATAAGGGTTCCTTGTTGACTACAGAATACAGAACCCTAAAAATTACAGAAATCGATTCAGTAAACGATTCTGAACAAACTATACTTCCTTAGTTACACATTCTATAAACTGGGATTGTTGCAAATCGAAATTATTTGCAGCATATAACCTTTTCGGAACATTAATTGTTTTCTAAATTCTAGTAATACGGTCAGGTTTGACACTTGTCACTTTTTTTCTTTGTTCTTCATGATTCACGATTTTGATGGTATTGAAATGAACTGTGGCTACTTTACCAGCGCGTTTTAGTTATTAGTTACGATCAGTAATAGGGATAAATGCAGGAGCATGATGATTAGAGATCGGATATTCGGATGCATAGCCATACAACATTATCTTGCCATATCTATTCAATACATTTACATATCTGTAACTTCAATCAGTTCCACACGGTATCAATGTGGTATCACATCAAAACTTTCAAGTACCTAAAGGGGTAGGCCATTGACCCGACAGCCGTAAGTCGCAATTATAAATTCAAATGTATTTGCTCTGTGGCTGGTTATGTCTGTCGTGGGGACCACTTCGAGGTTAGACCGTAAGTGCTAACTTATAACACATATAAGTTTGTATATGGCAATGAATGACTATACGTACCTACATACGAGTAGTTTGTAATTTTGTATATGGCTTTGAAGGGGAGATTTGAGGGTTATATACCTATTAAAATGAAAACTTTCTTATCAACATCTGGCAGGTTTAGGCCCTTTGTACACGGCACGGTTTCTTTACGGTACCTACGGCATATAAACCACGCCGTAGAAATAACGAGTCTGTCAACAAGCTTTCATAGTGACCCATACAACACTGACGACCGTGACATGACGAATAAACCGTAGTTTTTCACGCCAAGAAAAATATGTGTGTACAAAAAGCAGCCTTAGAATTAATGACTTTTGGGACAATAAAACTATGATCACCCTACCATTTTCATACTATTTTTATTAATTACTTACTATTTTTATTATTTATTCACTATTTTTATTATTTACTAGCTTCTGCCCGCGACTTCGTCCGCGTTAAATTTCTTGTTCCCCCGACCCACCCCGTTGCAACACATTGCCTGCCCATGCTTTTACTTCGTTTTCGCATAAACTTTCATTAAAAAAAATCGTGTTCTAGTTAATAGGAATGTAATTCTTCCTCAAGAATTGGCCTGTAAAATGCAAAAAGATTTTTTCAAATCCAACTCGCAGTTCCAGAGACTAGCGCGTTCAAAAAACAAAAAACCGGCCAAGTGCGAGTCGGACTCGCGCACGAAGGGTTCCGTACTATCCATACAAATCCTTATCCTTACTAATATTATAAATGTGAAAGTAACTCTGTCTGATAACCGACTTCCACGCGGGCGGAGCCGCGGGCAAAAGCTAGTAGTAGTATATTCCTCAATAAATGGACTATCCAACACAAAAATAATTTTTCAATTCCAACCAGTAGTTCCTGAGATTAGCACGTTCAAACAAACAAACTCTTCAGCTTTATATATTAGTATAGATTTACTATTTTTATAAATTATTTACTATTTTTATTAATCTACAATTTTTTACTATTTTTATTTATTGTTTTCCCTCTCGAAGAGAGGAGGCTTGTATCCCAGCAGTTGAAACATTATACGCTGATTATGATGATTTATTGTTTATTATTTTTATTAACTTAATTTGCTCAAAATGGCGCTAAAGATGAACGATTCTAAGAATTAAAGATATACAAGTAAGACTGATAAAGTTTCTGGTCAGTAAAAATGTTAAAGATAAGTGTAACAAAGAGTATGATAAGTTATTTCCCACCTGTAAAATTATGCCGATAGATAAAAAAGTGGATTATTTGGAAGGTCTGGAATATTATTATAATGAAGAATATAAAGTTAATGTTAAAAACAAGTACAACACACGTAGGGTTAGAGAGAACAGACTGGAACAACCACAGATAACAAATTATTGTGGAAAGAGAACATCGAAGTATTTGGTACCTAAAGTATTTAATCAAATAGATTTATTAAGAGAAAAATATTTTTTTTTATAAGTTCACTTAAAACAAAACTTAAAAACTTTTTACGGGATAGCAAACAGAACTAAATAAATTGTTTAAGATTCAAAATCAAAATCAAAATCAAAATATTTTATTTCACATAAACCTACATGGGCACTTATGAAACGTCAGAAGCTAGGTGCACGGTTCGAGTTAGTCGTTTCCTATGGAGAAGAGCCGGCAAGAAACTCCACGGTTACTCTTTTAAAAATAATTGGCTTTACAATATTATTAAATAACAGAGATCATAGGTATGGGAGGACAGTGTAGGCCTTTCAACAATTACCAGGTACTTAACAAAATAGAAAACCGCCAACAAATCTACACTCTACTAGGCCTACAACGTTCTCACATTCACAAAATATAAAATAATCTAAGTATATAAAATATTAATGACATGATTGCAATTACAACTACAGTAACATATCTGAATAAATATCATGTCCACAAAAGCCAGTAATAAAGAATTGGAATTCGATTTGTAGGTAAATAATGTCAAATAATGAAAAGATTATGTCAAGGAAGTATGTAAAATAAAAAAAATAAAAAAAATCTAAATAAACATCGTTACTTGGGAGCAGTTAATAGACATTGACATAGTTATGTTGTTTATGAGGTACCAGGGAAGCCACATGTGCAGAAGGAATTATTGCCAAACTTCCTTGCATCTTCCTTGATTAAACCATAACAGTATAATATATACATAAGTAGTGGCTATGCACGTAAGGTGGTCCATTGTTATGAAAAAGAGCGCCTCTCGCCTTCAAACGTAAAAGTTTGGCGAGTTTAGAATTAACACTTTCACTGTCCATGCATTACATGTAATGCACTGATGAGTTAGCTCCGTACGTCCGTGCATGACATACAATACACTATTAACCACCAAGAATAGTGTTGTTCACGAGAAACTTGAAAAATCAATCAAATAAAAAAAAACGGATAATTCTTTCAACCTGCCAAGTACGTAAACTGGCTCCCTAGGTTGCCATATCTAATATCTAAAAAAAAATAAAAGTAAAACTTGGTATATAATCGTATATTATATTTTAATCAAACAAAAATAAAATTGGTTTTTCTTACTAAAATTCAACTTAAATAAAACTTTTTTTTATTTCTTTGGGGGGTCTACGCTAATAAACTTTTCTTGAGACATAATAAGTCACCTCCACAGTCGATACAATATACTGCATTAAGTGCCACACAATTAACTTTGTATCGTGGCACTATGTCACCTAAATCGTCAATGGCAACAAATGTATTTTTACAATCCTCACGTTTGCCTGAAAACATTAATCCCTCGTCGTTTAAGTACACCATTGCGTGTTTTGGTAGAAATTTAAAAAACAGTTTTGTCCATATAATTCTTGGTAGACCCAGATTGATTAAGTCACATTTTAGATCATGTACCTGAATCAAAAAAAATAATTGATCAACTTGGAAAGCTATTATAGCTAATATACACGAGATCAACGATTTGACCATGTTTGTTCATCGATCGTGTTTCGAATTCGACGTACTTGGACAACACTATTGGTCGGCGGTTGAAGTTCATACGTCCATGCATTGTATATAACGCACTATTGGACGTGCAAATAATTGTATTGATAATTGTCTTAGGAGAGTGAAAGTGTTAAGTAACACCTCTGTATTATAATTTCTTTAAATAAATAAAAATAAAATAAATTGATCTTAAAATAAAAAGTAATGATTGGAAAGATAAACCCTGGCGCTTCCTAAGAGTAATAATAGTAGGCAGAAGATGAAAAGACCCCTTTGGTTTACGTCTTAAAAAGTATTAAAAAGTTCGTCATTAAAATTACTGGTCCTTAGTAACACTAGACAAATAAAAGGAGAAGCCTTTTTGCCAGGTAATAGGACACGTCGAACTTTTATCAACAAGATTGATATCGATATCAGAATACCGTCAAAATAATAATGTAGGTATTTATTCCCCGAGGGTGTAAACAATGCCGTTAGTTGTGTATCATACGCTCACATTATGCCAGTAATGTTTAAAGCATTCACGATGAATTTTAATAACGTAAAACCATTAGTAAGAAGGTATAAAGTTTTTTTTTTTTTTAATATATCTGTATAATATATACATCATTTAAAAGCTAATAGTCTTAAAATAATATGTACAAGAATATAAAAAAGGGAGGGGAAAGAATTAAAGGGCTTCAAAAAATTCGTCTGCATCGCTGTCAACAGGTAAAGTGCCCAAAAGGGTGGCAGCCACGTGGTATGGCAATGCCGATTCTTTGGCCAAGAAATAGGCCAGCCCTCTGGTCACGTGTAGAGTCGACCAACCACTTGGCGATGTATCGAAATACTAAGTAGGCACTCGGACCCCATGGCCGTAGTTGTCTTAAACCCAAACGACTCGAACATATAAGTCCCAATAAGATTGGAGAAATAAGTAAATCAATTTAAGTCTTATCTCATTATACCTTAGCCCTAATACACGGATTAAAGTTATGCCAGCTGTAAACGACAAAAAAATGAAATGATGGTTATACTGAATTTATTCCTAGTATAACTTTATTCCGTGTTTATTTGGTAGGCCCTATACTCCATTTGAAATAACATTAGACATTTAAATAAACCCTTTTTTACAGTCCGATCAACCGATTTTGACTTCTATTGCGTTGGTGGCATGACAAATGGCAGCTGCAGTAAACAGTTGGTATTGTAACCACTTTTTTGCTTTTAATGCCATTCTCAAGCCTACGGAATAGAAGTTAAAATCGGTTGAACGGACTGCAAAAAAGGTTTTTTTTTTAAATCTAATCTTATTTCAAATGGAGTATAGGTATATATTAGAATTATTGCCGTGAGTTGGAAAAATCATTCTAATCTATATCTTACCTCACCGAGATAAGAGTTACTTTGAAATGACTTACTAATGGTTTTAGGTCGATCGTAAATGTCCTACCTAAACCTAAATCCACTCAATAATATAGGCACAAATTCAGACTCCGGCTTTTGAGGAATTCGTAGTAGATAAGCCCTATTACAACACTTTGTCCGACCTGAGCATCAAACTCCACCCCACTCAACACCACTAAACCATCGAAGCAATCAAACGAAGAAAAGGATCCCATGTAAATTCTCATACTATCCATACTAATATCATAAATTAGGGGAACTAATTCGAAACCAGATAAAACGATTTTTCTGGAAATCGAGTTATTGATGATTTTTAAACTCAATAAAATGTAATCGCACTCCTTGCTGCAGCACAACAGAATAACATAAGTCGCCATTGGTCTGTCATACTATTCATTAAGTCACTTGGTTGATTCCGTTGTAGAGGAATTTGAATTTTACCCATGACATATAAAGTGAATTTTTGTTACCAAGTCTAAGGTTGGAGGGTCAATTTAGTACCTACTGCTATAGAGATATTTGCTCGGAAATAAGCTTGTCACTCAGTACAGAATTGAGAAAACTTTCAAAAGAGAGAGAAATTCGATTTCTGGGGAAATCGTTTTAGCGGGGTTTGGAATTAGACCCCTCAAATGTGAAAGTAACTCTGTCTGTCTATTACGTTTTCACGCCTAAACCACTGAACCTATCGTCATGAAATTTGGCAGAGATATGGAGAAGGACAAAGGCTACTTTTTAACGCAGTAACCGATATCCAGGCGGGCGGAGCCGTGGGCAAAGCTAGTAAACAATTTAGTTAACTAACACAAGTTTACGAACAAATGACGTCCAGCAGGTTAGTCCGACGCTGTCCAGTAACTAATCCAGGTGCTGCATATTAATTCCTCGCTGACTTGTCCAGTTTAATCACAAAATATTTACTGTACGGTGCAGGTTCGATGCAAATTTATGCTAAAATATACCACTGGGTAAACGGTTTTCTTAGCGCCAATAGAGAAAGTGGGGAATATGTTGTATGGTGGAGACGATCCTGGTTATTTTCAGAGCTAGCTTTTTGATGTCATAGTTGTAAAGGAACTTGGCTAAGTAAAGCACAGAATACGGCATTAAAATTGACACATAGGGCTCAATTTACATTGCTGCGGAACGGAATGGAAGTGATTTTTATGGTTCTAGTCAACAAGGAATGCGCTTCGCCATGTCCGTCTGTCTGTCTGTCTGTCCGCGGCTTAGCTCAGAGACTCTTATTACCAGAAAGCTGAAATTTGGCATGAGTATACATATTAGTCACATCGACAAAGGGATAAAATAAAATCTTGAAATATTTTTGATGTGGCTTATCGATGGATAGGCCGTCGGCCGTTCAAAAATATTGCGGGTTTGAGAAAACCATTTTCAGATTCAGGGAGTCGTTAGCGAAATATTAAGCTTCAAATTGCAAATTTTTGTTAGAGTCAAGTGTCAGCTAAATGGTTGATTTTGAATTTGTGAAAAAATTCACGGCAGTAGTATATAATAACGAAGTTAAAAAAAAAACTATTACAGAATAGTAGACTTTACAAGATAACGAGTAATAGTCAACCAACTTTCATTTACAGTTGGAGAATTGACCGTCACGTATATCGATGTATTCCCAAGAACATGTGTATTTAAGTACCTGCCTATCTACCTGTCGTACTTGCCTACATATAAACTGCCAAAGATTAATAATGAATATGGTAAGAGAGCCTGGACGTACGCCCTTCCTGCCATTCTAAATAAACTACCCAAGAAAATTGCCAAAAAAATAGAAGACAAAAAACCTCAACATATTAAAAATATTTTAAAAGCCCACTTTACTGTGGGGAAGTATGGAATGGAGGATTTCAGCGTGTAGGTTCTCAGCCTATAAACATAAGTGAGCAACTCTAAGTTGATAGCACACATAATCTTATTTGTTACTTAGATGCGCTATGTTTTGTATAAAAATCGTGTTTTTATTTTTTTTTAAGAAATAAATCGTATATTTTTTTTTTTCAACTGGTTGTATGTTGTTTTATAGCTAATCGTTTTATAGAATTTCGTTTCACACATTTTTTTTTTCTCATATTTTCATTTCATAGAATAATCAATACTTTAAAGATTTTTAAATAATTGATTTTTGATTCACATAAAGTTTAATGTTAGAATAATCGTAGGGTCGTACAAACTAGATATAAGCAGAAGAGCAGGTCGCGTGTCTTCCGGAGAATTCCCGCGATTTCTCGGGAATTCCCGCAGGTAGCAGCTCGAATCTAGTTTGTACTTTACACAATTGATATAAAGTTCATTATGCTTTACATCAAACTTAAGCTCATTACGTTGCTCGAGCTAGTTATTAATAAAGCGGGTTAGAGGGTAGTTCTTGGTACTCGATTTCCAAGACTCATGTTCAAAACAGTTTATTAATAAGGACCAAACAGCAAACTGTGACTCCACAACCACATAAACTAATCCTGACAAAACAAACAAACATTCATAATAACAGGATGAATAGCTCCCACACAACGAGCCATACATCACGCCGATAATTTGAAATGCCGCAAAAGCCCCGCACAATACCATACATTCCCGGCACAATACGACAATGAGCGACCTTCTCGCGTACTAAATACGCAATGCATTGTGAAATGTACGATACGGTGCGTTCCACAATCGCAATTGATACATGGTAATTAGGTGGGAGGTTTTGTGTTGCGATTTCGTAATTAGAATTTTGATAATTGCTTGTGTTTGTTGAAAAACATTCAAATGTGTTTATCTAACTTTTGTGAAACACATTGCGATTGATAATTTTTCGGGACCGTACGACAGTATTCTTTCGGGATAATACTGAGCCCCCGTGCCGATTTTCCCCTGCCTTCCATTTGTATAAGAAAACATTTTGTTTTACAATGGAAAATAAGTAATCAGAAAACTTTTTTACAAACCTACTCCCTAAAAAAACACTACAAAGTGTAATAAGCTTTACTTTTGGAAGTCGGTTCCTTGGATCTGTATTTTAGTTTTTCGCCGCCGACTTCCGAAATTAAAGTTGTTTTTCACTTAGTAGTGTTTTTTTGGAAGTCGGTTGTATTTTGTTAAAAAGATTTGTCATTTTTTTATAAACAAGTTTTGTTATTTTTCACTGTTTAGTTATGGTAGGTTGCTACCCCACACCAATTCGTATACCACTACTTGCTTTGTACACAATAGTGGCAGGAAGTATAACATCATCAAGATACACAAAGTGGATTGGGTAGTTCTTTAATAATATTCCGGGGCCTATTAGAATAATTACCTACGGATATGAAAAAATTTAAAAAGAATCTCCATGAACTGTTAGTAGACAAGTACTACTACTCTTTAAAAGACTTCCTATCAGATAAATCACTTCTCCAATACAGTCCCCCTTAGTCATGATGCGTTCAGTGTCCCATTGATATGTACCTACCTAAATTCGATCGGTTTTATTATTATATATTTTTTTATATTCTATGTAAAATCTTAATAATTTGTAACAATAATGTAAATGTAATTTCTATGTACCTAATTGTGTGTGTGTTTCTATTGTATGCCCGAAGGGCGGGATATAGCTGATCACAATAAAAAAAAATTAAGACCTGACCTGACCTGACTTATGATCCACAATAAAGATATTGATTGATTGATTGATTGATAGTTTTTTGAGTTAGCTTCGTTATTACTAAATATGTATTATCGAATCTAACTCAAAAACTATCCAACTATCTATAAGCAAAAGTTTATACAATTTATATGGGACTACCGCGCAAGCTGCCTCTACCAAATGAAAAAAATATTATCAAAATCAGTCCAAAATTGACGAAAATATTGATGAACATAATTATAACGTCCTCTTTTTATGAAGTCGATTAAAAACTTAGGTTAAACTGTAACTAAATCAGTACAGTAGGTATTAGCACAACGGGTTTTAAAAAGAGAGTGTCATACAAAGTATGAATAACAAAGACAGAGCTCTACAAAACCAACAACAAACAACTTTTAAATGTCGATATGCTATATATCAACAGCCGCGTATACAAATAACCCGGTCAAACAAACAACTACATTAAGTAACTTCCCAGTTGTCACACAACTCACTATATAATCACCCTAATTACGAACACCCAATCATTTTAGCTGTAATTATTAGCCGGTGAAGGTTCGTCATGCCCCAACCGGGTCGCCGGTCACGAGCCGGTCACGATCCGTATTGTACCTGTCGTGCCGTGACAGCGTATGCCACAAATGTCGTGATGTATGCTAACTGTGAGGTTGAGGTTGTTGAAGAGCGGAGCGGGTAGCGGACCGGTTTAACTGATTGGGACTAGTGTTTTCGGCGGGTCCATATTGGCTTACCTAAAGTTCTTTACCCGAAATTGTTCTTCCTAATGATTTGTAATCCGAATGATCACTCTTCCTAAAATTTTTCATCCTAAAGTTTTCATTTATACTATTTGTAGTGCTACCAACGATGTTCATAACACTCATGTTTCCGAAAATTGTAATATAATATCATTATTGTAAATATAGTATATTTAAACTCCTACTGTTTTTTATCATAACGCTTTTATCCCTAAACATAATTACCATAATATTCATTCAGGTCAGAGTGTCGTCTTGGGGGCACTATGAAAAAATACTTAGAAAAATTTCGCGACCAATTTCGAGGTAGCGCTCGCCGGCCGCTACCGCGGCACCGCTCGCTTCGCTCGATCGGCTCGCACGTAGTTGGTCACAGTTCTAACCTAACCTAACCTATGGATATCTTTGCAGGTACACACCGCTATAAATAAAATTAAAGAAGACGATTTAATTAATAAAAACAAAAAACCAATTCATATAATTAGTGAGTGCGAAGCAAGCACTTGATTATTATGAATAAAAAGAAATCTAAACAAAAAAGATATGACTTTGAATAATAGTGTAAAAGATGGTTATGTTGAGAAAATATAGGAAACCAAATAAAAGTATAATAGATGTTTATTGCTACTGACATTATGAAGTTGAATGCTTCGGAATTATGAACATTAGAGACAGAGTAGTTAGGAATTGTGATTGTTAGGATGAAAAATGTAAGGAAGAACATTTTCGGATTTCCAATTATAGGAGTTGAAAATTTAGGTGAACTTTGGCGCACCCGTTTTCGGCGTATGTTCGAGCAGTTTCGAGCTGTCATATTGGGTGACCACGACCACAACCGTGACCATGGTCGCATAACGTAAAAAGTTGGTCGCTGCAACTATGATCGCGGTGTTCGCCCAGTGCTGGAGGGCTATAAGACTACGTGGAAATTATAATCTGAACAGACGAATCTGATCTGATTAGCCTGACCCATGGTCTAACCGAATGCGTACACTCTACGAAATAGTCATACTGTTTCGTTCCCAATCTTTCTTTCTTTTAAATCTTTACTGATGGGGAGGCAGAGGAAAACTAAAGAAAAGATGCTTGCATTCTGTGAGGGATGATATGAAAGAGAAGGGAGTGAATGATATAGTGACGACAGACAGGGGAGAATGTAAGAAAAATAAATGTGTTGACAAGGGCAGGAAGAAGAATAATATTAGCTTCTGAATCGATCCGACCGTCAAAAATTTATCATGTAGGTATAATATAAGAAAACAAAACAGCAGAAAACAGAATCTCTGATGCGCCGGATTCGGGGGAGTGCCAACGGAATCCTAAAGATGATCTCTGAAAGTCCAGAGTCTGCAGTGCTGGGGAGATTAATCTCGCTTCATGTGACGAAATGATAATATAATATGTTTTTTTTTTTTACATAAATTATTTTATTTTATAAATTTTGAATTTTATAAATCTGGTTATACAAACATAGTTTTAAGACCTTTATAACTAACAATTATAGACATAATAAGTCTGAAAATAAAATGAATTATTATTATTATTATATACAGGGTGGATTTATGAGATGGGGCAGTAAGGGCAGGTATATTAACCGTCGTAGCTACAGGTAAACGGTCTTAGGAGACTGTCCTTATTTATTATTTTTTTGAGAAATTTTGACCCCATTCACAGATTTTAAAAAAAATTGTCAGCAATAACATGGGACATTTTCACAAAAACTTTTTGATGCCATTCGACTCTGTTTCTCATAAGGATCAAAAAACTCTATGAGACCAACTGAGCTTTGAGTACTAGAAAAGTCAGAAATCGCAAAAATCTTTTCTCATGCATTTCGTAGGAAATGAGACTCCCAACTTACTACGAATAGACTTGCCACTTCCTGCTGAAAATGGCCCATTTTCTTGCTGACTGTACATTTTATTCAAAATCTGTGAATGGGGACCAATATTTATCAAAAAAATAAGGACAGTCTCCTGAAACCGTTTTTCAGTAACTACAACGGTTAAGGCCTACCATTACTGCCTCATCTCAAAAAATCAACCTGTATATAGGTAGTAGCTTTTAGCATTGGGTTTCTAAGAGTATTACATCTGCACATGTAACGTTCACGATGAAAAAAGTCCGTATAACGCTATTCTATGAACGCAGCCTTACGTGCTGTAAAGCTGCGTTCATAGAATACCGTTTTGATTCACATTCTATTTGTTACAAGTTCTGACTTTTGAATTCGTGAAATAAAATTTCCATATTGATATGAATGGAGGTAAAATATAGTGTGCCGGTTATGCTTCCGTGTTTTCAGTAGTCGTTGAAATAGGTTAGTTGTGAGTGCAATCAGCTGTTTTTATGTACCTAAATTATTTTGGGAGATGATTGTATTTTTTCCATAAATTAGTTCAGATATGAATACCGGCCAAGTGACAAACTTTTATAGCTGAATTGGGTTGAATATTAAACTGTTAATAATTCAACAGTTGACAATTATACAGTTTTCTCCCATACACGTTAATATTTGCATGTACAGTTTGATTGTAAATCCAAAACAAGCCTTAAGGCACTTCGGCGTTTTGCCAAGGCTCTGTAGGCAGTATAACCACAGTATAATAAAGTAACAGTATTACGTCTTCATAGTAAACGGCCGAAACGACGCGCTTCGAAATCTCATTGTATACTAGTACGCAACAGCCTCAAGTGCACGGCAGTTATGCACGGACGTGGAAGGTTTATCTACCGAGCGGCTGTAGGTAATTATTTTAAGGTCACTGCTGAGACGTAATACTGTTACTTATTTATACTGTGGTATGACTAAGTATCAAAACTAAAGGCAACTAACAAAAATAAAGGCGTATACTCACTGGCATTGAGCGGCACGGCGGGCGCCCGCGCATGGTACGCCCCCGTGCCGCCCGCGTACCGCCCGTACCCCGCCACGCTGCCTACCCACTGCCCACGCGCATGTCGATGAATCTCGCGCACAGACACAACGCACGCACTAAGGTGGGAAGCTGGAAAGAGAGAGAAAATCTCGTTATTAACAGTATTCAAAAACATAAATTATATTTATTTCTGTAAATAATTGGTTCAAAAAAATACTTTTCATAAAACATATAATTTTCAACCTTAAATTAACGAAATTCATGGCACAATTTACTCGCGCCCAACTGCCACCTCTAGAACAAAAATGCACGCTCGAAGAACCTCGCCTTAAGCAGTAGACATCCTCCTTAATTGAACTGCGAGAAGCCATTAACAATAAAAAAGCTTTACTTTGGGTATATAAAAAATTCGTCCACGAAAATAATAAAAAATACATTGTAAGTAAATCAAAGCCGCAGTCGTCAGAACCACGTGTAGCTTTAAAACTTTTTATTCCTGCTTACATCACACAATAATAATTTCATACAATGTAGGGTTCGGTTAAACTAGTTATATTTATGAGACAAGTAATAAAATAAAATATACGACCTTCAAAACATAGTTAGGTACCTAAGTTCTAGCACTTTGAGGCAGCCTTATTTATAGGGTTGTAACCCAAAACATTTCCCTAATTTTACCTCCGAAACTACTTCACTGGTAAAAACGTATCCTATGACAGAAGCTGTTTTTGAAATCGATCAAAGGATGATTTCCACCAAACGGCTGTCATCCCATCGGATCGGAAAGGATACGAACGGATGCGGTGACAGCCGATCGCGTCCGGCAGGATGTCGACGCATACGATCGGCTCCGTACCGGCGCTTGCGAACGTATCCATTACATTATATGTTTTCATTTTACTTTTGTTGTTTATTTTATTTTTTATTTGTGTTATTATGAGTGTTTAGTTTAAAATGTGATCTTCCTGTATGAGTCCCAATAAATACTTTTTCTTTCTTTTCTTTCGTTCTATCCGTTTCTGCGCCTCGTCAAATAGTTTCATTCCTACCGTTTTGAGGTATTCTAATTTTTGAAAATGTTAAAGTTGTATTAGTATTGTTGGCATTAGAAGAAAAAGAAAATAATCATAAAACACAGAAGAGGAAAGAAAAATTTGGATTGATGATTTATGGCAAAAACCGAAAGCCGAAAGGATCCGATCGGATACAACGACAGGCGAACGGAGCCGATTGCGCGTCGCAGCATACTTTTGGCTGCGATCGCGTGTCGCGGAAGACGACCGCGGTCAAGCTGCTGTAAGCGGCTTGGTAATAATATAGACTTTAAATACACACACACACACATGCGTTTTTTTTTTGTGTGTGCACAATTTAATATCGTTTAAAAATTGAAATCATCCTTAAAAGGGAAGCGCTAAAGTAGCTCGCGAAATTCAAATATTCCTACCATTTTTGCAATTTGAAGGTCAGCGGCAGGTTGTATGTTGATCAAAATATGATTCGCGAACATAACAAGTGTGTATTAACAGAATTATAATCGTTATAATCAACAATACAACTCCTCAAGTTAGGATTGCCCTCAAATGTAATCATTTCATGAAATTGTCATTCAATACTTTTGTTTACTTGGTTACTTTGTCTTAGACAGTTGTATTGATGATTTTAATGAGTATAATTCTATAAATACATACTTGTTACAGTCGCGTATCATATTTTGATCAACATACTACCTAATACTAACCTGCAAATTACAAAAAACGCAAGAATATTTGAATTTCGCGGGCTATCCTGGCGCTTTGACCTTAAGGGCCTATACTACCTCAAATGGCTTAGCAGGATCCTTCGTTATGTCGAAAATACTCCAGCATTAATTTTGAAACAAATATATGGTAAAGTTGAGGATTAATGTTAAGTACTATGTTAGCCGAAAATACGATTCCATAAAATTTTCTTGATAGAAAAAAAAACCAAAGTTACCTCCAAACCGTACAATAAACCGCTGGTATAACAAAAATTACTTCAAATTAGATAATGAAACTTTGCATATTAACTGAACTAACTATAAAGCAGGTCTTATGTTATTTACTTTTTTTAAATGACCATTATTTTCACCGTAAAACGAAATTACCTAAACTATCGGCGCCTTTGAGCCTTTTCCCTGCCGCCCTGTCTCGCTTGCTCGCGTGACCGGTAGCAATAGTGTGCGAGCGAGATACAGAGTGAGGTGGCGCTGAGGTTGTATAGACTCTTAAGTAACTCAAGCGTGAAAGTGGGACGAACACGTTCGTCTCTTTATAGACGTTTTATCATCTTGCTCAAAGACTTTGGATGACCAACGGCTGGGAATAATGTTGTCTCTATTTCACCTTCCCCGGAAAATATGAAATGGTATTATAATAACTGACTTTTAATGTTTTATACTGAAGATCACGTCTAAACAAGTAGTGTTAATAATTTGAAAAAAAAGTTTTTAGAGCATTTTCTTAATTATTTATTTATTTATTTAAACTTCATGTACAATAGTGGTACATAGGCGGACTTAATGCCACACCTTTAATATGTAAATATTTGAGATTATGTTTATAATACATAGTGAAATTAATTTGGGACAAAAATCTGAGAATCACGCAATCTATCAAACGTATTTTTCTTAAACCTTCACCTTTTTAAAGATAATTTAATTATTGATCTTTAAGTATACGTGTTTTGTTAAAATACCTTTTGTTTGATGTATTATAAATAAATAATACGTTTTATTTGGGACAGCGCTCCTGGACGGGCGAGTCCTATTACTGGCTGGACGTAAGACGCGTTGCGTGAGCTCAGTACAGAACACGCAAGCTAACCTCCTACGACAAGCTTTTATATCTGCTAGCTGCTAGATAAATTTTCACTTTATAAAATAGCTGTTCCATACATTTTGACCGCATAGGTATTGCATTTTTGTAGAAAACAGCCAACTTTTTTAAACCAACCGACTAAAAATGTTCAGTGCAAGCCTAAAACGCCCCGCGTACAGTAAATAATTTTAATGATGAAAGAAAATAAGTAGTACTAAGCAAAGTGATTAAAATATTCTTTACTAGCTGCTGCCAGAGGCTTCGCCCGCGTGACTTTTTCTAAAATAAAAGAAGCCTAAGTTATTCCTTATTTACAACATTAAACTATCTGCCAGTGAAAGTCGGTCCATCGTTTCAGATATAAGTCGCAACAGACAGACTGACGGACAAAATATTAAAAATCGTTTTTTTTTTTAATAGTAATTTATTTATTTTATTTATTTCCAATAGGACCACTTACATTTGTTTTGTACAGGTGGAAACCCAATACAACAATGTAGTCACAATTTCTACACTCGGGGACGTCACACAAAAACCCAATAACAGATACCACCACCAACAAAAATTTAATATTTTTAAACTTTAACTTTTTTTTTCGTATATACTTTCATCTAATATGCATTTATAAATATCTGTTATCTGTATAAATGTCTGTTTGTAATGTCACAAACAGACATTTAAATTTTATTTAAATAGATTAGTATAGATTCCATGATGTGATAACGTTTTGAATTAAATTATCGTCCTCAGAGTTATAATTTATACGTAGTTTTCTTATAAGTCTCACATTTCTTAGAAGCCCTTTCTTTTTAAGCAAATAAGTTATTCTGAAGATGTTTAAAGATTTATTAATCAAGGAAAATACTAAGTTTTAAATAAGCTGAGAAGATCCTTTGAAGTTAATTAAAGATGTATGATTACTTGGTAAAGAAATATTCTGTGTATTCATATTCTATTCAGAATATGCCAAGTTAGGATAAAGAGAAAAGACTATTAGCTTATAATTTATGTATAAATATTCCGCTGTAAATAAAACACCGAATATACCAACTTTTAAATTATGCTATGCTATGTAAAATTAATTATCAACTTACACCAAATTACCGCACTTACCTAAATTACGACTTAAAACTAACCATGGCCCAATTCCAGTCTAAACTTTCCTTCACATAACAGAACTTTCTAGACACAAAGCTTCCTCAACACATCCAAATACAGACCTTCATAACGAACTCTCGTCTTCCATATCACATCTGACCGTCTTTGTCACAATATTCTTGACTCGAGAGCGAAACTGCGCTAAGTACAAAGCGGCTAAGTTGAAAGAACAAATAAGCCAGACTGGGTGGCATGTGGCCCCTACGACTCTCATCAAAGTTGCACGCCGTAGCCTCGTAGCCTCGTAGGCCTCTACGCGGCTACGCGACTTGTGGTCTACGCCCGCTACGCCACTTGTTGTGTACCGTTTGCATACAAAGCTGGTATTTTGGGATGACGTTATTAACGTTTGAGGCGTTTTTTTTTAATGGTTGGCAGATTTTTTTTTTTTTTTTAATTAAAGGAATTATTCAGTCAAAATTGATTTCGTAACCTTTCAAATTGTTTCATCAAATTGTATACTTTTATCAAATCACAAATGTTAGTTGAAACAATGAACGGATAAACGTTAATATACAGCACGACGATGGCACGTTTGACGCAGTGGTTAATCGATTGAATGCTGTGCTGCGTGTCGTGGGTTCGATTCCCGTACGGAACAAATATTTATATGATCTACAAGTAGTTGTTCCGGGTCTGGCTGTTTGTGTATGTGAGTTTATATGTTTGTAAACTCACCCACCATACAGGGGTAATTCCTAGTGTGGGGCAACGTTACATAAAAAAAAAAAAAAAAAAAAATGTTTATAGTTAATTAAAACTGTACAACACCAACAACATTAATCAAAATGGAAATGGAAACATAATAAAATAATATTAATCGGTCGACCTAAAAATCCCAAAAGCTATTGAAACAACAAAAACATGCCTAACAATAAAACTAAACAAATAAACGTATATCAGTATGTGTGTGTGTGTAAGTCCGACGCTATTGTAACTTATGATATAACTAGCTTTTGCCCGCGGCTCCGCCCGCGTGTATGTCGGTTATCGCATAAAATGTAGCCTATGTCCTTCTCCATATACCAGGCTATATCTCTGCCAAAATTCATAACGATCGGTTCAGCGGGTTAGGTGTGAAAACGTAACATACAGACAGACAGACAGACAGACAGAGTTACTTTCATATTTATAATATTAGTATGGATATAAAGGGTGGCAATTTAGGTGTATTCCCGCTGTTCCCATCGCCCGTGTCCCCATTAATGATAATTCACATAAAATGGCGAAACTATTCCATTTTCTTTGAAGTACTGATTTTAGAAATAATAATTAAAAAATCAGTACTTAAAAGAAAATGGAACCTTTTTTTTCCGCTATTTTATGAGAAATATAATATCCATACCATTAATGGGGACACGGGCGATGAGGAGAACGGGAATACACCGCGATTTAGTCACCTGCATTCGGGTGATTCTACTCGTCATACGAAACAACTTTCGCTATGAAACTCATAACTGACTTGGGAAAAAAAAAAACAAATTCCAAACAACAAATTTATACAACAGTAGACAGATTATTTCGATGCATGTTTTTTTTTTTTTTACCGCCACACAGAATCTGTTGGTGTGTCTTTATAAATAAATAGAGGAAGCTTGGAATGCTTTATAAGCAGGAATGCTTATTTATCATCACACGATAGAAATGAACGCTTATATGATATAATTAATTATTTTAAAATCTGATGACCGCTGGAGCCGAGTATACGCAATTCAGCGTCGAGTATACACGATTCAGCGTCACCGACCCGAGCGTGACGGCTCAGTTTCGTTCACTGTTCAGAAAGCTTTCTCTTCAATAAATAAATAATAAACATCCTTAACTACTTATTCTGCTAACACTACCAAAGAAAATTTCATAGCGCTTCGCTAGTTTTCGTCGCGCGCCTTGTACAGTCGACAATAAAATGCATATTAGATAACCGTGTTTTGTTGGCGGCACGTGATTGGCTGGCCGTACGTGAGCGGGCGGCGCACGAGTATTACTTTGGGGTACTTTATGCGGCCTATCGTGGACGGAATTATCGTTATGATCATTTTTATGTTACACCTATTTTAGTTAGTTGTATTTTGGTTAGTTCCGTTCTTGTTAGTTTGGATTTGAATATTTTATTTTTATATTTTACATAGTATAAAAGGAAAACTTCGGAAATGTGATTAAAAAGGCTTGTATTTAATCGAATCTCAAATAATTCCAATAAGTTTCTTTTTTTGGGGTGACAACGACCGCTTGTAGTGTTGTTACTTGGAGGAAAAAAATATGTTCTTTTTTGTATTTTATACCCATCACGAGGCGAGATGAGGCGAGAGTAACTGCGGTCAATCACCCCACAAAAAAATTGGCTGTCTGTAAAGTTGGTTTACGGACGATAGTTTAACGTGACAACGTCATAACAAAACATTGATGCGGCGCAAGCGTACAACGAGCGTAACGGGACAGTGAGCGTAACGGGACAATGAGCGTAACGGGACAATGAGTCATTCTTTTACGTGCATGTAGCCGGCGTTCATCGATTTATTAGACGTCGTCACGTCAAAACATCTCCAGATTGGGTAGGGTAGTAACACGTAAAGTAAGGATGATTTTTTTTTTCTCGTCTGTCTCATAGTGTAGGATATCGTTGGATAGGACGTTCAAAAATATTACGGGTTTGTCATAACTATTTTTCGATTCAGGGATCCGATTGTGTAATCTAAGTAGGCTCTACAAGTTACCGAGAAATAGTTAACCTACTTACATTTGCAGTTGTAAAACATGTTCTCCGATACGTTATGTATGAGAGAACATGATTTTTTAACTACAATGTTAAGTTTGTTCTTAGGATAAATTCATCCCAACTACGGAACCCTTCATTGTGTGTGATCCGACACGCATTTGGCCGGTTATTTTTGTTTTATCATGTTTAGATAACGATTCCCATGACGTCTGCAGAGTTTCGCTAGCTAATTTAACTTGACCCTGTATAATGAACGTATAAATTATTATACCACACTATTTAGTATTTTTATGACTATTTAGTATTTTTTTGGACCCCAAATAGGCTAATGCCTATTTGGGGTCCAAAAAAATACTAATTAGTCAAGTAACTACCACCAACTTGGTTGGTCACAGTTCTACCCAACCTTACTAATTATTACTTAATTGTTTAATGTAGGTATTATTTTTATGATAATAATTTTACACTCTGTGATAAGTTTAACTGGGACAAATTTGTAGTAAATCGTCTATCTACTCTAATAATATTCGTACATATGTGAGCACCGTGTATCTAACAAAAAATTAAATTATCCGTCGTTTTTAACTGTTGTGGTATTCTAGGTATATCATCTTCACATATAATGATATAATTGATGTATACCAAGTATTGTAAAACAGTTCAAAAGAATTTATGTGCCTGTTTGAAATAAATCATCATCATCATCATCATCATTTCAGCCGAAAGACGTCCACTGCTGGACATAGGCCTCCCCCAAGCACCGCCACCTCGACCCGTTTTGTGCTTCCCGTATCCAGCGGATTCCTGCGGCTTTCATAAGGTCATCGGTCCACCTTGTGGGAGGCATTCCAACGCTACGTCTTCCGGTATTCGGTTCCGGTTGAAATAAATATTTTGACTAATTTTTTTTATTAATTAGCAAAAAAAAGTGATACCTATTATGTAGTTTTCGTTCAAAAATTATTTGATATCCTCTGTCAAAAAAGTATAACATAACTCAAGACTGTTTTTACGAAAAAATATCATAAAACAGAGTCCTATGTTATGTGATACTTTTTTTACTTCGTCCAGTAAAGTAGTCCATGCCATATGTTTGTGTATTAGCTATATCTATGTATCTAGGACAGGAATGATTAAGATAACACGTCCGACCTATATGGGCAGGCTCAAGGGGCGAGAGGCAAGTGTCAGGGCATAATCCAACGCGTACTGGACAATTATAATGTTATGTACAGTAGGTATTCTTCATCTAATTATATCTTTTAATGTTTATTTTTATTTCCTTTTTACTTAACCCCTTTCTTATTACGTAAAGTTCCTTGCTCTTGTTTCATGTTTATTATTGTATAGATATGTATATATTTATGTAGATAAGTAACTGTATGCTATATGTATGTATTTATTGTATATGTAAATGGTACACCACTGACTACTTGCAGTATTGTCTCTCCTTCTACTTTTAATCCATCCAAAGGTTGTCTGTAAAAGATCGCTTTTAGCGATAAGACCGCTTATTGTGTCACCTTATGTAACATTTCTATCCGTAATGTTTATGGTGTACCTACATAATAAAGAGTATTCTATCTTCTATCTATCTTTGTAAATAAACATGGCGGACTGCCTTTTTTTCTTAATCTTATTTATATAAAATTCTCGTGTCACAATGTTAGTTACCATACTCCTCCGAAACGGCTTGACCGATTTTGTACAAAATTTTCTATGCATATTCAGTAGGTCTGAGAATCAGCTACTATCTATTTTTTTAAGTTTTAGGTAGGTAGGGCAGGGTAGGGTAGAGTAGAATAGGTAGGTAGGCAGGTAGGGTAGTGTAGAGTAGGGTAGGGTAGGGTAGGTAGGTAGGTAGGGTAAGGTAGGGTAGGGTAGAGTAGTGGAGTTTATACTATAGCTTTTGACAGAACGAAGTCTGTCGGGTCAGCTAGTATTTATATAAATGAAAAGGTAGTAAGGTTGTTTAGCACAATTCGCTGAATTGGTCTTGATAGAATGATTAAAATAATTACTATGTTTAAATTCCTACCAAATGCGCAAGGCAACCACTCGTGACTTCGCAAGCCTAGTTCCGTCGGCTAGAGCGGATCATAGCGCCTAAATATACCGATCGAAAAGCGGACAAGTTATCACAAACACGAATATAAAATCGGGTAAACAACAATCACGTCAACCAAAACAACTTTCATTAATTAATTATCTATGGCAAACACCAATAATAATAAACACCCACACTTCAAAAATAATCTACATTAACTAAACAGTCGGATATCAATAGAATCGATCGATTAGGTACCCATTTAATTATCGCTCGTCAATAGGGCAATACTACGTAATAATCAATTTGTTTAATGGCAACACTATTCACGCTCCCCTTTGAGCTGTGATGTCACACGCTAATGAGAATTAGGTTATGGTTTAATCGAAAATGGAACAAGATGGCGGCCGCTTCCGTAAACAAAACGTATTTTTTGTGCATGCTTGTGTGTCATAGCTATTTTGATCAAGGTGAAAAGCTTGAACAAAGATGGACAAGTTAACACTTTCACTGTTCGTGAAACAGACACAATAGTTACCTAATCGGCATGAACCAATTTGTTTAAGTGATATATTTTATTCGGAAAAACAAAAAGTAAGAAAAAATTAACTACAGTTCTTGTTCTAAAAATCTGAATCCGTAATTAATTTTATCAACGAGCTTCTAAACTTATTAGCAGACAATGGTGCCGATTCCCTTGTTCACAAACTAAACTAAATTTAAGTTCAGTGCATCTTTTTCTTTCCATTTCATTAAGAAAAGGACAGAAGATAAATTATAGTTTAGTCCTGTCAAATTAATCAGCGCTTGACGTAAATTGACGTAATTTTAGTAGGCAAGTTTTTAATCACGTCTTAACTTGTATGAAGTAGTGACAGGTGCTGATTAATTTGACAGGACTAAACTCTTGAAAACCAGAACCTACACGGAAAACTACCAGAAATGCGGTGCGACAATGAAACTCAACGAGTCCCTGAAAAATGAATCGACTACTCGTATCTTGAAACTCACAACGAAATTATTAGATAACGGCGGATGAGTCCTGTGAACAATATGTGGAAAGGATCCCCCCGCTTGACCCATTTAGTGATGAAGTTTTGAAAGGCATACATCTTTCAGGAAGGCATATAATACCAGCCAATAATTTCCCACCCAGGACTAGTGCCTCTTCTCGTACAGAGAAGGCATGATCATTGGTCACGCTTGCTCGAGGATTTGCAATATCAGACTTATGATAAAAACAAAAAGAACGAACACAAACACGAAAAGAATAAGTTGGGGGAAAATATGCGTAACATCTATGCAAAACGGCCATCGCTCAGCATAACGCTGCAACCCTATGCGAGACAGAGCCCCAACGTTGATTTTCAGCGACAGCCGGCGTTGACATGTTAGTGTGTTGAATTGTAATTCCAGGTTAGAGTATGCTTAGGTGGTCTGATCATATTGAGCCTCTCAACATGACCAGACCACCTAAGCAAGAATCAGCACCTATGAATGAAAGGCGACTAACAAATAGTTATTTAATATACTAGTGCGGTAAGTTGGTTTTTACCAACGAGTAGACGAATGTAAGCCCGAGACGAAGTCGAGAGCTTACCATAGTCACGAGTTTGACTAACCAATTTCTGCACGTGTGTCATACAATGTTTTTCAACACATTTGCGAGAAAACAGTACAATATGTAATGAAACAAAATGATAATATAAAAAAATAATGTTAATAAATTATAACATTAATGATAGACATTTATGTTTTTTTGTCAAGAGACTCATTCAAAATATCAGGTGGAGTAGATTCCATATTAATATCAGATTCCTTGCTTCAACTCATATTATTATTTTGTAGAAAGTCGCAACAATCTTTGACGTTTCTAATATGAAAATGGCGCGAATTTGCAAATGGCGCCATATGCACGTGGTGAAAATTAGAACTACATCTTTCGTCTCATTTACTCTTTAGTATTAAAGTGAGACAAACATATTGAGCAAAGGCGCTTCCAAGGAGGTTCGATCAGTCAGCTTATTAATTCTCGTAATGTGAAACTCCTTGGTGGAATTCTTATAATATTTTATATGGAAATAAAAAAATACCGTAGAGAATACGCACGGTGCTATACAACGGGGTATGCGGTAAAATAGGTACTTAGGTGAGAGTACCTATTTTACCGCACACGTTGCGACTGCCTATCTGACCTCCACAACCCAGTAACTGGGTAATACGATACCCCTTGGTAAGACTGGTTGTCAGACTTTCGGGCTTCTGACGACCCGTAACGACTGTCAAAGATCCAAGAATGTCAGCCGGGACCAACGGCTTAACGTGCTTTCCGAGGCACGGAGGGATCTCGGCATGTAAAATTGGTCATCCATCCACGGACAAACCCCGACAAGCGTAGCTTAACTTGATGGATAGACCCGTGCGTTTGTTATTCCTTAGCCACGAGCTCTTCGGTGTTTCTTAACTACTATTAAAACTAAAAGAAAGACCAAAATAAACTCAAACTCAGAGGTGTTGGTAATGGCCTGTCAGTCAGTAGTCAATCACTGAACTGTCTTCTACATACACACATAATTATGTATTACTCTGTTTCCATATCTCATGTCAACTGATATGATTGGCTGCTGTTATTTCCGCAAACCAATCAGAAACTTGAGGATTGTCAGTCAATTTACTAATCAGAGACTTGATCAGGCTTTTATAAAGGAAGCGTTGTTTATTCTTTTTTGTACCCTTGATGTGTTGGAGGTATTAGGTACAAGGTTTGTAATCAATATTTACTTACTTTAATCGGTATGTTATTATTGAAACGTCAGTAGTCAGTGTGATACGGTAGATATCACAAAAATAATAATATACATCTATCTATATAAATAAAAATGAACGCCGTTTATGTTTGTACGCGCATAACTTCCGAACGATTGCACCAAATTGGATAATTCTTTTTTTTTGTGTTCATTATTGTCAGGACAAGTTTTGTGGAATTTGTATTTTATTTTATTTTAGTATATATATTTTTATGGCGCATGGCGATTATGTCAACAAAAATTGGGGGAGGCCTATGTCCAGCAGTGGACTTCGGTATGTTTTTCGGCTGAAATGATGATGATAATATATATTTTTACTAGCTTTTGCCCGCGGCTCCGCCCGCTTGGATGTCGGTTATCGCGTAAATAAGTAGCCCATGTCCTTCTCCATATCCCAGGCTATCTCTGCCAAATTTCATGATCATCGGTTCAGCGGCTTAGGCGTGAAAACGTAACATACAGACAGATAGACAGAGTTACTTTCACATTTATAATATTAGTATGGATAAGTTCAGGTATTCAGCAAGGAGTAGTAAAATTCAAACAGACCATACGTCATAATGTCAATGTTTTATGCGCCCGGGAAGGTTTTAGGTAGGGTAGGGTAGATAGGTAGGGTGGGGTAGGATAGGTAGGTAGATAGGTAGGGTAGGGTAGGGTAGGGTAGCTAAGGTAGGTAGGTAAATAGGAAGGGTAGGGTAGGTAGGTAAGTAGGGTAGGGTTTTTTATTTATTTTTATTTAGGTAGTACGGTAAGGTAGGTAGGTAGGGTAAGTAGGGTAGAGTGTAGATAGTTAGTGCTACCCGTGCGAAGCTTTGAATTTTATGTTGGCTAGCTCCTCTTTGTTTTTTTTTTTATTCTGAAATTTTTAAACTATATTGTAGTAACTGTAAGTACTCCTTTCAAACATATAATAATTATGTATCACTCAAAACAGATATCTCAGCCAATATAATTTGTAATTTTCCTCAATTTCATGATTAACAAAATCAATGTGTAAATTTTTAAATGTATCTTTTAATTTTATAAGTTCTGCTTACCTATACTTAATTGCAATTTCAGACTTTTATTATAACTATATAATATCTTGACTCTGTTTTGTAAATTAACATGTCCTATCTAAGAGAGCCAGGTGATCTGTAACTCAGGACCTTTCTACTTCAGACACCGTTCTCTATTTAAGATTGTGCATTTTATCAACCAGTAGGTACCTGTAATATGATGTTGAGATAAATTAAGATTTTATGATTATGATCAATAAGTAGCAGTTGTTTCATCACTAAAAGATACCTCCGTTTTGTGTTACATGCATCACTATTATATATTATAGTAAGATTTTAGTACCTATTCGTCAATCTTCACATTTTTCTGAACTCCGACGTTATGAAAATGTTTAAAACAACGACTTTACTTCACTGAAATATGCAAACACTTTTTACAAACAAAAAAAAATCCGCGCGTATTTTCAAATTCCGAAACGTCCAAGATGGCGGCAACGCGTTTGGTTACTGTCACAAACTGTAGTGGATCATTGTTATCACCTTGTAGAGATAAATGATAAACTAATTAAACAGTTTCAGCTATGACGAATGTTTCAAAATATGTCTCTGATAAGAAGATTTGGAAAAGTAAATACGTGTCTATATATGTCTATGTATATATGTCTTGCTGCTTACTAATTTAAATCAAATACATGAATCTTATATACAGGTGGCCTTGGCCTTAAATTAGATGCACGCTGGATATGTACCCTTATTCGTTGAGATTGATTTACAGGACAACGAAACGATCTGAAAAAGAAACACAAGCAGCTAACTTAAAACATTAACATATGTGACACAGAAAGTGTGCATAAACTATTTCATAAGTAGCTAAGCTCTTTTACTAAAAAGCTGAAGTCAAGAAAAGAAAAGACTAATGACAATGAACTCCGTGTTTTCTTCCAAAACTCTCTATTTTACGAGTTGCGCGGTTCATGATAATAATCCAAAATCAAAAAAACAATGAAAGATTCCAATGTAGTTGGGCTGAATTTGTCCAAAGAAAAAATTAACATTGTATAGTTGCAAAACGCACATACGTGTGTACATGTTTTGCAACTATACAATGTTACGTTAGTGTGGCTACATATCAAGCTATAAATTACAATGAGAGGCCAGCTTATACTGGAAATTTATAGCTTGATATGTAGCCGTGTGTACTCCCATACATTCCAACTGCAAATGTAAGTTTGTACACACAATATTGGGAGATTTGCCATGTTATTTTAAGACAATAGACTTCTTATAGGTTTTCCTGTAATCTATATTTTTTATCAAAAATATATGTTCAGTGGTTTTTGGAGATAAGGGGGAATGGTCAATATTCTTAAATAACTTAAAAAAAAAAAAAAAATATATAAAGAAAATGTTATTGAAACCCTTTCATGTCATATGACGCACGGTAAAGTGTGCAAAACTTTTTATTTTTTTTAATTTTCTTATTTGTCTCCTAAAAGTGGCCCCCATATTTGAAATTGATTTATTTACGTAACACGTTCTTATTTGGGTCACAGAAATTGATATGTGTACTAAAATTCGACTTAATCGTTCCATTAGATACGGAGCAAATTGGTTGTGACAGACGGACGGACAGACGAGTGATCCTATAAGGGTGCCATTTTATTTTTATTTTTTTTCTATTATGGATAGTTATGGCGACTGTCGACAGAAGTGAAAATTTTAAACTATGAAATGCTTGCACTGCTGGCCACGCGCAATACGTCATACTCAGCTTCAGATATACTGTTAACATTAACATTTCGGTGACGCGAACCCATAAGATTTTCCCATACCAGAAATCGCTCAACGCGCCTAAACAAGTTTTCACTTTATAAAATCTTTTAATAGAATAGATTGGAGTAACCAAGACTCAACAAGAATGTTAGTAAAACTTACGAAATAATGCACCAGGATTTACTAACAACAAGTCTCCATAACTACCCTCACAAACAATCCCTTTATTGACGCTGTTAACAATACAGTATGATTACTAAATACTGTCCGGACGAGGTGCGCTAATGCCCCTCATAACGACAACAAATTACCCTTTGAACATTATTTTATACCAAAAACTTTAACAGAACCCAATCTGCCTAGCCTTTTCCCAACTATGTTGGGGTCGGCTTCCAGTCTAACCGGATGCAGCTGTATACCAGTATTTTACATGGAGCGACTGCCTATCTGACCTCCACAACCCAGTTACTGATTAATACGATACTCGTACCCCTTGGTAAGACTGGTTGTCAGACTTTCGGGCTTCTGACGACCCGTAACGACTGTCAAAGATCCAAGAATGACAGCCGGGACCAACGGCTTAACGTGCTTTCCGAGGCACGGAGGAGTCTCGGTATGTAAAGATGGTCACCCATCCACGGACCAACCCCGGCAAGCGCAGCTTAACCTGACGGATCGACCCGTGCAGCTGTTATTACTTAGCCACGAGCTCCTCAACAGAACCCACTGACCCGAAATTATACTACGCTATGCAATTTCATAGAACAATTCACATCAGCAGGTAAGCGCTCTCAAATATACATGGGTTTAGTTATTAAAAGAAAGAAAACACCATTTTTACTATAGTGAATATAACACATCGTGCTTCAGAAAGAGATCGAGACACGCATATTCACAGTGACAGTGATGGCGCTCTCAAAACCGAACTTTTTGGAACGAAGTTCTTTACCGCAGCTTACGATAAGAGTTGGCAGGTAGAAATCGTCACGTAAAGAAAAAGCGTTATGCCCTCTCCATGCGACTTTCTTCGAAATTCACGTGTGAATTTAATACGCGTTTTTCCAGTCCAGATCCAGTCCTATCTGCTAGTGAAAGTCCCGTCAAAATCGGTTCAGACGTTTCGGAGATTAGCCGGAACAAACAGAAAGACCGACACAATTCAAAAAAAATTGTTTTGATGTTATAAGTTTGTGTTGCTTTCATATGCATTAAGTAAAAAGCTGTTATTTTGACATTACAAACAGATACTACAATTATATTTATTTGTATGTATAGATAGAAGATAAACCAATAAACAGGCACTTTTGGATGGTCAAATCTTACACCAACATTTGCAGAATTCAATAAACGATAGGATATCTAAATATATAAAAAAGAAACTGACTGAGTGACTGACATAAATAACATACTGACATAACTTACTGCACCGCCCAAACCGCTGGGTCTAGAGATTCCAAATTTTGGATGTAAGTTCCTTATGAGGTCTAGGGGTGCACTAAGAAAGGATTTTTGGAAATTCCACCCCAAAGGGGATAAAATAGGGGATGAAAGTTTGTATGAAAAATTTTATTCATTTGGTTGATTAACTTGAAACTTGGCACAAATACTTGCCTAAGTAAGTAATAACATTTTCATTATTAGTTTGTCAAAACTACCCCGCAAAGGGGAATTGCGGGGTGTCAAAGTTTGTATGTAGGAATTTTAAAACCCATGAAATTCTGGACAAAATCCGATTCAACTAGTGAAGTATTGACATCCACGCGGGCGAAGACGCGGGCAACAGCTAGTATTATATATAATAACTTTTACTCTTGACAAATTTCACATTATAGCGTCTAATATTTATTCCATGACTTGATTTAGCTTCACAATGTTAGGAAAAGACTTTTTTTTTTTTTAAATAAAAAACTGACAACCTTGATAAAGTAATAATCAAATAAAAAAATCTGAAAAGTTAAGAATAAAAAGGTGATGGCCAGATAGGAAAGGTATATCTAGGAAATTTAAACCGCAGAGGTCACGCTGCACTATGTATCGATCTCTATGATTCGGTAACTACGCGATATAATTTGGCTAACAAAATTGAATCATGCACGGGGATCGGTCGTTAAATTAATTTCTGTACATCACTAGCATCGCTAGCCGTTTCAATTTTTGCCAACATCATGTATAGATAATACAGGCACGTAGGCCAGTTATTTGATATGGTGACCATGAATTAGCACAAAATATAAATAAACGAAATGTTGAGTGTTTTTAGGTTTTTTTATGTATTTTGTTGGCAAACAATCACAACAATAACCAACCCACCAGATGGTAAAATAGCCAACGCCATCTCTAAATAAACAAGTGGATGAGAACCTTTCTCGGCCAAAGAATCAACATTGCCATTGGCTACGATGCGGATTTTTTTTTTCTTATTTATTTATTTATTTAATACTTTAAGCACAAAACATGTACAGAGGCGGACATTGTATACTGCACCGGTCAGTTACAATCCAATCCAGCCCATCCTTTGCTGTCCTCCCCCAGCGGCGCCCTAAGCCGAGGTCCGTACCCCCCAGGGGTTGCCCTTAGCGTGTAGTCACTTAGTTTTAAGTTTTTGCTGGAGGTCTTAATTTATTGATGTACCCACAGGAGAAAGTCTGGTTAAGCAGACGACAATCACCTAGGTTCAACTGCGAGAAGCCATTCCCAACATAAAAAAAATGTACAGGTCAACGCCGGCTGTCGCTGAAAACCAGCGCTGCAGCTCTGACCCGCATAGATAACACTATGCAATTATGCATCGCTATATATCGTAACATTAGGTACGCTAAGAGATGGCCTTTTTGCGTGGATATGACGCAAATTTTCTTGGTGTTTTATTTGCGTCACGATTACCACCAATATTAGTAGGTATTTTCTTTCTTTTCCCTATGAGAAGCATGCTATTTATTTACAAGCTACGAGTAAGTATACGTAGTATGTGTAGTGTAGAGAGAGCTAAGTGTACTTACCAGTTTTATAAGCAAACTTTTGTTTACACCACCTTGTAAATAGCATACTTCTCATGGGGAAAAGAAAGAAAATACCTATCGCGCGAGTCTGTACGAGCCTATATTCTGCAATATAGGCTCGTACAGACTCGCGTGATATCGCGGGCGCGATATCGCACTAGTCTGGATGAGCCTTATATCGAAAATCGATTAAGGTACACGAGGCACTTCAAAGTCGACCGCTTCACTAAATAGAAGAAGAAACTAGCTAGATAATCAACACTGGACGCTGATGTGCTTCTAATATGGGAAAGCCATTAACAAAGAATTATTTACGAATATTTTATGCAGTTTGTAAAATCTTTTTAAATTTTAATGAACTTATTCAAAGTCTGTGGAATTTGCTCCAAGGTTAGGTCACACACCTTTTTTTAATGAATGGCAAAAACTAAATAAAACTTATAACAAAATAAACTAAAACATGGCGTCGAAAAATTCCTCCGCATCGCTGTCGACCGGTAATTTACCCAAGAGACTGGCGGCATTGCCACGTTGTATGGCAATGCTTAGCCTCTGGCCAAGGTAAAAGCCAGCCCTTGGGTCACGGGAAGTGTCAAGCAGCCTTTTGGAGATTTTACTGAACAAAAAATGGAACCCATGGCCCGAGGGTTTCAACCCCAAATTGCTCGAAAATATAGCTACCGATAAGATTACTATACTTTCGCCGCTTGAGGTTTTCAGCAGCCGCAGCAGCAGCGCCAGCACAGCACGCCGAGCCAGGAAGATGGGATGGCACAAGAGTATCGACACACATTGCGTCCCACACTAAAGGCCTACCCACCTTCCAAGGAAATAAAGACATGCCGTCCGGTCTCTTGCCATCGTCGCGTGCCAAGCCATTGGGTTCTACTATAGCTGGAACGCCGATGGAGACAAGAGCTCATCGCATGGTGTCATTAATGTTAGGTTAGATTGAATACTGCTTAGCACTGTCAATATTTTTAAGACATAATGTGCAAAATACATAATATGTTGATAATAAATAATGATCAACATATTTCACAAATTATTGTGTTAAACTCTTGTCTTAAGCAAAACACAATTTTGCTATCAAACTCAAACTAAAAAAAATATTTCAAATAAACCAATTACAGGCACTTTTGAATTGGCAAAGGGTCGGTCAGTCAGAAAGATGAAGCTAGTTGCCGATTCTAAAGCGTAGTAGGCCCCTATGGAGAAGAACGGGCAACATACTCCACGGACAATCTATTAAATCAAAATATTGGTTACATCATTCATGTTGAAATTAAACATTTGAGAACAATGTAGAAAGACGTGCACGTTAAACGAAATAAAAAGATAAAAACAAAAACCATTTCCACAAAAATAAATTAAAATAACCCGTGGCAGCTAAGAGATGACTCGTCCCTACTGACGGCGCCCGTTCACGAACATGATGCATGGCTATAAGTGGTTTCACGTTGAATTAGTATCTCACTCATCAGTCAGAGTCATTAGGTTATTGTGCATCAAAGCCATAACTGAAATCTACAACCCAAAAAAAGCAATCGTTCCTCACTCACATACCGTCAGACGGTATCACCAATTCAAAACACATAACGAGCTTCCCTACACAGAAAGTACGGCACCAGTCACTTTCCTTTGTCTGTGACGCGATATAGACCAATAAAACGCGCTTGCAACGCTAACTCCAACAAATTCCTTCTTCAGTGCCGAAATTGCTAGGATTCCTGAAACTTCCGGACTTTTACGGTGTCCCGAATTCCAGAGAGCAACGTGTGGTTGCCTCGCCAACGTGCACCACTTTATAAAAACATACGAACCATTTTTATGGGCCGAGACGTCGCTTTTACTGCGCGTTATTTTTACGGATAATATCTAGCGTACAAAATAAAAGAGGTTTTTTAAGATGTTCTTATTATTTTTATATATTTTTTGCGGTTGGCTTCGTACAGATAGTGTTATTCTGTAGTAGAAGTAACTTCAACTTAGGTTTTTAAACCCCGTAAAAATATCTTCATAAATTATCTTACGCATAACTTTCTTTATTTCAGTTTTATTAAAATACAGCGTATTTCATAATATCTTACGAAAAAATATATACAACTTGCTTGGATTTATCACGTACATTATTTATCGTAGAAACACACTTGCACGTAGTGAAGTATTTACTTACGGATTCAAATGAACGAATATAAATTGTACGCATAAGTCTTGTGGTTTTTACACCTAAGTCAAGACAAACTGCAATATACAAAAATACGCAAACAAAAAGCAAAACTCATCCAATCGGAGTATATGAAAATAATCTCGAAAACCATACAATCTGAACCTTCTAAAAATGCAGCGAGCTCATCCTTAAATCTACATCGTATATTTTCGCACGTAGGCACCATGACCGGTCCGCTCCATAGCGCACCGAGTTAAATACACCGTAGAATGTAAAGCATCTCTTATATTTTAGTCGACGGCCCCGACGAGATCGTATTTCCCATAGGAACTACAGTACTTGTATTGTAAAGGAAATGCAGAAGGCCTGCCTCACTTTGCCACAGATACAAAACTGAAAAGCCAAAAGATGGGAGATCCCACTTCAGAACAACATAGTGTGGAGGATACCTAATACTATACACATACCTATGTATTTAACCATAACACTGTATTTTGGCGTAAATATACCTACGCTATCAGCCTGTTCTAAGTTTATTTCCAAGAGCAGTGGTGGCTCAGTGGCAACGGCCCCGACTTACAAGTTGTAAAGCAAGCAAGGCATTTTCATCATCATCATTATTTCAGCCGAAAAACGTCCCCTACTGGACATAGGCCTCCTCAATTGGGAGAGTTTGCCATAATCGTCACGCTTGGCAGAAAATGCATAGAGAACGCTGCTGCCCATTCTGTGTCCCTTAGTCGCCTTTTACGACACCCACGGGAGGAAATGGGGTGGTGCTATTGTTTACGTCCGGCACCGCACGGCACTTTACTTAGTGTAAATTATTTTATCACCACTGCTCTCAAAACGGTGAAGGAAAACATCGTGAGGATACCGGCATGTCCTTGAACTAAAAATTGGAAGACATGTGACATCCCGGGCCTGGACCCGCGTGGTGGATTACGCGGCCCAGTCCCTTTCATAGAGAGGAGGCCTGTGTCCCAGCAGAAGGGACATTACAAGCCGATTATGCTATATTTTTGGCGTAATTATAACTACGCTATCAGCCTAATTCTTTCTAACTTGGATTCCTACTTCTTAAAAGGTCCAAAACTTAGTATGTTTCCAAAAGTCACTAACATTTTCTAGGTGCAAATCATAGACATAGAGAATGGACTGAACGTTCCGTATTCATTTGTACAGTGAATACAGTCCGAAAAGTACGAAAGAGGCAAAGCGAATATGCGGCCAGTCTTTCTAGAATTCTGACTGGTCCAATCCAATGATGTTTTGACTTTAAGGTATATACTTTCATGCTTGTAAAATATCAGTTTAATCTTTGAAATTTAATCGATGCGTATATGTATTTATTAAATCAATCAAATAACCACTGCTACTACTACTTAGTTCACCTTAAAAGAAAAATAAAGAAATTTTCTATTATTAATATCATAAAAAATAGTTTTCATTATTCTTAATTTAAATTGTCTCAATTTCTCTTGTGAAGAAAAAATATTTATAAAAATAAATCTTTCAGTCTCGAATCTAAGCCAATAAAGTCTAGAAATAATAATGAGTAACTTATAGAAATAACAACTTTTTCTAATAATAGTCACAGCTATTTTCAATGTTTTTCCTATGAATTAAAATAGGAACACTACGCCTTTGTTACAGGCTTGCAGAAAAGGGACAGGTATTGGTACAGTCGCTTTGTCTCTTTCTAGTGAGTTGTTAGTTTGTGAGGCTTACGCTCAGTCCATTCTCTATAACTATGGTGCAAATAAGCTTGCAGCGTACCTGATGATACGTATCACTACCTCCTATAGAATAGACGTCTGCAATACCAGAGGCGCGCTATGGACCGGGCTATGCTCGGAGTTTCTTTGAAGGATAAAGTCATGATTGAAATTATCCGTAAAAGAACCGGAGGTATCGACACAGCTTGCAAAATAAGCAAGCTGAAGTGGCAATTGGCTGGCAATGGTCGTCCAAAGACCGATGGCCGCTAGAGCAGACGAGTCCTAGAGTAGAGATCGCGTATCAGCAAGTGGAGTGTGGGACGCCCCCCAGCTAGATGGAGCGCCGACCTTAAAAAGGTGGCTGGGACAGGCTTGATGCGGAAGCCGGAGGACAGCGTGTTGGGCGCTGCCTGGGAGTCATACACTTGTCTAGCAGTAGACCACGAGTTGATGTTGAATACTAGAGCCATCGCAAATACAAAAACTAACAAACAAACACACACAAACACACACAGACACGAAGACAGATACAAAGCTGACAATGTGTCATGCATGACCCGTTATACCGTTTTTGTGGAGTGAACCTTTTGTATCTCTCTGTATAGCGGCAATATATTGTATATCTTGAGTGAAATTGTTTTCTGTGAGACGTCATAGATAACTCGTTAGGTTTCGGTTCTAGTTGCGTTACGAGTCTCAGGCGACTACTGTTAATGTGCTGAAATGTTTTGCCAAATTGTTTTATTGTGGCTTTGAATTATTAGTTTTTGGTGTTGAAGTGAGAAGTTATATTATAGAGGTATGAGGAACAGGGTGTAAAGTTCACTTATATTCCATGGAAAAGGGAGGATCCTACGACCAGACGGCTGTCGTGTCTGGTGGGCTACTGCCCGACGGTTGATGTCGGGATGTTGTATATATGCTAGTCGCACGGTAAACTCTGATTGCGCGATGCAGGATTTGTGACATCAGGTTTTTGATACGTAGTTCGCATGTGGCGTTGTAGATACCGCCACAATATCGTTGGTTTTATTTCTGGAGTAGGTATGACAGAAGCTGAGAAAATGGGATCGGAAATGCAACTGTTTAATGTCCGGTTCCAAAGACTAGAAACATTGATATTTTTCATACCAAACGTGATATTTGGAGATGTAATGTCCTACTGGGCCTTTTAAATTCTAAAGACAATTCAACCTGCTATCGCTTCTGAAGAATCATCTCATGTCATGTAATTAAAACTAAAGTGTAAATTCTAAGCAAAAGCAGATAGAAAACGGAACTTAGATAAGCATCAACTAACATGATCTGAAAACAAGAAAAATCTTTAAAAATCATAACTTTTCAGACACGCATACATGCATAAACACCTTCTTCCAATGGGGTTAGGCAGAAACTAAAGAACGCTATCTGCTACGAGCCCTACGTAGCATAATCAGCCTATAATTTTCCCACGGCTGGGACACATGCCTCCTCTCTTGGAGAGGGAGTGAGCTGTAATCTCCTACGCGGGTCCAATGCGGATTGATAGATGTCACATGTCTTCGAAGTTGTTGGTTCTCGGACAAGCCGGTTTCCTCACGATGTTTTCCTTCAACATTTTGAGAGCTTTTTAAATTATTTACACAAAGTAAAGCGCCTAATTGAGTTCGAATACACGACCTATAACTCGTAAGACAAACAATCTGAAAAATATAATAATAGGCTAGTAAGAAAATTTCTTCAGTGTAAGTCGGACAACTTGCACCATTCATTTATCATCATTTCAGCCGAAAGACGTCCACTGCTGGACAAAGGCCTCCCCCAATTGTGGGGGTTTGCCATAATCGCCACGCTAGGCAGGCGGGTTGGCGATCGCATTATGGTGTTAAAAATGCATAGAGAACGCTGCTGCCCATTCTCTAGTAACTCCTTTAGTCACCTTTTACGAACACCCACGGGAAGAAATAGGGTGGTGCTATTCTTTACCGGCACCATACGACCACCATTACTCCCACTCAAATACAGTTTTAGTTACCATTCAGTCTGATTCGGAACACGAAACAGTATCCAATATTACTCCCACATTAAACCCTACTGATGGACACTTGGCCAAGGCCCGTGCTATCAGTTATATCCGGCTAGGCCGAGAAAAACAAATGACGAAAAAAAAAAAAACTGTTCCAGTATTTTTTATTTTTCTTGAAAATGTTGTTTATTAAACAAACCAGCATTTAACCCGATCACTTTCTCAAACCCAACTCAATGTTACCGAACCAGTCAATACGATTCCCTCACGCAAGCATAGCTCTGTATCACGGCCAAAAGCCTCAACTTCCGCCTTCTACTACAATTACAGTCCTTGCAATTCACACACTTTGCCTCAATCATACCAAATTGTAGCTTATTACATCGAGATACGAGTCACATGACGCGCGCTAGTAAGTTGCATTATCTATACCAAGGCGTCGCTACGTCACGCCGAGTTTACGCTGAATCCCTTTAGCCTTTGAACCTTTTTTACTCGACAGCGCGATTTAAACGCCAACGGTTTTAAAATACGAAGTTCGTTGACACTTTGTGCACATTTTGCCACGGTGCACAATTTATTGGAGTTTGTGCACATATTTTGTGTGTGGGAGTAATTTGCTGTGTATAGTAAATTATTTATCATCTTAGCGAAACTTCCATTAAGTAATTTAGGTATCTGGCTTGCATACGAGACGCCCTTTAAAACTACTTTTTGAGTAATAATTTCAATGAAATTAAAATCTTCTACATACCAAAAGTAGATCTGCATTTTGGAACGTATTTTTGGCATGTTACATTTTTGTAGCAGTACCCAATAAATAATTTAATTGAAATAAATGGCCAGAATGCACATGATAATTATGATTGTACATACACTCTCTTGCTCTATGTGCGTTTACTACATATTTTGTGAAGAGGTGAATGTAACTTATTTACCTACAGTTTAATCAATCTAAAACTGTTTTAAATTAAATGTTTATTCAGAAATAAGTGCTGCCCGCGTGACTTTTTCTTATATAAAGTAGCCGTTTCGGAGATTAGCCGGAACAAACAGACAGTTTTTTTTTTATTGTTATTTGTTATAAGTTCCGTATATACTTTTAGGATGCATTTAGTAGAAAGCTGATATTTTGACATAACAAACAGACACTTCTATTTTATTTATTTGTATAGATTAAAATGAAATGTACATAAATAACAGCTTACACTTATCTAAAGTTTAAAAATCGATACACTTAAAAATAATAGAAGCGACCTAATTTTACGAAAATAGGCTTCTTTAATTACTTACAACGTTAATTCTTAATCAAATCGATGGAACTCATCAGCAGTATTTCACCGTTTGGCACCAGAAAGATTAATATCCGCATAAAAGAATAAAATATTCCATCTTCGTCTCACTAATCAATAACGGTTTTTTCTTACTTTCTTTGGGGTGTTGTAAGGGACGTGAGGAGACTAACAAGAGGAATAACAGCTGTTGGCTATTATTGAGTTAGAGCAATCCTAATAAAGTTAACATTTCACCAAAAAATATCTGGGGTACTGTTATGATTCCGAAAGCGAGAGTGGCTGTCTGTTTTCGACGTTTTACTGTTCAACTATTTCAACAAATTTCAATGGTTTTTGCCAGATAAGTAATATGGTGCCAGAAGAAGGCGTATAATTTAGCCACTTTCGACAATTCTAAAACCTTAAAATAGCTTAGACAGATCAAAGTTATCGAAACGCAAACTGAAGTAAGCACGCTATGTTTTATGGGACCACACATATACGCTAAACTCAACAGTATACACAAAATACTAAAACTAACAAAAAAAAAACGCAGAATTACGGTAACAAATTGGCTTCTTACACTGGACTACGACATGACAGAAAGTTTCTTAGTTTAGGTAAAAAAAAATCACAGTACACAGATTGATAATTCCCAAATACACGTGCAAATGCGTGTAACATACAGACAACCTCTTACAACACCAACAAAACTGACACAAATTACACCACCATGCATACACTTTTTTTATAGGTTACTATTTTAAGTTTAAAAATGTATCTTTTTTTTAATATAATTGTTAACGGAACGAAGGAGCCTGGATCTCACAACACAGGGAATCCTAGTGTGAGGTCTAGTAATTCAATCCACCTGAATGTAAACTTAGCTAAATAAATTTATTCTTTATACTCTTTATACACTTTCACTGACGTCACGGCCAGAGGCGTATTTTCTTCGTGTTTGATATTACGCTACGCCCACCGGCGGTTAAGGGGTAAGCGCTAAGGTAGACCGCGAAATTCAAATTATCTCACGATTTTTGCAATTTGCAGCTCATTGTCTGGGTGTATGTTAATTAAAATATGATACGCGACCGTAACAGATATGTATTTACAGAATTATAATCATTAGAATCAATAACAACTCCATAAGTTAGTATAATCCTATGTCATGATTTCGTGAATTAGTCATTCAATAGGATTATATGAACTTAGAGAGTTGTATTGATGATTTTTAGGGTTCCGTACCTCAAAAGGAAAAAACGGAACCCTTATTGGATCACTCGTGTGTCTGTCTGTCTGTCTGTGCGTCTGTCACAGCCAATTAGCTCCAAATGTAATGAACCGATTAAGTTGAAATTTGGTATACCCGTACATATCAATTTGGGTGACCCAAACACGGACGTGAACCGTAAATAAATGAATTTAGAATATCGAGGTCAGTTTTGGAAGGCAAACAAGAAAATTTATATTTTTTTTTTATAATTTTAAAATAAATTGTTTTAAAGTTATAAGTGAAAATAGACGAAAATTGACCATTCCCCCTTATCTCCGAAACTACTGAACCTAAAATTTTGAAAAAAATACAGGAAATAGTTCTATACTTATAAATTACAGGAAAATCTATAAGAAATCTATGGTCTTAAAATAACATGATAAATCGCTCGATATTGTGCCTACAAACTTTTGCAGTTGGAATGTATGGGAGATTATGTTTACCAACTACAATGTTAAGTTTGTTCTTAGGATAAATTCTTTCCAAGTACGGAACCCTTCATTGTGCGTGGTCCGACACGCACTTGGCCGGTTTTTTTATGATTATAATTCTATAAATAAATATTAACCAAGGTAACCGACATAGCTCAAAGAATTGCCAAACTTAAGTGGCAATGGGCAGGGCACATTGCTCGCAGAATAGATGGCCGTTGGGCTCGAAAGGTTCTGGAGTGGCGACCGCGTACCGGAAGACGTAGCGTAGGAAGGCCTCCCACAAGGTGGACTGATGACCTTGTGAAAGCCGCAGGAATCTGCTGGATGCGGGAAGCTTGGAACCGGTCGAGGTGGCGGTGCTTGGGGGAGGCCTATGTCCAACAGCGGACGTCTTTTGGCTGAAAGACGATGATGATGATGAAATAAATATTTGATACGGCCGGAAATCATATTTATATCAACATACAACCTAATACTGACCTACAAATTGCAAAAAACGTATGAAAATTTGAATTTCGCTGGCTACCCTGACGCTTTCACCTTAATTGAACCAAGTCAAAACAGACAAACCGCCTATAGCCGTGTAAAATTGCGTTCATTACTAAGAAGCCACGGGATGCAGTGTCGTATTGCAATCACTTAAATTTTTCTAGTGTCAAGTCAGTAAGCAGTCCGGTTATAGGCATGGTATTATTTTGTATGAAAAATTTTAGTGTCATTTTCAGAATGTCAACTTCATATCAGTGTCCGTAAAAGTGATAATTGTTATAACGATCTAAAACGTGTTTGCACAGCTTTAAATCAAGTTTCCTTTAAGTTAGATCAACCCTGTCAACGACCCTTGGATTAGCCAGGATGAAGAAACAACGTTTGACACAACCCGATAAACCGGCACGGCCATCCACCCCCATCAAAATTAATACGCGCAATAAAGATAAACTTCTCAAGGTTCCTATTGGTTCTTGAACGAATAAACATCGTCTTGAATAATGGCGGACAGTGACGTCATCCTCTGTCTCGGCTCGGTCACGCACACTGTGCTTCTCCACAACTCCCGACACAGCGTTGCTCCCGACACGCGTTTCTTGCCGACAACGTCGACACGTCGCGCGCAATACGAGATCATTAGTATCTTCTTACGCGATCGCCTGTTTAGATACTGGGATTTTCGCTACCTCCCCCCTTTTTATATGACCTGAAGAAAGATATGATTAACGACCGTCTTGACGTTGTTCAGAAGTTAAATTGTTCTTGGTAATGCTCGGATTGTTATTGTTGGAAGACAAAAGTTGTTGAGATCTACTTTTCTTTTAGTGACGAATGGTATCTACTGTTGAAATGAATGGAGTCTGTTTCTTGTACACTTTAGTCGAAATATAGGTCATATTTTAGGGAATAAATTGCAGTTAACTACTGTTTTAGAGAACCCATTTAAACATTTAGATATTACAGCAATTTCAAACGTTCCACACCATTAAAATAAAAATTGAAACAAAATTCTACAATAGACTCGCTCGGCGCCTGCTGCCCCGTTTCGAATTTATCGTAGTCCAATTTTAGTAGAATAAAACTTATGAGTTTAATGTCGGCAGCACTGGAGAGCACGTGATACTTCCAGGCAAGTGCCTATTTGTCAAGTCTAAGAATATAAAGCGGGTTACACACGGTGCAGTTGCATTCAACACTCGCCTGGGATTTAAACAATCGTTTCGGTAAGTTTGCTATAAAACTGAGGTAAACACACATGTGGCGCAAAATAAGTAGTTTTGGTTTAAGTGAGTTTACGAGATACTTGGAAGTTTAATAAAACATATCGTGTGTTTAACCCTTCATATGCCATATTATATACCATTTATATTATTACTAGCTTTTGCCCGCGGCTCCGCCCGCGTGGATGTCGGTTATCGCGTAAAAAAGTAGCCTATGTCCTTCTCCATATCCCAGGCTATATCTCTGCCAAATTTCATGACGATCGGTTCAGCCGTTTAGGCGTGAAAACGTAACATACAGACAGACAGACATACTAATATTATAAATTATTATGGATTATTTATGCCTTTTATTTTTTGCCCTTCATATGTATGTGGAACGTGGATCCACGCGAGACACAATGGTTTTTTAATTGTGTCTGTAATTACGACATACGAGAAGTTAAACCGAGTTTTAAAACACAGTTTTACTGGAAACATCCGATTTTATTATTAATATTTTTAAGCGAAAAACAATTTCTTGCGTATTTTATTTGTTTATTTATTTACATTTCATGTACAATAATGGTACATAGGGGGACTTAATGCCACAAGGCAATCTCTACCAGTCAACCTTTGCGTTAAATATAAAAACAGTGATAGGGTACAAAAATAATGTCTAAAATACTAACTTCTTGATTATGAGAATTTTATACTTTTTTTTCTTTTTTTTTTCTTTTCTAGTAGGAATGTTACCATCATCTAATCAATCTAAATACGCAAACGCAAAACAATTTGTCCACTCTTTCAAGGACCAAAATAATTACAAATTACTTCTTTCCAGAGCATTTCTTCCTCAGTCGCGACTGATTAGTTTCAGAGCCAGCCTCGGCGCCCTTATATGAATTGTGTGAAACATACACAGGCGCCTTTCGTTAGAGAGAGTGCCAAGTATTGTTGCCCCAAGTCTATGAATTATACTTAAGGACTTATACACCCAACTTGCTTACTGAACTACAAAAAAAAAACAACTACATATGTACATGAATTAATTAAAATGTCGATAAACTTGAATTGGCACTTGCCTGGGATATCTTCCGTGATTTATAAAACGTCAAAACAGTGTTTAAAATGTCGTTGTTAAAAACAAAGCCCCATTGTATAAAAAATATGCTCGAGTTTATCACCAGAGAAACAAGCAAAATCGTTAAATTATTTCTACCAAAAAAATGCATTTAAACAAAATTTTATCGACAAAAACTACAATAGAAGAGGTTTTATAAAATCTGTTAAAATTTCAGAAACAAGAATAAAATGTAACAAAATAATTCAACGATAGAAGAATCCAGAAGGAAACTCGTCTAATTCAACCAACCCGCTATCTAATTCGTTTCACAAACAAGAGAGTAATCCGGGTAGTAAACTAGTCTCGTTTGTTACTATCCTTACCAGTTACCAACGTTTTGTAACATTATTCAATTTCGTTACACTACTTGTATGTTTACCATTTTATGTTTACGTAAATTCAAAAAAAGTGGAATATATTTCTATTGTGAAACGGGCATACTTTAAGTTTTTTTTTTTTTTTTCGAAAATTGCTACCAACTGTATTTTCTACTGATTGATATGATATATTCTCTATTTCATTTAGAATCGTGGAGTAATTTTTGATCTTAGGATGAATTTTATCCATTAATTCAAAAGACATTACAACCAGACTAGCATCAAAATCGTCTACCCTTCCCACAACATTGCTCAACCAATAAAAAGCCCCGCATCTCCTAATTCATTTACCTCGCCAGTAATCCTGCAAGTACACTCTCCTCGCTCACTCGCCTCGTTTGTAACGTGCGCCGCCTCCCGTACTAAGGCTTATCTCAGGGCCCGGATAATAGAGCAAAACAGGCAGACGTCTTGAGAAGATGTTCTCGAGAATAATTCGTCCTCCTTAATTTGTTGGCAGTTCTCGTCTTATAGTTGCTGATAATGTTGTTGGATGTTCCTTGATTCATTCGTTTTATGTTGCCTGATAAGATGCTTTGAGGAAAAATTGTGTTGAGTTTTGGTGTGTACAAATAAAAGCGGCCATGTGCATGTCGGTCCACACCATGCATGCATGCATCTTGCATGGGGAACCCCTTTATTTAATTTGTTTATTATTTGCTGTTATAGCTGCCATAGTACCACCCATACACTCCGTGAAAACTTCAAATAATCTACCTACTACTAATCAAAAGATACAGCCCCGTGACAGACAGACGAACAGCGGAGCCTTAGAGTCCCGTTGGCACCCTTTGAGTACGGAAACCTAAAAAGCTTTAGTGATTTAGCACAGTGTTAGGTTTATAGAAGTATGTAATTGTTTTAAGAGCGTCTAAAATAAGTACACTTAGTTGGCTTGAGGAGATATTCTTAGTTGTCTTAAATAAAATCAATCTGCCTAGCCTTTTCCCAACTACGTTGGGGTCGGCTTCCAGTCTAACCAGATGCAGCTGAATACCAGTATTTTACATGGAGCGACTGCCTATCTGACCTCCACAACCCAGTAACTGGGTAACACGATACCCCTTGGTAAGACTGGCTGTCGGACTTTTGGGCTTCTGACGACCCGTAACGACTGTCAAAGATCCACGAATAACAGCCGGGACCAACGGCTTAACATGCTTTCCGAGGCACGGAGGAGTCTCGGTATGTAAAGATGGTCACCCATCCACGGACCAACCCCGGCAAGCGTAGCTTAACCTGGCGGATCGACCCGTGCGGCTGTTATTACGTAGCCACGAGCTCCTCTTAGTTGTCTTAAATAGTGATCCTAAATATAGTCCTAAGAATTATTAAAGAGATTTTTTTTTACTATATCCTAATTAAATATTCCACTTTTAAACTCTCAATAAGCAACACACTACTACATTATCCTTCAAGGAAAGTCACAACCCCTTTTTCAGTTGGCCATCTACCTAAACATGAAAGCATTTATGAAACACACAACTTGACATCCTCTTAGTAAAGTTTCCCGGAATCTTTAGGATCACGACCGCGGTACTTACTTTAACAACAATCCATTAACGACCCATAAAGTGGGAGACAGGTAAGTATAGTCTACCTGACTTCGATGTTAATAATTATGCACGTAATTTAAACTTATCCATGATTTAAATATACAGGTATTGTGAAGGAGTCAAGAACCACAATCAATTTTTTTTTTTTTTTTCTTTGCAACAAGCAGTAGTTGAATTTAACTTTTAATACATTTCTTGGGTTAATAATACTGTATACGAGTATTATTGATTTAGTGGATTTTTTTTACATATATTCCCTATTCGCCATTGACAGCCCCTTTATTTGGTGACAGTAACTGACGGTTTTCGTATCATGGACAAGCAGTTGATTGTAGCTATATTTATAAACTAGCTGCGCCCCGCGGTTTTACCCGCGAACACTACATTCTTCCGGGATAAAAAATAGTAAGTAAATCCAGGGTGTCAGCTACGTTCATACCAAATTTTATCAAAATTGGTCAAGCCGTTTGAGCGTGAAGAAGAGACAAACATACACACACACAAACTTTCGCCTTTATCATATTAGTGTGATTGAAAAACCGGAGTTCTCCCCGATCCTTAAATCATATGAGTTTATAATAGAATATTGTAATACCCGATAGGTTTGAAAACGAAGTTTATATTTCCTGTATACATAACCTTCAAACGAATTATAACCAGAATCCATCCAATTCTGGTTATAATTCGTTTGAAGAGATGATAAATATCGGTATCACTATGTTTTATGTTTAAAGCCAATTTTGCTTTTGATAATATTTTAAAACTTTGATTACCTCGCGAAACATTAAACTTGTTTCTTTTGTTTTTACCCGACTGCGCCAGAAGGTTAATGTTAATGTTTTAGTATGTAGGTACATATTGTATGTATGTCTATTTCTTTGGCATGCTCTGTAGCCTAAACGGCTTGATGGATTTTAATATATGAGGTGTCGTTAGATTCGTCTTAACTGTGCAAGTAAAATAGGCTATATATTATTTATATATTGCAGCTGCAATTACAAAAAAAAGAGAAGGCAAAGTTTTTTTTTTTTTAAATAAATTACAACAATATTGGAACCAATTAAATGCCAGTAATGAGAAAATTCCAAATATATATATATACTAGCTTCTGCCCGCGACTTCGTCCGCGTTAAATTTCTTGTTCTCCCGACCCACCCCGTCGCAACACATTGCCTGCCCGTGATTTTACTACGTTTTCGCATAAACTTTCATTTAAAAAAAATGGTGTTCTAGTTAAAAGGAATGTAATTCTTCCTCAAGAATTGGGCTGTAAAATGCAAAAAGATTTTTTCAAATCCAACTCGCAGTTCCAGAGATTAGCGCGTTCAAAAAACAAAAAACCGGCCAAGTGCGAGTCGGACTCGCGCACGAAGGGTTCCGTACCATCTATACAAATCCTTATCCTTACTAATATTATAAATGTGAAAGTAACTCTGTCTGTCTGTCTATTTGTCTGTATATTATAAATATGAAAGTAGCTCTGTCTGTATGTCTGTCTGTCTGTCTGTATATTACGTTTTCACGACTAAACCGCTGAACCGATCGACCTGGGATATAGAGAAGGACATAGGCTACTTTTTTACGCGATAACCGACATCCACGCGGTCAGAGCAAAAAAAACGGCAAAAAAATCATGTCCGTTGTATGGGAGCCCCCTTAAATATTTTTTTTCTGTTTTTTAGTATTTGTTGTTATAGCGGCAACAGAAATACATCATATGTGAAAATGTCAACTGTTTAACTATCACGGTTCATGAGATACAGCCTGGTGATAGACGGACAGACAGACGGACAGCGAAGTTTTAGTAATAGGGTCCCATTTTACCCTTTGGGTACGGAACCCTAAAAATTAACTCTTCAGCTTTAGAATAGACTACCTCGCAGAGTTGATCATTATTTTGCTGCGGAGTTATTATAAAACAGTTATATCTCCTAAGATATTCATTAAAATTAATGATGTAAAGGCAACTTTGTTCAAAATTTTATACTTGTGATGAATAACGTATTTATTTGGATAAGGATTAATACCATGTTTATGAAAACTCCTTCGCAAATAATGCATTAATTTCGAACAAATATGATTACCTTAAAAAAGGTTATAGTGAGTCAATCTTAAAATATAGACATATGCAGTCGCGGACTTTTTTTTGGAAATTTAAAGAGGAACAATTCCATTTTACATGATATTTGCGTAACTTAAACCGTTTACGCAGCGCACGCAACGGAAGCTCTCAAAAAGGAATAATTATTCCCTTTTTTGCAACATTTTTCATTTATGCTCCGCTCCTTTTGGTTGTAGCGTGATGGTATATAGCCTATAATATTCCTCAATAAAAGAACTATCCAACACAAAAAGAATTTTTCAATTCCAACCAGTAGTTCCTGAGATTAGCGCGTTCAAACAAACAAACAAACAAAGAAACAAACAAACTCTTCAGCTTTATATATTAGTATAGATATAAGATATATATATATATATATATATATATATATTTGGAATTTTCTCATGTCCTAGAACCGAGAATTCGAAGACAAGCGACATCCGACTTCCTCTCACAGAGAGAAAGCCTGTGTCCCAGCAGTGAGATCATAGGCTGATTATGAGTGTATTATGTAATGACTAACCTAAAAGAGGAGCTCGGGTCGATAGTACCGGTTAAGCTACGCTTGCCGGGATTGGTCCGTGGATGGGTGACCATCTTTACATACCGAGACTCCGCTGTGCCTCGAAAAGCACGTTAAGCCATTGGTCCTGGCTGTCATTCGTGTATCTTTGACAGTCTTTACGGGTCGTCAGAAGCCCGAAAGTCTGACAACCAGTCTTACCAAAGGGTATTGTATTACCCAGTAACTGGGCAGTGAAGGTCAGATAGGCAGTCTCTCCATGTAAAATACTGGTATTCAGCTGGATCCAATTAGATTGGAAGCCGACCTAGGGCTAGGCAGATTATTATGTAAGGACTAACCTCACCTTACTGACAAAAGACTTCATAAAACAACGTCCACGTGCCATATAAATTCAATACTCATAAAAACTAGTTTACAGAGTGTCCTTCACATATATCACGGAACCCTAATTAGAACGTTACACCACCGCCACGGTAACCGTCCCTCTAGGGAACCGGTACCAACGTGTGAATTACATAAAACAATGAACTAGACAAATTTATGGCGTATAGGAGCTATAAAGCGTCTCCTATAATAATGTGTCGGCAGGTACTTGATATATTTGTTTGTATTCTGATCCCACGTCGGAAACTGGAGGTTGGCTAATATTGCGTTATGTATCACCCCTTTTGTGCCATTCATCCATTTTATGTGGTTAATGTATGTATATTAACCACATAAAATGGCATAATAAAACAAAACATTATTTCCAAAAATACATGTTTTTGTAAATAATGTTTTGTTTTATTATTAATTACCCTTTTGTTTGTGAAAATAGGCCTAAAATTACAAGCTGCATTTACAAAAATATATGTAAAATAACGAAATTTTAATTACTCTATAATATAATACGGTCTACTTTCTTTTTATCGCAATAATCAATGATAAAGAATAAACAAATAATAATATTTTTGTGAATTCACGTTAATTTGCGTCAATTGTGCCGCTTTGATGACGTCAATCACAATACATGACGCCAGTGGAACCAGCCAGCTAGATAAAAATATAATTTATCACTGAACGCCTATAATCCTGATTCTATTTTAAGAAATCTTGGCTATAATATATTTGTTTTTGTAAAAACTCTACGTTAGACCTTTGTTGGGTAGGTATACTCAAAATATAAACGTGATTAAAAACGCATACAACAACACAGATAACGACCTATATTCCAAATTGTAGCTGTATTCCAAGTGCCTTTCATTGCACTCAGAATTCCAACTTAGAGCTCAATTAAAGCGATACATAGTGGCAACACAAACAGTATTAGTTAAAGTGTCTATACAATAAAAATAACCATAGGGTATCCCTTAAATATTTCGTTGAAAATATATAGGTATAAAGAAACAAAATAACAAATTCTAAAACTTTTTACCGAAACTTTGCCTACATCACTAAACTTTTTACCGAAACTCATCTTATACGTATGTTTACATACCCTATCTTTACACTTCAGAGTAAGTAAGTAATCGTGTAATGTTGTAGAAAAAAGTGATACAAGAAAATATTCGTCGACATTAAGCTAAGGATAAAACAAAATGGTGTTATAACATGATGTTATAAGTGCTGGTAAAACTGTCATACTCGTTATTTATCATTTAAGATTAATATGGAAAATATCCCGCTACCTACTTTAACTGTAACTCATCATTTTCCAACGGCATGAAAAATACAAATAAAAACACTAATGGAAAATCTCCTCCATTTTGGAAAACAGTCCTTTAATAGAAATAAATATGTATTTCCCAGGTGACACAATTACAAACATAGGTATATGAGTGAATAACATATGTTAACACGTACCGGTACCTACAGCTATTTTACACAATTAATATTGCCAGTTAGCTCCAAACAAAACAATACACGAACCATCGACCCATTTTTATAAAATCAACAAGATTCTTTTCTGAAGAACATCAAAAATTCACATAGTTTAAAAAAAAAATCCTATTAAAAATCGTCTTCCAAAACGTGCAAACTTTAACTCTCCCAGGATTGACATTAGAAGGTGTGGCGCCATCTTGATATCGCCGGGACACGTCAAAATGGCGGATGTTCAAGATTTTCCGCTGAGCACCGAGCTTCCGACTACACGGCTGTGCTTGTATCGTGGACAATGTATTTTAGTTTAATGTTGTTTAACTCTCGTGTTTCTCTTCACAAAGATTTAAGTAAACTGGAGTTTAGTACGGATTAACTGTTTTTGATAAGGTGCAATATTTTACACTGCCTTTATTTTCATTATCGGACGTTAAAAGCGAAAAGAACCCTGTTTTATCACATTTACAGAATGTTTTTTAGACTGTGTATGATGACCCTTTTTCCAAGTCACAACAAATTATCTCAGAAGAAAAAATGCTATAATGAACACCCTTGACACTTTCATGTATACTCTGAGTTTTTATTTGCTGGACTTAAATGAAATTTGGTATCGACATAAGAATAATCTAGCTACCGAATGTCTCTGACCAAGGACCACTGAATCATTATGTGCAGGAAGGCTTTCGCTTTTGTCGTGTTGTCTCTATTATATTAATTATTTATCGTGTTATTTTAAACAAACCGGCCAAGTGCGTGTCGGACCACGCACAATGAAGGATTCTGTAGTTGGTATGAATTTATCCCAAGCACAAACTCATCATTGTAGTTGAAAAACATGTTCTTCGATACGGAATGTATGGGAGAACATGTTTTTCAACTGTAAATATAAGTTGATCGACTATTACTAACTTGTAAAGCCTACTTAGCTGTAATAGTTTTACTTTTAACTTCATTATATATACCACTGCTGTGAATTTTTCCACATATCCAAGTGCAACCATTTAGCTGGCAGAGGGGGAACACTTGACTCTAACAAAAATTTGCACTTTAAAACTTAATATTATGCCAAAGGATCCCTGAATCGAAAAATTATTTTCAAAGACACGCAATATTGTGTGTAGTATAGTAGTGTATGTAAGTATATTCTCTTATTGTATGTTTATAAATATTTATATTAGTGTATAGCTATTTTAATTTTATGAATATTTGTAATTTTATTTTTTCTCTTCTACACTTACACACGTCTAAATCTCTATATCTACTTTCCTATCGCAAGTATGCTGGAAGAGATTTCATTAGAAATAAGCATCACCTTTGTACGTATTTTTTCTGTTCCTTTCTTCTTGTCTGTTTATAGGTATATACATAAGTTGTTAAATAAATAAAATAAAAAATAAATATTTTTGAAGGGCCTATCCAACGATACCCCACAACATGGGATTGTTGAGAGAAAATATACCCTAAAAAAACTTGTATGTAGGTACCACTTTGTCGGCGTGATTAATATGTACAACCATGCCAAATTACAGCTTTCTAGTACTAAGAGCAGACTCTTAGTACTAGAAAGCTAGCTCGCGAACTTTTACTTTGAATGATAACTTAGCTCAGAAGCTAACTTATCATTTAAAGTAAAAGTTCGCGAGCACATTCGTAAGAAGCTGCCAGTATCATCACAACGTTAATGTTTTCCCATGGTTTGTCTTATTTGTTTTAGTATATTCGTGTATTTATGTATGTTTATTTGTGCTTGTATTTATATAGAAATTGGAAATTTAGTATATATATTATATTTATAGTTTGTAAGTATCTTTATAGCTATTCCTAGATTTTTCGTAATTGCATCTACCACTGTTTGTCTCTGCTTCACCCAAAGGTTGACTGGTAGAAAATGCCTATGGCATTAAGTCCGCCTCTGTACATTTCTGTGCTTGAAGTATAAATAAACAAATAATAAGCCCCGGACAGACAGACAGACGGATATGGCGAAATAATAAGGCTTCCTAGTTAACTACGTAACGTCATTTTGGTCTAGCAAATTAAAATATGGTTTTATGATAATACACTATCTTCAAATTAGAAACATAATTCACATTTACTTGCACCTAAAAAGTCAATAAAAGTACCTAACCCTATATTCCACGAGTCCCTACAACCCTCAAGGGAAGACTGGTCTACTCTAGCTTGCCACACATTGAAAACCTATTTTACCGTTGCGCAATTTAAAGTTTACGATGAAAAGACTGTCCCTTGCGGTCTCCATCCACGTGTAGCTAAGAATAATACAGTGGATGGTGAGATTGCAATAGTGCATATACAGACAGTGTTTATTTTTTCAAAGTCAAATCATTTATTTCAAATACGAGTAGGCACATAAAAGGCACTTTTGAACGTCAAAATTTACAAAAATAATTAATTGATTCTAGTTGCCCCTTCCAAAAGGTAGTTATGTATGGAGAAGAATGGGCAAGAAACTCCATACTTACTCTTTTAAAATGTTAACAATATTTGTATACATTCATTATTAATTATATGTGAAGACAATGCACTTACCTAGAATAAAATTACAATACCACAATAGGTAAAAATAATGAAAAGGGCAGCAATGACAGACAAATTAATTATGCGTTACATACATGATAAAGATAAAGATAAATTTATTTGTTCAAACATGTGTAATGCATGAATATGCACATATAGATGGAAAATATTAAGTAAGACCAACATGTTTTGCCTCACTTGGCGTACAAAATGTTTATATGATATTAATTAAATTGGCAATTATAAATTAATTATTAATGTCAGTTTCACACATAAAATTAGAGTTGGTGCAAAATATGGCAATGGTAGTGGCATGGTATGGTATGGTATGGCTCACATATTTACAAACATTGTAAAAGTAGATGATTTCCCTAAAATTTTAACATTTAATATGTATTTTTTTTTTATATGTTCACCTATGTCAGTGTGTGAGTATATTAATCACAGAAAATAAAATGAATATCATAAAAAATATAAATTGTACAATTAAATTAGCAACCAGGTTGATTTTGTCTTTTGTCCTTAAACTAAAGCTTGATGAAATCTCTAATCGGAAAATCTGTTGTAAAATTACATAATATAAGCTGTTGTGATTCGATGACCAAAATATCAATTTCTAATATGAATTGGCATCATAATGTAAAACAGTTTAAGCTAAATTGATTTTAGAAACTACTAGTAAGTTCGGGATAAATTCACGAAATAAACATAGAAACAGTTGGACGCAAGACAAAATTAATAAGTACTTTTATTTATTTATTTTATTATTTATGTACACAAAGTTAAATAGGTACATAGAGATACGACATAATTATAATTTCAGTACAAAGGTATTGCTTATTTCTTAAGAAATTTCTTCCAGCAGACCTGCGCCATGAGAAATGAAAAAGAAATATAGACAATAGTGTGTGAGAACATGAAGAGAACAATATGAATATGCGAAGTCTTAAACAAAAATACTAAATATAGCATATACATAAAAAAAGCAAAAAAATATAAATACATAATATCTATTTGTACCACTTTGTTGTAAGGACAGATGCATGCAAATTCAAATTCAAATCTTTAATGCATGTGTTTCACAAGGTCTTAATAGTAATTATAAAGTTCACATGTCGGGCACAATAATGTAATAAAATATGAAAAGTAGCATGTTTCAAAATAAATATAGTAAATAGGAATTAAATTATTGTCATCATTATAAAATCTAATCTAATTTCAATAAATAATACCACATATAAATATGTGATGTTATATTATAATTACGTCTTTACTTTATTTGGTAATTGTTTGACCCTTTTTCTACCGTATGCAAAATAGGCACTTGGACGTAGAGTTGCGGATAACAGCCCGTTGTACATTACAATACAACCCTTTTTCTAAGGCAGAGCTTACCACGTCTTACTTTTAGTTCAAATGTTGTGTCTCTAATTGTATTGAAGTAATTCTTTTTTAGGGTTCCGTACCTCTAAGCAAAAACGGAACCTTATAGGATCACTCGTGTGTCTTTCTATCTAACCATCTGTCACAGCCGATTTGCAAACTGTACCGTGTTACATATCAAATGATAAGACTTGATAAGTGGATCTGAAATATTTTTAATATTTATTTTTAATTTTTTTTTATTTATTAAATAAAATAGATGAAATTTGACCATTCCGCCCTGATCTCCAAAACAACTGAGCCAATTTTTTTTTTTTAACGAAGTCTGTGGTCTTAAAATAACATGGTACATCACTCAATACTGTGTGTACAAACTTACATTTGCAGTTGGAAAATATGGCGGAACATTAACAAAAAAGAAAGAAAGAATATGTTTTAAACTACTACCATGTAAAGTTTGTTCTTGGGATTAATTCATCCCAACTACGGAATCCTTCATTACGTGTTCCAACACGCACTTGGCCGGGTTTGTTCCAAAAAGAAATTATTTTTCTATTTCGTAAAAAACCTGATATTTTACTGTGCTTCATAAATTTTTTCTCACATTCGATTCCTCTGTTTACCGCACTAAAGTGCCTCACGATCGAAGCACACTTCATTATCCAGTGAAGCCATTAGGTGTATGACAATAATTAATGCGTTCCGGATACAAGCCGCTATTTTACAGCACTATTTAGATTTCAGATCATAACTTAGTGCTCAAAAAAAGTATTGTGTGAGCAATTCATTTATCAAGCAAACGACTTCTTAGAAAAACTTGTTTTTTTGTCCAATGTTTATTTACGACTAGCTCGCGACTTCATCCCCGTGATTTATTTTTCCCCCGACCCACTGCGTCACATCGCATCGCCCGCCCACGTTACTAATTCGTTTTCGCTTAGCATTCTTTCTTCTTGCTCGGCTAATAAGGGTCGTAGCGGATATTGCAGGATATAAACCTTGCTCAAGAATTGGACTACCAATGCAAGAAAAAAAATTGTTGATCCAGAGATTAGCGCGTTTAAACAAAAAACAAACTCTTCAGATTTATTATATTAGTACTTAGTACACTGAAAAAAATATTAAGCCTAACTACTTCGGCTATTTCAGGAACAATCAAAGTTTGACAAGACTTTATAAAAGTTAACTTGATTTAATAAAAGTGATACACAACAGCCAGCACAGGTTTTGGTTACATGTTGCGTAAAGTTATGTGGTCACTTTTTTGTGTTACATGTTGACGAAAGTTTGGTTATGTATAATTAATATTTTTTTCATTGTATATACTAACTGCTGGCCGCGGCTTCGTCCGCGTTACTTTTTCTTAAATAAAAATAGCCTTAGTTACTCTTTATAACATCAGCTGGCAATGAAAGTCTCGTCAAAATCGGTCCAGCAATTCCAGAGATTATCCGGGACAAACAGACAGAGACAGACAAAAATAAATATTTTTTGTTATACGTACCGTATATACTTTGGAAGGGGCTTGTGGTTAAGTAATAATAGCCACACGGGTCGATCGATCAGGTTAAGCTACGCTTGCCGTGGTTGGTCCGTGGATGGGTGACCATCTTTACATACCAAGACCCATCCGTGCATCGGAAAGCACGTTAAGCCGTTGGTCCCGGCTGCCATTTGTAGATGTTTGAAGTCTTGACGGGTAGTCAGAAGCCCAAAAGTCTGACAACCAGTCTAACCAAGTGGTATCGTATTACCCAGTAACTGGGTTGTGGAGGTCAGATAGGCAGTCGCTCCATGTAAAATACTGGTATTCAGCCGATCTGGTTAGACTGGAAGCCGACCCCAACATAGTTGGGAAAAAGCTAGGCAGATGATGATCGTATATAGGCGCTTTCATATGCATTTAGTAAAATGCTGTATTTTGACATCACAAACAGACACTTCAATTTTATTTATTTGTATAGATTGGCAAGTTGGGAGCAAGTTTATTGCCCATCTCTGATTACCAAGGTGCATCAAAAGACTCCACAACTGACATAAAAAGTACCTAAGCAGCGTTGCTGTATCTCCGTTTGTAGTGTACGAGTGCCGTTGTAATAACAAGGACATGAGACACTTTTGCTTTGTCTCTTGGCTGCTAACACACCTGCGATGCCTCTGGTATATTAAATGTCACGAGCACAGATATAGATAGACCTAGATAACGCAAGAGCAACTACTTCGCGTGCCCAGCTTACGTACAAAAATCGTAAGTTACTACTACTCCGTCTTGTTATTCTGTCACAAAATCGATTAATTAATCTATTTAAACGATTCTTAATAATTCTTTAATGTACACAATTACTCAATAAATAGTATTCGTACAGGATACGAACTTTCCATCACTAAATAGTGCTTGTGACGTCATAGTAGGTAGTCAAAAAATGGCATGTTTGGTTTTCATACAGATCGTGATACTTGCGTTATCTAGGTCCATCTATATCTATGGTCACGAGCATCACAAGAATAGGTCATGCTCAAACATAAAATTGCTAGTGGAAAATATGCTGACTGGAAAATATTTCCATGTCAGAAAATTTGTTCGTTGGGCGGACCACCCAGTCTCTGTCAAAAGTTCCCTATTTTTATTGGATACATGGTGGCAGGAACATCGACGCGCAAACTGTAACCATGAATTCCGAACATGATTCTAGATTGGCGTAGAAATATTTCGTCGGTTATTTAAAAAAAACTGCTGTTTCATAGAAAAGTGCAAACGCGGTCAAAATAAACTGATTTTAAATAAAAAAAGAGCGAAAGTCTGACAACCAGTCTGACCAAGGGGTATCGTATTACCCAGTTACTGGGTTTTGGAGGTCAGATAGGCAGTTGCTCCATGTAAAATACTGGTATTCAGCTGCATGCGGTTAGACTGGAAGTTGACCCCAATATAATTGAAAAAAGGCAAATAATGAAGATATTGCACTTTTGTATCAAACAGCTATAATTTTTACAGTAAAAAAGAAAGCCCTCTATCGCATATTTACAACCCTCGGCTGCGGCTCGGGTCACAAATACCTGCGATTTCGGGCTTTCTTTCTTTTACAGCCCTTGGTAAGTAATGTACTATTACGCTGCAGTTTGTGCGACATGTCCATTCCACCATGTTTTCTAAGTACTAGAAGAAGGATATTCTTCTAGTACCAAGAAAACAAAGTCACATACTAATATTTGGCCAGCCAAGCGAATCACGACATCTCCACTTTACGACTAACCTAACCTCAAACTATGTCAGTTATAAAAAGGGCATTATGAACTATTATGAGGCTTCGTTGTTTAATAATTCAAAAGTTTGGCCTGAATAACTGGGTCGTATTAGTTGCGAATTATGTTCCGAATGAGAAATAAACATTGGCTAATAAGAATGGTTGGAAATCCTTGAAACGTAGTTAGATGAAGTAGTTACTTAGGGAAAAGTTTTTATTGATATGATTAATTTAAGAGGCTACCGAGCGCACAGTGGCGCCCTCATCGTTATTTCGGTGATTTCTTTTATTTTAGAATGAAAATTGCAGAAAATAACCTCGTCAAGTTGTGCTTCACAAGACTATACGTTATTATTACTACAAACAGTAGTTTTAAATTGTTGTTTTATTGTAATCATTAAAACGGAAAAAAGTGGCCACTGAGCTCCGTTTTAATGATTACAATAAAAGACAACAATTTAAAACTACTGTTTGTAGTAATAATAACATATAGTCTTGTTGTAATTAATGGTCTAGGCTCGACGTGAAAGAAGAATATAGCGAATACGAATAAATAAACTTTAATAGCAAAATAACAGAGAAATTTAATACATTAGGTTTTCAACGACGATGACAGAACAAGACATGTGGAAAAACAAAAAGACTGCTAAAAGAAAATAAAAATATTTGACAATTAGAAATAAGGTCAATAGCTAAAGTTCTTACGCTAGTTGCGTCGCTTACACTTGTGAAGCACAACTTGATGAGCTTATTTTCTGCATTTTCATTCTAAAATAAAAGAAATCACCGAAATAACGATGAGGGCGCCACTGTGCGCTCGATGCAGTCTTAAGAAGGATTATGTTATATCGTGTAAAACAAAAAAATAACTGATATAAGTACTGCTAACCACGTGTCAAATTATTTGACGGTTTGACAATCCGTTATCTATGAAATATTGTATAGATTAGATCAGTAACAGCTTTGTTGTGCCTATCGCATTTTCTTCTCTAGTCTTTCATGCAAAATCTTAAATAATTTTTGTGTATACTTTTTGGACTCTAAAAACAAAAGACAGTCTCCTAAATTCCTCAGCACTATGCGAAATAGTTCTTCACTAAAATTCAAAATTGTTATTTCCACTAGTCAGACATTCGCTTCGCTTGCACTCCTAGTACGATCCACTAAACAAAACGTCAGCATTCTAAACCCAAATATTATTTCAAAGCGATACAAAGACATCGAAGTTCAAGATAAAAACGAAGGAAAACAAAACAAAAATGACAAATACCCGGACCGTTATCCGTACAAGTAAGCTGTACGACAGAGTAGGGAAATGCAGAAAGACAACGCATACAATCTCACTCAAATGAGATAAAAGAGTGTCCATGGAGTTTCTTGCCCGTTCTTCTCCATAGGTACTTACGCTTTGGAATGGGCATTTAGCTTCATTTTTCTTACTGACCGACTCCTTGACAATTCAAAAGTGCCTGTAAATGGACAATTGCAATAAATGATTTGAGTTTGATAAGAAAATCAGCTTAAATACAAGCTCACTTCCACCTTCGACCTTATCATAACTTACCCTCAGGTGAGATGAAGGCCAGGAGAAAAATGGAAACTTCGTCTAGACCATGTGAATACGGTTTCGCAAATCGATGAGTTTTATTTGATTAATTAGGAATTGATTGATTGATTGAATTCATTTTCAATAATAGTTACTCCTTATAGCATCAGCTATCTGCCAGTGAAAGTCCCGTTAAAATCGGTCCAGCCGTTTCGGAGATTAGCCGGAACACACAGACAGACCGACAAAGGTTTTTTTTTTAAATAAAAACTTTTTTTTTTTTTTTGTTATAGTTACCGCATACACTTTCATAAACATTTAGTTAAAAGCTTGTATTTTGACATTACAAACAGATACTTAAATTTTATTTATTTATATAGACAAGAGAACTTGAAAAGAAAACCAAATTGTTGTAAACTACCAGAAATGCCTACATACTCATAAAAAATAACTATCGCTTATTTTGAGAACCACTTCTACTCTGAAGTCGGTAAAACATAACTGCAATTATGCATGTGTATGTAGGAAATTTCTGCCGCTACAGTCGTAGTTTTGATTTTATTTTTAATGTTTACCAGCTTTTGCCCGCGGCTCCGCTCGCGTGGATATCGGTTATTGCGTAAAAAAGTAGCCTATGTCCTTCTCCATATCCCAGACTATAACTCTACCAAACATGACGATCGGTTCAATAGTTTAGGCGAGAAAACGTAACAGACAGACAGAGTTACTTTCACATTTATAATATTAGTATGGATTAACTAAAGATTAAAACAAAGTATAAACAGAAACATCACAAAAACTGCAATAGATTTTTCCGGATGTTGAAACACTTTCTGCCGTCTTTGATTTCTATGTTTACGGGACTAAAAGAATAGCCCTTCTGCCCGTTTCTGTGGCCGGTCGCAATCTTCGCTCTGCGGAATCCCCCGGGAAATCGCGATAACTAGTGAAAGTGGGGTGTTACATCGAAATCTCGGGCGTTGGATCTCACAAGCATTACAGACAGGTGCGCTCCCTGGCCGAATTAATGACCCGAGTTCCAACTGAGGTATAAAAAATGTTTCCTCACAAGCAAACGGGAAGAACAGTTTATTTTGTGAGTTACGAGTTTTTAAAGACATGCGGATTAGTTGGTTTGGAGTTTTATTGGTTTTGTTGACGGCTGAAGTTTTTGTGCTATAAAGTGTTATCGCTGAATAATGGTCGGACTGTCTTTCGAGGATAATAAACGACTTTAACTCGGTTTAAGATCTGTGAGAAAACGGACTACGTAGCAGCTACGGCGTAGCTATCTTCAATGCTACGGGTGCTACGCTTTCGTAGTAGATCAGCTACGGTTGTAGTTTCACTTATTAATAAGTAAATGTTTCGAAGTTATTTTCGTGTTTGGATGAAATACAAATAGCCGACATGTTCATTAATATTATAGTTTCATACATTATGTATATCATGACTGCGCTTTTGTAAAAAATCCCGCGGTTCTAGGATCTACAAATTTCGGTTTCTGATATATGTTTCTAGTACATTTACTTACTTTCAAATGTTGGTAAAAATCCCAATTTTAAATAAATATGCATCAAATTAGTTATGCAATCCAAGTATTCGTTTTTTTTTTTTTTTTAATAAATTTTATTTTAGAAGTCTCATACTACATATACACTCGACTAGTTATGCATTCCCGTTGTTCCTGGCGACACGGGTTTTCTTTTTACAATAAAATATTTTAGGAAGCTGCTTCCATACTTTCATAGCTCAAAATTAACTCAAGGTAAATATGCATCCGAATATCCGATCTCTAATCATGAGCCAAAAATAGTCTCTGTGTATAAATAATCACACTTATTGACACACCATTCCATAAAGTATTAAAGGTTAAAAGTCGAGTACTAAATAGACATAAATAACTATCGAAATCCATCCAGCCGTTTGGAAGATCGAGGTAATAAAGAAATTTACAAACAAACATACATACAAGATACTTGCGAAAATGAAGGGCCATTCATATTTCTTGCGATACTAAACACCAGAAAGTATCAAAGAAGGCTGTATATCAAAAAGTTAAGCCTACTGGCTCTGAAACATCGTAACTTCGGCCTGTCATTGTACAAGTTCTGGGCCTAGATATTTTGTACAGACCAACTTTGAGATCTTCGTAACAAAAAAATATTGAGAACATAAAATAGGTTTTTATTTTGGTAGGAAATAGACATGAAAAGTGCTCACTTTTGCTTTGAAATTCCATTGTTTATAAAGTAAAAATTCTTGTGTGACCACTCACACAAGAATTTTTACTTTACCCACGTAAAGAGAATAATCATAGGTGTATGTATGTGTCTGACAATTCAGCAAAAAATAAAATGCGATGATTTGAGTTTTTATACGGATTTTGGATTACTAAAACAATATGGATCAAAGGAATCTGAATTATGCTAACCTATGCTCCATTTAAAAAAAGATTAAAAATTTAAATAAACCTTTTTTACAGTCCATACAACCGATTTTGACTTCTATTGCGTTGGTAGCATGACAAATGGCAGCTGCAGTAATCAGTTGGTATTGCAACCACTTTTTTGCTTTTAATGCCATCCTTATGCCTGCCGAATAGAAGTCAAAATCGGTAGAATGGACTGCAAAAAAAGGTTTATTTAAATTTCTGATCTTCTTTCAAATGGAGTATTTAAGATTTTAATACAATTTAGAAACTTTTTATCAACAAAAATTACCCAATCCAGACCATAACATTGAAATAATTTACAGGTAAAACCAGATAAAAAGTGAGCAAGCCAAAAATACTGAACGCGTAATCTTTAAAAACGAGTTGGCGTTTCTTTACATAAACGAGCTAAACAAATGGGATCCAAAGCTGTGGGCTTTAGACCCTAAAGACCCTTAGGGTCTGTACACAGTTTGGGGCGAACGTGGACGAACTTTGGTCTTTGATAAATTACTGGCTACTGCGGCTATAAGAGAAAAAAACTATAGCGAAAATACAATAATACAAAATGATGTACGGTACTTTTTTGTAACATAAAAAACGTAAATGCTATATTTTTATACATTAACAATTAATTAGATGTAACTCTGCTGTATTCCTTTGTTCAAACACAAAGCATTTATTTCAAATAAACCAATTACAGGCACTTTTACAAGGGATCTGTCACTCAGAAAGATGAAGCTAGTTGCCCATTCCAAAGCGTAGTAGGTTCCTATGGAGAAGAACGGGCAAGAAACTCCACGGAGACTCTTTTAAAACAAAATATTGGTTTCATCATTCATGTTGATATTATACATGTGAGAACAATGTAGAAAGACGTGCACGTTAAAAGCGTCCGTAATAAAAAGATAAAATTAAAAAACCATTCAAAAATTATACTCCATTTATTATAACATTAGACAAATAACTGTTCTCACCCTTTCGTTATTTCTATGTAAACGTTTAATAAACTCCGTTATTTTAAGATAAATACCAAGCACTGTCATCTGTTTACCATTTACATTAAAAAAATTACTCTAAAATGCAGTAATTTCAACAATATTAGCTTTAGTAAATGGAGTATAAATAATTTTAAATACGCCGTGGCAGCTAAGAGATGACAATGATATTTATTGTATACCGACTTCAAAAAGGAGTAGGTTCTCAATTCGTCTATATATATTTTTATGTTCGTCTATATATATTTGGTCATAACTTCATGAAATATGCAAGATATTATTTGGTTTTACAATATTTATTGTTTCCTAACAAATTACTCATTGAAACGGTGACCAAAAAAGGCTCAACCTGTGCTATGTCATGTTTTTAATTAGTTTATTAACTCGATTTGAACTAGTTTTTAACCAAAGTGTACACACACCCTACGGGCTGTTTCAATTCTCGTTTTTTTTTTTTTTCCACGAACAAACAGATAAAATTAATTGTTACGCTCATTTGCATATTAACCTTATTTGTTCGCCGAGATGCTGTGGAAATAAGATTTTGTAAGTAATAAATCTGTGCCTCTCTTAAATTGCAGCTAAATATTTCTAGATTTTTATTTAGTCAAGGTTTTTAGTTAAATCCAGGATGGCTTTATATAATTACTTAGTGAAAACTTAAGGAATTCTTTGCAGATTTATACCTGAGAATTCGTCTTCAGTTACATCCTCTTGATATATATATCATTTCTTTCTTGAAGTGATATATCAAAAGGATTTTACTTCTTAGGTTCTTTCTAAAAACGAAATTTGATTATAGATTGTTCTTACTGAAAGGAAAAAAAGGTACAGTTTACTAAGCATCTCTTACATTACATAAACCATATAGAAATCTGGAAATTCGATTAGTGTTTGAAATTCCCAGCAATTAATAAAGCCATGCTATCCACTACACACCTAGTTTATGTAAAATGCCAATAAATCATTCATACAAACATACCTCACGCCATCTTCCCATGGAGCAAGGCAGAAACTATAGAACGCCATCTTCTACGATCCTTACATACTTCGTTTACATTCATACATCTGGTCATACATGCACGCCGGCTGCGAGTGCTGCGCACCTGACCTTTCTGAAAAACATCACCAATTAGGTCACTATAAGTCCTCCTAGGGCGTTTCCACTCACATCTCCGACGGAAGGCGACTTTAATTCATCCTCTCAACATGACTAAACCATCTAAGCATACTCTTTTCAATTTTTGTCACTACATCTTCTTTTAAACCACACCGTTGCCGTATCACATCATTTTTCAGCCTATCATTAACAGTCACGCCATACATGCTACGCAAGGAACGCATATCCACAGCATATATTCTAGTTTCATGCTTCTTTTGCCACACCCAACATTTACTTCCATACATAAGCGTAGGCACCAGCACACTATTGTGAATAGCCAGTCAAACCTTTTTTAGCATCGACTGGTTGGCCACAATTGCATGTACCATCATTCACTTTATTCCCCGAATTTACTCTCCTTTCTACATCTTTATCAATCTTTCCATCCCTTGTAAACTCGAATAGACTCCCCAAATATAAAAACTCACTTACTCCACACTCTTATCATTTATTTCGACATCACACACAGATACATCCTCTTCTCTTCCGAACACCATGTCCTTCGTCTAATTTATATTCATCCCTTTCATCTTATATTTTTATGCTTTATTATATGCTTTATTATGCTTCACCCATCTCAGTCACCATGTCTTGCAACTGTTCTGCTGACGATGCAAGTTGAACTTGATCATCTGCGTAGAGAAGGCATTTGACAGGCAACTCATCATTTCAGCCATAAGACGTCCACTGCAGGACATAGGCCTCCCCCAATTGCCATAATACCATAACCATAATCGCCACGCTTGGCAGGTGGGTTGGCGATCGCAGTATGGTGTTAAAAATGCATAGAGAACGCTGCTGCCCATTCTCTAGTAAGTCCCTTAGTCGCCTTTTACGACACCCACGGGAGGAAATGGGGTAGTGCTATTGTTTACGTCCGGCACCACACGGTACACAGGTAACTCATTCATCCTCAATCCGTACTCACCCGCTTTCAAATCTATCAGACAACTATCCATGTACAAGTAGAACAGCCACAGTGACGCTACACAACCAATAAATCAATAAAAGCGACTAGAAACTACTAGAAATGTTAATGTTAGTTAACCTGGGGCCCACCTGTCACAATTTAACTGGAATGCCACCGCATTCTCTACTGAATTCCCACCGAATGCTAACATAAACATCGTACAGCGTCCTTCGCGTTCAATATAATAATGCGTTCAGGATATTGACGGGGTTACCCTGCTTCTGTAGTGTGTCAGGGATGTTTGCTGAAGTTCGAGTCGACTATATATATAACTATAGCGGTATGAGGAACAGGGTGTAAAGTTCACTCATATTCTATAGTAAAGGGAGGATCCTCCAATCAGACGGGTGATGTGTCTGGTGGGCAACTGTCCGACGGTTGATGTCGGGATGTTGTATAATATTCTTCTCGCGCGGTAAACTCTGATTTCGCAATGTAGGATTTGTGACATCAGGTCTTTGATGCGTAGTTCACATGTGGCGTTATAGATGCCGCCCTATGCCGCCACACGACGATGCACTTCCCTGGAACACCGCGTGCGGGCCAGCCGCAACCTTATTATGCGCTGTGTGGCGAGCAGACTCGATTGTTTATATGTAAGTCGCTGCTGCAAGCTGTCCACCTCGGTGTTGGCGTGTGGCAGTGACTCACATGTATTCATGATTTTAGGACGTGATAAGAATAGGAATGCTCACGTAGGGGTAAGGAATATTGTATGATGATGATGAATAGATATATTATTATTATTATAAACAAAACAACGCGATGCCATGCATAAAGAAATATCAAACAGTATCTGTTACTACTAGGTACGTACGATTGTCGTGAAACAAGATGCCAATTTATTTTCTATGCCACTTGCCTTTGTATGATTGAATGTCATACTATATTATAAAGGCGCTTCCACACAAGCAAGACTGTACGCGCTATATTACACCAACGATTTCTTCTTGAGTTTTATAGCATGAATAATGAACAATCGCGTGCATCTGCACAGAAAGAGTACGTACAGACCTTTTAAGATTATTGTACCTCATAATGTGCATACCACAATAATCTTTATTCTCGTTATTATAAGGTTGATGTTGAGTTGCTGCTGGCAGAGGTAAACTAATCGTGAAAAGACTGGACGTTAATAAGACACATAAAGATTTAGAAAGAAACTTTCACACAAGTATGAGTGACAAAGACGCGCTCTTCAAATCCGAACGTTTTCCAAAACCCGATGCGCTATAATAATAAATAATAATTTATTTATTTCAGACATTTATAGTCCATAGACACACACTCATATATTTAAATTTAAGTTATAATTTATACTATTTTAAATAGATAAAAACCCAAAATAAAACTGTGATTAATTAAATAACAAAACTGAACTCATATAAAAAATTGACAATTTTTTTTTATGTCAGATTCTTTTTAATTTCAGAATGGTATCAAAAATAACACAAAATGTCGAATATAAAATTTCCAAATCGTAAAATGTTATAAAAATGACAAAATAAAAAAAAAATAAAAAATTATATGAATTGTAAACAAAATAATGATATTTCAAAGTCGCAGAGACAATATCAGTCTACCTAGCCTTTTTCTAACTTTATTGGGTTCGGATTCTAGTCTAACCGGATGAAACTGAATACCAGGGTTTTTTTTTTCGTGAAGCGACTTCCTATCTGACCTCCACAACCCAGTAACTGGGTAACACGATACCCCTTGGTAAGACTGGTTGTCAGACTTTCGGGCTTCTGACGACCCGTAACGACTGTCAAAGATCTACGAATGGCAATCAGGACCGACGGCTAAACATGCTTTCCAAGCCATGGTGGGACCCCTCCGTGCCTCGGGAAGCAAGACCTCAATATGTAATGGATTGTCACCCATCCACGCACCGACCGCGGCAAGCATACCTAAATCTTCGATCGACCGGTGACCGGTGATTATTTAGCCACGAGATTATTTTGTCACAGATATCGCAAAGACATGTCGCTAAATCGTGTCGAACCTATGTAGGGGACCCTTAAATCCCATTGTATCGCGTTTATCGCTAACAAAACGCAAGGCGCAGTGAAACACGAAGCGAAACAAAATAGCTGGCAGCAATTATGTCGGTACGGAGAAAATCACTTTAATTACTCAATTTGAGGGAAGAATTTCAACCCACAATTAGTACGGTAAACGGTTTAGTGTGGCTATAATTAAATATTATATTTAATTTATTAGGCAATGGAAGTGGCCTTTCCTGTACCCCTAGTACAAGTTTTGCCCGTTCGTTTATTTAGCTAGTCAAATCTGTCTAGTATCTTCAATGCCCATCTGATCAGAAGGTCTAAGTAGCTAAATATCCAACAGCGCGAAACGCCTAATGAGCAGTAAGTCTAATTAGCAAAATGTCCATGTAGCAAAACGTCCAGCTCTATCAGATGGTCTGTATAGCAGAACATCTATTTAGCTAATCGTCTGATTCTCAAATTGCCTGGATACTCGTGCACAAAATCATTTTTTTTTCAGTGTGATTACTATCCTCATAATAATTAAAATGCTAAAAGCTTTTAAACCCAATTTTTTTAATCAAATAAATTTAATGTAATTTACGACTGACTTTTATTTTCTATCATGAGTGTACACATTTTAAAAATGACTTTTTGCTAAATAGATGTGCTGCTATACAGACCATCTGATAGTTGGGCATTTTGCTACATGGACATTTTGCTAATTAGACTTACTGCTCATTAGACGTTTCGCGCTGTTGGACATTTAGCTACTTAGACCTCCTGATCAGGAAAATGTTTTTTTTTTAAACAATTTTTCTTTCTTTCTTTCTTTCTCTAGCCTTTTCCCAACTATGTTGGGGTTGGCTTCCAGTTTAACCAGATGCAGCTATATACCAGTATTTTACATGTTAAATTTCATAGTCTTCCTTTTATTTTAGATGCTGTGTTATTTAGAAGAAATAAATGTATATGATTAAGCCTTTCTATCGGTACAGAAAAATTACAAGGTTTTTTTTTTTTTCACATTTAGCGCGTTCCATTCCCGGGACAGGTGATTATTAAAAATTCTTTGAATGCAGTTCGTATTGTGTTTAAAATATATTTTTTTACAAAAAAATTACGAATTTTTTGCTACCGACTTCAGAAATTAAAGTTATTTTAACAGGCGCGACACGCGAAGTGACACAAATTTACCGTTCGTCGCGCGACACGTGGTACCTTTGTGTCGCGCCTGTTTGTAGGAACCTTTAGTGATGGTATAACATCAAGATACACAAAGTGAATTAAATACGTATTATCGAAGCTAACTCAACAACTACCCAAGCAAAGTTAGAATCACCGCACAGGCTTCTTCTTCCAAAAGTTTTTTTTGTTAATCGTTTCACAATTAAAGAAAATATCGAAGAACATACATTCAAAAAAACTGACTGTCTGTAAAGTTGATTTACGGACGATAGTTTAACGTGACAACGTCATAACAAAACATTGATGCGGCGCAAGCGTACAATGAGCGTAACGGGACTATGAGCGTAACGGGACAATGAGTCATCCTTTTTCGTGCATGCAGCCGGCGTTCATCGATTTATTAGAAGTTGTCACGTCAAAAATACAATGTTTGTAAATATGTGAGCACCATGCATCTATCACATAATTATCTTCTTCACATATAATCATATAAATAATATATACAATAATTCGGCAAATAACATAGAAGAAGGAGCCGAAGTCGTATATATATATATATATATATATATATCGGATTCCTACGTCATACTATCTGTGTGCCAAACAGCCCAATCCGTTCAGTGATTTGAGCTATGTGTTGACAGCTATCAGTTTTTCCATACAAACTTTGACACCTCCAATCCCCCTTTAGGGGTTAGTTTAAAAATACTGATATATACAAACTTTATTATTTACTTAGATAAGCATTCGTGCCAAGTTTCAAGTTTATAAACGCAAGGAATAAGATTTTGCAAACATACGAAATCCCCCCATTTTACTCCTTTAAAGGTTGAATTTTCAAAAATCCTTTCTGAGCTAATGTCTCCTACTCATAATCTACTTCTGTGCCAAATTTCATCTTCGTAGGTCCAGTAGTTTAAAATCGCAAAAACCCACCACACACTGGTTAACAGTGAGTGAATGAATGTATGAATGAGTGACCATTCGCTTTTATTTCGTATAGATAAAAAAAATACAAATAATATAATAATATTAGATTTAGTTCAGAAGACTGATAAGATAAGTTTTTAAAACCTTCCTCTCCTATTATTCTTGCTGTGCCCGACAGGCTCTATAATGATCACATATAATTTTAAGTTCCACCTTAGTACACACATTGTGGAATGCAAATAAAACATTGAGTCATCATCATCATCATTTCAGTCGAAGGACGCCCACTGCTGGACATAGGCCTCCCCCAATTGGGGGGGTTTGCCATAATCGCCACGCTTGGCGGCGGGTTGGCGATCGCAGTATGGTGTTAAAAATGGATAGACAACGCTGCTGCCGATTCTCTAGTAAGTCCCTTAGTCGCCTTTTACGAACACCCACAGGAAGAAATGGGGTGGCACTACGTCCGGTACCACACGGCACAAATATTGAGTATTGAAATAATATTAACAAAAAGTACTATGCAAGAAGTCTGTTTACTTTATTTGATACCATCATTTGATCGTACAGTGCTTCAAAGATCTTTTGGCGCTCAAATATCGTTGATAGGGTGGCGCTACTATAGTAAACATTCGCGAAAAAAGATAAGAATTGCATTGAAAAAACAAGATGGCGGCATTAGTTTCGATTTTGGCCACTTGCCAAAAGATCATTTAATTGTACAGCTATAAATATGAACTGAAGTGCATCACAATTGAATTTCGAGTTATAATTGGACGTAGTTTAGCAGAAAGGACTCAATTCACATTATGACTGGAAACCGATATGTCTTAGTACAAACAATTCGAAGATATGGGACATTACCAACCCGAACAGAGCCCGCGTGTATGATTACAGCCTCTCTCGAAGAGAGGAGGCCTGTGTCAGCAGTGGGAACATTAAACACTGATTATGCTATTTAATGTGATACATTTTCATTAAGAGTTCAGTCGCCTAACCACAAAAGGATAGAAATGCGCCGTGGGCCGCCTACCGTAATCTTTTGCTAGGTCTCTTAGGAAATCTATTTCTGTTCAATCACAATTACAGACTAATGATTAGGGTAAAGGACAAAAATAGGTACTATGGAACTGTGAACAATGCTGAACACATCCTTTACAAGTACTCTCGCCAACAACACTAATAAAAACAAGTTGTGAGATTAACGATCCCAAAAAAATAACGGCCCAGTGTGTGGACGAGCTGTTAGAAAAAAACTGGTCGAATGCGTGTTGGACGCAGTTTAGGGCTCCGTTTCAAATATAATTCATGGGTTTCCAAGTCATTCATTTTTTACACCAGAAGTTGATCAATAATGTTTTGATGAAAAATTCTATTCAAGTTACCAGTACGTAACATAACATATCGCCTATATTCCCGGAAGGGATAGGCAGAGGTATATAGATAGGTAAAGAGAGGTATAGTGATAGGTATAGAGATATTACACCCATGTAATATCTCTATACCTATCACCAAGCCACCCCTTATGGCTTGGTGCTTATTGCCATCACCTGGTTTATCATAAGTAAATACCAGTGTTGATTGGATATTAGCTAAATATTTATAACAAGACACATTTCTCTGTAGCTTAAAAACAGACAGTCAGTCAAGAAGATACTATCAAGTTTATGCAACTCTGTTACAGAATCCTGAAAAACCGGCCAAGTGCGTGTCGGACCACGCACGATGAAGGATTCCGTAGTTGGGATGACTTTATCCCAAGAACAAACTTAACATTGTAGTTGAAAAACATGTTCCTCCATACAGAATGTATGGGAGAACATGTTTTTCGACTGCAAATGTAAGTTGGTCGACTATTACTCGGTAACTTGTAAAGCCTACTTAGCTCTGATAGTTTTCCTTTTAACTTTGTTATATACTACTGCTGGGAATTTTCTCACGAATACAAATACAAAAAAAAAAACAAGATTTTATTTTACCACTTTGTCGGCGTGATTAATATACCCATGCCAAATTGCAGCTTTCTAGTACTAAGTCTCTGAGCTAAGCCGCGGACAGACAGACAGACGGATATGGCGAAACTATAAGGGTTCCCTGTTGACTACGAAACCCTAAAAAGGTGTGTAAAGCTTTCTATACCAAGTTATAGGTATATTTGTATCGCTAACACCCTCATCCCTAACGGGACAAGATAAAGTGGGGTTTCCGCGGTCCATGGGTATCTGCAAACCCATAACAGTGACGTATTATCTTTGAAGATGGCTGAAGAGAATAAATTGTTATTCTGGAACTATGCTCAATCATGTATCTCAATTTAAGACTGACAGATTCAAATAAAAATCTAATTTAATAGAACAATTATTTTTTTTTCGAGGCTTCGCCATGCAGTTGGTCGACTCTTCACGTGACCAGAGGGCTGGCCTATTTCTTGGCCAAAGAATCAGTATTGCCATACAACGTGGCAATGCTGCCAGCCTTTTGGGCACTTTTCCTGTTGACAGCGATGCGGACGAATTTTTTGATGCCCTTTGATTTTTCCCCCTTCTTTAAAAAAAAAATACTTGTACATATTATTATTATTACTATTATTATTTTTACTGTAGTTGTAATTGCAATCATGTCATTAATATTTATATACTTAGATTATTTTCTATTTTGTGAATGTGAGAACGTTGTAGGCCTAGTAGAGTGTAAATTTGTTGGCACTTTTCTATTTTGTTAAGTACCTGGTAATTGTTGAAAGGCCTACACTGTCCTCCCATACCTATTATCACTGTTATTTGATAATATTGTAAAGCCAATTATTTTTAAAAGAGTAACCGTGGAGTTTCTTGCCGGCTCTTCTCCATAGGAAACGACTAATTGGAACCGTGCACCTAGCTTCTGATGTTTCATAAGTGCCCGTGTAGGTTTATGTGAAATAAAATATTTTGATTTGATTAATTAAAAATTATGTTACATGGAAAAAAAAATTGTGCCCACAAGTTATAAGTAATGACAACATTATAAAGTAGGTATCACTGTTTACTATCCCAGTAATATCTTCCTGTATTTAAATCTATGTTTTAAAATAAAACGTAGGATATTAAAAAAAAAAATTGCTGATTGGGCCTGCTCTTGCCCTCGATCTCGCTTGATGGAAAGCGATGGATGAGGTCTATGATGGAACGAGCATGCCTGTTCACTCTTGCTTTGACAGCAGACTGGTTATATGTGGAAGGGAACACAGACGCTGGCAGAGAGTTCCACATTATGGCTGTGCGCATAATACATGTAGAGGAGAAGCGCTGAGTACGACTGGACGGGATACCAACCAAGTGCGGATGGTACCCTGCAGTACGTCTAGTAGTCCGGTAATAAATATGGATGTCCGAAGTCAACCTTATAATTTACACAATTCACTATTTAATGTCAATGATCTATCTGATGACTACTGACGAATCCTTTGGGATTGGTTATAGCTGACCGATCGAAGAGTCAAGAAGAGACATTGAAAAGTGATGACTCAAGTAAGTAAGGCCGCTCGCGCTTGAACTGCTTATACTGGCAGTTGTCCAAGTTCTAAACACTAATAAAAATCAGGTGAACCTCTTTTAATGAGAAAGCTTTTACTGCTTTTATAAACTCTCGGGTAACGATCCCGTGGGGTAATTTAAACCTACATAATGTGAAATTTATTTTTAATCAGAGATTTTGAGAATTTAAAACTAATTAATAAGTGACCTAAAATTAAAAGATAAATTAGCACTTTTATTAAATAACTAGCTTTGTTATCTTGCACCACTTAGAAATTTAAATATTAGGCCATCAACGCTAGAAATTATTATTTTCTATGTAACTTCTAACAGTATAAAAGTAAATTCCAAAAATGACTATAACTTTTGTTTTCAACATCCAATTTTAATGAAACAAAGCCTATATTATGCTCCAAATTAGTTTATGTCTACTTGTCTACTCTACTAAATTCATTTATTTACAATACACGTCCGTGTTCGGGTCACAGAAGTTCATATGTTTACAAAATTTCAGCTTAATCGGCCCAGTAAATTCGAAGCAAATTGACTGTGACACACAGACAGGCAGAAAGACAAACACGCGAGTGATCCTACAAGGGTTCCGTTTTTTCTTTTTGAGGTACGGAACCCTAAAAACCAAGCATAGTTATGTATAAGGACTACGCACTTAGGTAGAAAATGACAAACATTGTATACTTAGTAATTCCTAAGAAAATCGGGAAAATAATGTATGAATATGGTATAATAACATGCGACGGGACTAGAGAAATCCTTATATGAAGTCCAATAAAAATATGTACCCACATGAAAAGGGACTATTTTTATGGGCATAAAATTCAAATGATACGAAACACGAGTAAACATAATCACGTCACGGCGAACCAATATTGTTGAAAATGTAATTGTACGTCGTTTGGCCGGATAATCGGTGGGTCGGGTGACTTCGGTATAGAAATACCTAACTACAGAAGGTCACTTCCACACAAAATGAGCGAAAATAGACGCACACATTCATAGACACGTACGTACGGCGATCTCGAACGAATGCGCAGGGTAAGATTCACATAATAGAGCAGAATAATCTTTAAATTACTCTTTTTAGGGTTCCGTAAAAAAATAGTAAAAAGGAACCCTTATGGTGCGACTCAGTTTGTCTGTCCGTCTGACACAGCTGGATAGCTAAAGAACTACTGATGCTATCAACTTGAAATTTGGAATAGTTTTAGATGACGTTTATCCGACTATTTTGCAGACAAGAAAGTTTTTTTTTTTTTTTGCAGCAGGTTTGAACGGGGTTCTTAAAAATTTGAAGTGGGGCTACGAGGGCATGTGGTATATCATAGGAAAGAGCGCTATTTGCACATTCACAAACATTATTTTTTTATTTTTAGGCCAAATATGTAGTTTTCGACTTTTGACGAAAAATTTTAAAAAAATATACCGTTGCCCGTTCCCGTTCCCGTACCCCTTATCTCCGAAGTTTGCATAGAGAAAAATCTGATATTATTCTATGTGATAGAAATTTATATAAAGATTACAGGAAAAATAAAACGATGTCTCTAAATAGTACACTTTTTCATCATATTGCAGTTTTAGGTCAGTGCCATCTTTTGACCGATAGTGGAACTAATGTAATATTTTTGATGATTTTTAATGGTACGGAACCCTCGGTGCGCGAGTCCGACTCGCTTTTATTTTATTCTCTCCTTTATTATCTACACCATATGAATTACAGATATAAATGTGAACCTTGTAATGCACGTAATTTTCATACTAGTATAAGCGAATTTGAACAAGCCTATTATACAAACATAAAAATTATAAAAACAAAATTTACATTCGTATGAGATGCTTACTTACCAAAGTAAACGCTCACCTTCTGTATCTTTTTATTTTGTGACTCCAGTTAACTTCGGGTACATTACGTGAACTGTATACATGGAAGCACCATTTGCTTAAGTAAGCTTCCTTGACACATCTTGGTGAGAGTGGTATGAGGAATATTGGAATATTGGGTATATTATATTGGAATTTGGTTTTAATGATAATAACATCAACCTGTAATTGTCCCACTCCAGAGCGAATGCATTTTCCAAAGATTCCAAAAACATACACAACATATACAGAAACAGGTATTTTAGTATAGAAGTAGAGGAAGACCAAAGTAACGATTATTTTGTATGTATATTGTATATATCTGTTTTTTTATTTTTATATATTTGCACCAACGACAGCCCTATTTTATGTCCAGGCTAATCACTGTCCATTCCAAGGTTGCCTGGAAGAGATCGCAGAAAGCGATAAGGACGCCCCTTTGGAGTATTTTGAAACTATCAAACAAAACCTAACATAGAAATAAAAATAATCTTTTTTTTTTCTTATAAACTAAATTGTACTATGGATATTGCCAATCTTTGAGTTTACTTTATTTTATTTATTCGGGAAAACAAACAATTACACATTAGGAATTACAAAAAGATACGAAATCAACCACGTTCTATAATATATAATGAGACAATTTAGTGAATTTTAAGACCAGCGTTGTTAACAATAAAAAAACTTATCATCCTTACTTACTTATCTTTGAGTATCTTTGAGTCTTTGTTCTTTGCTATATTGAATAAACTATTGAATATATTTGATTGGATTTTCGTATGCAAACTAGGAACGTCATTAGATATACGAAGTTTAATGAATTGTATTGTTGTCACCACCTTGTATATCTTTATACGTAGAATCACAAAGTTCAAGTATCTATGTCCGTTATAGACTTTGAAACTACTGAACGAATTCTGAAAATTCTTTTTGCATTTAATAGCCCAATTCTTGAGGAGGCTATTTAACATCACGGTATGACCCTTAAGAACCGAGCAAAAAGAAAAAAAATCAGAAAGAACACGGAAACAGAAAATTTTAGCGTAGCAACACACGCCGGGTATCCGCTAGTAAATAATATAAATAAAGGATGGGTGGAATGGGTGAAAGAAGATACGGCTAGAAAAGGGATGGCCACCGAGATGAAGGCTAATAGAGATGTTTGGAAAAGAAAACATGCTGCACTAATCCCAAATAAATTGGCATAATGGTGGGCCCGTACCTATAACACAAATAGTGTCCTGAGACAGTAACATGGGGTCGCGACAGGCTTTCGAGGAAATGGCGGGTTTAGATCGATCGGCGGTATGGACTTCTATAAAAGTGGAAAGAAGTAACGAGGAATTGAGAGAAAAGTTAAATATTGAAATCCTTCTTCAGTAACTAAAACATAATATCTGCTAAAACTGAGTCACTTCAACCTTACATCCCTCGATAACCGCAGAAAAATCATGGATCAAATTATGCTCTTTAAAATTGTCAATGGACTGATCCATGTTCCGAAACTTAAATAACATAAATTTTTCTGTTCCCCGCAGCAGTCAACCAAGGCCCGACCGCAAATTAGATGTGTTTGTACCTTTGACAGCTCGAACCAACCTCGGGCGATCAGCGCCATTGAACCGTTTCATGCGGACATATAATGAAAATCACTCTCACACCAATAGCATTGACATCTTCTTCAACACTCTGGCCCAATTTTCCGGCAACTTGTAGATGCTGACAATTGATTCTTGTTAAATTCCATCATTCATTCATTGATATTGTTCTAGTTCCATTGTTACATTTTAAACTTTAATGTTAATTACTTTCAATCATTATTTAACTTAATTTGATTCATGATTGTATTTTTATTGATTAATTTGATTTTATTGTTATTAATTTATTTGATATTAGTATTATTAACTTGTTCATTTAATTTTATTATGATTTTTATGACTTTAACCAAGAATAGCAAACTATGTAAGTGCTGTGCACACCTTAAGTGACAAGTTAGCTAAAGTATGTAAGTTATATGTAATGCTCTCTGTTAATATTTTTTGTTAACTAGTCGTTGGAGTGCCATAATAAATAAATCAATAAAACTACAAAACCTGCAACTTTTAAACATAAAACCGCTTCTTAAAACAAGGCAGAACACGAATTTTAATAAAAATATAAAAATACACACGAAAATAATATTTAAAGAACCGTTCAACGAAAAATTTCACATCAAAGGTTCGCGTTCTGATTACAAAGATGGGTGTAATTAATTATATTTTCGACGGAACCCGCCCTTCGTTGGTTCACAAGGCAAGTAAACAATTTGCTATAAAGTAAATACATTAACGTTTTTGAAGGGAATCTTGTACCTACTTATCTTTCATGCTGGATTATATTCGAACGCATATAAATTGTTACTGAATAAATAAATTGAATTGAATTGTGTGATCTATTCTTATTAATTAAAAAGGGTTTTCTAAATATCCATGAATAGGTAAGGGGTTTATTCATGTTGAGTTTTAATTAAGAGGTTTCATTTTATATTATTAGCTTATGCCTGCGGCTTCACTCGCGTTGAAGTCGAAAATTATCACACAGGAACGTAATACAGCGATAAAAAGTATTATATGTGTTAATCCAGGTTATTACTATAAGTATGCATTTCATTCAAATCCGTTCAGCCATTTTTGCGTGATTGAGTAACAGACATCCATATATGCAAACTTTCACATTTATAATTTATAAATAATATTATTATATTATATATAGTAGGATTAAGAGAAACAGATTGTTTGGTATTTGGGTGCGTTAAAGTCAGTCTTTTAAATAACATTCAGGTTTTGTTTATAAACGATATGACGCTATTCATAAGTGATGATATTACAAAATATAGATTACAGCGCAACCCCTATTTTATCGACACCCAGCAGCTCTTAGAGTCCTAGTCACATCACTAGTGACAGGCGGCACAACACTACGCATTTTGCCACGTACCGCCAGGCAGTCAGTCACCAACAACGATTAAAGGCTTCTACAAACAGGCGCGACACGTGACGCGACACAAAGGCACCGCTCGTCGCGTCTTTGTGTCGCGTCGTGTGTCGCGCCTGTTTGTAGGAGCCTTAACAGCGCACGCGCTCGGCGAACGTACTCTTGCGCCTCGCGAGCCGTCCATTTTGTAAAACCATAAGTTCTATGTTTAAATAATAAGTGTCACACTAAGTACCTACATTTCGTTTTAAAACAATAAACAGTTTACATGAACAATAGTTGGAGTTTTCTTGCTATAAAGACTATAAGATTAATCTACATGAAGATAAGAAAACACCCCATTAACGTTGAAAATGAAACCTGTTAGCTTTTTCAATGGGTTCATTGAAAAAGCTAACAGCTAACTTCATTTTCAATACCCAATCTCCCAATTTAAAATAGAACCTCTAAAAACCCAGATTTAACCCTCTACCTATAAATGCCAATTTAAACACCTTCAAATCGCACATAATCCCGATAGAAACAAAAAACTTCGTACGAAAAAGGTCAGAGCGAGATTAGTTAAAACTAGACTAACGAAAATACATAAACAACCTGATTACCATGCTCCAACGTACTCATTAGAACTTCTGTACGAACATAAAATAAATTAGAAAAACTTTGTTGCGAACACTCTATTTAGTTTTGTGAAAAACTTGTTGGTCGTGCTTTTGTGGAATTATCAAAACAACATCATCATCATCATTTCAGCAGAAAAACGTCCACTGCTGGAATAGGCCTCCCCAATTGGGGGGGTTTGCCATAATCGCCACGCTTAGTAGGCGGGTTGGCGATCGCAGTATGGTTTTAAAAATGCATAGAGAACGCTGCTGCCCATTTTTTTTTTTTTTTTTTTAGTTTGGGTTTGCTCTTAACTTTAGTCTAGGTCTGGGTGACAGAGACAAAGTCAACGATGCAGTGAGCTTACCCAAAAGAAGCCTGTTCACTCTCACTTTGAATAGATTAGGGTTGTATGCGTTCGGAAACACAGACGCAGACAGAGAGTTCCACTCCTTTGCTGTGCACATTATAAAAGACGTTTGAAAACGCTTAGTACGAGTTCGTGGAATATCAACTAGGTAGGGGTGGTAACTTGCAGTATTAAGTATTCCATTCTCTAGTATTAAGTCCCGTCGCCTTTTACGACACCCACGGGAAGAAATAGGGTGGTGCTATTCTTTACGTCCGGCACCACACGGCACATCAAAACATGATGAAGTTAAAAATAAATAAAAACATACGGTGACAGTCATTTATATTTTAAAAGGAGATACTGCTAAAGCGTAATCTATAAAATAACTATTTTCGATTTATAGATATGATTTCCTTTTTGACCAAAATGAAAATACCTACTCCATCCCTCCGTATTGAAGGTTTAAAGACCATGAGAAAGACAGAAAGAAAAATGAGTTTATTGGCATAGCAGCAAAAAAAACACCTTAAAACTACTACCAGTTTTAATTTTTAATTGTCGGAACTAACATACATAAAATATACATATAACTTTTGTTTTTATAATATAAAACTTTATTTCGGGTGGCATAGACCCACAGAAAATTTAACCTAAACCTAATACACATTTACCGAGCTACAAGTTTACTTGGCATGACTCGCCACACCTACACAAGACTTGACCCACTGGTTTAGAAATGGACAGTCAAAACGTACAGCTAATGCGTTCAGAATGCCGTTGTTGCTACCCCGTATACGGGCTAGCAGGGAAGCTGCTTTTTTGCGCATGATGGCCTGAAAACCATCTGTGCGCGCCTCAGCAAACATGCCAGACGCGCTGCACCGCCACGGCAGACCCAACAACCTCCTGAACGCACTATTGTACTGCGTGCGTAGCTCTGTAGGCTCGCTGACTATATATCTCACCCACTTTTAAGATACTGCTTGTAGTTTTTCTTTTACGTCAATTTCGATATTTGATTGGAAAGTGGCTTTTACAAACTTCCTTTGAAGTTTTAATTCAATCATTTATATCTAAGTATTGTAACAATATCTATGCAACAAACTATCTATCTCTAAGATACAGGGACACCCCTAGTTTGGAGATCAGGGTTTCAATGTTTTTTGCATAGCATAGCCTCCTAGTTATAAATATAACATTGTTTTTTTAGCTTTGTTTTTACTACTTAGGCTTTTCTTCATTAAACATTTTGATTTTATTTTTTTAATATAGTAATAACTTTAATTTATAATGTAAATATTTTAGTGTTAAAAAGTATCTCTTTATAAAATTCCTACTAAAAACTAATTTTACGAACCCTTAAACACGTTGTTTAAATATCTAAGCCACATAAACCCCACAAGTAACCCCACACAACCAACAATGCACGTCTTACCCGCGACATGAACGTTCCGCATCACTAGTTTTTCAATTCGGATGTTTCAAGCTATTTGATTCGCGCTCTATCTAGGTCATCAGTCAGACGTGCTTTGTGTTCGCAGATAAATAACGTTTAACTGAAAACAAAGTTACGAATGCTTTAGCGACTATAACAAAGCGGGTGGGGTTTGATGTCCGAGTTAAGCAATGTGGATAGAATTTTGCACAGAAAATACCTTAATGACATGTCGTCGAGACAAAACTAGTAACTTACCCATGCAACATTTTCAATTTTTTTTTTATATCGTAACATTATGCTGAGATAGGAACCATTTTGCCGAAATGGTTGTATTTGGTTACGTAAAAAAATTCACAGCAGTAGTAAATTATCTACATGTTTATGACCTTAATTTATATAATTTTGTATTTAAGTACATATTAACATAATTAACTAACTATTGCACTATTCATAAAACTTATGGTAAATATTTGTTAAGAAACTAGTAATTGTCCTAATAGTAATTGTAAGAACTCATGCCACCTGTGATACAGGTTTATCCTAGTACAGGCATCATACTTTGTAATACCTACATTATTTCTAAGATTTATACTGTATTTTTCCTATTTTTTTTTGTATTTTTTTTTTTTTTTTATATAACGAAATTAAAAGGAAAAGAATCATAGCTAATTAGGCTTTACAAGTTACCTAGTAATAGCCGAATAACTTACATTTTCAGTTGAAAAACTAGTTTTTCAACGACTATGTTAAGTTTGTTCTTGGAATAAATTCATACCATCTACGAAACCCTTTATTGTGCGTGGTCCGACATGCACTTGGCCGGTTTTTTTTAACTTTTTAAATTTTCGAAAAATTTCCTTCCCTTCTTCTTTTCTTTCTTTCAACATATGCAGTCACAAGTTCGTCTCTTTATGTGTTGATGAATAAAAAGTTTGTTCGAAATTTAGTCCGAATATGTTGTCGTAAAAGGTGGTGGGATTAACTTAAAAAGATACCGAGGAAACCTTCTGCGTTCTGACTACTTCTGTCAATTGTTATTACCATGCGTATGATAAGCATGGTGTTTATAGAACACTCAGCCATTAAAGAGTCCAGGTTTGGCTATTTTATATCAAAATCGAATGCTAGATTATATCTGCGATGTGTGTTACATTGTTGAAGCTAAAACCTTACTCATTGAACGACCAAACTTTGTTGCAAGCTAAATTTGTTCAACGAAACTTCTTACTAACAGATATGACGCAATATAAAATCAGATACGTGGGTACATAACTCAAGGTAAACTAAAAATGTTGATTTATATAAGATTCCTGACCTGACCCAAAAACCTTGGCATAGTACGGTGCCAACGAAGCCAAATGGCTGGAATAAGGACAAAGTTTCCATTACCGACCTGGCTTGAATTAGTCCACCTGGCAAAAAGGCTTTTTGGACTAAAAATAACTACTACACAGTAGGTTTTCACACGGATTTCTGGAACGCTAAATGAAAATGTAATACGTGTATGAAGCTGTTGGTCTAGGAGATTTTAAAATGAGTTTTGCTTACAAATATAGGAAGTCTTGCAAGTAATTTTGCGTTTATAAGTTTTTGTTATCAAGCTGGGTTGTAGCCGATTTCTATTTTTATATTTTCGCCGTTTTGCCAAGGCTCTGTAGGTGGTTTATTGAAGTATCGAAGCACAATGAATTGGAAATTACATGCAAATTATCAAAGTTCAAAAAAGACAAATCATAGTATCAAAATCGTAATATTTTGTTATTTTTTTCAGTTGTCTTTTATGGTTATTCTTTTTTGTATTATTATTTATCATTTTGTTTGTGCAATCCACTTTGTTTCCTATGTATGATTTTCGTGTTATTTATTTTAATTTATTTTATTTTATTTTATTTGTTTGGGACAAAATACAGTTATACATTACAGAATTTACAAAAAGTAGTTATATTACAGTCGTATATTTTTTTTTTTTTTTTTACCTTGTCAAACTTACTGTACCTTGATTATTATTTATTATATTATTAGTATTTGTCTCTGTTTTATGTCAAAACAAATCAAATCAAATCAAAGACATTAATTCAAATAAGGCTGAGAATCAATACTTTTCGAACGACAAACTTACATAAGGCAGTCCCTCAAAACTATGTATGTAATTGAGTAGATCCAATAAATCCAAAAAATATTATAAATGTGAAAGTAACTCTGTCTGTCTGTCTATCTGTCTGTTTGTCTGTCTGTCTGTCTGTATGTTACGTTTTCACGCCTAAACCGCTGAACCGATCGTCATGAAATTTGGCAGAAATATAGCCTGGGATATGGAGAAGGACATAGGCTACTTTTTTACGCGATAACCGACATCCACGCGGGCGGAGCCGCGGGAAAAAGCTAGTAAATAAATATATTGCAAGTTAATACTCATACCTAAAGCTCGTAAAATAATATTCTAGTTTCGTTTGTTAGAAATATTTACGTAAGCACAGGCACAATATTAATGTCAGTCTTTGCAAAGGGCCTGAAGCACAGACCTTAGGCTTATGAACAAATAATACGATTTGTAAGAACAACAATCTGTTATTCGAAAAAAAAAACAGATATTATTATTGTCTTCTTAAAAATATTGGAGAGGGGCTTGTGGCTAAGTAATAACAGCCTCACGAGTTGATCGATAAGGTTAAGCTACGCTCGTCGCGGTTGGTCCGTAGATGGGCGACCATCTTTACATACCAAGACCCTCCGTGCCTCAGAAAGCACGTTAAGCCGTTGGTCCCGGCTGTCATTCGTGGATCTTTGACAGTCGTACGGGTCGACAGAAGCTTGTGGTATCCAGTAACTGGGCTGTGGAGGTCAGATAGGCAGTCGCTCCATGTAAACATACTGGTATTCAGCTGCATCCGGTAAGACTGGAAGCTGACTGCCGTTTTAACCTTGAAGCTCGCTACTCAAGGCTCTTCATCTTTTATCATTTCACCAAAAATTATGCTAAAACCCACAAAATAAAGGGCGTGCCCACACCCATTTCATCCCCATTCCTTCTAGCAATATTTCACGTCCAAAATATATAGACCTTATCACGCATAACATTTATCTTAAATAAATTTGAAAGCGAGAATGCGACGCCAGAGAGCTGACGGATATGCAACGTCGTTATCATGAGAAGACAGTAAGGAATGCTTGCCAAAACTAGGGGCAGTCACATCTATAGATTCGTTTTACAGCTGAAAAACACCTTGTTTGCTCACAGGCACTTCGAGACGTATTATTTCGAAAATAATCTAATTTTCGTTGCAGTTTCTATGTCTAATAAGTAGAGATCGGATATTCGGATGCATATTCACCGAAAGTTGAGATGTTTGCTATTATGGAAAGCGCTTTTGTATCGAATAAATCCCGCGGTTCCGGTGTTTTATTTTTATTTTAACTAACACACACCACCCCCACTCTTACACCATACATACACATATTTGCGTAGGGGGTTAAAATAATTTTAAATAAATATGCATCTGAATAGTTATACAACCCAAGAATCCCGGGTATTTTTTTTTTTTATAAATAATATTTTAGAAGTCGCTTCCATACTATACACCCGACTAGTTATGCAATGTATGTATTCCTGGCTTTACAGAATATTTTCTTACAAAAAAAAAAAATATCTACCAATCCGCACTGGGCCCGCGTGGTGGATCATTTATTTATTTATTTTTTATTTATTTATTTATTTTACATACTTATACGCCCATCATGGCCCACTCCCTCTCACAGAGAGGCGGCGTGTGTCCCAGCACTGGGAAGATTATAAACTGCTATGTAGACGTAGATATTGAAGCCCATTTTATTCGCAAAAGCACGTGTCAGATGATTTCAAGTCAACTGATCTTGTCTATGCTATATTATTGGTCAATACATTACTCAAAAGATTTTTTCTGACCAATAACGGTCTGGAAATCGATACACTAATAGGATTTTCATGTTCATACATAATTTCTTGGCATTATCCATAACCGTTTTTCTTTTGTTTCGAAAATAGTAAAAATTAAGTATCCCAGAAAATATTCTAGAGATGCACCAAGAATTTATGGACGTTCCCGCAAAATTAGAGAAAACCGGCGAGCTTGCCAAAACCTACTTCCCCGATGTTTATTGTATTATTAATCTTTGAACTCAGCATGTTTCTTTTATGTACGTCGTTGGTAGTGGTGTGATGGTTCAGGGGGCTTCACACAGTGGACCTAGTTGGCCGCGTTTGAAGTCTGATCTTATTATGGAACGAACTTTGTACAAGTTTATGATGTTGAAAATAGTTGTAGTAGAAATATCTTAAGTGCTACAAAGCTTCTTAGTGCTTAGAATTTTATGTAAATAATTCTGTTTAAAATTCATTTAACCTCGAACATTTTGTAAATGCAAACTTGAAGATTTTTAACGACTTCTACATTTTAACCTTTAACATTTTAAACACCTGACTAGAGGTGAAAAAATTTACAACTAGCATAGGGGAGTCCCGTGTCTACACAGTAAGACAGTGGTCAGTGACAGAGCTGTTCTACAGCGCCCCTACATTAATGTGTTTTAAACCTATTGTGTGTACTAGGTGTATTAGAACTATTAGAAGTATAGAGGTAGAGGCCACTGTGACGTAGTGGATTTAGTGGTAAGAAATAATGAGACAGATATATACCACGTATTATCACGTTTATTAGTTAGGTTCTTAGGTTCACAGATACAGGGTGTAGGATCTTAGCTTAAGAGTTCTTTCACTGGCAGAGACCCTGCCAGAGATAGGTCCTGGGCTGGACCGTCCGGCTGGCACCGCAGAGGCAGTATAGGCAGGTAGCAACCGGCGCTCGCCGCCTTCGGTGCAGGTAGTATTGCGGTAGGTAGTGGCTGTAGTGGCCACCGGCAGGGTCGAGAGCAGCCCTGAAGGCCCAGGCGGTATAGGGTGCGGTAAGGCACTCGACAGACGCTGTAGTAGCGTCAACCGTAGATCAGACGGCAGTGTCTGGTAGATGCGAAGAAGGTACGCTGAAAACCCCTATCTCAAGGGGTTCGTTGTATATGGTAGGCAGCTTAGATGTGGAAAGGGGGAACAGGGTGTAAAGTTCACTCATACTATATGGAAAAGGGAGGATCCTCCGACCAGACGGGTGTTGTGTCTGGTGGGCAACTGCCCGACAGTTGATGTCGGGATGTTGTATATATGCTAGTCGCGCGGTAAACTCTGATTGCGCGATGCAGAATTTGTGTGACGTCAGGTCTTTGATGCGCAGTTCACATGTGGCGTTGTAAATACCGCCACAGAAGCAAAAGACCCAACAGGGGCATTCATCGTGGTATTCGAGCCATTACATTGTGTATTTGATAAGGTCCTGTTGACCGATATTAATTTGTTCCTTCTACCATTTACCATACCAAAAACTTCCTCTTTCCGACTCTTCCATTTCATTATTTATTCCTAAACACTTAACCGACCGTGCCTTGCCGTGTGGTGCCGGACCTAAAGAATAGCACCACCCTATTTCTTCCCATGGGTGTCGTAAAAGGCGACTAAGGGACTTACTAGAGAATGGGCAGCAGCGTTCTCCATGCATTTTTAACACCATACTGCGATCGCCAACCCGCCTGCCAAGCGTGGCGATTATGGCAAATCCCCCTTGGGGAAGGCTTATGTCCAGCAGTGGACGTCTTTCGGCTGAAATGATGAATGATGACTTAACCGACTGGGACCGTTCGATGTGGCGACACTTCACTGAAAAAAATTAACTCCAATCTAGTGACTTTTTAGCTTAATTGACGATATCTTGTTTATATTAATCAAAATCTTAGTTAAGTTGATCATCACGACATGATTGCAGCAATACTAGTTCAAATGATTGAACGCTCAAACAAGTTTCTCGATTATCCTTAGCATGACATCATTGTAGAAGAGTTAAAAAAGAGACAAGTAAAAATTTTTTAACTATAACAACGTAAGTTAGTTGTGTCAATCAAGCATTTTGATTACTTCAATAAAGATCATTGAAACTTTAATCTTATAATCTTAGTTGGAGCTACTATGTTTTGACTTGATTGCTACAAATAGGTTTTGTGATAACTCCAATGAAGATCCCGTTTCAAATCTCAATCAAATAAATTAGTAGCTGTTATCATTGTGCTTGATAGGCTCAGATGCAAACAAGTTACTTAGTCCATCTAAACAAAATCTTAATTGTAGCAACTACTTTTTTTTTTTCAGTGTTGGGGGATGTCTCTGTCTAACAGTGGACGTCCTTTGGCTGAAATCATGATGATGAAACACTAAAACTGCAACGTCTTTGATGAACATCAAACACTAGTCAAGTAATAAAACATCCAAATATCCGACAGAACCTCTAAATTCCGCGTCTACATGGCGCTAGCTTTGTTGAACATTCTATTTAAAGAGTTTCGACCAACGGCCGCGGCAACTCTCGAGCTATCCCCGCTTGTCAAACTTTTGAGAAAGGTATCGACAACTTGTAAACACCGCTTTGCATATTTTGAGGAGACGCTTTTTAAGTCACCTACTTTAAACTTTTGATAAATTGGCATTTAAACTTAATAACACAGTTATTTTATTTATTTATTTATTTAAACTTCATGTACAATAGTGGTACATAGGCGGCCTTAATGCCACAAGGCATTCTCTACCAGTCAACCTTTGGGTTAAATATAAAAACAGTGATAGGGTACAAAAATAATGTCTAAAACACTAACTTCTTGTTTACTACAATTTATAGTTTTATTGATACTAATACACATATACAAATAAAATAAACTAATAGATATTTTAACAAATACCACCTAATAATAATTACTATGACTAGACTATTATTTAAGAGTTATTTAGTCTGACTTTTGTAATGGTTACGATCTTTTCTTTTAAAACAGCGGGACCGATTTTTATGATCTTTGATTTGTTGGATTTGTAGCCGCCCCGAATAGCAGAATAACTATTAAAACATGGGCAAATTCAGGAACAAAAATATTATGAAGAAAATTTATTTTCTCATACATTTTGTATGGACCGAATATTGTGGTGTCTTACAATTCCACGCGAACGAAGTCGCGGGCAGAAGCTAGTTAAATACATATAAAGCACAAGTAGAAAAGTAATCGGGAAAAGATATCTGTCAAATCCGCGAAAATGGCACGCTATGATTAATTTAATTTAAACAAAAATATGTTTTGTTAGTATTCGTGCAAACTTTATGAGAAAAAAGTATTGTTGAAATTTATGGAAGGGTCAAATATTAGCCATTCAGCAAGTTAGTAGCGGGTCTAGCTGCCCAGAACACACCGAACGTACATTTATGTATCGCTACTCACAATTCACGAATCATACGAATGTCCTATGACTAAAATTCTGTCAAAGACTATGTATTTTATTAGATATCGCTCGCTTACATTGAAATATCCGAGACAACTCAAAGATTCAAACCCGCAAGAGGCGACTACATGGCGCGCGCTTTGTTGAACTTCCTCTATTTAGAGAGAGTCTACCCGCGTCCAACTTTTAAGGCGCGTTTACTTTTGATATCTGAGGCTATTATGAGCAGAAGAGTACTCGTTTAATGTCACGGATTTGTGATAAAGACAGTAACTGTCTTTAAGGAAGTTCAAAACCTAACACTACCAATTGCAATAAGTGCATTAAAAGAGCCTCCACAAGCGACTATGGCAGCCAGCCCCTCTAATAATCTTACTGACTGTGATTAATCGTTTTAGCGGTATGAACTTTTTTCATACACTTTTATATGGTGTATATTTCATACACGAAATATTTTAAGAGATACCCAATAGGTGCTAAAGAAGCCATAGAAACGATTTAAAAAAAAAATCTAAATATGTTATTTAAAATTACTTGGCACATATTTAATATGATCAAAAGGCACTCATAAAATATGCGAGTAAAGGTTTTATGCAAAATGTCTCAAGCAATTTTAAAATTATAATAATTACGTAAAAATAAAAATACTGAATAAAAATCTTTTTTTCGTTGCTATGGCTTTTTACCTCTAAAATATGTTTCTCTTAAAATAATATATAAAAATAATAATAAAAAAATAATATATTAATATTATATTTCGTGTGTGAATAAATAGACCTTATATACGTAGAATAGAAGAAGATCAATTACTTTAAAATTTGTTTTTTTTTATGATTTTAGGAAAAATTACGATACATGAAGTATAAAACTTTAAATCGCCCAATAAGTTCTGGTTTTAAGTACTCTACTACCACCTGAACTAGCCTGCTAACTGTCCCAATATCAACGCGCCCTTAATCTATTCGTACTTGTCAAAGTTTGAGCGAGCATCGACTTGTGAACATCGTTCCACATGAAAGGTTTAAGTCGTGTTTTACTCACTTTTGCGTAAGAGTTGGCTTTTGTATTTTTCGTGTTTAGTGTTTTGTAACTCAAAACTCTTGTCTTATGCTTTAACTAATATTTGTAAAGGTACTTGAAGCAAATTTTTTCTAACTACTATAGTTTCAAAATTTATTAAAAATACATGTTTTAATAAAATCCTAAACGTTTAAAAAAATACTCGTAGTAGCTATTTTACTAAATCAAATACCTAATTTCTATCCATCTCTAAAATCAACATATCCCACATCCATCCACGTTAACATTTACAGTACATTTCATCAATAAAAACGACTAAAAACCGTTTGCAAACGTTATAAAAATATAATAAAACCCGTTTATTAGCACTCAGTGGGATCAGCGGGATGGGTTCGTGTGCCGGCGCCGGCGGCCGAGCGATCTTATTAAGCTATACACATATCAGCTCCATTCAACCGTGGATAGCTTGTAATTTGTCGGGAGCGTTACCGAACACCACTACCTCTATACCACTCACTCTGTTATCACTTTAGCGAGATAGTTTTGATGTGGTACAATATTGTTTATTGGGATTATTACTAAGAAGTATGATAGATGTATAGATAAAATACTGTCATATAGATTATTAAAAAACATTGGACACGTATTTTTTCTTTTTTTACGTAATCAAAACATTACGGCGATACATTGAGTTCAAATGTGGCATGACGTCACTTCTCAGTAGATTTTATACGTAGCTGTGACGTAACGAACCCCCACTCACCAAGTTATTGTCCCCAATGTGTTTTATCTAAATATTTTTTTATTAATATGATAGAACAAAAAATACGTGTCTAATATTTTTTTATTATCTGATTGACGGACTAAACAGTTTTTCTTTTTTTTTACCCAGGACACATCCCTATTAAGTAAAAGAAAACTTCCATACAACTTTAGAAGATTACTCAAAATATGTCCCGGTTAGCAGTAACATTTTTTTATTTTTTTGGTTCTGAAGTACTCTACTACTGTTCTAAACAAAACATTAAAGTACATAATGCAAAAAAAAACACATAAATTACCCACTCCAAAACAGACACATAGAACATATAAATAACGTAACACACACCATTTTTTGCTTTTTTTTTTAAACAAGTAATGAAATTAAAGCAAACACGAGTATTTTAAGCGATACCCGCCATTTTGAATCAGACGGAACAGCACAGAGTAATGAAAAAGATGAGAAGCCCACCTCGTTTGTTTCACGCTACCGGCATAAAAGTACTTTTTATTTCCTAAATGGTCGGCTAAATGTTCCTTCCTTTACGTCCGGGATTTTTTGGAAACATATCTTCACCGTTTTTACTGTGAACCTCGAACATTTTCTCTATTGAAACCCGCTCTGATGTTTATAATACGTTTACCTTTTTATGTTGTTACAATTTTTGTAGTTTGATATTCTTTCTTTTTTCTTTTATTTCTTTAAAAAAAAAAAAACGATGCCTCACACTGAAACTGCGATGTGTGTATGTTTGTAAAGGTTGTTGTTTATTTGTATGTGTATGTAACGGGTGTTGGTTATGTGTGTGGCTTATTGCAAATATTTTCTTTGCTTAAAAGAAACTTGTTAAGACTAGTTTCTTTATTATTGAGTCCATTCTAGTTATAAACACACATGCGTTCTCTCGTCTTATTCCCACGCTCCTCATATTCTCATTTTGCTTCGATAACGTTCATACATCTGTTCATACACGCACGCCGTTATTATTTAATACTAGCTGCTGCCCGTGGATTCACCCGCATGGCTTTTTCTAAAATAATAAAATAAAACTTTTTCAATTCATATGTTCTTTCTGAGTTTATCTTGGACATTACTGACATCGGTGAAGGAAAAATATTGTGAGGAAAACTGGACTTAAGGCTCATACCGCTCGTCGCGCGACACGCGATGCCTTTGTGTCGCGTCGCGTATCGCGCCTGTTTGTAGGAGCCTTTATATAGTTAACTAGCTCGTGCCCACGGCTTCGCCCGCATGTTGGTATAATAAAATTAAGTTACTCCTTATAACATCAGCTATCTCCCAGTGAAAATACCGTCATAATCGGTCCAGTCGTTTCGGAGATTAGCCGGAACGAACAAACAGACAGAAAGACAGACAAAAACATTAAAATTGTTTTTTTGTTATAAGTACCGTATATACTTTCATATGCATTTAGTAAAAAGCTATTATTTCGACATTAAATAGTGTATCGTTACATTTTTCCGGGAGGGGAAAAATTTAAGGTCAGAATCTGGCGCCCAACGTGGGGCCAGATTTTGACCTTCCATTTTACACCCCGGAAAAATGTAACGTTACAATAGACACTTCAATTTTATTTATTTGTATAGATTTCTACACATTATAAGGTCCCACGTTACTGGTAATCCCGCTTACTGGGTTTAATATGCTTGTAATAGGATTGGGTTTATGTCAATATAGATAGTACAACGGATAGGTGTCGATCGGCAGTTCGAAGCCTCGAAACAATTGCCGCTTTTACTTAGAGCTTTGGACTAACAAGGCTCTAAGTGTTCATGAATTACAATTAATTACGGATCATTTTTGGTAACAATTGTGGTTTCTTATGATCTAGAGAGCAGTGGTGGCCTAGTGGTACTAGCCCCGACCTACGAGTTGTAGGTCGTGGGTTCGAACCCAGGCAGGGGCTTTACTTTGTGTAAATAATTCCATCACTACTGCTCTCAAAACGGTGAAGGAAAACATCGTGAGGAGACCTTTTTTTTTTTGTTCCGGGGGTGGAAAATCCTCATGGATGTCCTCCGCCCTGGGGCGGGCGGAGGGGTCTGCCAGACTCTTACTAACTAAAAACCACCCCGGTTTTCCGTCTCACACCTACGCGGGGGTCACGGGAACGAACATACTTCCGCAATCCCCGACTGGTGCCGGTAATCCGGTCGAGGGGGGGAGTGAGGTGTTTGACTCCCCCCACGACGTCTCAGAGCGGCGCGCGTGGAATACTACGCGCCACCACCTCGGGTCCGATATATGGGGGGCGACGGACGTCCCCTAGTCCGTCGTCCCTGGACCCATTTAGGGGGGCTGGAAGAGGGCGTTGTCCGCCCTCCGCCGACGCCCGGTGCACCTGCTGCGGGCCAGGTGAGAGGACGAGATTTCTCTCTCCCTTTCCGCAGCCTCCTTCTGCGAAATGACTGTCTCGCAGAAGGAAACCACCGCGTCCCAGGACTCCTCGCTGCCGACCATCGAACGAGCGACGGCCGGCAGCGAGAGGTCACTGCCTACTCCAGAGATGAGGGCACGGTGCGGCTCCTCCCAAGCGGCACACTCTGCCAGCGTATGCCACGCTGTGTCTTTCCGACAGTCGACGCAGTGGTGACACCGGGCGTCCGGCTCCCTGTTTATGCGACACAGGTACTTCCCGAAGCAACCATGCCCCGAGAGCACCTGCGTCACCAGAAACGACAGGGAGCCGTGCCTCCTCCCGAACCAAAGATCGAGCACCGGCCGGATCGCCTCGATCGTGCCGATCGTGAGGAGACCTAGGTGAACGTCCTAGAACAGAGATCGGCAACCTGCAGCTCGCGAGCCACATCTGGCTCTTTGGATGTGAAGCTGCGGCTCTTTAGTTCCATACGCAAATATTATTTATTTAATTTAAAAAAAAAAAATTGAAATCGTTCTGAATCGATTAACGAGGATTAGGCATCATTTCTATGTCTCAGCCACTTGTACTAGCTTTTCACCGCACCCTCCCCCGTGACGTGTCACGGGGGAGGGTGCGGTGAACGGACTGACGACAGAGACGACGCGTGCGTCGTCTCTGTCGTCAGTCCGTCGGAAGCTCTCGAATGACGCCGTCGTCGGATGTTTCTATGTATATATGAATAAATAAATTAGTTTGTTTATCAAAAAGTTTTATTTATGCAAGTTCTATCTATTGTTGGCAAGAATTTTTTTTGGCTCTTTAAAAACTTTGAAATTTAGTAAATTGTAATTTTTGACTCTTCCGACTCAAAAGATTGCCGACCCCTGTCCTAGAACCAAAAATTGACTAGACATCTACCAACCCACACTGGGCCCGCGTGGTAGATTACAGGCCGCTTCCGCTCGAAGAGAGGAGGCCTAGCTATGTCCCAGCAGTGGAAACATCATATAGGCTGATTATGCTAGAATCCGACTCAGTCTTTAGATGACACTATTCAATTTTCACAATGTGTATCGTAACATCTGTCAAATAAGTTAGATAGAACTTATCCGGTGGTTGTGAAAAGGCCTGTTACTATCTGCTTAGCTGAACAGGAGAGATTCATTTACTTTAGGGGTACTAAAAAAAAAAATTGGTTGTCTGTAAAGTTGGTTTACGGACGATAGTTTAACGTGACAACGTCATAACAAAACTTTGATGTGGCGCAAGCGTACAATGAGCGTAACGGGACAATGAGCGTAACGGAACAATGTCATCCTTTTTCGTGCATGCAGCGTTAATCGATTTATTAGACGTTGTCACGTCAAAAGGAAATTATTTAATAAAACACAAAACCCGACTAAATAAAACAAAAAACCGATTTTGGTATCACAGACCTGCGATACATACATACTCTCGAAAAACACTACCCTCCTTCTGGGGCAGTCGGGTAATTAGAGGTATTTTTTACAGTTTTTGACGTGACAACGTCTAATATATCGATGAACCGCTCATTCCGCTCATTCCGTTACGTTCATTGTCCCGTTACGCTCGTTTGTTCTATGTTTTTTTATGAGGTTGTCACGTTAAACTATCGTCCGTAAACCAACTTTACAGACAACCAATTTTTTTATTATTGTAAAATGTCACGGTGGGTGATACTTTATTCACATAACAATCTAGCCTATTCGCTTAGAGGTAATTTCAATAAAATATAACTTAAACTGCTTAGTAAATATAAAATTAAGAAATCGTCAAATATGGTTTTTCTTATTGACTTTATGTTAAGGGGCGGACACATAATTCACGTGTTCTTTTAACAGATTGACACTGAGATTAAAATATGAACGTTCTTAAAAATACATGAATAAAGTTATAACTTAAAAAAAAACCAATTATATCATTTATATTTACTCACTAGCTTTTGTCCGCGGCTTCGCCCGCGTGGAGGTCGGAAATTATCCCATGGGAACTACCGGGGTAAAAAGTGAAATGAAATGAAATCGTTTATTCTGTAAATAGGATATCGGAATCACTTTTATATGTCATATAAAAAATATTAAAAAAAAAACAAGCTTGGTGAAGTCGACATTTCCTATCTGCCTACCCCTGAGAAGAAATAGCGAAACAAACTCAGGGGTCAAAGTCAGACATAATAGTAGTATATAGTATCCAGGTTATAAACTATCTGTGTGCCAAATTTCATCCAAATCCGTTCAGCCGTTTTTGCGTGATTAAGTAACAAATATACAAACACACAAACTTTCACATTTATAATATTAAGTAACTAGGATAACAATCACCTGTAGGAAAAGTCTAACATACCCTTATCTGACTCACAAAACAAAATCTTTAATCAGAATTTCAAAACAGCGATTAGTCTCTCCACAAAAAGTGATGAATATATGAAGGAACGTACCATTTCAGTCTGTCTGTCTGCGCTAAATAAAACTGTATACGTCTCTCTTTCATCGCACAGAGTAGTGTCATAAATCAGAGGTATTCCCAGGTAGCTAGCGAAACTACTCGGTAAGAGAAGTATTTATTATTTTTGGTAAATTGAATGTTCTGTGTTGTTTTGTGGACAGTGTGTAAGTGTGTGTTTTCTTATATAACTAAGAGATATATTAGTGCAATCCATACTTTAATATTATAAATTCGAAAGTAACTCTGTCTGTCAGTCTGTCTGTATGTTACGTTTTCACGCCTAAACCGCTGAACCGATCGTTATGAAGTTTGGCAGAGATATAGCCTGGGATATGGAGAAGGACATAGGCTACTTTTTTACGCGATAACCGACATCCACGCGGGCGGCGACGCGGGCAAAAGCTAGTAGTTTATAAACCGATCTAGCCCGTCCCATGCTGTCCTCCCCCAGCGACGCCCTAAGCTAAGGTCCGTACTTCACAGGGGGTGCCCTTAGCGTGTAGTCACTTAGTTTATAAGTATTTTGCCCTGGCTGGAGGCCTTTATTTTAACTTAAGGACCGGTTAAGTAGACGACAACCTCCTAGGTTGACCTGCGAGATGCCATGTTCAAAAAAAGGGAAATAATTTGAATGAAAAAAAAAATTGGTTATCTGTAAAGTTGGTTTACGGACGATAGTTTAACGTGACAACGTCATAGCAAAACATTGATGCGGCGAACAATGAGCGTAACGGGACAATGGTCGTAACGGGACAATGAGTCATCCTTTTTCGTGCATGCAGCCGGCGTTCATCGATTTATTAGACGTTGTCACGTCAAAAAAAACAATAAGTCTCAAAATACTTCATTTGGAGCTGATTTTGTTAATTAAGTGTTATCTACATAATTAATATTTATACGCTGTTGGCGGCAAAACATAGTGATTTGTGATACCTATTTTAACACGACTGCCCAAAAAAGGAGTGTAATATTTTCAGGGTTCATATAGGTATGTATGTATGTGAGTTTCTTTATTCCACCATAACTTTTAAATGCCTTAACAGATTTGGATGCATAGGGTATCGTCGTAACGGAATGATGTAGGTAAATCATCCCGAGTGACACTAGCTAAAATTATCATTGCAGTACCTCTTACTTACTTACCTATACTCTCTTACTTATTGTACCTCCTAGATTAAAAACTGTTCTACATAAAGGCTCCTACAAACAGGCGCGACACGCGACGCACACAAAGGCACCGCTCGTCCCGCGACATGCGGTTCCTTTGTGCCGCGTCGCGTGTTGCGCCTGTTTGTAGGAGCCTTAACAGTCCCCCGACAACAATGACAATTTTATTTATCTTTTTAAAGCTAGCTTTTACTTTTTAATTCGTTTTTAGACAGGGCAGTCATATTTTTAATTTTATTAATTATTTATTTTATTAACAACGCCTTTTACACCTTTGTTTTACAAATAAAGAATTTGATTTAAATGATAAGTAGATACTATAGGTTACTTTCGTTATAAATATTCAAATTATTAGCGAATATCTTATTTGCTATCACCCAATAACTCACATTTAAACGAAAAATTCCAGTTCAGAGTAGCATAAACATTTATCAACCTGGTTCAATAAAACATCTATCATCATAATACCATATTATTGACGCTAAAAGAACCGAATTCCGTTGATACCTAACTCACACGAAGCGTGTATATTAAATTCATAAGCTGCTACTAAAAGCTCCAAGTTTTCGTGTTTCACGAAAACTCTCCCCATTATGTCTACATCGCTTTTTTCACAGCTAAATAAACGTAAACAAAAAATTGGTGTTTGAATAACGCATTTTTCGCGTCAATTTTACATAATTTATTACGTAAACATGACTATACACCGCCATGATGCTAAAACACTAAAACGTTATTCCATTTTAAATCAGGAAGCTTCAAAAAAAGAACACCACTTAATTTCGCGTAACGTATTTCTAAACAAAGGGATTCCAGATTCAAATGCGTGGGGCGACTGCGCGGCCCCCACTAGGAGTTATATAAACTTCAAAAATAGAATTTCGCCGTCGCAACCCGGTTTACGACTTGGCTCATAAAAGGGGGTGGAAGGGGGCGGCCGTAGCATATTTTCACCTATATAAATAAAGGAAATTCGGTCAAGTTTGAGTGATGTTAATTTAAATAATATTTATTGGGGACGACGTTATCGACGGGTGTATTTAGAACTAAGCTGTCTTTATGTTTGCTAATGCACTAGAAAGGCGTTTCAGTGTATTGATTATTATAGACTTTAAAAGTCATATAGAAAATAAAGGATTTTATAGTGTCCCGGAATTGTTTGTACAGAAGCAATCATTTCCTACAGAGTATAGAAATGCCCTGGCTGGGTGCTTTAAGTTTTTAGGAGCTTAAGGCAACCACAGGAAAGACCGGTTAAAGAGTCACGACCTCTATAGGTTAACTCTGAGATGCGCTAAATAAAAAAAAAAACAGAGTATAGAAATAGATATATACATACAGGATTATTGGTGAAATACTAACATCATAAATAACAAATTTTGTTCTATGACAAAATCAAATTCATCAGACTTTCATACAAAATTTCGCTTCAAAAATGCCAATAACCCTGTATATAGATCATATTGTGAGACGAGCGTATGACTGTCAAGTAGATGTATACTTTTGTATAGTACAGTCAGTATACACAATTAGCTGACCCCCCTTGCATAAATGGTTGAGATTTTTTTGAATACGGATCGATAGAATTTTATAATTCTTAATTTAAATTAAATACCTATACGAAACCTAACCAAAACCAGAAAAAAAAATCGTACGATTTGTTAGTAAAAAAATCTCAACCATTTATGGAAGGGGGGGTCAGCTAATTGTGTATACTGACTGTACTATACCAAAAGTATAGTACAGTCAGTATACACATATATATACAGTATATACATATCTAATTAAATAATATAATTGGCCTTGACCGTTTTATGTTAAAATAAATAAATAAAAGACACTTGCAAAAGTAAAGATATCGCGTTCCAAATAGGCACTTATCACGTTCATAGGTTTGCATGTTGATTACATAATAACTGTCGAATTTAGCCTGAATTAACTTGTCGAGAAGTATTCATAAGTTCTGGGAAATAGTTCAATGAAGCCGAGAGTAAAAGATTCATAGAAATAATAGAGAACTACAGTCAACATGCTGAAGGTAGGCGACTTTACTAACTTCATCCATACTTCCATACTAATATTATCCATACTAATATTATAAATTCGAAAGTAACTCTGTCTCTGTCTGTCTGTATGTATGTTACGTTTTCACGCCTAAACCGCTGAACCGATCGTCATGAAATTTGGCAGCGATATAGCCTGGGATATGAAGAAGGACATAGGCTACTTTTTTACGCGATAACCGACATCCACGCGAGCGAAGCCGCGGGCAAAAGCTAGTTAATTCATATTTGCATATAAGAGATTTTTAATAGAAACTTAAAGTAGGAATAGTCGTTTTACAATTATTTTTGTTATTTTAGAAGAAGCTCTACCGAATAATGGCTCCCTTGTCGGTTGAGCAACGAATTTAGATCGCCCAGCCTCGGATAATCTCGACACAAAAGAAACTATTTAGAATATGTATCGCGGTCTTTCTTATAACGTTTTATTCTTACGAAATTGAGGACTACACCTTTGCCAACAATTTCGGGGAAGACAGGCATGATGTCACTTTATGTTTTTTTTTTTAGGTATCTCAACGATTTTCTTTGATGTCTCAAAGGTCTCCATCATTAAATAGATTGATAAAGGCTGACTTTAATACATTAAAAAAACAGAACATACAATCAATTGTGGCCGAGTTGGTTGTTCTCTTGATTTAATATCAACTCTTCACGTGTTATACATGCTCCTTGGTAAGACTGCATGTCAAACTTTCGAGCAACTGTCAAAGATGTCGAATGACAGCCGGGCCCAACGGCTTAACGTGCTTTCCGAGGCACGGGGAGGTCTTGGTATGTAAAGATGGTCACCCATCTACAGACCAACCACGACAAGCGTAGCTTAACCTCATTAATCGACCTGTGCGGCTATTATTACTTAGCCACAAGCAGCAACTACCTATAGACTATAAAGAAAGGCTATAAACAAAAACGACTAAATACTTCTTTCTACAATTCAGTTTCTCCCGCTCATTTGGTATACGGGACTTAAAAAGCTACTTTTAATTACTCTATTAAAGCGACCAGCTCTTTGCATTTCTACTATTCTATACCCCTCCTCCGTACCCCTCCTTCTTCTAGAACTCAATAGCTTAGTTTCGAAAGCTATAAATCTAAACGAGCTAAAGCGTTTTCTCAAAATTTTACTGCAACAAAATTCATGAAGTCGAAAATGATAAACAACATTTTATGGGTTGCAATTTTGCATAAGTTTAAAATATTTAAGGATGTCACAAATTTTCCTTGAATCTGGGTAGAGATATGCATTTTGTCTATGATTCAGATCCAGAAGGGTGAGTTTAAGCCAATTTTCTACCTATAATAGGGACAGCTATCCCACCTCAAGAGTTTTTGCAACCACGTCTTTTGAATGACAGCAAACTACAATCAAAAATCTACCTAACATTGTGCCAGTGGCAATTATTTCCTACCATTCATTTGAATAGCAACCATTCAGAGGACCATCCATATTCAGTAGTGATGGGCCGAATACGGGCTTTAACAAATACGAAAACTCGGCCGAATATTCGGTTAAAAGTTTACCGAAACGAATATTCGGCAGGATTTGGCACGCTTTATCGTGCATCTCAAAAATTCAAGTCTGTGCTTGTCGAGCGCGTTGTAGCGCAAATCCCTGCTGCCCTCTGACGCCGCTACCCCCGGACGGTTCGGACCGTTATTGCATCATCTAGTAAGCGGCAAAACATTGACACGTGTTAATGTTAATGTTGAATAATTATACGATTAAAACAATACAAACCTACCACTTTTATTTCATATATTAGACCATAACTGATTCTAATCGAAGCAATGTTATTACTATGTATCTTTTACATAGACTGAATAAGTGATAAGACACACTTGATATCGATACAATTATGTAATTGTGCTACTTCATATAATTATGCTTATAGATTTATAGAGGCAACTTTTTAATACAATATAATTCGGTAGAATGTTTGGCATTTTTGCCGAATAATCGGCCGAATACGAATGTTCGGTAAACCTGCCGATTATACCGAATACTGAACATAAAACGAATATTTCATCCCTAATATTCAGCCTGTTTTAGACGTTATGAGGACCGATTAATTGCATAATCACTTGTCTTTTGTCAAGGTAACTTCCTTGTCTTCAACGTAGTCTTTATAATTTTAACATGCTTTTTTGATAAAGACACGTTTAATGTGGGTTTTGAATTTTCAATCGCTATGTTCTGTAACCGACTTTGGCAACTTTTTATAAAAACGGATACTGTTTATAAGAAATTACTTGCTTGTTTTAGTTAATCTAAATTTGGGTATCACAATCTCATGTCTACTGCGTGCATTTATGTTATGGAAATCGCTTCTTATTTTGAAAAGTTAGTTTTTGCGAACATACAAAATACTTTCAAAGATATAAAGAGAAGGCAGAGACTTTACATATCAAGACCCCTCGTACCTCGGAAAGCGCGTTAAGCCGTTGGTCCCGACTATCATTCGTGGATCTTTGACAGTTGGTACGGGTCGCCAGAAGCCCGAAAGTCTGACAACCAGTCTTACCAAGGGGTATCGTAATACCCAGTAACTGGGTTGTGGAGGTCAGATAGGCAGTTGGTCCATGTAAAATACTAGTATTCAGCTGCATCCAACATAGTTGGGAAAAGGATAAGTTGATTTTCCTTTCAGTAGTTTTGCAAGAAACTGTTGTTGCCTTTACTGATTACACAGGCAAAGCCTATTCAATATCTTTATTCAGTAATCTTGCACTACACTAATAATACAATACACCAAGCATCACATATGGACCTACCTAACTAATCAAACACAAAGTTTTTGCTACAAGCAAGTTATTAAAACAACATGCAATCCCTGGTCGAATACCTCTTAATAACGAGACTGGCTTGTACAAAGGGTTATAAATATATACATACATATACATTGTATATAATAGTTACCCGCCGGAGGATATACATGGCGAGAACTATCTTATAAGATCTTATTAGGTACATCTCTGGCTCTTTACACAAAATGCTGAGAAAATGAATTAATGAGTTGGTTTCTTCAAATAGAAGGGCGAGAATATAACTGATATTCGTGAGACTGGAGTTTTTTTATTTATTTTGTGATACTAATTAGGTCTCTTTTTCTCGTAGCAACAAGATTTATACCTATACATGTATAAAAATAGCTAATGCCCAATGGCAAAAATGTTAACTAGGGCTCTCCAAAATACGCCAGACAAAGATACATTTTAGTATCGCCACTATTACTATTTGAATGCACCAAACTTACTAGAGAATGGGCAGCAGCATTCCCTATGCATTTTTAACACCATACTGCGATCGCCATCCCGACTGCCAAGCGTGGCGATTATGGCAAACCCCCCCCAATTGGGGGAGGCCTATGTTCAGCAGTAGACGTCTTTCGGCTGAAATGATGATGATGAATGATGCACCCAATTTGCAATTTTATTTTGTGACCGTCGGACGGCCAAGTCATACGTCTCGAGTTCGAACCCAAGGCACGCACCTCTGACTTTTCGGAATCATGTGCGTATTGTATAATTATCATTATATATTTAACACAAAAAAGGTATATTCAGGAAACAATTAATAACGTCGGTATGTGACGAATTGACAAATAAATCTAAATCGAACTGAACAGGATGTATACGGACAATCACCTCATACGTACCACTATGACATATTCACACACCCATTCGCAACTCCTCATGCACAATCCTACACACTCACACACACTGTACACTTAGAAATGCTTAGTTGGTGCTAGCATTTCACATGATTCTATGTTTGTTTCTGCTGCATGTATTGTATTGCTATTAAATTGTAAATCCGTAATTGGCTGTAAGACTAGCTTATATATTTTAAGTTATAATTTCAAAGAGCTGTTTAATAAATAAATAAATATATAAATAAATCACTTGCTTAAAAACGGTGAACGCAAACATCGTTAGGAATCCGATGCCTGAGAGATATTTCTCAACGACATATGTAGCTAAGTCAGAGGTTTATAGTCACACGAAAAAGAAAGAAAGAATGCAGCCTATTATTAATGGCTACTAAAATATTTAGGTTTGATAAATAATAATACCAGCTTATTATTTTAATACAGCAGGGCAACGACGTCTTCTCATAAAAAGAAGGTACAAGAATTGATCACCACGATTGCTGAAGAGGATTTGGCGATTTCAGAAAAATATATATACATCTATACAAATAAATAAAATTTATGTGTTTGTTCGTAATGTCAAAATAACAACTTTTTTTTTTTTTTTTCTCTTTCTATCTGTCTGTTTGTGCCGGGTAATCTCCGGTCTCCAATCTTAAAACGGCTGGACCGATGTCAACAGGACTTTCACTCGCAGATAGCCGATGTTATAAGGAGTAACTGACTTTTATTATACCAACACGCGGGCGAAGCCGTGGACACCAGCTAGTTAACTATGTAAAGGTAGTAAGTAAAGGCTACAAACAGGCGCGACACGCGACGCGATACAAATACATCGCGTGTTGTGCGACGAGCGGTAGGAGCCTTAAGTCCAGTTTTCTTCACGATATTTTTCCTTCACCGATGTCAGTAATGTCCAAGATAAAATCAGAAAGAACATATGAATTGAAAAAGTCATATTAGTACCTGCCCAGATTTGAACCCACAACCACATCATGCATGAGAGCACTAGGCCATCGCCAATATTCAAACAAATATAGAATTTCCTAAAGCGAACAAATCCTGAAGTTAGCCGAATTAATTCTTGCCAATCAATTCAAACATTTCCATATCAATCCCACACAAAACTCAGCCCCTAATCACACATCCAGAATAGAGTAACAGCTATCTTATACGCGAACAAATTGCTACAGCAACTTAGATTGTGTACGCATAACTTAGCTCGTCTGCCTAATATAATGGATGATTTCCCGCCCTCCCCGCGGGCTACGGCGAGCTGTCGAAAATATCTGAACATTAGCAGCCGGGTGATAAATGGTATGAGGATGTATTTGATACATTGTCAGGAGATAGGAGATCTAGGTTAGATATTAAGAGTATGGGAAGTTTAGGTGAGATGATGAAGCGTATTTTGGATAGGTTTTAAGTATTATTAAGGTTAAATAGGCAGGTTTTTTACCAATATTTCACCCTGATGTTAACTGATATACAATCGTTGATGAACGCTTACCTTAACTCTTGTTTATTTTATGACGATTGGTCTTACATACACACATACATTTGAAAAGAGATTCATGTTTGAATGGGTAGACCAAAGTCATTTATTTGTAGTAAATGTGGTACAAAAGATGGAAGTAGGTATATTAGGTAATTTGTTAGTGCAATTTCGCCTTAAATTGGCATACGAATATTAAAGTAACAAGATGCTAATTTCAGTAAGCAAATCTCTACACAAATGAACACAATATTATTCAACATTAAATAATTTAAAGTAAATTTTAAGCTTCATAAACTCAACTACATACTTAAAATTTAATTAATAGAATATATTATTATTATTAGAAATATATTTGTAAAATAAGAGTATTAAATAAAAAATGAAAAACACAACGTAACATGCAGAACGTACAGAAACACTCAATAAAAAGTTTATAGTTCGCGTCACGTAAAAAGACCACTGGCCAGCGAACTTTGTATAACGTTGTATAGATCGTGTCACGTAATAAGAGCGCTGGCCAATCGCACAACCATACCATACCATTTTTACGTGACGCGAACTAATACTACGTATGGTTTTGTGGTTAGCCAGCACTCCTATTACGTGACACGATATACATATACAATGTTAAAGTTGTGCGGTTGGCCAGCGGTATTTTTACGTGACGCGAATATTGTACCTACAATGCATTTCTATAATGATAAAACTGACCAGAAGAGTTAATTACAAAGAAAACATGGGTGGATTTTGTTAAAGATGATATGGCTAGGCAAGACACAAACACTTAGATGACGGTTTATGGAAATGAATTGAAGAAAGAGACGTAGGACGACATTAAATAAATTGATGTGCAATAATGATACACAAATATACATCTTTACCTATTTACCTAAGACAGGACAACTGAAATGATATTTAAAACCCAGATAAGTATAACACCAGTAGCTCTTGTGTTGACATGTTAGAACAAAGAGTCACCAACAAGATGAAATAGAAAGCCACGGAGATTTTGACGCCAATTCACCTTGATATTGGACTCAAAGGATTTTGAGAGATTCAACTTTATTCTGGTTTTTACATTTGAATTTTGGGATAAAGAGAACAATGAGATAAATGATAAATGATTTTATTTCTGTAAGTAGGTTTTTACAAACACTTTTACACGTCAATCATATTTTAAAGCTAGATTAGGTCGGCGTTTCGTATCTGACTACTCTGAGAAGAAAGACCGAAACAAACTCAGAGATCACAGTCTCTTTTAAAAGTCCAGACATAATCTTGGTCAAATCATGTGAAGACCATGTAGATTGGAGTCTGAAATGGACTTTTGAAGAAAGAACCACACAGTTTGAGTGGACCTATCCATTCAGTGCACGCATTTGTCAGTAATCGTGCAGCTCAACTCAGAACATAAGGAGCTCAACGATTCGACGAACAATACCAAAGAAAGGACATTTGGGCAGGCCGCATAAATTACTCAAACTGCCATACCATGATCAGAAAAAAAAAAATACTGAGAAGAAAAAAATAAAAATAAAGACCCACATAGTCTTCACATTCAAGAGTTCTTGTCATACTCATATCAGCCCAAAATAAGCTGGCTAACATTTTTGGTCTTGTATACAAGTATAGGTATTCTGGAACAGAAAATATAGATAGGTAGTACCTAATAACAAAATTACAATACCTATCTCTATTAAATTTTTTGCTCGTGTTACCATTATTAAACTTTCAAGCGACAGTTTCATTAAAAAATCTTCAGAAAATAAGTAATAATAAACTCATACTACAATTTCTGCTTCATTATTAAAATGAAAAATATATTCCCTCTACGTTTTAAAGTGGTTTTAACTCATTCAAAGAAAACGAATATTTACACTAAAGACTAATCACGTTTATTTCTAGAGGCTTTGTTTACACAAAGATGAAAGTTAATAAGTTATTTATCATCACACTCGTAATCCCCAAAGAGGGTAGCAGAGCTGAACTTTAGCCGTGTCTTAATCTTCGCTTGTTTCCAACTTCTTGGCAGGACCACCACCGCGGAATGCGTTTGGGTTAAATATAATATAAGTACAGCATTATACGAGTATTACATACTAGCTTTCCTGACAGACGTTGTTTTTCATACAAAAATCCCTTTGAAAAAGGCACGCCCAGTTTTTCTTTCGATAAAAACGTATCAGAGACTATTTTTAACATTTAAAAAACTTTTTTTTAACTCACTGTGTAGTATTTGTTTTGGAAGACGGTTGTTATTTTTTTTTTGTACGTTATTTTTTGTTCAATTCAAGTTATGGTACCTACCCCACACTAATTCGTATACCACTACTTGATATGTAAACAACAGTAACAGGAATTATTTTGACATCATCATGATACACAAAGTGGATTAAATACGTATTATCGAAGCTAACTCAAAAACTACCCAAGCAAAGTTAATAAAATAAAATTATATGCGACCACCGCGAATGCTTAATCTACCAAATGAAAAAAGAATTTTCTAAATCGTTCCACAATATTTTATTTTTATTTGTCCACTATTGACGAAAATATCGATGAACATACATTAAAAAAAAATACATACAGACGAACATACAACCTCCACCTTTTTTGAATTCGGTTAAAAATTGCCGAATTGTCCAGCCGTTCTCAAGTGATGAGCTTACCAACGAACAGAATTTAATTTTTATTTAAATAAAGTAACGTGAATGAAACACCCTTATAAACTCATCAGATTTAAAAATTTCCCTAACATCACATGCCTTGGGAAGATTTGAGGCTTTATGGCCTAGTCTTTATGAATTAAACTACCGTATTATTTACAAAGTTCCTCACTCTGGCTTAACTAACTTATCCCTGCTAAATCAGGTCTTAATAAACCCTATTTTCTAATAAGTTAGCTAAGGAAGACTGAAACAAACCCACATAAATCCTTATTAAGCCAAAAACAATTCACCATAAACAAAAATAACGAATCAAAATAGCTTCATAAAACACTTTTAGCATGGACGTGTACAATCGGCACAAAAAACACATTCACGAAATATATACACTACGTACAGTGCGCAAAACGGTCGGCTCCTAACCTCAACATACAGTTTCTCTCATTTTAAAAGGGGCAACTAAAAAAAATCTCAATTACATTAGCTTGCGCGTTCCATTACACGAAATACGAAACGCTGTAGTGTACTGGCTGAATAGCGGAGCGGCCTGAGGTTATGCTATGTAAAAGTGATTTTATTTACAAGTTAATTATTTTTAAAAGAATCACGTTCTAGAATGATATTTGAAATTCACATGGTATATTATTTGTTTTGTATATAGTTACCATGAAGTAATTGTATAGATGGCACATGGCACTGAAACGTGGCCGCTCACAATGGGCCTTATTAGAAGGCTAAAAGTCACCCAAAGGGCAATGGAGAGGGCTATGCTTGGAGTTTCCCTACGTGATCGAATCAGAAATGAAGAGATCCGCAGGAGAACCAAGGTAACCGACATAGCTCGAAGAATTGCCAAACTTAAGTGGCAATGGGCAGGGCACGTTGCGCGCAGAACAGATGGCCGTTGGGGCCGAAAGGTTCTGCAGTGGCGACCGCGTACCGGAAGACGTAGCGTTGGAAGGCCTCCCACAAGGTGGACGCGAATCGAAACGAATCCACTGGATGCGGGAAGCACAAAACCAGTCGAGTTGGAGGTGCTTGGGGGAGGCCTATGCCCAGCAGTGGACGTCTTTCGGCTGAAATGATGATGATGATGAATGGTATAGATCGTATAAATAAATAGAATACTCTATATTCATCATCTGCCTAGCCAATAACGTCGGGGTCGGCTTTAAGTCTAACCAAATTTAGCTGAATACGCATTTTACATGGAGCGATTGCATGCCTATCTGACCTCCACAATCCAGCTATTGGGTAACACGATACCCCTTGGTAAGACTGGTTGTCAGACTTTCAGGCTTCTGATGACCCGTAACAAATGTCAAAGAGCTACAAATGACAGACGGGACTAACAGCTTAAAGTGCTTTCCAAAGCACGTAGGGGTCTCGGTATGTAAAGATGGTCACCCATCCACGGACCAACCGCAGCAAGCGTAGCTTAACCTGATCGATCGAACCATGTGGCTGTTATTAATTGGCCACAAGCTCATCTAGAAAATATAAAAAACAAATAAGAAATAAAATACTCTTTATTATGTACCACTTATATGGCATCATGGTTAATTACTTCCTGGTACATACAGCCTAGTTTCTGACTACAGAATCTATCATCATTTCAGCCGAAAGACGTCCACTGCTGGACATAAGCCTCCCAATTAGGGGGGTTTGCCATAATCGCCACGCTTGGCAGGCGGGTTGGCGATCGCAGTATGGTGTTAAAAATGCATAGAGAACGCTGCTGCCCATTCTCTAGTAAGTCCCTTAGTCGCCTTTTACGACACTCACGGAAGGAAATAGGATGGTGCTATTCTTTACGTCCGGGACCACACAGTACAGAATCTATAACGATACATAAATATCATCACTATCACTATCACTACATATTATAAAACAAAGTCCTCCGCCGCGTCTGTCTGTCTGTCTGTCTGTCTGTCTGTTCGCGATAAACTCAAATACTACTGCACCGATTCTCATGCTGTTTTCACCAATGGATAGCTTGGTTCTCGAGGAAGGTTTTAGTATATAATTTGTTATGTTTTTGTATGCATTTTTGTATGAATTTACGATATTTGTTGGAAATGTCGGAAAAAAATAAGCCGCCTGGAAGCTTTCAACGAAAATGCTGTCTAAACCCTTTGAGATATAACAAAATAATGTACGGTGGAATTATGTATCTTTTATAGGTCTTCAAAAAAGTCCGCGATGGCATATGTCTATCTCTTAAGGATAACATACTATATCCAATTTATTGACTTTTTGTAGGTATTTGTTTGCCGAATTTTACTCTTGGAAATACGATTACGATAACAATACGCTATAATATCAGTAGCTATTAGCCAAATTATGTTCGTAGATAAATAAGCTAGCTACTTATTTGTATTTCAAACAGTGTACAAGAATATTTATCATAAAAACATTACTAAATACGGCGGCCTTATGATCAAAATTTGTGCATTCCAAAACTTTCGTTACTTTTTCACTGACATATTTATCACTTTTCGATAAACTAACACTCAATACGAAATCTACACTTATTTCTCAGTAATTCTGTATAAAATTCTTCAAAGATTAAACCGTTTTCTTTTCTCATTGAATCTTTACGAACGTATAACCTTGATGAATGTTTACATTAAGCACCGCACCACACCGCCACACGACCACAGAGTACAGACGTATTTTGTTTTTTTTTTTTTTTCGTTCGTTTAGTGGTGTTCCCGCTTAAATGTCAACCGGTCAAGTATTAGTCGATTAATCGAATTGCAAGACCAGATCGACCAGATCGTGTTGCAAGTACAAAATAAATGTCAAATAAATTTCGCCCAATTGCGAACGTGACCCTGAGAAAAGTTATGCACCAATGGTGTTCATTATATATATTTCGAGCGTTTTAGCAGCACAAATGGTGTATCATGCGACATTTCGGAGGATTTCGTTTTGTTTTCACATTCTTGGTACTTACGTGAATTATTTTTAAATTATCATTTGTGTCGCACTTTTATTTCGTGTTGTAATTTGGTACAATTGATTGCTTTAAGAATTTGAGTGAAATTTCGTATTTTGATTTTGTGTTTGTTATCTTTAGGTAAAGACTCATTCACGTTCAGAACATAAGTACTTTTATTATATTAAATCATTTGTTTCGGTTTCTATTCACATTGTGAGTCACATTAAAATTAATATTAAGTTAGAATTTTGAGATATAGCCTGGGATATGGAGAAGGACATAGGGTACTTTTCTATGCGATAACCGACATCCACGCGGGCGAAGCCGCGGGCAAAAGCTAGTAAATAGTATAAAACAAAGTCGCTTTTCGCATATATCTGTGTGACCGCTTAGTTCTTGTAAACTACATAATAAATGCCACGGTTTAGAACCATAATTTAGAAACTATATTCCGGAAAGTTTATGTATATAATATATTTTATATGAATAAATAAATAAAATTTAAGTTTCTGTTTGTAATGTCAAAATAACAACTTTTTACTACATGCATATGAAAGTATATACGTTATTTATAACAACAAAAAAACTTTTTTTTTTTGTCTGTCGGTCTGTTTGTTCCGGCTAATCTCCGAAACGGCTGGACCGATTTCGACTTTCACTGGCAGATAGCTGATGTTATAAGTAGTACTTAGGCTACTTTTATTTAAGAAAAATCCACACTGGCGATGCCGCGGGCAACAGCTAGTATTAATATATTTATTCGTTTCGAAAACTTAATTATTTAATGCTTTTTGTATTTATATACGTATTTCTAGCTTAAATGGGTTTACCAGAATTTATACAACAATATTATATATAATACTTTTATTTAAGAAAAAGCCTCGCGGGTGAAGTCAAGGGCAGTAGCTAATCTTAAATAGAATAGTGAAATTATGTCAAGTCGGAAAAACCGTGCGAAGTTAGTCTTCATCTCATTTGTCATAACTTCACAAGTCTGTTATAAGCCCAGATTTTTGTATTTTATGTGCGAAATTTAAAACTGTTTTAAACAAGCTTTTTAAATTTTAAATGCTTGAATATCATGTGTTCACACGTGCTTCAGCGAGACGGAACAAATGACAGTAGTAACAGTTCACATAAAACGGATGCTGCACATAAATTCATAAGAGTGTTTTATAGTTTCAGAGCTCACTTCAACAACTATTGAAGGATTGTGGAGTGTTTTGATAAACGTATTTCATACTTAAGGAGTAATGGAAACAGAATTAGGACCTTTTGCGATGGATTAACAACTGAACATAACATCACGCCTGTTTTCCCGACTGGTTAGGCAGAGGTGTACCCATAGTACACCCACATTTATTTATTTACTAGCTGCTACCCGCGGCTTCGCTTACGTGGCTCGACGCGAACAGACACTTCAATTTAATTTATTTGTATAGAAAAATACAAATAAATTAAATTGAAGTGTCTGTTTGTAATATAACTGAAAAAAAACCACGCGGACAACCCGCGGGCTGCAGCTAGTCGCAAATAAAAGTAGCCTTAGCTACTTCTTATAGCATCAGCTATCTACCAGTGAAAGTCTCGTCAAAATCGGTTCAGCCGTTTTGGAGATTAGCCGGAACAAACAAGCAGACAGACAGACAGTTCGACATACCAACAGAAAAAAAATATTAAAAGGTTTTTTTTTTTTTTTTAGTTATAAGCGCGACTTGTTTTTGTTTATGCGTTATACTATCTTAAGCATTTAGTAAATAGTTGTTATTTTGACATTACAAACAGACAATTGTATTAATTTGAATAGATAGCGCAATGTAAACACAGTACCCTATGAGTAGGCTAATCTTACTTAACATTTCACCAGTTGCGTTTTCGTCCCATGTAATAGGGGGCAAGCCTAATGCCATCAGCCGGACAAAAGACGGACTAAAGATTTTGTTTCACAAATGGGTACTAAATCATAAATATCCCAGATTTCTAAGCTCAGATTATATGGCCGGCTTATCTACTTAATATTAAAATCTTAACAAAGGAATATTTAGTTAAAATTTATACTGTCTAGTCCAGATAATGAGAAAGGCAAAGATGAGTTATGTACAGCTGAACCTTGATATTTACAGCTGGAGTCTGGACTAAATCTCCTTTGAAGTTACTCTATTTTTCATTTAATTGAATTTGTCTTCAAGCTACATAGCATAATCAGCCTATAATCTTTCCACTACTGGGACACAGGCCTCCTCTCTTTGAGAGGGAGTGGGCCATAATCCACCGCGCGTGTCCAGTGCGAGTTGTCAATAAAACAAAAAACAAAAAGTAAACATGGTAAATATCCCGTTTCAAGTGTTAATAGTAATATAATCAATAATTTTCTATTTAGAAAGAAACTTTATTTCAATTGTAATAAATTTGTCATTTTATCCCGTGGGTGTCGTAAAAAGCGACTAAGGGACTTATTAGAGAATGGGCAGCAGCGTTCTCTATGCATTTTTAACACCATACTGCGATCGCCAACCCGCCTGCCAAACGTGGCGATTATGGCAACCAGCACCCCCCCCCCCCCCAAATGACAAGCATAAATAAAAAATAGCCCCTAGTGGCGGTGCTTCGGGGAGGCCTATGTCCAGCAGTGGACGTCTTTCGGCTGAAACGATGAACGATGATGATGAAATTAGTAGTCTGACATACATAATTTGAAAGTACCGATGCATAATACCGATCCCATTACCTAACCCACGCGACTAGTCGTTCATACAATAAACTATAATATATAATTATATGAAAACTGGCATCTCAGTTAAACGAACCACTACTACTATTAAATTACACACGCAAAATACCTATTTCGGCGGTCAGGGTTGGGTCAGCAGTAACCAACTTAAGTTGAACTCTGTTCACAAATCATTTGCTTCGTAAACGAGCTGTTCTTATGCTGATCAAGTTAAAGTTGAGTAAAATAAAAATAATTTTAATTTGCAGGAAATTGAACTTTATTATAATAGCGTCAGAAGTTATTGTGAAATGGTTTTTGTATTTTTATGATGTGAGTAACTTTTGAAATTATCGAGCTTCCATTCGTGTGAGATGGTTTATTGGTATGTTAAAATGAAGCAGTACAGTCATGTTTTAATAAAATAGTATAATTGAATTGAAGAATAGACAGTGGAAATAGTAATCAAGAAGAGTTTTTCAGAAATACATTTTCATGGAAGCTGGTAGAATGATAGAAAACTCTCTATTGTAGATCAAATACTTAGACATTTTACCACCTTTACATACCGAGACTCCTCCGTGCCTCGGAAAGCACGTTAACCCATTGGTCACGACTGTCATTCGTGGATCTTTGACAGTCGTTACCGGTCGTCAGAAGCCCGAAAGTCTGACAACCAGTCTTACCAAGGGGTATCGTATTAATTAGTAACTGGGTTGTGGAGGTCAGATAGGCAGTCACTCTATGTAAAATACTGGTATTCAGCTGCATCCGGTGAGACTGGAAGCTGACCCCAATATAGGTACTTGGGAAAAGGAGCCCCTCAATTGCTCTTCAAATAACCACCAATAATACCAATAGAAACAAAAGTAAATTAACAATTTCACTTCATTTCCAAGATACCGATACAAACTCGTCAAATACCAACCACTGCTAAAAAAGGCATACTCAATCCAGCTCAAATCAAGGCTAGTCTATATTTAATCTAGATTTCTAGCCCCAAACTAGGTATTGCCGACTTCCGCGAACAGCGCCCCCTAGTGAGTGTTTGCTGTCACGCAAATGACCCATCACTGATAAGTACTGATAACACATGCTTGAGCGAAGGTTTATCTGTGCATTTGAATGTTTTAAGGGCGCAAAGGAATTTGTGAATAATGCCTTTTACAGGAGGTGTAGGAAATGAGGCGATAACTTTTGATAGAGGTGAGACATATTTACTGGAATAGGTTTTTGGCTGGACGCGTAGATCTATTCCGTGCTCACCGTACACAAACGCGTCTCGAGTATTTAAGCGTATCGTTTTTTACACATACTACCATAGTCGCGTCGTTTTAGCGACTAACGAGCTCGGTCAGTTCCGGTGACATTCGGAGACGTTCGATTCGGCACTTGATGTTTGCGAATCGGTTTATTTTTTTGGCGTTACCTTATGTCCATCTAATAGAAACACTATTACTTTGGTAAGCAGTGTGCATTACTATTTGTTTAAGTTTGGTGAGTACTTACCAATACAATACTCTGTGAAAATATTTGGCATTTTTTTTTAATCTACATAAAATCAATTGAAACCTTCTAAATACGCCAGCTTTTCTTTGATATAATCACGAACAATTTTTTTTCAACGCACTTGCTCGTAAAGTGGCTCTTTATGAACCGCTTTTAGGTCCATAATGTAGTGTATTACAAACGCGTGCTTTTTACTTTACGTTACCGCGCTAGTGCTGTAACGCCGCAGATAACTATTTACTAGTCGGATAATTGCGCTTTTTTTAATCTCATCAAAGAGCCTTCCATAATGCTGGAGTATACACACTCACACACACACCCTCAGACACACACACACACTCCCGGCTTCCTTATCGCGCTCGCCTACGGCTCGCGCAAATAAGACCGCCTCGAGCACAACGATCAACATAGCACACATGTATCATAATGTACTATTCTGTTTCTTTTAATAGCATATTTATAAAATAAGCTGAATCCTAAGTCTGTAAAGTATGAAGGGACGTTTTCAATAAGATTTAATTTTAAGTATTTCAAAATGCAGAAAAGATACGAATACCTACGCTTAGTCTTATAGATCCCTAAACCGAAAATACTCCATTACTCGCTCCGATGTTACGGAGGCTCGCTAGATAAGGAAACGTCAATAAACTGGAGACGTCTAAATACTCGTGAACCTAGTTTTTGGAATAAGTATTTACGCGGACGCGTACTTCTAAGACTCAGTACGCATTTTACCTAGTACATCTCAACTCTACTTTTGAGTATTGATTTGCTTTTGTTATTGTTAATTTGCTAATCAATATGCTTCATTTCAAACTACATTTATATTAATAACTAGCTGACCAGACGATGCCCTGTCCAAATTCAGGGAAACTTTTAAAAAACTTCTAAAAACCTTACACGAACTATACAAAAAAAAAAAACGAATCAGTCCGGCTACATTTAATTTTATTTAAGATTTGAACTAGTATTTCCTAGGATAAAAAATTTTCTCAGTGATTTACGTGGTGTATTCCTTACTATATGGGTAAAAAGACCGGAAAAAAATAGAGATACATTTTTGTATATGTCCGTAAATGTTAGGTATTTCTGCATGTTATCTAATCCATATCCATAATTATAAGTAACTCTGTCTATCTGTATGTTACATTTTTACGCCTAAACCGCTGAATCGATCGTCATGAAATATGGCAGAGATATATCCTGGGATATGGAGAAGGACATAGGCTACTTTTATACGCGATAACCGACATCCACGCGAGCCGCGGGAAAAATCTAGTCTACATATAAACATGACTGATTGATTAGATGGTATTTAAATGAATAAATAAATTACTACTTCGTACTTTACAATTTTGACGTCAAACAAATTAATTTATGAACTACCGCTGAATCTGTATATAATTCATATATATTTCCTTACTAAGACAAACACACCATACACACACAGATAACCCTCAATAACCTTAATTAAAAAATAATAAAATACACCCGAGCAATACAGTAATGTAATTAAATGCTACATAGTAATTACCGCTCGGCTTCTCGTAGCGTTTGCGTAGCGCTACGCCGTAGCGTCGTAGCACCGTAGCATGGGGAATGCGTGGAGTGGCAAGGTATTGTTACTTGTGACCACAGATATAGATGTGACTTTTGATTAGGGATAGAAGACTAGCTTATTGAAGTGTGTTGCGACTTACAGAAACAGTTAAGAGTTCTTGGAATGTTTTTATCATTTAATCTTAAAACCCGTTTTATTTGTTGTATAAATTCTAATAAACCCTTTCATTCAAGCTAAAGATACGTAAAAAAATACTAAAAGTATTAACACATTGACTGCCACCGCGATCACCGGTGACCGCTAACAATAGTTGTTCTATTGTGTCTGTTGTCTGGCAGTCAAAGCCTTAATTAACCAAGTTTTCGAAACGAATGAAATTATATTAATATTTCGGTTATTTATATTAATATTCACCATCATTCGTCTAACTAATGAGTAACTTAAATGCAATCAAAACTATACTATCCAATTACACAATTAACAAAACACAATTGTAAAGATCTGTTAGTTCAAAATTATTATTTTATTTAAGTCGGGATGACCCAGTAGTTAAGGCCGCGCCTCTCATGCATGAGGTTGTGTGTTCAAATCCGGGCAAGTACCAATGTGACTTTTTCAATTCATATGTACTTTCTGAGTTTATCTTGGACATTACTGACATCAGTGAAGGAAAACATTGTGAGGAAACCTAGATTTACACATATTAGTAAACTATGGCTTCTGCCCGAGACTTCGTCCGCGTGAAATTTCATGTTCCCTCGACCCACGCCGTCGCATCGCATCGCATCGCTTACCCGCGCTATTACTTCGTCTTTGCTTAGCGTTCTTTCTGACTTTTTCTTTTTGCTCGGCTCCTTAGGGTCCTAGCGTAACGTTAAATAGCCTATAGCCTTCCTCAAGGATTGGGCTATCAAATGCAAAAAGATTTTTTCAAATTCGACTGGTATTTCCAGAGCATAGCGCGTTCAAACAAACAAAAAACTAGAAACCTTTATATATAAAAAAATTATGTGCGTGTGTATGTGTGACTGAACTCCTCCTAAACGGCTGGACCAAATTGATGAAATTTTGTGTGTATATTTGAGTGGGTCCCTGGATGATTTAGATTCACAATTGGACCCGGTAGATGGCGCTGTGGTCGAGTTCTAGCAAATAGGACAACATCTGTCCGGTTAGCTAGTATAAGATATAAATCTGAAATCATCAACCCGTCTTGAGCAAGCTTGGTGATCAATGCTCGTACCTTCTCTATGTGAGAAGAGGCCTTTGCCCTGCAGTAGGAAAATAATAGACTGGTCAAGCTGCGTCCCGCGGTTTCACCCGCATAAGTCTCGATCCCGTGTGAATACCGAAATAAAAAGTATTCTATGTGTTAATTCAGGCTATAACCTATCTGTGTGTTAAATTTCATCCAAATCCGTTCAGCCGTTTCTTCGTGATTGATTAACAAACATCCATCCATCCTCACAAACTTTCACATTTATAATATTACTAGCTTTTGCCCGCGGCTCCGCCCGCGTGGATGTCGGTTATCGCGTAAAAAAGTAGCCTATGTCCTTCTCCATATCCCAGGCTATATCTCTGCCAAATTTCATGACGATCGGTTCAGCGGTTTAGGCCTGAAAACGTAACATACAGACAGACCGACAGACGGACAGACAGACAGAGTTTACTTTCACATTTATAATATTAGTATGGATTAGTATGGATAGTAAGAAGTAAGAAGTAAGAAGTAAGATTGTAAGAAGTAAGATAAGATGTTGTTTAATTCTATCAATTTCAATAATCCGCTAGTAACTCGAAACCTATATATATATATATGTATATATATATATATATATATGGGTATATATAACGCCATACCCATGTCACTTTACCTTGAATACCTAACAAAAAACCATAGCGTATATCCCTTAGCGTTTTGTTAGCGTTACTCTTCAAAAGAAACCCGATATCTTTGTGCAGTCGAGTCGTTTCCTATTATTATTGAGTATATACTGGTTTGCTTTACCACCTCTTTCACGTTTAGCCTTTTAAAATTATGACTATGTATTATTTACTGTTTTTAGAAAGATTCTACTATTGATCTTTGTAGCTTTTTGATTGTTTTTCTAAAATCTATTTAGAGGAACTATCTTGAACGATTTGTGAAGGGTGGCAGGGTGGCAGTCACCCTTAATTTTCTTTAAAACAACTTCAGTATTATGCTTCGTCTTTGACCTCATTTATCTCATGATCATTCATCTGTAATTTTTATGGTGTGCAATTAAGATTATTCTTTTATCTCATTTCAAACGTTAATTTAGATTTTTTATAATTGTTTGCAATTAATTACCTATTGCCATATCAACACCAGTAAAAAACTGAATTACATATATGTATATAACAATTCAAGTCCCAAAGACACAGGCACCGCCTAGTATGGGGACCACCACATATAACAAAATGAATTTCACCAACAGTTACAGACTGAATTATTATGTTAAACTAATTTTAAGATCATATTGTAACAATGTTTAAATTAATGTTATTATTCATTATTGTTTTGTTATTGTGTTGTTTTGTTATTATTTGTTTGCGTTCCTTGCGAAGCATGTGTGACGTGACTATGAATGATAGGCTGAAAAATGATGTGATACGGCAACGGTGTGGTTTAAAAGAAGATGTATTGACAAAAATTGAAAAGAGTATGCTTAGATGGTTTAGTCATGTTGAGAGGATGAATTAAAGGCGACTTACATGGCAGATGTGAATGAAAACGCCAGGCAGGGACGCCCTAGGAGGACATATATATAGTGACCCAATTGGTGATGTTCTTGAGAAAGGTCAGGTGCGTAGTACTCGCAACTGGAGTACGTGTATGATCAGATGTATGAACGTAATCGAAGCAAAAGGAGTATGTCAGGAGCGAAGCAGGTGGCGTTCTATAGTTTCTGCCTTCTCCCATGGGAAGAAAGCGTGAGTTTATGTATGTATGTGGATTTATTATTGTTTATACCATTTTCTATATTATGTATGTAAAAATCAATATAAATCAGTAGCAATCGCCCAGAGCTAATGGTCGTGAGTTTGACCTCTACCCGTTGCACTATTGATGTGCCAAGCGTTATTTAGCATAGTTGAAGCAGTTAAATGTGCATCATAGGTAATGCTTATGGTGATGGTCCTTTAGAGGTATGAGGAACAGGGTGTAAAGTTCACTCATACTCTATAGTAAAGGGAGGATCCTCCGACCAGACGGATGTTGTGTCTGGTGGGCAACTGCCCAACGGTTGATGTCGGGATGTTGTATATATGCTAGTCGTGCGGTAAACTCTGATAGCGCGATGCAGGATTTGTGACGTCAGGTCTTTGATGCGTAGTTCGCAAGTGCGTTGTTGATACCACCACAGTCCTGTGAGGGACCGTGGGAAATCATCGTGGTGAGAAGATTGGCCAGATGGATTCTGCGTTGTGCCGGACATTTTATTATGATCTGGACGCCGCTCGAAAAGGCTCTTCTTATGCATGACGTAACAAAGCCGAGGAAGATACTGAAGAGCCGCAACAGTTTTCTCAGTTCCACTATCCCACTAAATGACGGCAGTTCTAGTGCGGGACGACTAAAACTGTGGCTGTTTAAACATCCCCCTCCAGCTGAATATATTGAGCTTGCAGAAAAGCTCCCAGCGGGCCACCAACTACTATGGTTCACCTGGAAATCTGCTAACCGGCTAAGAAGCCAGGTGGGTCGCCGCAGGTACAAATTAATCAGGTGGAGGTACTCCGATGAGCCACAGCGTGACTGTGGAGCCACATCACAAACGATGCCTCACCTCTTGTCGTTCTCTCTATGCAAGAACACCTGCACTATGGAAGACGTATGCGAGGCCAACGCTAACGCTGTCAAAGTGGCCTAATTCTGGTCGAAGCTTATTTAAATGAACAAAATGGAATCATCGATACGACGAAGATGGAGAAGAAGATTATAGATAATCCTAACTAATATTATAAACGAGAAAGTAAGTTTGTCAGTTTGTTTTTACCTTTTCATGCCTAAACCACTGAACTGATCATTCTGAAATTTTGCATATACGTTGTCAAGTGTACAGAAACCGACACAGGGTACCTTTCCTCCCGAAAAAAAGTACTGTTCCCGAGGAAAACAACTAATAACGTTCTTATGATGATAGATGGCGTCTTTCGAATCATGATTGAATTATATTAATAGATAGCTTTTGCCCGCGGCTCCGCCCGCGTGGATGTCGGTTATCGCGTAAAAAGTAGCCTATGTCCTTCTCCATATCCCAGGCTATATCTCTGCCAAATTTCATGACGATCGGTTCAGTGGTTTAGCCGTGAAAACGTAACATACAGACAGACAGACAGAGTTACTTTCACATTTATAATATTAGTATGGATAAACTTTAGTAATGTGTTAAGAGTCTTTTTTTAAATCGAAATTAACGCGAGCGAAGCCGCGGGCTAAAGCTAGTTATGAATAAAAATAAAATTATTAAAAATGATTATATAAAAAAGGCTAAATTCCAATTTTAGTAACAAAAGTTTTCCCTTTTATCCGCTGTTTGTTTTACACTTCAAAGAGTACATCATCTCAGTTCTGACGGCTCATAGCTAAGCTATCATGACAGAAACTGTAAATATTAGTACAAAGATACATTGTAAACTGGACTAAAATGACGCGCTAAGCTAACATGTGTCAGCTACAGGCCAAGTATGTCATAAAATATATGGCCTTCAGTTGTTTTTTTAATTCTAATTTGGCTGATAGTTATGTTATGTTAACAGCCTACATGGTCTCGAGAGAGTTCAGAGGTCAAACTAAGTTTTATAAATTGTTAATATATTAATCAACTGGTCGTTGAACTCAGCTTAAAAAAATTGGTGACGAGCCCCTAATCAGCTCGGCTAAAAGCCTTGCTTACTAACTAGCTAAGATTAAGTTGTTAGAAATACTAATCATAAATACCAAGTAGAGTGCATAAGTGTAGGTATTTGTAATTTTATATTTTGAATTGTTTTATTAGTTTTATTAGTTTTTACATTGTCTCACATATAGAAGCAACAAGAATATTGTACCCAGGATTATGTAATATCTTGATTTAAAAGAGTGTCCTTGGAGTTTCTTGTCGGTTCTTCTCCATAGTGATCTACGTATTGGAATGGGCATCTAGCTTCAACTTTTTGACTAACTGACCGACTCTTTGACAATTCAAAAGTGCCTGTAAATGGTTTAATTGAAATAAATGCTTTGAGTTTGAGTTTGAGTTTAGGAATATTGTACATTTTAACCTGATAAAATAATGGACCACTGCGAGTAAGCTTCGGCCCCTTGTACGCCTTTCAAAGTTCCGGAACCCCAGGGTCCCGAGACGTCAAAGACATTTTAAAAATAGTAATCACTTAACTTAACAAGGGAGGTAAACAGTTTAACTCTTAAAATGAATATATTAATATTAATATTTTTTTTAGAAGTCAGAATTCATGTCGTTGTATGAAAAATTCAATCTACTTATATGTATTTCTTCAGCAAGTTGCATTCTCCGAAAACTTATCGCATTATAAGACTAGTAATAAAACAAGTAGTAGTTTTATCATTTCGTGACCAATAATAATGGAAATGACATGTTTTTGGACATCACGTAATAGAAAAACTCTCAAGATTTATGTACTCCATAAAAACTGTGATCATATAAAAGTACTAGACTAGTTTTGTCATTCAGCACTGCCTATGTAAGGTCACCAGCTAAATCCTAAGGGAATGTCACGAGTTTCCTAAAACATTTTTACTACATACCTACGTATTCGTATGTAGTGGAAATGTGTTAATACGTTTGAACTAGATGTATGTACATATGTTTAGTTTTTTGGTTATAAAACAGGCGTTTACGTTTTACCTGAATAAATATTTAACTGAGTAGATACATGTCACTTATTAGTCGAATTTCGGACTTGTATCTTTCTTTACAAATATCAATTCTATATAACTGAACACTCTTCAGTGTATATCTATCTAATCTTATATATGTATAAAATTCTCGTGTCACAATGTTAGCTACCATACTCCTCCGAAACGGCTGGACCGATTTTTATGAAATTTTATATGCAGATTCAGTAGGTCTGAGAATAGGACGTGAAATATTTTTCATACCCCTAAATGATAAGTGTGGTCCACCCCAAATTTTTATGTTTTATTTTTTGGACAACATTTCTTATTTTTATTTGTTTATGATTTGTCATTAAAAAATACATACAATCCTGAATTTTTACTCATCTACCACCAACCCCTTTTTTTTTAATAGCGATATTAGTACTTTAATAATTAAAAGGAAAGGAAGGAAGGTTCACGTTTAGGGAAGGTTTTTAGGTAGGTAGGTAGGGTAGGGTAGGCTAGGGTAGGGTAGGCTAGGGTAGGGTAGTTAGGTAAGTAAGTAGGGTAGGTAGGGTAGAGTAAGTAGGTAGGTAGGGTAGGGTAGATAGGCTAAGACAGGTAGGTAGATAGGAAGGTAGAAAGAGTAAGTAGGAAGGGTAGTTAGGTAGGTAGGTAGGGCAGGGTTTTTTTATTTATTTTATTTAGGAAGGTACGGTAAGGTAGGTAGGTAGGGTAGTAGGGTAGAGGGTAGATAATGCTACCCGTGCGAAGCCGGGCCGGGTAAAGCTAGTACTAATATTATATAGCTGAAGAGTTTGTTTTTTTGTTCGAACGCACTAATCTCTGAAGCGGCAGTTCCAGAGATTACCGGTCAGATAGAAAAAATATTTTTGTGTTTGATAGCAATACTTGAGTACCTAAGGCTATTTAACATCCCGCTAGGACCCTTAGGAGTAGAGCAAAAAGAACGCTTAGCAAAAATGAAGTGCGCGCTATCACTACATTTTTGTGACGCGATGCGACAGTGTGGATCAAGATAGAACGAGAAATACAAAAACTAGTATCAAAAATTCACTTTTCATAAAAACATACTTCCACAAAGTGTCTTATCAACCGAGAATTTCTTCACTCCGCAACATCAACAATCATATTTATACCTACATACGTGTTTACACACAACATTTATAAATGACTGTTATCAAATACACAAGTCAATAAGATAAGAAGAACGATTAACTCGATATATTTGAGATAAACTATTACATCAATTGTGATAACAACCATATGGTTTTCAGAATAATTGTTAGGTACTGGAATATTTTTTTGCTAGTCAGTTCCAAGTTTTATTGGGTTTTTGTATCAGGAATTTTTCAACAGCTGTACACCTCTGCTTAACCATTCGGGGAAAAATGCGTGTGATGTTATGTGGTGTTTGCTAGTCAGTTTTCGACGGCGTGATTGTGTTTACCGACGGGAATTTGAGACTAACCTACTCGACAAGAGATGTCGTGGAAAATGTAATCCTTAGAGTTTTCAATCATATGTGCTTTGGATAAATACATTTTTGTGGCAATTGGACGTAATCGATATTAGGTAAGGTAAGACCACCTGTCTTAGAACCAGAGGTCTCGGGTTCGATTCCCAATGGGAGCAAAATTTTCTGCTCGGTTTGGTTGGTGGTAGGGCTTGTTCTACTTCCGCCTGGCTATACAGTTACCACCATCTTATCTAAGTCTGTCACTATAACAACAATGTTAACAGCATTTGTCGTGTTTCGGCAGTTAGAGGTAAGATAGCCAGTTAGTCTGTGGTTGGGGATGCCGGGTGATGGTCGCTTCCACCTTCGGCCTTATCATCACTTACCATCAGGTGGTGAAGGCCAAGAGCAAAAAGTTTGAGTTTTTTTTTTTTTTCAATTTGTTAATATTCTTCTAGTTTATTTGCTTTATACAAAAACCCGTCGGCTCCTGTTGTCTTCCAGTTTTGTACAGCAGTAATCTATGGATCGTAAACCTTTTCTCATACAAAAATAACGTGAATTAATGGCAACACTTGCTTAAAGCGCTTGGCGATAGGAAATGATTTCTTTCCCAAATTCTTGCGAAAGTTTGACGACAGCATCTTAGTATGGAATAGTGTCATTTAACCAAATCTGAATTTCAAACTTATGGAAAGGCAACCATCGTGAAAATATGATATTCTATTTACAAAAAACTTTCACGCTAAAGCGTTATAGCTGTTGGTTTTACTGTGAATCATTAAAAAAAACAATAAAGCATCGATACATGATCAATCAAGTATTTACATGAACGCATAACTTCTTGCAAAATGAACTGTAACGAAACGCTTGGATATAGGAGTAGGAAACATATAAGCAGATATACAAAGAATAGGAGCAATGTACATATATGTGTATTGTCAATTACATGTAATATGTGTCCCATATTAAATTCTCGAGTGCTCTCTACGACATAGGAAGAAATGTGTCGTTGTTGTATCGCAATGTTAAATACCAATGTCGATTTGAGCGTATAAATAAAACCAGCCTATAACTGTCCCTCTGCAGGGCAAATCCCCCTTTTCATACACAGAAGGCACGGGCATTGATCACCACGCTTGCTCAAGACGGGTTGGCGATTTCAGACTTATATTAACAACTATAAGTCCAGGTTTCCTCACGATGTTTTCCTTCACCGATGTCAGTAATCTCCAAGATAAACTCAGAAAATACATATGAATTGAAAAAGTCATATTGGTACTTGCCAAGATTTGAAGCCACAGCCTCGTGCATGACAGGCGAGGCCTGAACCACTGGGTCATCACGACTTAAATCTACACTAATCTATACTAATATTATAAAGCCGACGGCGCGGTTGGCGCAGTGGTTAAGCGATTGATAGTTGTTCCGGGTCTGGCTGTTTGTGTATGTGAGTTTAAATGTTTGTAAACGCACCCACAATACAGGGGAACTTCCTAGTGTGGGGCAACGTTTTAATCAAATATAACATCACACTACGACTCTTAGAAACCGAGCAAAAAGAACAAAAGTCAAAAAGGACGCTAGGCGAAAACGAATTTATAGCGCGGGCGACAGAATGCGATGCGATGGGACCGAAATTTCACGCGGACGAAGTCGCGGGCAGAAGCTAGTAACATAATAATTTTGAACTTACTAATTGTTAAAATTGTGTTTTATTTTTGTGAATTGTGTTATTGGATGGTATAATTTTGATTGCATTTAAGTTACTGATTAGACGAATGATGGTCAATAAATAACCGAAATATTAATATAATATTATTAGTTTCGAAAATTTGGTTAATTAATACTTTTTGTATCGACGATTTAAGTGTATGCCAATTCAAAATATTAACAAAAAGACAACATGTCAGAAGAGTTAACACAATCGGCATTGACTTAGGTCAGTACCTAATAAAATGCCTCAACTAGCAGTCATCTCGATAGACCAAGATCACGCTAGGAAGAAGTAATTACAATGTATTAATGTTTTCCAATAACCACTATCGTTTTCTTGTAAACCGCTCAATCACTTAACCAGTTAATTTAGGTCAAGTTACAATTACAACAAGACTACACAATTACACAATTACAACAGCAATAATATTTCTACGTTTAGTTCAGCTATAACACACATAACATCGTGCCTGTAATCCCCGAAGGGTTAAGCAGAGGTGTACATTCACATTTAGGCGTTATGTTTAAGCCCAGCCAGCCAGCCAGTCCAGTTCAGCTACAAAACCGATGCAAAATTAATTAACTTTGATTGATTTAGGGCCGGTTGCCTCAAACAGTTCGTAAACGTAAAATACGTACGTCAAATATTAACGATTACATTATGATGTTTAACGTACGTCAAATACAAAGCGTTGTTTCACTGAATAAAAAACCGATCGTCAAACTTCAAATGTCGAAGAATAAAATGACGTTAACCAGTGGGTCACTGTAATCGTTATTTTTTAACGAACGTCAAGGGCATAATTTTGTGAAACAACGGTTTGACGATAGTTAGCGCCATTTATGACGGATACGCGGGCATCAAGTGTACGTGAAACAACCCGCCCTTACACACTTTTTGCACTGTTCGTTATTTATCGGAGAATCCATACTACGAGTATCCATACTTCCATACTAATATTATAAATGTGAAATTAACTCTGTCTGTCTGTATGTTAAGTTTTCACGCCTAAACCGCTGAACCGATCGTAATGAAATTTGGTAGAGATATAGCCTGGGATATGGAGAAGGACATAGGCTACTTTTTTAACCAATAACCGACATCCACGCGGGTGGGGCGGCGGGCAAAAGCTAGTAATATTATAAATGTCTGTCTCTGTCTGTGTGTATGTTACGTTTTCATGCCGCTGAACCGATCTTCATGAAATTTGGCAGAGATATAGCCTGGGATATAGAGAAGGACATAAGCTACTTTTTACGTGAAATCCACGCGGGTGGAGCCGCGGGCAAGAGCTAGTGTTCTATATACAATTATTTATATTAACAATTAAATTTATTTAAAAGATGTTTAAAAAACTATATTATTTAAATAACGAAAACTATTATTTAATTTCAACAACTCATTGAAGCATCATCGAACATTGTTTAGGAAAAACAAGATATCTTCCGCTCAAAGTCACGGCGTTATTGTTGATAACACTTTATATCGCAACATAATTTTCCCCAGAAATTCCTTAAGATAGCTCCACTTTTAACATCTCGTATGCCGTAATTACAGACATAATTAAAAACCCATTGTGTCTGGCGTAGATCTACGTTCGTATTCTTGTTCTGACATATGAAGGGTTAATAACATTGGGGTTCAACCTTTTTCGTTTTAATTCAAAATCGGGTATGATAGTAAAAAGTAACGACACAAGAATTTGGAAGCCTGTACTAGTAAAATGTACTAGATTTGGCCATGGTTGCTGACATGCTATGTCCTCGACAAAGTTATGACGGTGGTGGTCTACTTACTGACGGTACTTGTGGCTTTACATTTAATTTATTTTAAGTTCCATATGCTATAATACTAAAGAGGTGCTCGTGGCTAAGTAATAACAGCCGCACGGGTCAATTCATCAGGTTAAGCTACGCTTGCCGGGGTTGGCCCGTGGATGGGTGACCATCTTTACACACCGAGACCCCTCCGTACCTCGGAGAGCACGTTAAACCATTGACCCCGGCTGTAGTCCGTGGATCTTTGACAGTCGTTACGGGTCGTCAGAAGTCCGAAAGTCTGACAACCAGTCTAAACAAGTGGTATCGTATTACCCAGTTACTGGGTTGTAGAGGTCTTATAGGCAGTCGCTCCATATAAAATACTGGTATTCATCTGCATCTGGTTAGACCGGAAGCCGACCCCAACAAAGCTGCGAAAAGACTTAGCAGATGATGATGCTATAATCGCAGAAAACTAAATTACCTTCCCAAAGATTCAGATAATCAGAAAACTAATTTACCTAAGGCCGACTCTTATCTGAAGAATATATATGACGGTAAGACATATTTGCTATACAAAATCTGTGAAACCACGATTTTTATTATTAAATAAAAGTTAATTGAACATCGGCCCCTGGAATTAAAAAAAAAATATCGAACTCCACAACGGTTTTCAATTATGGAAATTATGAGATCTTCTGGAATTTCGATATTCAGGTACATGATTAAATACAAAGTCGATTTGTCGATTTACCGAGCTACAAGTTTACTTGGCATGACTCGCCACACCTACAAGACTACAATTATTATACAATTTATTTTTAAAGTATAAAAAATCCCTAAAGTTTTCTTTTAAAAAACCTCTCTAAAATTTTTAACTTATCTCTTTTCAGAAAATAAGTATTCAAAAAAATATTTTAGTACCTAGGCTTAATTAGTTAAAGTATATTAAAGTCGGATTATTACTTACCATAGACTAATAAGCGGAATATCTACAAAAACTGCAATATATGACTTTGAAAGAAAAAGAAAACACACTTCCCCAGATCGAGAATCTTTCCGGTTTCATTCTCGATATTACAGAATTTAAATAATATTTTCATGAAAGTAATTCTGGCTTTCATGAGAGAGACTAAAGGCGAAGATTTTCCTGTTGACCATATTATTAAAGTATCCCTTGAACCGATCGTGGTCTTTCCGACCACTAGGAAATGCATACAAAATGTAAGTTTTCCACTTACATTTTGTATGCATTTCCTAGTGTGACCAAATATCATCGATAACGTATTTATACTTCAGGAGTTGCATTACATTTGAATTTCATGGGAATTCGTTTTATTTACATTACATTGATGTTTTGCTTTTGTTTTAGTTCCGGTGGTTACGTGTATTCAGAAGCCCAAAAAGTCTGACAACCAGTCTTACCAAAGGGTATCGTGTACCCAGCAACTGGGTTGTAAAGGTCAGATAGGCAGTCACTCTACGTAAAATACAGGTAATCAACTGCATCTGTTCAGACTAGAAGCTGACATGGTTAAACAAAGGCAAGGCTGATTATTCAGTTCCGTTACTCAAAAGGAATACATAAAGTTTTCCGTCCGTGTATCTCTGTGTGACAGACAGTTTTCTCGAAAAGTCTATATTAGATACGTATTTCGTATTTCAGTTCCATAGGTATTTCAAAAGTTTTTTTTTATAACTTTCATGAAAAATTATTAAAGATCTCTGTAAGAGTTCGAAACTTTACGGAAAAATCGGAAATAAACAAATTAAGAAAAACTGTAGAAAATATATTTAAAAGTTTACATATTTTTAGTGCACAAACACATGCACATTTGTTCGCCCACTTTTCCAAGTCGCGTGATAGCAAGTTATCACAAGTTTATCTAATTCCAGCGATTTTGATTTCTCTTATCAAATGATGCATCCGTTATTTGATTAGATAACAAAAGACTGAACAAATTAAGAAACACCGTTTCTTTAATCTAGATTATATTTTATTTTTAGCTGTCCTTAATATAATCTGTGGTCTTACCATATTCTTATTAGATTCAAACAGGTACTAAAACTTAGTCTTAAAATAGATTAAAATATTTTTAATAGGTTTTTCAGGCGTCGGAAAAATCGGAATCCGCCCTTAATCCGTTCCATAATCATGTCTAAATCTAAAACAGAATCGTATGTGACGTTTTAACTGAGTTATAACTGAAACATGTGTCATTTTCACTGAAAAATCGATACGATAAGCCAGTTTAACATCAAATTATTGATTTTATACGCACTTTTTTGTTAAAGGTCCTAAAAATACGATAAAATTGCACTAAAAAGAAATTTTTCGATGGAATTCAACATACATGAACTCAGAATTTTCGTAATTTTCAGTCCTACCAACATTTTCATTTACAAACTCAATATTTGTCAGTATTTCACTGAACTACAACTCGCTAACGTCTGAAAACCATTATCTATAGGGATAATAACCATTTTCATCAAATTTTCATGGATCTACTCGTAAATCCAGTACTTTTTCATAATTTGTAAGGTTATTTGTAGAGTCTGTACAGGTTAACGTTTTCCAGTTCGTTCTCGACGCACGATTCCGTCCACTCTGACGTTTATTCTATGTGGCACGTGGAATGGCACTGACATTAGCCACATTATCTATCTAATGACCTCATATTACTCAATTAAAGCAGTTTTTCACACAGACAGCAGCTCTAACACCCTTATCTACCCATCGCAAATAAGAAACCACTAAAGTACAGACAACGTGAAAAATACGCACCAAAAACGTTGTTGTTCCTCTCGCTGGGCTGTTGTTGTGTGTCAATACGGGGTGTTCACGTGACCCTACCGTCGGCCATCAGATCCGGGGGCACGTGTTAATGTGATATTGTAAACAGAACGCATTAGCGGTGTATTGTGTGTGTTTGACGTGACGGTGTAGCCGCGGAGTCGCGAGGGGCCGAGGGAGCGCGCGGTCGGAGCGCGGCGCGACTGCTCACTGGCGACGAGCGGCGAGCGCGAGCAGGGCGGCGCGCGCAGGCGCCGGTCGATCGCCGACACTCGGTCACTGGGCCGGCATTGTCTTGTTTCGCGTTCGAAAACAAACCTTTGTCTAGGTGGGGGAGACCGCGAGGCGCCTCGCACCGCCCCAGTCGGTAAAATTAGTTGTGTGTTTCACACCTGTTGGTTTGTTAATCACGTACTTTAGTATTCTATTAGTAAATCATTAGTATCCGCCGAGATGCAAGCGGATTACAAAGCGGCGCCTCTAAACTATGAGTACAACTTTAACGAGATTAACAAGTGCCGCTACCCGGTGGAAATAAATTTACTTTTTAAACGGAGAGCAGCCCTTTTACGAGAACACATATAAAAGAAGGTAGCGAGCTCGTTCTGTAGAAAGTTTTATAGCCGGGAAGGTTCAATTGCCTGCGTCTGCCTCTTAACCACCCGTCGCGGTATTGGAATTTAGGTAAAATGTCTTTGATGGGATATTGCATGGCACCCCTTGGGTATTCTTGATTTTGGAGTCGAAACTTTACGCATTGTCACACCCATTGAAATTTATTAGCACAAGGACCAATTTCACTATTTAACGATATTTTGAACTACACATTCTCTATTAGTTACTTTGGTGTACATGATATTTATTCAGATTAGTTACTGGAGTTGCAATGGCTGCCATGTCATTTGTTTTATATTTATTTTTATTTTTTCTATTATGTGAATATGAGAACGTTGTAGGCTGTAGACTGTATATTTGTTGACCATTTTCTATTTGCTTAAGTACCCGATACTTATCAAAAGGCTTACACCGTCCTGCCCTGCCTATTGACACTGTTTTTTGATTATAAAAGTCAATAATTTTTTAAAGAGTAATCGTGGAATTTCTTGCCGGCTCTTCTCCATATCAAACGACCAATTGGAACCTGACGTTTCATAAGTGCCCATGTAGGTTTATGTGAAATAAAATATTGGGATTTGGATTGAAAATAAATTACGTAGGTAGTTTCGGTGGTTTCAGGTTTCAGCTACATTTGATATTAACGTGTTGAATTAACAGCTGAAAGCATGGTAGCTGTTAGAGATTAATGGAGCCTACTTAAGTCCTTTGATGTGCCTCCAGGGACGAAACAGTTATAGATCTACCTACTTACCTATACTGAACTCCCATTATACATTAGTGGAGATGGCATTATATGCATGTATGCAATAAAACCAATATACCTTCATTAAGTTATTAATTGTTTTGTGAATTCATCGCACCGACAAAACGTGTCAGAGCTGTTTATGGAACAGAATATTTAGAGCATTGTAAGCCATTATTTAAAGCACTGAAAGTTCTACCATTTCCGTGCCTTTACATTTTTGAAACTTGTGTATTTTTTAAAAGGTATTCGCACATGTTCCCATCATATGAACATATTCTAAAAGAGTTAAGGTTCCGTGCACGAAAAAAACTCTTTTGTAAATTTCTTATCTGATTGTGAGAAAACTTGAAATAATCGAAACAATAAGTCTGTGTAACTATAAAAGTACAGTTTTCATGGTGCTAAATAAACCATTCGTTTTAGACACGGAAGCTGTTAATATATAGTTACATCATTTTTGTGCTCTCCAAAATATAGTTTATTTCGCCGTTGATTAACTTAATGAAGCTATTGTATAATCATTAAATACAATTTTGATTATATTTCAAGGATAGCTGAAGACTAATTTGTGATTTATAAATTTTTTGATATGATTTGCTAAATAATAGGAAAAAATATATTACTGACGGGGTTTAAAATATGCATAAATAATATTATTTTTCTGCTATATTTTGTATGGAAGTTGAAAAAAGTGGTTCAGCCACATGCAAGTAGACCATATAATGATGTTGATGATATTTTTTAATCAGTCTCGCGTAATTTTTCGGAAAACTTGTTGCGAATATTAGTGATTTACTGTGAATACCTAATTTATTTGAAAAATCCCTTTCAGCTACATGCAAAACAAAGAACACGACTTTTCAAATCATAAATTATTTTGGGTAAATTATTTTTCCCTTTCTCACAAACAATGAACAAAATTGATCAAAATCAGTCGATTTCGTGCACGGCCCCTTAACAGCAGTAAAGTAGTTAAAATAAGTTAGTAGCCAGAGACTACATTTGTGTAGCAGGAGATCCAATTGCATGGCAATCAAAGTGTTGCCCACTAATTAATTCAGGAAAACAAATATTTGCTTTATAGAGGTATGAGGAACAGGGTGTAAAGTTCACTATTACTCTATGGAAAAGGGAGGATCCTCCAACCAGACGGGTCTCGTGTCTAGTGGGCAACTGCTCGACGGTTGATGTCGGGATGTTGTATATATGCTAGCCGCGCGGTAAACTCTGATTGCGCGATTCAGGAATTTGTGACGTCGATGCGTAGTTCGCATGTGGCGTTGTAGATACCGCTACAGCTTGGCTTTTAAGCAGCTATTTCTATTCAGTTAACGAATTTTCTTATCATAAATTTTAACATTACTTTTTATCATTTCTTTGACAATGTAATAGCGGTTACTTTTTTTTTAAAGCATTTGACGTTTTATAATTAGTAAATTAAGACATTTCATTCATAAATAAAAAATAATAAAATCGTACTTATAAAACATGAAATTTTATTAAATCATTACAAATTTTAATTTTAAACACCGGCAACGATAGAATATGTGAAACTATATTATTAATTTATGATCTTAATGTACCATATACTCAGAAGTAAATTATTACTATTATTAAAAGGATAATGTATCATCAAAGAAGCCACTGAATTCTCATATTTATATTTATCTTTCAGAAAATCATTTTAAGCTATTGCATAGCTTCTATCGCGGGCCTTGAGCGAGGGGACCGAATCCAGAAATTCCGTAACGAAAAAACCTCACGCTCCCCACTCCGACGGTTTTACTACACCAGTACCCTCTAGTGATCTAATAATTTCTGGCAGTTCTTTTTTCTGTGTACTGCGTATTTTATTCTTATAAATATTAGTTTATAAAATTATGATCTTCACAAAAAGTGATTGTTGATAGTGGGGTTTGAACTCACGACCAGTCGATTACGTGTACATTCAGTTCCCCTGTTGCACCGCAAGGCTACAATGACTTAATTAAAGCTTGCCAAATAGTTGATACCATTCCAGTTGAACAATTTTTAAACTTTACTAGACGGTTGGAAATGACTCATGTACATGGAATTTTTTCGCTGTCAAAACATTTGGTCATTCTTTTTTTATTTAAAATTACTTTAGGTTCAACACTTTCGTCTATTTTAAAGTTGTTATTATGCTTATATTTGAATAGTATTTGACTTTGTTTACGTAGTTATACACTTTTACGACGTTCAGCACTTATTTATTTTGTTTTTAAGCTATTGCATAGCTTCTATCGCGGGCCTTGAGCGCGGGGACCGAATCCAGAAATTCCGTAACGAAAAAAAAAAAAAAAATAATATCAAAGAAAAAGAAATACTGCATAAATAAAATAAATAAATAATTATAATTGCATAAGTTGATACAAAATGCTATGCAATAGCTTTACCGCGGCAGTCCCCGAGTGCCACACGTCTTTTTTTTTTGTACTGTGTGGTGCCGGACGTAAAGAATAGGGCCACCCCATTTCCTCCCGTGGGTGTAAAAGGCGTAAAAGGCGACTAAGGGACTTACTAGAGAATGGGCAGCAGCGTTCTCTATGCATTTTTAACACTTTACTGCGATCGCCTACCCACCTGCCAATTGTGGCGATTTTAGCAAACCCCGGGCCATTTGGGGGAGCCTTATGTCCAGTAGTGGACGTCGTTTGGCTGAAATGTTGATGATCTTTCAGAACTTGAGTCAGATTTACTCATACTATGTTCTTCTCTAGTAGTATCGGTACGAACTATGAGAATAGCTGATGCCATCCCTTGGTAACATATTAACCAGACAGCAAGGTGGTAAGAGCAGTGGTAGCCTAGTGGTAACGGCCCCGACTTAAGAGTTGTAGGTCGTGGGTTCGAACCCAGGCAGGCACTTTACTTTGTGTAAATAATTTCATCACCACTGCTCTCAAAACGGTGAAGGAAGACATCGTGAGGAAACCGTCATGTCCTAGATCCGGAAATTCGAAGACATGTGACATCTACCAATCCGCACTAGGCCCGATTAAACCGCCGTGAGCCCACTCCCTCTCGAAGAAAGAAGGCCTGTGTCCCAGCAGCGGGAACATTATACGCTGATTATTCTATACAAAATTCCCATAAAAAATGCCCTTTCAGTATTCACGAATTTTCCCGGCAACTTTTCAATTTTTTCTTTCCGTAAGAACCTAATTCCGACTATTACGAACATTATAAAACAAACATTTTCCAATTCGGTCCATCTGTTCTGAAGTGATACGCTTACCAACGAACAGCATTTTATTTTATTATATCGGGTGTCCCAAAGTATTCGCAAGATTTTATTAAATAGAAAACACAGTTTTTCTTTCTTTCGATATAATTTATTTATTCTTTAAAATTTATCGATGTGTGCTTTGCTGTCATATCAATGAGCCGTTCCAACATTCTGCCATTTTTTTTGATATACCTGACTTACAGTGAAGGAAAACATTACTTATTATACTTATTACATATTACGAGTATTATCACCAAATTGCAGCTAGGAACCCTGATGATTATGCTTTTCTTATAAATAAAAAGAGAACTTTTGTTTGCCTTCGTAGATCCTGAAAATTGATCAGGGTATTATTATCTTTATATATATATAAAATTCATCGGTACGTGTACATGTGACTGAACTCCTCCTAAACGGCTGGACCAATTTTGATGAAATTTTGTGTATATATTTGAGTTCCTGGATGGTTTAGATTTACAATTGGACCCGGTGCGATCGAGTTCTAGCAAACAGGACAACGTTTGTCTGGTCAGCTAGTTTTCTTATATGTATAGAATGAATATTTTGAATTAAGAAGTTATTGCCCCCAACCCATTTCCAAAAGATCTACCGAATCTATAACTTACTTCGACAAAGTTGCTAGTAGTAACCGGTGACCCAAGTTCGCGGTCACGTCGAAATCGTAACAGAGAACTTTGTCTCACCAACACGTGTAGCTGAAAACTTTCATTATGACGGGACACTGTTGACGTACAATATACGAACACTTTAGTGTTTTCGTATAAAACTTGTACTAAGATCGGCTACAATGTTTGTGGGAGGAATGAGGACGAAGATTGTTGAGGATAAGGATGGAGATTCGTTTCGAGCAAACTACTTTTACTTAATTTATATCACACTAGCTGCTGCCCCAGGCTTCGTCCGCCGTATCAATATGAAACTTTACAAAAGATATTAGAAAATTCTAGACACACTTACCGAGGCAGTTGATTGAACCGTTTTTCATAATTCCTTCTCGGTCACGAGATAATATTTTTTTTTTAAGAGTGGCGCTATTGGACCCGAGACAGCCCTCTTAACTGCATAACACATTTTCGATTACAATCCTAGGGTTTTAAAGAAGTTGAGGTCTGCCCAGCTTGGGCATAGCACCGCCGTGTCCTCACGGAGGCGATCAGCGGCGGCAATCTCTCGCATCCAGCCCTGGTCCAGGCCATGGTCCGGAGCGAAAGTGCGTGGGAGGCAGTCAAACCTGCGAAGCAGTAATACTCGCGAAGGAGGAGGCGGAACGCGTGAGGGAGCGGCAGTCTTTGCGCCCTCATGCGCCTAGGCACTCTGGGCGGCGGGATTCAATAGCCGATTCCCGGCCACCGTAGGGGCGGGCTTGCGGACAGCGAGCTATGGGCAGCTCGCCGTACGGTAAGGACCAGGCCTGGGACGACGGCGCTTTGTCTTCCACGTGCGCCTCAAAGAGATCCACGTCCTCAGAGAGACGCACTGACGGGGTCCGCTAAGACCCCGTCAGTGCGTGCTGACATGGTTGCCAGGGTTGCGGGTTTGTCCGAAAGGGATACCGTGGCTCTGGCACACAGGCAACTGAAGGACCACGGGTGGGTTTTAGTCAGTAAAAGTCTGACATCCCGCTCCGCCCAGAGCGGGAGAAGTTATTTGACAATTTCCCACGCAAAAAAAAGAAGGTTTTTAAAGAAAATTCCTAATAGGTATATTGCTTTATTGGTTTGAAAAATTCGTCTACTCTACAGTTATAATATTTTTTTTGTGTTTTTCTTTTATCTGTGATCGGTTTTCTATCTTCAGATAGGGTCTTCCGGTCTTTGAGTGAGATTGTTTTTGTGATGGTCCATTAAATATTCACATTATGTGGTTCAGTAATAAATCAACTTTAAATTTTTACTGTCTCTGGTCCAAGTTCGGTATTTGCCATCTCTTTAGGCAGATTATATCCCCTTGTCTGTTTAAAAGGTTCTTGACTAAGACATTGGTGTGCCTGTTCAGTCTCTTTAGGCACTCGTGTATTTTTGTGTTTCTGACAAACCAGGGTGCAATTGAGATTTTTCTTAGGGCTTTGGAACCTTTGTAAAATTTCAATATTGGATTTACTAGCAAAATAATTTATAACCAAGCGTTAATTTTGATTGTCAACAAAGTACCTAAATAACGCAACAAACATGGCTGAGCTGTCAAAATGAAATGAAAACGCCTTTTATGTGTGTTACTTAATTACCACGCTGTTCTCTTCCCTATTGTATACCATCTCAGAAATGTTCACTTGAAACTTTGATAACGAATGCTAAGATGACCCTCTGGCCAACGCGTCTACCAAACGTTGTGATCATTTTTGCTATCAATGTACTACAGTTAACAGCAGCTAATGAAAACGCCAAACAGACTAGACCTCGCAATAATGAATGTATGCTATTATAGAAAGGATCATCAGCATCATCATCAGCCTATAGCAGTCCACTGCTGGACATAGGCCTCTCCAATTGCACGCCATTCAGCTCGATTCTCGGCAACTCTCATCCAGCTACTACCAGCCACCCTGCGGAGATCGTCGCTCCACCTAGCCTGAGGACGACCTACCTTACGTTTGCCGATTCGCGGTCTCCACTCAAGAACACGTCTACCCCAACAGTCGTCGGTTATAGAAAGGATAGCTGCTGTTAACTTCCTATTTTGATTAGCCGACCCCCGAAGCGACGACGCTTGGACCAAAATATTACCTACAACTTATATTAAACTTGAAGGGCCAACACATATAATTTTAATTTTTACATTTTAGTGGTTTTTGCTTGAGTCGGGGGTTTTTTATTATTTTTATTATATTTTTAGTTTTTTTTCATACTGCGAGCATATTGCGAGCATTACTGCTTCGCAGGGAGCGCCTATGTATTCGAAACAAAACTGAAGCGTCACGACATTTGCTACTATTTCATGAATCACAGTGCGACTATAGAGCCACATCGCAATCGATGCCTCACCTATTGTCGTGCTATCTGTGAAATAACACTTGCACTATGGATCTTTGCGAGACCAGCGATAAATCTGTCGTAGTGGCCGAATTCTGGTCAAAGCTTATATGAAACAGATAAATGGAATCATCGATACCACGAAGAAGAATTTAATAGGTCACTATGCAACACAAATCTAATAATAAAACAATAATCTATCCACAAATAGATAAACAACTCATCCATTAACTGACTATAATCACCTAGAATATACTCAAATCCAACCAACTTGTAATTTTAATCACCTAGGTCTACATTCAAGGCCGTCCTTCAGATTCAGAAGCCGGGTAGTGCCTCAAGTGACATTCTAACCGGTGATTGATGAACCGTCATACAAAACCTAGCTTATGCCTAGATTACTAACTAGGTAATTGGTATTCACTCAGCCAATTTTACCTTAGGATTTGAATAATTAGTGAACTGGTTAAGCCTTAAAATCTAATGTCGGAATTTCATATCTTATGTGGAGTTTGGAAATCTTCTTGTTCATATTCATTTATTAGAAAGAAAGAAAGAAAAAACGTTTATATGCGGTAAACATGACGCAAAAAAAGAACATAACACAAAAAAAAAACTAGCATTATTGCATTCCATATTGTAAAAAGATGTTACAAAAGGCTTAAAGCTAGGTACAAAAATATGGAGCCAGTAAGGGCACGGCAACAGGATAAAATTTTAATTAAAAAATTACAACAAACACAAAATAAAATTTCCTATATAAAAATTTAAACTCTAGCCGCCTTACTTATAATATAAACGCGGAATAAAGTTATACTAGGAACAACTTCGATATAACCATACATTTTTGACGTTTATACCTATATATTCCGTGTTTATTTGTAAGCCCCTAGGTATTTAAATTAATTTAATTCACATTATGACCCTGCACAGCACAGTAGGAGAGAGGAGGAGCGCATACTTGTGTATAAATTATTTATGTATTCTGGTAATTGTATTTTTATTTTATTACTACTTTTCTTGTAATTTATTAATTACAAGAAAAGCAGCAGTAAGCGGTATGTTTGCCGAAAGCAGGGTCGACGATTTTTATGCTGTATTACGTAGGCTTAAAGCATCATTTCACCTGAGACTGATTAAGTGTAAAAACGACATTGTGACTACTGTATTTCGCACTATTTACGTGACTACTATGTAAGTATTATGACTGTTTGAATTTAAACCTACCTGACATTTATAAGAAAACTAATTAATTAATTAGTGTATAATACAATAATAATAATTTAGTTTAATTTAATTTAATTTAATATAATTTAATTTAATATCTATTTCATTATTAATTCAATTAATTTTTCTGATACTATGGGTGTATGTGTAAAAAACTTGCCTAAAATAAATTAATTTTATTTATTTATTTACTTATTTCATAATATTATAAATAAATATTTTGGCTTTATCTCTTTATATTATAAATAATACCTGCTTGATAAAGAGGTCTTATTAGTTAGTTATACAGCGTGTACATACCAGAAAGGTGTGGTGGTACAGACCATCAAACTGAACAACTTTCTCCATGGGACCAAGATCGTAATCGAGAAAAAATTGTCAGCAATACATTGGGTCGAGTAGGTATTGAAGCTTTGTACGGGACAGCTTTATTTAAAGTCAAGACAAAATCATACTTGTTGCTAATTTAGTTGTATAATTTATAATTTTTATGTATTTATTTTATTTTCTGTGATTAATATAATTTAACTCACACACTGACTTATGTAATTATATGGTATTAGTAATTTTATTCTATCGTCTTCACATATAGGTAATTATTAATTATTGTATACAAAATATTGTTAACATTTTAAAAGAGGAAGTATGGAGTTTCTTGTCCATTCTTCTCCAAACGTAACTACCTTTTGGAAGGGGCAACTAGAACCAATTAATTATTTTTGAACTTATATATTTTTTAATTTAGGGATTATAATTTTATGGAATATAAGTTATAGATCTGTATACACAAGGTACTAAATTAAAAGACTAACAACTAAATATACAAAACAAAAAAAGATACAAAGAAAAACAAAAGGACACGTAGGCGTCGAAGTATAATATATTATTAATATTTTAGTAATTTCCGAGGTTCAAAAATGACTTATAAGTGCCTATTTGAAATAAATGCTTTCACTTTGACTTTTGACAGCTGATATTTTTTTCTTGATTACGATGTTGGTCCCATGGAGAAAGTCGTTTAGTTTGATAGTCTGCTACCACATCTTTTGACCACATCTTTTGATCACATCTTTCTGATACATACCTAGATTATTGTGTGCGTTAATATTTTGTGCAGGAATAAACAATTTTCTTTCTGTGTTCTATGTGTAACTAAAATGGGTAGTACACTGTTGCTTTATGATGATTGATAGTAAAAGTAAAAACAAACCTGTATGCTTTAGAACCTCACCTAATATGTGTTTTTAGTACCTATGCCAAATTTTAGTGCCATGACTTAAGAGCGTTCATCCTGCGCGGGCTGGCCACGTCGCATTTCTATAGGTATTTCGTGATAATTTTATTAAATTTAAATCAACGTACAATTTTTTTCAGCCAAGCACTAAATCGTTGTACTTTATAATTATTTTTAACATTTACTTTATTGTAAATACACATATTTAGTCGTAATACTGCAAATAGAAAATAATTTACAATTTGTCATTTTTTATTAGTAAATACCAAAATAACTGAAAAAATAGCAAACACACTTATAAATACCAAAGATCTAGTGCTTGGCTGAAAAAAAATAGTACTTTGTTTCAAATCTAATAAAATAATCAAAAGCCCGCGACGGATGAACGCTCTTAACATTGAAAGGCGCCTCCTTTCAATTTATGTTAGGTCATGCCGCTAAAATTCGGCATTTTGTTGCATCATAGCATTCTGCATGGTGCTGTGTCAGTCATAATACAAGAAAAGAGTAAGTAGATGTAGCTACGACGTTCTGAAACTCGAGTTACCTAATTTAAAACTTATTAATTACCAGCATGAAGATTAAATAAAAGCTTTCATTATTGAAGCTTTCTATATGGAGCCAGCTATGTAAAGGGGGGACCAAAAAGATCAATTGCAATTGTAGTAACATTGTGAATCGCTTCAATTGCATTTGTTAAACGATCAATTTGCACATCAATGTGTGTATCAGTCAAGTAAAAATTGACAATTACCTACAATTGATCGTTTCGAAGATCCTTAAGAGCGCTGTCTCGGGTCCACTAGCGCCACTTCTTTAAAAACATGTTATCTCGTAACTGAGAAGGAATTTTGAAAAACGGTTTAATCAACTATATCGGTAAGTGTGTCTAAAATTTTCTAATACCTTTTATAAAGTTTCATATTGAGACACGAAGCAACAAAATACGATCTAGAGGAATGTGGCCGTTTTTATTTAGATCGAATTTTATTGCTTCGTGTCTCAATATGAAACTTTAAAAAAGGTAATTACAAAATTTTAGACACACTTACCGATATAGTTGACTGAGCCGTTTTTCATAATTCCTTCTCAGTCACGAGATAACATGTTTTTAAAAGAGTGGCGCTGGTGGACCGGTGACAACCCTCTTAATACATCTATAATCGGCCTGAATCGGAAGTTCCTACCATCCAGTTCAATTAAAATCGATTTTCAACCACATTTCGTCCATTCATCAATCATAGAAAAAGTCTCTTAACCAGCATTTTCTACCGGTAGCGTCTTCAATAAAAACGGTGTAGAAGTGCAGCCGACGTGCGGGGCCACTCGAGTGCAAATAAGTCAATGAGAGCGCTGGAGGGCCCTTAACAGGTGTTCGATCATCGATTTCAGTTTGGTTAGACGATTCTAGTGGTGTGCTGGTATCGATAAGAAGTCTGGGTTGTAGATGATGGTTAGAATTGGCTTCTACGCCACAGAATCATTTTCGTCGTGGGGAAATATTTGTACAGCCTTTTTGATGTGAAACAGCTATAAGGCGCGCCTTGGAAGTAAATAATAATAATAAAAACATAATTTGTATATATTTATTGGAATAAAGAGAATAATAATAATCATTTATTGTCCAGTTCATACAATCCAATTTGTTAGTAATTACATACACATCTTAAACACTAGTATTAGTACATACATTTGGCAAATTTTAGTAAAACCGACTCCTATGCCGTGACGCCAAACGGTATGACGCTCTCTTATGCATGTTGCCCTAAAGTCTATATTATTAGTTTTATTTGTATTTTATTTATATTCTGTATTCAGGGTGGACATTGACGCGAAACCGGTTACCATGGATTCAGTAAATGATTCTGGACCCCGTGCGTTGATATTTTTCGTATTAAAAAAAACAGCTATTAACTAGAGAAGTGGACCTACGCGGTCAATATGAGTGGGACGGCAATTTTTTTTTAAATTACCGATAAAAAATTTCAACAGGGGGTCCAGAATCATGGACAAAATCCATGGTAACAGTCTTCGCGTTGATGTCCCTGACACACTGTATTACACTTATAAGAATAATATATTTATTTTTCTCCGTATTTATTTATTGGTTTTCTTTAATTATAAATATTATCAATAACCATCAATTTCGATGTTTCACATCTGCCGGGCGTGAGGTTTCCTAAGACTGGGGTGGCCACCACCTAGCGTCTGGAATTTCCTATTGCATTTGGCCTAGCGACTGAGAGTATGTCATGCTCACTCAAATGTCTCGCTGGTGGTGGTGCGTGTGTTGGATCATTAAATACCCTTAAAAATGGTTGAGCTAAATGGTGCTGATCCATGCGTCATATTCGTGAACGGGCACCGTCAATAGGGTCTGGTCATCTCTTAGCTGCCACGGCTTTATTTTTTTTTTACTTTTGAATTTTTTTTATTACAAATTTATGCAGTTTTTTCCCGTTCTTCTCCATAGGAACCTACTACGCTTTGGAATGGACAACTAGCTTCATCTTTCTGACTGACCGAACCCTTGACAATTCAAAAGTGCCTGTAATTGGTTTATTTGAAATAAATGCTTTGAGTTTTTTTGAGTTTGAGTTTGATTCGGGTCAAAACAAGTCCACTAGCTGTGAACATGGCTCCTTCCACAAGTAAACCATGGCTAGGCAGATAATGCCATCAGATTATAACCATTTTGAAGATATATCAAATCGTAATCATTTCGGGAAAACTTCTTAAAAGAACTTAAAGAAGCGAGGAAAACTTTCAGATTATCTTTTCGTTAACTTATATTCTTGGGAAACTTGTGATCTGTAAAGATAATAAGATTTTTACTTTTATGATGTCGTACTATATTATCTTGCTTCATGGAAAAATATAGCACTTACATTTGAATCCTTTTTTAGAATTTAATTCATTTTCAACACACTGGCTCGAATAGTGCTGATCCAAATTTTTCCCAAAATTTGTTACAAAATATTATGTTTATGTATTATTTTTTCGTCGCAAATGTGTTGAAAAACGTTGTTTGCTACGCTAAGCATCAGCATTAGTCATTACACTTTTCCCATTTGTATCAAAATGTAGGTAGGTACAATTTCTGTCACTTTACAAGAAATAAACAAGTATACTCCCTCGCCAGATTTTCTCTATGGCATCGACAAAGTTAGTACCTACCTTTAATTTAATCGATAAAATGCACGTGTCGCATCCCTAGCACTTGAAGCGAAGACGCCACCGTCAGCCTCCCGATGTCGATGGACTCGTACCGAAGATTAAAACAGATCCTATTATTGTGGAGATTGCAACATCATGCTACATCGCATTGCATATTATTTTTAGGGTTCCAGACATCTTTATGATTTTTTCTGAAGTGGTTACTAGAGTTTTTAGAACGCGGATAGTTAAAGTCAAAGTCAAAGTATTTATTAGTGCGATTTTTGGTGATATACCAGGTCTTACAGATATTTTATAGATACTCAAAATTCTACCCTTTACATTTATACACTATTAATTTAACAATATTAGAAATTACATAAGACATTAATAAACGATACAATTCTTGCAAATTCAATACAATTCTAATAATAATATTACATTATAAATTATAAATACAGGATTAGTCACAAGAAATGTCGGCAAGAAATTCAAATAACTACGCTTCTTACTCGATATTGAAATAATGGCAAAGGTCTGCCAATACGTTCACCAATGTTGATGATTTTCTATCCGCTATCTGGCAGGGTCTTTGCACAACCTGAAAAAGGTCCTGAGGTCTTTATTTAGATTCTGAACGGCAAAAGGTACTCCAAAACTTTTGGTGAATGTAGTTACCTACCTATAACGATCTTATTCTGCACTGTGAAGGCTGCCGAGATGCTGATCAGCCACTCTGCATTATCGAATGAAATAAACCCATAGCATAATCAGCCTATAATGTTCCTACTGCTGGGACACAGGCCTTCTCTCTTTGAGAGGGAGTGGGCTGATCCACCACGCGGGCCCAGTGCGGATTGGTAGATATCACTCACATGACTTCGTTTTTTTTTTGTTCTAGGACATGCCGGTTTCCTCACAATGTTTTCCTTCACCGTTTTGAGAGCAGTGGTGATGAAATTATTAACACAAAGTTATGGGCCTGCCTGGGTTTGAACCCACGACCTACAACTCGTACCTATGTAAGTTGGTGTCGTAATCACTGGGCCACCACTGCTACTCTACAATAAACCCGTATTCACTCAAAATACCACAATATCTGTATGCCAATATTATTCTCCTTTTTCGTCTTCTTTCGGTATCAAGGCTCATTTTAGTCGAAGACATAGGAACACTCGCAATATACGGCTAGGTAGATACCTAGCCGTTAATTGCGAGTGTACTTGAAACCACAATAAAGTTATATTACTAAAATATGAACCGTTATCCACAGTCTAATATTACATAGTTACTGCCATATCTACAAAATTCTGGGCAGTAAATATAATCTCTCTCACATAATCTTATATACCGTAGAACGGGGCTATTTGGATTTTCGAGGATTATTTGGAATAAAGTAATTGTAAGATTTGAGTTGACATAAATTCAACCAAAACACCATAGACAGCTTTTATTTTATTTCTGGTCTTGTATACTTTTACAATTTTTCGTACGAAGATCACAATTCGAATTTATGTTTGATCTGCATAACGAAATCTGCAATCTATTTGTCCCGGACAATTACTGTCGTGGCAGAAAGCACCGCTTACTGGCTGTTCCAACTTGCCGTACTGTTGCACACTCTAAGTCACCTATTCCTCGGACATTAGCCGCTATTAACGCACTCCTGAACTCAAACACAGATTTGGATATGTTTGTGAATGAATGGAAGATGATACTGTCGGAATGTTTGAATTTTTGTGAGAAGAATGCATGACTGTGTTAAATAAATTATAATAATACATGTTTAAATAGTGTAATTGGCTTCAGCCGTTCTATTTAAAAAATAATAATAATAATAAATAAATGTAATAAATGTCAACTCAATGCTTTGTTCCAAATAATCCCCGAAAATCCAAATAGCCCCATTCTACGGTACACATATATTTTTTTTGTAAAATTACACATTATAAGACATATAATTTATTAATTTTGTTCGAAACTTATCTTATTCCAACCTCTGTACAACATGTTTGCAATAAACTGATTCGATTTGATTTAATGTTATTAAACAAGCAGCCTTCTGAAGAAAAAATCTGTTCAATCTCCAGACGGTTGCTGAATACTCCCAGTCTCCCAGTCTATTTCTATTCCCACGATGAATACTCGTATAAACAAAATCATACTACAATATTCACCATAAGTTATCCAGGATTTACATAAAATACACGTACAGAACCCACTTCTGTATTTACAATTCAGTAGACTCGCAAATCTTAAGATTTCCTCCGGCTTTTTTGTCTATATTCATCTTGAATCTTCCATTGCATTGGCGAGCGATTCCAGATTTGTTTGCAAAAACGAAAATGATTTTATATTTTCATTTTCCTACTTCATTACTTTGATTTGGAATTGCTAGCGGAATATTTGAACGGTTTATAGAATTTTCTTTTACGTTTATAGCTAGATAGGTACGCTTTTGATTTGATGGAGTTACGGGTTAGCTTTTTATGTAACTCATGCAAGTATATAACTATACACGATCACACACCCTCACTCACACACATGACTACTTACCATTTCACTTCTTTTTATTTGTGTATGTTGTTTTCATGAACTGAAGCCAATTAAATGTTATGGTTTGTTTATGATTATTTTCAGCACATTACTAAAAAAAATATTAATTAGCTAAGTTAGGTACTGTTTTCATTGTCTCACCTAAACCCTTTGTAGTTTCATTTCAAGAAAAGGGAATGTAGATATAATGTAGAATTCCCTGTCACAGTATCACGATATTATGCATCGCCAACACACCGGTGATTTTCGACGGGCATCACCGGATATTATGTTGCTCTCTCCGGGTAGCTTTTAGCGTAGCGTCTAGGAAGTAACCGGGAACTATGCCGCTAATCACCACGTCTCGCAAATGGATTCAATTCAATGCAATTAATCTTTATTGCTATCCATAATGTACACATACATTTGTTAAATATTAATAAATAGAAACAATTATGGACCCTGTAGGGCACACCAAAATTTTAAATAAGTAGGAGAAAGGAAGACCGCTTTAATGATTTTTCTTATTACTAAATATTAAAGTTATATCCTATCTGTTCGTATTAGTTACTATATATATTATCTCACTCATTTATTTATTCTCTTAATATAATATGTGTAGTCAATCTAATTATTTATTTTAGTATTAGATTATATACTATTATTGATTATTTTGAGGAGCTCGTGGCTAAGTTTATTACTCAGCCGCACGGGATTTTCATTAATCGCAGCACCTACATTTAGGTAGGTACACTCAGTCTCAAAAAGATGTAGAGAGGGTTAATAAAATTTTCTACAATCTTTGTTCTATAATTTTATATCAATGTGTAGCTACAAAACATATTACACACTAGCTTTTCGGGGGGTCTAGATATGTAATGGATGGTTACATATCCACTAACTAATCGCAGGAAGCGCAGCTTAGCCTTCAAACGACCCATGCGGACAATCAACTGAATTCTTGTCGATGTCTGACACATTTTTGAGGCCGACTGCACCTACCCTATATTGTAATCACAATATATTTCTGCTACAAACTCCTAACACAAACCCTCGCCCACCATAAGTCCCGTAATTCTATGCTGAAAACAATAAGTGATAAAAAATATTTAACGAGTAACATTTCAGTAGGTTTTATTACCGTCCTGGGCCTTTGTCTCAGTCAAGTCCTACAAGGAAATCAACAAGAAACAAACAAAGTTAGCATCGTATGCCCTGGATGGTGCGACTTGCGAGCTAGAACAAATACAGGCGCCGCTACACAGCCTCGTAATTAATTCATATCAAACTTGAACCAAGTCGCTGCCCAAGAGACTGGAAACTCTTAATTGTACTTCACAAACAAACGTTTATTCTTGCTTCGTTTAAATTATAATGCAGATATAAATACTTGTATTAGTTTCGTAAGTTTGAGATACCTATTTGAATTTTAGTCCCTAACGCTCATATTTATTTATTTTTAAACTCTTAGGAAGTTTGTCTTAAACTTGGTTTCTCTTTAACTTAAGGTTATTCTTAAACCTTAAACATTTTTGAGCGGTTAGCAACTCGTTAAATAAGCCCCTAGTGCTAATTTTTTTTTTTCTCAAAACTCTCAGGAAGTTTGTCTTAAACTCCTAGGATGTCCTTGTAACTTGAGGTTTTTCTTAAACCTTAATCTCTTCGAGCGTTTTACAACTCGCTAAAAAAGGCTATTGCTGTGTAATTAACTTCTTAAATGGATTTTAAACCGGTGCGGGTTACGACACCTAATTTTAAAAAAAGCCTCAGTTTTTATAACTAAATATTTGCTTACCTTGTGGAGTATGCGTCATTGAATGTGAACCATATCCCCTACGTGTTATTGAATGAGTGTCTGACGAAAGCGCAAATGATGTGTGTTAGATCAAGGACTTATTTTTAACCTTCAAAATTTAAATTAGTCGAAAAAAAATCGGGGTTGTTAGGGAAATGTGGTATTTTGCTTTACAAAACCACATCATCTTGTCTTCATATGTACATAGTTTAGTATAGAAGGAGCTGACATTCCCTATAATTTTTTATCGGTTAAAACGAAAAAATATAAAAACAAATATAGTCAGACATCTAAATCTATGTTTTCATATATGAAATTTACAGTTGGCACAGGTCCCTAGATGATTATGGCAATGGCCAGAAGTCATTTTAAAACTATAATCACAACAAACATACAACAAAGGTTGTCTGTAAAAGATCGCTTTTTAGCGATAAGACCGCCCATTATGTCACCCAATGTTACATTTCTACATTTATACCTATCTGTATTTTTTATGTTGTACATATTATTAAAAAGTAATATATCTTTATAAATAAAAGTTATGCTCTGCCTACCTACTTTGCACTGCACCGCTTTGAAAGTAATTAGTCAGAACTGTCTTTTCAAGCAGTAGACAATTCATAGTAAACTATCTTATAAATTAAAACATTAACAAATTAAAAATATTGACGGCTAGCTGTAAACTACCAAACTAAACTAAAACTACCTGCAAACTAAAACTGTTCATATAATTAGCTAGCCTAGGGGAGCTAATTATATGAGCAGTGCAATTTTCTGCAATACGGTTTTCGGTATTATGTAGTTTCTGCCTAGGGCCAGTGCTCTGCATATTGCCATCAGTTCCGGGCACGATTGGAATACTGATTGTTACCTTACATAAAAACATAAACCTCCGATTGGGCTTCAGTCGGGTAAAATATTTTAGTAAGACTTATTCCGGCTTGGGAAACGAATTTAACGCAAGGCATCAAGTTACTTTTCAGTTTTTCAATCGTCGAATCCGACTCAGCTGGGCGGCGTTCGGGATGCTACGCAATCTTCTCGTCCCACACACTGCAAAGTCTCAAGACGAAAATCTTTGACCAGTGCGTATTGCCACTGATGGCCTATTGCACTGAAACATATTCGCTCACAATGGGCCTTATTAGAAGTCTCTCTCCTTTGGGTGACTTTTAGCCTCTCCGAGAGGGCTATGCTTGGAGTTTCACTACGTGATCTAATAGAAATGAAGAGATCCGTATCCGAGAACGAAGGTAACCGACACAGCCCGAAGAGTTGCCAAACTTAAGTGGCAGTGGGCACATTGCTCGCAGAACAGATAGCCGATGGGCGATGGAGCCGAAAGGTTCTGGAGTGGCGACCGCGTACCAGAAGATGTAGCGTTAGAAGGCCTCCCACAAGGTGGACCAATGACATTGCGAAGGCCGCAGGAATCCGCTGGATGCGGGAAGCACAGAACCGGTGGAAGTGGCGGTACTTGGGGGAGGCCTATATCAAGCAGTGGATGTCTTTCGGCTGAAATGATGATGATGATGATCAAGTTAGGCAACCGATATTTTGAGACTAGTTTTGTCCAACTAGGGGCCTGTTTCTCGAACGAACTATTGCAAAATGAATACTACAAATTGTCAAGCGCGCGTAAACTGTTGCGATTGGTTGAATGATTTATCAAAAGACATACTAAATTAAAACCCCTTTTCGTCTCTGTGTGTGTGACCGCGTTATGACCGCGTTGTTCTCCTAAATTGCGCAACGAATTTTGATGCGATTTTCACCATCACTTAGAGAACTTATCCCGTAAGTTTACATATGTCTACAGGGTGTCTACAAAAAAAAAAACTGCTGATTTTGACGAGCTATGTGAACATAAATGTAGGCAACAGCTGATTCTTTTTTCGCGAATTCAAGTTTGGTCCCACAGTGAAAGTTGTTCATACTGATGAGTACAATGACCCCTTAAGAGGATGCCCATGAATTCAATTTCACCCTGTATAATACTTTTAAGTTAAATTACATATTTCTAGGCCCAATTGTTAGTAAAATTGTTCTTAAAAACTATTGTTAGTACAACAAAGACATAAAGAACATTGTAAGGTTAGCTGTGGGGTCTTCTGACCAGCACCTCCACAGAGTGCACCAACCAAGGTGCGTCGTACTTTTGTGTCAACAACATACTTAGGATGCCGTTAGAACTAGACCGCACTCTTGACGAGATGGAATTTGACATTAATATTAAACTTCTTTATGATAAAGAAATCTTGCTTGCAGCGTGCGCGCTTATAATAAATATAATAATAAAGAATTTTTTATTTACTTCAATTGTACAAAATAACACATAATAAAACAAAATGCAGGGTTACAACTAAGACAAAGAGTGTTTTAGATGAACTCTGGCACCCAGAGTAAGATTTAACTTGTGTTTAGGGTGCCAGAGTCCTCGCCTATAATTTGAACATTTAACAGTAGCTGTAAGACGAGCACAGTATATTATTAATAAGATAACTATAGTTGCTAGCAAATGAAGTATATGAGATATATGAAGTTGCCTATTAAAGTACCAATGTGGGGGTATGTATATGTGTATGTATTGAGAGAGATAAAGGAGATCACTCATTTAGTAGGGCGACTCGGGCTAAAAAAAAAAAGTTGGCGGCCAGGAATGAAATACATTTTATTTGAAAGGTTACAGGAGTAGAAAGAAAATTGTATGGTGACAACGTTATAATTAATTTAGGGACAAAGATATAGAACGGTCTTTAAAAAATAAAATCGGGTTTGTTCGAACACTTTAACTCGAGAACGGCTGGACCGATTTTCATGGTTTTTGGTATTCATAAAATAACAAAATGGAAAGAACATAATGCAACGGGCGGCCTTATTGCTTGGCAGTAATTTCTTGGCAGTATTACTTGTACCAAATATAATTCCTAATAATTATTAATCCTATTAATCTTCGAACCCAAATTGTTCTCGTCTTTGGTGCCATAGTAAAACATAATGTATTCTATACATATTTTTAAAATATGTAAGAATTATCGAGGGCCACCCAAAAAAAAAAAAATTTGCCCAGAATGGGTGATCTCCTTTGGTGAAAACTTGTGTTTATGCAAGTCTGTATAAATATAATTATAAATATATGACTTTATTAACTACATTAGGTTAAGCAATTGATACACATAGTAAATCCTCAGTCGTATCGTAACTCAGTGTCAATAGCCACTTTGTGACTGGTCTTACATCCATTTAGGCACATGGGAGCAATGGTGCATACTTTATTTATTTTATTATATAAATGGTTGGACAGGATATTATAATGACGCTGAGCAAGGGCTGTTCTACATCCCCGAGTTGAGCATTCCTCGAAGTGTCTACGCTTTATAGCAGCATTTGGATTGTATACCACAGAGGGATGCCTGCGCAGAATGGTGCCAAGAACAAAGAGCTGTCTCACAGTGAGGACCTGACATTCGATGTAGAGCCGAGGTGGGATATCTAAAGGGCTTCGAGGTCATAACCTTGAGGACAGCTCTCTGTGCTCGTTCCAGAGGCAGGAGGTTTGTCTTGGGAGTCCCACCCCACACTTTGATGCAGTAGTTCATTAGGCTTTGACACAGGGCATAACAAACAATTTTAACGGTACGGAAGTCCGCGGAGTGCCTTAGTTAAAAAAAAAATATATACACTTGCGGACTCGCGATATGAGATTGCTAAGGTGAGGTTTCCAGCTCAAAGAACTATCTACATATACTCCGAGATACTTAAACAGACTCACACCGTGTGAGTAATGGACAGCTGCATTGTGAAGAGAATAGACCGAGTGCGCAAGTATGAGCTCTAAGCGTCATTGAATCCGCTGGAGGGAGGTTGGTGGATAGTAAGGAGAAAGGTAAGTAAACTGTTTTCTTAAGATTTAAGGTTAGGATGTTATTTGATAGTCATGTCATCACTGAGTTTAGAGCAAGTTCCGCGTATTTTATTGTTTCAGGCCAGTCACTACCGTGAAGAAGCAAGGCCGTATCATCTGCGTAAGTATAAATTGAACAGTTCGTTAGAGACATTTTGCATAAGTTATTAAGATAAATTGAACCTTCGTCCTTGAACCTCAAGGACACGTGGCGCGTAGGAATCATCCGTTTGCGCTGTACAGGTGCATAGGGCAAGTTGGTACGCTAAGACTAAGTCAAAATAGATAAAATAGAAAAAAACAATAAAAACCACTACTTTTGTTTTTATTTTACTTACGAAACATTGTTTTTTTATTTTTATTGTGAATGTTACTAAATAGATTCAGTGGTTACCCACTGTAGCAATTTTTTTTTTCTTTTATACTATAAGACATAATGTCAGTTATTTTCCCAAATAAATAACTTAAACTTTTTTCCTTTTGGGGTTCATTTCTACCCCGTGACTAATTGTGTAACAAAAAATAACGATGTCAGTTCAGGGTAGTGTGTAAAGTGTCACATCGTTTGTAGAACACTTTTTTGTGGACATTTTCACTCCAGAGCAGTCATCTATGAATCTCCACTTGGCAGATTTTTCTAGCCTGGGTCCGGAGTCTGTTTAAAGACTTCCAGGTTAGCCAAGGCAAATCATATCCAGGCGGGAGACTTTCAGCAAGTGGTTGTATATATAGGATTACCTACAAATAAAACAAACATTTTTTTTTTTACCATTTATTGTACATTGTTTTTGTAACACGATACATAATAAGCATTCCCTATAACAGCACGCATCTAGACACTTGCATGCAAAGAAACTGACACATCTATTTACAAAAATAATCTGATGAAAAACATTTATGAATGTGAATTTATCACAAAGATTGTAATATAAAAGAATACTGTTTCTGTTAAATCATCTTTTTAAATGATACTGTTACATTCAATAAAAAGTCTACTTTCTTTGCACACCAGTTCACATGAACAATTTCGAAACATTGTAAGAGCTTTAGAAACTATGAATTCAAATTTTTGCCTTTCATTCGTAAATTCTAATGTTAGGGATCAAACACAAAATATGTGTGGATATTTTATTGGTCATTAGGTTCATTTCTCAAAATAGGAGTTTATAGGAGGTACCCAAAAGAGCTATGTATAACTAGTATTCATTGAAAGTTGGTGACATCATCTCATCCGTCGCTCTCCATCAGGCGAGATAAGGCTCAAGAGCAGGCCTAATCAGCAATAAAATAAAAAAGAATATGGTCATGAAAATGGGAGAGGTAGTTGAAAAGCAGTTTGTTTGTAATGTCATACTCATTACGTACATAATCATAATTAGCCCATTAATGTTCCCACTGCTGGGATAAGGGTCTCCTCTCTGTGAGAGGGAGTGGACAGTAATCCACCACACAAGCCCAGCGCGGGTTGGTAGATGTCACATGTCTTCGAATTGTTGGTTCTAGGTGATGAAATTATTTACACAAAGTAAAGCGCCTGTCACGGTTCGAATCTACGACCTACAACTTGTAAGTCGCGGCGGTTACCACTGGGCCAACACTGTTCTTATGTATTTATTTATATATTATTTCAACTTTTTACGCAAGCGTGGTGATGAATGCTCATTCCTGCTCTATCTGAGAAGAAGCTTGATGTAGCACAATTACAAGTCGATATTAACACCGAAAAAGATTTACATTGAAGAGATCCGCAGGAAAACCAAGGTAACCGACATGGCCCGAAGAATTGCCAAACTTAAGTGGCAGTGGTTAGGGTACTTTGCTCGCAGAACAGATGGCTGATGGAGCCGAAAGGTTCTGGAGTGGCGACCGCGTACCGGAAGGCGTAGCGTTGGAAAGCCTCCCACAAGGTGGACCGATGACCTTGTGAAGGCCGCAGGAGTCCGTTAGATGCGGGGAAAACAGAACCAGTCGAAGCGGCGGTGCTTGGGAGAGGCCTATTCCCAGCAGAGGACGTCTTTCAGCTAAAATGAATGAATGAATTATCACCAACATTTACTTAAGAATGGGAAAAAAAACTAATTCTTTCTTGACTATCTCGATATTTAAGAAGAGCCGCTTGCAACATAATTTGTAGATGATCCCTTTATTTAATTCTAATATTTAATACTATTGATTACCTAATATTACATAACTTCATATTATAGTGATATTCTAAATGTAGAATATATATTATTATTATATTATTTACTAAATATACATATATGTTGGAACAAAGCATTTAATGTCGAGGAATGGTTAAGTTTATCTTTTGCGTGCTGATTTTTTTAAATAAAATATTGTAAGAGTTCATTTAGATTAGCCATATTCTTAATTTATGTAGTTTTTTGCTACCATTTTATTCAAAAGAAATAACAGTAAGTTTTTTTTATATTCAGTAATTACTTACTCTACTTAGTTAGTAAGTACTTACTACTACTTACTTAGTAAGATCCACGAATGACAGCCGGGACCACATGGACACGGCTTAACGTGCTTCCCGAGGCACGGAGGGGTCTTGGTATAGAAAAATGGTCACCCATCCACGAACCAACCGCGGCAAGCGTAGCTTAACCTGATCAATCGACCCGGCGTGAGTTTATGTATGTAAATTCCATTATTTTAGTTGAAAAGTCGTCAACACGCAAAAGTTTCGTTGGAAGGGGCGAATATAACAAGCGAAACAGTATTATAGTGATACACGAATGAGATTCGATAATTATATTGTACAAACATAAAAAATATATAAACAAATGCAGCCTATTTGTGACTTAACAGTTTAATAATGTCATAAAGTTCGATTATTAATTTTATTTATGTTATACATACAAGAAATATTAGACAAAAAGAATCCAAAACTTAGCAAAAACGATGATCTCTCTCTTTCAGGGGTTGAACTCTCTAAGAAAACTTTAGTTTTCAACATTTTTACATTAGATTGTCATCTTAGTATGGATTCGTTCCGTCTAGCATTTCTATGAAATAACCAGAAAATTAATTTTAAAAGACGGGAAAAAATTATCTTTTCAATAATTCATAACTCCCATATTTTTATACAAAATATTGCAATGACTTAAAACCTCGTATTGTATATGTAAGCATACATAACTGAGCGTAAAATATTCTATACTTAGTGGAAAAATAAAAAAATAGAACTCATTGAAGGAATCTCTGGAGTGATGTGAAATTATATACAAAATATATTATGTAACACGCCATTACTATGTCCGTTGAACCACTAACTCGTGCATTTCCTGAAAAAATTAAATTCACATCTATTATTTGTAAAATCAGGTGAATGACGAAAGTCAGAAAATTAATTCAAAACTGGTTATCTCTTCAATAAAATAATGATGTTTTACTTATACAACAGACATAAAAATCAACCTCTGATAATAAAACCAGCAAAGTGCACGTCAGACCACGCAAAATGAAGGGTTCCGTAGTTGGGATAAATTTATCCCAAGAACAAAGTTACCATTGCAGTTGAAAAACATATTCTCCTATACAATTCCAACTGCAAATGTAAGTTGGTGGACTACTACTATTACTCGTTAACTTGTAAAACCTACTGAGCTGTGATTGCTTTTAACTTCGTTAAATATACTACTGCCGTGATTTTTTTCATATATCCAAAAACAACTATTTAGCTGGAAGGGTTAATTGGCTAAAAAGGCTGGTGGGACAATTGACTAACAAAAATGTGCATTTTAAAGCATAATATTACGCAAACGGGATTCCTGAATCGAAATATGGTTTTCAGACCCACAATATTTTCGAACGGCCTATCCAACGATATCCCACACAATGGGGTCGACAAGAAAAAAATAATTATCATCCCCACGTTACACACACTTTACTCGTAGAGTCCTGAGCGTTACATGCATAGCAGGTTACCAAATAATTTTTTTTCCCACTTTATAGGCATGATTAATATGTATACCCATGCCAAATTGCAGCTTTCTAGTACTAAGAGTCTAAGCTAAGCCGCGGACAGACAGAAAGACGGACATGGCGAAACTATAAGGGTTCCTTTTGACCACGGAACCCTAAAAATGCAATTTTTATGTCTATTTGACTGAATGATAAATAATTTAAGTCTTGACTACTAAAGATATATAGAAAAAGAAAGAAAAAAAGAAAGAAAATACGTTTATTTGCAGTAAACATGACGCAAAAAAAAAGAACATAAACACAAAAGAAATAAAAATATTATTGGGGTTAATGCGTCACATCCACGCAAAACGGCTATCGCTCAGCATTATGCTGCGACCCTATGCAAGACAAAGCCCCAGCGCTGGTTTTCAGCGATAGCCGGCGTTGACGTAATGACATCGTCCGGTGCAGCAAACAATTATTAAGACGCTGTACCAGTACAGCGTACTTAAAGAAAATTAATATAATTAAATTTAAAATGTAGGTAGAATATAAAACAAGAATATAAAAATAAAAAACAAAGGAATTATACATGCTATGAGAATATCATCCTCAACAAAACGTTTTACGCTATAACTTTAGTACCTAATTTATCTATTCGCTTTATGAAGTAGCAACATTTCAGAGCATCCTTTTAAAGTCTGTGAATGTGAATGCACCAAAGAAATTATGATTTAAGAAATTACAAAATGGCCAATGATGTAATGTGTGACTATTATGCAGTTGTATATGATATAACACAATTTGAAGCATAGCAGTCCTTGGACGGTATAGAAGTGCACTAAGAATGTTTAATATCTACTTTACTCATGAGTGGAGTGTGAAGCAACGGGAGGTTTAAGTTTGTATGTAATCAAATAACTGACGTATTTTTGAGATGGGGCAATAAGGGCAGTTACCTTAACCGTTGTAGCTACAGGAAAACGGTCTTAGGAGACTGTTCATAACTTTTTGAGACATTTAGATCTGCATTCATAGATTTTGAAAAAAACACACTCAGCAAGAAAATGGACAGTTTTCACAATAACTTTTTTTGATGCCAATCGATCCTGTTTCTTATAAGGAACAAAAAACTCTACCGGACCAACTGAGGTTTGAATACTAGAAAATTCAGCCTGAGAAAAGTCATACAGACCTGCCCTTTACTGTCCCGTCTCAAAAATCCATCCTGTATTATACAGGATGGGTAAAAAATCGTGGATCAAACGAAACAGGGCGATAGTTGGGGTTATTTGCAGTAATTTTTATACATACATATATACAGCGTGTTACAGAAAGGGTATATACATATCAAAGGCACGGAGTCTTTTGGTGATAACAAACTGCAGGGCAATATTTTTTAATACCTATACCCACATAAATAAAAAGTTAAGAAACATTTAACTAAAAATCAAATGTTTCCAATTGAATTCTACACATCACTAGACCAAGTCAGCTGATCGGTGTCAATAAACTACACACAAAGAAACGGCGGTTACACGTTTGTTATGATTTAAATTTAATAAACTATCGAAATAAAAAAAATATTAAGCATTTTCTAGTTAGTGCTTTTGAGCTGAAATTTTGTACAGATTCTGAACCATATACACTCTTCACCCCGTTTGTATGGATATACCCTTTCCGTAACACGCTGTATATATATATATATATATATATTATTTTTTTCAAAGATATTTTTTACTGCAAATAACCCCAACTATCGCTCTGTTTCGTTTGATCCACGATTTTTTACCCACTCTGTATATATATGTTTTTTTTTTTTTTTTTAACACAAGCGAATTCCAGAGAAAAGGCTGGAATTTCACCTTTAGCTAATTTCACCATAAGGCAGACTTTGCAGATACATTGTACTTACATTGTAACCGTTATTCGTTTAGCATCTCGTCTCGTAGAGTCCTGAGCGTCCGATATAGCGCACCCATTTGATGACGTCGTGGTCCGAGTAGTTCAGCTTAGGCTCGAACACTTTCAAGTAGCGAACCTGCAAACGAAAAACACTTAGAAATATGTAATCTATACATATTATATACTATATATATTATAAAGAGTGACAGCGAATTTTATGAGTTTATGTATATGTGGAGGGTAATCTCTGGAACTTATTGAAGGGCCTAAGGCCGAAGGGAGGACCAGTGGTGGACCTGTCAGATAAGACGCCCAAATTTCCCCAGTTATGCAGTTAAGTTCCATAAAATAAGCGTCAACGTCACTAGGCTCCTATTGAATGTTCAAATTGGAAAACGTTATAACACGTTGCCCGATCCGGGGATTGAGCCCGGTACCCCAGGGTTTCGTATCTCCATCATCACTCGTTGGCCTACCTTGTGCGATGTGCACAAGGTGAAACTTACACTTTGATGTATGGTCTGTCTTTCCTACTCGATTTTTTTCAAATACTTTACGGAAGGTAAAAAATGAAAGAAATTAAATGAAAGAACACAAACACAAATAGAACAAGTCGGGGGAAAATATGCGTCCTATCCACGCAAAACGACCATCGCTCAGCATTATGCTGCGACCCTATGCGAGACTGCCCCAGCGCCGGTTTTCACCGACAGCTGGGGTTGACGAGATGACGTCAACCGGTGCAGCATATAATGAGATAAAAATAAGAAATACAAAAGGGATATCGTAATGCTAAGAGTCTCGAATCATGTAGTACTGGACCTATGGTATAAGTTTTCTACAGTGTATAAGACTAACCTTAAAGCCTGATGGTGCGAACGGCACCTCGAATCCCATGGAGATGGGCGGCCTGGTCCATTTCTTCTTGGTGTCAGTCTCCAGCAGCTCGATCTCAGCGGATAGCTGGGTTTCCTTCATGCCTGCCATGCGTTTGATCCTGGGAGGAAAAATGTTATCCGTGTTAGGCAAGTTGATAAAAAATTACATAACATCTCGCCTTTAATCTCCGAAGGGTTTAACAGAGTCGGTGTTGTTGCTTATTGAAAAATACTGTGGAAGATAGGTCCACATAGATTTTAAGAGCATTCACACTGCTGGTGTCGAGATTGGCTATTCGATATCTCACCCGGCAATCAGACGAGATCTCACTGACGAGTTTTTGAGATCGAGATTGGTTTTTTTTTTTTTTAATTATAAATGTGTAAATCCCAAGATCGCTTAAGGAACCTACTGAAATTTGAGCTCAGAAATATAACTTACTTCCAAACAATAGCATTCTCCGAAGCCTTATACTTGGCCTTGCCCTTCAAACAGATGAGCTGCACTCCGCTGGTGTTCAGCGGGGTTGGGATCTTGACTTCGATCTTCTGGCCAAGCAGAGAGGGCTTGAAGTTACTCTTCAGCACTACTTTGACCTCCATCTTTGTGCGGCCCACTTCACGGACTAGGGGAATCACGCGGAATGGTAGAGATATGTCCTTTGTAGTGCGGTATCTGCCAATAAATTATTTGATTAGTCTGGACCATAGTTTTCACCATATTTATTTTTTTAGGTTTCAATCACGTGTTTATTACGGGTTTGCTCGACTATGCGTACTTACTGAAAAGTCAAATTTAATATTTTATCAAATATTTTACTTCATTTGAAATCGAAACTAATAAAGAAAGAAAAAGTATTTATAAAAAAAAAAAAAATAGTTTTTTTTTTCTATACAGGCAAAGCTAAAATAAATCTATATAATTATCTATATATCCATACTAATATTATAAATGTGAAAGTAACTGTGTCTGTCTATCTGTCTATCTGTCTGTCTGTCTGTATGTTACGTTTCCACGCCTAAACCGCTGAACCGATCGTCATGAAATTTGGCAGAGATATAGCCTGGGATATGTAGAAGGACATAGGCTACTTTTTTTATGCGATAACCGACATACACGCGGGCGGAGCCGCGGGCAAAAGCTAGTTAATAATAAAGCTTAAGAGTTTTTTTGGAGTGAAAACTTCTATAGCCGCGTTGAGCATTTGTTGGTAGGAGAAAAACTTATGGGTTGGCGTCACCTCGTCACCGAAATGCGCGACATGCTCATGACGTATTGCCCAGACTGTTAGTTATTCCAAAGTTTTGAGTTTTCACTTCTGCCGGAAGTCGAATAAAAAAAAAATCATAGCCCAATTCTTGAAGACGCTATTTAACATTACGCTACGCCGAGCAAAGAGAAAAGAAGTCAGAAAAGACGCTAAGCGAAAACGAAATCATAGCGCGGGCAGGCGATGCGATTTGAAGCGGGCGGGTCTGTGTACCAAGAACTTTACGCGGACGAAGTCGCGGGCAGAATCTAGTAACTAATATGCGAGGAAGTGCGGCTACAAAGTTGTAAAATATTGTTTCCTTTTTATCTTAATTGTTAAACCCAAATTGGAGTTAGGTTTTAAATACACTAATCCAATATATATATTTGTTTTTTTTTTTTTTTTTTCAAAATTTGTTCAGTGAGACACGTTTAGTAATTATTTTTATAAAACACTAACTGCGCCCATTTGCCAAATCCGTTCAGCCGTTTTAGCGTGAAAGCGTAACAAACAAACATACAAAAAATCAAAGCATTTCTCTTTTATTTATAATACTAGCTTTTGCGCGCGGCTCCGCCCGCGTGGGTGTCGGTTATCGCGTAAAAAAGTAGCCTATGTCCTTCTCTATATCCCAGGCTATATTTCTGCCAAATTTCATGACGATCGGTTCATCGGTTTAGGCGTGAAAACGTAACATACATACAGACAGACAGACAGACAGACAGACAGACAGACAGATAGACAGGCAGAGTTACTTTCACATTTATAATATTAGTATGGATTAGTTTAGACTAGCTGGTTCCTGCTGTTTTCAAAAATAAAAGTAGCCTCAGTACTCCTTATATCATCAAACCTGCCAGTGAAAGTCCCATCAAAATTGATCCATCCGTTGCGAAGATTACCCGGAACAAACAGACAGACAGAAAGACATTTTTTTTTTATAAGTACCGTATATATACTTTCATACGCATTTAGTAAAAAGCTGTTATTCAAACAAACAAACAAACACATTACAAACAAACACTTCAATTTTATTTATTTGTAGTTTAGATAAGATATCATGATCGGGCATACCTTATTTGTTTGTGAACTGATTTATTTATATAGATATTACTTTATATTTGGACATTTTTTTTTTTCTTTTATAAAAAAATAAACAATTATTATTAATTAACTTTTTAATTCTTTCTGTTGTTAAATAAATAATCGGTTAGCACGACGCTAAACTACACCCTTACGGATCCGACTGGATTTTTTTATATGTTGTACGATCGTTTTATTTTTCAGCAGACATATTGCATACTGACCTCATAAGTTCAAACTCTCCATCAGGCGGTATGAAGGAGATGGAGTGTTCCGTCTCAAACTTGCTGAGCTTCACACATTGGTGGAACTGACAGTCGTCGATCACGACCACAGGCTTGCCAGAGCGCGCCGGGTCGCTGTCCGTATTGCCGGAAATACCTCCTGGTGAATAATAATATCAGACAATTAATTACATAATCTGATAATACATTCTAAGGTCTGCGTGAAAATATTTATTTATAAAAAACACTACAAAGTGAAAAATAACTTTAATTTCGGAAGTTGGTGGCAAAAAAAAAACCAAAAAAATGGAAACTTTTATAAAAATGTATTTTATTTTTCACTTTTTAGCTGTGTTACCCATCCCAAACCAATTCGTAAACAACTACTTGCTATGTAAATAACAGTGACAGAAAGTTCTAACATCACAAAGTGTATTAAATACATATTGAAGCTAACTCAAAAACTGCTCAAGCAAAGTGAATAAAATTTAAATAGGGCCACCGCGCGGGCTTTTTCTAGCAAATGAATCAGAATCACGGCCCAGTGATCACGGAGAAACCGGTGTAAATAAATGAAAAAAAAAATATACTTGCCGAATGAATAACCTCCTCCTTTTTCTAAAGTTGGTTAAAAAATACAAATACTTTTAATTTTTATTTTATTATTATTATGTGTGTGTAAAAATATTGTAACGAAAGGAACTTGAATCCATTTATTAGGTTATTATAATGCATTTGTGACTGACTTTATTTTCGTCAAAAAAATTAAATAAAAATAAGATAATATTACGGTGTATAATCCAAGATTTACATAAACTTCTGGAAGAGAGATAAGGGGAAAAAATAAAAAAGACAAAGCAAATAGTTTATCAAATGCACAAATAAATTGCTCAGATTATTTTTTGTTATAGAATTTGGGTTAATCTGTGGGTCCTTTTCTGTATAATTATATACCTGTTACAATAATGACTAGAAGAGTGGATTATAATCAATTTGTAAAGAGTAACAGACGCTTACCATTGCCCTTTCCCTTAGCTTCCATAACGATCTTGTCATTGATACCAAACTTGCATTCTGGCATGCCAGAGAGGTAGGACTTCATCACCACCTTGCCTGCGACGTGGGCTGAGAGTACCTGACCTGGGTAACAACAGAAAAACACCATCACCTCTTGTATACAATTAAACTTTAGGAAAATCGGCAATGGTTACAATATTTGCAAATATTATTATTATTATATGTGTTTATATATCTCGGGACCCTGGGGTCCCGGACCTTTGGAAGGCGTACGAGGGGCCGAAGCCAACTCGCAGAGGCCCGTTAGATGCTTTTTAATTAAATGAGTATGAGGCATCAACCGACGATTATCCCTGTACGCACTATGCAAGTGCACCCAAGGACAACCCCCGGTTGGTGTAGGACTATTGCAGGATATGGAAACAAAGATATTGGACTATGGGTTTGGGTGGTTAAAATGGACTGGTTACCTAAAACTATGGAAGGGCTATGGCCCCTGCCTGATCAATGTTTTATTATACACGGATAAAATGGCAGGGGGTGACTTGCACACTCAATAATGGGCCCCCGAAAAAGGTCGCTAGCACATAGTGACGTAGCGACAAGGGGGCAACATGTCCTGAGGTGCTCGAGGAGTGGAGAGGTATTCCACGGCTCTCAGAACAATCCCAGAGCCCGGAAGATGGTCAAGATCCCTACAAGCACTTACTGGAATACTTCCTTCCTCCGAGCACATTTGCTCTTGCGAATCTCCACTCAAGCCGGCCAATAAAGGCAAGAATGAGGTGGGAGCTCAGTTCCTCGTCAGTGTTCACTCCAGCCGGCCAATAAAGGCAAGCTAGAGATGAGGAACATGACTTCTCCCGGGAGATAGGGTCCGTGGGGTCGCAACTGCCCAACAGCTCGCCACATGCTGCCCTGCGGCTTTCTGTATCTCTCTTGGTCTGGCTCCTCACCCTAGACATGTTCCGGCAAAGTAAACTCTACCGGCACAGACCTAGAGTTCGGAGCGCGCAAGCCCCACCACGACGTCAACGTAGAGATACGGCGATTATTATTAACATAAGCGGAATATTTACCATGTTTATTCATTGTTAATAATAATATTAGTGACCATGACAGTTTAAAAACTTATTATTATTATTTTTGTATAGTAATGTTATTCCAGGAATTTCGCCGAATTTTTAAATCATTGTAAAAAAATAAGTAACTGGGGTTTCTTGTCCAGTCTTTTCGATACGTTTTGGAAGAGGTAACTATAATCAATTCAATTTTCTTGTATTTGCTGCTGCTTGCGGCTTCGCTTTCGTGGCTTTTTCTATAAAATTGAAGTGTCTTGCTGTAATGTCAAAATATTTGCTGGCAAATAACTTTTATTTTAGAAAATGACACGCGGGCGAAGCTAGTCTAAAATAAAATATAGTTACTCCTTATAACATTAACTTATAACCGGTCCAGCCGTTTCGGAGATAAGTCGGAACAAACAGACAGAGACAAAAAAAAATTGCTTCTTTGTTATAAGTACCTTATATCCTTTCATATGCATTTAGCAAAACGCTGTTATTTTGACATTACAAACAGACATTTCAATTTTATTTCGACGTTTTAAAGGCAATATTGACCAAACGACATGTTGGCAACTTTACACTAGAGCATTTAAAAGAATATATTTTTTTTTTAAAGAAAACTTTAATTTGGAGTTTTTTTTTTTTGTATATTCTAGTAGAGTATACACAAAAACAACCGACTTCAAAAAAAAAACACAAAAAAATTGAAAAATAACTTAAATTTTGGAAGTCGGTGTCTTTGGTTCCGGTTTTTCGTTTTTTGCCACCGACTTCCAAAATTTAAGTTATTTTTCAATTTTTTTGTGTTTTTTTTTTGAAGTCGGTTGTTTTTTTTTTGTAAAAAGTTTTTTATTTTTCACTTTTTAGTTGTGGTACCTACCCCACACCAATTCGTATACCACAATAGTGACAGGAAATCTTATAACATCATGAACATATACCGAGTGCATTAAATACCAGCTAAATTAAATTAATTAATAAAAAAGCTGTTCCATAGTAATGTTTACCTAGTGTTCTAAACTGTATGGTACAGCTGTTTATTTTTTCGCGATTTCAAACTGGTCCCATAGTAAAAGTTATTCAGTTCGATGGTGTAAAGCACCTCTGAGGAGCTCGTGGCTAAGTAATAACAGCCGCACGGGTCGATCCGTCAGGTTAAGCTACGCTTGCCGGGGTTGGTCCGTGGATGGGTGACCATCTTTACATACCGAGACTCCTCCGTGCCTCGGAAAGCACGTTAAGCCGTTGGTCTCGGCTGTTATTCGTGGATCTTTGACAGTCGTTACGGGTCGTCAGAAGCCCAAAAGTCTGACAGCCAGTCTTACCCAGGGGCTCATTGCCCAGTTACTGGGTTGTGGAGGTCAGATAGGCAGTCGCTCCATGTAAAATACTGGTATTCAGCTGCATCCGGTTAGACTGGAAGCCAACCCTAACATAGTTGGGAAAAGGCTAGGCAGATTGATTGGTCTAAAGCACCTCTTAAAGTTTTTATTAGAGTAAATTTTTTAACACCTTATACATATACACGAATTGAGAACCTCCTCTTTTTTTTAAGTCGGTTAAACATCATTTATAGCCAGAGTGCATCTCATGACAAATCCAATAAGCCCAAACATGGCTAGGATACATTGTTTTATTACGGAGTTCCATTGCCTACCTTCCGGCTTCTTTATCAGATCAGTTTGATGGTACCATTTTGATCAGCATTTATTTAAATTTGCTTCATCATAGTCGCTTAACTATCTTAATCGAGATATCTTATCGCTACCTGTGAAATACGTATCATTGACGAGTTCCGGTGGCCATCTGTGGTCTTCTTCATCAGTTCCGGTTCACCAAATGATACTTTCTGAATGCAAATGCTTGATTTGTTGATGAAAATATAAAAATCGCTATATAAATGCCTATAAAATTTGAGGAGTTCCCTCAATTCCTCATGGATCCCATCATCAGAACTGAATTTTGAAAAAAATGGGACCAATCCGGAAGTATATCCTTTCAAACAAAAAGAGAATTTTCCAAATCGGTTCATAAACGACGGAGTTATGCCCGAACATACATAAAAAAAAAAAATATAAACTTCCGAATTGATAACCTCCTCCTTTTTGAAGTCGGTTAAAAAAGCATTTCAAAGGTTTTTTTTTGTCGAAAATTCTTTAAAATTCTCTAGAGTAAAGTTACCGACATGTCGTTTGGTCAATATTGCCTTTCAAGCGTCGATTTATTTGTACAGATTATTGTTGTATTGATGTCTCCAATGCTTTATACCAGACAGACAGAAACATGTTGCTTGGTTGTTTTCTCCTTCCTCAGTCTCTAAAAACTAGGAATTGGTGAAGAGTGAGCGTTTAACAAAGCTGCATTTATGATGTTCAGAAAACACTCAAATTAACAAAACTAAGTCAATGAATGAATGAAAAACTGAGATTAAAGAATTTTATTTTTTAATCTCAGTTTTTCATGTTGTGATATACACATGTTTTTATTACATAACAGGATGAAATGATACCAATATCTTTAATCAATTGCTTACCTTGTGGTGACATTAACAGGTTAACATACTCCAGTACATCTAGGAACAGCTCATTGCGTCTGTATTTGATGCCCTCACGACGCCAGCCAATCTGGCCTGTCACCTGCACAAGACGAAATTAATATTGTATGGTAAATTGATCAAAAGCAGAAAAAAAAACCGAGGCAGTCTTTGGGGACTGCCAATAGAAGCGAAAACTAATTACATATATAAACAGTATACATATAGCTCATGGAAAGCGTTCGGTGACGATGACGCGAGTTCCATGATTTTTGTTCACCCAAAAAATGCTCAACGCGCCTAAAGAATCTTTCACTTCAAAATCCATCTTTGGTATCTAAGTTATTGTATAGTTAAACCAAGACCCCTCCGTGCCTCCGAAAGCACGTTAAGCCATTGGTCCCGGCTGTCATTTGTAGATCTTTGACAGGCGTTACGGGTTCAGAAGCCCGAAATTCTGACAACCAGTCTTACCAAGGGGTATCGTGTTACCCAATAACTGGGGTGTCAAGATCCGTTAAGCAGTCACTCAATGGAAAATACTGATATTCAGCTGCATACGGTTAGATTGGGAGCTGACCCGAACACAGTTGGGAAAATGCTAGGCAGATGATCATCTATTATAAAACAGTTATATCTCCTATACCCAAAGTCTCAAATTCAGATAATTTATGTAAACAAAGGTGATAACATAACAAAAAAATATCTTCGTAATGGTAATTCACATAAAATTACGAAAAAAGAGGTTCTATTTTCTTTTAAGTACTGATTTTAAGAAATAATAATTAAAAAGTAATCATACCGTAATAATATTTATAAATTTTCGGTTTTAAACAAAGTTATTAATAAAAGAAGATTTTTTGGTATAAAATATTTTATGATACTGGTAACAATGCAGGAGATCCAAAAATTTTAAAATTTTTAACAACTTCAACAACACTAATAATACAACTCTCATAAATAGATTCATATTGTAAGTAGCATATCTAGCCACATTTTGGATGAAAACGGCTGTAAACTGTTTCGATTGGAAATCGATTTTGGGACGCCTAAGTCTAGCACTGGGCTTAAAAAGGCTGATTATGACTATCATATACCGTGTCTCCGACACATTACAAAAAACATTGTTTGGCAACGGTATTTTGTTTGCATAGTTCTTATAATTAATTCACTGTAATTTTATCGATGATTATTTACAGAAACATTTAATGATAAAATGTTTTGCACCACTGTCCTGTCATTTTGACAGTGACATTTCTTGACATTACTTCGTTTACATAAATTATCTGAATTAGAGACTTTGGGTATAAGTTACATAATTATGTATAACCAATTTTTTTTACAATTTTAATGCCAACAGTTCATAATACATAAGTACCGAGTGCTCCTAGAAAATTATTATTCCTTGCTACTCTTTAAAACAACACAGGCTATCCAGTATGGATCCACTCCATCTTTCGGCGAGCCCGCGCGTTCTTTTTCTAGTTTTGATGGAACAAGCTCTTCTCGCCATCTCCTATGTGGCTTACCGCGACCCCGCCACACTGTCTCACTGTCACTCAATGTGTCTACTGCAATAAAAATAAGTTGCAATACCAACCTGTGAAGTAATTTGAGCTTGTTCCTCTTTGGAGGCAGACTTGATGCCTTGCTGCGTAATGAAAGTCTTCAGAACACCAGTGTCTGAGTTTTGAGGGTAGCCGAAGTCCAGGATTTCTGAAAATAGTTGAAGTAATTAGTCTATGCTTTATTTTATATATATAAATTAATATCAACAACTACTCAAAAACTGTTTTTACTAAATTAGACTTAAAATGTGTTCAAATGTTGTGATCATCAGAGATCGGAATAGGTAGAGCTAATTTAACTAAACTTCGAGGAAGAATGTAACATACGAGTGGATAATACCTCCTTTAAAATCCCGGAATTTAAAAACTAAGAATTATTTATTGGACTTTATTTATAAAAATTATATAACATTTTTTAGGGTTCCGTACTAACACTATTAAATTAAAGAGCTTTTAGGGTTCCGTACCCAAAGGGTAAAACGGGACCCTATTACTAAGACTGTGCTGTCCGCTGTCTGCCATCAGGCCGTATCTGATGAACCATGATAGTTAGACAGTTGAAATTTTCACAGATGATGATGAATTTCTGTTGCCGCTATAACAACAAATACTAACAAAGGAATAAAATAAATATTTAAGGGGGCTCCCATAAAACGTCAACCGTGTTTTTATTGCCGTTTTTATAGGTAATGGTACGGAACCCTTCGTGCGCGAGTCCGACTCGCACTTGGTATGTAACCCTAAAATTTTTATGGTTTTCATATCAATAATTTGTAAATAAAGTCCAAGAAATAATCCGTGGTTTTTAAATCCCGGGATTTAAACGTCATTATAATTATTCCAGGATTTTAAAGATGTTACATCCTTCCTAGAAGTTTAGGTAAATTAGCTCTACCTATTCCGATCTCTGGTGATCATGCATGGGTGACCATTACAATCAGCTTTTAAACAAAGGAACAGGGTCTATTTATTTATTTATTTCTGTCTTTCTTTAATTAAGACGGTTTAAAACTAATTACAAAAATTAAAGACAGTTTGTATATACACATGCACTTAAAAGAGAAATTATAAATTCATCAAGTTCAGGTATAAAGTTAACAACATTTTCAAAAATCTCTCTCACAGTACTGACACACCATCAAAATGTTCGTCCATTCGTCCGCAATCATCAGATCGTTCATTGGATTGCGAGTGCGAGGTACTGAGGAGTTAGCAAACGCAACAGTGCAACATGGAGGCACAGCAAACAGCCCGTTTTTTCTATGTCATATAAAACTATTTTGTATGCTATGTGTGGGTGGCTACATTAATTGATTACCTCTTTTATATATTAATTGTTGTGCACAATAAAGTTACAAAGAAGAAAGTTACAGACTTAATGCCTTATGCACTACCAGTCAACCAAGGGTTGGTGGGCAGGTGCATTGTAAGTAAAAAAATGCATGTAGGTACCATTGTCCACATAAACACTTAAGCTCTCTACACTCACCGTCAAGCAACTCATAGATAAGAACAAAGTTGTTCTTGATGTTCTCCTCTGAGATCTTGCCAAAGTAAGACTGCATCACATCAATGATCTTGAGCAGAAACTCAAACACCATAGCTGCATTTACATTTTGCTTGGTCACAGCTGCCAGCCAGATGTTGGCCCGCTGTTGAATAAATTATTATATAATATCAGATAGTAGGTAGACTGAGGTACCTGATAGACCATAAGCAATTATCTGAATAGGACAAAATAGAATGGGAAAAACCATTTTTAGTAAGGTAATCATATGTTTTTAATATTATTTTTAGACATAATGTGTAAAAATAAATAAATGAGATTAAAAAACGCCCCCTTTTCATAGAATTTCTTCTTAGCTACATGATTTTTATGTAATTTCTAGTATTTTATCAACAATTTAATATTCTGACTTACCAAAAGTGCATTTCTATTTTATAATTCAGTGACAGACCATGCTAACTCGCAGAACTTACCTTGATGTGAAAGAAGGATGTTCTGGCGATGTTGGTGACGGGCGACCGCACTTGCTGCCTCGCATGGATTACATTCACTCGAAATGCGTCCACGGCATTCCGCCCTATATCGTCGCGGTACACCCGCGAGATCAGGACTTCGCCCTTGTGGTTGTACACGAACAGGCCCCCAATCATCTTGATTTAGACCTGGAAACATGAAGAACCCCTTGTAAGACCTAGATCCACTTCTCCCTATCTATGTATTAACGCTTACCGACCAGCAACGTAATTATTTTTCGGTCTGGTGATCTGCCAAAATCTACCCGCAAATCATAGTTCATATCACGCGTCAAATTTCAACCGTGCAAAGGCTTGAGATAGTACTCGAAGAAATTGGGCTGATTATGAATCAATAGGACAGGATACGACCAATAAAACACCAGATTTGATACCGATTACTGAGATATACAAACGTCAATTGAACTCACCTTCGGTACTGCAGATAGTAACATTAGTTTTGTAAATTATTTGAATAGACTCGAACTAACGTAAACTGCTAAATTATCTCATTTTTATTAAAATTCGCTACAATAGTAAAGTGACGATACCCGCCCCCAAAATGAAACGTCAATAGAATAGAATTCTGCAAATCTGCACAGATAATATATATTTTTATTTCCACAGCAACACAAGCGGTAGCAATAGTGTTGAAACATTGTAGTATTTATAAAACCGGTATTTAAAAAAAGTAACAACCAAAGCGCTCAGTAAATACCTGTGGTAAATATTATACATAGGTCACTATTTAGAGGTTAGTGCTTTTCCAAGCCCGGTGATCATGGTAAAAATCACCGCGTAGAAATATATATATATATATATATATATATATGTATCGGATATATGGCAGTCGACTCATTTAGTTTACTTTGTTGTACGGTGGCCAGCACATCAAATTACCACATTCTGTCAAATTTCCTCGTTCGATTTTGAACATAAATCATCAACATTTTAAAGTTTAAAATCGTTTGGAGAAATTTGACAGTTTCGTGTAGCTTGATGTGCTGGCCACTGTACCTAAACTATGCGAGAGATAGAGGCATTCTACTTGAATTTGACGTGCCAGGTACTTTTCAAATAATCTTTGTCCAAATAGTGATGTGGCCCTTATTACCCTGACTGCCCTAAATATCCTTCGGAATCATTTTACATTCGTGGAGTAAAGCTTTGGTTTCCTACGACAGCGGTGTCCGTCACATTACGGCCGCAGTGACGGCCACAGACCATGGTGACGGCTGTCATGGAAATGATGGCAGCAATGTTTGACTTTACGGTGTCAAAAAACAATAACTAGAAAAGCACTCCATCTTTAACATTTCAGTGACTGCATTCAACTATAAATTGTGACGTTATGTGACGGCCACCACAGTCTTAGGAAACCCTGGCATAATAAATCACCCAAAATATCTGCATAATCGATTTTGGGGTCAATAATTATTAAGTATTAATTATTTACAATGCAGTTAATTTAAAATTTTAACTGCATTGTTAGGAAGATGCAGTTAATTTTTAATTTCAATAAATTCTGTAATTAAATACTTGTTACGGTAGACTTGTAGAAAAAATATCAATGTATCAATATATCGATATTTTTTGGCGAATTTATTATTTCGTTAAATCGATATATCGATATAAAATATCGAAAATGTATCAAATACGATATATTTCCAAAAGTAACACCGGCATCACTGTCTTAAACCGCTGGAGTTCAAAGCCATTATAAAGTAGTTTTTTTATTTTTATTGTCTGTGTCTGCTTTTGCTCGAAAAATAAATAATTTGCATTGAAAGTGGGCCTAACTGTGAAGGGTCACGCTGTAGTGGATTAAAAAAAAAAACAATTGAATTTCATAAAGTACAAATATTTTTTAGAAAATTTCACCAATTTATCGACATATCAATATTTTTCCGATTTATTGAAATCGATATCAATATTTTTTTAAATATCTATACTTTTTGGCACTTCTTACATTCCTATAATACGGTCGCGAATCATAATTATTTTGATCAAAATACGAGTATAACCTGATCCGACAGTGCCTGCAGGTTTCAGCAAATTGCAAAAAACGTATTATTAACGTAATATTTGAATTTCGCGGGCTACCTCAGGTCAAGGGGTCAGGGGAGCCCGCGAAATTCAATTTTTTTATGGCGCTCATTGACATATATATTACTACTATTTATATCAATGATGGCGCTGGTTGGCAACGGGATGTGAAGCAAAGGGTCGAGGGCCGAAATTTCACGCGGACGAAGTCGTGGAACAAAAGCTACTTAGTATAAAATGACCCAAGTTTTACAGACATTCAGGTAATGCACCTATCAGTTAGTGAACTATGGAGCTGATGAAGTATTTTATGATTGTTAGATATAATGATGGTCTGGCAGTTTGAGCACTTTAAGCGGCCTACCCAAATGTCAATTCTTTGTATTATTCGTCGAATCGTTGATATCCATAAGTACTGAGTTGAGCTGCACGATAACTGATAAATGCGTGCACTGACTGGACAGGTCCACTCAAATCTGTGTGGTTTCTTCCTCAAAAGACCATTTCAGACTGCAATCTACATGGTCCCCGAATGATCTGACCAAGATTATGTCCGGATTTTTATATACACATTGACATTGATGAACTATACCTACAATGACATGAACATTTAAGGCTCCCACACATTGGCGCGATATCGTGGGCGCGACAAGGGTCGCACTACCTGTCGCGCTCGCAATATTGCGCCAGTCTGCGCGAGCCTTTACTTTATAAAGTAATATCTACGTAAATAATTAGCAGACAAAACAACTGAAGATCCCGTTTTTTTATGTTTCTTTTTCTGCAGCATTCTACCAGCCAGTATTTTTATCAATGATGATGGTAAATATTTAGCTCAAATCTATCTAAATTAAATAATAATTCAGTGAAAAGTAAATTCATGTTACAAAATAAGTATAAAGTCATGTTACAAAATTGTTGATAATATTTTTGACGTGACAACGTCTAATAAATCGATGAACGCCGGCTGCATGCACGTAAAAGGATGACTCATTGTCTCGTTACGCTCTTTGTCCCGTTACGCTCATTGTACGCTTGCGCCGCATCAATGTTTTGTTATGACGTTGTCACGTTAAACTATCGTCCGTAAACCAACTTTACAGACAACCAATTTTGAAATTACAATTTTACGCCGCGATTTGAGTGGCTGTAAAAGTTGGGAAATGGCTTAAATAGTTTAATAAAAATATTTCAGCAGTGAATATCGCTTCCCCGGGTATTTTCAATATTTTCATCCCTCTGATCAGGTAACTTCAAGCCTACTTTCGAAGTATGAGAAATGAAAAATATATAATTTACATCGCATTATTTTCGAGGAACGTGCTAACCCATCATCTGCCTAGCCTTTTCCTATGTCCTATGTCGTATGTTTTACTATGTTGGGGTCGGCTTCCAATCTAACCGGATGCAGCTAAATACCAGTATTTGACATGGAGCGAATGACTTTTAGTAAGACTGATTGTCAGACTTTCAGGCTTCTGAAGACTTCAAAGATCTACGAATGAAAGCCAACTACCCTCCTGAAATAGCGAACTGTTTAAATTAAAGCCCTATTGCTATCCTCTATTGTAAAGCCATTATTGCTCCGTTGCGCAATAAGAATAGTGAGATTTGTTTCTTATAACTTGTGTCTCTTTTTCGCACTATTATATATATATATATATATCTTGTTTATTCATATATATATATATATATATATATATATGAATAAACAAGAATCCATCATTGGTTTTAAAACAAGAATCCATCATTGGTCAGCCGCGGGCAAAAGCTAGTAATATATATATTACTAGCTTTTGCCCGCGGCTCCGCCCGCGTGGATGTTGGTTATCGCGTACAAAAGTAGCCTGTGTCCTTCTCCATATCCCGGCTATATCTCTGCCAAATTTCATGACGATCGGTTCAGCGGTTTAGGCGTGAAAACGTAACATACAGACAGACAGACAAACAGACAGACAGACAGAGTTACTTTCACATTTATAATATTAGTATGGATAGTATGGATGAGCCCAATAGGTGGCCGCATTGATTGCGGCATCAGTGGCATTCTTTAGGTCTCCAAGGTGCAGATGAACGGGCACTTAGGACACACAGCAAGATGATGAATGATGGCTCTAACAAGTCATAATATGGCCCCAGAGGCGGTACGTATGGGTGTGCTTTTTCTCATTTCCTACCTGGATGCACCTATTTATGAGAATTGGGAACTAATTTTGCAAATTAAGTATACATATTTTTTTTCAAGATTAATATAAATGAATACTAGACAAAGATATGTAAGTAATTAGCTCTATATTTCATAATTATCTTGCAATAACAGACATTACAAGACTATTCGTGATTTTAGCTTAATTCATGCAATGCAAAATCCTGGTCCATTAGGAGGTTGAGCGTGTATGTCGCGACGATTCATACGACACACATGTTCTTCGAGTCGGCAGCTGACTTCATGTTTCCGGTTGCTATAGGACTGATACCTCTGCATATGCTGGTCCAACCTCATTATATCGGTGTAGCCGCTCCATAGTGCTTCAGCTACTGCGCTTGCACGAGGCCATACCCTGATAATATTAAAATATTTTTGAAATTTGCATTCTTCTTCTTTTCGTGTGGTTAGTGACTAACTTGGGGTCAAAGTTTTAATGCCACCCATGGGCCTCTGACTTGGTTACACATGCCGTCGAGAAATATCTCTCAGACATGCCGGTTTCCTCACGTTGTTTTCCTTCACCGTTTTTTAGGCAAGTGATAATATAATAAGCACATGAATCCAAAAAGTCAGAGTTACGTGCGTTGGGTTCGAACTCAAGACCTACGACTCGGCAGTCCGACGGTCACACCACTAGGCGCTCTATGATCAGAGTGTCTAACTTTCAATTCGTCTACGAAGTCGAGATGGTTAAAATAAACTCACACTAGGGCCTCTGAAGTGTAGATTAGGTTAGAACTGTGGCCACACAACGGCCAGAAACGGTACTCCCTTTCTTCTCCTAAATTAATAGACATATTGCAAGGTAGGCATTTTGGTTCATAGTCAGAATAAGGTTTAGTTCAAATACTGTATAGACATATTGCAAGGTAGGCATTGTGCTTCCTCCTTAGGCAATACTTGGCATAGACGTTTTGATTTCTAGTCAGCATGATCATAAAGGCATTATGGGCTATCACATTTGCAATTGTACAATTTGCATTATAGCATAATAATCTATATCGAGCTTATGATGGTACACCATCTTTACATAAACAACCCACCTTTTTTTAAATTAATTTTTTATCGTGTGGAAATCCTCATGGAGGGGTCTGTCAGAATTTTACTGGCTTAAACCACACGGTGTTCTGCTGCTACCTTTAGCCAGGGTGCTGGAGTGCTTGCGCATTTGGTCACGTTTCCCCGGCAAGGGGTTGGCCCGCATGAAGTCATGTAGGTCCCCGTCACCCTCAGTGGTCAAATACGGCCGCAATTCCTCTAGAAAAAGGCGCGCGCGGAACACGGCGCGCCGCCATCTCGGACCTTTCACTGTTCAGGCAACAAACTCCCCAGGTGTGTTTCCTGCAGGCTCATCCTAAGGCGGCCGCAGATCATTCCGCGCCCTGCGGCGCCCGGTGCGTCTGCTACGGATCGGAAGGCAGGTTGTATCCTCTCTCTCCCTTTCCGCCGCCTCCTTTGCGATCATCACTTACTCGCAGAAGGACGCGACGGCTATACCGAGCTTATGATGGTACTTCCATCTTTGCATGAACAACCCACCTGCTTATCATATTATTGTCGTCGACGACCTCGCCCCACATGCACGCTTCGCCTCCCAGAACGTCGCTCTCTTTTGATTCAGGGACAAACCCAGTCACTATTTCTCGAGGATCAACTTCGTAGTATTTATACCAGTCTCCACCTCCACCGATATGATCTAAGTACCACGAAGAAGAGTAAATGACTTTGTGATCGGCAATCAGGATCTGTAAAGCGATTTTCAAAACTTTAGTTATAGTCTGACTGCCTCGTTGATCGCTACTGCTGAGCATGAGGTCCTGGGTTCGATTCCCAGGTTGGGAAAAGTGTTATTAGATTTTTCTTTTTGGAATATCTCAGTAGCAGCCGGAGTCTGAATTAGTGACTGGTTGATGGCAATAGGCTCGCCCCCTATTACAAAGGACTTAAACATAACTGGGAAATGTGGGTGTAGGTACTATAGGTACTATCTTGGACATCCGAATCGGTACACTTTTAAAACAAAATTCCATGCTCACACGGATGTCCACATCTTTTTGCCACGATAAATTAAAAAAAACTTTTGTTTAAATAAGTTTCTCAAGCTCTGTTACAATGATCATGAAGATCACAGATGTCTGACCACCTTGGCTTGTTATTTACGGTCTTTTTTTTAATTTTATTTACAACAATAAGGCAAAAATCAGCAAAAGTGCTGATTGATTATGTTATGTAGTTCAAGTCAAAACTATCACGACACTAGTTACTAATATTTGGATTGTATTGTTAATACCTATGTATTTGATAATGAATTCAACTCACATCCCGCATTTCCCTGGCGTCTATATTTTTCCACACTTGCACGATAGTGCCGCTTGGCAGAGATACACCCTCATCAAAGACTTCCTGCAATTAAATAAAATTGTTCAAACAAAAAGCATGCGAATAGGTGCGAAATTAAAATAACCATTATATTTTTTTTCGTTCAGTCGTAACGTACAAGAACGTTTGCTTCATGTAGGCCATGTCATCTTTACTCGGTGATTGTCCAGGAAACACCAACAACACTAAGAACATTACATAAGTGACGAAATTATAGGGTAAAGCTTCGTAAAACGGTCGTTTCCTATGGAGAAGAACCGGCAAGAAACTCCACGGTTACTCTTTAAAAAAAAATAGTTTTTACAATATCTTCAAATAACAGTGTTATTAAGTATCAATGGGAGGAAGGTGCCGTGTGGTGCCGGACGTAAAGAATAGCACTACCCCATTTCCTCCCGTGGGTGTCGTAAAAGGCGACTAAGGGACTTACTAGAGAATGGGCAGGAGCGTTCTCTATGCATTTTTAACACCATACTGCGATCGCCAACCCGCCTGCCAAGCGTGACGATTATGGCAAGCCTCCCCCCAATTGGGGAGGCCTATGTCCTGCAGTGGACGTCTTTCGGCTGAAAATGATAAATGATGGGAGGAAGATATAGGCCTTTTAACAATTACCAGGTACTTAACAAAATAGAAAATGGTCAACAAATCAGTCTACTAGGCCTTCAACATTCTCACATTCATAAAATAGGAAATATTATACACAAAGAAAAAATTTTTTTTTTAGCTGTCATGGTTTTTTAGTAATCATGGCGCAGTGGACCTTTTTTTTTTGTCGGTGAGAAATGCATTACGCATGCCCGCTCGTCGGGGGACGAGACAGGGTATGTGGGACTCCCTGCCAATATGGCCCACTAAAACTCAGCGGAGTTCCCTCATCGCCTTGATGGAAGGGTCATGGGAAACCGGCTCGGCTTTACATCCACAACCCTCCCGGCGCATCCCGCCTAGCTGGCGGGCCCCGCATGCCTCCCCGACTGGGGAGATACGGGAATAGCCGGGTACACCTGTCCATTCCCGTCCGACACTGGTGGAGGCCTGTGCAATACAGGCAAGGGTGCCCCCGCACCCGTTGCCTGCTGGCCTCCACCTGCGACCCCGCGCCAGACAACCCCGCGTCCAGGCGCCCCTGGTCCCCCCGCGACAGGTCAGGTCAGTGGCCCCGCAGCCACAGCGGTTAGGGAGAGTGGCCAACGCAGTAACGACACTCCTCTTCCTCTGCGGCCTCACCGCGTCCGCCATCCAACGGTGGCGACCCCGTCAAGGCCGCGGAAGGTAGGGAGAACGGCTCACCGCAATACCGGCACTCCTCTCCCGCCGCGGCCTCCCACCCTCAGCCGCGATGTCGCCCATTCCACATCGCGGCCCGCCTCAGTTGCGATGTCGCCGAAGCGGCACCGCAACCTACGGCCGCTACGTTGTCGACTTATCCGCAAAAGCCCTGATGAGTGGCCCCCTCCTCGGGTTCCTCTTAGCTTCACCGTAACCCTCCAAGCCACGGCTACTGAGCCCCCCCCGCCTCGACAATGCGGGAACCCACCGGGTTCCCCCCCGTTGGGTTCGCAGTGGACCTAGATTAACATAGGCGTTAATACTTATAGAGACACTTAAGGAGATTATTGATCAAGAACACAATACTAAGTTAAGCAACACTTACTTGCCACACGATTGGTTTCGACCTGTCGCCCAGCAGTGGTATAACTTTGCTCATAAACAATGAATGTAGCTCGCTAGTGTGGGTCATATTATGCTCCGCCATAAATTTTGTAATCACCGCATTTGAACTCCTGAAAATAACATAACATAAACATAACATAATCTATAAGTGGCTACCGACGATATGTGATAGTACGAACTCCTATTACTAGCTTAAAACTGCAACGACACTTACCAGCAGTCCAGTTCGACCTCATCTCCACCAACATGAAAATACTTATCGGGGAATCGTCCCTGCACCTCATGGAACAAGTCACTAATAACTTTGTAAGTCATATTATTTGTTGGGTCCATCGGCCCCAAGCCTATACTTCGGCCAAACCTGTAGCATGTTGTCAGGATACTCGGGTACGCAATTCCCCAGGAACTGGTGTGCCCTGAAAGTTTTTTTTACACTTCAATCATCTCATAATTATACCAACAAAAAAAAAACCAGTGGATCCCAAAACCGGGCAGACAGTTTTTATTTTATTTATTACACAAAAATGTATAAATTGGTACTGTAGGGTAATCAGGGGATAACCCTACAGTACAATTTATAAATTCCACCGTACCAGGCCACCGTAGGCCCGGGCTTGTGTGCAGCGAGAAATGGGCAGCTCACCGTCCGGTAAGGACAGGCCCGGGTCGACGGCGTGTTATGTTCCACGCGCGACTCAAAGAGATGTCAGCACGAACTGATGGGGTCCATTAGAACTGATGCCTGCCAGGGTTGCGGGTTTGTCCGAAAGGGCTACCGTGGCCCTGGCACACAGGCAACTGAAGGAACACGGGTGGGTTTTAGTCAGTAAAAGTTTGATACGCCCCGCTCCTCCCAGAGCGGGAGAAGTTATTTGATAATTTCCCACCAAAAAAAAATGGGTATTCAGAGGAAGTAAGGGTAATAAGGCCCATATAAATCACAAGAGAGATTTGCCACAATTGTGATTTATGTGGCCCTTATTACATGAAAAAAGCAAATTATTTAAAAAACAAAAACCCCGACTGCAAAAACACATATAAAATATGTAAATGAAAAGAGAAAAACAAGCATCTACTTATAGAAATTTGGTATCGCAGGCGGGGACAGGTTTGAGGTTATTGGTTTGTCCCCGCCACGCCAAGCTTTTTAGAAATTTGGAATTGTCTCATTACTAACTTTTAATTGATACCAATATTGTTGTAATTTTTTTTTTAAACCTTTTTTTTTTTTGTAATTGCAGATGCAATATATAAATATTATATAGCCTATGTCACTCCCATACTGTTAAAATCCATCAAGCCGTTTAGGCTACAGAGCGTGTCAAAGAAATATACATACATACATACTCTCATAAAACATTACCCTCTTTCTGGGGCAGCCGGGTGGATATGTGGATAAAAAAATACCTGGCACGTCAAATTCAGGTAGGACACGTATGCCTCTATCTCTCGCGTAGTTTACAATCTGGTTGATGTCCGCTGCGGTGTATATCATTGTAGGATCGTATGCAGCTTGACTGTAAACAAAATGAGGTGGAATAAGAATTGTGTAGCCAGTGATAGAAATAAAACTGAGCAGGTATTCAAGCTGTTAATAATTAATTATAGGCTATATAGTATGGTGTTATTCATAGTCGCTTTCTTACTGTGGTACCTAATTGTAAAAGGCGAACTGAGAGCGATCGTACCAAAAGGGTTTGATATAATTATAAGTTTTCAATGTCAGGTATGATAATGGTGAAACAATATTAATACCTCAACTGAGGAAAGACTTCGCTCTGATAAGGGAAACTCTGATCATCGACGATGTGCCAGTGTAAAACATTCATCTTGTTCATTTCCAAGGCGTCCAACGTTTTGAGTATAGTTGATACAGAGAGGTAATGTCTTGAGGTGTCAATAAGAAGTCCTCTGTGGGTGTATTTAGGGTAATCAACGATTTGTGTTTTGTTGATGAGCACGCTCTGTAAGTAAGGTTTATGTAATTAATGTTTGATTTTGAGAATTAATTCCGCAAATTCGTCCGTAATTTTAAGTGAATGCACTTTATAAGAATCTACTAATGTCTTATTGACTTCCTATAAGATAGATGCGGCTCCCAGTCTTACCCCGCATCCTAATCGAAAGCGATCGTCCAGCGAGCGCGCGATCGACGCAATCGTCATTGATGAATTAATGATGTACAAACGCAATTTGATTGATCGCGCGAGTACGTCATATTGATATAAAAGAGCGCGACCATCGCGTATTCGCGTGACGACCGCTTTCGGTTAGAACGCGGCCTTACTTTGTATCCATCAGAGATATAGAACAATTGTGCAAAACTCTCGAGTCCTCTTAGTACGCCCCATACGGAGTCACTTTTGAGTGTTGACACAGCCGCGACATCAAGGCTGTCTGAAATCAACAACTTATTATTTATAAAATATAAACTGTTGACCTTTTATGTTTATATAACCTTAGACAAGGTTAGTTTGTATGTAACTGGTTTAAATATGTTGAGATGATGCTGACTGCAGTTTGATACCTAAGTATCCATGTTTTGATTGTATGTGTCACTATGTGATCTATTGCTCTAGAAAAGGAATCAAATTACATAATTTAATTCAGTTAGATAATGTTTTAGATTTTATGTCCCGCTTTTGTTTACTATGATATGCTTTCATTTTATACATAGTTATGTAGAGTTTATCTCTTGGGGTCACGATGCCATTTCTTATCAATGACTACCAACAATCTCTTTGCTCATGTGTAGGCAGATTTTTGGATACATTATGATAACGCGGATGATGCTTTTACGTCAATCAACATATTATTATATATTTGATTGCAAATCGTCTCAAAAAATGTTAGCCAGTCACAAACTTCAATACCTACTGCAGCTGCCTGACTACCTAAACTAGGTGCACACATCACCGCCTTACAAAGAAATAATATATGATTAGGAAGCTACAAAGGATATTACGAGTCGACCATGACATGAGCTGGGTCCTGGATAGAGTGTCCATCGACTTTGTTTTAGTAAACGCACGATTACACACATACAATAGAGATTCTGAATTGCAACATATTAAAAAGACTTTGTTCCTCAAAACTCACATTTCTCATCCATATCCAAGTGCGGGTAACTTTCGCATGGTGCACTTAGGTTAATTTGTAGTTCTTGCAACGTTCCCTTGTAGTTGACATCAGTATCGGTATCAATGACATGATTCGTAAGCTTCTTTGAATGTCTCTCCGCTATAAGATACGTGTTCTTCAATACATTAGTATAACGTTCTATTGCCTTTTTTAATACATCACATGTTTGTCCTTTTTCCTGTTAGAAATAGATTTTTTTATACTTTATTGCGAACATGCGGTAAATCCCCGATTTTTAAGTACATAAATATCTCGCATATAATTATTCAAATAAAGACAAATACTTTTCATAACTTTTTGTCACCGGACCGAACCATCAGAAGGTTAACAAAAAAGGCGCTTGATCTGTGCATTATCTGACAAAAACACTTTTATGCTGTTACAAGTATGACGGGTTAGGGTCATGTCAGGGTGAAAGTAAAGGTAATGGAACACGGTATGTGTTCCATTACCTTTACTCATCTCGGTATAGGCATGTACAAAACAAACAAAACTTATCTGCTGCTAAATAAAGCTGTGATGTACGGACTCCAAATCCCAAAAACGACTAGTAACTACTAGTTAGTAAGGTAGAAATTAATAAAATAAGACTTAATCCATCGACAATTTTATAATTGTTTCAAAAATTGCTGGGAAGACCTGGATGAGATTCGCACAGACCAGAGAAGCATAGCACAAAGGGAAGGAGGCCTAAACTCAGCAGTGGGTGGAACAAGGCTGCCGATGATAATGATGATAATGACAAAAATCACAAATTAAACTTAGATTTTAGAAACTTACTGTAATACTAAAAGTATCCGGGATCAATTTGAAATAACTATCCGATTTTATTTGTTCATGTGGTCTTGGCCATATTGCCCCCTTCGTGGGCGGATATTCAGGCCCAGGAATAACAACATTTAAACTTGCCGCGAAAAACACGCAAAATGCTTTTAAAAACAAAATGTGCCGCAACATTCTTCCGGCAAAACAGAAACGATAGTGCATCGTCAACGGTGCCGCGCAAACTGTTTTCATAATTGTGTTTTTATCATTTTTACTATAGTGAGGTCATTATGGATAAGACGATTTTATTACATTATCTTATTAGTTTTTAATGATTCAAGTGTTTAAGTTACGTTCCTATCAATATAACTGTATTACGGAGAGCTGACTTTTTATTTTTAAATATATATTTTATTTTTGGGGCGTTTTACGCTATCTGAACAAAATTATAACGTAACATATATAATCTTAGATTTGTGAAAAGAGGCTTCCTCAAGGACCACTGGGCATGGTCGTAAATATTGCCAAGACTACCGAGTTTGGCACTACATTATTGTCGAGGACCGTGCTGCCCCCCCCCCCTAGATCCTGCAGCCCCGGATCTGGGGGGGGGGGAACCGAGGCCCGTGCCCCGGGCGCCAACTTCAGGGGAAACTTATATCTTATATTAAAAAAAATAAGGGTTCAAAGTGAAACTTATAGGATAAAGGATTGGCAGGGGGCGGCAAAACGCAGTTTTTGCCTCGCCTCGAAAAACTTCTAGATCTAGGGGGGGGGGCAAACCGGGGCCCGTGCCCCGGGCGCCAACTTCAGGGGGCGGCAAATTCAAGCGTGGTAGACAAGTGCACCACCCAGAGCACCGCAACTTTGCAGTAACTGAGACGCGCAACACTTATTCACTTTTTCTGTGGGTGGCGCACTAAGGAAATCACTACTTGATTAGCGTAGGCATAGGTCGTCAAATGGTGTTAGCAGGTTGCGGGTGGGCGCAGTTGAATTCTGCCAGGAACCCCCCGTTTTTTTTTTTTAAACATTCTTCACTTTATTTTGGCGATGTAAAAAGTATAGCTTTCTTTCTCTTGCAATAGATCTATGTCACGGCGAACCACAGGAGGATGAATGCCTCTGTGGTAAAAAAATTAAGGAAAAACATCCTTTATTTTTTTAATTTTACTTTCCGGGGGTCTCGGTCTTACCGACGCGATGGCGTCCCGGTGAGGTAAGGCTCTTAAAATGAATACTATATAGGCAACGACATGTATGTAATGAGTTTTATATTTCACCAGCACATTTTATATTGCACCCCGCGGTTTCACCCGCGTAAGTTTCGATTCCGTGGTTTATAGGCAAAATTTTGCTACCTTGGGTTACATTATTGCAATTTTCTTAAGGATTTCTGTTTTTTTTTTAAATAAATTATTGCCTATGTTACTTCCTGATAATTAAGTTTTCTATTGGTGAAAAAATGGTTAAAATCGGTCCTGTAGTTTCGGAGCTTTTTCGATACAAACACACAAACAAAAAAATCTTTCCTCTTTATAATATTATATTATATTATCTTGCAATAACAGATACGAGTATTACAAGACTATTAGAGATTCTAGCTTAATTCATGCAATGCAAAATCCTGGTCCATTAGGAGGCTGAGCGTTTATGTCACGGCGATTCATGCGACACACATGTTCTTCGAGTCGGCAGCTGGCTTCATGTTTCCGGTTGCTATGAGACTGATACCTTTGCATATGCTGGTTCAACCTCATATCGGTGTAGCCGCCCCATAGTGCTTCAGCTACTGCGCTAGCAGCAGGCCATACCCTGATAATATTAATATATATTTTTAATTTTCATTATTGCATACCTACTTAATCTATAGTAGGTACCTAGCCAATAATGGTACCACCATCTTTGCATGAACAACCCACCTGCTTATCATATTATTGTCGTCGACGACCTCGCCCCACATGCAAGCTTCGCCTCCCAGAACGTCGCTCTCCTTTGATTCATTGACAAATCCTGTGACTATTACTCGAGGATCAACTTTGTAGTATTTATACCAGTCTCCACCTTCAGCGACATGGCCTAAGTACCACGACGACGAGTAAATGACTTTGTGACCGGCAACCAGGATCTGTAAAGCGATTTTCAAAACTGTAGGTATAGTCTGACTGCCTCGTTGGTCACTACTGCTGAGCATGAGGTCCTCAGTTCGATTCTCAGGTCGAGCAAAGTGTTATTGGGTTTTACTTTCTGGAATATCTCACTAGCAGCCTGTAGTCTAGATTTGTGCCCGGTAAATGGCAATAGGCTGGCCCCTATTTACAAGGGACTTAAACATAACTCGGATATGTGGGAGTCCTATTGTGGACATCCGAATCGGCACACTTTTAAAACAAAAATCCCGTGCTCACGGATGTCCACATCTTTTTGCGACGACCAATAAAAAAAAAACTTTTGTTTATATACATTTCTCAGGCTCTGTTACAATGATCACAGATGTCTGATCATCTCGGCTGGTTTCTTACGGTCTTTTTTTTTCTTTTACAAAAATTAGTGGCTCAGCAAAAATCTGATGCTGCGATGCTATTAGTTAATGAGCGTAGGTAAGCGCTACTATAGCGGCCGAGCGCTGCAAGCAAGAATAGTACTTATTGTGATACGATTCGAATGCCCATGATAGTACACCTCTGCCCAAGCCTTCGAGGAAGTACGGCGTGATGTCATGTTATGTACATAGTTCAAGTCAAAACTACCACGAAGGTTAATCTACTTGCTAATATTTGAATCGTATTGGAATATTTGACAGTTAATTCAACTCACATCCCGCATTTCCCTGGCTTCTATATTTTTCCACACTTGCACGATAGTGCCGCTTGGTAGAGATACACCCTCATCAAAGACTTCCTGCAATTAAATAAAATTGTTTAAACAATAGAAGCGAATATAAAAAAAATATGAGTCATAAAGGACTGTCGACAGAAGTGAAAACTCAAAATTTTGGAATAAATGACAGTCTGGTGCGACGCGTTACGAGCATGTCGCGAATTTCTGTGACGCGAACCCATAAGTTTTTTTCCTACCAAAAATCACTCCAAGTTGAGAACCTCATCCTTTTTTTGAAGTCGTTTGAAAACCATTTATAGCCAGACTGCATCTCATGACAATTTCAATAAGTCTCAACACGGCTAGGATATTATTTTATTATTACGGAGTTCCGGTGCCTACCTTCCGGCTTCATCATCAGATCAGTTTAATGGTACCATTTTGATCAAAACCATTTATTTAAATTTGCTTCGTCATAGTCGCTTAACTATCTTAATCGAGACATCTTATCGTCACCCGTGAAATACTTATCATTGAGGAGTTCCGGTGGCCATATGTGGTCTTCTTCATCAGTTCCACTTCTCCAAATGATACTTTTTGAATACAAATGCTTGAGTTGTTGATAAAAATACAAAAATCGCTATATGTATGCCTATAATATTTGTGGAGTTCCCTCAATTCCTCATAGATTCCACCATCAGAACTGTGAATTTGATAAAAATGGGACCAATCTGAAAGTATATATGTGTTCAAATAAAAAACATTTTTTCAAATCGGTTCATAAACGACGGAGTCCAGAGAAAGCAAACAAGAAAAAAAAATACAACCGAATTGAGAACCTACTCCTTTATAAGAAGTCCGTTAAAAAGTCCGTGAAGGGAGCGACTGTTTTGCTAAATATGTTTTCTTAGAAAAAATGGCGCAGCAGACCTGCGTAACACAGTCAATCGCAATCTGAATGATTTTGAAGCAGATTGCTAACCCATTGCTTCATATGTTCGAAAAATTTGTCTGCTCAAGACCCGTTCTTGAGCAGACAAATTTTTCGAACGCAATTAATGTTGTTGAACTGTCAAAATAAAACCGATTCCTACTGATAGTGTGTCTGCCTTAACATAGGCATTTAATACTTATAGGGTTAGATAGGCCGCTGAGACAAAAACACAATAGTAAGTTAAGCAACACTTACTTGCCACACGATAGGTTTCGACCTGTCACCCAGCAGTGGTATAACTTTGCTCATAAACAGTGAATGTAGCTCGCTAGTGTGGGTCATATTATGCTCCGCCATAAATTTTGTAATAACCGCATTTGAGCTCCTGAAAAGATGACATAATCTATAAGTGGCTACCGACGATATGTGATAGTACGAACTCCTATTACTAGCTTAAAACTGCAACGACACTTACCAGCAGTCCAGTTCGACCTCATCTCCACCAACATGAAAATACTTATCGGGGAATCGTCCCTGCACCTCATGGAACAAGTCACTAATAACTTTATAAGTCATATTATTTGTTGGGTCCATCGGCCCCAAGCCTATACTTCGGCCAAACCTGTAGCATGTTGTCAGGATACTCGGGTACGCAATTCCCCAGGAACTGGTGTGCCCTTTAAGATATTTTTACACTTCTATCATCTCATAATTATAAGAAAAAAAAAAATAGGGATCCAAAGTGGGAAGACAATTTTTATATTTATACATTGGTACTTTAGGGTAATCCAGGATCTCCTGCCAAGGTTGCGGGTTTGTCCGAAAGGGAAACCGAGGCCCTGGCACATAGGCAACTGAGGAACACGAGTGGGTTTTAGTCAGTAAAAGTCTGACACGCCCTCTCGCTCCGCCCAGAGCGGGAGAAGTTATATATGATAATTTCCCACCCAAAAAAAAAAGAAAGAAGGGTAAGCCAGGGTAGTAAGGGTAATAAGGCCCACATAAATCAAAATAGAGGTTTACCGCAATTGTGATTTATGTGGCCCTTATTACATGAAAAATACGTGAATATTAAAAGTACCTGGCACGTCAAATTCAGGTAGGACGCGTATGCCTCTATCACTCGCGTAGTTTACAATCTGGTTGATGTTAGCTGCGGTGTATATCATTGTAGGATCGTATGCAGCTTGGCTGTAAACAAAATGAGGTGGAATAAGAATTGTGTAGCCAGTGATAGAAATAAAACTGAGCAGGTATTCAAGCTGTTTATAAACTTTTAGTATGGTGTTATTCGTAGTCACTTTCTTACTGTGGTAATTGTAAAAGGCGAAATGTGAGCGATCGTACCAAAAGGGTTTGCTATAATTATGAGTCGAATGTAGGGTATGATAATAGTGTAACGATATAAGCACCTCAACTGAGGAAAGACTTCGCTCTGATAAGGGAAACTCTGATCATCGACGATGTGCCAGTGTAAAACATTCATCTTGTTCATTTCCAAGGCATCCAACGTTTTGAGTATAGTTGATACAGAGAGGTAATGTCTTGAGGTGTCAATAAGAAGTCCTCGGTGGGTGTATTTAGGGTAATCAACTATTTGTGTTGTGTTGATGAGCACGCTCTGTAAGTAAGGTTTATTTAATTAGTATTTGATTTTGAGAATTAATTCCGCAAATTCGTCTGTAATTTTAAGTGAATGCACTTTATAAGAATCTACTAATGCCTTATTAATTTCTTATAAGATAAATGCGGCTCCCAGTCTTACGCCGCATCCTAAGTGAAAGCGACCGTCTAGCGAGTGCGCGATCGCCCCAATCGTTTTTGATGAATTATGAATTTATGATGTACAAACGCAACTTTATTGATCGCGCGAGTACGTCATATTGACATAAAAGAGCGCGACCATCGCGTATTCGCGCGACGATAGCGTTTGGTTAAAACGCGGCCTAACTTTGTGTCCAACCGAGATATAGAACAATTAAAGCAACAAATATTTTAATTACCGATATTCAAGCTTTCATAATAAAACATACTAAGATCGTTCAGACACCCAATAGAAAAACTATTAAAAAACCCTGGATGACTGCTGGCTTAGTACGATGCCTCCGAAATCGCGACAAAATGCACCGACGGGTCAGTAAGTCTCCCAACAATCTAATATTAAAAACGACTTACACACGGTACCGCAATTTTTGTAATTCCCTACTTAAAAAATTAAAACGTGTCTACGAAAAAGCAGAACTTAAAAAGGCAAATAACAACCCGAGAGCTACGTGGAAAATAATCAAATCAATCACACACAGTAATCAACAAAGGCACTCTCCTAATGCCCTTCTACAATCTTCCGTCGCGCCTACCGTATCTGTTAATAATGCAAATAAGTTTTTTGTTAACGTTGGAACAAACCTTGCATCAAAATTTTCTACTGTCACACCGTCAGTTTATTCATCTTCTTCCTCATCTCCAGTTAATTCCTTAGTTATTCCACTGGTTGACGAGGCACTAGTAATAAGCACTATTCATGGACTACGTAGTGACTGTGCTGTGGGGTGGGACAACATCCCAGCAAGTGTAATAAAACAATCTAGCTGCATTCTGGCTTCTCCCATTGCCCATATTTGTAACTGTGCCATCAATTCGGGTGTTTTCCCAAAAGCTTTTAAGCGTGCTATTGTTCATCCAGTGTACAAAGGCAAAGCTAGGGATGACGTTTCCAATTATCGGCCAATTTCAGTCCTTAGCTCCTTGTCTAAAATACTTGAACGTATCCTCAACACAAATCTGACAAAGTTTCTTTGTAAAAATAAATTAATTGCTCAAAATCAGTATGGATTTCGGTCAGGAATTTCCACAGAAGATGCTGTCTCTGATTTCACCAAAACCCTGATTGATAGATTGGATAGTCGCTTTAAATGCTATGGTATCTTCTTAGATCTGACTAAGGCCTTTGATACGGTGTCTATTCCCAGACTGGTGGCCAAAATGGAGTATATGGGAGTACGTGGTGTGGCTCTAGATATTTACAAAGATTATCTCAGCGGGCGTAGTCAATGTGTTAAAATTGATTCTGTTCTCAGTGACGAAGAATTCATCAACTACGGTATACCTCAAGGCAGTATTTTGGGTCCCACGCTCTTTCAAATTTACATAAATGACCTCTGTCAGCTCTCCCTTTCCCACTGTGATATTTTTACCTACGCCGACGACACAGCACTGTTGATATCCGACGTGACCTGGGACAGGGCTAAACAAACCACTGAACTTACTTTGCGAACAATTATGGACTGGCTTTCCACTAATCTACTGACGCTTAATATCTCAAAGACCAAAGTAATTCAGTTTAAACCTCCAAATTCACCTAAACCGTCATTGAACTCGGATAAAATAATAGCACATATTTGTCACGACTCCTCTCCTTGCAATTGTAAGTGCCTTGACATGGTCCCAAGTATCAAATATCTAGGCGTTTATATCGACGAGAGACTGGATTGGCGCACCCATACTGATACTCTATGCTCCCGGCTTCGCAAACTAATTTATTTATTTAAAGAGCTCAGACATGCAGCCGACATTGAAACAGCATCACTAGTATACCGTTCTCTATGCGAGTCGATAATTACTTACTGCATCCCGGTATGGGGCGGTACCTTCAAAACAGTGATGCTTAGGGTGGAACGAGCTCAGCGGGCTGTTCTCAAAGTTATTTATTTCCGCAAAAGGGACTACCCCACAGCTCAGTTGTACTCAGAAGCCCAAGTACTAACGGTGAGAAAATTATACGTCCTTCGCTCTATCTTACGCCGACATTCAACGATGCCACTAGATAGCAAGCTATGTAATCGACGGATTGGCTTTCCTATCTGTGAGTCTGTCCAATGTCGTACTGCACTTGCGCGACGACACTATCGTGCCCAAAGCGCAGTAATGTATAATAAAATAAACAAAAAACTTTCGATTTATAAACTAACCCTAAATAAAGTCAAGCAGACACTTAAGCCATGGCTACTGTCGCTCAACTATGACGAAACAGAGAAAATCATCATATCTATTTCGTAACATTAAAACCCCTCCTGATCAATCATTGACACAAACACATATACACTCACCCACAAACAAACACACCCGCACATACACACACACACACCCACACACACTTACGCTCACTCTGAGACACAAACATGCACACAAACACTCGCAAACTCAATACAGGTTTCTTTTAACCGTTAGTTTATTTAATTTTTTTGTTGTTACCATATTCTTTTTGTTAATCTTTTTGCATAAGATTCTGTAATATCTCCCACTGGGAGAGGGCACTGGCTCTTGTAACACAGGTATATCACCTAGCACAGGAGTCAGGGACTTCACACTATTTTGTAACCACTTTCTTGTGTAATAAAGATTATTATTATTTATTATTATTATAATTGTACGAAACTCTCGAGTCCTCTCAGAACGCCCCATACGGAGTCACTGTTGAGTGTCGACACCGCAGCGACACCAAGGCTGTCTGAAATCAAAAACGTATTATTTATGAAATACAAACTGTCAAACTGTGTGACCATTTATCCCCCGACGGAAAAAGAGGGGTGTTATAAGTTAACGTTTGATCTGTGTAACTGTGTGTGTGTCTGCGCCATCGTATCTCCCAAACGGCTGAACTGATTTGGTTTTTTTTTGTTTTGTTTGAAAGGTGACTTAATCGAGTGTTCTTAGCTATGATTCAAGAAAATCAGTTCAGCCGTTTGAATATTATATTATCAGCTTTTTTCTTGTTGATGAATGGATGTGAGCATCTTCCACAGATCTGAGCGACTCGAAATTCAGTATTCTAATACTTCAATGATATTAGATCATCATCTGGAATTTGCAGGATACCAAACTCCCTCACCAACTTACAGCAGAGGTATTTGGACTCATTGGAATGGTCTCAATGATAAGGATATAGATGATAAGGATATAGATAGTGATCAGGGTCTGATGATGGTGTGCAAAGAGGAATGAGGACAAAACTACTAACAACTAGTTTCACTGTGGGAAAAATACAACTACGCAGATTTTGGCGAGCCTTGTGACGATCGTAGTTTAAAAATATTATTTATTGGCCCTTTAAGTTTATTATAAGTAGTAGGTAATATTTTGTTCCAAGCGTCGTCGCTTCGGGGGTCAGATAATCAAAATAGGTCGTCGTAAAAGATTAGCCAGTCAAAAGGTTAAATACCTACTGTCTGACTACTTAAACTAGGTGCACGCATGTACGCCTTATAAAGAAAATAATATATGATTAGAAAGCTTTAGAAACAAAGGATGTTATGAGAGGACCATGTCTAGTCATGACTCATGACAACATGAGCTGGGTCGTGGATAGAGTGTCCACCGACTTTGTTTTAGTAAACACACCATTAAACATACAATAGAGATTCAGAACGTTCGAGCAACGTAGATACCTATTAAAAAAACTGGTTGTCTGTAAAGTTGGTTTACGGACGATAGTTTAAAGTGACAACGTCATTACAAAACATTGATCATTGATAGTAACGGGACAATGAATGTAACAGGACAATGAGTCATTTTGTGAGCCTTTTTGTGAGCCTTTTTCGTGCATGCAGCCGGCATTCATCGATTTATTAGACGTTGTCACGTCAAAAAAACACATTGTTCCTTAAAACTCACATTTCTCATCCATATCCAAGTGCGGGTAAATTTCGCATGGTGCACTTAGGTTAATTTGTAGTTCTTGCAACGTTCCCTTGTAGTTAACATCAGTATCGGTATCAATGACATGATTCGCAAGCTTCTTTGAATGTCTCTCCGCTATAAGATACGTGTTCTTCAATACATTAGTATAACGTTCTATTGCCTTTTTTAATACATCACACGTTTGCCCTTTTTCCTGTTAGAAATAAAAAATAAAACTTTATTTCGAACATGCGGTAAATCCCCGATTTTTAAGTACATAAATATATCTCGCATATAATTATTCAAATAAAGACAAACACTTCTCAGAACTTTTTATTACCGAACTGAACCATCTGAAGGTCAACAAAAAATGCGCTTGATCTGTATAAATGCATCATCTGACAAAGTATCACGGGGCTCATAATGAAACAAGCAAAACTGACCAAACTGAACCTTAACACATTTTTTATAATAGGGTTAGGGTCATGTCAGGGTGAAGGTAAAGGTAATACCCTAAACACATATCTATATACTCATCTCGGTATTGGTATGTACAAAACAAACAAAACTTGCTATGCTACATAAAGCTATGCTAAATAAAGCTGTGATCTATGGACTCCAAATCCCAAAAACTACTAGTAACTACTAGTAAGAAAGGTAGGCACTAGTAAAATACGACTTAATGGATCGACTCGACAATTTTAGTATTGTTTCAAAAATCGCAGGGAAGACCTAGATGAGATTCGCACAGACCAGAGAAACATGGCACAAAAGGGAGGTGGCCCATACTCAGCAGTGGGCGAAACAAGGCTGCCAATGATAATGATGATGATAATGAAAAAAAATAAAAATTAAAAATATTTTAGAAACTTACTGTAATAGTAAAAGTAGCCGGTATAAATTTTAAATAATTATCCGATTTTATTTGTTCATATGGTCTTGGCCATATTGCCCCCTTCGTAGGCGGATATTCAGGCCCAGGAATAACAACATTTAAACTTTCCGCGAAAAACACGCAAAAAGCATTTAAAAATAAAATGTGTTGCAGCATTCTTCCGGCAAAATAGAAACGATAGTGGTTTGTCAGCGGTGCCGCGCAAACTGTTTTCTTATTTGCGCTTTTATCGTTAATAATAGAGTAAGGTCAATATGGATAAGACGATTGTATTACAATATCTGATTCGTTATTAATGATTAAGTGTTTACGTTACGCATCGATCAATATTAGTGCATTACGGAGCTGATTAAGTTTAGTTTTTGGTTCCGTACCTCAAAATTAATAAATAAATCGTTATTTGCATAATGGGTTCCAATGTGTAGATATTAATGATATAAAATCTTCCGTGCTACCAGTTCAGCTAGGTGTACCTCAAGGCTCAATACTGAGTCCATTCTTGTTCTTAGTGTATATCAATGACTAACCATTATATTTAAAGAACATCTGTGACGTTGTACTGTGTGCAGATGATACCTCTCTTATTTTAAAGTAGACAGGAATAGACAAGATTTTGACGACGTAAACAGTGCACTCTCAATGGGTACGGATAGGTGTACGAAAAACGACAAATGACCTAGTTCTCAGTGCCAAGAAAACGAACTGTGTAAAGTTTGCTTTACCGAATGTTAGAAATCTAGGACCCAACATCGTCTTTAGGTCCGTATTACAGAACGTTCCTCATTAGACTCTTAGGCCCGTATTACAGAAGGTTACTCAATAACTCAAGCATTACTTGAAACTAGATTCAAGCCATTTGATTGGTTGAAACTAGTTTTAAGTAATGCTTGAGTGACGTTCAGAGGCCCTAGTGTGAGTTTATTTTAATTATCTCGAATTTCAGTCAGTCCAGCACTCCGATTGGTGAAGGGCTAATCGGAGGTCAATCGGAACGCCGAACGCGCTCGATGCATAAAATCGAGATGGTTAAAAGAAACTCACACTAGGGCCTCTGAAATACGTGCCTTAGATAAGGATGTGCTTGAAACAGTAGAATCGGTAGTTTTTCTAGGCATAACAGTAGATGCCAAACTTTAGTGAGAACACATAATATTGAGCCTAGCGGGGAGGCTCAGTTCGGCCGCATACGCCGTCAGGAAAGTAATACAATACACTGACGTTGGCATGGTGGGTTCTCCGAATACCTGCATCGCTTCCTGGTGTAAGGGGAGCCCATCGTGCATCTGTAAGCCTGATGCGCTGGAGACAGTCCCTCACATTTTGACAGATTGTCCTGTATTTGGAGTGGAGCGTTTAAATGCGGAGACGAAACTGGAGGTAGAAATAAACAGAAATAATATAGCTGAATTAATGAGAATTGGAAAACAAAGAAATATTTTATTAGAGTATTGCATATTGATAGCCAAAAAAGTAATTTTAAGAAACAAGGATAAATAAAGCTATGCTAAAAAAAAGCTAGCTATGAAAAAGCATAGAATGAATAAATTGATTAAAAAAAAAGGTAAATTATAAGATTAATTCAAGATAACATATACAAACAAAGATTAAACATTTTAGGGCACATTAGGTTTGTGTGTTCCGGACAGGTACGTCTGGCGATGACGACAGCCACGGCTGCTGGCGGAGCCGCGCGCACGAACCAATCTTTTAAGTGAGGCGCCACTGACGCGTGCACTCGGCACTCTTAAGGTCTCTGCACACAGCGGGCGCGGCGCGGCGGGGCGGGACGCCGACGCGACGCTGAGCAGTTGTAATGTACTAGATATTACGGAGGACGCCACACAGAGCGTCGCGTCACTTCGCGTCGAGCCGGACGGCTTTGTATGGCGTCGTCCGTAATATCTAGTACATTACAACTGCTCAGCGTCGCGTCGCACGGTGGATCGAAAATCGGCTGTAGAAGACATAGGATCTCGATTTCTTAAATGTTATTTTTTTGCTGGAAATGACTTCTGCTGATCATTACTATGTACAAAAATGACACCCGAGTTAATTCTGCCCAAAAACGAAAGAAATATATTTTTTTTACGAAAAATTTGTATGAAGCTAGTATGAAAAATCGAATTATCTCCTAAACGGCATGTTTAACCGTAATATCCTTGGAGGTGGTCATAGTGCTAATTATTTATGATTTTTTGGTTTCCGATTTGACGAAAAATTTAATGCCGTTTTTTTTTAAAAAATCGACAAAATATTTTTATTTATTTTTACATGTAAAACGATCCCTTTTAGTGTCCAAGTTAAAAAGTTCGATATGTTATTAACCCAAATATTAAGAACACACAAAACAAGAAAAATTAATTAAAAAAATTGCTGTTTTTTGACACATTTTTATTAATTTAAATAAAAAAAGATTATCAAACTCTTATTTAAGTAACATATAAAGTTATATTATATACAAAATAATTTAATTTAAGGAATTAATACTAATCATTTGTAAAATAAAGTAAAATAAATAAAAAAAAAGACAAAATATCATTAAATATTACAAAAAAAAAACCCAAACACCCTCAAATACAAATTTACAAATAAGTACATATATAATTTTTTTACAAATTTTCCTTATCACTCTCGTTGTCAGACTCCAATTCTGAATCAGCATCCAGATTGGATATATCCAAAAACTCGAACTCAGTTTTCTGAAATTGAATTAAGTCGAGAGTTTCAGCAAAAAAGCTCTGCTTTTTCTTGGCATCTAACTTAGGCCTTTGTGCACTTAGCAAAGGATCCGAAGAAACAACAAGCATATTTAAAATGTCTTGATTGGAATCTTGCCTGCTTCTTTTCCGCGAATGATGTTCTCGAAACCTCCTAAAATCTTTGTTTCGAGACTCTGAGGCTTCTTCCGAGAGAGTGGGACTCTCTCGGAAGAACAATATTATTTTTCTCAATTATGTCAGCCCCATGGATTAATAATTTATGAACGGTTGACGACATGTAGTACCAGTCGTATAATAATACGTACTTTTCTGCTGTTTTGCGGGCATAATCTCTAAATTTTATTATATCGACCTGCTCTCCAGATGTAATTGCTTGTAAAATTACAGCAAATCTTTTGATGAGGTCTTCATCCAAACCGGTTATAGCTGCGGTTTTATTAGGAAACTCAAAGAATTTTCTTGCAGTATTCCCGTCATTGGTGGTTCCCGAGCCTTGTTTTACTATATCAATCAACAGATTGAGCTCATCTTTGAATTTATTTTGAATTATTTTCTTCCTTGTTTGTAGCATTTCTTTGTGCTCATCACTTCTCGCTGCCCACCGTTTGAAGTCGAGCCTGTATGCAATGTGTAACAGACATTCCATACAATTTATACGGGCGTGTAGAGAGGACAAGCCAAATTCATACAGGTCAGAACACACAATTTTTGATGTTACAGCATCTAAGCGGTTCATTTCTGTAGGCTTTGCTAAGCACAGGTAGCACGATGCATTTGATCTAGCTTCAGAAAGGTAAGTGCAAACTTTAGCGTCGATCACCGTCATCATTAGTTCATGAGTCTCCCTATTATTATTATTGCACTCTGTGGGGATAAGGGCCTCAATTTCTTCATCCATTTGTTTTTTCAGCTCAAGGACAACTGCTTCACTCTCCTTTACAAAAGTAAACTGAACTGGACGACAATACAAAACTGAACATGGTTTTGGGTTCGTCCATAAGATGTTGTCTCCATCTGTCAGTTTAAGTGGCACCAAGGAGGTCATGAAAATGCTTTTTTTATTTAAATTAATAAAAATGTGTCAAAAAACAGCAATTTTTTTAATTAAGTTTTCTTGTTTTGTGTGTTCTTAATATTTGGATTAATGACATATCGAACTTTTTAACTTGGACACTAAAAGGGATCGTTTTACATGTAAAAATAAATAAAAATATTTTGACGATTTTTTTTATAAAAACGGCATTAAATTTTTCGTCAAATTGGCAACCAAAAAATCATAAATAATTAGCACTATGACCACCTCCAAGGATATTACGGTTAAACATGCCGTTTAGGAGATAATTCGATTTTTTATACTAGCTTCATACAAATTTTTCGTAAAAAAAATATATTTCCTTCGTTTTTGGGCAGAATTAACTCGGGTGTCATTTTTGTACATAGTAATGATCAGCAGAAGTCATTTCCAGCAAAAAAAAATAACATTTAAGAAATCGAGATCCTATGTCTTCTACAGCCGATTTTCGATCCACCGTGCGTCGGCGCGGCGCCCCGCCACGCCCGGTCCCGCCGCGCCGCGCCCGCTGTGTGCAGACACCTTTAACCTTATAGCTAGTGACTCGGACCTATTTTGTTGTTCTCTGAGTGAGTTCACAAAGAATGCTTTATTTGTACTAAGTTACAAAATGTAATTATAATAATAAGTTAATTATAAGTTAGAATAAGATTAGATAAGTACGCTATCGCAATAGGTTACCCTGTAAGGATAGACGAAAGTTGAAAAATAAATAAATAAATTAAAATCTTTTTTTTTATAAACTCTATAGTAATACAGCGAATCAAAAAAAGAACGTAATTTAAAGAAAATCCCTTCGGCAAGCCGCAGGAGGAGGTAGAATTCGAAGAAGGTTCCACGAAGAACCTTTCTCGGCGCTGACATTCTCATCAAATTACCCTTATTCAAAAATGGAGTGACATGGGTTCGGGGCGGCACATTGTAACAAAACCTTGCACAAGCATTCTGTACCCGCTGGATTAGCAAAGAGAAAAAAAAAAACTAAGTGGTCTGTCACGTGACTGCCTCCATGTTGCGACTATATAAATACTATTTAGAAGTACCTCCATTATGAATATTAACAAAAGACTTGGTCGTCAAGGCTACGAGTTTAGCATATGGAAACGCCCTCAATTTTTCAGTTATAATTTTTTATTTCGAAAACTATAAGTTTTATCGCTAGACTTACATTAAAAATTATAGAGTAAAAAGCAATTTACTTAAAAAAAAAAAAAAACTACGGTAAAAGTGTTTACCGTTTCGGAGATATGATTTTTTTTTTCAATTTTTTTTTTGGAAATTTCAACCCCCTCCCCAAGTTAGAGGTTGCATCAAAACAGTTTAAATTTAAAAGTTGTCCGTATTCTTTACTCGGAATGATAAAAATGTTAAACAGTTCAAAAAAATTCCATAGGAAAAAAGTTATAGCCAAAAAACTGATTTTACCTAAGTTATGACCCTTTCAATTTTTGGACCAAGTTTGAAAGCAATCGATGAATAATTGCGACCTGTAGAGTGGCTAAATTTTGCTTGTCACCCCACCAACCAACCAACATACATACGTATACATATTATATAGGTACTAGCTTCAGCCCGCGACTTCGTCCGCGTGAAATTTCTTGTTCCCCCGACCCACCCCCTCGCATCATATTGCCTGCCCGTGCTTTTACTTCGTTTTCGCTTAAACTTTCATTTTTTTTTTAATTATCCTAGTTAATAGGAATTTATTTCTTCCTCAAGAATTGGGCTGTAAAATGCAAAAATATTTTTTTCAAATCCAACTCTCAGTTCCAGAGATCAAAAACAAAAACCTGTCAAGTGCGAGTCGGACTCGCGCACTAAGGGTTCCTTACCATCCATACTAATATTATAAATGTGAAAGTAACTCTGTCTGTCTGTCTGTATGTTACGTTTTCACGCCTAAACCGCTGGACCGATCGTCATAAAATTTGGCAGAGATATAGCCTACTACTACTTTACGCGATAACCGACATCCACGCGGGCGGAGCCGCGGGCAAAAGCTAGTTATCTAGAAAAACGGCAAAAAAAATCATGTCCGTTGTATGGGAGCCCCCCTTAAATATATTTTTTTTCTGATTTTTTTTCGGATTTGTTGTTATAGCGGCAACAGAAATACATCATCTGTGAAAATTTTAACTGTCTAACTATCACGGTTCATGAGATACAGCTTGGTGACAGACGGACAGACAGACAGACAGACAGACGGACAGCGGAGTTTTAGTAATAGGGTCCCATTTTACCCTTTGGGTACGAAACCCTAAAAACTAACTCTTCAGCTTTAGAATAGACTACCTCGCAAAGTTGATCATTATTTTGCTGCAGAGTTATTATAAAACAGTTATATCTCCTATACCCAAAGTCTCAAATACAGATAATTTATGTAAACAAAGGGGATAACATAACAAAAAAATATCTTCGTAATGGTAATTCACATAAAATTGCGAAAAAAGAGGTTCCATTTTCTTTTAAGTACTGATTTTAAGAAATAATAATTAAAAAATAATCATACCGTAATTATTTTTATAAATTTTCGGTCTTAAACAAAGTTATTAATAAAAGGAGATTTTCTGGTATAAAATATTTTATGATACTGGAACTGGATTCAGGAGATACAAACATTTTCAAATTTTTTACATCTTCAACAACACTAATATTACAACTCTCATACATAGATTCATATTGTAAGTAAGTAGCATATCTAGCCACATTTTGGATGAAAGTGGTTGTAAACTGTTTCGATTAGAAATCGATTTTGAGAGGCCTACGTCTAGCACTGGGCTTAAAAGGGCTGATTATGACGATCATATGTAGGGTTGCCAACTTTTTTTGACAAATAAAACGTATAAAAGTGGTTTGGATAGGAAAAAAATAAAGTATTAGGAAGAAAAAAAAGTATATTTCAAATTTTATGTTTTTTTTGCTTTAAAAACGTATTTTTGTGTGCTTTTAGCACATGATAACAAAGAATTACTCGTCATTTTCAGCATTAATATTTACTTTAAAATGCATTCTTCACTTATAAACAAAACTAACGGACCAGTTTTGTACAATTTCGTCGATAATGAAAGACATCTGTGACAAATGTCACAACTGACATCTAACATTTCGTTCAGTAATTAAAAATTGTTTCCATTATCCGTTTTAAATATTTCGTTCAGCAATTATGAATCGTTAAGTACCCATAATGAGTATTTTGTTTTACGCACCACAGTAAAGGTTGACAATAAAGTATTTTTGCATACTTTATTTGTATGTAAAAGTATAAAGTATAATTACCAAAAATAAAGTAGGATACGTTATTATAAAGTATGGTTGGCAACCCTAATCATATGCCGTGTCTCCGACATACTACACAAAACATTGTTTGGCAACGGTATTTTGTTTGCATAGTTCTTATAATTAATTCACTTTAATTTTAGCGATGAGTATTTACACAAAATAATATGATAAAATGTTTTGCATCACTGTCGTGTCATTTTGACAGTGACATTTCTTGACATTACTTTGTTTACATACGAGTAAATTATCTGAATTAGAGACTTTGGGTATAAGATATTCATTGAAATGAAATGATGTAAGGGAAAATTTGTTCAAAATTAAATACTTGTGATGAATAACGTATTTATTTGGATAAGGATTAATACCATGTTTATGAAAACTCCTTCGCAAATAATGCATTAATTTCGAGCAAATTTGATTACCATAAAAAAGGTTATAGTGAGTCAATCTTAAAAGATAGACATATGCTGTCGCGGACTTTTTTTAGAACATTTAAAGAGGAACAATTCCATCATACATGATATTTGCGTAACTTAAACCGTTTACGCAGCGCACGCAACGGAAGCTCTCAAAAAGGAATATTTTTTCCCGTTTTTGCAACATTTTTCATTTATGCTCCGCTCATGTTGGTCGTAGCGTGATGTTATATAGCCTATATGTTTCCTCATTAAATGGACTATCCAACACAAAAAGAATTTTTCAATTCCAACCAGTAGTTCCTGAGATTAGCGCGTTGTTTGCTGTTTGCAAGCAAACTCAAACTCAAACTCAAACTCAAAGCATTTATTTCAAATAAACCAATTACAGGCACTTTTGAATTGTCAAGGGGTCGGTCAGTCAGAAAGATGAAGCTAGTTGCCCATTCCAAAGCGTAGTAGGTTCCTATCAAAACAAACAAACTCTTCACCTTTATAATATTAGTATAGAAGATATATAAACTTTTTAACCGGCGGTTGATTTGGGTTCTAGGGGTTATAACTAGACCCCCTATGGTGAAATTTTCGGAAAACTCGACTATAGGTGCAAGACCAATAGGTAGATTTTTTCTGACGAAATCTATCTATTAAGGTCTCTCTCAGGGGTCACTTGGAAAGGCAGGAGTGTGGTTTTAGCCGGTAGGAGTCCGGCACCGCCCAGACTGGCTCATTAGTGAGGCAGTCTGGGCGTCCATGAGGACTTCCCATACCAGCCAAAAAAAAAAAATTACGCTGACGTTGATACAGCTCTGTTAGTTTATTTTAGTTATTATTAACCGTCTTCAAGATAAGGAGAAGGTTCTCAATTCGTCAGAATCTTTTTTTTTTTAATGTTTGTTCCCCTTTGTACCCCCCATGGTAAATCTCTCAATATTCTGCGTACAAACTTACATTTGCAGTTGGAATGTATGGGAGAACTTGTTTTTCAACTACAAGTTTGTTCTTGGAATAAACTCATCCCAACTATGGAACCTTTCATTATGCGTGGTCCGACACGCACTTGGCCGGTTTTTTAATATTGTATTTTTTTTTTGTTATAAGTTATTTTACTGTATCTGAACAAAATTATAATGTTACTTAAATAATCTTAGGTTAATGAAAATAGACATCCTCAAGGACCGATGCGAACGGCCGTAAATATTGCCACAACTACTGAGTTTGGCACTACGTTATGGTTTAGGATCCTGCTCCCTATCCTCCTGCAAAGAAATGAACTTAAAAACATTCATGTTCTGTTGCGATAATAATTCTAGTTTCATTCATACGATTCAAAATTCGGGTCATGGACACACGTTTTTCGAGACGTCTGACGTCTTACTTCATATTATTGGTCGCTAACCGCATACCAGGGGGCCAAGTCTACTAATGTACAAACGTTGCAATGGTCTCTTCATTGTGAGTTTTTGACAGATTTGCCATACAAACACTGTCAAATACTCACAATGGCGAGACCATTGCAACGTTTGTAAATTAGTAGACTTAGGCCCCTGGGCATCAAGTCTGCTATTACAATAGTGTCAGAATGGTCTCTTCATTGTGAGTTTTTGACAGATTTGCCATACAAACACTGTCAAATACTCACAATGGCGAGACCATTCTAACACTATTGTAATAGCAGACTTGAGGACCAGAATGATCTCTGAATTTGCTGATGCCACTTCAAATGAGTGTACTTATAGCCAGTCCATAATCTTTTAGATAGTACACAAGCACAAGGCCATAATACACTGATAACATAAAAAATATTTACAATGTAAAGTGAGTGAGTAAGTAAGTGTGAGTGATGTGACACATATTTACCCCCAACTTGTTTTTTTTTTCTTCATGTTTACCGCAAATAAACGTTTTTTCTTTCTTTCTTTTCTTTCTATTAATTAAATGGTGTAGATACAATGAATTGTTGGATGAATCGCTGCTCTCCTAACTAGATCACTGAGTAATCTGTATTTAGGAGAGACAGTTTCGACTCCCAATTTGAGTATCACAATAATGATTTATTCCGTTCTAATACCAAAAATTGGTGTTTGTTTCAACTAAAACAAATACCTATAGTAAAATAACATAATACATAACTTCACGCCTGTTTTTCTTAAACGCTTGAGCTGACGTATACCTGTAGTTCACCTCTGCCTAACCCTTCGGGATACCTTCCTACCCACATTTCCCCAGTTATGTTTAAGTCTCATGTAATAGGGGGCGAACCTTTTGCCATCAACCAGGCTGTAATCCAGACTCCGGGTTACTACTGCGAAATTCCTAATGGAAAAACCCTATAACACTTTGCCCGATTTGGAAATCTAACCTAAGATCTCATGCTCAGTATCAGCAGCGTTTGAGACTACTAGACCAAAAGTAAGTGATATTGCAAATATCAAAGAAAAAATAGTATCTATCTGTCTGCGTCCAGTACACTCTGTTCTTGATCTTGACCTTTACGACATTTTCCTTATTTCTCCGTATCACATGACAACCGACTTCTGAATAATCATTAGTAAGAAATGGCATCATGACCCCAAGAGATAAACTCTACAAAGCTCTCGGAAAATAGCGGTATAGGTTATGGTAGGTAGGTAAACATTTGGCAACAATTCTAAGTTTCCAATTTACTATGTTGCAGGCAGCTTCGTATCTACATAAAGTTTATAATTATATAAAAATGGGCGCGTCTAAGTTATATCAACCAGGAAAAGCCAACAGTTTATTACATAAATAATAACTATTTTATTTCAGACAGCCTTAATGTGGTGGACCACCACCACATTACAAGACTTAAAGTACCAAGCTCGTCAAATTCAGGTAGGACTGAATTTGACAAGCCAGGTACTTTAAATCTTTATCGACTTGACTTGGTGGATTGCAGAGCGAAAAGGCATATAGGCGACGAAACGTTGGTGGCTAAGGTTTCACAGCCTGGCTCATCGGCGTAATGTTGCTTGCCTGTCGATCTTCTATAGACAGATAGACCTTCAGAGAGTGTGCGCAGGAGCTCCATGACCTGATCCCATCATCGCACTTTTATTACCGGACTACCAGACGTACTTGGTTGATATCCCGTCCAGTCGTACTCAGCGCTTCTCCTCCACGTTTATTATGCGCACAGCCAAAGTGTGGAACTCTCTGCCAGCGTCTGTGTTCCGTTCCACATTTATAACCCGTCTACCTTTAAAGCAAGAGTGAACAGGCATCTTCTGGGCACGCTCGTTCCATCAGGCAAGATCGAGGTCAAGAGCAGGAAAAATAAACGTATTTTATTAATAAGTGTTTTATTTGTTATAACCTTAGTATCCCTACTGCCTTTATTAGATACCCTACCTACAGTACTAATTTATGAATCGCAAGCATCGATCACTAATAAAGATCTTTATTAGTGGTCGATGATCGCAAGGTAATAAAACAAAATAAAAAAACCGGCCAAGTGCGTGTCGGACCACGCACAAGAAGGGTTTCGTTGTTGGGATGAATTTATCCCAAGAACAAACTTAACATTGTAGTTGATAAACATGTTCCCCCATACATTCCTACTGCAAATATAAGTTTGTACGCACAATATCGAGATATTTGCCATGTTATTTTAAGACCATAGACTTCTTATAGATTTTCCTGTAGTCTATAATTATAGAACTATTTTCTGTTTTTTTTTTTCCTATTTTTAGGCTCAATAGTTTCGGAGATAAGGGGGGGAATTGTTAATTTTCGTCTATTTTCACTTATAACTTTGAAACAATTTATATTATATTTTTTTTTTTTTTAATTTGATACTCTCACAGTAGGTACCTAAGCCCTTTCATTTGATATGTCACACGGTACAGTATGCAAAACTTTTTTTTTCTAATTTGCTCCCCAAAACTGACCCCAATATTCTAAATTCATTCAAATTCAAATTCGTTTGGGTCACACCAAATTTCAACTTAATCGGTCCATTACATTCGGAGCAAATTGGCTGCGACAGACGGACAAACGGACAGACGGACAGACAGACAGACAGACAGACACACGAGTGATCCTATAAGGGTTCCGTTTTTTCTTTTTGAGGTACGGAACCCTAAAAACTGTCTGTCTGTTTTGTGTAAGTAGGTGGTTTTAAGAGGTTTCAAGTGCAAGGCAAGTGGGTAACTTTGGTTCAAAATCGAACGAGAAAATTTGACATTTTGTGGTAACTTGATGTGCTGGCCACCGTACGGTTGCCAACACATCAAGTTACCACAAAATGTCAAATTTTCTCGTTCGATTTTGAACTTAATTACTAAAACTTTAAAGTTTAAAATCGTTTGGAGTTTTTGACAGTTTCGTGTAGCTTGATGTGCTGGCCACTGTAGTGCAATCAGAACATGTATGAGGAACAGGGTGTAAAGTTCACTCATACTCTATGGAAAAGGGAGGATCCTCCGACCGGACGGGTGTTGTGTCTGGTGGGCAACTGCCCAACGGTTGATGTCGGGATGTTGTATATGTGTTAGTCGCGCGATAAGCTCTGATAGCGCAATGCAGGATTTGTGACGTCAAGTCTTTGATGCGTAGTTCGCATGTGGCGTTGTTGATACCACCACATTACTCCCCTCCGGAGACCGGAGGTCGATAGTGGTCTGAGTCAGTGCATATGATGCTTGCCAGGGCCAGTTGTGATTCCAGTGAGTCGGAACCGGGTGCCGCATAGTTCACGGTGAGTCGGAACTGTCTGCGGTGATTCCCCAGTGAGTCGTGGTGGCGCTGCGTTTGTTGATCCAGGGAGTCGGACGTCGTACAGCGCTGGGTTGAGGCTGACTGCTGGCGTCGACCAGGAGAGCGTTGAAGGGCTCTGCTTGTGGACCGGCCGAAAGTGCAGTGTGCTGTGCCAAGGTCGCTGATGAGGCTGAGGGTGATGACCAGGTATGTGCATTCGCTGCATGCTGGTGGTCAGATACCAGTTGAAGCCGTGGGTGCTGGCTGGCTGTGTGACTCGCCGCTCGAAAGCTTGAGGAAGTGATGGATGACGTCACGCTGAAGTAGTTGCACGAAGGCTGCGCTACTGTCCATGTTTGGGGTCACCAATTTAGAGGTATGAGGAACAGGGTGGATCCTCCGACCAGATGGGTGTTGTGTCTGGTGGGCAACTGCCCAACGGTTGATGTCGGGAAGTTGTATATATGTTAGTCGCGCGGTAAACTCTGATAGCGCGATGCAGGATTTGTGACGTCAGGTCTTTGATGCGTAGTTCGCATGTGGCGTTGTTGATACCGCCACAAGATAAACCCTACATTGAGAAAACACTCGTATACATAATTTACGATTGATGAAAACATATTTGTAGTGGTTATTTAATTTTTCCCTTCTTTATGTTTGGTATTTAATTTGACGCTTCTTATGCATGCTATTTATTAGATCAATTTAATTGTATCTCTGCCAAACGGCACTATCTTGCAAATGTGGAAAAATATAGAAGCCGGGGAAATGCCGGATGCGAGTTAAATATTAACTGTCAAACATTCCAATTCAATTCATACAAAGGTATGCATCACAGGAAACTCTAGGTTTAGTTAGTTAGATGAATAATAGTCCTAAAAAATTAAGATTTAAATTCCAAATACCAATTGGTACTTCGAAGATGATCACTTCACGATGTATTTTACTTTTGCTTTTTCTTTGATGCGTATTTTGTTCCTACCTAATATTGCTAGAGGTACCTCAATATAGCTTATTTATTTCATGCTGCACTGTCTTACCTACTGTTTACACAGCACCCCTATTCTATTCTATTCCATTTCTTATTATGGCAAAGTAATCCCTATGTGACACGATTATGAGATGTTTCATCTATAGATAACGTATTATATTATGTAGTCTGTGTAGTATCGTAGCAGTAGCAGGTCGCTTTCTTTTCTGTAGTTTCTACCTACCCTCATGTGAAAATAGCGTGAGTTTATGTGATTATACATAGATGTCTTATAAGGGGGACATGACACGATCAATCTGACATCAGTTCGTACCGGGTCAATCTGCTATGTTTGATTGATAAGGATCAAAGACGTACGGATATTTTGCGTCAATCTAGAATAACACGATCAACCTGGATCACAATAAAATTATGGATTGACGTAATACCAGATTGAGGTTCTAAGGTCCCCCTAATGCATTATCTAAAAACCGGTAAGTTATTAAACTGAGTGCGTTGGAACTTCACTAGTGGCATAGACAAATATGAAAGGAAAAGTCTGTGTAGTTCTAGTTTATGGCACGCGAATTGGGTCGATTATGTCATGGCGGGTTAGATGTTTTCGGCAGTTGATTTTTATTGAATTTGTTTTGAATTACGCCGTCAATGATCTCGTTTGAAACGCTGTCGTTTAAAAATAAGCTTATTTGTATATTAGTGATCTTTTTATAAACAATTCAAATGCTGAAACGGTTGCAAATGGGCCTTCGCGCGTTCATGCTGCTCGCATCTAAAGTATGGAGTTGTTTTTGTTATATGTTTAAGAAGCAATATCGAGCGGTAAATATAAATAAAAAATTGTGCATTGTTGTATATTATTATAATTTTACGCAGGTGTATAAAACTCTCACGTGGCATTTGATTTTCAGTTGGCTCAATATCAATCCGTCAAATATGAGATGTATCCACTTTCGCCCGTATCTAGACACAGGCTGAGTGAGTATTTACTATCTTTTTTTATCGCTAATAATATAAAGATATATCGTATGATTTGTGACCGTCGTACTTATCATAAATATGTAAATATTATCAATTGTCCTCTGCATAAATAATCTGAGATATTAATTTTCTATTATTAAAATGTAAACAAGCCTTCTTTAAGGTTTTAAGTTTAAATAATAAATCAATGATCACTCTGAAGATAATGCACAGTTGAGTTGAGGTATTCATTAAGATCATTATTAGATCCAATGTTCGTTATTTGAAAGCTGTATCTGCTCTGATGCTCAGTTTACTGAACAAAAAGTAAGTACCACAATGGAAAATATAGCAAAAAAAAATTATACATTGGAAATAAAAATAAACTTTTTAATTCAGCCTTTTTAAGTCCATAGAATGTTAGTACAGAAAGACTTGTGAAACTAGACTTACTTGGACTTATTGATACCAGTTTCATTCCCATTTTTGGATTGTTCCATTGCATTGATCACTAAAATTATCATACAAAATATTTCATATTTGTATTCTGGACTTATCAGCTTAATATAATTATCATATTATAATACAGGTCTCACACATTAGGTACTCATGCACCTGAAAGATTATTCCTGTCACCAAACTATTTTTAATAGGTTAATTACATGATTTTAGGTTATAAATTGACAATAGGATTCTGGTTCCCACTCTTTCTGGAGCTGTTATTAATGATTTTGAATTAAAAAGTCTCTAGACTTAATGAGAGTTTTAAGTAATGTTGTAGTTCTATCATGTCTATAGTAATTAATTCATTTTAAGGTTACTTACGGACTCTGGTATTTAAAACAATAAACATCTACTCCAACCCTTAGATAAATATAAACAAATAAATAAAATTGTTGTGTCTGTAATGTCAAAATAACAGCTTTTTACTAAATGCTTATGAAAGTATAAACTGTACTATCATAAAAACATTATTTTTATCTTTGTCTGTATGTCTGTTTGTTATGGCTAATCTTAGTAACGGCTGGACTGATTTTGAGGGGACTTTTACTGGCAGATAGCTGATTTTACAAGTAGTAACTTAGGCTACGTTTATTTTAGAAAAAGCAACAAGGGTGATGCCACGGGCAGCAGTTAGTAGACAGGTAGTCTACTATATTATAAGTTACCTACTTCTGAACAACTGCCAATGTACAGCATACAAGTTCATTAGTATTGAGAGAGACTGGAGATGAAGCAAACAAATTTTATTTTATTACATGAATATTAGCCGTCTTTTTAATTCTCTTAGATTATCTAAGATTATTTTCTTACTAGATTTTTATTAATTAGCAGTAGAACCATTACTTGCGTCCTTATTAATGATAATGTTCTAACCTAATGTAAACTGCACCATGATCCACATAGTAACATATTTCATATATTTTATGCAGATAAAAACAAAAGAAAATTATGCTGAATCATGCTGAACAAGCCATTCAGTGTCGGTAATAATTTTATGACTCTGATTGTATTTTGTATGTATACCTAAGTTTAAAGTGCAGCATCTGCCAAATAAAAGCAAGATCTTCAATTCCTTTACCATGCTCTACTCTGAAACTCTCAAAATATAGATGCATAGCTTCAACCTTAACCTAATGCATGTGGTAGGTTATATTATAAAATCAGTCTTGGCTTATCAGTTAAAAATATTTGTCATCATTACTTGCAGGATTTTAATCATCAACTATATATAAGTTTATCAAGATAATATCTTCTTCATTAAAATTTTAGAGGTTACAACAACAATGCTATTACAATGTTGCAGAAATGGCTTTGTAGACGATGAGTGAATATTGCCCTCTGTTCTAAGGTGTCAAATCTAAGTTTCTCTCAAAGATGTATAAGTACCAGATTGGGCACACTGATTGCATATCAAAATACTTCTTATCAGTTTCTACACTGCATTTATGTTGTGCGTAAACAGCTACCTTTAATATAAAACAGTTGTTTTGAAACCCGACAACACTACAGACCTACTGCACATTGTTATCATGTTGATCAATCAAATCAGCTTATCATTCCGAAGTTACAGACTACCTCTGCTTTGTTTACTGATAATGATAATGAAAGATTCTGTGCTATCAAGCATTATGATGAAATAAAGAAACTTGTCGTATTTTGAGACAAGGAAAATGTAAACAACTGATAAGATTATCACATCCGGTGTGGGGCTTTGTTATAATATCATATTTTCATATGATTCTTGAGGATAATAGCAAGATCTTCAATTTCTTTCGCCAACCCCAACATAGTTGGGAAAAGGCTAGGCAGGTTATTGGTAGGTGTTTTGACTTCTATTGCGTTGGTGGCATAATAAATGGTAGCTGCAGTAAACAGTTGGTGTTGGAACCACTTTTTTACTTTTAATGCCATTCTTATGACTACGGAATAGAAGTCAAAATCAATTGAATGGACTGTAAAAAAGGTTTATTTAAATGTCTAATCTTATTTCAAATGGAGTATAGGTATATCAATCTGTTCAGTGATTTTACAGCATTCATTAATATTTCACAACTAAAGAACGAAACAGGGAAGTGTAAAGCTTCCCTGTTTATACTTCCAATACATGGATATTACAGTATTACACACTATTTTTCCTATTAAATTACCTACTTCAAATACGGTAGTTAGGGGGCTGAAAATAGCCCCTGTCATTAGACGATTATCGTCATGCTATAGGTACCGATATAACCGCTCGTCGAAAGTTAGGCTGGTGGCTCATTGGCTTCTATCGGCTGAGCTATAGTATCTCACGCTATAAGTTACCGGATTTTCAAGCAAATCCACACGCTTAATTTTTAGGGTTCCGTACGTCCGAACGACAAAACGGAACCCTTATAAGATCACTCGTGTGTCTGTCTGTCCGACCATCTGTCACAGCCGATTTGCTCCGAATCTAAAGGACCGATTAAGTTGGGTACATATATTTCTGTGACCCAAACAGACGTGAAAAGTAAATAAACAATGTTTGTCAAAAGGAAAGGGCTTACAGTGAGGGCCTTTTTTAAAATATATTCTTAAAATCAATACCTTTAAAGTTATTAAACATGAAAATTTACCCCCCTCGCCCCTTATCTCCGAAACTACTGAGTCAATTTTTTTTTTTTTAATACAGAAGGTAGTTTTATACTTATAGATTAAAAGAAAACCTATAAGAAGTAAGTCTTAAAATAACTTGGTAAATCTCTAAATATTAAGCTGCCGCATCTATCTATCATCACCACTGTTAGATTTGCCTGCGGAAAATCAGTGACAATATCGCGAAGGCAGACACCATCACCTCAAACAACTTGGTGCGCGCAGATAAACGTTATAGGCCAAGGCCGGCCAAACCCAGGCACGCGCGCCATCAAGTGGCCCGCCAAGGCATTTGAATTTGCCCTCCAGCGATCGGTCGGCTGGCCAGCGAAAAAACGTTTTCTACTCTATCATACATGAAAAATAAATATCGCACATCTCTTACTGGAAAACACATTTCAGATTTGATTGTACTATCAAAAACAGATTTAAAACCAAATCTCGACAAATTAATATCAGGAAAAGTTCTTCACAGGTCAGATTAAATAAAAACAAAACATCATTTCATTTAATTTAATCTATATATACTAATATATAAAGCTGAAGAGTTTGTTTGTTTGTTTGAACGCGCTAATCTCAGGAACTACTGGTTGGAAATGAAAAAATCTTTTTGTGTTGGATAGTCCATTTATTGAGTAATATTATAGGCTATATACCATCACGCTACAACCAAAAGGAGCGGAGCATAAATGAAAAATGTTGCAAAAACGGGAAAAATTATTCCTTTTTGAGAGCTTCCGTTGCGTGCGCTGCGTAAACGGTTAAAGTTACGCAAATATCATGTATCATGGAATTGTTCCTCTTTAAAAGTTCTAAAAAAAGTCCGCGACAGCATGTCTATCTTTTAAGATTGACTCACTATAACCTTTTTTATGGTAATCAAATTTGTTCGAAATTAATGCATTATTTGCGAAGGAGTTTTCATAAACATGGTATTAATCCTTATCCAAATAAATACGTTATTCATCACAAGTATAAAATTTTGAACAAAGTTGCCTTTACATCATTTAATTTCAATGAATATCTTAGGAGATATAACTGTTTTATAATAACTCCGCAGCAAAATAATGATCAACTCTGCGATGTAGTCTATTCTAAAGCTGAAGAGTTAGTTTTTAGGGTTCCGTACCCAAAGGGTAAAATGGGACACTATTACTAAAACTCCGCTGTCCGTCTGTCTGTCTGTCTGTCTGTCCGTCCGTCTGTCACCAGGCTGTATCTCATGAACCGTGATAGTTAGACAGTTGAAATTTTCACAGATGATGTATTTCTGTTGCCGCTATAACAACAAATACTAAAAAACAGAAAAAAAATATTTAAGGGGGGCTCCCATATAACGGACATGACTTTTTTCTTCTTCAATCGTTTCAGCGGTTTAGGCGTGAAAACGTAACATACAGACAGACAGACAGATAGACAAACAGACAGTTACTTTCACATTTATAATATTAGTAAGGATAAGGATTTGTATGGATGGTACGGAACCCTTCGTGCGCGAGTCTGACTCGCACTTGGCCGGTTTTTGTTTTTTGAACGCGCTAATCTCTGGAACTGCGAGTTGGATTTGAAAAAATCTTTTTGCATTTTACAGCCCAATTCTTGAGGAAGAATTACATGCCTATTAACTAGGACACATTTTTTTTTTTTTGTATGAAAGTTTTTGCGAAAACGAAGTAAAAGCACGGGCATGCAATGTGTTGCGACGGGGTGGGTCGGGGGAACAAGAAATTTAACGCGGACGAAGTCGCGGGCAGAAGCTAGTTATAAATAAATTAAATTAAAGCATATTTTGTGTAGAGAGCGGTGGAGACAGCGGGAATCGGTACACCGTCAAAACTATTGCCGGTGTACCTATTCCCGCTGTCCCCACCGCTCGTGTCCCGGGATAGACCCGTACAGCGGGAATACACTGTTTTGCCTTTAAAAGTTGTGGCCCGGCGCCGCCACAATCTAATAAATTTTGCTCACCTGGAAAATCTATTAGCCAGTCTTGTTATAGATGCTTAATCCATTTAGTGCCAAAGCTTAATCGGATAAAGCAACTAAGTTTCTCAAGCGATAGCAGCTATGTGCGGATAACCTTACTGCATTGAAGACATTGTTTATTTACAAAGGAATTTCGATCGCGTTTTATCCAATAAATTATTTAACACTTCATTTCCTACCTCCTCTTTAGCCATATTTATATTCTTTCACAGCATCATGCTGAGATAAGGCCCAGGACTTAATGAGCTTTTTATTAAAATGTTTGAATTTGTCCTTTTTATTTTACGTTTATGTTTTAATATTTATTCTTGCGTTCTTCCTGTGCCAGTCCCAGTACAATAACACAACTTTTTAATTTTCAGGTCTAGTAAAAAGAAAAATGCTGGTCTTAGATCTAGACGAGACGTTGATACACTCGCACCACGACGCGATGCTGCGGCCGACCGTGAAGCCAGGCACGCCACCTGACTTTGTGCTCAAAGTTACTATAGACAAGCATCCTGTGCGATTCTTCGTACATAAAAGGCCGCATGTTGATTACTTTTTGGATATAGTAAGTTAATTTTTATTATCTTAACTTATGATCGACAAGTTAATTATAGATGTGAAAACAACTGCATTTATTGGACACTCCTCAATTCTGAATGTACCTTAGAAAAAGGGGTGACAACACTAACAAAAAACCTGCCAAGTGCATGTCGGACCACGCACAATGAAGGGTTCCGTACTTGGGATGAATTTATCCCAAGAACAAACTTATCATGTAGTTGAAAAACATGTTTTCCTATACAGAATGTATGGGAGAACATTTTTTTCAACTGTAAATGTAAGTTGGTCGCCAATTACTCGATAAATTTGTAAAGCCTACTTAGCTGTGATAGTTTTCCTTTTAACTTCGTTATATATAGGTACTACTGCCGTGACATTTGAATTTCTAACTACAACCGTTTAGTTGGTAGAGGGGGGGGACACTTGACTAACGAAAATTGGTACTTTATAGCTTGATAAATCACAAGCTGTTTACTTAATCAAAAAACGGTCTTCCCAAACCCCATATATTTTTGAAAGACCTATCCAACGACATCCCATACTATGGGAAGGACGAAAAAAAAATCATCCCCACTTTACATGTACCCTAAATAAATGTTTTTTTTTTTTTTTTTTTCTAAATTTTATTTTACCACTTTTTCGGCGTCATTAACGTGTATACTCGTACTCCTGCCAAATTACAACTTTCTAGTACCAATAGTTTTTGAGCTAAACCGTGGACAGACAGACAGACGGACATGGCGAAACTATAAGGGTTCCTTGTTGACTACGGAACCCTAAAAAACGTTATTGAGACTGTAGGTACAATGTGGAAAACTTGTAAGCTACAGCTTGCAAATAAGATGCATGTTAGAAATGCAATAGTGTGAACTCATAACATATAACATAAACACAGTGGCAGTGATAGCCTATTAATGTTGTGACCGCGCCAAGTAGATAGGTCACGAGTTCGAACCCAAGGAACGCACCTCGTGACTTTTCGTACTCATGTGCCTAAAAACGATGAAGGAAAAGTGTCGTGAAGAAACCGGCATGCCTTTTTTTGGTGGAAAATTATCAAATAACTTCTCCCGCTCTGGGTGGAGCGGGAGGGCGTGTCAGACTTTAAAACCCACCCGTGTTCCTTCAGTTGCCTGTGTGCCATGGCCACGGTATCCCTTTCGGACAAACCCGCAACCCTGGCAGGCACCGATCCTAGCGGACCCCGTCAGTGCGTGCTGACATCTCTTTGAGGCGCGCGTGGAACACAACGCGCCGTCGACCCAGGCTTGGTCCTTACCGGACGGCGAGCTGCCCATAGCTTGCCTTCCGCAAGCCCGCGCCTACGGTGGCCGGGAATCAGCTAACGATTCCCACCGCTCAGGGCATCTCCTGCGGTGACTAGGGGTGAGAGGGCGCACAGACTGCCGCTCCCTCACGCGTTCCGCCTCCTCTGGTGGGGAGGTGACTGCCTCCCATGCACTCTCGCTACGGACCATGGCCTGGACCAGAGCCGGACGCGAGAGATCGCCGCCGCCGCCGCCTCCTCCGTGAGGACACGGCGGTGCTCTGCCCAAGCCGGGCAGATCTCCACCGTATGCTCCGCTGTGTCCTCCGGGCAATCCACACAGTGGTAACCCGGGCGTTTCCTCCCGCCTAATCCGAAACAGGAACCTCCTGAAACAACCGTGTCCGGTGAGGACTTGTGTCAGGCGGAAGCTGAGGATGCCGTGGCACCTCTCTAGCCACTCCTCAAAGAGGGGACTTATCGCCACAGTTTAGGCGTGCCCAGCGCAGGGTTGCGACAATCGCGCCGTCCATGTCGCCATGATATCCCGCCGGAGCTCTGTCCGCTGTGCCGTAATTTCTCGCGGCAGCGGAGTTACGCCCCGGCGTTTCACCTCCTTGCGCCACCCCCATAAGTGCGCGTTGATAAACCGCATGCCTGAGAGATATTTCTCGACGGCATGTGTAACCAATTCAGAGGCCCATGGGCGGCATAAAAACTCTGACACCAAGTTAGTCATTAACCACACGAAAAGAAGAAGATACCTTTGTGCTCTTCTATGTTAATATATTGTCCTGTCAAGTATTTTGTGTGTACATAAATAAATAAATAAATAAATAAGAACAAAAACATGTATAAAACTCAACTGCATCCAGTTGTGCTAGACGTCGGTCCCCATCATCGTAGAAAAAGGCAACAAATGCGTATAGTCTTGGATGACTTTCAGTCAATCAAAACGATAAATAAATTCCAGCCTTTCTCCTACGGGAATAAGCAGCAACTGCAGAACGCCATGTTCTACGAATCTACGATCCGTACATTCTCAAAATGATAAAAAAAATATTTTAATGCAATCATGGTCTACATACCTCCTTGTTATAATTGAAGGTCGATCGAGTTCTGAAAGTTGACTTTGCAAGAAAACCAGATCAATGCCTCATCCATGCATTTAGTATCGCATCGTATGCAGGTCGTAATTGGTCGATAATCCAGTTTCCTTTGTGTTGGGGATAACATAACGTAAATATATACGGTGGAAGTTATAATATAAACAAATACATTCAGTCCTAACCACATGTGACGCACTGTAACCACATGTTTACAACCTCATTTGTTCTGTGACTATGCCCGTGTTGGAATTCGCAGGGAACAATGTTTTCGTCATCTTCAGTTATTATCGATAATCAAATTTAATCAAGTGTGTTTAGTAAATTTGATTAAGGATAATAGTATAATTGTGTATATAGTATCTATTTATACATAAAAATCAATTGCCTTGAGTCAGTCTCGCAAAAACTCGAAAATGGCTTGACCGATTGTGATGATTGATGAAAGGAGAAGGGTCCTTGCATGAAAAAAAAAAGGCATTGCATTAACTTGTGGTTGATGTATAAAACAGGATTGGTCTGCCCCATATTTATACAACTTGCTAATCTTTCAAAGATACTATGTGTCTACTTCCGTCTTTAAAATCTAATCACGTCCCGCGCAATTCACACGGATTTAAAACTGTTTAAAAAAGAACATGCTAATCCAAAAAAATATACCCGTCGACTTAAGAGCCTCCTCCTTTTTTTCGTTGGTAAAAAGTTGCAGGGCATTTCCTTATGACTATTTAGGAAAATCTATGTGATACACAGTTCATGTTTTCACCCCAATAATTTAGTTTTGCTTCGCTCACATTAAATTCCAAATATATTAAAAACTAGCTTTTGCCCGCGGCTCCGCCCGCGTGGAAGTCGGTTATCGCGTAAAAAAGTAGCCTATGTCCTTCTCCATATCCCAGGCTATATCTCTGCCAAATTTCATGACGATCGGTTCAGCAGTTTAGGCGTGAAAACGTAACATACAGACAGACAGGGTTACTTTCACGTTTATAATATTAGTATGGATAAAACGCTAGACATACAGACAGACGCACACATATTTCATGCAACTCATAAAGATAAAGTGTGCCACTGCGCGAATATTTCCTAGCGGCTTATCTTCATTGCTAACTTCCTAATTTACTTTCATCAGATAATTACGGTATTAACTTGATACGAGAAACTGGACTGTACACATTTCTTGAATAAATATTAATGAAGTTTTTTGATGAGTCATTGCTATAAATTATCGTAAACGTGTTTGCGCCGCTCCTTCTAAGTAAAACAATATTTTATAGGCAAAATAGATCCGGGACAAACAAGTATCAATCAGTGAATACACTATGCCTATCGCAATACACTGCTGATCTTTTCCAAGTTACCGCATAAAAACCGGTTCTCCGTCTTACGCGTCCAGTCCGTCCAAACTGTCTTTATGGTCAAGATTCAGACAACGCACATCTTAAGGGGGAATGCGCAAAGGTAGCCCAAAACAATTTTTCTTACGTTTTTTACAATTTTCTGGTCAGGGTCAGTTTGTATGTTGATTAAAGTATGATCCGTGAATTATAATAATTAGAATCAGCAATACAACTCCTAGACGGCGCTCACCGGTAAACTACTTTAAAGAAATATTTATCTCGTGATTGAAAAGGAATTATGACCAATGGCTCAATCAGCAACCTCGGTAAGGGACAAACTAAAATGATTGAATTTCACATAAACCTACATGGGCACTTATGAAACGTCAGAAGCTAGATGCACAGTTCCAATTGGTCGTTTCTTATGGAGAAGCGCAGCAAGAAACTCCATGGTTACTCTTTCTCTCTTTTTACTCTCTAAGAAAGACACATTTTATCTCCTTTCAATAATCGCGAGAAACTCTCCTCGTCTAACAGACCCATTAGGATTGATGGCGTTCATGCCATCATTCGAAAGCGGTGCGCCTCGATCCTCTACAGAATGCGTGCTAGCTCCCACAGTATATCCTGAGCACGTTGCGCGGTTGGTGGGATTGTCCAATGTTATGTTACTGGATCGGACTTCATAAGTAATCGAGTACTTACATATGTACGTACTACATACTACGTGGATAAAGTGAATTTTGGCTCCAGACTTTACCTAGCATAAGATTATTATTTGGATACTAACATTAGTTTTAAGTTTTCTTTACTAACACTGTTGTATGGATTCTCTGGGGTCTAAAAATATGGTTGTTGTCGTAGGTATCACAATGGTACGAGCTGGTGGTGTTCACGGCGTCGATGGAGATATACGGAGCCGCGGTCGCCGACAAGCTCGACAACGGCCGGGGCATACTGCGGCGGCGGTTCTATAGGTAACACCTTTATCATTTATTTATCTGCCTCATTGGTTTTGGGGTCGATTTCCGAAATCTTAAGTTTGTGCCTATGCTTGTTAATGGCAGGCTCGCTCTCTGGGGACGGGCATGCAATTAACCTGGCACAAACGGGCCTTAAAACATAACTAGTAAAAATAAAATGCACTCACTTCTGCCTAACGCGTCTAGGAATACATGCGTGATGTTGTGTTTGACAGCTAAAACATCAATTTGCGAAAAGTTCAATCCTTGCATACCTTAACAAATATAACTTTACTCCACACAGTGAACGTTGAGAGTATTATTTGTGGTAATTACCACCTCACGCGAGCTGTTGTAATGGCTTCCACTCACCGACACGGTACGCTAATATCACTAGCGAGATCGTATGTAAGTACGGTACTGCTAGTAAATCACAGATTACGAAAGAAATGGAGTGTTCATAAGCGTGGGAATGGATGTCCTAGAAATCTGCACAATCTCCGCAAAATTTACGTGACTTGTAAGCGACAGATTATCCAACGTTGTAAGACAACTTAAAGTGGCAATGTTCTATAGAAAGATCTAGCAAAGAGCAGATTAATAAACACTTTTGTCGAGACAAAATTATTGTTGATCAAACTGAAACTTATAAATATTATAAAGCTAATTCGTATGTAAATAATCCGTTAGATATAATATGTGTTGTTAATTTGTGTGTTGACAGACAACACTGCACAGCAGAAAACGGTTCCTACACAAAGAATTTGTCGTCTATATGCGACGACCTCAACAGAGTGTTCATATTGGACAACTCTCCCGGAGCCTACCGGGACTTTCCAGGTGAGATACATACACTTATTATGAACTAGCTACTGCCCACGACTTGTTCGCGTGGAAGTCGTAAGATACACAATATACTAAACTACTACTACTTCTGGGCACGCTCGTTCCATCATAGACCTCATCCATCGCTTTCCATCAGGCGAGATTGAGGTAAAGAGCAGGCCCAATCGTTATTTTTTCCGTTCTCAAGATAATCAAAAAACCTGTTCCATACAAAATATATGAGAAAATTAATTTTATTCATTTTTTTATTTTTTCTTTACTTTTTCGCATGTTTTAAATATTCTGTTACTCGAGACGGACACAAATCCAACTGATTAACACCCGAAATTGCGACTATAAGTAGTTTCCAAAAAAACCTTTTTGGTCAAAATAGTCCTTGAGTTTAGGGGATCTTTTTAAACTTCAATTCAAGTAGAAATTATTTTGACTGACCATTCAGGACAAGATATGGGAGAACGGTTTCAAGTAATCTTCACCGTTTGTAGAGTCATGCCGCGCAAGTTGGGTGTTAACAGTTCATTGGTTAACTTATCTGTGGTCTCCTTGCTGAATAATCGTCAATGATTCATGACTGCTTGTAGTAATTAGTGATTGTATGGCCAGACAACGCGATCCCCATCAAGTCGTGGTTCTCGGAGCCGCTGGACGTGGCGCTGCTGAACCTGCTGCCGCTGCTGGACGCGCTGCGCTTCACGCACGACGTGCGCTCCGTGCTGTCGCGCAACCTGCACCTGCACCGCCTGTGGTAGTAGTAGCACTCGCGACACGTGAGTATACGTACAGAAGCCTTTATTATTCTTTCATTACAAAACACTTCTTAGAGGGGCTGCACGGGTCGATTGATCAGATTAAGCTACGCTTGCCGCGGTTGGTCCGTGGATGGGTCTCGGAAAGCACGTTAAGTCGTTGGTCCCGGCTGCCATTCGTGGATCTTTGACATTCGTTACGGGTCGTCAGAACCCGCAAGTCTGACAACCAGTCTTACCAAGGGGTATCGTGTTAGCCAGTAACTGGGTTGTGAAGGTCAGATATGCAGTCGCTTCATGTAAAATACTGGTATTCAGCTGCATCTGGTTAGACTGGAAGCTGACTGAGGAAACCGGCATGTCCTAGAACCAAAAATTCGCAGACATGTGATATCTACCAACCCGCACTGGGCCCGCGTGGTAGATTACAGCTAGATTTGCCAGCTCCGGTTAAATAATAATAATAATAATAATTGCTTTATTTTCAGACAACTAAGGGCCATAAACAAAATACATAAGATAATATTTCAAAATAATAAACTAATACATAATAAAACATCACTATAAAAACTAGTTACTACGTTGGATAAGCGACGTATTGCGCTGAGTCCTAAGAAATGTTTTAGAGGATTTTATAAGATTAAATAAAGGATGATATCATATTAATTTTAATAAAATGCTGCTATGGTATCAGTAGCGACATTTATTAATTAAAAAACAATGATAATATAAATACACAATGTAACGTAGTTAGTTTGTCTCGAATCGAAGCCAAGTAGGTGGTACGTTCTGATTAGACTTTTTGTACTTGGTAGGTATTACTTTTGGCTGCTCTAAGAGCTTCTTCGTTTTGTATAATGCATTGATAAAATTGTTTGCATTGCATGTTGAAGTTCGATGTTATTTGTAGTTTTGCTTTTACAGTGTCAATGGTGCCGATTCCCTTGTTCACAAACTAAACTAAATTTAAGTTCAGTGCATCTTTTTCTTTCTATTTCATTAAGAAAAGCACAGAAGATAAATTTTAGTGTAGTCCTGTCAAACTAATCGGCGCCTGTCACTACTCCATACAAGTTTAGACGTTATTAAAAACTTGCCGACTAAAATTACGTCAATTTACGTCAAGCGCTGATTAATTTGACAGGACTAAACTAAAATTTATCTTCTGTCCTTTTCATAATGAAATAGAAAAAAAAAGATGCACTGAACTTAAATTTAGTTTAAGTTTGTGAACAAGGGAATCGGCACCAATATCTAACTTATTACATTTTTCACAAAATAAAGGACAAAGTATGGTTCTCTATTGAATATTTAGGGGACAAAATCAATTTTTTGGTTTGAAAAAGAGGACGTCTGGCATCCCTAATTACAGCCCACTCCCTCTCACAGAGAGGGGGCCTGTATCCCAGCAGTGGGAACATTATATGCTAATTACTTGTAACTTGTGACAGATGTTTGCATTTTTTGTATAACCCCTAAAACCTTTATTTTTCTATTATTTTCAGATAAAATACCGGCTTTTGTACAAATGATGGACGCCACAGGCCTCCTGAACTTATTTATTTTGTCACTCGTTAGGCGGTTCAGCTTCTATTCATATAGATTTAATATAGTTGAATATTTTTTTTAAGTTTGTTTTTACGTAAATAAAAGTGATTATCCGGTGTAATGTACGCAGACATTGTGTATGTTAATAAGTTACCTACGTATGTAGGGCGGGAACGTTTCTGAAACGCTGTTTTTGTTATGTGAACATAATTGTAAGTGCAAGAATGAGGGTGCGGTCTCACTGCTCGCGTAGGAAATACGTTTTAGACGTTCCTAATTGAGCTTCAGTGTCGTAGTGCTTTAACATTTAAATAGAAAAAATACTCTCGAACATTCTTCAGCCAGTGATTTAGCTACTGAAATATCTAACAAGATGTTATTGAAATATATTAATTCTATAATATATCTATTGGTATATTTACGAGTCCCATTTGAGTTTCTCCATGACATTTATTCTGAACCTTGCATTGACTCGAGTCTCTCTTAGGTCCCTATTAATTATTAAAAACATGGTACCTAATCTATGATGTGTTCATTATATCCGCCTTAGATGACACGAATTAACAATTATATATTACTGATGCCCTAGATCGATTTGTGTAGCTTGAAACTTGCAATTTTTTAAATGCAAAATATGTCTTTATTTATTAAGCTTTCTAACTTGCCTTATGCCTTATAGTTGTCCAACGAAAATCAAGGATAGTTAGAAAATTTCTTTGCTTACAGTGAGGCCACATCTCTTTCTAAAATAGTGCTGTCTCGTTCGCTAGTATAGCAAAATGTGAGACAAAAACTATCGCCAAAGGGCGTCATTGTTGCACTTTTAAGGGCTGTCTCGAAATCTGTACAATCTTATGTTTCCAAAAAGAAATTCTGTTTTTAAAAAGCGAATGCTTGTTAGTTCATTTTGTATGTGGTACTGATCTGATTGCTTTCGTAATAATAATTGTGTTGTGAGTTTTTGATGAAAAAGATTTTGAGTTAATTGTATTAAAAGTTTTCAAAGACACACTCACAGAAATGTACGCTTTTTGTGTTTTTAACCAGTTGTGTATGATATATACGTCTTCAGCAGTGAATTTGTTGCCAATAACAGCAGTTAAGATCAAAGATTTTAGTCAAATACACAGTACTGAATAGATATCTTTAAACAATATGTAACATTCAATTTAACTATGTTTTTCAAAATTTCCAGACAGCCCTGAAATCAAATCATATCTTTATTTAGACTTATTTGAAGGGTTTAAAAGATACGGCCTTAATTTTTATCACATGCTCTTTGTATATAGATCTTAAAACCATTAAGGTTCCTGCAATTTAATTTACTTTAAAATTACAATATCTCTTGTTTTTAAATGTACATAATTATAACTGGAGATATTATCATAACTTAATCCAATCAAGTTATTCTTATTGAAATAGTAAATTACGGCCATATCTATTAAATCTGAAAAACTTACTGCCCACCAAAATCGAAGCTTGCAAATTAAGAACCATTTTTGTTAAAATGTCGCCTTATTATCGTGAAATCAAAATAAAAGTTCTATTCTATTCTATTTTTTTAAGGTTCTGGCTCCATCGGTAACGTTCGATGATTTTGCCAAAGTCAAGGTATGAGAAAAAATCAAAGAAATGATCGCAACTATTGATCAGTGTTTGTAGTAACGTCACTGACAGAAGCAATCCGATGTTGCCAGGTTAATAAAATATGATACTAATAAAACCTTTTTATTTTGGTTATCGAATGTGAGGTGGTTTGCTCAACAGTAATTTTCAAAATTATTTGTACCAATTTTTTTATTCTTTAGTTTATGAATTATTGTGACTTCTACAATTCAATGTCTATATGGAACATGAATACTTATGATTTATTATTAGGATTCGTTTAATAAAAATCTATTAATACTATATTGTGATGTGTGTTATGATTTTGATGTATACCACTGACTTCTTTCATTTAAAATTTTAAATTATAACCAAGATTATATGTACCTACTCCACTTCCTGGCAACACCAGATTATCCACCTCCCGCGTCTTCACCCAATTAAAACCATTTTATTCCCTGTAGAATAAAGTTGGTACAAATAATCGTATAATTTCTTCCAGTGGGGATAACTAATGTATGTAAATATAATTTTCTAATGGACAGTCTTGCGTGATTTGCCTATTTTTGAACACGCAACGTTGATCTCTTAGGTATAGGTATCTCTTTACTTTGCTTCTTGGAAGCCCCTTTTTAAATGCCGAATTATTTTTAATCTACCGTCATTACTTTGTCAAAAGTAACAGGTATTCTTTTTCAAGATTGACTTGGGATAAATTGGAAGAAATAAATGTATGGTTTTGCTGAAATATATTAAGTAATTGGCATTTTAGTTTTGATTTAAAATAAACGTTTTTATTCAGTGTGAAATCTTAGAAAAACGTTTTTGTAACAATAATTTAAAAATCGGCAAATCACTAAAGGTGCGTTTACACCGGCTTTATCTACGTTACTCTATGCAGTGTAACGCATCCTAACTCTTTTATACGTCACACACGCTGTGGACCTCTTAATGACAATAGAATAGTGTACGTTACATAAACTATCTGGTACAAATGTATGCTGAATCAGTTACGATTACATTTTTGTTTTTGTAAGCGCTTCATGAAGTTTCCAAAACTCTAAATTGCTGATTGGATATGAACAGTCGTTCATAGGGCACTACACCGCACGTTTTTACAGTATTCGACTTTAACCGTATCAACGTCGGAATGTTGACATTATGATCCCAGCATTATACTGCAAAAAACGTGCAGCAAAATACCATGTGATCGTATGACTGGGTTCACACGGAATATTCTAATATTCGGCAATATTCGATTTAAGCCGTATTAACGGCGGGCTGTTTACACGATAAAATTTTCTCAGTGCAAAAACGAATAGCCATTTACTATGCGATACTGCAGACCGAATACGTTAAAAGTTCATTCGGTTTGCTTGACAAGTCCGGTGGGTATTCGATAAACGTATTTAGCTATGTACGTTTTTCTGCAGTTCAAACGACGTGAGAACGGGGTCTACACTCAATGTATGCGCCACTACTTATTCAATAACATTTATCCCGCAAAAAAACATGCAGTACAATGTCGTGTGAACCTAGCCTATGCTGACAATAGAATATACATGAACTAAAAAAAAGATTTAGCTGATGAATCATCACTTTAAAATTAAAGTTTTTGTATTTTTATGAAGCGATTATAGAAAGCTAAAGTTAAGAGTTTTAAAACATGTTATGATTGTACGTCGAGACTCTGCAAGTCTTCTTAGTTTAATCCCATTAAATCGTGTATAGTGATTAGTTTATATCGAATTGTTTCTATATAGAAATAAAAGTTCTTTTTTAAAACCAAATAGTTGAGATAAATAGTTTTTAGTAATAAAAAAATGATAATCTGTCAGGACTCATTTACTGGTGGTGTGTTTTTGCAAAAACTTGGTAAAATTTATTAAAAACTATTTTTCACTTTTATTAAAAAATACATAAAATATTCAAATTACGCGCCTAACTATACACAAAAAAAAAATCTGATGAGACAGAAAATAATAATTATATCTTTGACATTTTTTTTGTTTGTTTTTGCAAAAATCACATGTCTGCCTTGAAACCGGACTGTTTACTAAATTGTCATACTTTATCAGTTAAATCGTGATGCGTTCGAACGCAGCAAGGTTGCAAGATCTTCAGCTATGCCTTAATTTAGTTTATAAGGTTGATTTTTTAATTGATTGTGTAATTTTAGAACGGGTGTAATGAAGTTTTGAAGGGTCTCGCCAAGTCGGAAAAGCCATGTAATGTATGGTTGTAAACTCATGTTACAATAGTCCTGGAGTCACCTGAGAATAACATCCATGTACAATATTTTTAGGCTGTTTCACTATGATATCTAGGAAGTGACATAATAACCTGATTATGAACCTACAGACTGTTTTCAGAATATTATGCATTATCTCGTCCACCTACGCATAGACAACTCGATTGGGCAGTAAGCCAATGTTTGTTGCCAAAGTTTGACCAAGTAAAAACGATAAAGTCAATACATTCGTTGTGCTCGACTCCCCATGCATTTTGCTCTCAACCAACAACATAACTGTAAATGGGATATATTTTAAATTAAGTTTCTAATAACTAGTGTGCCCAAATACAGGGACAATGTAATGCAATTTAGTTTACATGTACATAATATACTTTATTTGTAGCATATCATAGATCCATTTTGAAATTCACAGGGTCGTTCGTTTTACAGTGAGATTAAAAGTAATTTTCTGTTTGACAACCCAGTATTGTGTTTCAAATGTTTTGTATGAAAAAAGCATGAAAATAGTGAAGCACATGCACTTAAAATATTAATATATCCACAGCGAATATAAACTACAGAATGTACTTACTTTTCCAATATAATAAAACAATAGAATTTGCACGAACCAGAAAAAGTATAACCTGACCAAAAATACACCTAAATAAACTACTCATACAAAACATTTGAAACATTGAGCTATCGAATATTGTATCCTCATAGCACAATTTATAACTGTATCGAATACAATGCAAAATTAGCTATTATTTTTTCTAAAAATATTCCCAAATCATCTTTTATTTGTAAATACCGGAATGGCGAAAGCGCAGGGACACTAACTTAATACAACCAATCATAGACATTTGCGTGTAAAATTGTAATGTATGAATCTAAAGTACTTTTTAAATGTTTTGACTACAGTGGCATCATAACTAACAGTATTCTATAAGTATTTTTCACCATTTAGAATTAAATGTGAGGTCAATTTAAGCGACACAAAAACATTGTTATACGCACGTCTTGAAAAAAAAAAAAATTAATTCTCATATATGACTACACCATCTAAGAAAAAAATATTATTTCTACTTTATTATCATCCATTGGTACATGTGAGTACTTACTAAGTGTCACTGTAGTTAAAATATGATATTATGGCTGTAAAGTTTGATAAATGTTTACTGTTTTAATAGAAAACATGGACACGCCAAAGTTGGCGATTAAAAAAATATTGAAAACTAATATTGCGGTCTCAACTGGTTGTTCAAAGTTCAAAAGCGATTTGTAATATAGCAATATTAAATCGATTTCAACAATGTTATTTGTTTTACTTATGATCTTGTTTCATCCCGCTCTAGCAGCAGCATTTGTGTAATTGTTGTGTCGAGAATCGAGATTTGCTCTCTTCTACGTTAAAGGGTTTGGTTTCCGCACTTAGTCCTTCAGATGGACCATTGTGTGTGGGCCATGGCGGCCGTCGGTGGTTATTCGAACCAGAAGTTAATCATGTCTCTTGGTCTGTTCAGAACATCGGTGAAGGATCTGGGTGCCCCGAGGTTTTGTTCCTTATCTGGGTGACGCCTGTGCATTCGAAGAGCACATGCGCAACGGTTTCCTCCGCCTCCATGCAGGCCCTGCACAGAGGGCTGTCCGTTATGCCTATTGTGTGGAAATTGTGTTTGTTTAGCGAGCAGTGTCTCGTGATGGTCCTCGTCACCAGGCGCAAACCGTTCCTGTCCAGGTGTAAAAAACGCCTGGTCAGCCTACCATCTAAGGATGGCATAGCATCTGGACTGCCTGCAGCGCGGTGTCGAGGTCTACCAGTTTTCCGCTTGTATGCGAGTGAACTCCTGTAGCCACCTGCGTAGTTGGTTGTAGGGGATGGGTATGACAGGCTCGGGTCCACAGACTGACGTGCTGGATGCTCTCCTTGCTAGTTCGTCAGCTGCGTCGTTACCCTGAGATCAGCTGTGTCCTTTTATCCATTGCAGTGTCACTGTGTTGCGGTTGGGTTCAGTTTGTATACCTAGATCAGTTTCGAGGTAATATATCTTCCCTGAGGATTAGCGAATTGAAGCACTGTCGTAGAGTATACGTCTATGGGTATCCGTAAAGCCGGGTATTCATTAGGAAACATTTGTTGGATAAACTCCATCGTCATGTTTATAAACAAGTTTACCGTAAACGTTGTTTCTGAAACTTTGCCATCCACACTATGCCAGTTGTTGCTAGGATGTCGCCCGAGAGGTAGGTAGCGTTGCTCAGTGCTGCTTAAGTTATCATCCATATGAGTGCTACTAGAGAAAAGAAGAAAAGGTGGTGGATTCGAAACTACCTCTTACATAGAAGTTATGTTTTTGATGACATTATCAAACACATAACTTCTATAGAATCCATACTAATATTATAAATGTGAACGTAACTCTGTCTGTCTGTATGTTACGTTTTCACGCCTAAACCGCTGAACCGATCGTCATGAAATTTGGCTGTGATATAGAGAAGGACATAGGCTACTTTTTTTACGCGATAACCGACATCCACGCCGGCGGAGCCGCGGGCAAAAGCTAATCAAATAATATATAGTATCAAAACCTGAACGTTGGACCACACTACTTCAATGTTTAGAAACACCTGCAACACACGTCCACACACAACTAAATGTTTCGCCTTGCTCTCCACTCAGAGTGGGGAACACGGCATCATGTATCAGCAGTGCTATTCTGTAGAAATCTCACCGTGAAAACCTAGGTGAAGTGAGCTTGCAATAGTGTCAATCCCTAGTCTCAGATGGAATGACAGTTCATTTCGAGATCACTTCACCACGTTTTCACGGTGAGATTTTTAGAGAATCGACCGGCTGAAACAATGTTTCATCACCTTTGTTTACGGACTGTTTCGAAACTGTTTAAAGAGGTGATGAAACACCGTGAAACACTGTTTATCAACAAATGTTTCCGAAAGAATACACAGCTTAACTCTCCTGGCTTCTATAGCGTATAACGCCGCTTGTACTGATGCCCACACACTGCCTGGTAGACGGTGTTGAACATTCCCAGCGAGCTGGATATGTTTATGTTTAAGAAAACTCCGACTCCAGAACCGGAGTCGGTCTTTGATCCGTCGGTGTATATTCTCATCTCTTTTAGGCCTGAGTAGTCACATCGTTCTTCTGTGAGTATAATATAACTAGCTTTTGCCCGCGGCTCCGCCCGCGTGGATGTCGGTTATCGCGTAAAAAAGTAGCCTATGTCCGTCTCCATATCCCAGTCTATAACTCTGCCCAATTTCATGAAGATCGGTTCAGCGGTTTAGGTGTTAAAACGTAACATACAGACAGACAGAGTTACTTTCACATTTATAATATTAGTATGGAAGTATGGATGTTGTAGTGTTTTTGATTTGCTCCCTTTCATTCTCATCAAAACTACACTATCGCACATCCAAACAAAAAGCAGAAACAGCTAACACGTTAAAAGTCTCCGTCGCACACATAGTATGCACTCCTTGCAACTTTAAACTTATTTGAAGTTGGTTTGTGGGTAGGTGTAGCGCCATTAATTGAAAAATTACTCCCAATGCAGTTACTACAAGACATACCCTTCTGTCACTGCAGTCTACCCCGAAGTATTCTCAAATGATGGTATTTAGTTTCAGTGGCGGTAAAAGGAAGCCGCCTGATGCACGGATGCATCTTTTATCAGTTTACAGAAGTTTTATGTAATCTTTTGCCAACGGAAACGAACCCAGAACAATGCGCTTGTGAGGAACGGCGAAGCTACGCCACTGAGCCACGAAACGTAACCTCTTCGACCTAAATTATTCTGTATTCTTTCTGATGAAGATTGTAGACAAATCCATAAACTTTTAATGACACTGTGGTAACATGGAGCCACTGGATCGGATTCAAGATGCGTTACCTATCCTCAGGTATACATACATTAAAAATTCTGACTTTTATCGTGGGCAGAATTTCGAGAAGACCGATGTTGCCAATATAGGTTTGTTATTAAGCCTTCTAGGTGTTTTTGCTCCATCTTGAAATGCAGTATGTGGAAAAGGTCGCCAAATAAAAGAAAGCTTTTACTTCGATGAACCCTTTAATTTGAGATTATGTTTATGATAACATTTTAACTGAAAACTGTCAAAAACTATTATAGCCAGAACGAAGTTTACGAAATATTTGACAGGATTGTGGGAGCATTTCTAAAGTAACACGGGTTTCATATTCAAACTAATTATATGTACAGCTACAGGATCAATGTTATGTAGGCCAAAATTAGTTTTCATCAAAACATTCTGCTCCCTTAAAGTAATGAGATGTAAGAAAAATATCTCCACACAACATTAATAGCTGTCCAAATCTTTATAATTTTCTTAAAGATAACAGATATAACATCATCATTTAGCATAGCTTATGAGATGTAAAAGCACTTAGATGGATTAAAATTTTATAGATGTTTTCTAAAGTGTTAACATTTTTTTTTGTCTTATTCATGTTTTATGATTTACAATAAAAACAATGGTCGGCGATTTAATTCGACCATATTGAAAAGTGATTTTCAATAGTTTGGCAAAGTACATAATCCATTTCAGATTTGAAATGATGACTTTTAAAGGGGGTTTATACGGTAGATCCCCTTGGAAGTTTCTCAAAAACTTCCTAGTGATTAAAATTATATATTTGTCAGTGTGCCTAGCACAACACACCATCCTTAGAAAGTTGATTCTTAGGAGAAATATAACTTACGAAATTATTTACTCTCCCTAAACAAGTGACTAATTTTACATCTTTAAAGAAATATATTTTTAACCAATATTATCATTTGATTTCCCCTGTATCTAATGTATATTAAGTCTTCTGTTTTGTATAACATTCAATACACATACTAAAATTTTACTGAAAAATGAGATATAAAAAGAAAATAGGGACAAATCTTACTAGTAGCTACTGACAAAATTTTACATGAAATAAAAACATTTAACATACAATAAAACCTAAAAAATCTGATGCCTATGCTGTAACTGGTAAGAATAATTCTTGTAAAGATATAGCAAATTTTTGCAGTCCTTATAATATTAAAAGAGGATTTTTTCCTCTCAAAATTATGGAAGTTTTAATGCAGCACATCAAGTCAATAAAAATATCTCTTAGAAAAGCATATTTGTCAAAGTAGTCATAGTATTGTCTTTAAAACTGTACATATTATAATATTGCTTCGAACTCACAGTTACAACCTAAAGTGAAGGTACTTATTTTCAAATATATTGGATTTTGAATGCAACCTTAAGCTGGAGCCAATATAAATATCACAAGTAGCGGCTTAAGGGACCTTCTCACCGTCTGTCCAAACTAAAAGAAGATAAGTCACTAAAATTCATTGTCTGTACAGGTTACAGTCAAAGGTTTAAAACTTATTTAAAAATACTCCAAACAATGAGTCACTACAAAACTAGAGGGTCTACACAACATCTTTAAGAAGATTCAGTTTATACTGTTACAGTTTACATTCAAATTACGGCTGTACATTTTATACTTTATATGACTGCAACTGTTTTAAGCAGACACTTATTAAGAATCAATTTTATGACACAGAGAATGCCTTTTCTGAAAAAGATTTAACATAAGCCTCATGCAATTTGTTCACAAAGTCAGCATCATGTTTCAGTAGATAATTGAAAGCTTGAAGCAGCTGGTTCCTAGTGAGAGGCTCAGGGGAAGGCTGGATGTCTCCACCCGTGCTAGCGGTAAACATCGTGGGTGGCATCAGTGCTGGCTTCTGCTGAGTTGACACAGAGTCAATCAAAGGGTATATTCCAATCTCTTCCAATTTGCTACCATTAAAAGAGCTTACCGTATGGTTGATGTCCTGTGACTGATTCAAGTATGTGGCCAGGGGGGACGTCGGCTTTGGTGATGATATATGCATCAGATTCAACTCACTCTCCAGTGGTATAATGCCATTGGTGTCATTTGAATCCAACTGCCCCTTCTTCAGACTAGATATCCTCTGCTGATTGGGCTTGTCAATAGGAGTTGACTTTAACGGGAACCCACAGTTTTGTCTCATTGCTGAATCCATGCTCATATTGCCGTTTGAACTTTGAGCCTCCTGAGGTGTCACAGAACGTTGTTGTTTCTCTATATGTTCGACAGAATGTGCTGGATTGCTCATGAGCCTCTGCAGCAGCTGCGGCACCTCCCGCGCGTCTGTCGAACGCGGCCCGAAAATACCCGGCGACGGTAGCGAGGACACCGCCGGCATCTGCGAAGCGGCACCGCTCCCCGCTTTCGCGAAGAAGTCCATCACGCTTTGCGAAGTCATGTCGGGCGCACGCGACGGTGTCAAGTCACACTTGTTAGCGGCGAGCCCCTTATTGGAATTGAAGTCATCCTGGGCCTTGCTCAACATGCTGAATATATCGACGGGCGCACTAGAAGGTGTAGACGTACTATATACAGTGTTCTGCGGCATGTTCTCGCCGCAAGGAACTTGCTTGACCGGGTCTTTAATCAGAGAATTTAACTTTGTCGCAACTCTTACGCACTCGTCTTTATCATAGAACCATATGCCGTAAATGCGACACTTAGCGTTCCGATACAAAAGGAAAGGTTCCTTCAATTGCAATTCTATTCCTTTCGATACCGGTTCGATTAGGTTATTCGTATTCAACCTGTTCATAATCACTAAACTATGGTACGGCTCACCATTTCTACTGTACACAAACAAAGCACCCTCGATGTTAGTTTTCTCCCATTCGTTCTCTTCGAATGTATAAAGCGCAACGTGGGTAGCACTGTCGATTATTTCTCTAGCGTATGGATCTGCCCTCTTTAGGGCAGCGAAATTCATACGTAGTCCGGTGTCAGCCATTTTATAGCAACAAAATACAAGTTTTTATACAGCGAGCAAGCATCACAGCTAAATGACAAGAACGAATAAATTCGCCATTTTCGAACCGTTCCATACACTCACTCGCTGAATTTTACATACTACCTCCAAACATAAATTAAGATAATAAAAAAACATTATTAGGATTTCTTGAATTCAATATTGAATCTACCCAAATCCCAGTTAATTTGTAAAGCTACAATACATACGTTATAAAATAGAAATACTTGATCTTTTCATTGTTCCAACGTTACTGGTTCTGAGTGCAAAGAAACGTTCTTTCAATGAACGAAGTGTGCGGTGTGGAAGTGTGGAAGGGTGGCGGCTTTTCAAAAAATAATTTTGAAATTAATATAAATAATATAATTTTGCTACAATATACTTTAAACTTTTATGTTAAATTTTTAAAACATCTTTTGGATTGCAAATAAAGCTGGTAGCTAAGTAATTAAAGAGATAAGCGAGTTACAAAGTTGAAACAAAAATGGGTTTAGGACCAATAATTTAACTTTTTTCGATTGAAGCATCAATAGAATCTTCATCAAACAAAAGATTGGAAGGTGTGTTCTATAAGAATGACTAGTTACTGGTAGGTATCACCGATTACCCAACGGACAGAGGAGTGACGCTGACCTCTGACCACCGTCTGTGGACCACCGCATGATAACGAAAGAATAACAATTTGTAAATGTACGAGAAGCGTACATTTACAAATTGTTATTCTTTCGTTATGTTACGGCTTAGGGCAGACAATATGCTACCATTTACAAATAGGCTCTAGGCTACTAAAAAGTATAATAGTACAGACGCCAGCAGGTCAAGCTACGCGAAACTGTCAAATTTTCGCAATCAACCTTGAACCTTATACTGTAGTGATAAAGTTGAAAATCTATTAAAGAAATTTGACATATTGTAGTAGCTTGATGTGCTGGCGTCTGTACTACCACTTACCAAGGGCTGGAAAATAAAGAATTTAAAGCCCGAAATCGCAGGTATTAAATTTGCGATAGAGGGCTCTTTTTTTTTACTGCCCGTGGTGAGTACACAATTTTACGTCGTCACCTGGCCATAATGCGAGTTTTACCGTACGTAAAACTCACATTATGGCCAGGTGTGACATAAAATATCTTACTTCAAGATCTGGTCCCCCTGGCAACTGGGCCAAGGTCCAGGATAGCACTACCATTTACGTCACACTTGGCCATAATGTGACTTTTACCGCACGCTACGCGTACAGCAAAACTTGCATTATAGCCAGGTGACGACGTAAAATTGTGTACTTACCACGGGCAGTAAAAAAGAAAGCCCTCTATCGCATATTTACAACCCTCGGCTGCGGCTCGGGTCACAAATACCTGCGATTTCGGGCTTTCTTTCTTTTACAGCCCTTGGTAAGTAATGTACTATTATGTGTCATGATCCCGTTAGGGTATATGTGTTCTGTGGTCATGATTTTCGAGGGGCATGGCTATCGTGGGGCATTCGTGCCCGATGCCGCAATAAATTTTCAGGCCCGCGGCCTGATTGATCTTGAGCATGATGAATATAATGCAAAGACGAAAAATAAACTTTATTATTTGACGAATTCGATCTTGTAAAAATCCTAGTGAAATCCAAGATTTCATTATTTAATTCAACAAAATGATGTAATTTTATCACACTGTACAGAAAAGCTTGACCTCTGTCGTTTTGTACTTGTAGGAATTGAGTAAGATAATCATAAATCGAATACCTACGACATTTCTATAGCAAAAGTATGTACTTCGACTTAGTGATGTACCTACAATGGAATTAATCGATAACGTCACAGTTATTTAAAAAAATGTTGGCAAATTAAGCTACAGTTTCATATAAGAGCGGTGGCCGCCACAGAACGGTCGCAGTGACTCCTGACTTGAAAATGATGGCACCGGGGTCTAACCTTATGGTCACACCGACTTACTTTCATAAATATCGTTTCAGTGATCTCATTCGACAATAAATTGAGGACGCTATGTGGCGGCCTCGGCAGACTTAGGAAACCATAACTTTAGGCATGATTGGTCACTATTAACATGATTATTAAAGCAAAAAGAACTTATTCCTCGCTAGTCGTAAGCTCGTGGCTATGTCGCATGGGTCGATCCACCAGGTTGAGCTACGCTTGCCGCTTGGTCCGTGGATGGGTGACCATCTTTACAAACCGAGACTTCTCCATGCCTCGGAAAGCACGTTAAGCCGATGATCCGGCTGTCATTCGTGAATCTTTGACAGTCGTTACGGGTCTTCAGAAGCCCGAAAGTCTGCCAACCAGTCTTACCAAGGGGTATCGTATTACCCATTAACTGGGTTGTGAAGGTCAGATAGTCAGTCGGTCCTTGTAAAATGTATTCAGCTGCATCCGGTTAGACTGGAAGCCAATCCTAACATTTTTGGGATAAGGATAGACAGATTGATTTTTTTGAACTCATTTCTCAGTTCTTAGTTTTTCCCAACAATTTTGGGAAAAACGAGGCAGATGAGTGAGCGAGTTTTTCATCGTTTGAACTGAAAGTGAAAACCGGATATGCTGCGAACACTATCAATTGTTTTTGTTACAAATAGTCGATCGATGTGTTTTTATCAAGATGAGATCGTGCCATTTTTTTACCAAAACTTACAAACATCGAATTGAAAACATTCCCGACCGCTTTTATGTTTAGGACTATTGTATGTATGCATGGAATATGCTATGCCAATATGATTTATTTTTTTAGCACAACAAACTTATATTTTTGAAACTTTATAGCACATCAACCTTTTATTATTGAAACAATAATATTGTTAGGAACAGAAGATATATATTCCATCGACATTTTACTTAGTCCATCACTAGTTTCCGCATCACAAGTCACAACTAAACAAAACGTCAACAACGTCATTCATTTAAAAGTTTGCGCGTGTCAGAGACGGCAGTTTACAAATAAAATAAATAATTTTCGTTAATTAAACATAACTGCGTCTTGGTATAATACAGTTAACTGTAATCAGCTCTAGCTTAAACTATAGTAAATGTTAGCTAGAAGTTGTTTTAATTGTTTGTAATTTGGACACGTGACGTATAGGCTAAGTTTTAGTAAACAACAAGATAAAATAATGTCTGGTGGTAGAGTTTTGGTGATTGGAGGCGGCGGGCGGGAGCATGCTCTCTGCTGGAAGCTGGCGGACTCTCCCTTTGTGCGCCAAGTATACTGTGCACCTGGCAGTGTCGGCATCGCGACCACCAACAAAGTTGAGTGCATCGAACTCGACATCAAGGATTATCCCGTAAGTTTCTTATTAGAAAAGTTTGTTTTATTACTTCTATTAGTTTACGCGATGATTATTTTCTTACGTTAAACATACGTTCGTAATTGGGGGCTATGAGTATCTTATTATCCTAGTAAACTATTTGATAGTAAACTGTGAACTTAATATTTTATCTAGCTTAAAAACTTTACATAAGAATGATGTATTTAGTTTTTGCATACATTACTTATTACTAAACATATAATACTATTAACTAAGGCAGTTAAATTATTATTATTTCCTTATTTTACAATTGGTTTTAGCCACACAATGAAAACCTCTCAAGGTTTGAATTGCTTAAGAACTTTTTTATCATTTTTTTTTTTTAATCTACTAATATTTTATTTATTTAAAAACACACAACCTTACCTAATACAATAGTGTAGTTATATAGTTTACAAATAATCATAATAATCAGTGACAAAATTAAGATAGCACCAAGTGATAAGACATGACTATACAGATTGGAATTAGTGCAGTGGTAGCCTAGTGGTAACGGCCCCGACTTACAAGTTGTAGGTTCGAACCCAGACTGGCACTCTACTTTGTGTAAATAATTTCATCACCACTGCTTTCAAACGCTGAAGGAAAATATTGTGAGGATGTCGCCGAAGGAAAACATTGTTAGGATCCGGCATGTCCTAGAACCATAAATTCGAAGACATGTGACATCTATTAACCCGCACTGGGCCAGCGGGGAAGATTAGAGCCCTCTCTTTCTCTAACAGAGGAGGCCTGTGTCTCAGCAGTGGGAACATTATGCTATACAAATAATTCTAATTAAGACTTAAAGTAATTACAATGGTACAACTAAAAATACAAACATAATACCAGACTATGTTGTCACTGCAGGGCGAAGGCCTTTTCTCATACGAAGAAGGCTTTGAGCATTGATCACCATGTTTGCTTAAAACGGGTTGGGGATTTCAGACTTACATTACTAGAAGTCCAGATTTCCTAACAAACGAAAAAAACTTTTGAAACAAACACAAAATAACATTTTATTTTATCAGTTTGATTGAGTTCATTGTCAATTAGAGCATGCATTAAGAGGGCGCTCACCAGTCCTTTGTCCCATTGAGATACGAAGCAACCAAATACGATCTAGACTCTAAATCGTATTTTGTTGCTTCGTATCTGTGCTAGAGGAATGTGGCCGTTCTTCTTTAGATTGAATTTTGTTGCTTCGTGTCTCTATATGAAACTTTATAAAATTATAAAAGGTATAAAAAAATTCTAGTCACACCGAGGTTGCTGATTGAGCCATTTTTCATAAGCCCTTCTCAGTGTCGAGATAATATTTTTTTAATGGAATGGCACTAGCAGCCTCTTAATTTATTTAGTTTAAACAAATTATGAGATTATCATTTATGTGTCTATCAGTGTGTTACAACTATTACTGACTTTGTTGTTGTATAATGTATAAAAAAAAAAAAAAATATATTGTGTATTTTCCCCCAACTTGTTTATTTGTGTTCTTTCTTTGCGTCATGTTTACTGCATATAAACGTATTTTCTTTCTTTTAAAAAAATTATTGGTCCTTGGAGTCTGCTTGCAAGTTATAAATTTAATTAAATCTTTTTAATGAAATAATTGATGTAAAAGGGTTTTCAGTTTGCATACACTCAAAATAAAAATAAAAATCTCTGTTATTGCGAAAACCATCGAAGAAAACCACCTCTAGAAAAAGCTTTTCTAACAGGAAATTAAAATGAATAAATACTCTCTTTTATACTAGGTACTTCTTAAGGCGGTATGATCCGACATAAAATTCGGAAAAAAAATAAAGATATTATCTTATTTAAGGATCTGGCGGACAGGCAATCGCTTTTAATAACACCATTAGATTAACTTTGCTGGATATAAAAAATCCCAAAGTTACCCCTTTTCGTAATGTTTAATCAATGTCATAGCTACAAAATAGAGGTTTTAAAAAAAAATATTAATGAAAAGATAGTAAGATTGTTAAGCACAATTCGCTGAGTTTGTCTTGATAAAATGATTAAAATAATTAGTATGTTTAAATACCTACCAAATGCGTAAGGCAACCACTCGCGACTTCGCGAGCCTACTTCAGTCGACTTGAATTGAGCGCCTTAAGATTCATAAGATGAATGCTAGGGATGGGCCGAACATGGGGTTTACCGAATACGAACATTCGGCCGAATGTCCGGCAAAACTTTTACCCAACCGAATATTCGGCCGAATATTCAGCATAATTGATTCTCTTACGTGAACAGTATACAGGTCTGAACTTGTTCACGCAAGGCGCGCGGATTGCCGCCGGACCCTCCCGCCCGCTACCCCCGCTGTACCAGATGTTTTTAATAACCATCTTTTTTATCTACTGTTATTGGTATTATAGCTACAGTGTCGACAAAAACATAAAGCAGCACTGTAAATTACTTACCTAATAAAAATAACACATTTAACACTCAACTCATGATAAATCATACACGGCTCAATACAGTAAAAACTTTGAGTACCACTTCGCCGAACATTCGGCGATATAGCCGAATATTCGGCAAACCTGCCGAATATGCCGAATACCGAATATAAAACGAATATTCGGCCCATCCCTAATGAATGCCCTTTATCTCACCCAGGCCTGATACATGTATTCTTGCATGCCTGTCGTAACAGAAGTTTAGGTCAATTTCAGTACCTAACTACTAAGTGTGATTAGTGTGAAAGCAACTCGAGAAAAAGTAAAGAATTCTAATATTCGTGCTCCCTAACCTTCTCCAGCTATCTACTGGATAGATATGAAGTCGATGACCTTAGATTACTGTCACATGTATGATGTACGAAATGTGTAATAATCATTATCAACCGGTTGCTATTCCGTTCGGTTAGCAACAGGGAAGTACCTACTGCGATAAAATTGACTGGAGATGTTGTTTAAGAAATTGGGAGAGAGATGAATAATAATAAATAAATAAACAGTATCTAGTATAGCACTTGCTTATAGTTATAAATAGTTGTTGCTACACTGAAAGTACACAGTACTTAAGTTCTGGATAGATGAAAGAGTAATAGATATTTCCTAATGTACTTGTGGATTAATTCCTGCGTCAATCTGCTTTTAGCGATAAGACCGACCATTGTGATATCCCTTGTAAATTTTTTACATATAAATCTGTGATTTTTATGGTGTGCAATAAAGAGTATTCTATTTATCTATCTATCAATCTTCGTTGATCATATACTTATTGTCTACTGCCTCCCTTTCGCAAGTCAGCTGGACTACCCAAAAATAAATTCAAGGCGTTTCTGTATTCTCAAAATCGAATGCCTTAGGTGTTTAGTTCCTAAAATTATGGGGTTTAATACTCAAATGACAATTTCACACTTATGTATGAAAACAGTGGCGTGACGATCTGGACGTATTTGACTTTTTTTAAATGATTTTTGATGGTACGGAACCCTCGGTGCGCGAGTCCGACTCTGATATTGTGGTGAAGACTTCCACGCGAATGAAGTCCTAGGCAGAAGCTAATCAAAATAATTAAGTTTAAATTGGCAACATTGAAAAATTAGTAACATTGGTCATCTTTACTTCAGTAACTCCATTTCCCATTCATCTTTCGTTACTTCACAAGTTGGCACTTTGCATTTCAAACCCACGAGCCGAGTCTGGTCAATTTGGATCCATTATATCGTTTGTCGGAGTCTCGCTTACAGAATCAGGTCAATGACGCGGGCTATACCCTTCTGCATGTTTCGTAATCAAAGATTTCGGTTTTATCGTCCTTTGCTCTTGTTTTTTTTTTTTTACTTTCCTCATGTTAAAAATATGGCGACTTATCACTAAGACTTCTTTTGTCCCAACGTTGCTGGACTAAGGGCTGCCCCTCAGAATTTCTACATCTCTCTCACTGGGTTGTCTTTCTGGCCAATCTGTCAACACATCCAAAGTCATCACTTAAGTAATTTATTACAACGATGCTCTTCTTCAAGCACCCAGTGCGTGAATACGTATGAGCCTGACCTCAAACCAAGCAGTAACAAAACAAATGGAACGTGTATTGCAGTATGCAACCAAAGCAACACAACAGTTATCAATGATCGCTAATTAGAATACACTTCGTGAGGGAGAAACACTCGCTCCAAACGAGTTAAAAATCGCGCTATTCTCTTAAAGCTTCAAGCGTAAAAAACGTCCAGCTGTCTTTTTGTATGCCTCTTACTTCATCGACCTATATTTTTTTGCAAGAACGGGGAACAGGCTCAGAACACTCTGCCATATTTTCGAATTATTACATGACAAAGTATGCACACTTCTGGGTCAATGATGCAAACTGTCTGCAAACGGCACGAAGTTTACGTAAAATCTGTGCTTAACATTATCACTTATTATGATTATTTTAATTGGATGGACAAACATGCAATATCGTCTATAAGTTAAATACAATAGTACTCTGTAGTGACAGAGGGGCCTTACGAATTGCGCGAGCCGATAAGAACCTATGTTATGTTTTTCTTCAGTTATCAACGTTGTTACATAGAAAAATAAGAACTTTTAACGTCGATCTTGGGCGTTTAATTCTTGATCACCTACCATGTTTTGACTGTTTAAACAACTCCTGGACCAGGTCGAATTCTTACAGAAATAGGATTACCGTTGGTCACATTGCATTGACAAAATTTTACCCTATCAGCAACGTTTTGTCGTACGTAGATGGGTAGATCTGCTAATGGTCTAACATGAAATCATTCGGGAAAGTCAAAAGAGTAGGGACGGACCTATAGAGTAAACTTTCCTCACCCGTTTCGCTTTTAAACATGAGATACACAATGATCAGCCAAAATCAAATGATTACACACGATGACATGACACATACAGTACCTACATACCTTGCGATCAAAAACAACTGTTTATAGATTTTAATAGACGCTCGTGTTGCGATAACCCCGTTCCTTTCATATCGTGAAGTTCAGTACTTCTCGGGGCAAGTTCACTGGTCACTCGAAATGCTGCGTTCAGAATACGTGGCATAACTAACATGTGTCACAGGTTTGAGGGGTAGGCAGATATCTACGTTGTTGTTAGAAGAAGCACCTAGATGGAAAGGGCCTTAGGGGCCACCCATAATGTGTTTTGATTATGAAGTATTCTACTGAGAGATTCGGGGGAGACATAAGAGTCTGAATCAGATTCCGTATGCTGCGTATCCGACACGAATAAACAACAAGAATAAACGACAAGAATGGGCACATACGGATACGCAGCAAATGGAATCGTGTTTTACAGAAATAGAGAGGCTCGGTTTACAGATCCTTACAAGGCCAGCCTTACAGTTGTCGTTAAATTAAGCGAACTACTTACATTACTTACACATTTCCTACTTCATGACACAGATGACACTTCAAATATTCCGTATTAGTTATCCTAACTCTGCAAACTCACTGTAATGACCATTTCTATTGCAGGCAACAGCGAAATGGTGCAAAGACAACGATATAGACATTGTGGTGGTTGGGCCAGAGGATCCCCTTGCCAACGGCATCGTAGACAACCTCACTTCCTTAGGCGTCAAGTGCTTCGGACCCACGAAGGCGGGAGCTCGCATCGAGGCTGACAAAGACTGGTCCAAGACCTTCATGAACAAGTACCAGATTCCTACAGCGAGGCACAAGTCCTTCACTGATGCTGCGGCTGCTAAGGAGTTTATAAATACGTAAGTTATAATATAAGGGAAGTAATTGTGTAAATGGCGGTCTTGTTATATGTCTAGCTTGCATAGAGCAACAGTATAGAACTCCACACCAACTTGAAGTCCTCCACAGGCTTCCTATAATCCCTATCATTTGAGCAAGCCTTATTCTAGAAGACGACGAATGTTTTGAATCGAGGGTGATCTTTCGTCTTATTGTAAGTTTATAAGTACCGAAAGACCAAAAATGAGTCTAAATAAAAAAGTAAGTTTCGCGACGAATTGAATAAACACCAGATCTAATGTTTATCTTTTTTTAATTGGTGTACCTATTAAAGAGTATTATATTCTATTCTAGTATATTCTTATTTTATTTCTGACCATGCTTAGCAAGGATACATAGATCTAGAAGTCTAGACAAGTCCTTTCTGGAATCGTGAAGTCGTGACTTGAATCGTCCTTTGTTGAATGCACTTTGGAACCGTAATATGTCGCTGATAAAGTTAATAACTGATATACCTATTAATCATTTTGAGAAGGAGCTACAATAAATGATCTATGATTGTTCGCTTCAACTTAATTGATCGTTAAAATCACTGCGTATTCACCTTTTCTCAAGTATTTGGCTCAACGTTCTTCGAAGCAAGATACATTTTTGGCTGTTCTTTACGACTTTACTGCTTTGACTGGTCATTGTAGGATGACCATAGTGAATCGAATAGCCTTGCATTAGAACAGCTTTAAATTTAGGTATTGAGTAGGTAATTGACGCTCAAAAAGTTGATATATGTCTTGCATTATTTAAGGCCCTTCCCTTAGCGAATGACCTTGAGCGTTCGGTACTTCTCTGTCCTACCGCGGCGCGGCATGGCCATTCTGTCCCGCTCCCTGCGCACGCCGAATTCACACAATTTTTTTAAGGTTTTGCTCGGGGTAGCGCCTTAACCATTTATGCATTTGTTGCCTCAGCCTGTAATACGACATAAATAAAAGTATGTCATTAGTACCTATAATGTATAATAAGTCATAATAAGTCTACAAACTTCTATCGCTACACGGAAAAAGTCGATCACTGCACTCTGTGTGCACGAGCCCCTCTCATTTAAATAAACACTAGATTATTCTTATTCAACCCTACATGTGTTACAATAATAACCTACTTTCGATATAATAACCTTACATAGGTAATTAAGATTACGGCTTTTTAACCTGCGACTAACGGCTATCAAGCGTTGTTCAGTTAGTACAGTCAGCATCAAAGTTATCGGGATGAAACAGACTATTCAACTTTTTGTGTAACAGTCTGTTTGTCCCGATATACTAGGTGGCGCATAAGTAATCACCTGATTTCCTAAGGCTTTACTTAACTTTTATTGTAAATAAGAAAAATCTTTCTGGTTATTGTTATATTCTTTATCCGGACTTCACGAAATTCATTTTCACCGTCTACTGACGCTCAATTGCTTCGTCTAGTTGATGTTTTTGGGTCGACTTGGACACTTGCATCCACATATTCTCGGTAGAATGACTGCTCCAGGAGCGGCCATGCCTAAGACTATACACTGTTGTGCCAGTCAGTTAGTTGATGTTGCACGACGGAATTGAGGATGAAATTCACGTTGGGTTAACATCACTGACCGATTATTGGTTAAAAACAATGAGATAATAATTATACCGTGTTCTTGTAGAGTACAGTGCACCATGATTTTTCGCTGTGTATTTTACATTTGTATACTTCACAAATGTCAAAGTCGTAATGACTCAACATTCCATTTTCAAAAATGAGAGGATCATCCAGGAAGGTGATAACTTATACACCACCTAGTATTATAATTTATGTTATGATAGATCTGAATAAATAAGAAAAAAATACTATATTTCAATGACAAGGGGTGCTGTTCAGAATGAACACAGTACAGGACAATTGTCATTCTGGCAAGAATTTTATCCAATTGACATAAGGTTTAATTTTATTAGTTGTCTTAGGTTGTCCTGGTCATTCTGACCAGGGCCTCAAGTCTGCTATCACAATAGTGTCAGAATGGCCTCGCCATTGTGAGTATTTGACAGTGTTTGTATGGCAAATCTGTCAAAAACTCACAATGAAGAGACTATTCTGACACTATTGTAATAGCAGACTTGAGGCCCAGTTTGTACGTTCGGATATTTTTGACGTTAATTGTACTAAGAGCTTGCTGGCCGGTATCTATGTTTATAATGCGGGTACATTGAGAACGATAAGGTACAATGTGGATAGGTCTAGTTCATTCTAGTCATCGTATCCGTGTAGTATATGAAGTCTGATTAGGAAAGTCTTTCATTGACCTGAATGTGCCCTGGCGACTGAGAGTAGGTATGTCTGCTCACTCAAATGTCTCGCTGGTGGTGCGTGTGTGTTGGATCATTAAGTTCCCTTCAAAATGGTTGAACGGGCGCCGTCAGTAGGGACTGGTCATCTCTTAGCTGCCACGGCTTATTTTAATTTCTGAATTGGTTTTTGTTTTTATATTTTTATTACGGACGCTTTTAACGTGCACGTCTTTCTACATTGTTCTCACATGTATAATTTCAACATGAATAATGTTACCAATATTTTGTTTTCAAAGAGTGTCCGTGGAGTTTCTTGCTCGTTCTTCTCCATAGGAACGTAGTTCGCTTTGGGATGGGCAACTAGCTTCATCTTTCTGATTGACCGACCTCTTGGCAATTCAAAAGTGCCTGTAATTGGTTTATTTGAAATAAAAGCTTTGAGCTTGAGTCTAGCTGTGCTCACGGCTTTGCTCGCGGGATTAACACATAGAGAACCCTAGCTAAAGAACATAAATATCTCATCCTCATCTGCCTAGCCTTTTCTTTTCCTATGTTGAGGTCGACTTCCAGACTACCCGGATGCAGCCGAATACCGAATACAATTTTACATGGAGCGAATGCCTATCTGACCTCCACATTTCCACAACCCAATGACTTGGGTATAGCACGATGCCTTGGTAAGACTGGTTGTTAGAAAGAACATATAACACAACGGACAAATAATAACGGGTTGAAATCAAAATCGGGGAAATCATGGTTCTTACAGCACTGAAATGTCTTAGGATTTGCAGAGGCATAAGCGCCAATAGGGATACCAACTGTTCTCACTTCAATAATAGTTTTTTTTGCTATATGTACCGTTTATACTTTCGTATGCATTTAGTAAAAAGCTGTTATTTTAACATTACAAACGGACACTACAATTTTATTTATTTGTATACATGTATAGATTAACCGGTTATCTTCGGGATAGGTTAGGTACATCTTACTGTAAATCTGAACTGTGTCAATGTTGTTCAGAAAATTCTAGCTGTAAACTATATATTCGAAGCTTGAAGTTGTGTCCATGCATTGATAAAAGGTGTCTGGTAATTTCATCATGAAGATAAACTTAATTAAGTCAAAGGACACTATCACAAGGATGTCTACAGCATATTATTTACGTAAACAATAAAGAAATAACATCTCGTTACCAGCATTGGCCTACATAATGCAATTATAGCGACAGAGAAAGATAATAACTCTTTTATAATTAAGATTAACTTTAAAATAGCCAGATGAAGTCATATTCAGGGATGTTTTTATTCTATAGAGATTTATATATTCTTAACAGGTCAATCAGTCTAGTGATTACCGGTGCCTTTGCCGAAAAGCTCATGCCATCGTAAATGATTGTTGTTTCTTTCACCAGCATCCTTAAAAAAGTTGAAGACGTAGATAATACTCGTAATAATATGATATGACTTTAGTGACTTTCAAATCTGTTACTACGCTATGCTATTTCAAATAATGCAAGTAAGTTATGCAAAAAATGTACGTTAAACTAGAACGCTTACACATCAATGATTAATGTGAATATTTAAGTATTGTAGTAAAATAGCTTCTGAAATAAATTTAGGTGGGTAATGGTGCCGATTCTCTTGTTCACAAACTAAACTAAATTTAGGGTCAGTGCATCCTTTTCTTTCTAGTTCATTAAGAAAAGGACAGAAGATAAATTTTAGTTTAGTCCTGTCAAATTAATCAGCGCTTGACGTAATTTTAGTCGGCAAGTTTTTATCACGTCTAAACTTTTATGAAGTAGTGACAGGCGCTGATTAATTAAGCAAAAAATACCATCTAGAGGAATGTGGCCGCTTTTCTTTAGATCGAATTTTGTTGCTTCGTGTCTCAATATGAAACTTTATAAAAGGTATTAGAAAATTCTAGACACACTTACTGAGGTTGCTGATTGAGCCGTTTTTCATAATTCCTTCTAAGTCACGAGATAATATATTTTTTAAGTAGTGGCGCTAGGTGACCGGTGAGCGCCCTCTTAAGATATTTTCATGAGCATACAATTTTATTATCTTTAGTTATATTTATTTATTTAAACTTCTCACACACAATAAGGTACAAAGGCGGACTATATCTGTGATTATTTTCATATATTCATATTTTCGTTACTAAAAATAAATAATGGTGGCAATTATACGTGTCCGCGCGGGGTTAGGGAAACGCTCCGCCGAGTCGCCAAGGTCACCAACACTTACCGTCCCCTTAAACCATGAAACTAACGACTGAATGTGTGATTGTGGCTTGACAGCAGAATTTGGTATCTATTTTGCTGTAGTAGTAGTACTCCCCGGACAAGACAATTTTATTACGAGCTTTTACAGCAAATTTTTCACTGTAATGAAACCAGAATTCAAATTAAATTTTTTAGACCCTCAGGCTCAGCACAACGGTGGTGTTACGCGAATTTAGAATGGATAGAATAAGAAATGAGTATACACCGAGAAATTTTAGTGGTTGTTTTCCCGCAGCAGAACAACTTGCCATAAGGAGTACTTTCGGAATATAGAGTGAAAGTAAAAAAAATAAAGATGTTTTTGTTTTAAAAATAATAAAAAAATATGCATCAACTCGAAAACGTGAGAATCAATAGTAACACTAGAGGTAACTTGTAGGTACTACTCGAATCGCACGCGCCGCCAACAAAGGGAACAGCGACTCATAAATGTTCAAAGCAAAATAAACTCTCGCACGTGGTGATTTTTCACAATGGTTAATCTGCCATTTTTTGTTTCTAACATTTAATTTGTTTATAAAACGATTGTATTACCAAGACAAAACCATTTCGCTGCGGGAAAACAACCATTTAAATTTCACGGTGTATAAGAGGGAGTCTGAAAGTGACACCGGTGACTGAAAAGTTGTGTGGAAATAGGTTGTCATGGTATGGGCATGTGATGCGCAGGGATGAGGGAAATGTCGTCAGGAAATTTTTGAGTATTAATGTGGATGGCTATACGAGTAGGGCAAGACCAAAGAAACGATGAAAGGACTGTGTGAAAGGGAGTGACTACCGAGATGACGACTAATAGAGGAGTATGGAAGAAAAAGGCATGTTGCGCCGACACCAAATAAACCACCATTCAGCACTATTTCAGTCAAAAAACACTGTTGGACTGAATATAAGACGCTTAACTTAACTTACATTAAGATTTTTTCTTTCTAGCGCTACGTACCCAGCCTTAGTAGTGAAAGCTTCAGGTCTTGCTGCTGGCAAGGGTGTGGTGGTTGCAGCCACCAAGGAAGATGCTTGCCAAGCAGTTGATGAGATCCTGACAGATGCCAAGTATGGGTCAGCTGGACAGACAGTTGTCATTGAGGAGCTGCTTGAGGGAGATGAAGTTTCAGTGAGTAGAAGGTTTTTTTTTTTGAGATTCAAGAGTGTTAAATGTAGTATGAAGAATTTCTTTCATTGAAATTCTTCATCATAACATGACGATTTTTAACGTATTTACGTTAAAAATCGACCTACCCACTACTAGAGTGTAGATGTGTAGACCATTTTATATTTTGTTAAGTAGGTACTCCTCCCATAAAAGCCAATTTTTTTTTTAAAGGTTCACCGTGGAATTTCTTGCCGGCTCTTTTCCGTAGGAAACGACCAATTGGAACCGTGCACCTAGCTTCTGATGTTTCATAATAAAATATTAAAATATTGTGATTTTAAAATCAATTAGGACGGGTTTCACAGATGTGCTGATCGCGTTCAGTTTAATTGGTGAAATTGGCATTTAAAATCTGTAAGTTAAATCGCCTGATAAAATTGTTTCTATTCAGCTTGCATAAAACTACAAAATCTTTTGAGCTTGCATAAAACTACAAGGTCTAATATTCAGCTTGCATAAAACTACAAGGTCTAATATTCAGCTTGCATAAAACTACAAAGTCTATTGCTTTCAAGCCTATGTGACTGTAAGATAGTTTCAAACTTAGTGCAGTTTCAATTTACTGGGAGTTTTTGTCAAAAGTAGTAGTCGAACATAACTTTTCATGATTCAAAAACTAAATAATATCGTCATCGCCGTCGTATTCATCACCGCTCTTATGAGTGCACATGTCGTGAGACTGAGTATCTATTTGTCCTCTAATTAACACTGGCGTATTATATTGGTATTTTGTCATGCCCCTACATTATTATGGCAAAATTAACCAGCGCTGTGGCTCTTGTCTCGCACTATTCTGAGCGTTGGTCGTTTTGCGTGGATGGGACGCATATGCTCCACCAAGTTGTTCTTTTTTGTGTTCGTGTTCTTAATTTGCGTCATATTTATCGCAAACTAGCTTTTTCCCGCGGCTCCGCCCGCGTGGATGTCGGTTATCGCGTAAAAAAGTAGGTCCTATGTCCTTCTCCATATCCCAGGCTATACGAGTATCTCTGCCAAATTTCATGACGATCGGTTCAGCGGTTTAGGCGTGAAAACGTAACATACAGACAGACAGAGTTACTTTCACATTTATAATATTAGTATGGTAAACGTATTTTTTTATTTTTTCTTTGTTTCTAATTGCGCTAGCCTATTTGATATGGATAAAATTTACCCATACCTTGTATTCATAGAGAAAAAATAAAGTATTTTGACACACCAACACAAGATAACGGAGGTCAATTCTTCACATATTTTTAAGCACCCATTGGGGTTCCGATAACGAATGAGTTAAGTACCAATTGTAATTAGTCAGTATTTTTATTGATAAACCTTTTAGAGAGAAAAAACAGAGTGGTTTGTCATTCGATGTTTTTAGAGGTCACTGAATTAAGTTAGAACACATGATTTTTGTTAATGATTATGTAACTAATAATAACATTCACAAGGTTGATGCACGTGAATTAGGGACTGACAATTTTTAATCTGCAGAGCGTACTTTCAAGTCTCTGTTGCAAAAAATCCTGGAGAAAAGAACCAAAGTTTAGTTCTTTTCTCCAGGATTTATAGTAAGACATACCTAAAGAACACAAAACATTGCCATTTTATCCATACTAATGTTAGCCGTCTCGTATGTCTGTTACCTTTTCACGCCTTAACTACTGAACGATTTCGATGAAATTCGACACACAGGTAGACCATGGCTTGGGCTATGACATCTATTAACTACTTTTTATCCCGGTAGTAGGTACTTTCTCGTGGGATAATTTCCGACCTTTACGCGGGCGAACCGCGGGCAAAAACTAGTTTACTATACAGGGTGGAAGGGACATCGGATCGAAACTGGTTACCATGGATTCAGTACATGATTCTGGATCCCCCATGCGTGGAAATTTATCGTCTGTTATTAAAAAAATACTGTCCCATACATTTTTACCGCATGGGTATTGCACTTTTGTAGGAAATAGCTGTTTTTTTTTCAATCCATGGGGAATCCAGAATGCCAACCTATAAAGCATACAGATCGTTGATCTCAGCGTGCTTAAGGATATAATTTATGACACCAACGATGTGGTACGATGACCTTTTCTTTGTAAACGGAAACAAGATTATAAAGTCTTTCGTTTACCATACAAACGAATTCAATTCCAATCTCCTTTCCAGGTCCTAGCCTTCACAGACGGCGAGACGGTATCCGTGATGCCCCCAGCCCAGGACCACAAACGCGTGGGTGACGGCGACACAGGGCCTAATACCGGCGGCATGGGAGCCTACTCTCCGTGCCCACTGATCACGCCTGACCAGCTGTTGGATGTCAAGGAACAGGTGCTGCAGAGAGCTATCGATGGGCTGAAGGCTGAGGGGATTAAGTATGTCGGTGAGTGTCTTTTGAGTACTTTATTTATTCAAGGGACCTTTGTTTTAGGGGTTCAGTGTCAAAAATTTAAGGTGTAATATCGAAAATTGTGCTTCAGTAGCCAATTTTTTTGTCTAATCTTCAGAAATTAGAGAGGCTATATTAAGTCTATTGGATAGAAGTAGAAGACAGCTTGGGGTTGACGAAGCCGATTTTAGGTTAAATTATTTGGCCACGCTAGTTCGACAGAAACGCATTAGAACAAGTCATAGTCTGGAAAAAATTGTATACGAGAAGTGAACAAGTGCTTAACCGACTGAAGGCTGTTAAGATTTGGTTATGAAATGAAATCGTTTATTCTGTAAATAGGATATCGGAAATAATTTTACACGGCATATAAAAAAGTCTGATCTGATGATCTTGACAGATCATGTGAGGACCATGTGGATCCGTGTCTGAAATGGTCGTTTCAGGAAAGAACCACACTTTGAGTGGACCTGTCCAGTCAGTGCAAGCATTTGACAGTAGGTAATCATGTAGCTTAACTTAGGATTGACTTAAGGAGCTAAACGATTCAACGACCAATACCACAGAAAGGACATTTGGGTAAGCCGCATAGAGTACTCAAAATGCCAGACCATCATTAACACTAACTGAAAATATGTATATAAGATGGTATATAGGGTGTATCTATTCAAACACGAAATATTTTAAGAGATACACCTATATGTGGTAAAGATGCCATGGAAACCATTTTTTTTAAATCTGAGTATATTATTTAAAAAATTAAACAATTGAACATTACTTGATATGATGATTTATTATCAAAAGGCACTGCTCGTGCCGCCACCGTCGCCGCGTCCGGGCGGGTCATTCATAGAATAAGTAAGTAAAGGTGTTTTTGCAAAATGTCTCAAGCAATTTTAAAATTATAATAATTATGTAAAAATATAAAACACTTAGATAAACATTTACTTTTTTACCACCAATAGATGTTTCTTTTAAAATATTTCATGTATGAATAGGTACACCTTATATAATGATGATTTGGTACTCGTATATTACTTAATTAAAATGTAAAATTTTACGGTTTTATCACAAGGCTTAGCAGAGCAAGCAGCTCAATCTCAAGCTTTGAGGTTAGGTTAGGAAGCGTTCATCGTTTGGCTAAGTTAGAACTGTGACCATCTTGCACATACGGACCGAGCGCAGCGAGCGTATTTCAACGACCGATAAAGTACCAGATCCGACTAAAGATTGTTCATCTAGCTTAGGGAACCCTTTGTCATGTTAAAACCGAGTTAACGCTTAAAGTGTCCTGTCAGTTCGTACTTTCGACAAACCGGTGTGACCTAGTCTAGTTGCTTTCCCTCCTAAAACAAAGTTGCCTTATTCTATTCGAAGAACAACTAATACCATATCACCAACTTATCTATCGCACACTTGTATTATGTATATGAACCGATAAAAACGGGTTCTCACTGCTTTGATGCACCACTTGGTGCACTCGGCCATCTTTGAATGCGTTATCTATGTTTTACAAACTATGGCGATGCATCGCGCGTTATTAAGTATCGCTTTTATTTCAAGTAATGTGTTAGGAGATATGTTATAACTAATATGATAAAAACATAATTATTTGACTGACTTATCTATTGGCTTGATTGCGTGATTATGGTGATGCCTAACGAATTTTCTTTATTTTTGTGGTCCTCTCACGGAGAGCAGGCCTGAGTACCAGCAACGGGAACACTATAGACTGTTTATGCGTATTGGAAATGATTTACCGAAGAAATTTGTGTTCTGTTTATGTTATTAGAAAGCGCAAGGCATCTTTGTCATATAACTTAGGCAACTTAAGGCGAAATTCCAATTTTCGTACGTTTTTTTTTTTTTAGTTTGTGGGTCAGTATCAGTTTGTATGATTAAATTATGATTCGCGACCGTAACAAATAAATATTTACTGAATTATTATCATTTAAATCATCAAAACAACTCTCTAAGTTCAAATTACCCCATTGAATGAGTATTTCGTGAAAACATTTGAGTTCATAGAATTTACCTCAAATGTCATGATGATTTGACTTGTATTGACGATTTTATTGATTACTAGCTTTTGCCCGCAGCTCCGCCCTCGTGGATGTCGGTTATCGCGTAAAAAAAAGCCTATGTCCTTCTCCATATCCCAGGCTATAATCTCTGCTAAATTTTATGACGATCGGTTCAGCGGTTTAGGCGTGAAAACTAACAGACAGACAGAGTTACTTTCACATTTATAACATTAGTATGGATAATTCTTTAAATATATATTTGTTACTGTCGCGAATCACATATTTTTATCAACATACAACCTGACACTAACCTGCAAATCGCGAAAAACATTTTACGGGCTTCCTTAGACATCCTTAGACAGAGGTCTAGAAATAAGGCGGATCTTGCGCCCATATTTGAAAATTTTGCACAAATATTGTCAATTAATAATTGTAGATAACGTCACAATGGCCGTCTTATCGCAAATCGAATGAAATACTCTTTTACACTCGAATTTCTATATTACTAGCACTATCGATATTATGAATAACAAGCGTATGTTGGAAAATTCCTATGTTTTAAACATAAGTCACATACACTATCCGTAAGGGCAACAGCAGACAATTTTCGAATTTAATCCTTAGCTATAGGGTTTATATTTGCAGTGCTTATGATAGGTTTTAGATACTAGATAAAAGTAGTCTACTTTTGAGCTAATCGAAGACATTATTAAATGAATTTACCTTGTTGAGACAATACTTGATAATGCACTCGATTTCAAAATAAAACTAAAATAGATTTCGGACAAAGATGGAGACCAATTCCAGAAGTATTCCTCCTGAATTAGGTAAAGGGATCTACCCTAAGTTGGGTAAAGGGTTTCGATTAGATAAAGGGATCTGCTCTTAATTAAGTAAAGAGTTCTACTCTGAATCAGGTAAAGGGATTTACTCTGAATTAGGTAAAGGCATGTTTTTTGAAGTAGTCTTAAAGTTACTAAAGATTACGATTCAGGTGACTAATCGGTACTTGATTACTTGCATCATCGCGGACGGGGGACTTCACTAATAAATTAATAACTATAAGGTCAAAGTAGATAATATTGTTATAATTATAGACTAACCATAAAATGCCTTATACAACTTTCCTGTACCTATGTTTATTATAATGATACAATACTGTCTCTATATCACTGTGATTGGCTAGTCTAGAAAAAATATATTTATTATTATAACACCTTAAATCTATCTTTACAGGTTGCCCTAATGCGATAGTTAAGTACACATATAAATCTAGATATTTTCTAGTTATAAAATATACTATTATAATTATGAACTGAATCAACATACTATACGAATAAATAATCAATAATACAAATAAGTAAAATTGAAGTGCCTGTTTGTAATGTCAAAATAACAGCTTTTTACTAAAATGCATATGAAAGTATAATATACGTTACATACTTTTTTTTTTCTACCTGTCTGTTTGTTCCAGCTAATCTCTGAAACAGCTGGACCGATTTTGACGTTCCTTTCACTGGCAGATAGCTGATATTATAAGGAGTAACTGAGTCTACTTTTATTTTAGAAAAAGCTATGCGCGCGGGCATCAGCTAGTATTATAATATAATCTATAGGTACCGTTTCTAGTTTTTGCCAATAGTTTGTGATAAGGTATGGTATCAATTTTGAACCTTATCGGGCACAGCAGCACAGTTGAGTAAGAGAAATACCTATGTACCTAATTCTGAAACAATATTGACATAATTATGTTTCATGGTTAGGTTAAGCTACGCTTGCCGCGGTTGGTGCGTGGATGGGTGACCGTCTTTACATACCAAGACCCCTCCGTGCCTCGAAAAGCACGTTAAGTCGTTGGTCCCGGCTGTCATTCTTTGACAGTAGTTACGGGTAGTCAGAAGCCTGAAAGTCTGACAACCAGTCTTACCAAGGGGTATCGTATTTGACTGGAAGCCGACCCCAACTTATTTGGGAAAAAAGCTAGGCAGATGGATGTTTCACGATCATAAAAAGCGCGCATCATTAATATTGCCAACAACACAATTTAGCCATAACAACAAATAGCAGTTTATAATATTATTGAAAAAACAAATCTTATCAAACACATCAGGCAAAACACTTGTCTTAAAACTGAACACTTTTTACGTCACATAAACTGTATTACGTATGTCAATGGCATTTGACCCATCATTGTTTACGCCAACCACCGACGCACAATTACCGCTAGATAAATACTCAATAAACAAGATTTCATCTAAATTAACTACTACATTAAACGATAATACACCCTGTTGTTGTATGATAAGGTCGCTTTTTAATTGGGCAAACGAGGAATAGCAATTGTTTTTTAGTATTGCGTTTGTTTGTTTGCTTGTGTCCAGTTGCTAAGGCGTTCCGTTATAGATAAATTTATGAAAGAGGTTTTTAGGGTTCCGTACATACGAATGAAAAAAACGGAACCCTTAAAGGATCACTCGTGTGTCTGTCTGTCTGTCACAACCAATTTGCTTTGATTCTTCTGTACCGATTAAGTTGAAATTTGGTATACTTACTTGAATTTTTGTGACCCAAAACGACGTTTAACTAAAATAAATGATTTTTGAATTTGGAGGTCACTTTTGGGGGGCAAATTAGAAGCAGAAACAAATTACAAACTGTACCGTGTGACATAGCAAATAAAAGGGGAAAAATTACAGATATTTTTGTTTTATAATTATAAAATAAATACTTTAAAGTTATTTAAGAAAATTGATGAAAATTGACCATTCCCTTATGTCCGAAACTAATCAGACTAAAATAAAAATAAAAAAATACAAAATATAGTTCTTTACTTGTGTCGCTTAACTTCAAACTCGGGTAAATCCAATTTTGAGAATTTTTAAGATTTTGGTACCAAATTAAAGGCCAAAAACAGACTTTTAAAACAATTTTATCAGTTGTATAAAAATCCGCATAGTTCTTGAGAAAAAAACCGTTAAAATCATAAAAAAATATCTAATTCCGATAGATCCATGAGACAGTTTTATTCAAATGCAGTTAAGTCCATGAGAACCAATCAGCTAACCGCGTTTGTTCAACATGGCGGTCAGTCAACGTCAACTCTGTGACATTAACACCGTACGCTCCCGTTTTTTATTGTTTCTTTTTAATCATAGACAGTTACCATGGATAATGCCATTAAAATAGTCACAACGAGCAATGCCCGCAAGCGGCCTAATATAAAAATCCACACTGAGTTTTTTCAAAGATAGATAAATTGCATTCCATTAGACCAAATGAAGGTAAATCCAATCTTAATTTTACATTTTTGAAAGAATGTATGGTAATCATACTAAATTTGCTTTATAGGATCGTTACCTTCAGTATTGTTGACATAATAAATAAAAAACCGCCTTTTAATTTTTAATTCATGGAATTAAGACTGATATCACTTTTTTTATATCTCTTAAGAGGGTAAAGTGGATTTACCCGAGTTTAAAGTTAAATGACTCACTTATAGATTACAGGAAAACCTATATGAAGTATATGGTCTCGAAATAACATGGTAATTTTCTCAATATTGTGCGTACAAACTTACATTTGCAGTTGGAATGTATGGGAGAACTGGTTTTTCAATAATAATAATAATAATAATAAAACTTTATTTGCCAAAGTGTAGGTGTACAAAGTAGTATGATGTTATTATAAATGTGGCCCGTTTACATTCTACCATTACATGTGGTGTGCAAATATTTAATTTCAGAATACATTAAATTATTAAAAATGTCATAATATTCCTTCAGTTATCACTATAATCGTTATAAACAGTCAAATTATATAAATTAATTGCAAATATTTAATTTCACAATAGGTACATTATATAATTTAAAAATGTCATATCATTACATCAGTTACCAATATGACCTTTATAAAGTGTCAGATTTTATATATTAATTGAAATGATAATGATAATGTCCATGAATATTGTTAAAATGTCAAAATAAAAATAATAATAGTAATTAAATGTCAAATTAAAAAACAAATAAAATTTAAATAAACCAAATATAATGACATTACTTTCTTTCTTCGACATGTGACACAAATTCACTAACAGTGTAAAAAAAAAATTCTTGAAGCCACTGAATCAGCTTTTTTTTAAACATAAGCAAAGGTAGTTCTTTAAAGGCGTTTGGTAATTTATTGTATATCTTAATAGCCATTATAAACGAATTTCTTTTATATATATCGAGTTTGCATTGTGGCAAGCAGAGTCTATGTTTATCTCTAGAGGCAACATTCCTTTTGGTTACATCTCTATGCTTAATAAAATCAACTACAATGTTAAGTTGGTTCTTGGGATAAATTCGTCCCAACAACGGAACCCTTATTGTGCGGGTCCGACACGCACATGGCCGGGTTTTTTTAATTATTACTTTGAATGAAATTATTTCTTGCGTTACATGCGACGTTACATCATGAAATGCTTATTTCTGATGTTAAAGGTCAAACAGAAATTGCAGATAAAATTAATTATTTCGTATTTTCGTCAAAACGTACTTTTGACTGAGCTTAAGGCGACTATAACCGACTTTTAATGATTTTATACTGAAGATCATGTCTAAACGAGTAGTGTTAATGATTTGGAAAAAAGTATATGTTAAATTAGAGCATTTTCTTAATAACTTAATATATGAATATTTTAGATTATGTTTATATTATATAGTAAATTTATTTTGTAAAGTTATGTCTCACGCAAAATCTATCAAGCGTATTTTTCTGAAACCTTCACCTTTTTAAATATAATTTAATTATTGATCTTTCACATTTATTGATTAGGTCATACATTATTTTCATTATAATCAGGGGCGTTCCTTTCATTAAAGCCGAAAAGCCAAAAAATTATCAATAAAGAAACTACTCAAATGTCGCAAGAATTGATACGAATAATAACTTATTATTCGTATCAATAAGCTCTTATTTTACGTAAGCAATTAGGCTTAAAATAAACAGAAGAATAAATAAATATCTTCCGGAACCAAGGAAAGATAAGAACAAACTGCTTTGTTGTCGTGGTGATTAATTCAGATTCTACATTAAGTCCACCATTTAATCAGAGATTACCTTATAAAACCTCATTTTATACCACCCGTCTCTCATTGTTTCTAGGTATCCTATACGCCGGCATGATGGTGACAAAGGCTGGTCCAATGACGCTAGAGTTCAACTGTCGGTTCGGCGATCCGGAGACACAGGTGTTAATGACTTTGTTGGAGACTGACTTGTACAAGGTTATGAAGGTGAGTTCAAACATTCGAATATTATTAACGAGAAAACTGGCCTTTTTTCTTTTTCTCAGAACTAACATTATCAGCCTATAATGTTTCCACTGCTGGGACTCAGGCCTCCTCTCTTCGAGAGGGAATGGGCTGTGTAATCTACCCGCGGTCTAAGTGTGGGTTGGTGATGTCACATGTCTTCGAATTTTTGGTTGTAGGACATGCCGGTTTCCTCACGATGTTTTCCTTCACCGTTTTTGAGAGCAGTGGTGATTACAAAAAGTAAAGTTCCCTGTTTGGGTTCGAACGTACGACCCACGACTCGTAAGTTCCGGCTGTTCCCACTGGGCCACCACTGCTCCCTCAGGACTAAATTTGTTAAAATTCAGCACAGAGGTAGATTTTGATTTGATTGGAGTAGTACATGATAAACGGTACAATGTCTGTCCTAATTCCTCTTATACCCTGTGCTTATGACCTTAAACGGTGTGGTTATATCTCCTCCGAAAATACTGACAGTAATTTTATTTTCGGTTCTCGTGGCGCCATGGTGGTCATAAGACTCTTTCCCACGGTTTGAGAGAAAATATAAATTCGATAGTAGCGAAGCTAATCGAGAAATGAATTTAATGATGGTTATAAAACATGGAGCTTTGGGGATAAGTAAGATAACTCAAAACTTAATCATTACTGGTTTAAAGCCATTTGATTTGTTGCAAAGTTTTAAATTATGCTTAGAAAGAAAAAGAAGTAAGGAAATATGTTTATTTGCGGTAAATATAACGAAAAGAAAGGACACAATCACGAAAAGAAACTAGGGGGAAAATTATGCGTCACATTTACGCAAAACGGCCGTCGCTCAGCATAATCCTGCTGCTGCTTGAGTTTTGAGTGAGGTTCTGACGAGCTTTAATTTGGTTTTTTTTTTCTAGGCATGTGTGGAGGGTACGTTGAAGCAGATCCAAGTGACGTGGAACACCAAGTTATCCGCTGTGGGTGTCGTTATCGCATCTAAGGGATACCCTGAAACTTCTACTAAGGGCTGTGTTATTAGCGGTACGTAATGTAGATAAGATAAGATTGTTTTTATGATGTTATTCTTAAGATTATAGATTCATTGTTATGAATTTAATAAAATCAATCAAGGAATAATGTTCAACAATTTATTATTCTCTGCCCATAATAGCGTTGATTGTGAATTATTTGTATAATATGTTGTAGCTTTCCTTGCCTATTTATTATTCTTATCAGTTGATAGCTTCTAGTGCTCTATTGTTGGGCAAAGATATACTTCCCTTCCTTCCAGTTATCGCGATCTTATATTTCTGCAAACCCAAGTTGCCCCGCCGTTTTGGTAGCAAATTGGCGCGAATTTTACTCGCTTGCTCAGGGCTTCAGTTTAATGCTGTTATTTGATTTGTTTCTTTGGGTAGTGGAGTTCCGATAGACAATCGCTCCATGTAAAATATTCGTATTCGGTTGCTTCCGCTTACACTGGATGCCGACCCCAACATAGTTAAGAAAGGGCTAAGTGGATGATGATTAGGTCTGTTTTTTTTTGCATAATAATATATTTTTATTTCCTTTCCCTCGTCCAGGTCTGAGCCAAGTCCAGTCCTCCCCCGGCATGGTGGTGTTCCACAGCGGCGTGGCCCGCGGCGCGAACGGCTCGCTGGTGACGTGGGGCGGGCGCGTGCTGCTGGTGTGCGCACGCGCCGCGTCGCTGCGAGCGGCCGCGGCGGCCGCGACTTCTGCGGCTGCGCTCATAGACTTCCCCGGAGCTCACTATCGGAAGGATATCGCGCATCGAGCTTTTACCAAGTCAGTATATACTCTGGACATGTTATCACATAGCTATGTAGTGATACTTTGTTTATTTACTTTTTAAACGAAAGTTTCCGTTGCTTTTAACACTCACTGATTGATGAAATGATCTTGTTTATAAAGTATTAAAATTGATAAGTTAATAATATCGATAACCGATTCTTGTCTCTGGCTCGTTTCACAATGTAATACTTCGTTTCGACTAAATGCACATAATAACAGCACGTAAGTAATCACAATAACTAACATTTACTCAAAGAATATTACATTCAATTTTAAAATATTTTGGCATGTTATCAAAGAAGCGCATAAAAATGAAATGTATTTTGTTTCAGCATGTATGCCTCCGACAAAGAGCGCGTCATTTAAATACATTCCTGATTAAATAAACAAATTAATCAAACATTCCTAATTAATGGTTGCATTTATCTTAGCTCACATTTATAATGGGATTATGTGGGTAAGAATCATTTACGTAAACCCTCATTTTGTATAGTTGTTTGAGAAACCATTTCTGTATTTATTTTTATTTTTCTAATAAACTTGTGATTTTTATTTTGCTTGTTTATTTTATACATCCTGGTTGTTCGCTTGCATCGCATGCTCAGAATGTATTATTCTTGCATAAGGAGTTTTCATTTGCACATCCTCAATCAAAATATCAAGAAGGCTCAACTCTCATACACAATTAACGTCACAACATCGTAATATGAGGGTCAGACATGAATAGTATTTTTTTTTTTAAGTATATTTTGTTTTGGACCTGTATGTAGTACAGACAAGCTAGACACGATATATCGGAGATATAATATAGATTCAAACAACTTTCAGCCCAAAAAAGTGACGTAGTGAACCTGCTATAATGGTACGAGCAATGTTCTCCAAAATCAAGTATTAGGTAATTTTATACATAACATAAAATTTCGTCTGTAATCCCTGAAGATATAGTCTGATGTACCGAAAGGGGAACGTGGGGTGTAGGTAGTTTCTTCAACAAAAATACAAGGCAGGACTAAACAAGACTTGCGCTAAACTAGCGATTACTTTGTGGCGGATCTAGCATTCCGCTCAGGGAGAAATTTGAGCAGTCTACCTAACAACAACAACGCCACGCCTGTATTCTCAGAAGGGTTAGGCAGAGGCACCTAACAACAAGTAGAAAAGAAATGAGCCATGGGTCATGTATGACCGTAGGCGCTAAGTGGAGGGTGGCCATAGTCACCTGCAGGGTAGTCAAAGAAATCCTTTTTTGATATTTTTTAATGTGAAACATCTATTGGCGCGCCTTTGTAAAACCGAGTGGCAAACGGCATGACAGCGTCATGCCCCCTCTACGCCACCGCTCTCGACTCCCTCGTGTGTGCGCGCGCGTACACAATGCTTGCTTGTTGCTTCTCTGTGTGAGCTGCGTATTGTTTCTATCCGACTAATAGTATACAGGGTTATTTGTAAAACACCAACAACCTCGCAGAAGTAGATTACTTACATCATAAACAACAACATTTGTTCTACGACTTTTTCGAAAACAGGCACACAAAATCGACTTTTCATACAAAACTCGATCAGCTGTTCGGACATATGTATGGAGAGTTGATTTTTTTTGTCTGTTTTGGAAAAGTCTTAGAACAAATGTTGTTGTTTATGATGTTAGTAATCTACTCCTGCGAGGTTGTTGGTGTTTTACAAATAACCCTGTATAAAATAATAAGAAAAATTAATTGATTTTATTCATTGTGAATTCTAATATTAACATAGATGTTTCAAATCTGCTGGGCGTCCCGTGATGACCAACTTTTTTAATTTTATTATTGGTTGTTTATTACATTTATGGATTATATTGGGGCCTAATATAAAATAATTGCTTTCGCATCACAAAACACCTTTAGGAACACAAACATTCTAACAATACTTCACCACTTCTTACCCAGAATCAACGGGCTCTCATACCTGCAAAGCGGTGTGGACATTGACGCGGCCGCGACCTTAGTCCGGCAGATAGAGCCTATCGCCACCGCCACACATAGAAGAGGGGTGTTGGGCAGACTGGGCTGCTACAGTGGGCTGTTCCAATTGTCGGCCATGGACCCTAGTCTGAAGGATCCAGTGCTGGTGCAGGGGACTGACGGTGTTGGCACTAAGCTCAAGGTGAGGTGGTACAAAAGGCAGATAGTACTGAGCGTAATACTGGGCGCAGAATAAAAGATGATAAACTTGAATTATATTTATTTTATGTTTATCAGTTCAACTCAAAGAAACTTGCACTGCATTTCCAAATTCCTCATTGAAACGGATAATTCCTCCAAATCAGTACCCTAAAATAACTGACTCAATTATTAGATAAAATTGTTTGTTTATATATTATTATGTTTGTAAGAGATAATCTGTGGAATTAGTGGAGACGAAGTCGCAGACACAAGCTAGTAAATTATAATTGCCTAACAAAACCGCCATCCCTTTCATTTTGTCAATCTATACAAATTAATAAGATTGAAGTATCTGTTTGTAATGTCAAAATAACAACCTTTTACTAAATGCTTATGAAAGTATATACGATACTTATAACAAAAAATCTGTCTGTCTGTTTATTCCGGCTAATCTTCTTTTTATTTTCGACTTGCTGCTGCCCGCGGTTAAAAACATTACGAACAGACACTTCAATTTTATTTATTTGTATAGAAAAAGCCACGCGGTTCAATAATTTCACTTTGAATTAAAAAAAGACGAATTAAAAAAAAAATTAAGCATGGATTCGACTGTATTCAGAATAAATAATATTTTTATTTGGTAGTCGTTAATTGCAGTGATTCCTCTAACTGATGTCACTTTTGACACTTCCCGTGACCCAAGGGCTGGCTTTTTTTACCTTGGCCAGAGGCTAAGCATTGTACAGCACAATGCCTTCAGTCTCTTGGGTACATTACCAGTCGACAGCGATGCGGAGAAATTTTTCCAAGCCATATTTCAGTTTGTTTAAAGTTGTAGTTAGGTTAGGATATACTGATGTCCCCATTAGGTGCACTTTTTGTACAAAATCCTAAAGATTCTCTAATCTTCTGACATAAAACATTTATATTCCAGATAGCAGAACTAATGCAGAAATACGACACGTTAGGCCAGGACCTAGTCGCGATGTGTGTGAACGACATCCTATGCGCAGGCGCCGAGCCCTTCGCGTTCCTGGACTACATGGCGTGCGGCCGCCTTCAGGTCGACGTGGCCACTACGATAGTGAAGGGCATCGCCGATGCTTGTTTATTGTCGGGCTGTGCTTTGCTGGGTAACTAGATTTTGTATATTTTTTCCATTGCTAAGATAAATAGGGTAACATTAATCTTAGCGCCTACTTGGAGCAGCTTATATTTTTTGCTCTAGTTTATGTGATTAACAATTGTTACCACATTTCAGTTTAGTAATTGCTGAAATTTAATTTAAAAATATTTTCTAAACAGTTTAACATGTTGTACATACATAAGTTAAAATCTTCTAAATGAACGCCTATTTTAAGATTAGAACCATTCTACTCACATTTCTACTATGTGATTTAATGGGGGGCTGGAGTTCTAAAATACAGGCCTAGGCTTAGTTTAGACTCCAGATCTCCCACAAATTACAAAGTTTTATCATAATACCTGTCAACTTAATTTACGTCACACCTGGCTATAATGTGAGTTTTACCGCACGCTACTCAAAAACTCGCATTGTGGCCAGGTGAAGACGTAAAATTGTGTACTCACCACGGGTAGTAAAAAAGAAAGCCCTCTATCGCATATTTACAACCCTCGCCTGCGGCTCGGGTCACAAATACCTGCCATTTCAGGTTTTCTTTCTTTTACAGCCCTCGGTAAGTAATGTACTAATGTATAACTAGTGTATGAATGTAATTTGTGGAGATAAATAAATACTATTTTATTGTTGTCTATTTTAGTACCATTCCATTCCAGTCCATCACTGTCCAATTATAATGTCTAATTCCTTTTTCTTATGTTTCGAATAGGAGGCGAAACAGCGGAAATGCCTTCAATGTACGAGATCGGTAAATACGACCTCGCCGGCTTTGCAGTGGGCGTAGTGGACAACCTGAAGCAACTGCCGCGTTCGCGGGAGATCCGCGCCGGAGACGTCGTGCTCGCTCTGCCGTCCACGGGCGTGCACAGCAACGGGTACAGCCTCGTGCAGAAGATTATGGCGGAGACGGGACACAGGTGAGATATGTCATTATCATGCATCCACAATCCACAATACAAATGGACCAGAAAACGAACCTGTGGATGCCAATTTGTAGTGCCACTTACAAATTGAGTGCTTTGATACGTGCTCCGTATACGCTCGATGAAAAAGACAGCATTTCAATAATCGCCGATGAAATTTACAATATCTTTTACAACAACTTCATAGTAAAACAGAGAATCGGTATCATACCGATAATTTAAAAAACATTAGAATCGGAATCATTTAGTTGTAAAGGATGTAGGTGAAAAGTTAGGCGTTATTGGCATTAACCCATTGAATGCCAACTACGCAATATTACGTATGTGGTAAGAATGGCAGATGACGACTACTTAATATTACGTAGGTCTTCCCTACCGATTATATGTTAATCTGTGTTATTCGGCCTCCTTGAATGGACGTTTATATACTGGATATAATAAGTTTTGTTTGATCGCGGTGCCAGGGATACGTTATTTTGCGTATACGCAATATTGCGTATCGCAATATTACGTACCACGGCATCCTTCTATAGATTGGTATCTGTGATGCCAACTACGTAGTATTACGTAGCAGGCCATTTGTATGGAGGCCACTGATTGTGATTTGACGGTTACCTTCCATGGGTTAAATAATTGAATGCAGTTCATTCTACCTTATGGCATGCAAAATATAAAATAAAAGTTATATAAAAAATCAAGTCATTTATTCAAATTACTTTTCGAACGTCAAAATTACATAAGACAGTCCCCCGACACTACCGCCCCTCACCGCTTCCTAGTGCTTTAGCTGGGAACTGTCCGGCAGCACAGCTGTCTGTTTGTAGTGAGAATATTAATAATTGTTTTTTATTATTATTAGACAAAGTCGGCAAAAACCTATGCTCAACACCTTTCCTTCTTCCAGATACAACGAGCCAGCAGCTTTCAGCACCACAAACAAATCCTACGGCGAGGAGTTCCTAGAACCCACAGGCATTTACGTGCACGCCCTATTACCGGCCATCAAGAAGCAGCTGCTCAAAGGGCTGGCCCATATTACCGGCGGAGGTCTGTTGGAGAATATTCCAAGGATTTTGCCTCCAGGGATCAAAGTCAAGTTGGATGCTACTAAGTTTAATATCAAGCCTGTTTTTGGATGGCTGCAGGCTAAGGGTGAGTTTTTATTTTTTATTGCTTGCTACTACTAATCCTAAAAAGAAGACTGCCTTGTCGATCTAGTGGTCGCAAGCGCTACTGCTGAGCATGAGGTCCTAGGTTCGATTCCCGGGTCGAGCAGTGTTATCGAGTTTTTCCATCTGGAGTTTCTCAGTAGCAGCCCGTGTTGTCAAAGTCAAAGCATTTATTTCAAATAGGCATATAAATGGCACTTTTGAACATCTAAATTTACACGGAAATAAAATTGATTCTAGTTGCCCCTTCCAGAAGGTAGTTTTGCTTGAAGAAGAATGGGCAAGAAACTTCACCGTTACTCTTTTAATCTGTTTTACAATACTTTGTATACATCAATTATATCATTACATGTGAAGACGATGACATGTAGGTACCCAGAATAAAATTACTATACCACAACACTTAATAACAATAAAAAATGAAGCTATGACGGATACATTAATTATGTGTTAGATACATGGTTCTAGGGATATGTATACTTGCAATTTAAAATGCTTTCTATCTCGAAAGTCTTATAGACATAAAGTTCAATATTGGTGGTATCGTACTCCAAAAATGCACTTCCTGACATCTGAATCGGGTCACCCTGCATATTTTTGTTTAAAGGTCTCTATCTTTTTAAATAATGGTAGAATAAAGAAAAAAAAAAGTGATTTTTAAGCCACCTTACTCAAAACCAACTCGATAAACTTGAGCGGCTTCAAAATGTCTGTATTAGGTTCATATACGGTTTACGCAAATATGACCATGTTTCCGAATTTCGTATGAAGCTTAAGTGGTTACCAATTCGCCTTCGCCGGAATGCTCATATTCTTTCCCTTTTGTATAATGTGCTCTTTTCCCCTTCCACCCCTCTCTATCTTAAAAAACGTTTCCAGTTTCTTTCCGACTCCCACACGAAATTTTTAAGGTCATCAGATAACTTGAAGCTTAAAATGCCCATGCATTCCACAACTTTCCTTGACAAATCCTTTACTGTCCAGGCCGCTCGTTTGTGGAATGCATTGCCAGATACAATAAAACGCGCGCAATCGCTGCCTATGTTTAAAAGACTCGTGAAGGAACATTACTTGTTGTTGTGATTTTGTTCTCGTTGTTTACTGTAATAATCTAGTCTTCATTTGTTTTATTTGCTTATTTAGTTAGTATGTATGTATCTATGTATCTATTATATATCTGTGTATCTATTATAGGGTATTGTACTGTTATACTTTTTATTTTTGCACCAATGACAACCCCATTTTATGTCCATAAATTCACTGTCCATGCCAAGGTTGCCTGGAAGAGATCGCAGTATGCGATAAGGCCGCCCATTGTATATTTTATAGTGTATAAGTTTTCTTTTCTTTTGTAATGTGTAATCTGATGTACAATAAAGTATATATAAATAAATAAATAATAAATCATTTCCGTTTGCCATTGTTCCAAATTTGATATCTGAAAAAAAAAAATTGGCAGTTTTAAGGACTGCCTGGAATAACTGATAGTCTGACGCAACACGTCACGAGCATGTCGCACATTTCGGTGACACAAACCCATACGTTTTTACCCTACCAAAAATCGCTAAATATTGCTAAAGAAGTTTTCACTTCAAGAAAAGTTTATTTTTATTTTTTTTACGTTGCCCCCGACTAAGAATTTCTCCTGTATTGTGGGCGCGTTTACAAACATTTAAATTCACTTATACAAACAGCCAGACCCGGAACAACTACTTGTAGGTCATACAAATATTTTCTTCGTGCGGGAATCGAACCCGGCCGCGGCACGCAGCGCAGCAGTCAATCGCTTAACCACTGCGCCAATCGTGTTGTCTGTAGTTTAATTATATAATATAATCATTATCACGTAGATAACTTTGCTTGCGTGATTCAATGCAGGATTTGTGTGACGTCATTTGATGCGTAGTTCGTCGCCACCTTTACCTTAGTGACATAGCGTCCATTCCCCAGGGGTGGTATCCGACTTCGAGATGCTGCGCACATTCAACTGCGGCGTGGGCATGCTGGTCATCGTGGACCCCGTGTGTGTGACGGAGCTGCTCGCGCTCGTGGACGGAGAGATCGCCGTCGTCGGCGTTGTGGAGCAGATGGGGAAGGAAGGTACGTGAATACAGGGCCATCGGTAAAGCACGGTTGTTCTATGACTTTTAATCTTTCATCAGATTTTTATTAAAAAATATATATATATTCGACGCTCCAAATCAACTTTACAACTAGCAAAATAAATTGGCGTGACTTACGAATGACAGTACACGGAAGGCGTAGGTGTGTGGGTACGGTGGCCAGCACATCGAGTTACCCAGACTGTAAAATTTTCTCTTTCGATTTTGAACTTAATCATCAACATTTTAAAGTTTAAAGGCGTTCGGAGAAATTTGACAATTTCGTGTAGCTTGATGTGTTGTTCACTGTACAACAAAATACACAGAATTTAAATGAGTTAGATAGAACTTGAAAAGTTTTGTAAAAAATCGTAGAAGACAAGTTGTTGTTTATGATGTTAGTAATACAGTCTTGCAAGGTTGTTAGTGGTTTACCAATAACCCTGTATATATTATAATAATAAGTCAATTAAAATTATAAACGATCTCTTGATTGTTGGAACGAATTTCTTTATCGCTCGTTATACTCTGCATACTTGGCGAATGAAAGATAGACCGAAAAAAGTGAAACATTTTGGCCGTCACGCGACACTTCATTTTTTTCATTTATTTACTCTCAAACGTTGGTAATTTAGTTAATTGTAATACATAATATACAGCGAAAGGAACTTCGTTCCTACAGGGTGTCCCACGACACATCCAGCCTTTTTTTTTTGTATTTTTCGATGATTGGCAATGCAGAAAGAAAGAATAATTTCGGTACCGGGCGAAACAAACTCTCAGTATCGTATATCAAAGCCACAAGTGTTGCTTTTTTGTTGTGTCAACAGTCAGACAACGGGTGATTTCTTGGCCTTAATCTCACCTGATGATAAGTGATGATAAGGCTGAAGGTGGAAGCGAGCTTCACCCGAAATCCTCAACCACAGAGGAACTGGCTATCTTACCTCTAACTGCCCAAACACAACAATGCTGTTAACATTGTTGCTATGGCGACAGACTCAGATAAGATGGTGGTAGCTAGCCACGCTTAGAACAAGCCCTACTACCATCCAAACTGAGCAGAAAAAATTGCCCCCGCTGGGAATCGAACCCAGGACCTCTGGGTCTGAGACAGGTGGTCTTACCACTAGACCACAGAGGCGGTTATAATATCTTTAATATCTTCCACCAGGAGGCCACCAGGTGGTAGTAGAGAACTTCAAAGAAGCGATGCATCCTCTAACATCTCCGTACGTGAGCGCGCGCGCGTCTCCTCAGAAGTCTCTCTCTTACAAGGACAGTGGAGTGGACATCGAGGCGGGAGACTCTCTCGTGTCCATGATCAAGCCTTTGGCGAGGTATGTATTATAACATGCTGACATAGTAACAACTTCCTCTATGAAAACTACAAAATTAATTCGTAACAATGTGTACCTGTAAACTTCAGGAGATAAGCTGTATTAAAAGTGTCTGTCTGCCTCGTAGCTCCCAGTGTCATTGCCTGGTGCTAACTCACCGTGGTCACGCCTGTGTATAAATTATAAACAGTTGCAGTAATCTTAGTGATATACATCATGACAGCATAGGAAATTTTTATAAAATAATTATGGAGCACTATTCACACAACCGCTGTACTGTGTGGTGCCGGACGTAAAGAATAGCACTACCCCATTTCCTCCCGTGGGTGTCGTAAAAGGCGACTAAGGGACTTACTAGAGAATGGGCAGCAGCGTTCTCTATGCATTTTTAACACCATACTGCGATCGCCAACCCGCCTGCCAAGCGTGGCGATTATGGCAACCCCCCTCCCCCCCTCCATTGGGAGAGGCTTATGTTCAGCAGTGGACGTATTTCGGCTGAAATGATGATGATTCTCACAACCAATGATCTCGCTACTGAATGTTAATTTAAATGTAAAGATTCTATGTATTTGTATTCAATGATGAGATTTTTGTAATTTTTATTTATTATTGTTATCAATCTGTTTTTTTATATTATTATTATTATTTAGAATGAAATTGTTGTCATTATTATTGCCAAATATTATTGAATATCTTTAATTTGTAAAATAATTTTTGGCTTTGTTATATTGTATATGTAATATTATGTAAAACCATAAATGGTGCATGTTGTGTTAGCCTGTAAGTAATTGTTGCACTTATAATCGTACTATTAAGAAAACGATTTGTGTAAACAATTGTTGACTAAACTAAATAAATAAATAAAAAATGGCCCATTTTCGCCACCAGCTGAATTAAAGCTTCCTCTGGAATACGCCAGTGCCATTGCACACAAATGATCCTTACAATGTTGTCCTGTCTGCAGGTCTACATCACGGACAGGCGTGCTCGGTGGTTTGGGCGGATTCGGAGGCTGCTTCCAGCTGAAAGCCGTTGAACAAGAATACAAGGTAAGAATTGATTACTACTTTATAGGTATGAGGAACAGGGTGTAAAGTTCACTCATATTCTATAGAAAAGGGAGGATCCTCCGACCAGACGGGTGTCGTGTCTGGTAGGCAACTGCCCGACGGTTGATGTCCGGATGTTGTATACAGGGTGGATATAACATAACCTATATGAAACCGTTTTTATGTAACTTCAACGGACAAGGTACCTACCGTTACTGCCCCGTCTAAAAAATCTACCCTGTATATGCTAGTCGCGCGGTAAAACTCTGATTGCGCGATCCAGATAATTTTTCGATTCAAAGATCCTTTTGCGTAATATTAAGATTTAAAATGTAAATTTTTGTTAGAGTCAAGTGTCCCTCTCTTCTGCCAGCTAAATGGTTGTATTTGGATAAGTGAAAAAAATTACAGCAGTAGTATAAACGAAGTCAAAAGGAAAACAATCAGCTAAGTAGGCTTTATAAGTTACCGAGTAATAGTCGACCAACTTACATTTGCAGTTGAAAAACATGTTCTTCCATACTTCTCTATGGGAGAACATGTTTTTCATGGATAAATTCATCCCAACTACGGAACCCTTCATTGTGCGTGGTCCGACACGCACTTGGCTGGTTTTTATAGTGTTAACTTGAAACATTCACCAAACACTGCCTCCTTTCTCTGTACCCAGGACCCCGTCCTCGTCCTAGCCGCAGACGGCGTCGGCACGAAGCTCAAAATCGCCCAGAAAATCAACCAGCACGGCACCATCGGCATAGACCTCGTGGCCATGTGCGTCAACGACATCCTGTGCAACGGCGCCGCGCCTCTGACGTTCCTGGACTACTTCGCGTGCGGCTCCTTGGACGTGCACGTGGCGAGGAACGTCGTGTCGGGCGTCGCCGAGGGCTGCAGGCAGTCTTCTGCGGCTTTGATTGGTGAGATATTATAATCAGATTTCGATTTGTATTATTTTTTACAAGCCTTTATTCCATTTGCAATGTTTGTAAGTACCTATGTTCGGGTCAAATCTTGCAACTGAATTTTAAAGCAGTTATAATAATAATAATAATAATTCTTTATTTCGGACAGCTTATGATCCAATGTGTTAGTAAATTTCTTATAATTAATGTTAGTGAAATATTATTTAAAAAAAACTTGTTTGTTAGAGATCGCTTCATGAGGATAACGAACAAGCGAAAGAATTTATTCACTCGTTCATCACCCCCACAAAACGTTTCAGAATAGGAGAGTAGATGCTCTCCGCGACTGTCCTCAGAATACTGTATTCACTGTCCTGCAGTCTTTTTATTAAGGACGAGATTTTCCTCAACCGATTGACATACAATTTTGCATACACATTAAGTTTGGATCACAATGAATGGTTCGCTTAGTGATGCAATATGGTGGACGGCCCAAGATGGCGGACTACTTATTTTTTGTGTACTCCCATGAAATGGGTATCAAATGAAAGGGTTTGCTAAGAAGAATACGAAAAATAAAATGACTTCACTCTAAATCCAATATGGCGGACCACCCAAGATGCGGATTCGTTATTTTTTACGTACTCCTATAATATTTGAGATAATTTTATCAAAACAGATGATGAGTTCAACATTGCTTTCTATGCAATCAATCACAATTGCAATTTGTAATCGTCGATAGAAAAAGTTGGACAGTTATTTCCATCAAACTTGTGTAAACTTGTGGAAGCTTGTAATTAGCAAATTTTAAAACATAATCAGGATATTCAATGTTGTTATTAGTCTGTAAGCTTTCTTTAAAATTAAATAAATAAATAAAACGTCTTGATTATATTATTTATTTTGTTCTATAAAGGTGGTGAGACAGCTGAAATGCCGGGCATGTACGAGCCAGGAGTATATGATATTGCAGGTTTCGCTCTCGGAGTCGTCGAAAGGTCGCACATACTGCCCAAGATCAATGATATTGCGGTAAGTACATACATTTATTTACTTTTATTATTATATGTCTTTGAATACCAAACCGTTACTAATTCTCCCAGCGGGTGACCAAAAAAGACCAAAAGATATGCTGTAATGTTTTCTGTAAAAAAAACTGTCAAGTGTGTGTCGGAGTACGCACAGTGAATTTATCCCAAAAAATACTTGACTTTATAATTCTTATAGGTTTTCCAGTAATCTATAAGTATGGTACTTTTTTCTGTATTTTTATTCAATTTACTTAAATAACTACAAAACTTTTTTTTTATTGTACTTTACACCCTCACGGTAATTGCCTTTCATATGATACATATGTCATTCGTGTGCAGTGTACAAAACTTTTTTTTAATTTTCTTATTTTTCTCCCAAGAGTGATTTATATAGATATTCAAAATTTATTTATTTACGTAACACGGCCGTGTTAAAGTTACAGAAATTGATATGTGTACCAAATTTCAACTTAATCGGTCCGTTAGATTCGGAGCAAATTGGCTGTAACCGACGGACAGACACACGAGTCCTATAAGGGTTCCGTTTTTTGATCCGGACATACAGAACCCTATCAAAAATGTTGTATATTACTTTCTGTAAGTAAAACCTCCACAAGTGGTGCTTTAAACTACGTCTGACGCACTTGGATATTTTGCCCCACTACCACGTTACTGACTGGGCTGGCAGCTAACATCGTTATCACGCTGCGGCATTAACTATTATCATACAAAACTACTTACTCACTCGCTTACTCTTATACTATTATTTTTAATATCGTGCCATTAAGGGGAAAGCGATAAGGTAGCCCGAGAAATTAAAAATTTCTTACGATTTCTGCAATTTGGAGCTCATTATCTGGGTGAGGTTGATAAAACTATGATACTAGACTATTACAGAATTATAATTATTAGAATCAGTAATACACCTCCTTAAGTTAGTATACTGCTAAAATGTCCAGATTTCATGAAGTACTCATTCAATAGGGTAATATGAAATTGAGAGAGTTTTATTGATGACTAGCTTTTGCCCGCGGCTCCGCATGCGTGGATGTCGGTTATCGCGTAAAAAAGTAGCCTATGTCCTTCTCCATATCCCAGGCTATATCTCTGCCAAATTTCATGACGATCGTTTCAGCGGTTTAGGCATGAAAACGTAACATACAGACAGACAGACAGATAGACAGAGTTAATTCACATTTATAATATTAGTATGGATAAATACAGGTTTGTTACGGTCGCGAATCATATTCAGATAAACATACAATCTTATACTGACCAGCAAATTGCAAAAGACCTGAAAAAGTAGAAAAGTAATTTTATGATTAATGTATAACATACAGGTGGGCGACATAATCATCGGTCTCCCATCCAACGGCGTGCACAGCAACGGTTTCAGTTTGATCCACAAGCTGATGAAGAAGACTGGACTCGCGCTCAACGATAGAGCTCCCTTCAGCAAAGAGGGATTGACGCTGGGTAAGTTTATCATGATACTCACAATATCCGAAGGTCGAACAAATAAAAAAATTAAAACGAATAAAATACAAGATAAGTTTTTAACCAGTGTGCAATTTTTTTTTTTTGTGGTCAGTATCAGTAATAGACCACATTTCCATTATTATGTTCAATACTTTTTTTTTGGTCCCCTTGAAATTAGCAAAATATGGATACAATCTATTCGTAATATAATATCAATGGGCGAGCGCACAGCTGATAGGTACCTACTACTGCGTTCCGCTTCATTGACCGCGCTGCCGGCGCGTTTCGCGACGAGTATCCATTATACCAGTTTCAAAATTAACATCTTTCGTAAACGATAGCTTAATTTTTTTGTACTAAGACATATCAAAATAAGAAATAGGTGTATAATAAAACATGTTTAAGTTTGATTTGTCAAAGTTTGCGCACTGATTAAAAACGTTTTCTGTATATGGGGAAATGTCTAAAGGTCGTACAAGTTTACGCCCCGAACTCGTCACACCCCGACGATGATGTGGGTGGTGGTGGATGTATGAGGATATTTCTAGAGCCAAGCATGGCTCTAAAACTTACTTCACCGTTATCATGGCGGACTTCAACGCGAAACTGGGCAAACGAAGCGATGATGAGCTGCGAGTGGGGCGATGTGGAGTTGGACGTCAGAACCACCGGGGTCACCTACTGGCCAGTTTTATGGAGAAGAAAGGCCTCTTTATGATGAACACTTTCTTCAGAAAACGTGAGCACAGAAAGTGGACCTGGCAGAGTCCTGATGCACACTGTGAAATTTTGTTTCAATTGCGGTCACCTATATTTTATCCCTTCATCCTATAGATCCAGCGAAGAACTAAAACTTCTGGGAAGGAACCATAATTTTTTTATGTTTAGTTTTGAAGTTATTTAAAGTTAAGCTGACGTCAGCAAAAAACTGTTTTTATTTGTAATTTTCAAAATAATAATATGATTTACATAAATTGCTTTATTACAATAACAATACAATATCTAAGTCCATACAAAGTTTAGGTATTGCATCTACGATGTACAAAGAGAAATAGTTTTTTATTAAACGTAATAAAATCATGGTTCCTTCCCAGAAGTTTTAGTTCTTTGCTGGTTCTATAGGATGAAGGGATAAAATATAGGTGACCGCAATTGAAGCAAAATTTGACAGTGTGTGATGGTGCAACTAAAATGAGATTGACTTCATTATGTCGACGAAATAACAAATATTAAGTTTGACGCGTTGAAAACCGGTGATCTCCGCATGGTATGAAGCACATTGAACCTAAATACCACGCTGGAAAGATCTTGATGAAGTCTACACTCCGCCCAGCACCAATCCAAGTTCAAAACTCCGAGAGCTTTAAGTTCGAACTTCAGAATTGTTTCGAGTGCCTAGGAGCTATAATCGTTCACGGAGCTCTTGTGGACGATTATAACGATGGGTTCGTGAAAACTGTCCGTATGGTCCGGTCTAAGATCTTCAAGACCCGTCAAATAGAAACAAGAAGCTCTCTGACCCTACTTTACAGCTCATGGAAGAAAGACGCGAGATGATCCTGCAGTCTTTAGACGATGCGTTCAAGTACTGGCAGCTCAATGTAAATTTCGATGTTCAAAAGTATCATTTCTGTGCCTATTTGAAATAAATACTTCGACTTTGAATAGACGGATCTCTTAACTCCTTGAACGCTTTTCAAGGAGTTAAGAGCCGCACTAACACAGACCATTTTAAGGACGCGATAGAGCGGAATAAAGGCTACAAAGTTTTCGCAAGAGATCTATTTGCTAGAGGCTAGAGCCAGCTTGCGAAACTGAAGACCGATGATCATATCCGCCAAACCTTAGCTGTTGAGAGAGATCGAGAAGTTCTATGGACAGTTATACACGACAATAAGCAATACCGTTACGAATCTGGCAAACGACCTAAGAGCTAGATTGACCCGACACTATACCGAAAACACAGTGGACGTCTTTCGGCTGAAATGATGATAATGATGATACCGAAAACATTTCGGACGTCAGCTTGTGCAACATTAGGATGGCTCTTAAGCAGCTTAAAAACAACAAGGCACCGGGTGATGAAGGAATTACATCTCACTTCCATTGATGAAGGGAGTCCAGTCTCCCTTACAAGCAGGATTCCGTAAAGGCTTTAGCACCGTAGACCACATACATACGCTGCAGAATTTTACCGATGAGGATAACCTGCTCAATTCTGAGCTTAGCAGTTTTACATAGTTTAAGATGTACCTATTTATTTCCAGGCGAGGAATTAATCAAACCAACACGCATATACGTGCGCGCTGTCCTCCCGGCCCTGCGCAGTAACCGCGTAAAGGCAGTCGCACACATCACGGGCGGCGGCCTGCTGGAGAACATCCCGCGCGTCATCCCCGACGCCGTGCGCGCCAGGCTCAACGCGCACTGGTGGCATGTGCACCCGGTATGTATACACGAGCCGCGCGTCATCCGCGACATGTGCACCCGGTATATACAGACATCCCGCGCGTCATCTGGGTCTCCGTGCACGCCAGGTCACACGCAGACAGGGCTTTGACCCATCAGTTGCAGTAAAATAGGCTGTTAAACATTAATTATGAAGCCTTACTCTCCGTTTCTGATATCTAAACCAGCGGAGTAATTCCGTAACACACTAACAGTAGCAATGGGTTTCATTTTGACAGTTCAACAACATTCATTCCGTTATTTACGGTGTTTTGCAGATAAAATTTACGAATATATGAAGCAATGGATTAACGATATCCTTCAAATTCATTCAGATTGATTGATAGTGTTTCGCAATTAGGTTGCAAGTCACAAAAACTCTGTCTTTCTGAGTAGCTTCATCATAGGTCACCTTTTGCACAAAATCTTAATAAAATTCTTCAACCCTATAATACTTCATTGACTGATAAATATTTTGTAAACTTACTTCAACCTTATTATCTTTCAATCAGGTGTTCTCGTGGATCGCGGACGCTGGCTCAGTCCAAGACGAGGAGATGTTGCGAACATTCAACTGCGGCATCGGCATGGTGCTGGTCGTGTCGCCTGAAGATCAGGCCGAGGTGAGTTAGAGCTTTACTTTGCGGGTACATTATTGACTGGTAACGTCTGATTGATTTTCTAGATATAGATAGATACTAATACTGTAAACTCTGTTGTAAGATATTCGGGGAGTCAGGTGTTGTAGGCGGGGGTGTCGAAAGGTTACCAACGCACTTACTCGTAACCAGTGAAAAACCACACTGTCAGATTAAACACTTGTATAATCAATAAAATAACACACGATAATTACAGTCAACAAAAATAGAGTCACAATATATAAATCAGCACTTACGAACTAATAGAATATATAGAAACTATCTTAAACTGAAATTATAAACTAACTTAAACTGACTTTTAAATACTATTTAAGCGCCGAGCGACTAATTCTCGAATATATGTGGAGAGCAACTGAATCGTACGGAGAGATTATTGCTACTGAGAGATTTACTTGATGTATTACTGATGTACTACAAAAATCATTTTTTTTTTTTTTTGTGTATTGCATCTCGGAGGTATAACCACTGGGGGTTCCTGCTCCTTAACCGGGCTTTCCTGTGGTGCCGCAAGCTCCTAACGAAGTTTACGCCTCCAGCCAGGGGAGTTTTTACTAAAATCTACTTAAGCTAGACGACTGCTCGCTAAGGGCACCCCAGGTGGGGCTCGAACCTCGGCTTAGGGCAGTGTCGGAGGGAGGGTGGCAAGGGACCGTCGGTGGCTGGATAATATCAGGGTTCTGATTATTAATCGGGGGAGTTTGGATTACAGGCTCAGCTAAACCACATGCTGGCACATCGTTAAGCGTCGTCAAGGGTCGGGGAGGGCAAAAATCAACTTGCTCGGGTTCCCTTTATAGGTTTTACACATGATCACAAGTTGCGGGTGACTCTTGGTCGTATATTTAATGAAACTCACCAGTTACAAACATTCCTACCTGATGAGGGGGTGTTGAAGGGGAACGGGTGTCTGCGGGGTATTGCGCAGTTAGCTCTCCTTAGACGTAGGAGGGGTACGGGAGACGTGGTTCTACGCAGTACGAAAATGGTACATAACACTGTTTACTTTTCGACACAATGGATTTTACTTTAATCGGTACCCCGGTATATACTGTTATATAAAATAGGTAATTGGGGGGTAAATGCTCCAACTAAGCTAATGGCAGTGTTTAAATTACGCTATCTCTTTACAGTTCTGAGATATCGATCATTTTCTTTAGTATATAAAGCTATTTAAGCAATTTATATTAGAATATTCGTCTCCACGGACCAATCGATACATTTCAATGATTTGACGACATATGTAATTCATTTTAAGCTCGAATTATGGTGCTTTCCGTTACATCTGTACTCTTACAGAGAATCTAGTAATAGTCTAAATATGAAAATTAATTGTTATTCAAGCTTTTGAAAATAAGCTGTAGAAATAATATAGGCACACTTGTTCATTTTGTTGTTGTATCTTACTTATTGTATTTCTCTTTAAAAACATAGCTCGAGCTTTAGTACTCGTATCTCGACGTCTAATGCACGACTGAGCTCGCAGGACTGGCACGACAACCAAGATGGCGTTTTCCCGCCGTTGTACTTTCATTCCAAGCAATGCGCCGTGATTGGTTAGTCGTGCCATCCACAGACTACATAGAGATACTAGAATACTACGTGCCATATACGAACTCAGTCAGTACTTCAAAAGTCAAAACAATACTTTTAATATTAAAATCAGATTTAATTTAACATAGCTTATTGAATAAAATGCGATATCATTTATTATTGATATAAATACGTTTTTTTTTGTTGAGAAATCTTTTCAAACTTAATTTAGAATTCTAGTATCACGTAGTTAATTTTAGTGCACTCCTTTAAATCGTTTTTCTACACTGCGACTTATCTGTCTAACGATACGAAGAATGATGCTCATCTACCTCTCCTTTTTTGCTTAACTTTCTGCTGGTTTGAAGCTCTCAACAAGCAGAGGTTTTTTTTTTCATTTTTTTTTAAAATAATGTTTAAATAATAATTAAATAATTTAATTTGAATAAATAATTGTCACCTAGATAGGACCACTAACTCTAAACTGATTCCCGGTTTTGGGAGCAGTCGACTGATGTGATCTTGATGTGCTGGTGACTGTACTAATCGCAACATTAAATATACAGAATAAATCAGTCAGGAACGCATTCTCTCATCGGCCAGAGATTAAAAGAACAAATTGTAAAGTCAAAGCATTTATTTCAAATAGGCACATAAATGGAACGTTTTTTTAAATTCAATTTGCCCCTTCCAAAAGGTAGTTTCGTATAGAGGAGAATGGGCAAGAAACTCTATCTTTACTCTTTTAAACTGTTTTACAATATTTTGTATACATCAATTATATCATTATATGTGAAGACGATGTACCTAGAATAAAAATGACTAAACCACAATAGGTAAATACAATTAAAAATGAAGCAATGACGGATTAATTATGTGTTAGATACACGGTGCTCACATATTTACAAACATTGTTAAAGTAGATGATTTTACTAAAATTTTAAATAATAAGTCTATGTGCGAGTTAAAGTTATCACAGACTGTAAAATGAATGTCATAAAAATAATACATTATACAATTAATTTAGCAACCTGTTTGATTTTGCCTAGACTCTAAATTGTCCTATGGAGCAGGACCAGCATGTTCCAAGCATTCTTATCTGGGATATAATCCTCTAATTTGTAATAAGCTTGCATTTTTGTTCCGCAGGTAATGAACACAACCCGCGCGTTCGGCGCGATGGTGATCGGGAGCATACAGAAGCGGCCGACGGGCGGCGCGCGCGTGCTCGTCGACAACTTCCCGTCGGCCATGGACTTCACTAGGAGAATGCCCATGCTACCTAGTAAGAAGGTAAAATTTTATTAAATATATACTCTGTAATGTAAAAATAACAGCTTTTTACTATATGCTTATGAAAGTATATACGGTACTTATAACATACTGTTTGTTCCGGCTAATCTGTTATGGCTGGACCGATTTTGACGGGACTTTCACTGGCAGATAGCTGATTTTATAGGAGTTACTTAGGCTTTTATTTTAGAAAAAGCCACGCGAGCGTTGCTGCAGGCAGCAGCTAGTAAACAGTATGAGTCCCAAAATTGGCTGAAGACATTGCGTCTGTCGCAATTTTTTGATGTCAAAATGAAATCAGAGCTGCAGCCATGTTATATCGTTTCATCTAGTAGCCCAACTTCTGTAAAGTTAAAGTCAAATCATTTATTTGAAATAGGTAGGCACATAAAAGGCACTTTTGAATGTCGAAATTCGAAGTTTTATATCAGTTCAGCGTGTACGTTACCCCAGCAGGAAAGTGTCTCCTAGAGTGATATGAGTGGAACGTATAATTAGTGCGTAATCTGCTGTAAATGTGCGCCAAATAAAAAGTTTGTGCGTTTTGTTGTTTTGGAATAAAACGGAAAAAACGATTCCTGCTGGAGTAACGTTTTTCCAGCAGGAAAATTCTAAACGAAAGGTCGGTCGGTAGAGCTCATTGTTAAGTATGAAATCGTCGCATTTTACTAGTCATTTGAATTTGGTGGGATAACCAGCCGTTGTGTACATGTTTTGTTTTTTGTTTATATCTACTTAATGCAAACATTTCCAAGCTGAATATTTTCACTATATATTTTTGACTAAACCCTAATTCTTAGTTTAGACCCACACATATTGAGTTGAACCGGTTTCTTGTATTTTGCCGTCAAAGTTATGACACCGTCGTTTTGACTTTTAGCAATATTATTCAATAACGCATGCATTTACCTTCTTGAAACTTTTTATGGTTATTAAAAGCACCAAGAAGTACCGAATACAGTTTTCAGCGAGCTTATACGTTTTCTCATTTAGGCGCTACGATATTTTTTTGGGTTTTCAAAAAAGCGCGATTACTTTAAAATTATAAATATTTTCTTAAATCTAATTCTGTCACAAATACGCACAAACAAAGAGATACTCGTATATGTTTATTCTACAGGCGCACATATAATGGTTTTAGAGATACACGATTCTGCAAAACGTTACTCCAGCAAAAAATGCAATATCTCGAAAACCTGAAGACGCACAAATTATATTTTCGGCGCACATTTTTGCACAAATATAAGCTTTCTGCCCATGCAAAATATTTCTCTCTCCGACCTTTCGTTTAGAATTTTCCTGCTGGAAAAACGTTACTCCAGCAGGAATCGTTTTTTCGGTTTTATTCCAAAACGACAAAACGCACAAACTTTTTATTTGGCGCAAATTTACAGCAGATTACGCACTAATTATACGTTCCACTCATATCACTCTATGAGACACTTTCCTGTTGGGGTAACGTACATCAGTTCAGCTGGCCGTGGCACACGTTACTTAGGTGTTTGCCACTCTTAAACGCAGAGTTTGCGCAGTTGATAGTGCTGGATGCGCTACTGCGCGTACTAGGTGTCTATTATGCTTAGAGATCATTAGGCTTTGTTCCGTCTTCCAGGTGGCGGTACTCGTGTCCGGCAACGGCAGCAACCTGCAGGCTCTCATGGACACGACGCGCGAGGCGGCGCAGTGCATGTGCGCGGACATCTGCCTCGTCGTCAGCAACAAGAAGGACGCGTACGCGCTGCAGCGAGCTGAGAAGGCAGGAGTGCCTTCACTGGTGAGTTAACATTGTGAAAATCTTACACTTTTTTCGCAGTCAGCTAAAAAAAACAAAAAAGTTTGTCCAACACTAGATTTTTCTTGTATCGAGAGTGTGTTTGCATACAGAAGCCTTCCAATAAAAATGCTTGAAATAACTATCTACAAATTGAACTTCTAAATCAGAGTATTTTGATCGGAAGGGTTCAATTTAGTATCAAATTGACACTGCTTTTCGCATCAGTGCAAAACTCGGTTCAGAACTCGCAGAAGTCTGGAATCAGCCTGATGTAGACCAAATAAATAATGGTTACCCTCACTAAAACGCTTTTCTTCTTTCTTTATCGTTGAAGTTTTTTTCTTTAACGATAAAGCATAATCTGTGATATATAAACTCCAAGCATAATGACTAATTTTAATTAGTCGATAACTCGGTCGATATACAGCATGCGGGGACTCCCCGCAGGCGGAGTAATGACCAATGAAAGTCATAAGTCGATAACGCGGTCGGTACACCGTTTGCGGGGAATCCCCGTACCGGGCGTAGCGACCAATGAAATTCATCGATCGGTAAAAAGCGTGCGGAGACTCACACCCAATGAAAATGAGCCTTCAAAGCAACTGTCAAACGTGCGGTGCAGGTTCTCCTTATACCGCAATCGATCCCTATCGACTAATGAAAACGATTCCCCGAATACGGGACCATATATAGCATGCTTTACAAACATCTCCAGCACCCCACATGCGGGCCCTGTCGACTAATGAAAACGGTTCCCTGTATATACGCCTTATAGCACGCGCTACAGAAATCTTCCGCACCCCGCATACGAGCCTTATCGACCAATGAAAATGAGCCTTTACAATCATCGTCTTATTTCCAGGTGTTCAACCACAAAGACTACGCATCGCGGGAAGAGTTTGACCGCGCGGTATCAGAGGCTTTAGAAGCGCACAAGATCGACATCGTGTGTCTAGCCGGCTACATGAGGATCCTGTCCGCTGAGTTTGTTAAAAAGTATGTTAACTTTATTTGCTACTTTCTCAATATTTTTTTTTTTTTACCAATTCTGTGCTTTTTTTATTTCGTACCTACGCATTCGTTTATTTTAATTGCATTGACATTTGATTCTATTCAGATCCACTCTGTTACAGTATTGTGAAATTTTATATTACGTAATAGGTTTTGTCTGAATTAAAAGTGTTTTAATTTTTTTAAAGCAAATTGTTACAAGGATTGAAAGGATTCCTTGAATTCATGTTAATAAAAAATACTTAACTATAGAACCAACACAGGAATTGCAAAAAAACTTTTAGGTAAAACCGATTCATAATCATCTGCCTAGCATTTTTCCCAATTATGTTGCCGGCTTCCAGTCTAACCGAATGCAACTGAATACCAGTATTTTACATGGAGCGACTGCCTATCTGACCTCCACAACCCATTTACTGGGTAACACGATACCCCTTGGTAAGACTGGTTCTCAGACTCGGACTTCTGACGACCCGTAACAACTGTCAAAGATCTACAAATGACAGCCGGCACCAACGGCTTACCGTGCTTACCGAAGCACGGAGGGGTCTCGGTATGTAAAGATGGTCACCCATCCACAGACAAACCGCGGCAAGCGTAGCTTAACCTGATCGATCGACCCGTGTGGCTGTTATTACTTAGCCACAAGCCCCTTGGTGAAACCAATTATGATATCGGTATAACGAAATCGTTTTACTCATTCAGTTTAGGGCTTTCAGTCTCGCTGCATTTCTGAGACCCGGGAAAAAAATTAAGACTCGATGCGGTCTCGAAATTCCCGGGAAAAACGAGACTTTCGAGACTATTTAAAAATAGGTTTGATACTTATAGGCTAGGCTTTTAGGCAGATAAAACAAGATATTTCAATCAAATACTTTATTAAACAATAATAAATAAATTGAGCTTGTTACTGTATGTAACAAGCTCAATTTATAAAACCAAAAATTATTTATGAGAGTTTTTTCATTTTTATAGTAGGCACGTAAGAAACAAAGGGAGTTTAATGTAGTTTTAGACAGAGAGGACTCGAATTTATTGCAAAAGTAACCCGCGTTAGAAAAAGCTCTCTCTGCTTCTACGCTAATGGGGGATAGATGTTAAGGGGGAAGGGTCAGGGTAGCCCCCCGAAATTCACATTTTACGGTTTTTGCAATTTGCAGGTCAGTATCAGGTTTAAGTTTTTATGATTATAATTCTATAAATAAATATTAAATACGGCCGCGAATCATATTTAGATCAACATACAACCTGACCTGCAAATTGCAAAAAAACGTAAGTAAATTTTAATTTCGCGGGCATCGTCGAGACTCAAAATTTTCGGGACCGAGATTCCCGGGATGAAAGACCTAGTTCAGTTTCATTGGTGAAATTCGCCCTTAATAACGTAAGGTTTGCTAAGCTAATGTATTCTTCTGTTATAGATGGCACGGTCGGTTACTGAACATCCACCCATCGTTACTGCCGCGTCACCCCGGCCTCAACGCGCAGAAACAGTGCCTCGATGCCGGCGACCGGGAAAGTGGCTGCACAGTGCATTTCGTTGATGTAAGTATTGAAAACCTACACATATAAATTGAAACCCTTTCCCCATGGAGATAGGCAGAAACTATAGAACGACACCTGCTACGCTCCTTAGCATAGCAGGTGGCGTTCTATACCCTATGAAAAAGGAAAAGGGTTCAAAAGGAGTACCTTTTGCTTCGTTTACATTCATACAGCTGGGTACACACGCACACCGGGTGCGAGTGCTACGCACCTAACCTTTCTGAAGAACATCACCAATTAGGTCACTATTTATGTCCTCCTAGGGTGTCCTCTCCCGGCGTTTCCACTCACATCTGTCTTGTAAATACCTTTTGTAAGTCGCCTTTTATTCATCCTCTCAACATGACCAAACCATCTAAGCATACTCTTTTCAATTTTTTTTTTTTTAATACCTGATTGCCCCTTGATATCACTATATCTTGAGACTATAAATATATAAATTCTCATTATATCTTCCTTCTCCAGGAGGGCATGGACACCGGCCCAATTATAATCCAGGAACGTGTCCCAGTCCATCAGAAGGACACTCTACAAACCCTCACAGACCGCATCCACGAAGCGGAACACCGCGCGTACCCGCGAGCTCTGCGTCTTGTGGCCACTGGTAGGGTAAGACTCAACCATCAGGGTACCCTCATGTGGTACTCTTAGGGGTGTATGGAATATGTGACGTGTGATGCAGTGAGGAGAAAATGCAGAGAAATGCAAACCTGAATAGACGATCCTAGTTAATTTACATTTCACCACGCTACAAGGTTCTATTCGCGCGTTGCCAAAATCAGAATAAATGCCGCCATCTTGTATTTTTAATATATTTCACAAAGCAATTGCACAAAGGTTTGCTGACAGCGCCCCCTTGACAACGTCATTCGTGCGCCAAAAGATCCTAGTAACAGTTTACACAACTATCAACTTAGCATTACGTAGTCAAAGTTGATTTTTGATTGCTCGTTAGAGATCCTAAATAAATGGTTGCAGTGGAATTTGAACTTTGTGAGCTATTGAATAAGATTGATAATTTGTAAATGGGGAAGGCAACTGTCAAAATGGCGCTGTCGTCGCTAGTTCCCAAAACCAGCTAATAATACAAGGTGTGAGTGGTTTTATTATATCTTTGCGAAATTGACGCGTTGTTGGGGTCCTAAATACTCCGAAATTGGAATTAGAATACTTGTAGATTAAAAAAAAAAAAGCCTAGTTTGAGCTTATGTTGGAAACGTTTTGAAGAAAGTGATTATGAGGAAATATTTAATTAAGGTTTTAAATTCTGACAATTCCATGTCAAATACTTGATTTAAAATATTGAAATCACCGAAAGTAACGAAATAAAACCAAACTCATGAAAGAACACGAAATGAAATGAATGAATGAACGAAATGTCAAATTTCGTTTAGGTCGTAGGGTAACCTAGCTATGATCACGCCATCTACAATTAGTTTTACCCGACTTTCCCCATTGAAATTGTTAATATTGTTGAATTTGAAAAAATCTAAAAACTTCATAAAAATCCTACAATGTGCGAATTTCTTCTTACTGCATCATACAGAAAGGGTAAGATGTAAGTCATATCTTAGTCAAAACAGTCACATTATTGTACCATTTGTATTTAATTAAATACATATCGTATTTTTTATTTCTTTATGTAATGTCTTCCAGCTCAATATTGAACAATATGCATTCATGTTCGATTACGTACTAAGATTGCTTCCATCTTCCCTTAAACGAAATGGAATATGATTAGCGTAAGATCCTTAGGTATCTATTATCAAATAATTCGAATATGTATAGAACTATAGACTTGAACATTTTAATCTCAATATTATGGGACCAAGTGTATGTAAATCTACATATTATACCTACATTCCTATTCTGCAGTAAAATAGTACTTTTTATATTCCTATGAAATGTTAAGAGTGAGTTTAATCATTATGTAAGACTATTTCGTCATGATATTACTTGGCAATAAATAAAACGATGTTGTGAAGAAAATAAATATCTTATAAAGTATATGAAAGTCTCGAATATTAATATGAATTTGTATATAAGATTAACTTTATCACATTATTAGGTAAGTATATTATATATTGTTCTGTTAGTCACAGTTTCGAATGTTGAACAAATTGTTAAAAAGTTTAATTAAAATGATGTTGGCGAATTTTGCCTGATTTTTTTGTTAAAATGTCAATTAGAACACAAAGTAAAGTAAACATTTAGCTCATTTGCGTTCACTGTTTAGCTCATATAAAGAACAGGTTTTATAGCAGACTTACTTATTGATACTAGTTGCTATGTATTGTTATTAGCACTTATTTTTTGTGTAGTCAATACATAGATTCATTGAAATCTTTCTACAGTTAAAATGCATGTTTATGAAATGCCATTTAAAATGTAAGTATGTTAAGTTTTACAGTGTGTTTGAAATAAAACTTTTGTATATATTTCAAGTGTTTTATTATCCAGTTCGGTATTTAAAATATCTACATAATATCACAGATACGCCTCTACAAAAATAAAAGTACAAATATTTACTTATGTTGGTTTTTTGTTTTTGCAATGAAACCTTTATTTAGTTTGCAGCATCTTACGTATTTTTCCAACTTACAATAAAATAAAATGAAAATTCTAAATATATGCGTACTTCGTGGCATGGTAAGATATCGAACATATTGTGTATTGCTTCCGCACGCAGTAGCTTAGCTTCGGCAGCAACAACTCTGGGTAGTGATAATTACATTTTTTTTTTTCAATCAATCGATTGTAATGTCTCTATATATAATGTTCAAATGGGTATTCAATTGACTAAACCATTAACTTGAGTGATTATTTCAAGTATTTTTCTTTTCTTTAAAAGTTATTAAATCACCTAAAGCTTTAAAAAACACCCCAAATAAGTCTACACCATCACTAGTACTAATATATTCAGTTTTTACTACATTAACATTTTCGTCCTTAGCTTTCATAACAGAATGGACGCCATTCTTCAATATATCTTCAGATATTTTATCAAAATCTATGTGAAACTTCTGTTTATTTAACAAGGGAACTATAAGATTATATTTATTAATTTTCATGTTAATTGATGATGCTAATTCTCTATTCATTTGGCATATTCTCTCCCATTTTAAAACTTCTTCCTCGGTCAATGGATAAGGACCAAGTGGCATTCGGTCAGAGCGGATTTCTTCTTTTAAGTTGTCAATCTCTTGATCTATTTCTTTGGCTAATGTTATCCATTCTGGTGTAAAACCATTGTTGATGAGAACCTGGAATAAAAATGTTTATCATGTATGGTCTTAGTAGCAAGCCATGAGGAATTCCATACTTTCAAGTAAGCTATATTGCCGAATGCTTATAATTTTGTATCCTAATTTAGACGATTAAGAATTTCAGGGCAAGATCATGTGCCAAGTGAGTATTTAAACCAGCCTATGCTTACCTCATTCAACTTATGTGTTGTAAAATCTACATAGGGATTACTATTCTGACTCTTCAAAGGCTTTCCTTTGCCGCTCAAATTTTCAAACTCTCCCTTAGACATGGACTCCTGTATTAAATCCTCAACAAGCCTATCAAAACCATACTTTGTTTTAATATCGTGTTTCTTGCCATATCCTTGTCCTTTCTTCATCAGGGTTTTGTCAGAAGCAACAGCTTTTTCAAGGCGGTGTTCCATGACGTTGATTGCGGCTTTCTGGGCCCGAGCCTGGGTGTATTGCTTTTCTCTTTGGAAGATAGTTCCATGACCATAGCCCTCATAGCTTAGGTATTGTCTATGTTGTGGTGCTGTGTGCTGGAATCAATATTATTGAATACATTTAAGGTTTTTTTATTTTATCAGCAAACTATGGATATATAGATAGTACAGTTAGTTGACTTTGTAAGTAAAGTTTTGACTATTTTATTTATATATATAGGCATTTATTTCACAGCAATTTTGTTTCTTAGTGGTGGTAGGTCACGGGAACTATCCCGCATTCCCCTTAAACTTAAGGGGAAGATTTATAAAACTATGGTAAGTCCTGCTGTCTTGTAGGGCCACAAAAGGGATGAATAAAAAGCAATTGCATGCAGCTGAGATCAGAATGCTAAGAGGGATGTGTGGTGATATGCGAATGGATAGAATAAGAAATCACTATCACTACATATTATAAAACAAAGTCCTCCGCCGCGTCTGTCTGTCTGTCTGTTCGCGATAAACTCAAATACTACTGCACCGATTCTCATGCTGTTTTCACCAATGGATAGCTTGGTTCTCTAGGAAGGTTTTAGTATATAATTTGTTATGTTTTTGTATGCATTTTTGTATGAATTAACGATATTTGTTGGAGGTGTCGGAAAAAAATAAGCCGTCTGGGAGCTTTCAACGAAAACGCTGTCTAAACCCTTTGAGATATAACAAAATAATGTATGGTGGAATTGTGTATCATAAAAAGGTCTTCAAAAAAGTCCGCGATGGCATATGTCTATCTCTTAAGGATAACATACTATATCCATTTTATTGACTTTTTGTAGGTATTTGTTTGCCGAATTTTACTCTTGGAAATACGATTACGATAACAATACGCTATAATATCAGTAGCTATTAGCCAAATTATGTTCGTAGATAAATAAGCTAGCTACTTATGTGTATTTCAAAGAGTATACAAGAAAATTTATCATAAAAACATTACTAAACACGGCGGCCTTATGATCAAAATTTGTGCATTCCATAACTTTCGTTACTTTTTCACTGACATATTTATCACTTTTCGATAAACTAGCACTCAATACGAAATCTACACTTATTTCTCAGTAATTCTGTCTAAGATTCTTCTAAGATTAAACCGTTTTCTCATTGAATCCATTACTTTACGCACGTATAACCTTGATGAATGTTTACATTAAGCATCGCGTCACACCGCCACACGACCACAGAGTATAGACGTATTTTGTTTTCTTTTTTCGTTCGTTTAGTGGTGTTCCCGCTAAAATGTCAACCGGTCAATTATTAGTCGATTAATCGAATTCTACATCCAGATCGTGTTGCAAGTACAAAATAAATGTCTAATATTTCGTCCAATTGCGAACGTGACCCTGAGAAAAGTTAGTACTTACGTGAATTATTCTAAAATTATTATTTGTGTCGCAATTTTATTTTGTGTTGTATTTGGTTCAATTGATTGCTTTAAGAATTTGAGTGAAATTTCGTATTTTGTGTTTGTTATCTTTAGGTAAAGACTCATTCACGTTCAGAACATAAGTACTTTTACTATATTAAATCATTTGTTTCGGTTTCTATTCACATAGTGTTCATGAAGAAACCATAAAACCATAGTTATTATTGTGAAATGTTAAAAGTTTGATGTCAAGCTCGATAGATGGCGTTGACGTCGAAATAGATCTCGCTATGGTTTCGTTACCGCGATTTGGTTGGGGTCTCGCAATTTTAATTAAATATACCAGCTTAGATCAGTACACAATTGTGGTTTTATTAATATTAAGTTAGAATTTTGAGATATAGCCTGGGATATGGAGAGGGTAGTACATAGGGTACTTTTTTATGCGATAACCACATCCACGCGGGCGAAGCCGCGGGCAAAAGCTAGTGAATATATAAGAGGAAGTCTGAAAGTGACCAGTAACTGAATGTATATGTCATGGTATTGGCATGTGATGCAAAGGAAAGAGGGAAATGTCAGGAAAGTTTTGAGTATGAATGTGGATGGCTATATGAGTAAAGACCAAAGAAATGATGGATGGACTTTGTGAAACATGATATGGATAGAAAGGGAGTGACTACCGAGGTGACAAATAATAGAGAAGTATGGAAGAAAACGACATGTTGCATCGATCACAAATAAATTGGAATAAGGGCAGGAGAATGATGATGAAATAGGCATTTATTTACACATAAAACAAGAATAGAGAACAGCAGAGTGAGTATAGGGGTACCAGTTATTTCGACAAAATCTACTAATAGAGAACAATAATGTACAGGTTTGCCACTTAATTTTACATAAATTTCTAACAGCAGACCTGCAACAGGAAATTAGGAATAAAAGAGAAAAGTAGGTTATTATCAACATAGCATACATGCACAAACATGATAATAGGTAGAATCTTGGTGTTCCATGTGGAAGAGGACACAACTCTAATCCATAAAGAAGCGAACATTTCAATACTCTATACAGGAAATACTCACCCTAATATCATACACAATCTTCTCCACCTCCTCCTTATTGCTAACTCCAGTATTATGTTTAGTGAGGGTCCTGAAGGCAGTATCTACAGCCACAAACTTGTCCATATCAGCTTCTGGTGACCCTGAGTCTGGGTGGTACTTCTTGGCAAGATTCAGGAAGGCTTCGCGGACTGCATCTTGCTTGGAGTTTGGAGGTATGTTCAGAACATAGTAACATTCCTGGAATAAAGTTTTGGAGTGTTTGAAAGGTTAGTTTAATAATAATAATTTATTTAATCACACTACACGACACAAACATCTGTGTAGCCCTGACTCTTGTTCTAGGAGTTCCTGTATCACAAGAGCCAAAAGTTTACAAACGTAAAACGAATACAAAGTTTATTTTATTCAGTCTAGCTTCTATTCCTTTCCAAACTATCTATTTCTAGTCTAAGCTAGTTCTATCCATTTGCAAGTATTGTAAACATTAACTTACGGCGATCTTTTTCTCTTCTGCTTTTGAGCTTATTGTTTTAGCGGCTATAAAAGTAGGACAAAAATAAGGAGCGGCTTGGTCCAGGTATCTTAAACTGATAGTTAATAATGCCTTGCTCATTTTATTTTGTATTTGTTACGTAAATAAACCGTGTTTTTGTTGCAAAATTCATCATCTGTCAAAATGACAAATTTCAATTTGTCATGTTAATTTTCCCGTCATTTTTCTTAAGGTTTATGTTTACGAAGACAGTATCGTATGCGGAAGTTAAAAGTTTTTGAAGTTTATTTTGCTGGTTTAAAATATAAATAATCCATAATTATGTTTGATTTTTTTGTTCAATGGACTCACATTTGATATATTTACTTATAATTTTGGTCAGAATGAAAGCCATCTTTGCAAAACTGATTCCAACTCGATTCAAAAGTTCGGTTCAAATTAGTAATTTTATGGTACTGCTATACAAAGTATCTCAAAAACATTATTGTATTACGTGATGAGTATGTATTTACTAGATTGGAAACATAGATGGATGGATGGATGTCTTTAGTAACTATAATTTCACATAGGCAGCGGTTTAATAATGTATATCCTTTTTTTCAATCGAATAGAAAGGAAGTAGGTATTTAGCGAACATCGATAAAAAGAATCATCGATGTTCCTCGACGAGCTTATCGCCAACCTGGGCATGGGCAACACTAATTCGTTGACATTTTCGGTGGAAAGCGTAAATTGGTGTACTTTTATGTTTTAATTGCAATTAATTAACGCGCTCAGTGTGACTACGCGTAATTAGGTAGTGATATGTGTAAAGAGTAGACTGTGTGCTATTTATTTGTGTAAGATAATTATATGTGCTGAAATATGGCATTTACTGCGGACGATGTCGCGAGACGCTATCCAATTCACTGGTTAGTGTGGAACAATCAGTTTGAGGAGCTAAAGGCCCAGTTGGACGCAAATAAGGTATGCTGCGACTGTTTATTACTCGTTTAAAATGATAACTTTCATATAAATCGGCGTCATTTGAGGTTATACCCGGGACTCACGGGCTCCGGCTATTGAACTTCAGTAGGTGTTCCGCGAACGTAGGTGTTAACAATCATTTATAACGAGCGCTTTTTATTTAGAATAGGTAATAATCAAACGGCTGGCTGCTGTGTTGGAGTAGGTTTGCTGCCCATGGCCTTCTTGTTTTCATTCTAAGCAGTTAAGGATTTAATTGTACCTAAACTTTTGAAATGATATCTGAAAACCTTTCTAAAACAATGTTTATATTATGCTTTTGTTACATAGAACAATTAACATATGTATAGTATTTATTACATGAGGAAAACCTCATTTGTCTAACTAAGTTCCAAGTTCACACATTCATAGCTGATATGAATATGCACATACTAAAAAGTGACTCATTAACTTTGAAAATCTGAAACAAACCTCTTTTGTACCAACTTCTCATCTCATATCTACATCATCACCAAAAATTCATGTTTCCTAATGAATAATTAACTCCAAGACACGTAAATTACCTAAACTGCTTCTCAAGGTGATATGAAGCCAAACAGGACAAAAACAATCTAATTATGTGGAAGCCCTATGACTTATATTGAAGGTTGAAAACTGATAATGATTGAGTTTATACATAATATCAATATCAACTTCATTACCAATAGCTTCCTTTAAAAAATACACATGCTTACTCAAAATTGGATTATGAAAGCTAATTACCATATTTTGAACTTTATGTTCTTGTTCATAAGATTGAAAATAGATTGGCAGTTTGAGTTGCCTTGTTTACACAGTCATAAATACTTTTAGGTTCTTTTAAAGAGTTAGCAGGTGTAGTAAATGTTGTTTACATAAAACATGTTTAAAAAGAGTTGTTTTTACAACTGTTTTTGCTCTCCATTGGCAAATGAATCTTTAATTAATTCTAAATAAATCTGTATATATAATGCTAAAATGTCTGCATAGAAGTAGGACTGCACTTATGCGCAAATGTTTTTTGCATGGCTCCCACTATTTATAATAAGTTACCTAAAAGTTGGAGGCAACTTAATAATGTCAATCAATCTGATTGATTGACATTATTAAGTTGCAACTTAATAATGTATAGTTGAAAAAACAACTAGTCATTTCTAACTAACAAAACATATTACACATAGTAATAATATTAATTTCTGGTTTTCCAGTCCATATATTTTAGGGCTAAATTTTAAAGTCAAAGAAAGTAAGGCATAATCTGAAAGGATAATGGTTTTTTCTTAATTTTTTGCTATGACACCAAACCTGTAGGGTCATTCCATTTTTATGATTCAAGCCAAAATGAATGAAAAATAATGAATGATGATGAACTTTTAACAAGAAAATGCTATTATAGTATAAAGGAATATTATATAAACTGTACTATAGAGCTACCATTGACCGGGTAATATGTCTTTCATTGACTTGAATGTGCCCTGGCAGCTGAGAGTATGTCATGCTCACTTATATGTCTGGCTGATGGTGGCGTGTGTGTTGGATCATTTAGCTCCCTTCAAAATGGTTGAGCTGAATGGTGCTAATCCATGTGTCATGTTCGTGAATGGGCGCCGTCAGTTGGGACTGGTCAGCTCTTAGCTGCCACAGGTTATTTTATTTTATTTTGTTTTTATTTGTTGTACCTACTCTGAACGCTTTTAACGTGTAAGTTTTTATTATTTTTATTTTTACATTGTTCTTACATTTAGTTATAAATTCAATATTATAGATGTAACAAATACTTTTGTGACAATTTAATTTAAAAGAGTGTCCATGGAGTTTCTTGCCCATTCTTCTCCATAGGTACCTACACTTTGGAATGGGAATGTAGCTTCATTTTTCTTCCTGACCGACTCCTTGACAATTCAAAAGTACCTGTAAATGGTTTAATTGAAATAAATGGTTTGAGTTTGAGTTTGAAACTACAAAATATAAGTACTAACATATCTAATAAGTATTAAGTACTACAGTAAACTATGTATGTATAAAAAAACCTAATATATAATATAATATTAGATTTAGTTCAGAAGACTGATAAGGTAAGTTTTTCAAAGCGGACCCTGCTGGACACAGCAAAATAGTAGGAGAGACCTACTATTTTGCTGTGCCCAACAGGGTCCATAATGATAACATATTATTTTAAGTTACCACCTAAGTACACATTGTGGAATGCAAATAAAGTATTGAGTATTTGATCTCCTTTGTAATCATATGGCCTTTTATTTATATTGTAAAGTTGATAATCAGAGGTGTTTTTATGAATGCAGCAGTGATTTGTTATCATGAGACACATGTAGGAATAACAGTACTAATCTAATCTGACAGCTTATCATTAGTATTATCACCTCCACCTTGACATTTGAATAAGTACACTCATTCAGACCTTGCTGTGGTTATGTTATGTGTAAACAAAAGTAAAGGGGAAAAGTTTATGAAAACATATTTTATTTTTGATTTGACATTTCCTGTTATATGGCTATTTCTATATAATCACTACACATTCACATTCAATATTTACATTTTTGTTATACATTTTACATATTATTTCTGGCTCTGCCAAACTACAATTTTTATTCCTCAGATTATCTGAAGATTGAAAAATGGGCCCTTTGTTTTCATAATATACACTCAGACTGACAACTTTTTAAATGTTTATAGACCAATCAGTTTGCTCCCAATAACATTAAGTAATGGAGATTGTAATTCTAAACATATTAATGCCAATCATTAAGGTAAGAAACTTAATCCCTGATCACCAGTTTGGTTTCAGGCAAAAGCATGATACTATTGAACAAGTACTGTTACAAGGAGTTGTATTGATGATTTTTATGATTATAATTCTATAAATAAATATTTGATACATTCGCGAATCATATAAGTCAACATACAAGCTGACAACGACCACCTCACAAACCTGTGATAAGGCCATGGTGTGGTTTAAAAGAAGTAGTGACATAAATTGAAAAGCGTATGCGTAGATCGTCTTTTCAACGGTTTGATCATGTTGAGATGATGCATGAAAGGCGACTAACAAAAGGTATTTACAAGGCTAATGTGAGTGAAAACGCCGGGACCCCGGACGACCTAGGGAGAACATATAAATTGGTGATGTTCTTCAAACGGTCCGGTGCGTAGCACTCGCAACCGGCGTGCGTGTGTAACCAGCTGTAAGAATGTAAACAGAGCAAAAGGAACTCCTTTAGAACCCTTTTCCTTTTTCCTATGGTATAGAACGCCACCTGCTACGCTAAGGAGCGTAGCAGGTGTCGTTTTATAGTTTCTGTCTATCCCCATGGGAAGAAGGCGTGAGTTTATGTAAGTGTATGTGTACAACCTGACATGTTAGAAAATTTGAATTTCGTGGGCTACCTTAGCGCATCCCCTTAACCAGAATGTTCAAGATGCTTCAGTCTACAGAGCACTCTACCAGTCTTTGTGTAACTCACTGCACATACACAAAGTACTTTTCATAACAATTATATTTAATTTCAGGTGACACAGGAAGAGCTAGAATCCAAAGACTGCAGAGGACGTACCCCTTTGCTACTAGCGGTGACACTTGGTCACTTAGAGACAACGCGAGTCCTTATAGAAGCTGGTGCTGATGTCAACTGTGAGAAGGATGGCTGGACAGGTAAATGAATCTCCTCAAATGCGCGATATTTAAGGCGCTTCCCTGAGCAAGTAACCTTGAGCATTCGTTCCCTCTTTGCCGCATCACACCACGCGCATGAGTTACGGTAGTGAATACGCACAGATTTTAGAATAATTCCTTTATAAAATCAAATTTTGGTCTTTTGAAAAAAATCAATCGTGCAAAACGTTCATTATTAAATTGTCTTTCCATTAGTGTCAGTCGTAAAATTAGTAGGTGCTTACTTCATGAGGAGATGCATGTTATCAATCATTATTTCTCATTTCTGTGGTTTTGTTATAAGGAGATTAATTAAACATTTAGTCCTTAAAAAAAAATTGGAATCGTCCATTATGGAATTAAAATTAGGTAGACATTTTATGTATTTGTTATTAGTTGATATTTCTTTAAAATAACAAGTAGATAGCTCGAAAAAACTGCACCGAAAATGGGCTAGCGCGTCGTTTTGCTCGCGGACGCGCCTTAACGCATCTTAACAATTAGGGCCTATGCACACGATGTTTTGACACGTTGACGGCTCGTTATCTGCCTTGCTAAATTTGAAAAAACAGTAGCTGCATTTGCAGCGAGTTTTAATGAGTAACACGCCCGTCGACGACACGGCACTGCAGAAAAAAAAGCAGCGTGTGTATTGGCCTTACAAATGTATGAACCTATGACCCACGCCTTTTGTAGATGCTGCAAAAAATGATTCTAAGATAATGAGAAACATTTCTGTTTGCTGAAGACATGCTATGACAACCCTGAATGTCAAATGTGGTGTGCCTATGTTAAATTTAATATATTATCAGTCATTGAGAAGCCCATGTTAAGTCTAAGTGTAAGGCTTCTATAACAAACAGTTACAAAATGCTCATAAGGCGGTACATCCAAGCTGATTGTGATCACGAATAAATACAATGCCCACTATAAGATTTCACTTTCTGATAGTTGAGTGATCAAAATCGGTGCTTTTGTACTATGGTAGCATACTAATTACATACGACACGTTATGTGAGCCTAGTTTATGTATTTAAAAAGTTTCCATGGAAAACCAATTTTATAGAACAAAATCACCTTCACACATTCAATCTTCTTTTAGCGGTCCAAGAAGCCACTGCGACAGGTAACCCAGAGCTCCTATCCCTGGTCCTATCACGGAGAGACTACCAGCGTCATGTACTCCGATCTGGCGGTATACCTGACCTGCTGCGACGGTTGAGTCTAGCACCAGACTTCTATGTGGAAATGAAGTGGGAGTTCACTAGTTGGGGTAAGTTTATTACCAAAAAGTTACACAGATGGAGCACACTCACAAAGGCCCAGACCTATCGATTTGTGGGGGTAATGTTTTGCCTTCATGTTTGGTGAATTCCATAGTCGTCCATTTACCTTCGTAATACATTTACCTTTATAAACATTCATCAAATAGACATTGTTACTCGTATTCAATATATATTATTAATAGCAGTAATCTAAAAATCTCGAAATATATAAAACAGTCTCAAGAACGGCTGGACCGATTATTATGATCTTTGATTTTTTGAATATGTCTCCACCACGAATAGCAAAATAATGAGTTAAAATATGCACAAAATTAACGAACTAAAAAAAAAAAAAAAAACATTTTGTAGTATAAAGTCAGAAAGAACGCCAAGCGAAAACGAAGTGATAGCGCGGGTGGGCGATGGGATGCGACGCGGTGGGTCAGGGGCCGTAATTTCATGCGGACGAAGTCCCGGGCAGAAGCTAGATTCCAATAAACTGAATTCTCACTTTATCCACAGTGCCCCTAGTATCCCGGATGTGTCCGTTCGACACGTACAAGGTGTACAAGCGCGGCGGCAACGTGCGCGTGGACACGACGCTCGTCGGCTTCGACAACAACCGCTGGCAGAGAGGAGATAGGACCTATATATTTAGAGGACAGGGTGAGTAAAAAAAAAAAACTTGGAAATATGGATATAGGTAGGTTTCTTCTCAAGGAACCTGTCCTGCATATTTGAGTTAAAGTTAATTGTTGGTTCTTATAAACCAACATGCAATGAGCTACCATATGATCTGTCTAAGATTATGTCTGGACTTTAAAAGAGACTGTGACCTCTGAGTTTGTTTCGGCATAGACATAATTCTTTTTGCAGGCCGCACAGCAAGTTTAATGGAGTTAGACCACGAGTTAGGCACCTCGTGGTGCGAGTACCTAGAGCCTATGTCCGGAGATAGGGAGTGGCCCGCGCCGCCCCCTCACGTCATAGAACAACGATTAGCATCACCGTTGGCCATCAACTATTTGGACACAGACAAGATTAGTTTTGAGAGGTGAGGATTATTATTTATTACTAGCTTTTGCCTGCGGCTCCGCCCGCGTGGATGTCGGTTATCGCGTAAAAAAGTAGCCTATTTCCTCCATATCCCAGGCTGTATTCTCTGCCAAATTTCAAGACGATCGGTTCAGCGGTTTAGACGTGAAAACGTAACAGACAGACAGAGTTACTTTCACATTTATAATTTTATTGTATGGATAACTTGTACTGTCCAACTGCTGGGCAAAAACAATAATGCAGGGAGAGGGTTCCCCGATTTTTTTTTTCATCAGTCTTGGTTCTGCACTACCTGTACCAATTCCCAAAAACGTATTATTTATAGCACAGTGAACAGCTTTAAACTGGACTTATCACTGTCAGGATTTGGGAAGGGGATATAATTAGCGACGGTAAGTCGTAGTGGAGCAAAATGAAAATTGAGTGGACTGTATAACATGTATAATGGATAAAAGAAATGGAATTACTACGGTGTCTGTCGGAGGAGCGGTCTCAACACAATTTGGAATTACTTAAGTATGCTGACTTTTCTGATTGTACAATAAAAAATCAGTCATAACTTTAGAATAGTGGTTAAAATCAGCATGTATGATATTCAAAATAGTATTTATACCATTCGCCCTCTAAAAAACTTATTTTATTCACTGAAAACAGTGAATAAAAAGCACTTTTAATCACTATTTTGGTGTTTGAATTTAGAACACACCAATATATTCGACCTCCGTCTCAATGCTACTTGTAATACAACCTCCTTGCGAAAAAATACTCGATACAAACTCCTTGTGCAAAGAATACTCGACATACAAACTCATGCAAAAATTGTCGACATTTTGGACAAGGAGTTTAGCATTAGAATAAAAAACATTATTAAATTGGCGCTATTTTGAACACTGTAAGATATATATATATATAGTTAGGTGTTACTTAATAATAAATCGATTGAAAATGCATTCAGATGATGAAGAAGATGTGTTAACATTTGAGTTTATGAAAGAGAGGGCGGCTGTTATATTTTCCTAATTACTCTTAATTTTAGTAATTGTTCCAATTTTAATGTGCATTTTAATTTATTTAAAATCTTCTTTTTTTCTTCACTAAATGTCTATTTTCGCTTAAATCTTTCTTTTTCTCGTAGTCATGGTATAAAGTATAGTATGCAACTCTTGAATAAAACGGATTTATATCGAGGGCCATGAATCACTCGCGTCGCTAAGGATTCTAACACTTGAATCACTCGCTGCGCTCGTGATTCAATCATCATGAATCACTCCCTACGATCGTGATTCGTTCGAATCCTTCACTTGCTCGCGATTCATCTGTGGCCCTCGCTTTAAATCCGTTCTTTACGAGTATTCACTAATTGCATAATATACTTTTAGAATTTGTAAGAAATCGGTGCACTATGTTGTGTGTGACTGTGATATGATATAACTTGTGTTGGCATTGAACTGAATTATAATCGGTAATGATAATGTCAGATTGACCTAGTAAAATGGAGAAATGAATCAGTTTTAGAGCTTATTTCAATTGATGTTACTATTTTGTCCCTTGACAGAAACAAAAGCGGCATTTGGGGCTGGCGCCAAGACAAGACCGAGGCGGTGAACGGGTACGAATGCAAAGTGTTCGGCGCCAACAACGTGGAGCTCGTGTCCAAGACGAGGACGGAGCACGTGCCGAAGGCCGAGCGCGAGAAGCGAGCCGCCGCGCGCGCGCCGCTGGCGGGGCTGCTGGCGCTGGCCGACGCCGACGCGCCGGCCGCGCCTCTGCTGCAGCCTGGCCAGGTCACTTCCTTACTAGTCACTAAGTGCGGGGTTCCAATACCCCGAGGCCTAAATGGCGGTTAGTCCAATTGACTAAAAACTTTAATTTCCCATTCACTCTGATTTGCTGTCAATCATTAGAGAGTTCCATTCCCTATATCAGAATGTCGCCACCTGATCTTTTCCGTACGAATTACCGAATGGACCTACATAAAATATTTCACTAATATTTTTGAGGTAGAGAAGTAAAAAAAAAACCATGCAAATAATATAATGTGCTAATAGCCATTACAGGACGAGTCCCCCAGTCCCCGCAGCAGTAGATCCGCTGAAGACCTCACACACGTCCCGGTGACGTGGGAGGAATACTTCTCCGACGAGGAGTTGGACAGAGACATCGGCAAGCCGCGCGAGGTGTCCACTAAGGTGCAGAAGTTCAGGGCGACGCTGTGGCTCTGTGAGGACTATCCGCTAGAAGTAAGCATACTTCCATAGCCGAGAAATTTGTCATTTATTCAGAATCAGGACGCTGGTCACTATGATTGGTACGTTAGAATAGACGCTGTTATCGCATTGGGTTTAAAAGGGTGGATGTAATGATGAATAAATAGGAGACGCTAATTCAAACAGTTTTGTCATTCTATTTGATTGTACATCGTGCCCTGTTGCGTTTACGCATGATTAGGTTTTTTTTAACTATCTATATAAATAAAAAGAAAAGTCCTGACTGACTCATCAACGCCCAGCCCAAACCCTTGAACCTAGAAAGATGAAATTTTGCACAGAGGTTCTCTTTATAATGTAGACAAGGAATAAGGAAGAATTTTTCGAAATCAACCCCTAAAGGGGTTAAATAGGGGATGGAAGTTTATATGAAAGTCCGTCAGTTTTGAAGTTAGGATCTTAAAATTTTGTGTTTAGACTGACGATTGAAAATTAATTTATACGTGTCTCAGCGTTTTTGACTATTCCACCCCCAAAGGGTTAAAAAGGGGGATGAAGTTGAAAAGTCCTTAATTTTCGAAGAAAAATCGCTTACTATCAAGGCTTATGGTTGGAAGCTAACGGTGTTGTTAGAATTTCAACCCTAGGGGGTGAAAAAGGTTTTTTTTTAAATAAAATTTCCTTTTTTAAGTTAAAATCACTAATATTTCGGCTTAAGGTTGGAAACTAACACAACGTAAATCGTTGTTTTTTTATTTATTTCAACCCATAAGTTTCTGAAAAGCGGGATGAAGTTTTGTATTGAAGTTGTTCATTCGCTAAATTTTGTATTCAAGTAAAAATAATAAAAGTACAGGTGTACTGTTTCTAACTTACAGTAATTTACATGGAGCGACTGCCTATCTGACCTCTATAACGCAGTTACTGGGTAATACGATACCCCTTGGTTGTCTGACAACCATACTTTCGGGCTTCTGACTCCCGTAACGACTGTCGTAGTTCCACGAATGACAGCCGGGACCAACAACTTAACGTGCTTTTCGAGGCACGGACGGGTAAAGATGGTCACCCATCCACAGACCAACCGCGGCAAGTGTAGCTTAACCTGATCGATCGACCTGTACGGCTGTCATTATTTAGCCACGGGCCCCTCCCCCGAAGAACCTTCCATCCTCTTCTCCGGGAGAATCGACATAGATATAGATTAGGATAGTTAGATTAGGTTAGATTAGATTAGGATATTAGAGTACAAGACGTCAGCTAATAAAGGATTTGAAATTTCAACCTTTAATGGGGTAAAAATGGGGGATTTCGTTTGTTTGAAAAATCTTATTCCTTGAGTTTATAAACTTGAAACTTGGCACAAATGCTTATCTAATTAAATAATAAAGTTTATTTCTTTTTTTTTTAAACTACCCCATAAAGGGGGATTGGGGGTGTCAAAGTTTGTATGGAAAAACTGATGGCTATCAACACATAGCTCAAACCACTGAACAGATTTGGCTGAAAATTGGCACACAGGTAGTTATTGTGACGTAGGCATCCGCTTAAAACGGATTTTTGAAAATTCAACCCGTAAAGTGGTAAAAAGGGGTGATTTGATTTGCTTTAAAAATCTTATTCTTATTCTTTTAAATCTTATTATAGTTATAATTAAAAATTAAACTTGGCACAAGGGGGGATTGAGGGATGTCAAAGATTGTATGGAAAAAAACCATATCGGACTGATCTATTTCATAAAAGGCTCAGGGTTTCAGAAAGGCTTTGGTGAAAAGGGGGGGGGGGGGGATTTAGATTGTATGAAAAATATTTTTTTTTAGTTCATAAACTTGAAACTCAGCACAAATACGTTCTTAAATAAGACACAAAGTTTTTCATAATTCGTTTTTCAAAACATCCCTTCAAAAGGTGCTCATTCTTTTGACAGAAAAAAAAAAGGATTACGAGTCTATGGGATTTTTGAGTATTGATCCCAAACAGGGGAATGAGGGGTTATTAAGTTTTTACGGGAGAATTTACTGCGTGCCTTGAATAACCCAAAAGTTTTTATTTTTAAGGTTTTGAATTAGTCAAAAGTATTTTTAATCCCGGTCATAGAGTACTTTTAATCCCGGTAGTACGTTCCCGTTGGGTTTGTTCCGACAACCACGCGAGCGAAGCCGCGGGCAAAAGCTAGTCTTATTAAAAAACTGTTGAACATGGCATTTTTAAACTAAAAAAAATGCATGTTCAACAGTTTCATAGCGTATTTTAATTAAATTTTAATCATGAATGCTCTTATTGCTTTAAAGTTACAAGAACAAATAATGCCGATCCTGGACCTAATGGCAGCGATATCGTCGCCCCACTTCGCCAAGCTTAAGGACTTCGTGCAAATGCAGCTACCAGCTGGCTTCCCTGTCAAAATTGGTAAGAATCCTTTGAACTAATTTGTTTTTTCTAGCAATTGCATGTCTTTTTTTTTGGCGTTCTATAATATTAAACCACATATTTTCTTGATTTGCCATCAATATGTCAAGATTAAAATAGTGTCTTTATGATTAGAATGATAAACATAATTATAAACCATAAATAGCTAGCTAGCACTAAGTTAGCGTAATTAGTAAAAGCTTCAGTATGACGTCACAGTAATAGTATAGTTTGAAGAAATGAAGTTTCAGTGGTAGCGATTTGGATTCATGCAATGGCATATGAATAATTGTCCAAATATTTGTAAAAAACACTAATCTGTCATGACTTAACACCAATTTATATTGTTATTTCCAGAAATCCCCCTCTTCCACGTGCTAAACGCGCGTATAACATTCGGCAACATATTCGCCACTGAAACCCCGGTCCCGTACATCGACGTGATTCCGGAGGGCTCCCGGCTGGCGTGCCTAGTGGACGACCAGTGCTTCGGCGTGGGCCGCGGCTACCGGGACGCGGCCGGGCCCGACGAGCGGCTCAGCTGCGGCGCGGACGACGAGGAGGGCCTGTTGCAGTACGCCATACAGCAGAGTCTCATGGAGACTGGCACGCAGGACGACCAGGTCAGTGGCCATACATGAGGACGACCAGTGCTTGGCGTGGGCCCGGCTACCGGGACGCGGCCGGGCCCGACGAGCGGCTCAGCTGCGGCGCGGACGACGAGGAGGGCCTGCTGCAGTACGCCATACAGCAGAGTCTCATGGAGACTGGCACGCAGGACGACCAGGTCAGTGGCCATACATGAGGACGACCAGTGCTTGGCGTGGGCCCGGCTACCGGGACGCGGCCGGGCCCGACGAGCGGCTCAGCTGCGGCGCGGACGACGAGGAGGGCCTGCTGCAGTACGCCATACAGCAGAGTCTCATGGAGACTGGCACGCAGGACGACCAGGTCAGTGGCCATACATGAGGACGACCAGTGCTTGGCGTGGGCCCGGCTACCGGGACGCGGCCGGGCCCGACGAGCGGCTCAGCTGCGGCGCGGACGACGAGGAGGGCCTGCTGCAGTACGCCATACAGCAGAGTCTCATGGAGACTGGCACGCAGGACGACCAGGTCAGTGGCCATACATGAGGACGACCAGTGCTTGGCGTGGGCCCGGCTACCGGGACGCGGCCGGGCCCGACGAGCGGCTCAGCTGCGGCGCGGACGACGAGGAGGGCCTGCTGCAGTACGCCATACAGCAGAGTCTCATGGAGACTGGCACGCAGGACGACCAGGTCAGTGGCCATACATGAGGACGACCAGTGCTTGGCGTGGGCCCGGCTACCGGGACGCGGCTGGGCCCGACGAGCGGCTCAGCTGCGGCGCGGACGACGAGGAGGGCCTGCTGCAGTACGCCATACAGCAGAGTCTCATGGAGACTGGCACGCAGGACGACCAGGTCAGTGGCCATACATGAGGACGACCAGTGCTTGGCGTGGGCCCGGCTACCGGGACGCGGCTGGGCCCGACGAGCGGCTCAGCTGCGGCGCGGACGACGAGGAGGGCCTGCTGCAGTACGCCATACAGCAGAGTCTCATGGAGACTGGCACGCAGGACGACCAGGTCAGTGGCCATACATGAGGACGACCAGTGCTTGGCGTGGGCCCGGCTACCGGGACGCGGCTGGGCCCGACGAGCGGCTCAGCTGCGGCGCGGACGACGAGGAGGGCCTGCTGCAGTACGCCATACAGCAGAGTCTCATGGAGACTGGCACGCAGGACGACCAGGTCAGTGGCCATACATGAGGACGACCAGTGCTTGGCGTGGGCCCGGCTACCGGGACGCGGCTGGGCCCGACGAGCGGCTCAGCTGCGGCGCGGACGACGAGGAGGGCCTGCTGCAGTACGCCATACAGCAGAGTCTCATGGAAACCGGCACGCAGGACGACCAGGTCACGCAGGTGAGAACAGTTATTTATCTAATCTATACTAATATATAAAGCTGAAGAGTTTGTTTGTTTGTTTGTTTGTTTGTTTGTTTGAACGCGCTAATCTCAGAAACTACTGGTTGGAATTGAAAAATTCTTTTTGTGTTGGATAGTCCATTTATTGAGGAAGGCTATAGGCTATATAACATCACGCTACAACCAAAAGGAGCGGAGCATAAATGAAAAATGTTGCAAAAACGGGAAAAATTATTCTTTTGAGAGCTTCCGTTGCGTGCGCTGCGTAAACGGTTTAAGTTAGGCAAATATAATGTATGATGGAATTGATCCTCTTTAAATTTTCAAAAAAAAAGTCTGCGACAGCATATGTCTATCTTTTAAGATTGACTCACTATAACCTTTTTTATGGTAATCAAATTTGTTCGAAATTAATGCATTATTTGCGAAGGAGTTTTCATAAACATGGTATTAATCCTTATCCAAATAAATACGTTATTCATCACAAGTATTTAATTTTGAACAAAGTTGCCCTTACATCATTTAATTTCAATGAATATCTTAGGAGATATAACTGTTTTATAATAACTCCGCAGCAAAGTAATGATCAACTCTGCGAGGTAGTCTATTCTAAAGCTGAAGAGTTAGTTTTTAGGGTACCGTATCCAAAGGGTAAAATGGGACCCTATTACTAAAACTCCGCGGTCCGTCTGTCTGTCTGTCTGTCTGTCTGTCACCAGGCTGTATCTCATGAACCGTGATAGTTAAACAGTTGAAATTTTCACATATGATGTATTTCTGTTGCCGCTATAACAACAAATACAAAAAAACAGAAAAAAAATAATATTTAATATATGGCTCCCATACAACGGACATGATTTTTTTGCCGTTTTTTTTGCTCTGCCCGCGTGGATGTCGGTTATCGTCTAAAAAAGTAGCCTATGTCCTTCTCTATATCCCAGGTCGATCGGTTCAGCGGTTTAGGCGTGAAAACGTAACATACAGACAGACAGACAGAGCTACTTTCACATTTATAATATTAGTATGGATAGCTTTTGCCCGCGGCTCCGCCCGTTTGGATGTAGGTTATCGCGTAAAAAAGTAGCCTATGTCCTTCTCCATGTCCCAGGCTATCTTTGCCAAATTTCATGACGATCGGTTCAGCGGTTTAGGCGTGAAAACGTAACATACAGACAGACAGACAGACAAATAGACAGACAGACAGTTACTTTCACATTTATAATATTAGTATGGATAAGGATTTGTATGGATGGTACGGACCCCTTCGTGCGCGAGTCCGACTCGCACTTTGCCGGTTTTTTGTTTTTTGAACGCGCTAATCCCTGGAACTGCGAGTTGGATTTGAAAAAATCTTTTTGCATTTTACAGCCCAATTCTTGAGGAAGAATTACATTCCTATTAACTAGAACACCATTTTTTTTTAAATGAAAGTTTATGCGAAAACGAAGTAAAAGCACGGGCAGGCAATGTGTTGCGACGGGGTGGGTCGGGGGAACAAGAAATTTAACGCGGACGAAGTCGCGGGCAGAAGCTAGTGTTATAATAAATAGAGTATAGTTGCTGTCCGCGGCTTCGCCCGTGTGGCTTTTTCTAAAGCAAAAGTAGCCTAAGTTGTTCCTATAACATCAGCTATCTGCCAGTGATAGTTCCGTTAAAACTGGTCCAGCCGTTTCGGAGATTAGCCGGAACAAACAGACAGACAAAAAAAGTTTTTTTTTTATAAGTACCGTATAAAGGGTTATTGTTAAAACACTAACAACCTCTCAGGACTATATTACTAACATCATAAACAACAACTTTTGTTCTATGACTTTTAATCATTCGTCAGACTTTAAATTCAACGCTCTAAATATAATATGTAGAACAACGAAATCTTGTTGGAGGTGTTTTTGGTAAACGTATTATGTTTTGTAAAAAGTTATAGAACAAAATTTGTTTGTGTTTGATGTTAGTAATACAGTCCTGCAAGGTTTTTAGTGTTTTACCAAAAACCTTGTATACTTTGATAAGGATTAAGTAAAAAGCTGTGATTTTGACATTTCAAACAGACACTTCAAGATTATTCCTCATTGATATTTTGCGACGCCTAATGTGCCCGCCAGGTGGACGTGTGGGAGGCCCTGCGCGGCGCGCGGCCCGCGTCGCCGTCGCCGCGCGCGCCGCTGCTGGCCAGCGAGGAGAGGCAGCTGCAGAGGTAGGCTTCTACAGGGGCTTGTTCCAATTTACTCATAAGGTAGAGCAGTCGGTCACTAGCCGTTACGTTCGCACGTCATTCGTGTATTTATCACCATCATTTTAGTTATTGTTTATACACCGTGATTAGTTAGTAACCGTTGTTATTAAATTCACTGTGTCAATAAATGAACATTTAATTTCATCACACTATAGAACCTATATCACGTCCCAACAAAAGTTCTATATTGGTGACACCGACGTGATTTTAAAAATACCACCCATACTGATAGAACCTACGAGTATATCACGTTCAAATTTTCTTTTTTGAAGGCTTACTTTTTGACATTAGGTATGGAATACCATATCATTTTAATGAACACCTCGGCTTTGTATGGTAGCGTGAATTAGCGTGATTGGACCTCTCGTAGGTCCAAGTTATCATCACTTTTTGAAATAATGGCACCTCTATCTCATTGATGACGCGTGTGATGTTACTCTTTAGGTCTTCGACAGTTCTTGGCTTGTTCGCATACGACAGCGATTACACATAACCCCACAAAAAATAATCAAGGGGCGTTAAATCACACGATCTTGGAGGCCATGTCTTGTCCCCGAATCTTGAGAACAGGAACCCGTTGAATTTCTCTTTTGACGAATTGAACTGCCGTTTTTATAATACACTCAAATCATTTCAACGCGCTGTTCAACTGTATAGCGACTCAACTTGATTAAATGCCGAACATTTAATGACTCATCTGCCAAAAATTCGCGCCAACAGACAATCTAATATGGCCGCCATCAGCTGTCAAAGATACCTTGTCCCTATTGAAAAACCCTGTACTTACGTCCTTTGTCCGAAAACTGTGTTTCTAGGGCAATAGCAGACGTAACTGATGTAAATATCGAAGAAACTTGGTAGAATTATGCAATCGTTTTAACGATTCGATTGATTTGACATTTTTCCTTTTGACAATTTTTCTGGAAATTCCGTACTGCTTATTTTGCAAAAAAATACAATAATAATAAGACTGATAATTGGACATTTGCTTGTAGTTCTGTACGTTCAATGATTGGTAAAATACAGTGGGATTATTCATAATGTGCACAAATCGAAATGAGGGAAACTACGAGGGCGGCACTGAAAATTTCGGGAATCAAGGAAGAGACACAACATTACTATTTAAAAATGTATTTATTGCTTTTCGAAGTATTCTCCGCGAAATTTGACACATTTTTCTATACGATGGAACCAATCATTGAAGCAACCATTCCATTCGGAAATTGGGGTCGCCAAAATGGCCGTTTTGTAGGCGTCCACAGCTTCTTCAGGTGATGAAAATCTCTGTCCACGCAATTTATTCTTTATTTTAGGGAAAGTATAGAAATCATTAGGGCTTAGGTCGGGGCTGTACGGCGGATGGTCTAATAATTCTATGTTTTCTTGCTCTAAAACTCTTTTGTTCTGTGCGCGGTGTGAGAACTCGCATTGTCGTGATGGAGGATGATGCGGCGGTTGCAGTTCTCTTTACGGAGTTCAGAAACGACCTGTGGCAAACAAATGCTAGCATACCATTCTGCATTAACCGTTCTTTGTCCCTCAAGAGGAATAGTCGTAACATGGCCGGTTTTGGAGACAAACGTGGCCACCATTTTTTTGGCAACACTCCGTGAACGAACAATTTTTGTTGGCTAAAACTCATTTTCGAACACCCAAACTCGTGACTAGTTTTTTGTTTCGGGTTCGTACGCATATATCCAGGATTCGTCAACTGATACGATGTTGTATACAGCATTTGAGGATCCTGCGTGGAATCTTTCGAGAGTTCTGACGCACCAAGTAACGCGAGCCGCTTTTTGCTCTTCACAGAGCGAATGCGGTATCCATCGGGAAAACAACTTTTTTACACCTAATTGTTCATGCAAGATTATTTGTATTTGACTCATGCCAATGTCTAAAGTTGCCTGAATTTCGCGGTATGTCTCATGTCGATCTTCCTCAGTCAGCTTACGCACAGCATCAACATTTTCTTGGGTGACTGCAGTTTTTGGACGACCTTGACGGGGATCATCATTGAGCTTGACACGTCCACGTTGAAATTCAGCAAACCAGCGATAAAATGTGGTTTTGGATGGGGCTTCATCACCAAATGCAGAAATCATCCGGTCAACACACTGTTTTTGTGTTAAAGCACTTCGAAAGTCATAATAAATCATCGCTCTTGAATTTTCTCGAGTCAATTCCATTTTCTCAACGACTAAACAAGTTTGACAAAACCTTGTGACAAGACCGAGAATCTTTTTTTAAATAAATAAATGGTATTCGATTTTTAAAACCAAGGAGCTTTCAATTAAAAAGATTTTAATATGACAGGAACAGTGGAAATATTCCATTCCCGATACTTTTAGTGCAGCCCTCGTATGCTTAATGTTACCGACGACGGAAAAAAAAAAACAGTATAGCTTTTTCTGAATTCTTGTTCGCTGCTGTGCCCCCTATGTAAACAAAACGGTATAACTTTTAAACTAAGCGTTCTATCACGATGAAACAAACTCATTTATGATTGGAAATAACAGGGCGTCCTTATAAGATGTATGTATGTTGACTTGAAAGGGCATGGCAGTTGAGAGTATGTCATGCTCGCTTAAATGTCTCACTGATGGTGGCGCGTGTGTTGGATCATTCGGTTCCCTACAAAATGGTTGAGCTGGATGGTGCTGATCCACGCGTCATGTTCGTGAACGGGTGCCGTCAGTTGAGACTGGTCATCTCTTAACTGTCAGGGCTTATTTTTAATTTTATATTTTGAATTGTTTTATTTGTTTTTTATATTGTGTCACATATATATAGAAGCAACAAGAATAATGTACCCAGGATTTTGTAATATCTTGATTTAAAAGAGTGTCCTTGGAGTTTCTTGCCCATTCTTCTCCATAGAGGACTACGTTTTGGAATGGGCAACTAGCTTCAACTTTCTGATTAACTGACCGTCTGTCTGTTTGACAATTCAAAAGTGCCGGTGTGTTTGTCTAATTGAAATAAATGCTTTGAGTTTTGAGATGAAAAATAAAGTAAAAAAGTCGCGCTCAATTGAGAATTAAGGTGTTTTTTGATCAAACATCAGGTATTTCTTCATCAATATTTACAATAATTGTAAAATTTCTCAATAAAAGCCCCTATTACATACCTTTTTTTATTACATTAAATTATTCTACATCGTATTAGCTTTCTAAAAGTAAAACAACGACGATTATAACTCAATCACAACATTTTCTATCAACTGTTAAAGAAAGAAACTCCGGACGCGCCATTTATTGATCTTTTATGGTTTAGGTGATTTGTGGTGATAATATGTAATAAAAAAAATCTTTAATTTGTATTTAATAAGGACGCCCTGTTAATAGCAATCATTATTGAGTCCATCGTGATGGATCGTTTAGTTTAAAAGTTATACCGTCTTGTTTACACAGCGCACAAGAATTAAAAAAAAGCATTTTTTTTTTCGTCGATTTCATTAAGCATAGTTTGCCTCATTTCATTTCATTTTCATTTATTTATTCATTAACAATTAAAATTGTGTAATCATTTCGATATGTGCACATTATGAAGACTCACACTGTATAGATACTTCTACTTCTTCCGAGCTAAAACTCTAGGAAGTGGTGAAAGGCGCCATTTTGGGGACGGGCTTATATAATTTTGGCGTTCAAAAAGTGCTGATTGAGTTGAGTCTTTGCCTATTGAATAAATAAAAAAATACAAAAAATATATACTATTTTAGCGCTACTCCTGAGCACGAGGTCCTTCCTGGGTTCGATTCCCAGGTCGGGCAAAGTGTAATTGGGTTTTTCCACTAAGGATTTCTCAGTAGCAGCTCGGAGTCTGGATTTGTGCCCGGTTGATGGCAATAGGCTCGCCCCCTATTACATGGGACTTATAACTGGCAAAATGTGGCTGTACTGTATATATTATCGCGGTATAAGTTATCAGCACAATCTGTGATATTCCCGGCATAATAAAGGCAGTAACTCTGATAAGATATTGGGAGACGGTTCATGGGATAGCTAGACTTTATAACAAATGGTCCAATATTATCAGTCAGAATTCCCTGATCATTAAATGAAACAATATAATTTACAGGCGCTGGCGTTTCAATTGGTAGATCTTAGTGTGTGTGTGCTATAGAATAAGCTGGTTTTGTTTTACCTATTATTATTTAAGTTTTATGTAGGTACCGCGGAGTGCTTTTGTTATTGCTTAAAGTAAATTGCACATTATAATTATATCAATACGTATAACTACAGGATTGTATACCATAGTATACCATAGGATTTCAAGCCCATTTTCTACTTTATTCATAAAGTATAAAACGGATGCTTTTAACGGAAATATGCCAACATCATAGGGAAATAATAAATATTCCGCAAAGTAGGTAAAAGAAAGTTGTGAACTTTTTAGAAAAACAATTTTGTGAACATGAAACATGCGGTTCCAAAACGTAAGCCAGCATCCACAGAGGTATCTAGCAAAATAAAAATAAAATAAAAAAATGATAAAAACCACATAAAACATTGAGTTTACATGCATTTGTTCCCTTTATGGGAGTTACGGGCTCGCCATTGCAATTTCAATACAATAACAAACAATGAACGAATTTATATATAATTATATTTTTATAAATCGAAATTACAAAAATAATAATTTAGCAATACATAGGTACTTGAAATCAACTACGATTGAAAATTAACAACAATTCTATGCATAACATTTACCTTCGGTCTCATATCAATATCACACAATCAGTAATATTTTTTCAAAGTTTCAAGTACGGGATTAAACAAGAAATCACGCATATACTTGCCCCAAACGAAGTCTATATGGTTCCACTTATCGTAGGGCATCTCGTAGTACTCTACCACGTGACTCAACTCTCCCCTTAGACGCTTTACATCCTCTATGGCCGACAAACGGTCATTCTCACCCACATACAAAGAAACTTTAAAAGGAACCTTACTTAAGTCATATACCGGGGGCTGAACGCTACCGTACTTTCCCAAATTCTCGATACCATAATCGTACGGTTGAAACCTCTTCGATGCTACGATTTGTAGTAAATGTTCGGCGTTCTTCATCGATGTGCCGCTTGGGTAGTGTGCGAAAGCTATTGCAGCGAACTCTGGTTCAAACTGTTCGGGGTCGGAGCCGAACATCAACGACGCGACCCCCTCCCTACATACCTTGTTCCCTACAAGACTTCGCGTACACGCGGTTCGGAACAACGCCACTAGCTCAGAAGAATTTCTTAAAAACTCCCCGTGCCCTGTAAAGCCTAATGTCGCACTAAGGAGAGGTCCTCCTACTGACGATAGCAGCGGAAACAACGGACGCTGAGCGTTATCCAAATACGCTATCGGAGCTAAACACACAACATTCTTAATTTTCGAGCCGTATTCTGGTTTCAGAGATCCCAAAACGTAGAACAGTGATGTCCCTTGCGAGTGCGCGATCACCTGAAGTTTTGTCTGTCCTGTCTTTTCTAAAATGAAGTTGATCACGGCTGGCATGTCGTATAGAGCCATCTCGTGGAAACTGAACTCCCAGAACTCTAAAAGGTCAGGGTTCAGAGTCGTATGAGCTCGGGAATATAAGTTACCTCTCGTGTTTCCGAACCAAAGATCGTAGGTGTTGTTGGATAGCCACGCTGCTAATGAATTAGGTCCTCTTATGACCCAGGTGTTCGAAGAGTCCACAAATCCATGCTGCATGAGGACTGGTTTTTCTTTATCTCCGGGAATATTAAATAGGGTCAAAATGTACCCGTCTTCAGTGATTACTTCGTATTTGACGCACTGGTAGTTGTATTTGTTCATGAGCGCGCAGAAGTCCAGTCGTCCGTCTTCGGGAATATTCGCCAAAGACAATGTTAAGTCTTCTAACGACAGTTCTGCTGTTACGCATTGCAAATATATCAAAAACACTGGCACAAAATACCGAGTTAACATTTTTGATTATTCTTTTAAAACTTGTCAGAAATATAGAACGTGACACTGTCGTTACTTTTGCGCCGTTCAGCGTTTGTTTCCGTATTTATAGCAACTTATCGAGTAAATTTTGCATAAATTATCTCTGTTTAAACATGTTTGCTAACGTAACTATTGAAATATCATGACAATAAACATCTAAAATCAACAGCATAAAGTTAACTCAGATGTGTTTCAAGACATTTTGGTCAGCTAATGAAAGAAAATGAATAATTAATGGGTACCATCATTGTTATAAACATATTTGTATAATATGTTTCAGATTTTCTTTATATTTCATATTATACAACGTGGAGACAACAATACGACAATAAATGAAAATACTGGCCGTAGTAAAGCATAAGAGTATTTTGAAACTAACTAAATATTAGTGATAGGCCGACTATTGATTTTGCTAATCTTTGTTCAGTTAAACTGACTAAACTATTGGATGTATTGAATTGAATTTTCGAATCATCATCATCATTTCAGCCGAAAGACGTCCACTGCTGGACATAGGCCTCCCCCACGCACCAAAAAAAAAAACACTAAAAAGCGAAAAATAACTTTAATTTCGGAAGTCGGTGTCATTGGTTCTGTATTTTCGTTTTATGCCACCGACTTCCGAAACTAAAGTTATTTTTCACTTTTTATTGTTTTTTTTTTTAAAGTCCGTTGTTTATTTGTTAAAAAGTTTTTATTTTTCACTTTTTTAGTTATGATACCTATCCCACAACAATTCGATTACCACTACTGGCTATACCGCACAAACAACAGTGACACAAGATACCTTTACGAAGTGGATTAAATACGTAGGTATTATCGAAGCTAACTCAAAAACTACCCAAGCAAAGTTAATAAAAATCGATTAATAACCATTTATAGCCCAAATGCATCTCATGACAATTCCAATAAGCCCAAACACGGCTAGGATACATTGTTTTATCACGGAGTTCCGGTGCACACTTCAGATCAGTTCGATGGTACCATTTTCATCAGAATTATTTATTTAAATTTGCTTTATAGTCGCTTAACTATCTTAATCGAAATATCTTATCACAAGAAATACTTATCATTGAGGAGTTTCGTTTTGCCATTTGTGGTCTTCTTCATCAGTTCCACTCCATCAAATGAATGCAAATGCTTGAGTTGTTGATGAAAATACAAAAATCGCTATATGTTTGCCTGTAAAATTTGAGGAGTTCCCTCAATTCTTCATGGATTCCATCATCAGAACTGGATTTTGGACCAATCTGGAAGTATATAGTAAATCCTTTCAAATAAAAAAATAATTTTCCAAATCGGTTCATAAACGACGGAGTACCGAGGTAACAAACATAAAAAAAAAAAACAACCGAATTGAGAACCTCCTCCTTTTTGGAAAGTCGGTTAAAAATATACTCAGCAAGAAAATGGGTAATTTTCTCAAAAACTTTTTTTGATGCCAATCAATCCAGTTTCTTATACGAGTAAAGACCAAAATATTATATTGGACCAACTGAGGTTTGAGTACTAGAAAAGTCAGAAATCGCAAAAAAAAATCCCATACATTTCTTAGGAAATGAGACTCACTTATTTTTTATGATAGCTATAGGGCTTCTGAGCCCTAAAAGTCTGACAACCAGCCTTTGCAAGGGGTATCGTGTTACCCAGTAACCGGGTTGTGGACTAGGAGGTCAGATAGGCCGTTACTCCATGTAAAATTCTGGTTAGACTGGGAGCCGACTCCACTCATTGGGAAAAGACAAGGTAGATCATTATAGCATTGTTCACTTATTTACTAAAGCAGTTATTTATCTCTTGACAGATTTTATTTTTTTAATAACTTTGCCCTACTAGCAATTTCTCCTGTATTGTGGGTGCGTTTACAAACATTTTAAGTCACATACACAAACAGCCAGACCCGGAACAACTACTTGTAGGTCATCCAAATATTGGTTCCGTGCGGGAATCGAACCCGCGACACGCAGCGCACCAGCCAATCGCCAACCGTGCCATCAATTATGTTCTCGTTAGACGTTACTCTACTTTGACCTAAAGATTTTTCGATAGATTAGAGTTATTTTGATAGCTAGGCTCCACGTTTGATTCACTTGTAGAACAAAAGGGTTTAGCACTTTAAGATCTACTTTTGCTTGTACAGTGTAAGATACTCGCAATTTTTTAATAGGTATAGAAAACAAATATCTTTATAATAAAAATGAAATGCTGAAAGAAAGAAAGAAAGAAAGAAAATGTATTTATTGTGACTCGCACAGGAAGATTACAAACTAAACATACAATTATAAGAGTATAAAAATAAAAACAGTCCTGTACGAGGCCAAAAGGCTCCTATCTCAGCATGATGCTGCGACATTTAAAAATAAGTGCCGCAGCGCTGGTATGTTGGTAGTTGGTAAGCGCATCACTTCAGACCGGCTTGCGAGATTTGGCAAATCTTTGTTTTAAAATGTTCGTTATAGTCCGAATCAGGTTTTTACCGAACTAAAAATGTTAAAATTTGTCCAAAAATATGTAAAATTCGGGAAAACTGAAAGTACTTTTTCGAACAAAATTAAGGACAGTACAACGTCAGTCGGGTCAGCTATACTCCATTTGTTAAAACATTACTTAGTTACGTTATTTAAGATAAAATAAAGCAATATAATCTATTTACGTTTAAAAAATAACTCTAAAATGCAGTCATTTCAACAATTATGATTTTTCTAATTCATAAATGGAGTATACTTTAAAATATATGAAGGAAACAGTAAGTCAACACCAGATTATCAGCGTTACCATCATAACGAAACTTTATGGGTAGGTAACCAAACCCCGCGATTTGAAATAAGAACTCACAAAAAATAAAACCATGCAAAACCTTTTTGTCCTCAAACTATTTTTGCCGCACATAGTGTAGCTGCCACGCTAGATGCTAACTCGCTAGTTATCCGCAGAGCGATAGAAGCTTCGCTGGCGACGGTATCGCTGAATGCGATGACGCCCGAAGAGCCAGTGGAGGAACATATAGCTGATGTGGATGCTGACGCGGACCTTCAAGCGGCTTTAGCGCTGTCGGTGAGAGAGCAGGCGTCGCGTGAACAGCAGCTTGCGGCGGAACAGCGAGCTTTTGATGAAGCGCTGCGGTTGTCGCTGTTAGACAAGTAATCGGTGAGTTTTAATTTTCTGTGTTGAGATTATGATTGTTTTTCGTGAGGTATATTAATTACGTTTAAAGTCGAAAAGGACAAGTAAAAAAAAAAACTACACCCTCTTTCTTTTCTTTTTTTTTGTTTTGTTTGTTTGTACCGAATAAGCTCCGAAATTACTGGACCGATTTTAACCATTTTTTCACCAATAGAAAGCTAAATTATCAGAAAGTAACATATGCTATAATTTTTCTTTTTAAATTTGATTTGATTCTAAGGAAAATTGCAATAATATAACAAGTGCGATGTGATGTGATGTGAGGGTGTGGGACGGGGGAATATGAAATTTCACGCGGACGTCGGGCTGAAGCTATTACTAACATATAAATACTAAGATCACTTATATGTTTCAGCCTTGTTTTTTATAAAAATATACCCTTCTTATTATTATTTACAGTTTTTGAGTAAATAACCTTTAAGCATGTTAGCAAAAACATAACTAACATTGTTATTATTTCACTTTCAGATCTCAATTCAACAAAAGTATGTATGAAGCGTCCAACCAAAATAAGACTTACGCCTAATGTACTTCTAGTAAGTAGCTAAAATTTATACTTCACGGGCCGGTCTTATTATTAAGTGTCTCGTCCATAATAGACTACACAAAGTTCATAATATATCCAACGCAAAATTTATTTAAATCAGATGATATATACTGTCCCTATACTCGTTCTCCTGATAATCCAGGACAGAATGTTTAACCGAAAAAATCTCTTCATGATAACGTCTGGCAAAAGTTGGGTTCAGGCAATTACAAGTTGGATTAATGGCCAAATGCCAAATACGAATTATATTTTAATGAACATACAACCTGACACTGATGCAAATTAAGAAAATTTGAATTTCGCGGGTTTCTTTAGTGCATCCACCTTAAGTTCCTGACTGGATCTTGAGCCTCACCTAGAATAATTCAAGCTTCTTAACACTTCCTACAAAAATCGTAAATTAAAACGATATGTGGCGAAAGTACCGTATAACTCTATTCATAAATGCTTCCCTTCGGAAATTCGGAACCCAATTTCGGATAGAATAATTTTTCGCTAATTCGCATGAAGCTCTTAATAGAATAGTAGATCGAAATAGAAATTTAATGAAACGGTTTATTGGCACCGTTATTTTGTTAGGTAAACAAGAAGTAGCTTTTCGCGGCCAAAATTTACATTTTGTTTTGTTATTATTTTATTGATCTTACTGGTGATTTTGTTTTGTTTCGCTTTATTTAATCTAACGCTGATGCCAATGTATATTTTAAGTGTTCTATTTTGATTGATTTTAGTTTAGTTTATGTCTATTATGCACAATCATCATGTTGTAATTCCGAAGCCCAAGATACAGGCAAATGACTCGTTTGGGGGTCACCGTCCAATCTTTTCTTGATTAGATAATAAATAAATTTGAAATTTGAAATGAAAGTTCGAAGTAACGTCACGACGACAAGTTTATTTTGTATAGAAACTATTGTTTTTTGCTCCGGCTTACCTCTCTCATAAAATCACCCTTCGCCACTGATACCTATCTATTGTCTTTTTGTATTTCTATTATGGATAAGACATTTAACTTTTAGTTATACAGGCGAGCGACTTAAATGAGAAACTATCAAATAGTACTACATAGTATAATTATGTATAAATAATAATGCTTACGTATATTTTTTATGTAGTGTCAGAAATGTAACAAAATAAATATTATGACTGCCAATCTATGTTTATTTATTGATACATAGTCGCTAATTTGTATAACTACTCTTCGGTTTCTGAAACCCAAGTATCAAATCGGTAAATCTATTATCAGCTGTTGTGATAACAAGTAATCATAAGAGTTGAAAAGAGATTTGGCAGCATGGGTTTCAGACAACGGTGCAGTATGTAAGACCTTAGTTTTTTGACTGTAGTATATTTATTCATCGTTATAAAATAATTATGATAATTAGTGATGCAACGAATACTACTTTTATGAACGAATATCGATTGTACTATCCGCCGAATACGAATACCGGATTCTTCTATAGCTGCACGCAATTATTAGTCAAAGAAGGTGAAAGGAAATGAAACACGATAACGAATCAATTGCATACGTGCCCACTCCTACCAACTTAGTTACAAACAAAAACTAAAAGGTCGCCACAATTGCTGACCATCAGGGATGTAAACAAAAGATAAGAAAGTTTTATTATTTTATAAATGAATAAAATAATAACGCACGCATTATCTATATGGGATTTTTAGGAATACTTTCATGACATTCATAATTAGTGACTTCTTAAAAATCCCATATAGATAATGCGTGCATAACGCACGCATCTATATGGGATTTTTAGGAAGTCACTAATTATGAATGTCATGAAAGTATTCGGCGAAAATTCCTATTCGGTAGTTTGATGATATTCGGCAAAAAAAAAAAATCGTATTCGTTGCATCACTAATGATAATGTTTATTATTATATTGTGTACATCGGGTGCATATACACAAAGTATATAATAATAATGTAAGTTTGTGTTTAGTATCGCTATACGAGTGAGAAACAATTATTAATTAATAATATGATTTAATAACTTATTAAAAAGGAATTGTTCAGAGAGGTACATATTTAGGAATGTGTTGAGTGGTTAACTTTGTTACAAAACAAGAAAATAATTATAATGTTGTGTTAATTCCAACAAAATTGAATTATTTTAGGACACAACCTAAAATAATTCAATTTTGTGGGAATAACAACATCCTTCTTTTATTGTGTCGGTTATAAAAATATAAAAGCCGAGTTCTCTGAAAAAGTCTCTTTTAAAAACATAACCCTTCTTCTGGGGCAGTCGGGTAATAAATTTGCCATCGACTCTCATAAAAAGAATGCAAAAAAATATCTAATTTAATGACTTATTTATTTATCGTGATTGACGTTTTATTAAGAAAAGTTCTACTTTAATAAAAAACCGTAACATATTTCTGTTCTTACCTGTAATCAATAAAGCTAAAAGTTTATTTATATAAGCTGAGGGTATACAGGGAAACCTTAATACAAGGAACGTATTTTTTTTTACAACAAGCCTTATTTAGATCTCGGTCACAAAATGGTTTTGGCCACAAACTGACTCTGGTCACATATTGACTATGGTCTAAAAACGGCCTTGGTTAAAGATTGACCATGGTCACAGACTGGCCCTGGTCACTTATTGACCAAAGCCACCTACTGATCCTGGTACAAACAGACCCTGGTCACAAATTGACCCTGGTCACATTTTGACCTCATTCTAGCTTACTTGTGACGTAAAAGTAGAACTTTATATTTGATTTAAATTAAACAAGTATTTGTACCGTCTCAATTATTATTATTACTATTTACATATTTTATAAGTTAGTTAAAAATCTAGATTTGGCAATACTTTGCCTAGGATTAGTGTCCAGTGCAATAATTCTATTATGTAATATTTAAATGTTTATATTTTACACTATATTGATTCCTATACGTCTGCGTCCCTGCAGTTAGTTAAAAAATGACCTGTATTGTGAATGATCGAAGGTGGATAGTTGATAGATAAGTTCACAAAATCTCTTTCACAACTGAATATTTAGATTTTTGACGTGACTAGCATAATCTGAATTAATCTTTGTATATTCTCCTCGACTATGAAATATATGAGATTTTGTGATACAAATAATTGTAATTATTTATACCTATAATAATAATATAGACTCTTACTGCCAAGCAAAAATCACCCTTCATATATAATCTTTTATCTTACTTTCTTTTAACTTTAAAGTTGATTTTTGCTTGGCTATGTTATTTTTACACACTATGTTGAGTATTAGATGAATTAACATTACCCTAAAGGAATTGTGATTGTATTGTAATAATAATAATTACTGTTTTCATATGTAACCTAGTAATTAATAGCATTTGTTAGACTCTTCACGCTAGGAAATTGCACCATAGAGGCACGACACGAACTTTTAATTTTATGATTTGTTACACGTGAAAACAGACCCGTATTATTGCTATAAGTAATGTTTAAAACATCACAACTTTATAAAAAAAGATCTCTTACATTTGTCTCGACTAAATTATATAATTACTGAAGAGTTGGCTTGTTATCTTCGGCAACCATCACATTGCTCAGAAGACAGCCCTGTTTGAATCAATAATGATCAGCCTAAAATATATACATAAAAAAATATATATATAAAAAATCTATATATAAAATATCTATATATAAAATATATATATCCTAACATACTGAGGAAACGCCTAAACTGATGCTAACATAATCGTGAAACGAAGTAATGCCTTGGAATCCGTTTCAAAGGAGCTTAGAGATGGCTATTATCATGTGTCACTTGATGATACCATTTCAAATCAAGTTTCTTAATAACTAATGAACAAGATGATATTGTCATTACAAATATAGCCTGGAGTTGTGCTCGTCTCCTCAATATGAAATATGGTAAAAATTTAATTGTATGAGGTAATATTTAAGTGCAGAACACGTTATACTGAAATATCAGGTGTACCGGAAATTTTTTACCGGATTTTTAAATGAAAAGACACATAATTTAAAAAATAAAATAAAAATGGTATTTATTCAAAGTATTGGCCATTCGATTCTACACACTTTGTCCATCTTTCTGGTAAATGATGAATACCATCCCAAAAGAACCGCTTGTCCTTTGAGCGGAACCATTCAACGACCCATTTTTCGACTTCTTCGAAATTTGCAAAGTGCTGCTCAGCCAGTACGTGCCCCATTGATGCGAAAAGGTGATAATCGGACGGAGACAGGTCCGGAGAGTACGGCGGGTGTGGTAATACGTCCCATCCAAGCGATTTTAATACGTCTTTCACCGGTTTTGCTGTGTGTGATGGTGCATTATCATGCAACAAAATTACTTTACCGTGTCTTCGGGCCCATTCTGGACGTTTTTCAATCAATGCATAATTCAAATTGATTATTTGTTGTTTGTAGCGATCAGCATTTACTGTTTCACCAGGTTTTAGAAGTTCGTAATACACCACACCACCCTGGTCCCACCAAACACAGAGCATTGTCTTCTTTCCGAAGCGATCCGGCTTTGGAGTTGATGGGCCAGGTTGGCCAGGCGATACCCACGATTTTTTACGTTTTGGATTTTCGGAAAAAATCCTTTTTTCATCACCCGTCACAATCCGATGTAAAAAAGACTTTCTTTTGTACCGTTGAAGCAGCATTTCACAAATTGTTTTTCGATTTTCCATTTGCCTATCATTCAGTTCATGTGGCACCCATCTTTCTAGTTTTAAAATCTTTCCCATTTCTCGTAAGCGGTCGCTAATCGTTTCTTGTGCCAAATTTAACCGTTCTGCTAATTGTTTTTGAGTTTGGGTTGGGTCTTCGTCCAATAACTCCTGCAATTCCACGTCCACAAATTTTTTTGGTCTACCCGAACGTCTACTGTCTGTTAAATCAAAATCCCCACTTTTAAATTTTCGGAACCACGTTTCTCACGTTTTTACGCTTGGAGCATGCTCTCCGTAAGTTTCTACCAGCAAACGATGACTTTCAATGGCCTTTTTCTTTTGATGAAATAAGAAAAGCAATGCATGCCGCAAATGCTCTTTGTCAGGTACAAAATTCGACATATTCACAGAGCTACAACACTATAACACTATTATTTAGTCAGAATGAAAATGAGTAGTTTTTGAACGTTAATGACAGTAGAATAAAATGACATATGCCAAATTATTTTATTCCATACTGACGGCTAGCGGCATCTGTCAGAAAAACCGGTAAAAACTTTCCGGTACACCTGATATATATTTAATTATATTAAAAAATCTGTTTCCTCTATGACTACGACCTCTATTCTTCAAAAAACGTAAACCCTTTGACTCTTTTGGTACTGATACAAAAATCTGCGCCTAATATTACTTAATAACTTATAATTATAACCATAAGCTATACTTTCCTACCAATGTAACGTACTAGGTATACCCAGTAGGCCAATGTAAAGGCGTGTGTTGTATATTTGGCGCTACTTCGCAGCTGTGATTTAATATTTAATAATGTATTGAATATTTTGTATTGCTTCCAAACATGTGATGTATTGCTGTAGTCTGAAATTGCTTGAAGAACGCCCTTTAGGCGGCTGACGCACGATATACCCAACCTGACGTGAAAATATGCTGTAGTTTGGTATCTAGTGCGTTTATAGCCTCAATGTCAATAGCTTTTTAACTAAATTCGATCTCAAGTAGTATTATATTGTATCAAAGAGCATAATAGCAAAGTATTATTGATGTTGAAACACGGGATTCACCGCAGGATTTGTAACACTGCCATCTATTGCGTGCTATTTGAACTAAGTAGTGAAAAAATTGTATTAGCGTCATCTCTTGGTGGGTAGGAAAAACAAGCTATTGACGATGTCCATTCAATTATCTATGCTTAGTTTTTGTATTAAGAAGTGTGTACAAAATATTTAATACATGTTCACACGTATTTATATGACTGTATACATATTGTACAAAGCTATTTTAATTCTATACATTTCCGATCCCAGTTAAACATTGTACAACCCTGTCGAAATGTGTAAAATAATGTGTTATTATATTTTATGTATATTGATTTTTTATAATTGTTTCATTCGAATCCTTCTCAGAAACTATTGTTGTGCATACCGCATTTTTCAGCGTCGAATATTTCATAGCCGCTATTATAACCGGCTATTTCATACATTACCACATTCCCAGATATACTCTTTTCTGTGCCTTTAACGATGTAGGTTGCTTACATTGCTTCAAAATATTGGGATAAGGATAGGAAGTAATTTAAGGAGATAATTAAAATAAATAAATACGCGCAATGTTATCTATGTATTTAAAATTTAATTTTCGTTACTTATATACAAATTACAACATTCACTATCAATAATAGGTATTAGTTTGTCCTATATTTACATACGTAATACACTTTAGAAGCGTAATTTCATTATTCAAGTCAATAAATTACATCAGGAAACTTTTGGAATAGTGAGTAGTCACGAACAAGAATAACCAACAACACTGCGTCTTCCGAACGGGGATGGAACCGGACAGTGCCGGCAGTAACCGGCTCAAACGGGCACACACAATAATAGTGACACCGGAATAGAAAAAATGGAATTGTACATTAGAAAAGTAGTTTTTTATATCAATAATAATTTTCTTATACTTAGACTCACCGGCACATTCGATCCCCGTTGTTACATACTGCGCGAGAATTGTACTTACTAATTACTACAAATTGATAAAGATTCCCAAGGAAAGTAACGAGAACAATTAAAATCATCGAAAACTTAAAAAATAACGAAATAAATAGATTTTTTTTTAATAAAAAGGTATTATTTTATAATTTCTTACATCGAGTTTGTGTTCTTATAACTTTTTTGAGGACGAATACTGCTTAATTTAAAAATAATTCAATTCTCAAACATAATAAAATACTAGAATAAATTGCACAGTGAATTATATAGTAAATAGTTGTAACAAATAAACTGGTTTATTACATATTGCTAATATCAATAAATTCCTTAATCTTACACATATTAGTTAGGTACATTGTTACAGGGCTTACCAAAAATCCTAATTACTTTAAATTCATTCATTGACCATTACAATATTTTTACAGAGTCATCAATGAGTGCAAAAACTGCAACGGAAAGTAGAATTTAAAGTTTACAATAATCAGTGGTCACAAAGTTGTTATTATTAAGATTATTTCCATACAATCATAGTGAAAGTTCAATAAGTCATAAGAACACGAATCGACATCAATATTACGACGCTAACACAGACTTACACTGGCTAAAATGAGAATAATTCATCGACACTACAGATATTTATTATATTATAATTATTATATTCGGATTATTATGAAATTCTTGAAGCAAAACATCACATTGATTGACACAAACGAACATTGAGATATTTAAATGCTACAACTGGTTAATGACCACACTGACTAAATTGTGGTTTATGTGCAACAGTAAGATTGTTGATGCAATTATATTATTTGTCCGCAATCAAAGATACGTTGCGGACACCTAAACTTAAATTATGTGAAATCATTTGCATTTCTACTATTACTTATTAAAACACTGAATTATAATTTAAACATGTTACAGCACTGTCTACTTTTAGCCCATTTAGGTAAATGTTATTTCTATAATAACCATATCTGACAAATTACATGTCTTCAAATGTTCATAGCCAACAAAAGTAATTGTCTCTACTCATCTCGTTTCTGGGACTATGTATTTTGCCTACTCTCATTTTAACCAGATTTAGACGCCATGCCGACTACTGTTATCCTAATTATCTGATCGATGCTAACAGTAGTCAACTTGAGGTTCTGTCTAATAATAATGAAGCTGATGCAGGTCGAACTGTTACAACTAAAATACTGAGTTAAATATTACCGTCCATAGATGGCGTTGATTTAGGGATATCGAGATCACTTTAAATCTGATAGAGATGTGCAGTTGTGCACATCGTCGGTGCATCGGGTAGATACGCGTAACATTAAACAATGATTTGAATAGCAAATCCGACCCACACCAGCCCCTACACATAAATTAAATGCATCGTACCTCCGCTTAACTTTTCTAACTACGATATACATACAGTCCGACTTGGATTGCACTTATTTGGAACTAACGCCGCACCTCGGCGCATGTTGTATCATATCACAACTAAACATAAAGTATTATGCACTACGCACGTATTCTGTAACTGTACTATTTGACGCACCATCTTATATTATACGGATATGGTTGGTTGAGCATCCACAATTTACTGTACACCACTTGTTAGTAACGAAACATGGGTTAATGAGGGCATGGGTAAAGAAGGCCGTTGATTGTCTCGCACATATGTAGGTAGGTAAGTACCTTTTCTTACTTATAAAATTTAAAAACAATCAACCCAAAAGGGAAATATAAGACATAAAACCAACATTTTGTAAGTAAAACAGCTTCCCTACTCATGGGAAAATGGCGGAGATGACCGAAGCATGTGTAATCGATTTTGATCAAATGTCAGAATAATGTGCGCTGACTGCGAACATCCCTGCGCTCGGATTTAACGGCTTTAAATGGTTGTCATGGCAGCCGTCGGAGATCTATAGCTATAACTACACGTAATATGTAGCTTTTAATTTGATGAAGCACCCACCATGCAGACACGTAGGTATTTACGGGAAAATGCGCCTGGCTGAACAAGGGCGACGAATTTTCGACAGCGAAAACTCAGTTGATTGAATTTTTTGGGCTGTTGGTTTATCCTGCAGCTTTGTATTATAGTGGATTTTTACGTGAAAATATTTATCAGTATAAAAGTTACGTTAAGTATTAAGTTTTGACAAATTAATGAAAAAAGTGATGAAATAGGTATACAGCCAACTTCCATCCATCCAGCATTGTCCTTTTAAAGTAAAATATTTTAATATAAATTGTAGATGCTCCTAAGAGGTGGGTTTGCAATTCCGTTCCAATGAACACACATAGATAATGTGAACTTATCTGCATTAGACAAACTGATAAACAATATATAATATGGCAATTCGGTGTACGCGGCTTCGTCATACAATTAAGAGCAATTTTTCACTTCCATCTTTAGAAATATTCCTGGGCACGAGTAGTTTTGCTAGTACCTAGTTAAATAAATTATCTACCTAGGCATTAATAGAGATATAATTTTATTTAGGTAAGTACCATTAGTACTTGGTGTTGGCCTTCTTGGCTGGCCATGAGCTTTTGCAGCTACTGCGGGCCTTATTATCTTTAAGGCTGCCCAAAACGAGCATAGGTGTAGGTCTCTTATAAGGTCCCTACGTGTGCTTGCGGTTACAACTACGGGCTAAGTATTTATTAGTTCAATATTAATCTGTAATATTCATAAAATAAGTCCTGTTCCCTGAAGACAGTACTTACAGTAATTGCGTCATGACATCGGAATTAATATTTCAGTTGTAATTGCTTGTAGTTGTGTAGGGGAGGGTCTCGGTCCCGCTCTCAATTGCCTGGCCCTGCCGCGGACACCTAAATGACATCAACGTCACTGCCACGTCGCGAGTCAATTTATGCAGATGTACCGACTCCAATTATGTACCACTCTGATGTATAAAATAAATGTATATTTTCGAGATCTTTTAAATTTAAAATGTCACAAAGTGCCTCAGCTAAGTGACGCGTAATTAACACTAAAAATTAAAGCTTTATACATGATCAGAACGGGCTAACCGTTCCCTTGGCATCATCATAAGAAAGTTACTATACAGATCAGTTCACAGGCTATGTTGCCGCGTTCCCATTCACGTCAAAACGTGCATTGACGATATACATCGCCGGCTCTATTGCACTTATGCAATAACGATTAAGTTATTGAGCTGTCGATGTAGATGAAAGTGCGCGATTTGTCGAGAGATAGTAACGTGGCCTAAAAGAGACAGTCCACGGTACGGGACTACCGCACCGAGCGACGACACGGGGGTTTCACAACATCGGACGGATCAATTCGTTCACCATTCGGGCTCAGGGGTCTCCTTTAAAATTGCACCTTAAATCACTTACATAAAGTTCGCTATCGTCTGGCTGATGCCACGTGGCTGTGACGGGAATTTATTTCTACAAACTGTAGCGCTAGATGATCTAAAAGAAAAGAAAAACTTAATGGCGAGTCGTGGCTCTAATAAAGAGTTTCTTACTGTGAATGGAATTGAATGTTTTCGCTGTACATACATATACAGGTGTCGCATCAAAAGGAAACTTAGAAAGATGTTAGTGCTAGTAATCAAGCACTATGTTCAGCAAAAACATTAGTAAATTTTTAAAATCTATTTTTAGGATAAAAGTCGTTTTTTTTTATTTACAGAAATAATCATTGCCATACTCTGTATAATGTGTACCGTTTAAATAAAAGTATTTTACATTAGAATTGTGGCCATCGTCGGAAAATATTAAAAAAAATGTGAAATTGTATTTGTTACGGTTTGTCATGGCTTTAGTTCCAGTTAAGAAAACATCACCAAGTATAAAAAAGAGCGTACAACAATAAACCGTGGATGTGAAATTGTATTTTATATTTTACTTTGAATTGATGTATTATTTCAACAAATCGATTATGTACTGTGACCGTGCATATGGATGTATTACGGCGGTTTATGTACGCGTCGTCGACGCGCGTCAAACGCAACTAAGGCTGCGTTTTCAAGGCAGTAAACGGACCCATGTACCACACAGTGGACGCGCGTTACATGGAACGCACGCATAAAAAACGCCGTGTGCATAGAACCTAGGTAATGTTAAAGGCAGGTAGCACACGAACAGCTCATAAAATATATGTTTTAGTCGTGAAATATTACAGTGTTAAAGTGGTTAACTACATGTTAACGCAGTTTGGCTGTTAGGTACTATTTATAGGTGTAATCCTGCCTTAAACTTGCTAACAGCCAAGATTATACGTCCTTTTAAAACAAATTGATGATGTTTTCTCACAAAAATCTAAAAGACAGCTCACATAAACGATGACAATCAATTTGCTTATAATGATTTAGGTAGAAGCGGTTGTGATTATCTTAAAAAATATTTAACAACATTTTCGATTTGAGTCTGACACCCGTCTGACAATAAAAATCTGACAAAAAAAAAAACCATTTAGTGAAGATTAAAAAAATCTAGTTTCAGTTTGGTGTTAAGATTATAATTTTACTTAGAAATATGTGACGATAACGAAGTCAGAAGTCGGACAAAGTAAAATGACCGAACTATTTAACTTTATAGAACTAGAATATAACTTGGTCATGGTAAGAATATTCTCTGCCAAAGTCTGACAATAAAACTATACACATATAGAAATAAATAGTATCAGTTTGTGATTATAATTTAACAGTTTATCATTGGTTTCATATTGTAGACTTGGCTATGCTACTTAACATTTGGTAAGCAGATAGAATTGCATCTATTTCGTAGCAAGATCGCAATCGCAAGGGCACTTTGACAGCTCATGTTGATTGCGATGATATAGTTCGCAATGTACATGAACTGTTAAAATAAAAGCGATTGTGAGAGTGATGCACAATAATTAAATAACTATGCGAAGACACCAATATGGAGCCAACGAAGAAGTAATTTACATACTACACTGTATCAGATGCGATAAGTCCGAAATACAACACATCCATAGTCATTATAACTAAATAGTGTCATTCATAAACTAAACTGTACCAGCTGGTGATTTAGGTCGTCCAACTCTAGAGCTAAGTGTCTTTAGGTGCGTTCCCCCGGCCACTGTTTCCCAAGTCCCCCAAATTCCCCCGTTTGCCCTTAGTTCCCCGTCCCCATGCGTGCTCAGCGCGGGTGCGCGGGCGGCGGTGGCGGCCCGCGCGGGTACCTCGGTCAGTCGCCGGTCGCCGTCACCGTCGGCGTCGTCCAAGGGCCGTTCCAAGGGCTGTAGCCCTTGTGGCTGGAAAGAAAGAAAAAGACATGTTAGATAATGTGCTTAGGTAGATATTGGAAATATTGGAAGGTCATGGCGAGGATTAAGAAAGAGAGAAAGGGTCCTCGTTCCTAGGTACTAATCCAAATTGCGTTTAGTAAGCACAAATCCATGGTCAGAAAATCGCACCAGGACTCGAGATCTCCAAAAGAGACATTACTACATACGTTAAAGTGACATTACTACATAGCAGTGTTACTACATAAGATAAGGACATCATAATAAGAATATCATGCAGGAGGCAAAAACCTCTGACAAAATTTGTCAGTCCATGATACCGCGAGAGTCTATATCAGTCTATTTTCACCAAATGCATCGGGTGCATTTACGAAGCCATTAGGTACATAGTTCTTAGACAAAATTGGCAGGCACGTGCCAAGATGAAGTTTGACCATCGTTAGCATTTGTTACCTAATGAAATGCACTTAATGGCACGTTATTTACAAGACCACATTTTGCCACATTTCTCTGCACACATTATTTTTTCATCTGAGGAACATGTCACTCTACTAAAATGCCTGCTTACTGTCATGATAAAGAAAACAAATATTCGATATTTGAAGTTTAAAAACAGGCCAAGTGCGTGTTGGACCACGCACAATGAAGGGTTCCGTAGTTTGTATGAATTTATCCCAAGAACTAACTTAACATTGTAGTTGGAAAACATGTTCTTCCATACGGAATGTATGGGAGAACATGTTTTTCAACTGTAAATGTAAGTTGGTCGACTATTACTCGGTAACTTGTGAAGCTTACTTAGCTGTGATAGTTTACCTTTTAACTTCGTTATATAATTATATACCGCTATGAATTTTTTCACATATCCTAATACAACCATTTAGCTGGTTGAGGCACTAGACTCTCACAAAAACTAGCACTTTAAAGCATAATATTTCGCAAACGGACCTCTGAATCGGAAAAATTAAATGGTTTTCACAAAACCACTATATTTTTGAACGGCCTATAAAAATGTCATCCCCACTTTACGTGTAGGGCACCTCCCCTACACGTAAAGTGGGGATGACATTTTTAAATAAAACCTAAAAAAAAAAAAACGAGATTTTTTTTTACCACTTTGTCGGCGTGATTAATATGTATACTCATCCCAAATTACAATGCCACAAGCTTGCACTAAGTCTCTGAGCTAAGCCGCGGACAGACAGACAGACAGAGGGACATGGCGAAACTACAAAGTTTCCTTGTTTACTACGGAATCCTTAAAAGATAATATCTTCCGACTGGTAAGTCGGCCACGGTGGCAGGCTGACACAAAAACAGGCGCAAACGCATCAGACTGCACGAAAAGCATTTTTTTAATTCAAACAAAAAGTTTTAGCTGGTCACTTGATATGTCAGTGAAGTTATGATAAAGAAGCGTTGTAAGGAGTCACGCTACTGTGACTGTGGGCCCGTAAAAGTATGTTAGATTTTGTTTATGTGGCGCCTATCGGGTGTACAAAGCCTACACACATCAAAAAAAGTTTGTGATCACTAGCATAAGCTGATATAATTTTTTAAATTGAACTTTATCAAGATAAATTCTTTGTTGTTTTCTTGAAATAGAAATACCCTGTTTGAAATAAAAATAAAAAAAAAATTATTAAAAAAAATAGAGTAATTAATCATAATGTAATTAATAGTAACAGAAATTTGATAGAAAGAAAAGGACTGTTTAACCAAACTTGAACAACAATTTATTAATAAAAGGTTTATATTCAATATACTCTTCCCCTGGCTCCTACACATGCGGTGATCCTTCTGGGCATGCTGAGAATCAAGTTATCCAGCATTTCTTGGGGTAACCTGTCCCATTGTAGAATAGCGGCTTCCCTTAGCTCTGGCACTGTCTGGGGACGTGGCTGACGGTTCCAAACAGCTCACTTAAGAGCATCCCACGCGTGCTCTATTGGGTTTAAGTCAGGTGAGCCGAATCATAATATAATCTACCGTACCTAACAAAAAAGATTTTGATTTTTCAAAGTGATCGCAAACTTTTTTTGATGTGTGTATGTTTTGCGTAATTATGTGAATTTACTTTTAGATATCTTGGTAAAAATCTTGTCTAGACTATGGCATAGAAGGTGCTCTATATCCAGAATATTAATGAGTAGATATTATAATCTAGTAGTTATGCCTCGTTGTAAGTAAATGCTGCTACACACTTTCGAAGCAGAAAATCAATAGATTCTTTACTGGGGTAAATAATCCATTAGATAGAGGTACCTACCTACTTAGTTAAGTACCTAATGGATTATTTCTTTCTAAAGATCATAAAATATGCTTAAACGACTTGATAATTATATCATTTAAAACCAAACGTATTTAAATTATATAACAATTAAGTTTTAGTACCTACCGGCGGTAAAATTAATAGATTCATAAAAGTGAAATGCAGTAGTGGCTACTGCACTGTTTAGCAGACCATGGTATATAGGTTATTATCTCATAAATTATCCAAATTCCTAGATAATTCCACTTGTTTTGCCAAGAGTTTGTCTTTCTCGGACTCTCGCACTGTAGGATCAAATAACAGGAGTACCTACCACGCCTAGCATTAAGTTTGCAAGTACGAATAGGTGTATTGAGCGTATTAAACAGGGTTATTTTAAATTGGCTAGCTAAACTCCACATACGCGATGGGTATCGATATCTAAAGTCTAAACACGATAAAACAAAAAGATTTGATGTTTTTTTGGGGGTCAACGACCGCTGTTAGTGTTGTTACTTGAAGTACGAGTTGAGAAAATCTGTTTTATCATGTTTTATCGTGTTTAGGTATCGCTACCCATTACGTCTGTGAAGTTTTCACAAAATAAAAAAACAGATTTTTTTTACTGATATTTCAAGTACAGTCAGTTACTGTAATTAGCTGACCTCCCCTTGCATAAATGGTTGAGATTTTTTAGAATACGATAAGATAGAATTATATTATAATTCTTAATTTTATTTAAATACCTGTACGAAATCTACTCAAAACTAGCAAAATACGAAAATCATACGATTTGTTAGTAAAAAAAACCTCAACCATTTCGGCTAAGGGTAGGTACTAACTACAATAACAGCAGCCGAAGACCCCATAAAAAAGAATTGTCTTATCATGTTCAGATATCGATACCCATCGCGTCTGCGGAGTTTATATTCCCCGAGTCGGGAAAGACGTTATAAATTCCATTGGGAAATTCTTAGTCGCAGCCCAGAGTCTCAACTTTTGTAGCTGGTAGGTATTAGGGGACGAGTCTCTTGCTAAAATAATAGACTGTTGCCCCCTATAATATAAGACTTATGATAAAACTAACTATAAGCGGGTATTGTAAACACCTAGCTACCGTTTCAAATAACATCAATAGCAGTAAATCAACGCCGATTACCGCTGCTCAAACAATCGGTACTACACTACAAAGGAGGGTACCTACCTACATATTTACATATCGGAATCAATAAGCCGTTACCGACATCTTTGCTTGTCATCTCGGAAGATCTCTCGTTTCAGTGTTGCAGAATGTTCGATGCATAATGTAATTTGTGGTGGTTGGATATGAAGTGTGGCTACTGTGCGAGCGGAGAGCGGTTACCTACTTATGTGATCTGCATCGCCACATGCGAACTACGCATCACACTGACGTCATTGCACGCAAAAGCCTGCATCGCGCAAACAGAGTTTACCGCGCGACTAGCATATATACAACGTTCCGACATCAACCGTCGCCACCCCGACCCTTGCTCGAGCCAGCCCGTGCCGCTGAGCCTTTAGCTTTGAATTCGTCCCTATATAATCATAATCCGATCCAGCCCGTCCCGTGCTGTCCTCCCCAGCGACGCAATTAGCCGAGGTCTGTACCCCAGCAGGGGCTGCCCTTAGCGTAGTCGCTTAGTTTTTAAGTTTTATGCCCTGGCTGGAGGCCTTAATTTATTGAGGGACCCACAGGAAAGTCCGGTTAAGCAATAGACAACCTCCTAGGTTGAACTGCGAGATGCCATTTATAAAAAAAAAACATCAACTGTCGGGCAGTAGCCCTCCAGACACAACTCCCGTCTGGTCGGAGGATCCTCCCTTTTCTGTGGAGGATGGGTGAACTTTACATCTTGTTCCTCATATCTCTATACCTACATACAACACTGAAGGTAATAAGTATAATTATTTCCTAACCGTACAAGATTTTGTCCGTTCACCATCATCATAAACCTCTGTTCCTTATCCTAATTTATTTGTGGTCGGCGCAACATGTCTTATTCTTCGATACCTACTGCAGTTCGGTAAATATTAAGACAAATTGTTCAAGTTTCAGGTCATGATCTTGAAACTTGTGTCTTATGTTATACCTAAGGTTTAGGTATTATATAGAACTTGGAGAAAAAAAAAAAAAAATATGAAGCTGATGTTTTTATGGCATTCCAATTATCGAAACAATGTCGTTGTCTCTAAATTATAGATCAAATTGAGTAATTTGAACTTTGTTAAAGTAGGAAAAAGTATTGCTCAGCAGCTAATAATAATAATAATAAATTAGTTAATTATAATTAATCAAATAATTAATTAATTAAAATTAAGTAATTAATTAATGTTAAAGTTAAATAATAAAATGAATATAATTAATTAATTAAAATTAAGTAATTAATTATAATTCATTATTTATATTAATCACCATCATCATCCTCATTATCATCAATCTCTTGCCCTTATCCAAACTTATTTGGGGGCTTTGTCTTCTATACTTCTCTATTAGTCATCATCTCGGTAGTCACCCCGCTTTCAGCTATTATCATCTTTCAGACAGTCCATCCATCGTTTCTTTGGTCTCCCCTTACTCTTATAGCCATCAATTAATCAACGTAGTACGTATTGAAAGTAATTTACCTACTTAGGTATTTATTACACGGTCCATAGTTAATAAGAAACTTCAATGTTTCTATCTAATTAAATTTATCGCAACTTTAGCTTATTAATGATTAATCCATGAAAGTACCTTTCCAATAGTATGCAGCGTACAATGTATTTTAATGAATTTTAATAAAGTGATTAGCGTTTTAATTAAAATTTATGACTTAGCAGCAGTTTCTTAGGTAGACCTGTTAATTTAAGTGCATTAGGTCGCATAGGGAGGAAATTAATTAAGCTAAGGAAGGTATTAAATGAATTTATAAAGGTAGAAAAATAATCTTCTATACAAATAAATAAATTTGAAGTGTCTATTTGGAATGTCAAAATAACAGCTTTTTACTAAATGAATATGAAAGTATAATATATACGGTACTTATAACAAAGTTTTTTTTTTTCGCTGTCGGTCTGTCAGTCTGTCGGTCAGTCGGTCTGTCTGTCTGGCTGTTTGTTCCGGCTAATCTCCGAAACGGCTGGAATGAGTGACGTGACTTGCACTGGCAGATAGCTGATGTTATAAGGCGTAACTTAGGCTTTTATTTAAGAAAAAGCCACGCGGGCGAAGCCGCGGGCAGCAGCTAGTTATAACTAAAGTAATTTCAAAATGTTAAGACATACGGAGGCATGAATGGAAAAGACTTTCCCTTTTGGGGAGTTCAAGTTGGGATTTTTTGCACATTGACCACTTGTGTACAGACCCTGACAATACGCTTTAAATAGCGTGATCATGACTAGGTCGGTACAGCGGGCGAATCTACGGACCAGCATGTTGCCACGGACTGACAGAGACGTGCGCTCCCTCTCTATGTCAACATCAGCCTTAAGAAGAAACTACAAGATTCCAGTATACGTCAAATAAATTATGAGAATTTTGACTTTGAGAACCTGGCTTTTAACACAGTTCTGGAAGGGGGTCAAAATCGATGGCCTTGTACAACGCATGGTTTCGATGATTTCTCTGGAATTAATAGTCCTTTATAAATGTTCCAAAAGGACAGCAGTGTATGTGAAAAGGCCACGAATTGTTGCGTGCTGCTCTATTAACCCATTCTAACCCTGAACTTTTTAACCCTCAGTCTGCCTAGCCTTTCCCAACTATGTTGAGGTTGGCTTCTAGTCTAACCGGATGCAGCTGGACCAGTGTTTTACATGCAACGACTGCCTATCTGACCACAACCCAGTAACAAATTTATATATATTATTTTGGGACAACTAGATCCAAAAGTATACAAAAACTTAGAAACGATTGTTAGTACTTAAAAACAATTACAAAGGACAACACTCATCATAAACATCTAATTCTATACACAAATGCCCCTGTGCTGAGACACCCCGCCCCGTCAAGATAACCAATAGGGAGATAGCTCCCTAAAAGATCACCAGACTAATGAAAATCCTTAACACAGGTGCACGTACACCTTCAGCTATAGTTTTCAAGATGCTGTTGTGACTCACCCGTACTCTCCTCATAAGTGACACGACTTTTTTCCGAATGACAGCATGAAAATCTCGGAGGCACTGCAAACGAGGAAGTCCCAACATCATCCTAAAAATGTTATTGGACGCGTAGTGTCCAGGGATTTTTTGCACATTGACCACTTGTGTACAGACCCTGACAATACGCTTTAAATAGCGTGATCATGACTAGGTCGGTACAGCGGGCGAATCTACGGACCAGCATGTTGCCACGGACTGACAGAGACGTGCGCTCCCTCTCTATGTCAACATCAGCCTTAAGAAGCCCCCACAGCAGTAACATAACAACTGACAAGTGCAATAAAAAAGAAGAATCTAAACCTCTACTCGCCACCACTACCACTTTACCTCGCGCATAATGACTGAATTTAAACACCGCCAACAAAACGTTGCGTGCCAACGTATACGGTAAATAATTCATAACTTCCAACAAGTGGGTCAAGTTCGTGCGTGTGCGCATGTCTTCACGCCGTCTGCGAACATCGGGAAAAAAATGGGTTCCAGGAAATATTGCTGATTGATGCATCATTACAGACCGATGGAGATGTGGGCTGCATTCATTTGAGAAGAAAATTTATGCGTCAATGAGGTGGCTGTTGGCTTTCATTCATGTTTTGACCCAGACGTGTTGAGTTTTTTGTGCTTCATTTTTCATTAAGAGGTGAAAGAAAGAAAAAGTAGTAACATTATAAAAAGAAAACAAAAGTAAAATGAAAACAGAAACTCCTGTACGGGGCCAAAAGGCTCTTATCTCAGCATAATGCTGCGACATTTAAAAATAAGTGCTGCGACACTTATTTCCCTGGTATTCTGATAGGCCCCTGTAGGCCCCGCTGTGATGTCACGGACAGATATATAAAGAAAAAAAAAATAGATATGTGTGAAATAACGTAAAATAAAATGTTTATTTAATAAAAATGTGGCACACATTGCGCGCCTTAATGGGAGGACGTGCGGTCGTGCAATCGGCCGCATTTGCTGATGGAACCCGCTAGGCATGGCAGGCTGATACCAGTCGGGGGTGCGGAAAATAAGTACAAGTATCTCCCGGGGCCCCGACTACAAGGAACAGTGGGGTTTTACTCTGTAGGAGTCCGACATAACTCTCCGTTCTTCCCAGACGGAGGGTATCCATGAGGATTTTCCCACGGAAAAAAAAAGGCTAAATACTTCATCTTTCAGATTTAATGTTAAGGTAATGGTGAATCAAGGGTTGGCGGTTTTGGTGTCCGTCCTTTGTTATGATGAAGTTCCTAAACGCGGCTTGCGATAGGAGTTGCCTGGTAGAAATCGTCACGAAAGAAAAAAGCGTTATGCTCCCTCCATGCGACTTTCTCTCGCTCTCTCTCTCTCTCTTTCTATTATATACGAGTGTGTGTGACGGAGGTCCTCCGACCGCACACGTTTTTTTTTTCATAAATAATTGAAGCGTGGTATTTACAAATGGGCTAAGTGCCAAAAAAATAAAACCAAAATTTGGTTCAAAAGTGCTATGTTGGACAGCCATTTCAATATAAAGGTGCAAAATGCCTACAACTTTTTTTTGGCACATAGCCCATTTGTAAATTCCACGCCTCAATTTCTTCATTTGATGTAACTTTTATATTTACACCCGTTTTCACAGTGGTTTTACTAACACTAGGAAAAATCTAAATGAACGCCTAAATATTATTGCACTGTTGATTTTTTCCTAGAGTTATTGAAAACAGGCACTAGTATCTTAAGGCAGCTTGTCGGTTAGATCGAAATATTTACTTATATATGTTTGTATTTAATTGTTGTAAAGAGGAATGCGGAATTTAGATAAGTACGATTTGGAAAAACAGCTTCAGATAGTGGAAACAGTAGTCAAGGGTCAACTGCTCGACTAAATTGTCCTAACAGCAAAAAGACATAGGTTAAACTAAAAACGTATGAAGAAAAAAGCAATGTTATTTGCGACCAATGACCATATAGCCCATGGTCGTTGAGCTATATGGTCGTTGTTTGCAACTATCGACTATCTTTCCCTATCTCTCATTATATTTCCTAACTAGCTGCTGCCCGCAGCTTCGCTTGCATGGCTTTTTCTAAAATAAAAGTAAGTCTAAGTTACCTAGTCCTTCATCATCATCATCATTTCAGCCGAAAGACGTCCACTGCTGGACATAGGCCTCCCTCAAAAGGGGGGGATTTGCCATAATCGCCACGCTTGGCAGGCGGGTTGGCGATCGCAGTATGGTGTTAAAAATGCATAGAGAACGCTGCAGCCCATACTCTAGTAAGTCCCTTAGTCGCCTTTTACCACACCCACGGGAGGAAATGGGGTGGTGATATTCTTTACGTCCGGCACCACACGGAACCTAGTCCTTTTAATAAGCTATCTGCCAGTGAAAGTCCCGTCAAAATCAGTCCATTCGTTTTGAAAACTAGCCGGAACAATAAGACATACAAACAAAATAAAAATAAAATGTTTTTTTGTTATTATAAGTACCGTAATACTTTCATTGTGCATTTAGTAAAAAGCTGTTATTTTTACATTACAAACAGACAATTAAATTTTATTTATTTGTATTGATTTAGAACGACACAGGTCCTCTTTCCTCTGCATAGTACAGATAGATAAGAAATAACGACGCTGATTCACAAACGCGATTATGTTCTATCTCAAAATAAATCCACGTGTTCAAGCGCCCTTGATCTATTTACGATTAAGGAAAAATAAGTGAAAATCAACAAACATCCTTATTTTTCAAGGACGCCGTAAAAATAAGAAGTAACTTTAGACGCCAACACAACATTTATACTCGTAGCTTACACACTTACAGATTTTATTAATGACTGTAAAACTGTGTGATTTTATTAGGTATAATTTTAAAGCTATTTGATTTTATTAAACTCAACTAAACAAAAGGTAAACAATATTTCTAAAATAATTAAGTAATCACAAAGTAACCATAAAGTAATTTCAAAGTTGATCTCTAAAAGATTATGGGGGTTTATTTATAAACGTTGCTTAAAGTTAAGTAATGATTAGCGACTGTTTAACCATACATTTTGGAAGTTTAAACATCACTTTATATTTTACTAGCTTTTGCCCGCGGCTCCGCCCGCGTGGTCGTTGGTTATCGCGTAAAAAAGTAGCCTATGTCCTTCTCCATATCCCTGACAAATTTCATGAAGCTCGGTTCAGCGGTTTAGGCGTGAAAACGTAACACACAGACAGACAGAGTTACTTTCACATTTATAATGTTAGTATGGATAGTAAAGTTTAGACTGTAATACGACATGACAGAAATATTTGACACTTAGGCTATTAATTTAGCTGTTACCTACTTTAATTTGTTTGATTATAAAAATGTATCAATGCGTCCGTAAGAATTAAACACTTCGTGATTCTTATATAATATGTTGTATATATTTTATTTTTAAACCGTCTCATAACGCTCATAATGGGGATTTGTGAACAAATCCCCATTCATGGGCATTGTCAGTGGGGATTAGTGGAATAACCCGTTCAAATACACTCTTATTACGGCTGCCACAGATTGAAAAGTATTTGTATTCAATCACCGGTATGTTGTCAAAATTAACAATTTTTTTTTTTTTGGAAATGTTGATAACGAACTCAACTATGTAGATACTACAGCTTTTCTTTTATCAATATGAGAAACAAAAGAAAAAAAGAAAACATTATTTCTTTCCTACTTTTATCAATAAATGAGGATGCAAATATGGTCAGACAAAAAGAATCAATGTGCCGCTACGTGCCATTCCAAGAATGTATGTCGAAACAGCCACACAGAGAGTCTGTATAGACTCTCTGTGTGGCTGTTTCTGTGTGCTGTTGTATACCTTAGGTATTTTTATTTTCTATCAAAATATCTTTCCTTACATACAAATAAACAGTTGAAGTTGTCAATACAAAACATATCACATTTTTTTACAAATAAGGAAATATGTATATGTACAAGTAACGCACGCGATTTTCACTTATCGGGAAAAAATCAGTATTTGCGTGCGACATTTGTAATCGATTAAGTTTCGCATGCGATATCGAAAAACGATTTATGGCTATTAGTATCGTATTTTTTTGATTGCTGTTTTAATTGTGAATTGTTATACAGCTTGTAATTAGACATGTTTGTCGTAAAAAAAACGTTGTAAAACACGCGTTGTAAACGTTGTAAGTTAATTGGGGTATCAAAAAGGCTATGATTCTGTGTTTTGAAATACACATCAGTACCTAAGTCAGTGATTGTTAAATATAAAACCGGCCAAGTGCATGTCCGACCGACATCGTTTCGTAGTTGGGATTAATTTATCCCAAAACAAAGTTAACATGTTCTCCTATACATACCAACTGCAAATGTAAGTTTGTGTGCAAAATATTGGGAGATTTACCATGTTATTTTAAGACCATACACTTCTTATACTCGTATGTTTTTGTGTAATCTATAGGTAAGTATAGAACTATTTTCTCTATTAAAAAAAAATTAAAAAATTGACTAAGTAGTTTCCGAGATAAGGGGGAATGGTCTATTTTCATTTATTTGGTAAAATAATTTTAATACGAATAATATTTTTTTTTTTTTTAAACCTGAGACCCTAACTGTAAGCCCTTTCATTTGATATGTGACACGGTACGGTGTTTTTTTTTCTCTTTTGTACCCCAAAAGTCCGTGTACGGGTCACAGAAATTGATGTGTACCAAATTTCAACTTAATCGGTCCATTAGATTCGGAGCAAATTGGCTGTGACAGACTGACAGACATACACACAAGTGATCCTATAATGGTTCTTTTTTTTCCTTTTGAAGTATAGAACCCTAAAAAGGAACGAATTATATAAAGAAAATGTCTTGTATAACTATGTAGGTAGGTTATGTTATATATGTTAGTAAATGTATGTAATTAGTGTTATTATGAGAGTAAATTTGCATTAAGTCTTTTTAGGGTTCCGTACCCAAAGACAGCCAACGAGACCCTATTATACAGTAATAGGTCGACACTTGAAATTTGTGTATACTATGGCCGCTATATAAACCAATAAATAAAAGGGAGTCGATACAAGAAACGTGTTTCTTTCGGCGTTTTTTACTGCGGGGTACGGAACCCTTCGTGTGCAAGTCTGACTCCCACTTGGCCGCTTTTTTTCTAGAGCTAGCTTAGGACATTCAAAAGTTTTGTATGAATGTCTAGAATAACCTACTTCCCCAAAAAGATTTTGTTCTTCTTTTTCTTTTCGCTGAAACTTACAACTTTCGTTTAGTTAACTAAATTACTTGGCCCAGTAGGTGGATTTTGTTAAACATAGACAAAACAACGCCAATATCTTACACTAACGAGCTTCCATCTTCCAGGAAATCCATTACAGCTCTTGTATGCGACGTTCTACTCAAAATACTAAGTGATGGAGCGATGGACGTAATCCCATAGACGGCTAACGTGCTAGCCGAGCAAAGTCTACTGTGTGACGAGGATTAGGTCTGAGTGATGGGACGTAAATGGGTTAGTCTGGGACGCCATAGTGCAGGGGGAATTATTGGGACTCTCACTCTTTATTTACGGATAGATTTTAGACTCGGGAACGTAGATGGGATCTAGGATCTATGTCGAAATGAATTATTAATGTCAGTCTGGACTGATATTGCGAGTTTTGCCCGGTAATGGATTTAGATGTCTTCAAAAAGCTTTTAAACAAATTATTCGTACTACGTTTTGTGATGTTATTTTAATGACCATAATTATATTATGTGTTTATCGGTTTGTGTATTTAAATTCAAAATATACCTTTAGAGGTATGAGGAACGGGGTGTAAAGTTCACTCATACTCTATAGTAAAGGGAGGATCCTCCGACCAGACGGGTATTATGTCTGGTGGGCAACTGCGCGGTAAACTCTGATAGCGCGATGCAGGATTTGTGACGTCAGGTCTTTGATGCGTAGTTTGCATGTGGCGTTGTTGATACCGCCACATACCTACGTCATAAAAAAATTACCTTAGGTATGTTAATTTTTTATTCTATAATATTATATGACTTAAACGTATAATATTTTATATTACCTCCATATATACGTTTTATAACATTTCTCCCACCATCGGTTATTATATAACCAGCAATTCTTAAATAATTGTTTTTAATAAAAACTGTTTATCGTCTCGGCTATTAATATTTTATCGGCTATTGCTGCTACCGTCACCGTATATGTGGGTATGACTCGGTTCACGTAAATACCACGCTAGATGGCTGTCGCACCTTCGGTGGAATAAAGTCGTAAGTTGAGATATGACCTTTAAAACAGTCAAATGATACGTCTTTTCTCTCTTAAAGCTGGAGTCGTACAATTTACGTTCTTATGGTAATAATTGATTTTCTATTTCATATTTATTATTCCGGTTTTATTACTGAAGCGGAAAATCGTACTTGTGGTTTGTCTGTTGTTGCAGTCAGTCAACCTGCTTTTGCGTAGAATACCTAATAACCACATAATAAACGTTTTATAAGTTTTTCCGCAGTATTTTTTGAAATATAACAATATTTTATGGAAAAAAGAAACTCAAGAAACATATTTTTTATTAAATTATTACGATGTTTAAAAACTTACGACTTTATATTCTCCCGAGAATACTCGTGACACATGAGTGTGTGATGTCCCTGTTTAACAGCTAGTCGAAAATAAAAGTAGTTACTCCTTATATCGTCAGCTATCTGCCAGTGAAAGTTCCGTCAAAATCGGACAAACAGACAGACAGAAAACAAAAAATATTGAACAGACCAAAGAGATCGAATACAACAGGTAATTAAAATGTAATTTTTTGTTATAAGTACCGTAACTTCTATTTGCATTTAGTTAAAAGCTGATATTTTGACATTACAAACAGATACTTCAATTTTATTTATCTGTATAGATGGAATTATTAACTGCACGTTCAAGTCAATGAAATATGTTTATAAATAACTTTCTGTGTAAGACGACTGTACCTACAGGTACAGTCGTCAGCACAGTAGGTTATACGAAACTGTCAAATTTCTCCAAACTATATTAAACCTTGAATTGTTCATGGTTTAGTCTAAATCATATGAGAAAATTTGACAGTTTGTGTTGTGGTAACTTGATGTGCTGGCCACTGTACATTATTGCGTACCTACTTAATCTATACTAATCTATACTAATATTATAAAGCTGAAGAGTTTGTTTGTTTGTTTGTTTGAACGCGCTAATCTCAGGAACTACTGGTTGGAATTGAAAAATTCTTTTTGTGTTGGATAGTCCATTTATTCAGAAATATTATAGGCTATATAAAATTACGCTACAACCAATAGGAGCAGAGCATAAATGTAAAATGTTGCAAAAACGGGAAAAAATATTCCTTTTTGAGAGCTTCCGTTGCGTGCGCTGCGTAAACGGTTTAAGTTACGCAAATATCATGTATGATGGAATTGTTTCTCTTTAAAAGTTCTAAAAAAAAGTCCGCGACAGCATATGTCTATCTTTTAAGATTGACTCACTATAATCTTTTTTATGGTAATCAAATTTGTTCGAAATTAATGCATTATTTGCGAAGGAGTATTCATAAACATGGTATTAATCCTTATCCAAATAAATACGTTATTCATCACAAGTATTTAATTTTGAACAAAGTTGCCCTTACATCATTTCATTTCAATGAATATCTTAGGAGATATAACTGTTTTATAATAACTCCGCAGCAAAATAATGATCAACTCGGCGAGGTAGTCTATTCTAAAGCTGAAGAGTTCGTATTTAGGGTTCCGTACCCAAAGGGTAAAATGGGACCCTATTACTAAAACTCCGCTGTCCGTCTGTCTGTCTGTCTGTCACCAGGCTGTATCTCATGAACCGTGATAGGCAGTTGCAATTTTCACAGATGATGTATTTCAGTTGCCGCTATAACAACAAATACTAAAAAACAGAAAATATAAATATTTAAGGGGGGCTCCCATACAACGGACATTATTTTTTTGCCGTTTTTATAGATAATGCCCGCGGCTCCACCCGCGTGGATGTCGGTTATCACGTAAAAAGTAGCCTATGTCCTTCTCCATATCCCAGGCTATATCTCTGCCAAATTTTATGACGATCGGTTCAGCGGTTTAGGCGTGAAAACGTAACATACAGACAGACAGACAGACAGAGTTACTTTCACAATAATCTCTGGAACTGAGGGTTGGATTTGAAAAAATCTATTTGCATTTTACAGCCCAATTCTTGAGGAAGAATTACATTCCTATTAACTAGGACACAATTATTTTTTTAATGTAAGTTTAAGCGAAAACTAAGTACACGCCACGGCAGCAATAAGTATTTTAGTGCACGTGTAGTTAAGTGCACGGGCCGGCAATGTGATGCGACGGGGTGGGTCGGGGGAACAAGAAATTTCACGCGGACGAAGTCGCGGGCAGAAGCTAGTACTTAATAACGCAAGATTACTGACATTTAGTTGCTGCATGCAGTAAGAATGTTAAAACAGGACTCAACTGTTGATTATAATCTTCAAAGTAGAATTTATTTTTACGGGCTTTTTTTTATGTATGTCAGGAGTACGGTGCTAAATTTAATGGCAATGTCCTAGATAAAAAAACACAGTAACATGGGGATAAAGAATGGCGCCTCGATTTAAAACTTTATGCAACTATACAAAGTTTCCTATTTTATTTCTGACATTCCTATACGCATCACTGTTATTTAATAATATTGTAAAGCCAATTATTTTTAGAAGAGTAACCGAGGAGTTTCTTGCCGGCTCTTGTCCATAGGAAACGACTAATTGGAACCGTGCACCTAGCTTCTGACTTTTCATAAGTGCCCATGTAGGTTTATGTGAAATAAAATATTTTGATTTTGATTTCAAACCTGCCATGTTAAAACTCGCATTTGACATGCTTCATCGCCAACATACTACCATCTCAACTTAAAATCATGCACGTGAAGCCTCTTTAGAAACACATGGTGCTCAATCATCAGTCATAACGATACTCGAGTCATCAGGCATGCGTGGCGTTGTGGTGAAGGGTAGGTATAAAGTGCGTCTAGATTTAAAGATAATGAAGCAAAGGCCGTGTAAGAGCTAATGTATTTTAGTTCGAAATATAATAAAAGAAATAACATTCGAACGCAAACTCAAAGAGGAGTGTTGCACACACAGTTGCACAACGCATTAAATTTCGCAGTATCTATTGTCTTTCGTCTTGGCCTGACATCAAGCAATGGACAACTGTCAAAATTTTTGTACAAGTCTTTTGGTTACTTCGTATTAGTGTGTATTTTGTCTATTTTTTTGTAATGTGCATCTTGTTTGTGCTGTGCAGAATAAACAATTATACTTATTTTTTTTTTTTCAAATCATTTATTTCAATTTAACAATTTACAGGCACTTTCGAATTGTCAAGGAGTCGGTCAGTTAGTCAAAATGTTGAAGCTAAAGTCGAATAATTCATTCACTGGAGTAATCTGACGTGTGCTAGCTGTCACTTTTTGTAATAAAATGGTCATATTTATTGTAATGGTGATCGATTAGTTTAATTGATTTATAAAGTGTAAAATAAATGTATCAAATATGTATTGTGTAAATGTAAAAGTCTAGAACACAATACATATTTCCTTATTATTAAAAAATGTGACAGCTAGCACCTGTCTGTTTCCTCCAGTGAATTAATAATTCGACTATAGTCGCCCGTTTCAAAAGATAGATCTCTATGGACAAAATCAGGCAAGAAACTCAATGGACACTCTTTTAAATCAAAATATTACAAAATCCGAATCTATTACGAAATATTAGATGGATGTATCATGAAAAATATGATGTGATTATAGAAAAGAAGAAGAATTATAGAAGCAATTATGAAAAAGAAGACATGCTGCACCGACTACAACTAAATTGGGATAAGGGTAAAAGAATGATGATGGGGGCATGTTCTGTTCTTGTCAGTTCTACCATTTTAGCGCTTTCGGGGCTAGATGTAGCGCAATTTTAGGGCAATCGACTCCCACTATTTTCTGTTAACTCCTAACGGAAAATCTAGCGCTATAACAAAATATTGGTATCTTGATAGGTAATTAATTTAAACCTACATAGGTATTTATTTATTACAATTTTTAACGAATAATATATTGCCAGATATACATAGGTACATTGTCCCTATTAGACGTATGGCAGTGGGGACAGTGGGAATAAAATTACCGAGTTCTCGTTGTCCTCATCAGTGGTGTAGCGTAATGGGGACAACAGGAAAAATAAAATCCTTTGTCTCGTAGTCTCCAGCAATGGGTAGACTGCAATGGGGACTTTGGGAATACTACATATTTTGTCAGTAGGTACCTAATAGTACTTTGTAGACAATTTGGCATTATCGAAAAATAAAAATAAAAATTTGGGTTAGCCCAGCGCAATATAGATACCACAGAACCACAGCCAGGGCCATCTGGATCTGGGAGTAATCAAAATCCATCAACAAAAGCAACCGACGATGACGATGACGATTTGTCGGTTGACTATTGAACTAGACTTTTGTATTGCATTTCTATGCATCTAATATTAAGTTGTTTAATATTCATATTTTTTGTAATAAATTATCAATAAATATTTCTTTAAGTATTTCTAACTCCTTATTTTAAATATAACATAAAATCTAGCGCTTTTTTAAATCACACTTGTCTAGCGGGATCTAGCGCTTCATTGGGTGGAGTTAGCGCCCAACACTCGAAAGAACCTGACAGCACTGGTTCCTGCCCCCCGGTGATAAATATTGCAATAAATCAGCTTAACACCAAAATAATTTATCTAGATACCTACACGTTCAGTAAAAACGACATATCTCTCGAAACTCAGTCGTGCAATTGTTAATTAAATGCTTAACTTTAAATCATCAATCCAATGATAATTTACAAGAAGTAAGAGGTTTATTAATCATTCCTTTTAGGCTCTGCACGTTTGAGAAGTCATGAAGCCCGTGCATTAGCCTGTTATCTAAAGTTGTAAGATTCGACTGGCAATATGTAGGTTAATGCAAACTTCGTGAGCCATCGACTAGTGGCGGTGCTTCGTCAATCCGTGCTGTTACCATTACTATAAGGTGAAACATTATGCTTTGAAAATAATCTTGGAAGGTGAAAACGTACAGTCAAGCACAGGACTGTAGTTTACCCTTGACTTACGAGAACCGACCTTGCTACTCCGAAATAAAGGCGCTGTCATAGTCGAACTGTTTACGTCTACGTGCGTTTTATTGTACTTGATAAATTAAGGTAAAAGGAAAGTAATTAATTATGTTCTATTCAATGATATACGTAAAGCAATGAATTGGTGGTACAGAAAATAGGTTCTTTTTTTTCTAATGTATAAGAATTAATTAAGTGCATGGTGAAGCCACAAAAGGCAAAATTAAGGATCAAAAATAAAAAAAATATTTAATTAATTAGGGTCGACTTAAAAACCCATTTTATTAAGGGTCAAATAAACTTACAAAGATCAACGTTCGGGTCAAATATACCGACATCGCGTAATTTATGAGCAACGTAAAATTTACGAAGTAACTAACAGGCATTTTCATAGGAATTAGATACTTACGGACAGAATGTTTCGTTTTATTGAAATTATGTTAAAGGACTGCGGTTTACCTACTCTGTTCATTTTATGCTAAGTAGGTACTAGGTATATGGCAAATAATGTAGGTTCGATCACCTGCGCGTCCGATTATGAACAGAGTATACTAACAGCCTTATGCCCGGTTTCTAAGGAACTTTTATCGGTGGTTTATCTATTCATTAGCGCTATTGGTTCGTTAACTTGTGAATGTGCGTTTCTGAACACCGCAATGTAAGATAAACTCCGTTTAAACTTCAGTTAACTAACTGACCAAACTGCGCCGTTTATCGGTTCCATAACTTTATTGGACGTTTCATTTCATAGCAAACTACTTACATCAACTTTTAGGTTAAACATCTATCGTGTATTATTGAATTAAATTGCGAAGGAGTAATCTTGTAAGAGGTTACATATAACATAATTGAAAGGTGTTTTGGAGTATTTTTTCTTAGTTTTGGAGTTTTTTTTTTTGCCTTCAATATAAACAATAATAACATAAATAGTGACCCTATTTATGTTATTATTCGCCATTATTATAGTATTTAAAAACCAAATGATATAAAGAGACAAATGAGGATGGCCAAATCGTACCTGGCGAGGAGGTGGTGGCGTCCCGATGTCTTATATATGAATAAAATCCGCTGTGTTTTAAGGTCTTAAAAAATGCAAAAAAATCTCTATAAGAGGCCAAAAAAAAGATCTACATTTTTTAAGTTTAAGTAATTTTTTTTGGAAATTATTATAATAAAATGTTCAGACCGCACCTAATGACGATTCATTTCGCATAAGAAATGACTTAGTAATCAAAGATTATAATTATCCACGTTTTTCTGAATAGTTATTAAAAGTAATTCAATTAAATAAATATGTAGGTATCAAATCAACTGATGCTATTTTTATGTGTTTGATTTTAGTAATAAAAGTCATTAAGTAGGTGCATAGTACTTAAGTATCAGTTTTGTTAGATTGCGTACAATGAAATATCATAAATGTCATTTAACGTGCGCCATTGATTGACACCCGGCGATCATTCACATTGCATTGTTGTTGTTGTGAATGCTATTTTGGTTTTCCTTGTTGTTTTGATTTTGTCAGTCCTATTATTTTAGGAAATTCTGTGAGAAAAATATATGCAATGTATTCTGGTAAATAGAAATGAGATCGCAAAAAACTTAACGTCATTTGTCTGGTATTCATATTAACTTATTTGTTGGTTAACCTTTAAAGTATTTTTTAACGATATAAAAATATCTTGGCTATTCTAATATTATTATTATTTATATTTATTTATTACTATAATTGGTTTTTGGATATGGAAAACAAAAGTCAGGTCCAGCTTCTATAGGAATTTGGCCATTATTCTTTCGTTGGGATACTAGTTTGACGTTTGAAAGGTGCGTTCTTAAACTCAATTATGAACCTATAAAGTATCTTTCATTCTTTCTTTCGTTTTACCTTAAAAAACACAATTATTTTTATATACATTTCGAAACAATATTTATTTCGAGCACAATTTGTATTATTCATTTAAAATTAACGTTTTTTATTTTGTCTACAAGGTTTTTTAAATGTCTCTACAATTTGGTAATCTAGTTTCTAGTTTCAAAACGTTTCCGAAGAATGTTACCAGTGACTTATGTTATAACGAATTTATATCTACAAAGTGCACCCATTATTGGTAAAGGGCGTGTGTAACTCTTATCCATAGCTCATACAATGTATAATTTAAGTATACAGTTGTTAAACAACTGTATTAAATATTTTTATTAGTAGGAAGGCTGTAAGTATATAATTAACTATGTGGATTGAATATTGATTAAATTCGTTAATTTCAGAGCCGTGCTTGCTTGATCAGCAGATACTGACCATGTCATGTCTATGTTGTTGTCAAACTAATCAAATTGCATATTGAATAGCTCACGCGCGGCATCGAGCTCACATTGATGAATTAATCCATTTATTGTTGTCGCTGCAATTCAACTTCACTTGACGGTTTTGGCGCAAAATATGTCCTACTGTTTGAAAAAACTACCGTACCTACATGATTTTATTTATTTTACCTAGTCAATATTGCCCCTATTTACCTAAACTATTTACTACAAATGTATGAATGTCACTGTGGCCATAGATTAATACAGATGGCACAATCTGCAAAATTATAAAAAAAGGACTCTTGCTATGACACAATAAAGTGTAATTCAGGTCGCACAACGCTTATTACCTACAGTTATATTCACCTACAAGTTGCCTCTCTTTTTGTCGCGTAACTCTTATACCTGCGGCGTGTGGCAGTCCTATTGGCCCAGTGAGATGGGCCCACCGCGTAATTGTAGCTTCATGCCTAAACTGCGGAGTGTCCCATCTGTATTAATCTGTGCTGTGGCTAAGTAATAGCAGCCGCACGGGTCGATTGATCGGGTTAAGCTACGCTTGTCGCGGTTGGTCCGTGGATGACCCCTCCGTGCATCGGAAAGCTCGTTATGCCTTTGGTCGCAGCTGTTAATAGTGGATCTTTGACAGCCGTTACTGGTCGTCCAAATCCCGAAAGTCTGACAACCAGCCTTACAATGGGGTATCGAATCCCAGTAACTTGGTTGTGGAGGTCAGATAGGCAGTCGCTCCATGTAAAATACTGGCATTCAGCTGCATCCGGTTAGACTGGAAGGCGACCCCAACTTAGTTGGGAAAAATTAAGAATTTCAAGATACGAATAATTTTAATTATTTATTTACGATGTCTCTTGTCTCTTTTATTAGCCAGGTGTCCTACTTTAATTATCACTGCTGGAATTGTTTTGTTAAAAAAAAAAAAAAACTTATTGCAACATTGTTTTGGATTGTTTTTATTTTTTTTCTGTTTGTTTTTAACGTGTACGTTTTTATTTTTTATTTTTACATCGTTCTCACATTTATTTATAAACTCAAAATTATAGATGTAACTACTATTTTTGTAACAATTTAATTTAAAAGAGTTTCCATGGAGTTTCTTGCCTTGTTTCTCCGTAGGTACCTACTACGCTTTGGAATGGGCATGTAGCTTCATTTTTCTTACTGACCGACTCCTTGACAATTCAAAAGTGCCTGTAAATGGTTTAATTGAAATAAATGATTTGAGTTTGAGTTTAAACATATTGTATCGAGCTGAATAATGTCGCAAGATGAATGATAGTGGAAACCGATGTCTCCATTCATACTTGAAGAATTATGTATCTGTGACTTATGTAAATATAACCGCTTTTCAGTATGCAAACCTTAAGCATTATTGATACTTGTAATAATTCTCGTTGGCTGTTAATATAAGCCGCAATACAATCTTGTTGATTAAAGCTTGTAGAAGCCTGTGTCGCTTATCGTGTTTTAATATTATAACGTCTTAAGAATTATTATGATGCTAATATTGCCACACTTTGAAGTTCTATTGATGGTTAACACTTCATTAAACATTATAATAACTAAATACACGTTTAGAAAGAAAAAACACTAAACTTGGATGAAAAGTATTTAAAATCATATAGGTAGCTTTTGGTAGCAAATTTAACGAGGAAGTAGAAAATAAAAAAATAAAATACAAAAAACCTGACTGCAAAAATACATGACTGAAAAGAGAAAATAATCATAATTACCTATATTATTACGAGTATAATGTATAGAAATTTGGTATTGCAGACAGGGAATAGAAGTTTGGTAAATCTTTAAATTTATTTCAAGCTTTATAGTTTTATTAATATATATTTATTTGGAATTGGCTCATTACTAGCTTTTATTTGATACCAAAATAGTAGTTTTTTTTTTAAACCTTATTTTAGTATGTGCACATGCAATATATAAATATTATATAGCCCATATCATTTCGTTAAGGTGATTAGGCTACAGCGCGTACCAAATAAATAGACATACATACATACATACTCTCGAAAAACATTACCCTCCTTCCGGGGCAGTCGGGTAAAAACAGCGGTAAGTGGTAACGAGGAGGACAACATCAGAACTAAACGCCCAGCTATAACCGTAAAGGGGAATTAGTTATATACATCTGTAACATGAACCTAAATACCGACATTGTAGCAATATCGAATTATAACATAATGTTAAGTGCGTCCCATAATTTAGCAGTTACCCGTAAGGTCGGCTAACGATCATGTACGTTGGTATTTCACGCGAATGTCATAATAAAGTCATAGGCTGGGTGAGGCTTCTCAAATGCCAGCTCTTTGTCTCTTGACTTTTTGAAACTATGTAGAAATAGGGCTTAAAAGTTAATAGGTTGAGTTTAGAGATGACTTTTCGTATGCTATCGTCAAATGTCGATGGAGAACATATATTTTCTACTAGCTGCTGCCCGCCCGCGGCTTCACCTGCGTGGCGTTTTCTAATATAAAAGTAGCCTAAGTTACTCCTTATAACATTAGGTATCTGCCAGTGAAAGTCCCGTCAAAATAGGTCCAGCCGTTTCGGATATTAGCTGGAACAAACATAGAGATAATTTATTTAAAATTGTTTATATACATAGTGCCGTATGTACTTTCATATGCGTTTAATAAAAAGTTGTTATTTTGGCATTACAAACAGATACTTAAATTTTATTTATTTGTATAGTTTGACATCTACAGGATATCAATGCTTTGCTGAAAATACATTTTAAGATAACGTAAAATGTCCTATGTAAAGATACCATCGTTAAAACATGAATGATCGTTTCATCCAACAATACTCTCTGCACTTACGACTTTATTCTCCTAGAGCATATACAACGATTTTATAGTTTTTATACAATACAACAAGAGTAGTGGTGGCCCTGACGGCCCCGACTTATCGAGTTGTAGGTCGTGGGTTCGAACTTAGACAGGCGCATTACTTTGTGTAAATATTTTCATCACCACTGCTCTCAAAACGGTGAAGGAAAACATCTTGAGGAAACCGGCATGTCCTAGAACCAAAAATTTGAAGACATGTGACATCTACCAACCTGCACTTGGCCCGCGTGGTGGATTACGGCCCACTCCTTCTCACAGAGAGGAGGCCTGTGTCCCAGCAGTGAGAATATTATAGGCTGATTATGCTATTATGCTGTACAGTAGCCAGCACATCAAGATACACGAAACAGCCAAATTTCTCCAAACAATTTTAAACTTTAAAATGTTGGTGATTAAGTTCAAAATCGAACGAGAAAATTTGACAGTTTGTGGTAACTTGATGTGCTGGCGACTGTACATACGGCCACAAATCAAGCTATACAGTTCCAGTTTAGGCTGATCTCACATTGTATAGGATTTCCGTACAATGAGAGGTCAGTTTATACTGGAACTTAATAGCTTGATTTGTGGCCGTGTGTACAACACTCTCTTACTTACGCCTAAATTTTTAGGCTTTAAATGATAATAACTTTAATCCATCACTTTACTCACGCAAAAAATGGCCAATTTTATCTCTTACCTCAAATTGTCACAAATTGCCGTGTAACAAAAATGAGTAATTTCCTACAATTTGCTTTGACAAAACGGAATATGGCGGTCGGTCCCAACTCCCATGCCAATTGGAAGCAATTGGGCTTCAACCCTGAGGTCGGGACCCGTGCGCGCGGCTCGCCGGTTAATATCAATCGTGGCATTAACTATCACCATTTTTAACAGACTTCAAAAAAAGGAGGAGATTCTCAGTTCGACGGTTTTTTTTATTAATATGAAATTATGATGAGGTAACGCACGTTTTATAGATTTTGTTTGTGTTGCAACTTAGTGAATTACTGAATGACAGAGACGGCAAGTTTTTAGGGTTCCGTAGTCAAAAAGGAACTCTTATAGTTTCAGCATGTCCGTCTGCCTGTCTGTTCGCGGCATAGCTCACAGACTCTTAGTACCTACTAGAATGTTGTAATTTGGTATGCGTACACACATTAATCAGGCCGACAAAGTGGTTCAATAAAATATTTAAAAAAAAATATATTTTAGTGTAAAGAGGGGATGATATTTTTTTTCTTGTCTATCCCATAGTGCAGGGTATCGTTGGATAGGCCGTTCAAAAATATTGCGGACTGTGAAACTCATTTTTCGATTCAGGGTTCCTTTTGTGTAATAAGCTAAGTGCTAATTTTTGTTAGAGTCAAGTGTCCATGGCAGTGTTTGGATATTAAAAAAAATTCACAGCAGTAGTACCTATATTTAACGAAGTTAAAAAGAAAACTATTAGAGAAAAGTAGACTTTACAAGATAACGAGTAATAGTCAACCAACTAACATTTGCAGTTAGAGAATTGACCGTCACGTATATCGATGTATAGGAGAACATGTATTTCAACTATATAGGTATAATGTTAAGTTTGTTCTTGGGATAAATTCGTTCCAGCTACGGAACCTTTCATTGTGTTTGGTCCGAAACGCACTTGGCCGGTTTTTTTATTGAACCAATTCACCCCAAAAAGAAAGTACCAGTACTGATTGATTTTGGGCAAACCACTTTCGTCTGCTCTATACTAAACATATTAGTATAGAATAAGTAAGTCCCTTCGGTAATGTTGAAGTGAAACAGATGTCATTTTAGAGATGGGTGAACTAAAATAGAGGCAGCCACGACTTGTATAGAGCTAAAAGCGATTGCACATTTTATGAGGTAATTTATGGTTAGTATTTAGGGCATCAGCACATGGTCAACTAGGTAAATACATTGATAATTTGTACAATCATTTAAGTTTAAATACTAACATAAAATATTTATTGAGCAAAAGAGGTCAAGTCAGTTTTAATAAGCTACGGCCCACACCAATATTAAAGTACCCTGCTTTTGACGGCAAACATATAGGTATACGGTACGTACACAACAGCCTAAAGTTTTTATACAATGTATTTTATTCCACAACGCAACAGCGGAATCACAACCACAAAACTTAACATCACTAACAACGCAATAACGAACGTCACTGTCGGATAAAGGCCGCACCGCACCGCCTCGTATCACCCCGCACCGCACCGTTTCGTACCGCCTCGCATCGGAATCCGTCAAATTACGGAAAGTAAAAACGCGACGAGTTTCGCTTTAGCCGGAGTGCTCGGAAAATGGATGGGGTACGGAGTAGGGGTGCCACCTGGTGCTTTTAATAAATTAACTATTAGCACTGTACGTTATGTGAACATGTGACTTTTTAGGTGGATGTGTGCTACCTATCTATTTTGATGATACAGACGAGGAAATACAGAAGAGGAAATGTCGACTGTTTCGAAATTTCGGGAAGATAGTAGATACAATATTTGGCGTATCTGAAATGTACGAGTATGTTGTATGAGGAATACTCTATTATTTGGATGTACATCAACACCGCACCACTTGTACTTTTACTCGATTTCAAAATATATTACTAACCATGTAGCTCATATAGGGCTAATTACAGTTAGTAAATGGATATATAGCTATACACTTCAAAAATTACACATAACTTAATTATTTACCCTGTCAACATTCTATGTTTTAACTACGAAGAAAAATAAACAAATAGACTAGCATTTTAAATTCCTATTCATTATGTATCTCTTTTTCCTCCCTATCTCACCCACCCATGTAAAAGCGTATCAGTATTCAAACAACAAACTTTAGGTCCACAAAGTAAAAGCAAAGTTAAGTTAATGAGAAAGTTAAGGACACAAGTACGGAGACAACCCTAAGGCTGGGTGAGGAAGGGCGTGTGAAACTTTAGACCCAAGAATTGTATTGTTGACGTTACTTTCAAAGTATGTGGGTGTAAGAGAGAGTGTGTGTTCAGTATTGATTCACTAATAAGAATGGGTTAGATGTTTTTGAGCTGCTTTGATTGCTTCTTTAGTACGTAAATATTGTATTGCTGATGTTACTTTTAAAATTTGTGGGTGTATGAGGGCGTGTGTTGTGTGTCAGTAATTCATTGATAAGAATGGGTTAAGTCGTCTTCGAGCTACTTTGATTGCTTTGTTAGTACGCTAATATAGTATCGTTAACGTTACTTTTTAAACGAGTGGGTGTATCAGGGTGTGTGTTGTGTGTCAGTATTGATTCATTGATAAGAATGGATTAAGACGTCTTTGAGCTATTTTGATTTCTTCGTTAGTACGTTAATATAGTATCGTTAACTTAACTTTTTAAATGAGTGGGTGTATGTTGTGTGTCAGTATTGATTCACTGATAATAATGGGTTAAGACATCTTTGAACTGCTTTGATTACTTCGTTAGGACGTAAATATTGTATTGTTGTCGTTACTTTTTATATGTGAGTGTGTGTGTGTCGTCAATATCGATTCGCTGAATTCTTTGAGCTACCGTGCTGGGTGTAAGAAGGCAGAGTCAGTAACGTATTTTGAAAAAACTTTTAGTAAGTTATTGAAAAACATAATCTACATAGAACTAACGAACACCTTAATGTATTGCGTATCTACCACCAATCGTAACCATGTTAGTACTGTCACCTGCACTGTAACAGTTAGGCTTTGAAAAAACCTTATAGCAGTAAGGGCTGCTTTCGTAGTTCAAGTGTTACTAAGTAGCCGACGTGCTGTTGATCATACATATATAACTATATAGAATTCCTGAAATAACCACAACAATCAGAGGTCCTGGACGTCAGTGTAATTAGCTCGTGTTTGGCTCGTGTGTCGGATAGTGGACCGCAGGATAAAGTAATTAGTAACATACATATATATGTACTTACCATATGTACTAGTACATTAGGTACTGGTACATATGTGATTAGGTGGTCGTGTCATGGGTAATATGGTTAATTGCCTAATATGTATGTCGGGATCCTATTAGTGCGGTGCCACGGTGGGGTGTTTTTTGTGGAAATGGCAGCTAATCAATGCCCCATTGCAAGTGTAAGGATGTTGTTGAAGTCGTTTCCCTACTTATGTATGGGATCAAAAACTAATTAATGGGTTTCAGTAGAAATATTTTTTTGTGAATAAATGAATGAAATGCACAGAACCCAGCGTGGTTTGACCAGTCAAATATATTCTGAAATTGGCATATTCTACTACGGTATAATACCTACACTGCATGGTTTTTCAACGTGATAAGTCTGCATATTACTTAGGGCCGGTTGTTTCAAACGGTTGGTTAACGTAACATACGTACGTCAAATAATAACTATTACATGTGATGTTTAACGTTCGTTAAATACAAGGCGTTGTTTCATTGCATAAAAACGGATCGTCAAAGTTCAAATGTAAAAGAATAGAATGACGTTAACCAGTGGGTTAGGTACTGTAATCGTTATTTTTTAACGAACCTTAAGGGCAACATTTTGTGAAACATCGCTTTTTTTTTGGTTTGACCATAGTTAGCGCCATTTATGACGTATACGCGTGCGTCAAGTGGACGTGAAACAACTCGCCCTTAGAATAGAGCAGAGGAGCAGAGCGAGAGCAGGGTGGCCCAGTGCTAATGGCGCAGACTTACGAGTTGAAGTCATGAGTTCGAACCCAGGCAGGCGCTTTACTTTTTGTAAATTATTTCATGACTACTGCTCTCAAAACGGTGAAGGAAAACATCGTGAGGAATCCGGCATGTCCTAGAACCAAAAATTCGAAAACATGTGACATCTAGCAACCCGCACTGGACCCGCGTGGTGGATTATGGCCCACTCCCTCTCACAGAGAGGAGGCCTGTGTCCCAGCAGTGGGAACATTATAGACTGTTTATGCTATTGCTTAGAATAAAAATACATAGATTATGTCTCTTTCAGCAGACATTCACAACTAACTTAGAAGACTAATGTATTTAACTTGTTCAAAAAAATAAAAATGCCATTACTGTTTAAAACAATAGCCTTCATTCTACTTAACACTTAAAGTCGTATGTTTATAAAATACTTAAATGAGACGCTCTTAGCAGAAAACAGTCGTTTGGCACCAACTTAGACTCAACGAAGGTAATTACCACTAGACGACACCGAAATGGTTTTATCTTAGTCCAAAATTAGAATTGAAATAAGATATTCAATACTATTGTCTGTAGAGTAGTCGACTACATAATAAATGTATACTGTTTATTTTATAGACTACTAGCGACCCGCCCCGGCTTCGCACGGGTGTTATGTAGATACTAATATGGGGCAGTGATCAATAAAATGCGCCACCACTGCTCTTATTTAAAAGAGTTGACACAAATTAATGAGAATGTTAGATGATTTAATAAAAAAGGCTATTTGTTTTCTTCGTTTTAACCGACTTTCCGAAAAAGGAGGAGGTTCTATGTTCGACTGTATGTATGTTATTTTTTATGTATGTCCACCGATTTCTCCGTCAATTGTGAACCGATTTTGAAAATTCTTTTTTTGTTTGAAAGGTTATACTTTCGAGGTAGTTCAATATAAATTTTATTCAGTTTGCTTGGATATTTCTTTATTTAGCTTCGATTTACATATCAAGTAATGGTATACGAATTGGTGTGGGGTAGATACCATAACTGCCGTGTCTGGTCATACCGCTGTTCAACCTGTGATGGTTTGTGTGGTATGTTTAAACTTCAACAAATTTTTGTAAAAAGATTTTTGATTAATTTAAAAAAAAAAAACCTTTTTACAAAAAACAAAACAACCGACTTCCAAAAAAGCACTATCAAGTGAAAACATATTTTAATTTCGGAAGTCGGTATCTTTGGATCCGTATTTTATTTTATTATTTATGTACACACAGTTAAATACATAGACATACGACATAATTATAATTTCAGTACAAAGGTACTGCTTATTTCTTAAGAAATTTCTTCCAGCAGACCTGCGAAAGGAGAAATGAAAAAGAAATGTAGACAATAGTGTGTGTTTTTTTTTTTTTTTGTTACCGAATTCCGAAATTAAAGTATTTTTTTTTTTAAATTTTTTGTACCTAGTGCCATAAAAACATTAAAACGAGCACTCTACGTCACTTGTTTAGTAACCTACTCCAAAAGTTTGCTTACGAAGGAGACTGTCTTTGGCAGATACCGAATCTAAGCAATTCTAATAAGACAGAAACGAAAATACTTTTATCTCATTCCCAAATTAGAAAGGAAATCGAATATTCAATAGTACCGTCTGTTAGTCATAGTCAGCTTTTAGCAGATTCTCAGTCGTTTGGCAGCAAACAGATAGCTAAACTAATTAGTCGTCTAGGCTTTCAGCCAAGGACTGCTCACATGTGCCTAGGACAAAACATAGGGTGTGGCTTTTTACGTACGTCTTTTGTTTTTATTGTAAATTGGGTTTTCCTTGATTGGAGCAATTATAAATGGAAATTGGACGTATGTAGTTAAACGAAAAGGATCCAATCCACACGAAATCCACTTAGAATATTGACATTTAAAGTTTAGAAGATGTAAAAAACATTAAAAACATGCACAGCATCGATTTTGCTTTAACATCCCTCTTATATCATCCATGCTAATATTATAAATGTGAAAGTAACTCTGTCTGTCTGTCTCTCTGTTTGTCTGTCTGTCTGTATGTTACGTTTTCACGCCTAGACCGCTGAACCGATCGTCATGAAATGTGGCAGAGATATAGCCTGGGATATGGAGAAGGACATAGGCTACTTTTTTACGCAATAAGCGACATCCACGCGGGCGGAGCCGCGGGAAAAAGCTAGTATTTTATATTTCCGTGTATGTGGGTCGGTTCTGAGGTTGATCAGAATGATAAACTGTTGTTTTTTGCTTGGATCTTTTTTACTGTTCGATAGTATCGATATTTACTATCAGTTTGGTACACTTAACTCATTTCTGACCCTTTTCGTTTAACGACGTCCAATTGATCTTGGACCTGAAATCTTTTCAAGATTGTCTTTTGTATTTTTTTTTTGCCGTTATGATTGGTTTCTCAAAAAGCAGACTTAAATGTGCGCTTTTATAAAGTGTGACGATATTATCGTGGATATCCTCGTCATCACGATAACACAGGGAAGTAAAATGTATGAAAATATATAGACGTTAAATTTCAGTCCACGATAACATTATAACATGCACGTAATCCATATATTTTATGGACGTGGATGTTCACGATAATATCGTCACGTTAGAAATTACAAAAGCGTAGAATGGATGGAAAATTATTTAATTATTTTCTTTCACAGTACCTACAAAATAGAACATTTATTTTCAGTAAAACACACACCGCGATCATCTTTATGTACCTAAATAACTACCTATCAAGTCATAAATCTAAATTATGAGTGTAATAACAACCTATATATCTGTATAATTCAACCAGCATTTAGGGCACTGGCACACTCGGTTACTTTAAAACATTTCCTACACACATATCTAGCTACCTAATTCTATAGGAGTTCTACGTCATCATCTATACAAGTAAATATAATTGAAGTGTATGTTTGTAATGTCAAAATAACTTTTTACTACATGCATATCTACACTAATTTGTTTGGTTGAAGGCGCTAATCTCTGGAACTAGCAGTCAGATTTGAAAAATTCTTTTTGCATTTGATAGCCCAATTATTGAGGAAAGTTATAGGCTATTTAACATCACGCTGTGACTCATAGGAGTCGAGTAAAAATAAAAAAAAGTCAGAACAAAAAGCTAAGTGATAAAATAATATCGCGGGCGGGCTATGGGTCGGGGGAAAAAGAAATTTCACGCGGACGGAAGTCGCGGGCGGAAGCTAGTGAAAGTATGATACATATAACATTTTTTTTTGTCTGTCCGTCTGTTTGTTCCGGCTAATCTCCGAAAAGGCTGGCCCGATTTTGACAGAACTTTGACTGGCAGATAGTTGATCTTGATAAGGAGTACTTAAGCTACAAGCTTGCTTTAGCTAGCTGCGTGCTTGCTTATTTTAGAAAAGGCCACGCAGGCGAAGACACGGGCAGCAGCTAGTTATACCTACATGAATATGTACACTAGGTACATTGATTATGACGGTACACGTTTGTTTTACTCTAATCATTTTATCCTACTTCAAATAAGCGAGGTAATGCGCGTTTAGTACGTAATTAAGAAAGGTAAATGTTTGCTGCAAATAATGAGGACTTTGCTCTTACTGTCTTCTTATCTTTTATGTACATATAAAAATCAATTGCCGTGCGTTAGTCCCGCCAAAACTCGAAAATGGCTCGAGCGATTTGGATAATTATTATTTTGTTTTGTGCGCCTCAATACTGGGGTGGTTTAGAATAAAAGAAAACTTGGAAAACCCAAGGAACATCGAAAATCGAAAAAATCAAAATCACGTATTTTTACTTTTTTTACGTAATCAAAACATTACGGCAATACATTGAGTTCAAATGTGGCATGGCGTCCCTGCTCGCTAGATTTTATTATACGTAGCTGTGACGTAACGAGCCCCCACGCCCCAAGTTTAATATGTTTTATCTAAGTCATTTTTTATTAATGTGATAAAGCAAAAAATACGTGTCTAATATTTTTTTATAATCTGATTGACGGACTAAACGGTTTTTCCTTTTTTTTTTATTCAGGAAACATCCATATTGTTGCCAAACAATTTATCACCAACGCATTATATTTACAAGCGAAGCGTGGTGGTTATATCAATGAAGATCCCACTAATACGGTATCCATCATTAATAACCCATTTCTGCTAAGACTGCGCACCTACCTATCTCTGTGAAAAAAATAAATATTAGTAGCTAATTTAAATAACTTATCTTTTATTGGATTAATCATGAAACTAATTTTATTATCTAGACAGATCTGGGGCGTTAGGGGCTTAGCCATAATTGTTTCTGAAATGATAAACTAGAAAGAATACAATTGAGTTTTTATTTTTCTGCCACGTCAAGTTCGTTGCGAGTCTCATCGTGAGATAAAAATGTCGGACACTTACCTAATAAAAGACGGTAATAAATCTAAGTATTTTTTCTTAACCTAGGTAGGTACTCAAAAGAATACTTGAAATTGAAAAAAAATATGATAATTGAAACTGAAGATCGCGTTGGTGAACCGGTCTCATTTAAGAAGTAATTTAAAATGCTGATGTAAAGAGAACTTAATATTTTCACAAATAAATTAAATTCAGATGACATTTCAATACCTATTTCATCCTATGTATTGGACTTGGTATTGTGCTCTTAATGTCGTCTATTATTGAAATAAAGCAAGTCTTTCTAAAAATAACCTCAAATGAAAAAAAAACACAAACAATAAGTCTCCCATTTATCAAATAAAAACTAAACAAATCAATTAGCAACGAAACCCTTTGCGCCATTAAGATCCAAACGGATTATTGTCCTTAGATCTAAAAAAAACAAACAAAAAACAGAAAAAAATACAAAAACTTCCAGGGAATCCCTAAATAAAAAAGCTAGGCCCGAAAGCCGCTCTATTGGTACACACACAGGGTGTTACCCTCTAACAGGGGGTGGTTAGGGTGGCCCCACCCCCTGTGACCCAGAAACCACCCGGTGCGTACCCCGCCTTACGCCTAGTGCATGCCGTAAACAAAACTCGCGGGTTTTTATCAAAACCCGACCTTTTTGAGAAAGTAACTGGTGATTGTATCGTTTTAGGGTTTTTTTACGAGTTGTAGCTTTATTATTTTATCCTCAAAAATTTTATAAAAAGATTACTGCTTCCGTGTTTATTTTTATCAATTTTCCTGTATAAAACTGTGCTATGGTATAAGATAATTATGCTGAGCGCTTTACATCTAAATCAGTGCAGCTGTTACGGAGCCCTTGAGAGACAAACATACAAAAAACATTCGATTTTGTTATATTTCATAGTCGAATAAAAATAAATTGCTTCGTCACTTCCTTATCCCTCCTAATAATAAAATTAGACACGCTTAAAATTAAATTGTAACATCAAATATATATTTTGTACGTAGGTAATTTTTGGGTGAAATGTGTTATCCATACTAATATTATAAATGTGAAAGTAACTCTGTCTCTCTGTCTGTCTGTATGTTACGTTTTCACGCCTAAACTACTGAACCGATTGTCATGAAATTTGGCAGAGATATAGCCTGGGATATGGAGGACATAGGCTACTTTTTTACGCGATAACCGACATCCACGCGGGCGGAGCCGCGGGAAAAAGCTAGCTAATAATAAATTATTAACGAAGTCATTAATGTTTCAGATTACCGCCCACAGATGGCGCTTGTTGTGCGTTCAGTTAATTAGCCAATTTTGGTATTAATTGACAATTGAAATTTCACTTTGCATGTATCAAATTATGATTATATTATTAAGCTATAATACTAACGAATTAAGTACCCACGTACAAAATGTGTATTTGGTATCACAATTTAATTTAATTATAATAATTATAATTATATTTTTATTAATATGTTAATTGATTCTAATTAATAGCAATATATAGACTTTCTAGAGTTGTAGGTACTGGCGTAATTTCTCCTAAGCAATTTAATTTATTTCTTTAATACAAAGCTATAAAATAAACGTTTTCAAAATACATACAAAAATTTGATATAATAAATGATGCAAGTTCGTCATCTGCCTAGCCTTTTCCTATGTTGGGGTCGGCTTCCTGTCTAACCGGATGTAGCTGACTACCACTATTTTATATGGAGAGACTGCCTATCTGACCACCAATATCCAGTTACCGACGATACCCCTTGGTAAGGCCGGTTGTTAGAGTTTTCGGGCTTCTGACTATCCGTAACGACTGTCAAAGTTCTACAAATGACAGCCTGGATCAACAGTTTCCGAGCCACGGAAAAAATACAAAGTATGATCAAAATAATTCATTTCTGTAAAATAAACCACGCGAGAAAAATGAGTGACACAATTTCAAATATAGCCGTACTTGTACAAGATCTTACATAACGCCATAATGCCCGAGAGCCGTCAATGTCGCGTTCCTAACAGGATTACTTGTAAACCCACACAGCTGTGGTTTAATTAATTATGTACTGCGACCTATTTATTTTAGTACCGTTATTTATGTAGGAATCTGAGATTTGTGCTACATTAACATCACACATGTGTATGGTGCTGTGCGCTTGTGCCACTAATTCTGAACGCAAAATTGGGCTTTTTGGTGTTTTGTTTTGTGGAGCAGTGATGGCCCCGTGGCACGGGCCCCAAGTTACGAGTTGTTGGGTACGAACGAAGGCAGGCGCTTTAGGTACTTTGTGTTAGTTATTTCATCACCACTGCTGCAGCAGCTCTCAAAACGGTGAAGGAAAACATCGTGAGGAAACCGACATGTCCTAGAACCAGAAATTCGAAGACATGTGACATCTACCAATCCGCACTGGTCCCGCGTAGTGGATTATGGCCCACTCCCTCTCATCAAGTGGAGGCCTGTGTCCCAGCAGTGCGAACATTATAGGCAGATGTTTTTTTAACGTTGGGTTTGCTCTTGACTCTAGTCTAGATCAGAGGTGACGGAGACAAAGCCGACGATGGAGTGAGCTTACCCAGTTCTTCTGGCTGTTCATATATTGTATGCTTGTATTTTGTAGGATCAACCATATCATCAAGATCGATTGACCATTTCATCGCCAAAATTATCGATTGTGTTTCAAGGCTCATCACCATTCTTCTGCCCTTATCCCAATTTTTTTCTGGTCGGTGCAAATGTCTATTTCTTCCATGCTTCTCTATTAGTCGGCAATATACATATTAAAAAAAAAAACAAAGACAAGACCCTGACAATCAAACTCCTTTTATTACTCAGCAGCATCTTAATTGCATAACACACTACCAATCACAATCTGAATGATTTTGAAGGATATTGCCAATTGATTGCACCATATTATGTTCGAAAAATTTGTCGTACGTTTGGACGTACTTACGACGCGTTGCGTGAGCTCAGTTCAGAACATGCAAGCTAACCACTCAAGGTCACTGGCATATATCTGCGTCAAAAATGAAAGCCTTTGCTACTTTTAGTTTGTTACACTATTACCCTACTATTGATCTGTTTTCTTTTTGCACTGGCAACCTTAGGTGCGGGTGCATCGCGTGTTTTTTTTAGCACCCCCTCATAACTAATGCTTATTGTCTCACTAATTATAATAACAGCGAAGGGAGAGTAATGAGGTCAGCAGGAAAATGTAAAGGTGTCTATGGGCCACGGTTTTGTATCACGAGGTCCTACAGAGCAATATCTTACAGGAAAGCGAATACAAGTAGGTACCACGAACATTTTCATCTACAAAATGTATTATAGAAATGGAAACAACACGTGTGTGTATTTGGAACTAAATCAGTTAGGACGTGAAGCATATTGGACTAATGAATTCGTAGTAAAATCCTTCTTTTTTTTTTGACACACTTTATCATGTATCGAGTTTTACAAATTCTGGCTGGCGAAAAACAAGTCACTATAACGTTATGTAGATCTATTTATTAATGCTATAGATATTATAAAGACTGGCAGTCGTCATAAGACAAGAGATTCAATAAAGTAATTACTAATGCATCAATGAACGTTCAATCAATGAACGGTAGTCTGTAAGTGCAGTATAGTGCCTAGTAGCTACATCTCTGCCCTTCCCCTTGGAACTCAAAGGCGTGTCGGTTATGGACTGGAAGTGTCTCCATTGTTACGACGGCCATTATGTCTCTGTAGCTACTTATATTTCAGTGGTAAAATAGAGCTAAGGCTGAGGCTACACTCCTGCATTTCGTTTCAATTTGGAACAGAGAAGAGGGCTGAAAGTTGTCAATCTTACAATAATTTACACTGAGAAAATGCCATCCGACCTACGCAACACAATGTGTGGTCAATATCGCCATCCCAGTTAAGAGTCTCTTATAAATTCATTCTATAATGTTTATACCTAGGTCTTTAGCGGGATAGCTGAAAATTTTCCAATATTACTGGTACCAGCTTCGCTACTAGCCTTTTAAACTGTCAAACTTCAGATGACATGCACAAACAAGACACTTTCGGGAAAGCAGATTAGTCAAAGGCAAGAAACATGTAAAATATATTTAAATTAATACTTAACTATAGAGGGTGTGGGTGGACGTAGGTATTCATAGTTGAGGAGTTTTATAGGAATAGCAGATTGTTGCAAGGGTTGTTTGGAAATATAAAGGAAATAACTTTGCCCAACAGTCGAATAAAACAGTATTTTCAAAACGTCTGGTTTAATCAACCTGACCAGCACGAAAGGATTTTTTTTTATTCACAACTGGGAAGTTCTTGGCTTTCATCATGATGGTAAGTGATGATAAGGCCGAAGGTGGAAGCGAGCTGCAACCGGAATCCTCAACCACATAGGAGCTGGCTATCTTACCTCTAATTTCCGAAACACAATAAATGCTGTTAACATTGTTGTTACGGCGACAGACTTAGATGAGATGGTAGTAGCTAGCCAGGTGGACTTAGAACAAGCCCTACTACCAACCAAACCGAGTAGAAAATTTTGCCCCCGCTGGGAATGAAACCCGGGACCTCTGGGTCTGAGACAGGTGGTCTTACTATTAGACCACAGAGGCGGTTAAACATACAACTGCAACCTATCCTATTTAAGGATATAACTGAAACTGTAATACTCTTAGCTAGTCTGAGCTGATACAATTTAGATTGCCATCGACACACTAAGGGAAACCCAGAATGACTGCAATTCGGATTCAAACATCCAATTGCAGACGGTAAATGCCCCTGATTAAAACAGCGCCGCACTACACATACCAATACCGACCAAAACAACACACGTTTGACACGTTCGACACGTAAATGATACTATAGTACCAAAGGGACGTGTAAACCGCACGGTATTAGGACCTCACAGTCTGGCGGCCTATCTAAATGACGCCTTTGTTCGGACACGTCACGTCCGCACTAACAGGATTACGTAAGTGACGCGCCACGGATAGTGTGGACCTAGCTTTATATTGTAATTAATTTTGCTGCGTAGTACGCAGCGGGAATGATGATTTTGATTTTGTGTACTTAATTTGATTATTGCGATAGGTAATAAAAATTGCAGTAAGGCGCGAAAAATCCAGCCAGCATGCAGCGTGAGATATTGATTTACTACGGTAAAGAAATGTGGAAATGATAGTAAAACTGGAGCGAAACTTCATCACATACGAAAAAGTATGAGACTTACAATAGGACACATAAGATCCTGACCTCGCCATAGCACACGGAAACATAAGCATAGCTAAATTATTAAAGTGCATACTTCTCCACATAACTTGTGTTGACCCTATTAATCTTCCTCCTTTTCCTTTCCTACCTTTCAACAAAGTACACATAAATATTGAATGGACATCTAAAAATATTTACCTTAAATGAGGAAAAAGGTTCCATTCAACAAACTACACATCTGGGTGGAGGAAACTGTGTCTACACACATATGTTTAAATATAGTAGAAAATGTATTGCGAAATTCTACCAATATGTCAAACGCAGTTCCCAACTTCGGTGCAAAACTTATTAGATTAATGACGTCACGACACGTCATCCGAAAAACGTTTCGCCCGAGTGCGGCCCTGTGGCGAATTAATCCGACATGTTTTGTAGGTCATAGCTTGTTACGCGAAAAGCAGTCATACGTCACACGTCATAAGAATTGTTTTCCAATGTGTCGGATGTTACAGTGATGTATGTGGTATATATTTTATATTATATCTTGTCGGGATCGATAAGACCGTTCGTAGGGATGTGACTATGTTTGCGGAGCGAGTGCGAATTTTAAGCAGAATACATACATGAAGCATGCCACGGTTCGTTCCTGTTTACGATCCTGGAAAAGCGTGGTACACAGGACAGGCTTTGATGATTGAATTTGAATCTAGCCTATAGATTCAATAGTTTCATGTAGACTGAAACTAGCAGAATGTAAAATAGTTCTTTGATGTGATTTCAAAAGACATTTACTAAAGCAGAGTCTCGTTGCTGTTAACTAATGGGGCTATGCCCTGGTTTTTCTTTTAATAAAGGAACCATTCCTAGGAGAATAGGCGTTCTTATAGTAGTATGATGAGTCAAACTAAATACCAAGCCCAAACAAACAGTCCTCCAATCTAAAAAGATCACATTACATATTTACTTTACTTGTGTCCTCCGATTACCACAAGACGATAACAAGATGAATCACCTTAGTTTTTCTTTCATTCCAAATGAGTAATGCTGTTATCTGTTAGAGCGAGTTAATTACATTTTCCATTAGCTCTTCGTTTTCTCTAATAATTACTTCACAGGTCGTTATTTTTGCTGACTCATGATTAAATAAACGTACACACGTAAAAGTTTCTGCGATTCGTAACGGAGTATGTACAGTTAGTACTTAAATCTGGAGATAATTTGCAGTAAATTATCTACAGATTTAAGTTGTTTAATGTCATGATTTATTTAAACATTTAAAATTTATGATTGTTGTGTGTGTGCCAGGAGGCAACACAATGTCGGATGGCCGAATGTCATGATTTCCAAATATTAATAAGTTTTGTAGTGATTTTAAATACTATTGAAAGTATGTGATTGCCTCAATTGACTTATTTATCAGCGTAGTCATGAAGCTTAAAAGTATCTCATTTGACTCTTACTGGTTTTTCTTTTTTCTAATTGGCTTGTGCAAAATGTTAGTTCTCTTCGAGCCTCGGAATCGAAGGTTGTCTTCAAGAAGTCTCAAGTCTCCTCATTAAGTAGTTTTTTAAATCCATACTATATACTATACTATACTATACTATATATACTACACTATATACTATTATACTATATTTTTAGGGGCGGGTTATTTGAAAGTGTTTGACTGTAGCTTTTAATATGATGAAAATAATGTATGACCTAATTTAATTTTTATATAATTAATGTGTTGTAATAATAATGTAAATGGTGCCTCATTCCATTTAAAATTGTCTAAGGGGCCTCTGCGAGTTGGCTTCGGCCCCTCGTACGCCTTCCAAAGGTCCGGGACCCCAGGGTCCCGAGATATATAAATGTAAATGTAATAATATAAATATTATACTATATACTATATAATATTATAAATGTGAAAGTAACTCTGTATGTCTGTCTATCTGTCTGTCTGTCTGTATGTTACGTTTTCACGCCTAAACCGCTGAACAGATCGTCATGAAATTTGGTAGAGATATAGCCTGAGATATGGAGAAGGAAAAGAAGAAAAGGCAAAAATAAGGTTACTTTTTTACGTGATAACCGACATCCACGCGGGCGGAGCCGCGGGCAAAAGCTAGTATTATTATATACCAAGTTTGTATGTGTGCAAGAATATAAATACAGAAATGTTCGTACTGAAAAGTTAATTCATTTCAAATTTTTAATGCCTAATTTTACACTGTGTTTTAGCCGGTTTATTTCGTAAAAATTGCACCGTAAACGTTGCACTTGGTGAAGTGGCCTGTCAACAGTGTCAATCCTATAATATATAAACCCTGTATATATGGTTAAATACCAACAACCTGTCAGGACTATATTTAGAATTTTAATCATTCATCAGATTTTAATTTATCATATTTTCAAACAAAAATATTTAAATTCAACGCTCTAAATGTTACGAATACTCAATATCTTTATTGCTTTTCCATAATGTGTACTTAGGTGGTAACTATATAATTTAGATCATTATGGACCCTTTAGGGCACAGCAAAAGGGTGGGAGAGAGGAAGCCCTGTTTTAGGTATAGGAACAAGTTTTAACTTACAATCAAAGTCAGGAGATCGAGAATAAGATACTAACATTTCACATTATTTGTGTATTATTTTATCTGCAAATGTACCTAAATATTTTAGATTATTTTTATATACCTGTTTATATGTATTATAATTATCTTTATTCATTTATATAAATTGTTTTCCTCTGATTAATTATTACTTCTTATTTATTTGTTATAATTTTTGTAATATTTATTAATTATTATATTATTTATTAATAATTACCGTATCATAAATATATTTTAAGCATACCTATGAATTGCGTGATTATTATTAATTATTGCTATCAATTATTATTTATTATTATAGTAGTAATTTCCTAAACATTATACTTACAATATTTTTTTTTGCTCTTATTATTTATATTTACCATTTAAATATTCTTCTAAGGAGTAATAACATTTGTTTACCAATAATTTTTTAAGTTCTTTTATAAATATATTTAATTTTTCTTCTTTCTTTATGATGTCAAGTAGTGTGTTATATATTTGTATAGACATTACGTAGGGACCTGTGGACTTGCGAACTCTATGGTAGCAGAACAAACTGCCGTGTCTAGTGCAAATGGCAGGGGCGGCAATGAACGGGAGGCGTAGAAAATACAAAATTGAGATGTATTAGATAGAACAACGAAATATTGAAGGTTTGTTTTTGGTAAATATGTTGTTGTATGTTTTGTAAAAAGTAATAGAACAAAAATTGTTGTTTATGATGTTAGAAATACAGTCTTGCTAGATTAGGTGGAATGACAGCACACTTCGCCTAAGTTGTCACTGTAAGTTTCTTCTCAGAATAGATCAGCTGATGTATTAAAAGGCGTCCACGAGTTGCCTTTCCTACTTAGAACGCTAGTCGGACTATGGGCAGTCAGTTTATGACACAAACTTTGCTCGCTGTCTGATGTTTTCAACTTCTTTTCTCACAAACCTCGTTTCGACTCTGTATTCCTCAGTTGTTGCGTTGACTTCTGAATTTGTATCTTGGTACTTATTGCCTAAAGCAATTCATTCAGTTCAATCCCAAATGGAATGAAATCAAAGTCTCATTCGAATGCGAAAATCCGATTCGTAAATTCGCAATTCGTTTTGCCACATCACTAGCTATAGGCACGCTACGTACCTATATCTGTTTATATACTAATATACGAGAGTATATACGTTTTGTACCTAAATATATATACGGAAGCGGATGTCGTTAGAGATATGTTAAAGGAAGATGTTTGGATGATTAATTGAACGATTATGTAGGTCGGTGTGCTTTTGTTTCATGTTTGTGGTTTATATCTACTCATATCTATGTCTACTTCGTCTTAAACTTTATGGGACTACTGCCAATGTCATATAGATCACAGGGTCTTGTCTTACAAAAACAGCTTTTTGCTTGAAGATGTACACATAGTATAAACAGAGCGGCCAGGCTCTGTGGCTGAAATAAATGACGATCGTTAGGTGCTGACACAGACGCAATCAACTAAGTTTATAGGCTACAAGCCGTGTGTTCGCCCGATGTGTTTTGCCATCGACGAAAATGGCGAATTTCCATAATAAGGTTCATCCCCTATTTATCCCCTTTAGGCTGAGGCTACAGTAGGCAGCGATTTGCGACTGGAAGAGCGAAACGAGATAAACATGGTATGGCTACATTATAAGCGAAAATCGGCGATGACATGGCTACAGGGCCTCAAGTCTGCTATTACAGTAATGTCAGAATGGTCTCTTCATTGGGAGTTTTTGACAGATTTGCCATACAAACACTGTCAAATACACACAATGGCGAGACCATTCTGACACTATTGTAATAGCAGACTTGAGGCCCTGTACACATGCTACAACGAATTAGCAAGAGCGATTCATGCGGCTACACTATAAAAAGTATACTGTAGCCGCATGAATCGCTACGCATAATGTAGCCACACGCATATTTAGTAGCACTATTGAACTAGTCGTGCAAGTGAGAAATTTTCTAAAACATTCGCTTCAATTTCGCTGATATATTGATGTAGCCGATGCCGTGATTACAGTAATGTTGTTCCCATCGCATAAAGAAATCAAAAATCGCTAGTAATATTTGATGTACGGTGTAGCCATATACGTGAGCATTCATTTATTTGTTTTAATCGTTCACGTGTTGTAGGTCGCGTCGCGGCCTAATGTAGCCTCAGCCTTAGGGTCTGACTTTTCAAAAATCTTTCCTTAGTGCTCACTTTCGTATAAGAAGGAGCTCTCGTGTTAAACTTTATGCTTCTAGAGCCATTTCTTCAGATTGTGCGTTGTTTGTCAGTGAATTTAAGAATGTTATTAGATAAACAAGCCATGTGCCTGGTGGGACTTTCCATTGGCAAAAATGGCAAAATTCTATACAATATTTCAACTTCTATTAAACCCCATAGAGGAATAATTTTCAAAAATTCCTCCTTAATGCTCATTTTCGTTAAAGAAGGAGCTCTTCTGCTAAGCTTAATGCTTTTAGACCCAGCGGTTTAGGCTGTGCGTTGTCTGTCAGAGAATTTAAGAATTTTAAGTACTAGCTGCTGCCTGCGGCTTCGTCCGCATGTTTTTTTTTCTAAAATAAAGACTAAGCTACTCCATATAACATCAGCTATCTGCCAGTGAAAGTCCCGTCAAAATCAGTCTAGCCGTTTCGGAGATTAGCCGGAACAAAGACAGACACGTTTTTTGTTATAAGTACTGAATATACTTTCATATGCATTTAGTAAAAAGCTGTTATTTTTGATATTACAAACAGACACTTCCATTTTATTTATTTGTATAGATGTATACGTACACGACCACGCGTTATGAGCTTCTTATATTTAGTGTCGTAAAGCAAGTGCTGATACAAGAACTTTTGTATTCTCTTATGAGTTAACACGATCTGATTATATGCCTTCGAACAGTTACAGCTATATGCGGTCGAAGTCATGGCCGTCGTGGGACTAGTAATTTGGACATCTTCGTGTTCTTCCTAGATTTCCTGGCTATTAGGTCATATGATAAACACCTACCTTTAAACATATATGCATAAATTACAGCATCTACAGAACGCCTCGTGCCACGATCTCAACATACTCCTCATTCATTGTCCTCGTTTCGTTCGTATATCTGGTCATACCTTCCTTACATGTATTTGTTAATCACTTTATCAGAGCTTGGCTAAACTAATTAAGGACATAGTGTGGTCGGTGCGGTCTGTTAGATTAATATGATCGTCCCACGACCTTCAGTGCGGGTGACTTCAATGTTGAATGTATGATGTGTGTGTCATACAAAGATCTTTGTTTGTTTGCTGCCTTTATCAGCTTATGCCTTATATTAGACTAGTAGGCGGCATCTGAACTAATATTATAATGAGGTTGTTTGTCTGTAAGAGGTATATAGGATAAATTTTTAACCAGTGTGCAAAATTTTTTTGGTGGTTCAGCTTCAGTATTAGTAAGAGAACACATTTCTGTTATATATTCAATACTTTTTTTTTGGTCCTACTAGAAAACAACAAAATATGGATCCAATCTATTCGTAATAATATCAATGGGCGAGCGCACAGCTGATAGGTAGTACCTACTACTGCGTTACGCTTCACTGACCGCGCCGTCGGTCGGCGCGTTGCGCGACGAGTATCCATTATACCAGTTTCAAAATAAACATCTTTCGTTAACGATAACTCCGACCAGATGGGTGTTGTGTCTGGTGAGCAACTGTCCGATGGTTGATGTCGGGATGTTGTATATATGCCAGTCGCGCGGTAAACTCTGATTGCGCGATGCAGGATTTGTGTGACGTCAGGTCTTTGATGCGTAGTTCACATGTGGCGTTGTAGATGCCGCCACTGGTAATAACTGGAAGTACTGATACGATTTAAAAAAAAATCTTCACTGATTGACACTATTGCCGAGTGTCATAGTTTTATAGTACAGTTGTCTACGGCAAAGTCGCGGGCAAAAGTTTAGTTTGTTAAATAATCAGTAAATTTCGAATCAAAGTTAGCACCCTTTCGTATTTAGGTAGGTTTATTTGCTAAAATTGCTAATACAGTCTATCCAAAGTTTTAGTTAGGCATTCTTAACAAAATTCCTACTTCGTCCCTTCTTGGGACTATACCTAGGCTATTTATTGTACTTCTAAATGTAGGTTCTATTATTAGGCTTAGCCCTGAAGCCTTTAACTTATGTACCTGTGCTGAATTACGAAACATTATATATTCTTGTTATATAGTTTTGATCAATGTTTTTTTTTTTAAATTAACATACCTACAGAGGCACGGAGGGGTCTTAGTATGTAAAGATGGTCACCCATCCACGGACCAACCGCGGCAAGCGTAGCTTAACCTGATCGATCGATCCGTGCGCCTTTTATTACGAAGCCACAAGCTAAGCTTTGTTCTCAAGTGCTGCTGCATTGTTTAAAATCAAAGCATTTCAATAGACCGGACAAAGGTTTTCCAAGAAAATAATAATTAGATACAAATAAGGTTAACTTCTAATCACATTGCCTATAAAATAATACGTGTTTCCCTTCACTTTCAAGCAACCAACTCCAAGTACAAAACAAGATTAACATTTAAACATAAAATCACGCTTAGTAACAGACAAGTTATTTAAAACTACAATTAGTGTGGACCGATCCCCTGTAGAGATTAGCCTACCCCTACTCCCAAGGGTGTCGTGAAGGGCGATCAAAAGATTATGCTGTTTGATTGACTGTAATATCCTTTGATCGCGATAAAGGTATTACTGTAGAAACTGGGTCTCTAAAGGGTTATCAAAACAACGTCATTTTTAGGGTTCTGTAGTTAACAAGTTCGCCATGTCCGTCTGTCTGTCTGTCTGTCCTCGGCTTAGCTAAGAGACTTTTGGTTACCTACGTCCCCTATAACATGTAAAGTGGAGGTGATATTTATTTTTCTCGTCTATCCCATGGTGTGAGGTACCGTTGGATAGGTCATTCAAAAATATTGCGGGTTTGTGAAAACCATTTTTCGAGTTAGAGTATGTGTAAAAATTCATGGAGTAGTATATAATAGCGAAGTTAAAAGGAAAACTATCATAGCTAAGTAGACTTTACAAGTTACCGAGTAATAGACGACCAACTTAAATATTAAGTACACAATGGTGCCGATTCTCTTGTACACCGAACTAAACTAACTAAACTATCACTAAAATTCCTTACTTTTGGCTATGAGAATCTTAAAGCTATTCTGCAAACAAAATTCTCTAAATTTAAAAATAAGTTTGACACAACTAAATCGAATTTGACAATTGTGACGTGGTATTTTTTTTTTTCTTTTGGCTTTACAACGTTGTACTTGTTTGCCTATGATTTTTTTCAGAGCCGGAGGCGCGCATGGGCGGGCAACCGCGACCTGTTTTTTATGGAATTTTTCACTTTTTGTGTGGAAAATTAAAAAAAATATTACCTACATGTAGAGTATTAGCGGTTCAAGGGTTTCTAAAAGGGGGTCAAAATTTTCATTATTTCTGCGATAGGACGCACCATTTTCGAGTTATAAGCAAAAGAAAAGAAAAAAAAATATGGGGATAAACACGAAATATTTTAAGTGATAAAGAATATATATTATTATTATTTTATTACTTATTTTTATTATTAATATTTTAAGTGGTGGTAAAAAAGCCATGGAAATGATTTTTTTTTTAATCTGAGTATATTATTTAAAAAATTAAATAATTTAAAATTACTTGATATGATGATTAATTATCAAAATTCACCGCGCTCGTGCCGCCATCCCACCGCACCGTTCGGCGTCACCGCGTCGAGACGGGTCATTTTAAAATTATAATAATTATGTAAAAATATAAAACACTTAGATAAAAAAAAAAAAATTCGCTGCTGTGGATTTTTTACGACCTAAAGATGTTTTCTCTTAAAATATTTCGTGTATGAATAGATACACCTTATATACAGTACTGGTTTTGCACCAGAAGTCGAGGTGATTGGTGTGAATTTTAGTTCATGAAAACTAATTTTATTCCACACCTTTTTAATCGCGATTAAAAATAGTCAGATTTAGTTAGAAAATCTAAATTTTAGTTTAAAAACGTCAAATTCAGAATAGCAAAATTGCCATTTTCACTAAATTAAAAACTCAGTACCATCTTAGAGCTGTCAAACTAAAATATAGTTAAGTTGTGTCAATTTAGTCAATTTCAGAATAGGAAATGGTCGTTTGACAGGAATAAACTATATTTTGGTGATTTTTAGTCTAGTTTAGAGAATTTTGTGACAAGAGAATCGGCACCAATGTTAAGTTTGTTATTATGATTTATGTTGACTTGAAAGGGCATGGCAGTTGAGAGTATGTCATGCTCACTTAAATGTCTCACTGATGGTGGCGCGTGTGTTGGATCATTCGGTTCCCTACAAAATGGTTGAGTTGGATGGTGCTGATCCATGCGCCATGTTCGTGAACGGGCGCCGTCAGTTGGGACTGGTCATCTCTTGACTGCCAGGGCTTATTTTTAATTTTGAATTGTTTTATAAGTTTTTACATTGTCTCACATATAGAAGGAACAAAAATAATGTACCCAGGATTTTGTAATATCTTGATTTAAAAGAGTGTCCTTGGAGTTTCTTGCCCGTTCTTCTCCATAGTGATCTACGTATTGGAATGGGCATCTAGCTTCAACTTTCTGACTAACTGACCGTCTCTTTGACAATTCAAAAGTGCCTGTAAATGGTTTAATTGAAATAAATGCTTTGAGTTTGAGTTTGTTCTAAGGATCAATTCATTCTTGGCCAAGTCTTCTCATCTTTGGTCAAGAGGTTGAAAAAGGGGCTCGTGGCTAAATGATACCAGCCGCACGGTTCGATCGAAGGTTACGCTTGCCGCGGTCGGTTCGTGGATGGGTGACCATCTATTACATCTCGAGATCCCTCCGTGCCGAGTGTTATTCTGAATTTCGACAGTTAATTATTTCGACACGGTCTTAATTTCGAAAAACAATAGTTCGACTTTTCATTGCTTCGACAGAACACCTCGGTAACCAGGTTAAGCCGTTGGTTCTGGCTGTAATTCGTAGATCTTTAACAACGGGTAGCTAGAAGCCCAAAAGTCTGACGGGTGAACGAATATGGATGAAATTATGCACACTAAGGGCCTTAACACACGGAATAAATTTATGCTAGGGATAACTTTGGTATAAACATAAATTTTTTGACGTTTATGCTTATCATAACTTTATTCCGTGTATATTTGTAAGGCCCAAATAGTTTATATCCTGGATTAACACATAGGATACATTTTTATCACGGTAGTACGTTCTCCGAGATAATTTTCAACCTTCATTCGGGCGAAACCGCGGGCAAAAGCTAGTATGAAATATTTTGACCGTCACATTTGCAAAACTAATTGGCGATCTCAAATATGGCAATATTTATCAATTTGCTACAGCACAATAACATGTTATCCCAAGATAAAATGTTACATAAAAAGAAAATAATTTCCTATTAGTCCGAAAGAGGAAATATATTTTCGCTCATTTCTTGTGTCCCGTTCGACATGGAAAGTAATTAGCTTGATTACTAGGACTAATGCAAACACGTGCTCACTACTCGACTCTATGAGAATATACTAATTAATATAAAACAAAGGAAGCTCTTCATTTATTACGATTTTTATTATTTACGGTTTACGGCATTAATAGAACTAAAAGCTATTGTATGGTCATCATTGTTATTGAATAAAAGGCGGACTTACTGAAAGCCTTTTAATTTGATCTAAGACAACTTTAAATCATCAAAATGTCTGTTTTTTAAATTTTTTTATTCAAAAGGAATATCAAATAGCGACAATATAAAGCATAGAAACAAGAAAAACACAAAACTTATAGACAATCTTGCAGATTGAGATTAGCTGTAAGATACATAACAGTGAAAATAATCGCTAGGGTTACAAATAAACGTTGTTTTTAGGGTTCAAAAGGAAAAAACGGAACCCTTATAGGATCACTCGTGTGTCTGTCTGCCTGTCCGTCTGTCACAGCCGATTTGCTCCGAAACTACTGGACCGATTAAATTAAAATTTGGTACACTTATGAACTTCTGTGACACAAACACAGACGTGTAACGTAATTTTTGGAGGGTAAAATAGAAAAAAAAAAAAAAAGTTTTGCGACTGTACTGTGTAATAGATACTTTTAAAGTAATTTAAGAAAACTGATAAAAAATTACCATTACCCCTTTATCTATGAAACTACAGATCTTAAAATTTTGAAAAAACACAGTTATTACTTAAATAAATTCATCTCAACTACGGTACCCTTCATTGCGCGTGGTTTGACACGCATTTGGGCGGTTTTTTTCTGATCAGAGATTTGATCAGCCTTTAAAATTATTTTATTATTTGCTTTTTTATGTTTTAATAAATATACATTTCTCCACCTGAATGGAATACGGAATAGATGAATGAGAGATCACGTCAAGAGGATGAACATCAGTATCGTAACGATCTGCTAATTAAGAAAGACTTGATACCCATCACATGTGCCATTCCGCACGTTCATGATCCCAAAAGATAGATGTGTATAGTACAGTCAGTTACTACAATTAGCTGACCCCCCTTGCATAAATGGTTGAGATTATTTAGAATACGGATCGATAGAATGTTATTATTCTTAATTTAATTTAAATACCTATACAAAATCTACCAATAACAAGAAAAAAAAAAATCGTACGATTTGTTAGTAAAAAACCTCAACCATTTGAGCAAATGGGGTCAGCTAATTGTGGTCACTGACTGTACTTTGCCAAGAGATTTTTAATAAGAAAAAAAAAATATATATGATGGTTTACGTAGTACAGTCAGAAAAATAGATTATTAAGCAAATTGACACCCTTAGTCAATTTACCGTTTTGTTACCATATCATACAACTGTCAAAAATGAGTTGTGATTTGATAAAATGGAAATTATTTTTTGCTTAACAATTACCATTTATAAGAAAAATATTGTTTTAGAGTATTTCCAAGTATTGGCAATAAAAACAAATAAATAAAAGGCTGTAAGAAAAATGTTACCTCTTTTCATCTCTTTCAGCCGCATTGTTAAAAGAAAATTGCTTAGCTATCCGTACCCTCCCTTGCAGGGAGTGTAGTTATTTCAATCCAATTCTTATAGAACTACAACACAACAGATTGTGGTTGATCCCAGCCAATTGGAAACTATCCCTTCTTATCCCGGGACGATCGATCCCCCGGGACCGCGGAGCCCGGGACACGGGATCTCAATATCCCGTGGTTGCACGACGTGTATTGTAAGGCCTGGCTTAAGTTCAGCACTTTCATTTATTTTGGGATTGACAGAATTGAAAGTGGTTTTCTGGGAAAACTGCTGTTGTTAATGAAATTATTTCAGAAAAAAAGTGAAAGAAATTATCATATGGAATTTCGAATAAGTGTCAGAGGTACAGCAGACAGGGTGCTTCCTTAAGGCGAATGTGCCAGGTAAGGCAGAAAAATTCAAATTTTCTTACGTTTTTTCAATTAGCAGGTTAGTATGAGGTTGTATGTTGATCTGTTATTGACGTGCGGTTGACGGTACATTCTTCACCAATGACAAAACATTGCACAAAATGTTTGTCTTTGGACTCTTCTATCATTCTTAACAAGCCAGAGACCATCCTATGCTAGTTTAGTATCTCTTAACCCCGATCGCTAATCGCCCGTCGGTACGTAAGTGCTCAGATGATTACAGTTATAATAACCGACGGCTGCTATACAGTTACTGTGAAATGAACGCGGAGTTACCAACTTTGTAATGTGGTGGTGACAGTGACTATATACTTAAAGAAAGAAAGAAAGAAAAGAATTTATTGGGACTCATACAGGAAGATCACATTTTAAACTAAACACACCTATAGTAACACTAATAAAAAATAAAATAAAAAACAAAGTAAAATGAAAACATAATCCACTATATCTTCCTATATATACTTTCCTACCGCAGGTACGAGTATGCTGGAAGAGATTTCATTAGAAATAAGCATCACCTGTGTACGTATTTTTCTGTTCCTTTCTTCTTGTCTGTTTATATGTGTGTACATAAATTGTTAAATAAATAATAAATAAATTCTGTACGGGGCCAAAAGGCTCCTATCTCAGCAACATGTTTCGACATTTAAAAATAAGTGTCGCAGCGCTGGTATTCTGATAGGGCCCGCTATGATGTCACGTACAGATACAGAAAAAAAAAAATGTATGAAATAACATAAAATAAAATAAATATTTAATAAAAAAACATTGTAATCCGCTAGTGTACTTGTGTGTTTACAATGTCAGCTACCGCTGGCGAAAGGCCTCTTCACTGATACGGCGGTATGATACGGGGCCCCGGGCTACAGGGGCCTCCGAACGAAAACTCGTAAAATGTTGTCCACAACCTCAAATTATTATTGTAAAAGGCTCGCAATTAATGGAAACCTAATGAAAATATGAAAAATTACTTAAATTGTTTATGGCTTACAAAGGCTTTGAGCGTCTAATTCTCAAGCTTTTGGATACATTTAAACAGAAAATCTAATATATATATCCGAGTCAGGATGCTCCAATTTTGGAGCTCGCTCTTGCATTCTCTCAGTAAAATCACAATAACAGCTAAACTAAGCTCTATGTATTTTACTGTGTGCACATAAATAATAAAATAAATAAATAAACTTTTCCAAGTCAGGATTCGCCAGTTTTCTAGATCGCTTCGCTCGCTCTTGCATTATCTTAGTACAATCAAAAAGACAGCTTAAGCTTCAAAGTCAGAATGACTTTTAATCTTTTAATAAAAACAATTGCATCCTTTAGAACCAATCGGATAAAAAGAGCCCCAATTTTTTTTTAATACATGGGCCCTTTTTTTCTGGCTACACTACTGCTCTTCTCATACGGAGAAGAAATGAACTTGATGATCACGATTTCTTTCTGTATGAGAGCAATTTCAGTCCATGCAGTGGGAATGGAAAACGTTTCCATGAGCTCCAAAAATTTAAATGTACAGATTGCATAAAAGTTTAATGCTGTCTATGTGTGCTTCAATAATAAAATGTACAATTTCATTAACAACCCGTCTGATAGGAATATGATAAAGATACTAAAAAGTACATTTTATCCCAGGGATCAGAGGCTTGTAATTACATGCAAGTATGTAAATGTATCTACACCATTTTACTTTTTTTCGTGACGTCATCCCCTTTGTAACATTATGCACGGTCCCTTCCGGCATGATAAGTAACTTTGGCATCATTAATATTAATTGCGAAAAACGAATATAAGTTCAGAATATTATAAAAGGCATTATGATCCTTAATACCAGATTACAGCGACGAGAGTGGGAGGTAATATTTTCCACGTGTATTCATGAGTAGGTAGTTAGATATCTATGTAGTGTAGGCGAAAGATAAATGAAAAAGTGTAGGTCAAATTGCTCAGATGCCGCAAATTCCGTAGATTTTTTGGTGGCTACGCAGTGCTACGAACTATATTGCGTAGCGCTACGCTTTCTCTGGTTTTCAAAAGAAACTACGTTTATCTCGGTTCTGACTAGGTACTTCAGTAATCTTTGCAATCCAATGCTGAATAAAAATCACGTCTTTGACCACGGTAGGAAAAATAGGGAAGCAAATAAGAAAATAAAAAATAAAAAGTTTTGCAAACTGTACCGTGTAATGAAAGTTCAACTTCAAGTTGTAGTATGTTTCCCAAGAATTTCGTTTGACAGCCCTACCTGCAAGGCCTCGACTCGACTGGATTAGGCAAATGAGATGTCATTAGATTCATATTGTCGGTGTCATAGACTAACATCCAGAATGTCGGTGTGTTTAGCGATACCATAGATGTAGATGTGTTAATGCCTTAACACGTTGGAACTACACTTAGCGTGTATGTTGACGAGTTTCAATCTGAATAAATATCATCATCATTTCAGCCGAAAGACGTCCACTGCTGGACATAGGCCTCCCCCAAGCACCGCCACTTCGACCGGTTCTGTGCTTCCCACATCCAGCGGACTCCTGCGGCCTAATTTGATTACAATGCAACTAACTACATTCCTATACTAAACAGATTTTTCGTGTCAATCAAGCAACAGTCATTTGTAGGCAACACGAGTTTTGGTCAAAGGGGTTAACCGTGCGCTGATTGGCGAACACGACACCATTGCTAATTGGCAAATTGAATACATTGGAATGTCTATGATTCTGAGCTGAGTTCGAAAACTGGAGTCTAGAGGGACTAGAAGCAAGAGGGTACGAACGTATAGTCTGTTCCTGATGGAAATGGAGCAGACGACGTACCTGTGGATACCAATTTGTAAACTGACTGCTCGGACTATACTACTAGATTGAATATAATCAATCTGTGTAGCCATTTCCTGACTATGTTGGGGTCGGCTTCCAGTCTAACCGGATGCAGCTAAATACCTGTATTTTACATGGAGCGACTGCCTATCTGATCTCCACAATCCAGTTACTGGGTCCCCTTGGTAAGACTGGTTGTCAGAGTTTTGGACTTCTGACTACACATAACGACTTTCAAAGATCTACGAATGACAGCCGGGATTGGTCCCGGCTTAACATGCTTTCCGAGGCGCGGAGGGGTCCCGATATGTGTCATCACGGCCACGTACTGTCTGATGACTTTCAAAATAAAATCTCGTGCACACGATGACCACATCTGTTTACCGCCTCTTTATGCGACGACCAACAAATGTACTTTTGTTTAAATAAATTTCTCAGGCTCTGTTAAAATGATCAGTGATCACAGATGTCTGACCACGTAAAAGAAACCAACCTCGGCTGGTTTTTTTACGGTCTTTTTGAAGTGAAAACTTCTTTAGGCGCGTTGAGCTTTTTTGGGTGAACAAAAATCATGGAACTCGCGTCATCGTCACCGAACGCTCGAAATTAATAATCTAATAGCTCGACGATATAATTCACAAGTTACTTAGTTTTCACTTCTATCGACAGTTCCGAAAAACGTTTTTTTTTTCTCATTTACAAACAAAAGGGGCTCTGCAAAAATCTGATGCTGCGATGCTATTGGTTGATGAGCGTAGGTAAGCGTTACTATAGCGGCCGAGTGCTGCAAGCAGGAATAGTCCTTACGGTGGCTAGATGTACGTGACCATGATAGTACCTAATGGATGGTCACCCATCCACGGCCCAACCGCGGCAAGCGTAACTTTACCTGATCGATCGACCCGTGCGGCTGTTATTAGCTACGAGCCCCCTATTAATCATAGCTATTAATTTTATCAATTGTGCAGATATAATATAACCATTTAAACATTCTCCCTGCTACTGCCTCACCCATAAAATTCCACAAACAGCAGATACCTAAGTTAGATCATATTCTAAGTAAATGTAAGTTAATAACGAAGTCAGTCGTGCATGCAGTCCCCTTGACCTAGTGGCTTTGTGGTTCACATGTCGCTCGCTAGCTCGGGGTCGCGGGTTCAAAGCGTTCTACGAGTATGTATAATGGGAGTAATGCCATTTCAAATTAGATCGGGCATTAAGACTTTGGATTACATATTCATGAAAGTTGCATAGTAAAAGTAGATCTACATGGAAGATTGCTTACTGTTTTTTCTAAAAAGATCAATGAGCTCGACACAAGTCTCCAAAATGTGTTTTATTTTCCTCTGAAACCATGGCAGTAACAGAAATAAACATGACCAAAAATAAATTTTCACGAGAATCTCCGTAAAAATAAGGGAATAGATAGGAGCAACGTTCTAAAACCATATATTTAACGTTACACAACGAAATTCGCCGACACCTTAGCGCGAAGAAAATCAATACTAGACAGGAAGACGAATGAGGGCTAGTGCTCGCAAGATACGAAAATACGGAAGCAAAGAAACCCCTTAAAACTACACATAAGAGGCTTTCAAAGTCTTTGAAAGTTTCGCACAATAATAATACGAAAAGTTTATTACTTATGTAGAATTCCTAAGTACGATGAATCGGCTCTGCGGCCGCGCGCAGGAGGTCAATGACCGCGCTCGGAGACGGCTTGTCTCCATTGACACGGTACGAGATGACGTGTCGTGTTTTGTTTTTTTTTTTTTACTTTTTTGGTGAGTAAATTAATGTTGAACTAGTTTCGCGTTTGCGGTATAGGGTGTGACGCAATTTCAGGTTCGGCGTTGACGTAGCCAAATGAAAATGTATTTTTTGTGGAAACCGTTTAGTGAAGAATATCTTTTTTGTTAAGTTCTCATGGAAAGGAAATGTTAGTTTTCCGTAATGTCCGTATGTTTGTAAAAAAGTTTCTTATCACACGTAATACTCTGCAGACTTGGCGAACGAGAGCTAGACCGAAAAAAGTGTTACATTTTGGTTGTCACGACACTTTTATTACGTAACGCCAAGTGTGCAAAAGCGAAAGGAACCAACCGGGTGTCCCACACCTCTCGTTTTTTTATTAAACTCAATAATTTACCCGTAATTACTATAATATAATATAATATATCTAATATAATATATAATAATATTAATATTTAATATTATATATAATATTATAAATTATAAATGTGAAAGTAACTCTGTCTGTCTGTCTGTCTGTCTGTATGTTACGTTTTCACACCTAAACCGCTGAACCGATCGGCATGAAATTTGGCAGAGATATAGCCTGGGATATGTAGATGGATATAGGCTACTTTTTTACGCGATAACCGACATATTCGCGGGCGGAGCAGCGTGCAAAAGCTAGTATTAAATTAAAAAAAAATCAACTAACCAAATTTACAAATCAAATCAAATTAAAAGTCATTTATTCAAATTAATAATCTGCACTTTCCGAACGTCAAAACTACATAAGACAGTCCCCAAAACGCAGTCCCCTTCACCACTTCCTAGTGCTTTAGATGGGAAGAAGAAGTGGCGCAACAAACTCCCCATTAAATACCTACCTCATTGCAAGTTATCATAATTGCTAAGTATCGCTATAGTAAGTAAGTATTATTTAGTATTACTTTGTCATAAATAAGGCATAGAAAGCCAGTAAATATTTATATTGATTTATGTACTTTTACACTATAATTACTGCTTTCTAATTAAGAGAGAATCTAATATGTATGTGGTAATAAAATTAAATGGGTTACGGTAATTAATTCCCAGCAGGCTTTCAACGTTTTTCTCTGAAAGGGAACGGTCCTATTGTGCTCATGAATTTTATTGTATGGGTACATGAATGTACCTAGGAAAATACATAGGTATTATGTAAAAGGAAAGTGAATTTACGACGAATATGGTCTACGTAGGTAATAGAGTTCATAGATTTTTTTGTCCAGAATGTATGTACTATCACGGACATCCGAATTAGACCACGCAACAACGCTTACCTACGCTCATCAACCAAAAGCATCGCAGCAACAGATTTTTGCTAAGCCCCTTGCTTTTGTAAATAAAATAAAACGGACCGTAAAAAACCAGCCGAGGTCAGACATCTGTGATCACAGATAATAGAGCCTGATAAATTTATTTAAAAAAAGTTTTTTTTAATTGGTTGGCGCAAAAATGGGCGGTGAATAGATGTGGACAACCGTGAGTTCGGAATTTTGTTTTGAATGTGTGCCGATTTGAATGTCCCCGATAGTACATGGAATGGAAAATACATTTTGCAAATAAGATATAAAGTATTAACTTGTTCCAGTGGCACCAGACGCCTCATTATCCACTGTTTAACGTTAAAAAGTAGCAGAAAATAGTTTCGAAATCATTACTGTGGAAGCCTCACTTCCTTTTACAACTATGTAGTGATTATGGCCCATAAACTACAGTGTTCGCCACCGCACTAGTGTATTATTTAGTGGAACATTTCTGTCTGTAACCGCAACGGGTGTCCGCTGCCCATTGCGCGGTCGGCACAGCCCGACCCTCTGCGGTCAAGCTCGGGAGGCGCAATGGATGTGTCGGTTTTATGGACAAACCGACGCATGTTTTATTATTTTGTTGCATGTCTTCACGTGTTGTTATGGGATGTGAATATGATGGGGTTTAATGTGAAATGTGTTTTATGGATGAGGATTTTAAATGGTTAGTTTTTGCAACGTCTACTTCGTTTTTCAGTCTATTTTTATTAAATAATGACATACAGAACATAACATAGTACCAGTATCTATATTTATCATTACAAAACCCACAATTTTATCTTATATCATAGAAAAATCAATTGGGCAATCAATAAACACATCTGGTCAATAACAGAAGATTAAGCTGTTCCCAAATAAACACCATGTTACCCATAATAGTGCAGATGTGAGCATTACTATTCAATATGAAGATCCAAACGTGTGATACATACAAAACTATTAACATAAATTGGTTTTATGGCCATTTTAGTACCACAGCCGACATTCAATTTAAATAAATACAATTGAAAATTGTCATCATTTTATATTATGATCTTGTTTTGTACTTGTACATGGATATGATAATGGATTTAGATGCTGTTATAGTTAAACTAAATAGACTAAATAGTGGTTGAAATTATTTACACCATTACTTGTAAGACTTGTAACTATCACGCCAACCTTGGCTTGTATATAAATATTTTATACCCCAGAGAAGACATAAAACATCGCTGATAACTACTTATAGTTAGAACATTAATTCAGTTTATTAGTCTCAGTTCCTTTCGGTAATATAAATTTATCATACCCTTTCCCCGATGCCCGGTTTCTAGCTCATGTGACACGTGGAATCAGTGTTGCCACCTTGGTTTTTGAAAAGGGGCATTCGGACAAGCTAGAAAGAGCTAGATTTAGCAAATTTTGCCATGAAAAGAGGTACTAGAAAGGGCTAAAAACATAGATACAAATGCAAAGGGTTAAAAATTGGTTATTTGAAACGTATTAATCTCAGAAAGTGCGAAATCTAATTGCAATTAAGTTATTAATTTTTTTGAAATCAGAGGCTTCATCGGAATCTTCCAAAATCATATCTGCCGAAGCAGAAGAAGTTGATGGCTGATTGACATCTGTGTTCTTAGAAAATTTGAAAGAGTATTTCAAATTACTCTAACACTTTTTTATTATTTCAGTTGGCACTTTGTTGGAACAGCAAGACTCTTTCAATCCTTTCAAACCCCATCGTATAAGTAGTATGGATGTCATTGAATTTAACCCCATTTTATTTCTGTTTTTCGTATCGCTTGAAAAGGGCTAGATTGCTCTTTTCGGGCTAAAGCATGAAAAAATGGGTTTACCTACAGTAAAAAGTGCTAGATCTAGCCCGAAAAGGGCTAAGGTGGCAACACTGCGTGGAATGAGCTAGTATTATTAATTGAATTATACTATCGAATAGGTACCTTTAAGACGATTTCAAAAAACATTATTTTTTTACTGATTTTTTCTATAAAGGAACTAAAAAATAACTTAAAGCATGTCAAAAGAAACAGGACAACCAAGTTTGTATAACTTCCAAATAAAGCTACAAAGCCATAGCAAACAAAACTTAACTTATAAAACGTGCCGTGTCAACAAATGGAAACCATACGAAAAAACTTTATGATCAAGCAAAGACCTTTTACGTTATGCAAGCAAGGAATATTATGTCTGCAGCTACTCAGCCACCCCATAGCTGCGGCTAATAACATCACTCGCCCACTATCTGGGTTACTCGCCATATATAATAAAATATTCAGAATACTCTACAGCACCGCCATAAAATATTTATATGAAACATATATTTTTGATGACTCACTTGTTCGGACCTCGTGCTGCGAAAATAACAGTGATAAATGAATGAAAGTTTCCAGTTTGAATTTGCTGTAAAAGAAAATGACAGGGAAGACAAATGAGAAACTAGAAATTGTGTTTTGTCTTAAGAAAATGGTTCTTCGCTATCATTAAGTTTATAGTTTATTGCAGAGGAAGAATGGCTATGCTGGTCATTGAGATAAGTGTGCAGCTTTAGAAGCTTGATGTATCAATCAGTCTCGGTCGAAGTATAATATAGATTTATGTTTATAATTATAATTTGAATATTGTTCTATATGTCTGTCGCTCTGAAGTATGTTTCCCGAGTTTAATGAAGACACATTTGCCTGAGGAAATCCCGCGAGGCGGAAAGACGCACATCGACATATCCGTTAACGAGCTCATTACTCTTGAATATATTTTATGCTTATATTCTGGATATATTTTCGTACCCTGTGAGCAGAAATTCAAAGACTCACTTATAAATTCTGCGTATTTAAGTACTGAGTAAAACGGCAGTTCGTACTGTTTAATTTGACAGTATGACAGGGTAATGACGGGTTGTTAGCCTAAATATCTCCCCTGGGTCGGTCCACATGTCCCCTGTACATAACAGTCAATTTGAGCTACACTTCAACGTCTGTTAGCTACTAAATACGGACGGACAGGGCTGTCGGACACGCATCGAGTAATGGACTATGTCAAAGAGGGTCGCCTTGCCCAGCAACCATCACTTAAACGGGATATTAAACAGACACCGAATTTCCCAGAGCAGTATAAATTCATACATTTGATGACAATAATAAACACTTTATCACAAAGGTTTTCAAAGTAAACAAAAACTGTCAGTGACGAAGCGCGAATAAGCAAAATCTGTTTTAAATTGCTGGACATGTCACTTTGTCATACGCGTCTGTCCACGTGTGCTAATGCCTTCGCAGTTAGCAACAACTAACAACCTTGGGGCGTTGCGTTGAACTTAATGCACTACCACATAAATATGTATGAATTCGGACGACTTGACTAAGATCGTGCGAAGAAGGATATGTTAAAAGCAAGCTTTTAATGTCAGTTGGAATAAAAAATGGCGGACCTATTGTTTTATTGCGATAAGTATGGCTGAATAAAGCTCTTAAAAGTGCTTCAGTAAAACGTCACTTTGATATAACAGAGTTGTTAAGGAAAATAGGTATTCCAGGGTATTTTTCACCTACTTGACATACACCTACATGACTTGTTTTGACTGCGCCGTGCCAGAGAAATTATGTGAAAATGTAAATGTGCTACTTGTGCACTGAATCATAAAATACATAGCAAATAAAAAGTAAGTTAAGTGCTAGATAATACAATATGTAGCTACTAAATGAAAGTGTAGTTAGTATTTCATCTTCATTTAGGTATTAGGTACTTAATACTAAAAAACCGGCCAAGTGCGAGTTGGACGAGTAGTTGGTAGACAATACTCGCACTTGTCTACCAACTACTCGTCCGACTCTGGTATGAATTTATCCCAAGAATAAACTTAACATTGTTGTAGTTGAAAAACATGTTCTTCCATACGGAATGTATGGGAGAACATGTTTTTCAAATGAAAATGTAAGTTGGTCGACTATTACTCGGTAACTTGTAAAGCCAACTTAGCTCTGACAGTTTTCCTTTTAACTTCGTTATATATATACTACGGCTGTGAATTTTTTCACATATCCAAGAACAACTATTTAGCTGGCACACTGGGGGGGGGGCACTTGCCTCTAACAAAAATGAACACTTCAAAGCTTAATATTACGCAAACGGATCCCTGAATCGAAATTTGTCGGCGTGATTAATATTATATACCCATGCCAAATTATAGCTTTCTAGTACTAAGGGTGTCTGAGCTAAGCCGCGGACAGACGGACAGACAGACAGACGGACATGGCGAAACTATGAGGGTTCCTTGTTGACTACGAAACCCTAAAAAGTAATACCATGATTCTTTTATGCAATTAATTCAAGATGCCAACATAATAATGGATTCAATAAAATGTTAATATTTGCTGTGTTCGCAGCAAAATTCTTAATTGATATGCAAAGTTAAAATATGGCTGAAAACGTTCAAAATATTGACAAAACACTTTGCTCTGCAAACACATTTATTTTCCGCCATCCATTTTTCATAGATCAGTTGTCCCGTTTTTAATTACTTTTTCATCCAAAAGGGGTTCTACTTGATGGATCGCTTTTTCAAATGTTGCGTTGAAATTATGTTAATAAAAACACGCAATAAAATTGATAATTCCCTTGTTTCATTTTTTATAGCAACAAAACATGGTTCGCTCTATACAGCCTGTTTTCCACATTGTCTTTACAAGCTCGCATTCTCAAGCCTAATTTGTAAAATAAATATTACGCTCATAAATAATTTAACTCCGTTATATATCATTACGGTTTTAATAAAGAAGTGTTGCGGCCTGCGGAGGTACAGTTTTTATTCATTCCCTCGATCTCGCCGAGAAAAAATAAATTATATTAATACGAATGGGGAAGGTTTTACGCTCATAATTTTCGATTTAAATGCTGACACACGTATTTTAAACTTTTGCTGTTTTAGAACGATAGGCCACAGTACGTTTCTAAGCTGATTTTGGAATGAATGAAAGACTGCGTTTCCGGTTGTTGCAACGATTTACCACGGTGCTCATAGCAAAAGAGCTTGTAATTTTCTACGTGTGCAGTATTATTAAACCCGACGTGTTGGAGCTGCTTGTTCCGTAAAGTTCTTCCACACAATGGGCCACGTTGGACACACTTCAGCGTCCATCACTCCATTTGTTAACAAAAGAGCCATTAAAGTAGTTAGTCGTCCGGTAATGGATGTTGAAACGTGTCCAACAAACGAGCCATTATGTACAGAAGTCCTGAGAGAACAGCGAGCGTAACTACCATATACTGAATAATACATACTGTATAATCTTTACATAGACGATATTTAGGACTAAGATAAAAGAAAAATAGATAACAAACAGCCTGCCGCAACCCGTAAGTAAGTAAGTAGCTGTATCATAAATTCATACCATTTCTTAGGTACAATATCTACTTACTACAGTTACTACACAGCCAGCAAATATTATTTAATCATCAATAACAAAAAGAAAGAAAAAATATCAAAGACACAGAGAGCCACTAAAACCAACAAAGTGAGCATAATGTAAAAATAACTTTTTTTAGTGGAGCCGCATCAAAGAGATTACAGAACAAAAAAATGTGCCGCGTCATGAAATGACTGTTGGTAAAAATGTGCTGTGATGTTAATCCTCTGGGCTTCGTCAGCTCGGCTGTGGCCACAGGTTCTTGCGCAAGCTTTTATATTATCGGGAATCAGCGATTTTCAATTAATTATGTTGCTTTTTTTCTGTACTTACGCAGCGTTCTGTTAAAGAGTTTTCCAAGTTAAAATTACTGAAAAGTTCAATAAACTTGTTATTTTATTTTTTAGGGTTCCGTACCTCAAAAGGAAAAAACGGAACCCATATAGGATTACTCGTGTGTCTGTCTGCCCGTCCCTCTGTCACAGCCGATTTGCTCCGAATCTACTGGGCCGATTAAGTTGAAATTTGGCCCACATATATTATGAAATTATGTGACCCAAACACGGACGTGTAACGTAAATATATTAAATGAATTATTTATATCGGAGTCACTTTAGGGAGGCAAATTAGAAAATAAAAAATATTTTTTTTGCAAACTATACCGTGTGACAAATCAAACAAAATACCTTATTGTAAGGATTCCAGATATATTGTTTTTTTATAATTTTAATATATGTACTTTTAAAGTCATTAAAGGAAATAGATAACAATTTACCATTCTCCCTCCCCCTTATCTCTGAAACTACGGATAAAAAAAAAAACAGAAAATAGTTTTTTACTTATAGATTAATGGAAAACCTATGAGAAGTCTTGGTTAGTAGAGTTGGTAGAGTTGGTTTTAATATAACATGGTAAATCTCTCAGTATTGTGCGTACAAAATGCGTAAAACTGCTTTTTTGCAGTTGGAATGTATAGGACTTGTTATTCAACTACAAAGTTAAGTTTGTTCTTGGGATAAATTCATTCCAACTACGGAATCCTTTATGGTGTGAGGTCCGACACGCACTTTGCAGGGTTTTTTTTTACAAGCAGCGTTCTGTTATAGAGTTTTTAAAGTTAAAATTACTGTCAAGTTCAATAAACTTGTTGTTTTTTTTTTTTTTTATTACGGAGAAGATTACTATAGAGAGCGTGAATTAGAACAGTAAATTGTTCTGTTAAATAAGACAATTCAAAGTGCAATTAAGTACTATACTATTTATTTACGTAATAACAGTTGTAGCTTAGTATGAAAATGAGATTAATTATGCGGTCTAAACTACAGTTTTCTTTGTAAAGACGTAGGTATAGCTTTGAAACTTAACTCGAAACTAGTAGTTCTAGCAATCCAGTGTCTAACAATTTAAAGTAAAGCGCGACAAACACGCTTATTCAAGTCACGAGAAAGTGCTATTTGACTCTTGTCGCACCGTACAATGGACACGCGCAGCCCCTTACTACAAAACACTACAAATTACTCATTAATTGCTGCCCATTTAAACTTTAACACCTTGACGTAACGTTTAAATTCCTTTGACGCGATGATAAATTGAATTTTGTTTTGTTTCTAAACATTGCATGCAGTTCGCATAGTCCTTATACGTTGATCCTAAGGTAGAAAATTGATTGTTTTTTTGTTGTTGTAAGTTCGTTGCATTCCTTTAGAGCTTGAAAGGGGGGTCTCGGTTTAATTGATAAACACATAGGGTGAGTGCTCCAGTAGTGCGGGACACTTGTCGTGCTATTCCTTAGTGCTTAGGGAGTGTTCACCTGTTATCGGCTTTCAAGGTCGGAATTTAAAATAATACGCTGGTGATATAAAATGGAGCAAATAGAGACAGCTGTTTTTTGTTGTTTTTGTTGAATAGCTATTACTTTATAAGATGCACTTAACTAAGTGTTTTGGAAAGACTTGGACACAAGAAAAAGTTAAGTTATTTCATGGATCTTAGTTTGGCATCAATTTTAACACTTTGTTTTACTTTTTTTGGGCTCCATTGGTACAGTTTTTATTCATAACTATTATCGATAAGATCTCATCCCCGCTTGAGAGGTCCTTTATTAAGTCAGTAATCTGATCTTAATTTCCATTTATTTATTTTATTTTATCTTATTCTCTCTCTATAATACTATGGATGAACCATGCATGATATCTGAAGTAAAATATTTTAATTTTTAATTTTAAACTACCATTGCGTGGGAACGGATTCTTATAAAATTAATTAAATAACTTGTGCATCATGTTAACAGCATTAGCTTTATAAGGCTAATAACATCACATGCATAGCCAGCCCTGCCAGCATAGTGTTGATAGTATTAACCCCCCATCGCTCGCTCCATACTCATGACTTTTAATGGTTGATGATGATTGTTGTTTTACAAGTTCAGAAGTCCAGAGAAGGTAAAAACTGGACAATACATAATACATTAAAGTATGGCTCTGTTTAAGGAATTATCTCGGTGTGAAACTCCGAGGGAGGTAGAGAAAAGGCCGGATCTTGGGAACTCTGAGAAAAACTAACGTGAAGTAGATATAATAGCCAATAGAATTCTTGTAGTGAGTTACGACTCTGTAAATTAGCGTGGTAATTGTGTAACAAACTAACAGGGCGTCAAGTCTGCTATTACAATAGTGTCAGAATGGTCTCTTCATTGTGAGTTTTTGACAGATTTGCCATACAAACACTGTCAAATACTCACAATGGCGAGACCATTCTGACACTATTGTAATAGCAGACTTGAGGCCCAGAAGCAATGGGTTTCATTTTGACAGTTCAACAGCATTCATTGCGTTATTTACGATGTTGTGCAGACAACATTTTCGAACATATGAAGCAATGGATTAGCAAAATGATATGCTTCAAAATCATTCAAATTGCGATTGATAGTGAGTGAGTTACGCAATTAGGGTACTGGTATGTATTTTTAGTGAAATTGATGTTTTTGGTGCTTACATTACTAGAAAAAGGATATCTATTCATTACAGCTTACTCTCTTTGACACATCATTTTATTATAATTTTATTAGGCTATTGTAACCGACATATAGCCCGAAGCCCCGAAGAATTGCGAAAATTAAGTGGCAATGGGCAATTGCGGGCAGGGCATATTGCTCGCAGAACAGATGGCCGTTGTGGCTGAAAGGTTCTGTAGTGGCGACCGCGTACCGGAAGACGTAGCATTGAAAGGTCTCCCACAAGGTGGACCGATGACCTTGTGAAGGTCGCAGGAATGCAATTCCTGCTGGATGCGGGAAGCATAGAGCCGGTCAAAGTGGCGGTGCTTGGGGGAGGCCTATGTCCAGCAGTGGACGTCTTTCGGCTGAAATGATGGTGATGATGAGGCTGTTGTACACCCCTCTGGTTCGAAGCAAACTCGAGTCCAGTGCCTGTGCTTGTCATCCCTATATCGCGACCCAAACACTGATGCTAGGAAAGGTACAGAAAACTATCCTAAGATGCCTCTACCAAAGGTTATACCATTTCTTTCCCTACATGTCCAACCCTATCAACTATCTTTTACGGACATTGGGTTTTAACTCGTTTAAGGTAAGAAGAGGCTCTGATCAGCTCACGGTAGCTTGTAAGACCTTACGGGGACGTATCGACTACCCATCGAACTCCATTGCCTTTTCTGCCGTATATTTGTGCCCGACAAATACATCGGACACCGAGCCGCCGCCACAATCTGTTTGCGCAACTGCCATCCAAAATTGTAGCCAGAGCCGACTCCCCAGCCTGTCGTAGGTAGTCTTAAGATGCTAAATGCCCTTCTGACTGCCAACCTTGAATGTGATGTGTTTGCGGATGAATGGAGTAAAATTATGCGTACCTATAATTATGTCTGGTGTTCAGTGAGAGGAAGTATGCAAGGGACTCCACTGTTCCATGTTAGTTTTAAACTTAATTATATAGGTACAACATAATAATTGTCAATGTAATACCTAATTGTTTCTATGTTAATTAATGCCCCTTGACTATTCAAAAGTGCCTGTAATTGATTGATTTGAAATAAATGCTTTGAGTTGAGTTGAATGTAATTGGTGTTGTACCGTTTTCATTAACTATATTAAATAAATAATTCAACTGCTAGTCATTTTTTCATCTGCAGTTTATTCAATTTATTAATTCCCTGCTGCTATCTACATGACATAGGCCACTACAATCCATCACAATCAGACATTTTTGAATCCAATAAAAAATGAGCAAAACATTTTTCTCTTCATAAAGTTAAAAAATTTGAAAAAAAAAAAAACACGCGATTCGCGTTATCAAACGAATTTCATATAAAAAATTCTCTACATACAACATGTACCTATTTGTATGTATGTAGGTATGTAATGTGCGGAATCCTCTCTTTGTTAGTAGGGACAAACAATTGAAGTGAAAGTCTGCTGGGTTTTTGTGTAGCGTTATATTAAATGAACATAGAGCTTTATATGGAAGCGTTTACTGCAGGTATTTTATTTACTTCTGATTATGCAATGGTTAATTTTATTTGTATGGAAATTGTGGCATAAAGATAGGTAGATCATAGTTAAAATGAGTGAAACTTCTGCTAACTGCAAGACAACTCGGACATATTTGTAGTCACTTTGGATTTATTTCCAAAAAGTCTTACAAAAATCCTAAATAACATATGCCTCTCCAGAACTACTTGTGGCGCTGATGACCTTCATCCGTCACAATAACATAAAGTTATGAATTATTTTGTCTGTGTAGGTGTGGTATGCGTATATTTTATGTTTTAACAATATATTATAATTATATTTATTGATATTTTTTGTTTGTTTCAGTCCTGTATACTAATCTGATAAGATTTACATTGTGTTCAATGGAAGAATCTTACAACTTTTAATTAAGTTTTTAGGGTTCCGTAGTCAACAAGGAATCCTTATAGTTTCACCATGTCCGTCTGTCTGTCTGTGTGTCCGCGGCTTAGCTCAGAGACTCTTACTGCTAGAAAGCTGTTATTTGGTATGAGTATACAAATAATGATAATCACACTGACTAAGTGGTAAAATAAAGTCTTAAAGTTTACATTTTTTTATGGTACATCCACTACATGTAAAGTGGGGATGATACTGAGAAATTCCAGATGGAAAATTTCAATAACACTGCCCTATCTGAGAATCAAACCCAGGACCTCTTGCGTTTGCGACCACTAGTCTAACTAACAAAGCGTAAATAAGAATTGGGTCAACCAGTGACATAAGACTGACACTATTAATCAATTATTTATTCGCCCTACTTCTAGAAATAACAGTGGGTAAGTGACAGCGCCAAAGACAATATTTAGGTTGGCGATGCCTGACAATCTCGAGTGTCATTTTGTATATACAGGCTGTTATGGTAATAATCGTTTTATGGAATGTTTTTCGTGATTATCTTGAAAATAGGATGACTTGGTATAGGAGTGTGTTTGGTAAATAATTTGTCTGATCCATCTACATCTTCTTTGTAAGCATTGAAATCGTTTTACAAAACACCTTGTATTAATGTTGTTTTTGAAGTGAAAACTTCTTTAGACGCGTTGAGCACTTTTTGGGTGAACAAAAATCATGGAACTCGCGTCATCGTCATCGAACGCTTTCCATGATCTATATGTATAAAAGAACAGTTATTCCAAAGTTTTGTGTTTTCACTTCTGTCGGCAGTCCATATATGACTGCCAATTTTTTTTCAGTGGTATTGAGATGGTTTAAAAATAGAATTACAAAGAATCGATCTCCTACAAAGTACATTGTGTAGAAATTAATTATGTGACACAGCCAGCCTCAGTTTTCCGGGACATAACACAACATAATTACCTACATAAACTCACACCTTCCCATGGGGGTAGGCAGAAACTATAGAACGCCTACTACGTTCCTTCGTTTACGTTCATACATCTGGTCATACATGCACTGCTGCATGCTGGTTGCGAGTACTAAGCACCTGACCTTTCTGAAGAACATCACCAATAAGGTTACTATATGTCCTCTCAGCGTCTACCTTGTCTTTTGTCCTTTCAATATAACTAGGAAGATTTTTAATTTTTATTTCTTTTCTTTCTAACATTTTTATGTTTCCAGCTACAATGCTTAGACAAACGAGTAAGTACTCAGCAAAGTGCTGAAGTGAACTTAAGTAGGCTTATGTTCTACTTAAACATTTTTGGCGAGTACAGCGACAAGGGATTTGTCTAAAAAATCCCGGTAAAATGGGAAAAGAAAATAAAAATTCCGTTCAGGAAATTCTATAAAAAAATATTAGTATGGAGAATTTGGATGAGAATTTAAAAGCAAAGTGGGTTTAGGTGCAAAGGATAATACGTGAAATATTTAGAACGAAAATAGACGCTGAAAATGTTTAGGAGTTAGGTTAGGTTAGGTTAGGAGTTATTACTTTCACATTTATAATATTATTAGTATGGATAGTTAACTTTTTGTGCAGGATTAAAATCTTTAGAATTCTAGTTTTTAATATTCTGTATTTTATTGTCAACTCACGGAGTCATATGTTATCTTGTAACTTTATAACTGCATGACTTATTTGTATATATCATATTTTAAGTGAACTGTTTGTGGTATTTATGAGAATAAATTCTTATACCGAAATCTGGGTTCGTATTATATCGCCAGATTGTCATAGGATATAATAAAATCATAACAAGCAGGGGGAAGAATCCCCATGGGTTCCGTGGTAGCAATAAAGATGTTGATCGTAAGACTATCTTATATCGCGATCTATAAACGCTACATTTTATTAGATTTCACACCTCTGTAACTACACCTACGGGAAAACACCGATTTTACTGTGCAACCCAAAATGCAGTAACTGATATTTTCGTTGATTAACGTTGAACCTTAAAACATACACGACAAGGTTCAAAATCTATAAACCCAGTTCCAGAACTGAAAGCTGTGTATTGTATTGTACCTACTTGGTGGGGTCCGCATACTATATTATCAGATATCGGAATTATATCACATGGATGGGCAGTAGCCTACACACTGATAAGATAACATGATAACAACTGTAAAACCTTCCGTCTAAAGGTCAACAAGAATTTTATTTACCAAGTATAAGTAGGTTTACTAAAAATATGGCCAGGAAAAAGAGAAATTGAAAAACAAGTTATACAAAAAATAATCCGCTTTGAACTCAGTTTATTAGTTTGAGAGCTACGCTGCCAGGCAGGTCTAGAAATAATCTTTTCGCCACAAGAAAAATATTAAAATAACGCTAAAACATATAAAGCTAAGTAAACCTTTCCAATCTATATTAATATTATAAATGCGAAAGCAACTCTGTCTGTCTGTTACCATTACACGCCTTGACAGTTGAATGGATTTTGATGAATTTTAGCCTACAGGTGGACTATGACATGGGTTAGGAGTGCTTGGAGTTTGGACATAGGCCAAGCAAAGCAAGTATATTATTTGGAAACAATAAAAACACATAGATAGACAACACAAATGTCTTAAGACCGTACCGAGGAAACGATACGTAATTGCGAAATAATTGCGTTCGTTTGGTGTCTTGCTGCATCGATATAACTTAACCTTTAGGTAGTTATGTAATTAATATGTAAGATATTAAAGAATTCATTCTGTATATCGTACACTTTAGAAACACGATTACTTGTAGTTCCATCGATAAAATAAATCCAAAGTAATATCTAAAGAACAAAATAAACCCTAGTGCCCTTAGTTAGTACGGCGTAAATACACAGTTCACGGAAGGTCATTAGTTTTTTAATAATAACAAAACTAAACATACATTTTACATTTTCTAAATGTGTATTTCTTTTAATTCTATGAAGGAAATACCTAAATTAGCCAGAACCGCCACGCTTCCATCAATTGGGATGGCGACTTAAAAAAAATATTTTGTCCGTCATGTAGATTATTAAAAAATATTGGACACGTATTTTTTCTTTTTTTACGTCATGAAAACATTACGGCGGTACATTGAGTTCATATGTGGCATGACGTCACTGCTCGCTAGATTTTATACGTAGCTGCGACGTAACGAGCCCCCTCACCCCAAGTTTCATGTGTTTTATCCAAGTCATTTTTTATTAATATTATTATTATTTTTTATTTTATTTCGTATGAGTATTTTATATCACCTTTAATTTATCTTAATTTATGTATTAAAACGGACACTTTTACCTATGTTTTTATTATTCTAGCGTATGGCACTCGTGGGTTGCAGCTGAAAATCAGCGTCAGTTGGTACACCTTGTGTGTCATCTGACATTATGCTGAGCTGAGGCCCTTTTGGCATTATAATCATTGTTTTCTGTTTTTTATAGTTTTAAGGTGTATTTTTTACTGTAATGCCAATAAACGCATTTTTCTTTCTTTCTTTTCTTTTATAAAGCAAAAAATACGTGTCTAATATTTTTTTATTATCTGATTGACGGACTAAACAGTTTTTTTTTTTACCCAAGACACATCCTATTAGCGCCAAAAGCTCGGTGCGCCCCTATGTGCCTGATGTGTGGCCTTTAAATTGGAACACAGTAATGGTTAGCGCCAAAAATAGACATGGCGATAGTGCTACCCCGGGGCAAACTTACACAAGGAGCCCAACTAATGGTTATAAATAAACCAAACACACATCCCTTACAACTTTACCCCATAGTATTGTTACACTACAAAACAACGCGATAACATAGGTAATAATAATACCTAACGATAAGAAAGGCCTTGGCGTAGTTTGAACTACAAACAAAATTACATAATGGTGGTTTTTGCGACTGTAAAGGGTAACTTTTGAACTATCATGTCATTGTTTTAATGTTTATAAGGCTGGCTATTCATGTGGAGACAAATATTCAGAGCTAATATATAATATATTACCTCGACAAGAAGAAAGAAGGATTATTTTTTAGTTTAATTCATAGATTAATAAGATGGACGAAATAACCAAACAATTTTTTTTTCGTGTTTCCTTTGCGTGTCCCAAATAAATTATTTTTCTTTCATTCTTTCTATTTATTGAAAACCAAGCTGTGCGCCCGATGCCATTTCCCATCGAAAAATATAACGATCTTCTATACAAACTTGCATCCCCTATTTCCCCCATTAGGAGCGAAATTTTCAAAAATCCTTTGTAATGCTCGCCTTCGTTGTAAAAGGAACTCTTGTGCAAAATTTCATGGTTCATCCCAGCAGTTTAAGCTCATCGTTGTCTGTCAGTGAATTTAAAGATTTTTACTAAATCTCTATCTCTACAAATAAATAAAATTGAAGTGTCTGTTTGTAATGTCAAAATAACATCTGTTTACTAAATGCATATGAAAGTTTATACGGTACTCCATACAAAAACAATTTATGAAATTTTCGTCTGTCTGTCTGTCTGTCGGTCTGTCTGTCTGTCTGTCTGTCTGTTTGTTACGATTTATCTTCAAAACGGGTGGACCGATTTCGACGGTTCGACGGGACTTTCATGTGCAGATAGTTGATGTTTTATAAAAGGAGTAACTTAGTACTTTTATTTTAGAAAATAACACGCGGGCGCAGCCGCGAGCAGCGGCTTGGAGTAACTAAAATTATTTGTCTAGCTTTCAACATTAATATACATACTAGTGTTTTAGATACGATAAATCCCTCGAAAATGTCTCTCCCTTGGCATCGGTATTCAAAAGCCTAAAAGCGTCTCAGATGAATAAATCTGATATCTAACTTGTGTTAGAATTTTTGAACAAGAGTAGGTATAGTTTTCTTTTATTGTTTTATTTACAGCGGTTTATTGGTGACATCACGTCTTTTTTGTGATGGTTAACATGCGACTCTTTCGTTTGTCGTCTCTGATTCTCGACGTCGCATAGTGAATGTTCATCTTTAGCTCCACGCAATTTGAATAAAAAACGACTGGCGTGTTATAACATTTTATACTCTAATATGACTTTATGGAAAGCCACTATTTTTGGGACGTTTCAGTGCGGGTATCATCGTAAAATATTAGCTTGATTTGTGGTCCTACTTTTTATAGGATAATGAAAATAAATGGTTTATTCTGCTAGGAGGTTTCATTTTAGCTTTTATATGAGTTACATTTGGCGAAAAATCTAGATTTATACGCTGTTAATAATTTTCCCCTCAATTTATTTTATACAGTCTGATTTATTCGAGAAAATATCATTCCCTGTCTTGGTAGATTTTGACTATACAGGGTTATTTTAAATTGGCTAGCTAAACTTCGCAGAGTTGATGGGTATCGATATCCAAACATGATCCGATAAAACAAAAATTAATTAATTTGACGATGTTTTTTGGGGTCCTCGACGGCAAATTTGTAGTCACTTGAAGTATCAGTTAAAAAAATCAGTTTTTTTTTTGTGTAAACTTCACTGACCTGATATCTTAACACAGTAAAATATAAGAAAACAGTTTTTCTCAACTCATACTTCAAGTAACCATACTAACAGCGGTCATCGAACTCCCAAAAAAAAAAAAACTCATTATTTTATCGCATTTAGATATCGATACCGTGTCTGCGGAGTTTAGCTAGCCAATTTAAAATAACCTTGTATACACGTTGAAAAGTTTTAGCTTGTCATACTCTATAGGTTTTCCTGGCACACAAGGCTGGCAAAGGGTGGCGGTACGTAATTGGATTATAGTGTCAAAAAATCTCAGTGATAACAGGGGATTCGATTTGCGCTGCCCCATAAATGGCCGTGGGCGCACCCCCCGTCCCCTGGGACCACTTCGATGACACGGTGATTTATAAACCTTTTTGCGTATCCTGGAGAGATATTTTATCCGGATATGAAGTACTGAGAGCTTTTTTTTTCCGGTCATTAGTACTATCGTGGTCACGGAAATCTAACCACCTTGAAAACAAAACCCCGTGCACACCATGACCACATCTGTTTATCGCCCCTTTTTGCGACAACCAATAAAAAAACTTTTGTTTAAATAAATTTCTCAGGCTCTATTACAATGATCACAGATGTCTGACCACCTCGGCTAGTTTTTTTTTTATTTATTTACAAAAACTAGGTGCTCAGAAAAAATGTGATGCTGCGATGCTGTTGGTTAATGAGCGTAGGTAAGAGTTACTATAACAGCTGAGCGCTGTAACCAGGAACACTTCTTCAGTGGTCGAATTTCCGAAACCGCTATAGTACCTACTATAGGAAAATTGAATAGTAGGTATAAATGTATGAAAAATTATTTAATCATTAGGTACCTTGTAAACAGTCCTACTTATAGAAAACTAACAAAAAAATCACTCTAGCATTGAATAAAATCACACAAAAGCCTTGTTATAAAATCCCAATAAAAAATTAAAAGAACAAACATGAAAGTTTACAAATGTTCATAGTTTTATATATCGTATTGAAACAAACAGATTGGCTCGTTAAAACTTTTTTCCGGTACGGTTGGCAACAAAAATAAGTACCTAGGCTACAACGTAACAACGCTGTTTTTGCTGTCCGTACGTAACAGTATTATTCTGTAATGATCGTCTAAGGGCAATCTCGAGGGATGGAGGATTTTTTTGCAAGAAATTGCATAAGAAAATGTAATGCGTTTTTTATCTGACGCTACGTCTACATTGGCTAGAATGCTAGATGATGCAGTTCGCTGTTAGGGAATTACGTCAGTGTTTTCTTTATAAAATGAGCAAGAAGTATTTGATGGCGTGATCTCGTGAGACACTTGGACAAAAAGCGCTTCCAGTTTGTCGCAAATGCAAAAGAGTTGACTGCTGAAGCGATTTATTTCAGTTTTACTCTTCACATCACTCATTCACTGTATTATCTAACTAGCTGCGCCCTACGGTTTCACCGGCGTTGTTTTCGATTCCGTGCAGGTTTATAGGAAAAAAATTGCTATTTTGGGTAACATTATTGCAATTTTCCTAAGGATCTCTAAATCTAATTATAGCCTATGATACTTCCTGATAATTTAGCTTTCTAAAGGTGAAAAAAATGGTTAAAATCGGTCCAGTAGTTTCGGAGCTTATACGGTACAAACAAACAAACAAAATTTTCTTCCTTATAATATTAGTATAGATTATACCCTTCGATCAATAATAGCACTAGATTCCCGATAAGCGCTTCAAAAACGGCCCGAAAAATTAGAGCACAAATACTTTTGTGGTCTTATTTCAAATTAGTATCGTCCAAACATAGCCAACGTTAAGATGTCAAAATGCCGCAGTGCGCGTTCAAAAATTGTGTAAATAACCACCGTAACACCAAGATTTTGGAAGGAATATCTTTTTTTCGATAAGTTTATATCACTATGTATGTGTTTTTCATAAAATAATAACAATTAAATAGTAAATTATACATCATTTAGCAAATATTATGATTGTTTGGCCAATATTTGCGACAAGCGCCAACTATTGTAACAAACATCGACTGTTCTGGAACAGGGAAATGCACGGAGTAGTATTGTTATTTTATATGTTATTTTTGTTTGTAGATTTCCTAGCGATCCATTTCGCAATGCAGAATTGGTATCTATTGTCGCGAAGGAACGAGGAGAAGAAATATTTAAACCTTGAAAAAGTTCTAAGTAACAAATTGTTGAATTTTTAATTAAACAATTTGTTCAATTCATTTTTATAAATTGGACGTAACTGAACTGATCAAGATTACCACCTGACACGGACCTGCAAATTGCATAAAACGCAAGAAAATTTGAATTTCGCGGGCTATCACAGCGCATACCCCTTATTAAAATAACTATTGTACAAAAGAGAACGGCAGATTTCGTACCGCCAACTTTAGTTGGTGTTTCAATATAAGACATTGAGCACTTATAAAGGACCTTAAAGTTGATCTTTTTACGTATTTGTTATATTTTTAGAACTTTGGAAACGTTTAAAAAAAGGGATTTAAAAAAGAGAATAATAAATAACGAAACGTTAATTTATTGACAACAAAACGCAATGCACCTTTTCAAAACTTGCCATGCGTAAAATAAAACCATTTAACTTGGTGAGAAATCGATTTTCACGATTTATTATAATATAATATAGTAATGCATTATGTTTCTTTATTCAATTACGAATAAAAAATCAGCAAATAATATTTTATTCATTACATTTTGTGATTTTTACATGTATTATCACCAAAATGTACGTAAATAATCGATAAGAATAATCGATATCAACATCCAAACATGCTTGACTATGGCAATGTTTTATTTATATTTCAAGAAAATCATCTGTCAGTTGTCATAGGCATATTTGCTGTTTTATTGAAATGCGGTGTGTGAATCCGTTTGTGCATTTTTAAGTCTTTGATTAGGTACGCTGATACGCTGAGCTGAGACAAAATCTAGAACATTTAGATTATTTGTATCGGTATCTGTTTGTTGTATTACTTGTAATAAAAGGGATAGTGTGGAACTGCATCTTTAAAGAGACATCCTTATTTACGTAAAATATGAATGCATTTTCGTAGGTACCCATGAATAATGTAAGGGATTGTTAGGAATAGTCTATAAATCTCGGTGAACATCTTGGCTGTTCGTAACGTCGACAGGATCAACTAAGATGAGAAATAAAAAATAAAAGGAATAATAGTTAATAAATAGGTAAGTTTTAGTTTGTAAACAACTACATTGACAGTCAACTGTCATCTTACAATACACCTACCTACCGACCTCAAAATGTAACCTCTCATACATAAAACAAAGTAAAATAACTATTGAACCTCTAATAACCCCTAACTTCAAAAAATCAGATAATTTATACTCTATTTATTGATGATATTATCTATCGACTAAATATAAAAACAATACAAAACACGACAATTAAACAGCGGTACAAAACTTCCATACTAGCCCGCCATTCTCCTTTAGTCCTACTACCTACTTTTTTAAATTGATCAAACATATTTGCTACCTTAAAAAAAGAACCTTCGCATAAAAAAATAAAAATATTATTCTGCCACTCTACGTCTTTCAATGATTACTCTGTTCTGAGCATTGAAATGTAATACCAAGAACTACGTCTAGTTCCAAAATAGAGTAAGCACGAAATTGTCAACAAAATGTTTTTAACCTTATTGCTTAGGTTTTAAGTTTCATTTTAGAATAAATATTTTTGTACTTATTATAAAAATGACTTTTTATTTTCAAGCGACATTTTAAATTTATTTATTTACCTTTCTCCAATGATAGAAGGTCTTAAATATAAATATTTTGCAATCGTAATTAAACGTTATAGTTGAGTGTTAAGGTTTATATTGAACTGAAGTTGTTAATATTGTGAAACTTTTTTCTATATTTCGTAGTAACAAATGTAAATGTGTATGTGTGTGTAAACGTGGCCACTTCAATGACTTATTTTTGTTCCTGATCCTGTATCTAGTGCTATTATTGATCGAAGATTATACCAATGAAAATCTATGAGCATCTGCATAGCATGTCCGATGATGGTGATAAATTACCTACTGACTGAAGTGAAAAGCTTTGTTGCTTGGTATAGTATTCGACGCGCGCTTTACTTGTGGTTACCAAGTGTATCAAACACGCTGTGATTGTGTGCAGGAGCTCTCGGTATCGTCTGAGACAATGGCGAAGTCGGAAGTGTGTGTGTGCATGTGTGCATGTGTGTGTTACGTGCTGACGCTACTCGTCTTCACGCACATATTCACAGCGTGTTTCTACCCTTGGTTACCACAAGTAAAGCACGCGTCACTTCGTGAGATAAAATACTATACCAGCTTACTGACTGTATCTATAATTTTCGCCACGATATTCATATTCATTTATTTATTGTTTGTCACAGGTGAAAAGACAGTTCTTACAATAAGCATTTTTGGCTTATTCCACAAATCCCCCCTGAAAATCCCCCTTAGGAGGAAAAGTGGAATCTATAAAAAACAGTCTAGAATTCACCCCTGATAATCCGGCTTGTTCCACTAATCCCCCCTGAGAGAATCCCCCTCAGTGAGGAAAACTGACCCCTAATGTAAAAAAATATTTTCAGGGGGGTCTTGGAATATTATTTTTTTTCAATTCTAGTTTTCCCCCCTAAGCTTATCAGGGGTGAACTCTAGACTGTTTTTTATAGATTCCACTTTTCCTCCTAAGGGGGATTTTCAGGGGGGATTTGTGGAATAAGCCGCATTTTTGTATCACTGTAACATACCCATAGGGTGTACAATATTTATATGTATGTCAATATTATTGAGCGCGCTACTTGAGCTGCTTCAATTCTTTAAGTAGATAACAAAAAAGAATGATTAAAAATACATTATGTTCATTCATAACCCTCGTTATAAATACATTACGTAACGAACATCACAAATCACAATAAATTGCACGAATAATGCCCTTCGCACGTTTGTGTAGCATCTTCAAAGGATAGCGCGGAGGATGTTACGTCACAGCTTATATTGCGCTTTTTTCGCCGCACCGGATGGGCAGGACTGCAGGACCCGTGGGAGGCGGCATGATATATGTATTCTGCTTGTTGGGACTAGCAGGTTTTGAAGTTACGAGCATTGTAAAGGTGAAGTAAATGTATGTATGTTATCTGATAAGGGTTGGTTTGATTTCGATGATAACATTGGGTTTGTTTGCGATTTTTCGTGCTTAAATAGTAGGGCTAGTATTACCAGTAGGTAGTAAAAGGTATAACCATAATGACCTACTATGAATTAGGTGACTTATTTTTGTCTATAAGAATTAAAACTGAAAGCAATACCTATTTAATATTTTGAAATCATGCTGTATCCATCATTAATTTATTCATCAATAATTATTTAAACAAACTACTTAATTAGGTAAATGTCCCATAAGCCTTTGCGCTTCTTTATATAATTGTACATAATGAATATATTTTATTTCTGTATTTATTTATTTTATTATTTATGCACACAGTAAAATATATAATGTGTGTACCTTTGTACTAAAATTATAATTATATTATTATAATAATTATTTAAGAAATAAGCAATACCTTTGTGCTGCTTATTTTTTAAGAAAACGCTCACGTAGGATAAGACGGGTTGTGTAAGATGTTGAAGAGGAGACATAAAATACGAGCGAGTGTTTCTGCGAAGGCGGATTGGGAGCCACTTGAGTTCCTTGCGAAGGTGAGAAACATGGTCATACTTACGAAGACCGAAAACAAAGCGAATGCACAAGTTTTACAAGCGTTCAAGCTTGTTTAATAGCTCCTCAGTCGCATCTAGGTAGGTTTTTGTGTTAGCTTGTAGATTCTATTTAAGATGACCTGTTCAGCTTAACTAAATTATTTATAGAAGAAACCATATTCAATCAAAATCATGTTTTTAAAACCATGTTTTATGGTTGTGTCTTTTAGACAAGGATTTGTGTATCTTTTAGAAGATTTTACCAAACTTACCACTCCTGAAACCCTGTTCCATTGTACATCTGTAGATGAAAGAATAACAAAAAAACCCTTTTCCTATTTATACGAATACTTTATAGCAACAGTACCTCCCATCCCCTTCTTATAAAGCAAGAAAACTTTAATAAGAAATAAGAATGCTGAGTGAAACGGAAATGAAGAGAATATGTCTTTTTATCTTTTGTAGTCGACGTCAAGCCACCTCTATTCATAAAGATGAACAATATGAAGGAACCTACACTTTTCTAGGCCATTGGAGCTCTGTAGTGAATAATAGGGATGTGTATTGGTATCTTTTTAAAGTTAAAATTAGCGCAATCATCATTACCTGCCTAGCCTTTTCCAAACTATGTTGTGGTCAGCTTCCAGTCTTACCGGATGTAGCTGAATACCAGTATTTTACATGGAGTGACTGCCTATCTGACCTCCACAACCCAGTTAAAATTATCGCAATATTAATAATTTATGTCTTTCAAAGTTGGTAGGTACCAGTATCATTTAGCAAAACACAATTTTTGTTGAAGACTTCATTATCATACACGGAAACCTTTAGGTTACCTACCTACATTGATAATAAATGCCCTCAAAGGTGTGATTCGCTGCCCCAATGTATGTAATGAAAACGTGTAATGTTTTATTGACAATAAACGATTTACTTTAATTTTTTCATACTATAATTATGTACCTAAAATACCTACTTATTACTGTATTTAAAACCGATGAATTAAAGTCCTGGTGAAAAGCTTACATAATCCATTCAAATTTTGGTTAGGTACCATCTAATCGCCTTACTTATAAACGCGAAATAAAGTTATACTAGGAATAACTTCGATATATTCATAGATTTTTGACGTTTATACCTAGTATAACTTTAGGTTAGATGGTACGTAATCAAAATGTGAATGGATTATGTACTTAAGCTTATTTTCCGAGATGTAGGTACCCAGTAGTACCTACCTAGGATACTATTCCCCCACCCACTCACTATCTACCACCTAACGATCCTGTAACCTGTATGTCCGTGGCATGACTGCGGGCCTATCAGAATACCAACGCTGCGGTATTTAATTTTTAAATATCGCAGCATTATGCTGAGAAAGGAGGCTTTTGACCTCGCATAGGTAATTTTTTTATTATGTTTTTATTTTTTTATTCTTGTTTTTAATGTAAATTTTGTTAGTTTTAAATGCTTCTATGTTTTACTATTTGTATTTCTTATACGTGTTCCAAATAAAATATTTTTATTTTCTTTCTTTCCTTTTCATCCTGTAAGACTGGAAGCCGACCCCAACATATTTGGGAAAAAGCTAGGCAGATGATGAACTTGGGTTTTCTTTAGAAGCTCAAAGAATCACGCAAGAAAATAATTATAAACTAGAAAACCATCTCAGTTTCTCAGTTTCACATCCCTCCTCCACTCCATTGAATCGAAAGAGGTCAACAAATAAGATCTGAACGGTATTCACTAATGAAATCAATTAACTGTGAGTAGTAAATAGTGCTTCGATAGTGCACTTTCCTTGTAATTAATTATTTAATGAGTATCGTGTTACATAGCGGGCTTTTAGCCGACTGTGACGGGAGATAGGTGAGTTATGTTTGTGGCACACGGATGGTTAACATGTGATGTGTATGTGATGGGAATATTTGATCATAACATAAACATAAACTCACGCCTTCCCATGGGGGTAGGCAGAAACTATAGAACGCCATCTGCTACGCTCCTTATACTCCTTTTATCTCGAACCATAATAATCATAATTGCAGCTAATTAATTAAAGTAAAATTTTTTTTTTAGTTCAATTAGCTCTAAAAGCTTGGTTAAGTAAGTTATATAAATAGTTATGGGCACTTACAATAGATAGGTAACCATTATATATAGGTAAAAACGTAGTCTGTCCGTAATTAATTGCTAACCTTTAAATCAATTACTTTGTTGAACAATTTTAATCTAAATAGTAGTTTTTAATGCTCTATACCTAATATTTATTTATATTATACTTTATCGAATAATCATATCATTAAAGTTATTCAGAATAAATAATCTTGACGGTATAATTGGATCAATACATCAATTTTAAATTGTACAATTATATGTTAATGTTCAATTTAAATTGATGAAGTTATGAATCAATTGGCGTAAAAAATATTTTCTTTTGTTTTGTTATTCATGAACAATTTTATTATTACTGGTGGTAACAAAGTGTGATATAAAAAAAAGTGTAGTAGTAACTCTTGAATAAAAAGTCTCCATAGAGACAAAAACCCTTGTTTTCCTGTTTTTAGGCACTTGTATACTTGTATCATGAGCCCTGTTTGCTCCTGAGCCTGAATCAGCCTGACAGGGATAAAATAATATGTTTTTACGTCACGGGAAAGTCTGAAACCCATTTGGCAAATGGGTCAATTCTGTCAGAAGCAATTCGTATAGCTTAACAATTTTCAACGAATTACCGCGTGCTGTCAATACCATGATGTGTCCAATTTGTTCGGATATTGGAAATATATTATTTTTAATTAATTGGGTCATGATAAAAGGAGACATTTCATTTTTTATCTACACACGGCACAATCGCGAGTTGTGGGGTAATTGTGAACATACAATGACAATGCCATTCATTTTGACAGTTTAGCAACATTTGAGCAGACGTATTTTTCAAACATAATAATGAAGCAAAAAAAAAAACAACCTGCCTAGCCTTTTCTCAACTATGTTGAATACCAGTATTTTACATGGAGCGACTGCCTATCTGACCTCCACAACCCAGTAACTGGGTAATACACATAATATAATATTCAACCAAGGTTTTTCTGAAAAACACATGTGATACATTATGCTATCCTTTACTTATATTTAATAAATGTTTGTCATGTGGTATTTTCCCTGAAGTTTGGAAACATGCAAATATTGTACCAGTTCATAAGAGTGGTTCCAAGCATGACGTAGCGACCTATAGACCTATCTCTATACTATCTGCATTTTCGACGTTATTTGAGAGACTGGTACATAATAAATTATATCCTGCTATTCGCAGTGTTTTAATAAAAGAACAGCATGGCTTTGTTATATGTTAATTTAATTTATCATTTTTTTTCAACTTTAACAAAAAAAAAAAAACTAATATTTCCAATTATTTAAATATTTTTTAACCAATTCTTGTCAGTTTTATTATGTCAAAGATTATTTAATTTTGCTTTTACCAATTTTTCAATCAGTATTTCATAAATAATTTTTATATTATTTTTATATTTGCGCTTATTACTAAGTAAGTTAGCTTATTTATATGATTCATTGTTTTATGCTTGTGGTGTTTACCTATAAGTAATTGATGCACTGTTATTTTACTTTAAAATGTATTATGTGTTTGTTTCAGTGTATTCAATTGTTGGTGAACCTAATAAAATAAATAAATAAATAAATCTTGCGTTAGCAATCTCCTCATTTTCACGTCCCAACTGTTTGATAGTCTCGATAATAGACAGCAGATTGATGCGGTGTACACAGATTTTCAGAAAGCTTTCGATAAACTTGACCACACACTACTACTTAATAAAATTGCTTACAATGGAATCAGAGGAGACCTTTTACGGTGGTTTATATCTTACATAACTAACAGAACACAAAAGGTGGTTGTTAATGGCTTTGAATCTGGCTCTTTTCAGGTCACTTCCGGTGTACCACAAGGTTCCGTTTTAGGCCCTTTATTATTTATTTTATACATTAATGACTTAAAAGACTGTTTTAAAAATTCAGAATTTCTTCTCTACGCGGACGATTTAAAGGTCTTTAAAATTATTTCTGATAAAGTCGATTGTTTTAACTTCCAGCAGGATTTAGACCGTTTCTCTAGCTACTGCTCTTCCAATAAGCTTTACCTCAGTCTTCCAAAATTTCATGTTATAACATTTACCAAAAATAAACATATTACTGAGCTACTGACTATCGTCTTGCCAATACGCCTATTAGTAAAGTAGGTTTTCTCCGCGATCTTGGTGTTCTTCTAGATTCGAAGTTCCATCTGGATGCTCATATAGAAAAAATTGTTAACAAAGCCTACCAAATGTTTGGTTTTGTCATGAGATCTTCTAGGGATATTCGTCGACCTTCCACCTTTTTGCACTTATACAAATCAATAATTAGGCCACAGTTAGAGTTTGCAGTACCTATTTGGAACCCTTTTTACGTCAAATATAGTGAACTAGTACAGCGTTTACGAATTTTAGATGTTATCGGAATAAAATGTCATACCATGTACTTCTTAAAAAGTATGATCTTCTGACCTTAAAATCAAGACGGAAACTTCTGGAAGTTATGACTCTGTTCAATGTGTGCCGCAATCATTTTGATTGTCCGGGCTTAGTTAGGAGTCTGTGTTACCTGGTTCCTCGAACAGTTCATGTACGTGAGGTACGTACTCGACGACTATTTGCTACTCGCCTCTGTAAATCCAACGCTGGCTCGCGTTCACCACTACATCGTTTGGTTGAGACATATAACAATGAGTTTAGTTCAATCGACATTCTTTTTCTTAGTAAAAATGCATTTAAGAAGCAAATCCAAGCAACCCTAAAGGATCAGCAAAGTAATGTATAATGACGTAATGATTAATAAATGTACGCACACAAATTTACTTTTTCTTTTGTTTTTTTCTTTCATAAATTTATAAATCCAGTTATGAGTTCTGGGATAATATTTGTTGTATTGGTATTGTATCTGTGTTACTAGCTAGTTTTTAAATAATGTAAATAGTCATCTGTGGAGAACGTAGTGGGTAGCATAATTGTTTAAATTGTAATATTTAAGATATTATGACTGTTTCTTATTGTGCTACTGTTTGTTTTTCCTTAAATAAATAAATAAATACACGATACCCCTTGGTAAGACTGGTTGTCAGACTTTCGGGCTTCTGACCACCCGTAACGACTGTCAAAGATCCACCAATGACAGCTGGGACCAACGGCTTAACGTGCTTTCCGAGACACGGAGGAGTCTCAGTATGTAAAGATGGTCATCCATCCACGGACCAAAACCGCCAAGCGTAGCTTAACCTGCTTGATCGACTCCTGCAGCTGTTATTACTTAGCCATGAGCTCCTCTCTGGATTAGGAATTTCCTATAAAATCTTGGATTGCGATTGAAAATATGTTACGCAATGGGGGCTATCGTTTTTGTGTTCACCAGTTGGCGCCAACTGGTGCAGTAGTTTTTGAGTTTATCGCGAACAGACAGACAGACAGACGCGGCGGAGGACTTTGTTTTATAATATGTAGTGATGTTTTGGATATTTTTAAGTACTCATTACTTCATAATATGTTTATTTTATTACATTTTAAAATATCAAATAAATATTTACATTATAATGTTCCTAAAATTGGCAAGCATTAAGCAGACAAAAATTATTCTTCTTCCAAGTGATATGAAATTAGATTCTACTTAAGCCATAACTAATCAGGAATGGCACAATCTTTACAATTATGAATAATTAGTAACAATTTGCGATAGAGAATCCCGCAAACAGTGAACGTTCAGTTTTACATTTGACATTTCTAGAGACCTCACTCTACATTAGCGCCTCTAGCGGCGAATTCAAGCGCGATAGTCTGACCATTAGAGCCGGTCACCAGAGACCGTGTGTGAGGAGCCTTAGAGCTCTTCGCATATAGTAATTCAAGAAGAAATTCTTGGGCAGAATTTGCACTTAAGTCCGGCGAAATGCGATAGGCTGATAGATGTAGTGGTTTTAATACCACCCCTGCACATAATGATCAATATTGGCCAGTTGCTCTCACTATATCAACAATTCGACGAGTTTACTTTGATGGATCTTGAGTGCGAAAAGAGCGATGAAGTGTGGCCTAAGTGGGTCGTTGAATACAGGGGCCGTTATCCAAACAGGGAAAAGGAAGTATGCAGGCTTTATGTAATCATTTATCATTCAGATATTTTATAAAAATATATGTATTAGAGGAATGAAAAAAGAAATTAATGTGCACCTAGCTTCTGACGTTTCAAAGTGCCCATGTAGGTTTAAGTATGTGAAATTAAACATTATGTTTTTGAATTGAATTTGAATCTCCAAAATAAAAACTAGAATAGTCGGTTAAAACCAGTAAGTACTATACCACTCCTCTGAAACAAAAGTATCCTAAAACTTTTTCAGGAATAAGTTACCTAAGCCAAAGTCCTCTTGATTGGTTGAAACTATACCTACTCCGTTTGAAATAAGATTAGACATTTAAATAAACCATTATTACAGTCTGTTCAACAGATTTGACTTCTATTGCGTTGGTGGCATGACAAATGTCAGCTGCAGTAAACAGTTGGGATTGTATGTAACCACTTTTTTGCTTTTAATGCCATCTTTATGCCTACGGAATAGAAGTCAAAATCGGTTGAATGGACTGTAATAAGGTTTATTTAAATGTCTGATCTTATTTCAAATGGAGTATAGTGCTTTTTCAGGTTTAAGTTATGCCAAAATTCATCAACATCGTATTGGTAAATTATCTAAGAAAACATTGCAAACAGACCGGTCTCACCTTGGCATTTAAGTACAAAACATCACTTTTATAAATGTATGGCCTTATTACACGTTCGCTGTAGAGAATATTTTAACTTCAATCACTTTATTAAACTTCAAAAGGTCCGTTTAAGTAGCCACTAATCCATCAACGAACGCTGAAGTGTGTCCATCCAACATGAGTTACTGTGGATGGGAACCATTAAAAGTCGAGCAGTGTTGTCAAAAATGGCGTCTAATTGGCGCGTTTTTTTTTTTTTTTTCAAAGGCATTGACAGTAACTGCTCATACAGCCAAGTTACTACCTTTGCCGTCCTATTCCGCCATCTACGGCATTTTTGAATTACGCTCAATTATCTTGATGTACTACATCCATTATAATACGTATATGGCACAAATACAGAAGGAGCACATGTATAATATATTCTTTATCGTAAACTGGACAGTATGCAGCAAATATTCTTGACCTCAAGTCATTATTCTGCACAATTATTTCGCTAATGGATGTCAGCACATACTCGTAATTTTGACAAAAACGTCGCCATATTTTTAAACGTTTTATCGTGTTCGCGTAATTAACGTAGTTGAAATAACTTGTGAAATAACATATTCATAAAAAAACCTTTCCCGTTGACTTCCTTACATATTCTACGTGGCAATTTTTTACGTTTTAAATTGCGAGCGAAATATTTCACCAAATACTTTATAAAGTAAGGAATGTTGAACAATTTTTATACAGGCAATTAGGGTTTTTTTGTTATTGCAATAATTTTGTAATGTGGAAGGTTATTATTTAGTGTGAAACGAAGAAATGATCTAAACGTGGAACGTGGATTCACGCGAGACACAATGGTTTTTTAATTGTGTTTGTAATTATACGCATACTAGAGGTTAATCCTCCAAATATCAAAATGAAACTGTATGCAGCTATAGAGGTATGAGGAACAGGGTGTAAAGTTCACATGAGTGAACTTTACACCCTGTTTACGTCTGGTCGGAGGATCCTCCTTTTTCTATAGAGTATGAACTCTATAGAAAAAGGAGGATCCTCCGACCAGACGGGTGTTGTGTCTGGTGGGCAACTGCCCGACGGTTGATGTCGGGGTGTTGTATATATGCTAGTCGCGCGGTAAACTCTGATTGCGCGATGCAGGATTTGTGACGTCAGGTCTTTGATGCGTAGTTCGCATGTGGCGTTGTAGATGCCGCCACACAGCTACATAGCATAGCATTACGCCTGTATTTCCCAACAGGGTTAGGCAGAAGTGTACTGTACCTATGACATAGTTCACCCCTATTTCGCCAGTTATTTTTAACAGTAGGCGAGCCTATTGCCGAGCTACATCGTCATCTGCTTAGCCTTTTCCCAACTAAGGGTACGCTTCCAGTCTAACCGGATGAAACTGAATACCAGTATTTTACATGGAGCGACTACCTATCTGACCTCCACAACCCAGTAACTAGTTAACACGACACCCCTGGTAAGACTGGCACCAGACTATACTGGTGTCAGACTTTCGGGCTTCTGATGACCCGTAACAACTGTCAAAGATATATAAATGACTGCCAGGACCCGAGGCACAGAGGAGTCTTAGTATGTAAAGCTAGTCACCCATCCACGGACCAACCACGGTAAGCGTAGCTTAACCTGATCGATCGAACCGTGAAACTATTATTACTTAGCCACATTGCCGAGCTACTTATAGGTAAATAAAATGGTTGTACAGTATAGTCAATACAAGTACAATGTAGTCGTTTATTATCAGTTTATAAAATTAATCTCGTATTTCAGAACGAAAACTATTTTCAGCTTCCATCCAAGCAATTTCACGATGTACTTTATAAAAGATTTTTCTCAAAACAATTTAAAAGGAGATTGCTAATCCTCACATTTTATACAAAAAGCGAAGAAGAACGAAAAAAAATCCGTTTCCCCGCTCCGTAACGTTGAAAGCACTTTTAGTGAACCATGGAGATTATTTTTTCAGCGTAGATAAGTAAGAAAATAAAACACAAGAAAGTTAGCAAGACGGATAGTCAATAGAAAGTCCGACAACGCTTTTCCATCTCGAAGCTAGGTGGAAAGTTACAATGTCTTAGGTATTTATTTCGCTAAAGGCATCATGTATACCGGCAAAGCTGATGAAACCCAAAATCTATTATTAAATATGATCTCACCAGTAATCTTTATATGTATAATTCTTCTGTACGTGTGTTTACCTAACTTTTGGATGAAATGTGTATAATTGTGTATATTTGAGTAGGTCTCTGATGGTTTTAATGATTTTATTTTTTATTACATTAACTCAATAGTAAAAATTTAAGATAGTATTGAGAGTAAAAAAGAATCGATTGAAAACTACTTTTATGTACATACCATATTTATGCAAAATATTTTTTTTGTTTTGTTTTGTTTTACTTATCTCGAAACCATGGGGTCTCGGTCCTTTGAAGCATACGAGGGGCAAAAGCCAACTCGCAGAGGCTCCTTAGACAATTTTAAATGGAATGAGGCACCAACCAACGATTATCCCTGTATGCACTATGCAAGTGCACTGTTCACCGACACTGGTTTCGGACTATCGCAAAACATGGAAACAAAACGTAATGAGCTACGGGTTTAGGTGGCTATAGTGGATCGGTTACCTTGAACTATGGAAGAACTATGTCCCCTGCCTGACTGACCAAAGTTATATATACAGGGTTACTAGTAAAATAGTAAAAAAAAAAAATTCGCAGGACTGTATTACCAACATCATAAACAGCAACTTTTGTTCTATGAATTTTTACAAAACAATACATTTACCAAAAACAATCCTTCAAGATTTGGTTGTTCTATCTAACACATTTCAAATCTGTATTTTGTTGTACCTACCTACGCCTCCCGTGCACTGTCACTCGTAAGACACGGCAGTTTGTTTTGCTACGCGTAGAGTTTGTAAAATTTAGAGCGTTGAATTAAAATATTTTTATTTTTGTATGATTATCTGATAAATTATTTAAAGTCATAGAACAAAAGTTGTTGTTTATGATGTTAGTAATATAGTCCTGAGAGGTTGTTAGTGTTTTATCAATGACCCTGTATATAGAAAGATTTTTTTTTTAAATCGGTGCTGTAGTTTTTGAGTTTATTCACAACATACAAAAATACAAATCTTTTCTCTTCATAATATTAATGTAGATTACTTATTATTTTTACTTTTTTTATTTTTTTATTCTACTATGAGTTTGCTCTTGACTTTAGTCTAGGTCTGGATGACAGAGACAAAGTCTACGATGGAGTGAGCTTACCCAGAAGAAGCCTGTTCACTCTCACTTTGAATAGATTAGGGTTGTATGCGTTCGAAAACACAGACGCAGGCAGAGAGTTCCACTCCTTTGCTGTGCGCATTATAAAAGACGTTTGAAAACGCTTAGTGCGAGTTGGTGGAATATCAACTAGGTAGGGGTGGTAACTTGCAGTGCGTCTAGATGTCCGATGGTAGAAGGGGGCCGGTGGAATGAGGTCGTGGAGTTCATGGGCACACTCTCCGAAGTACAATCTGTAGAAGACCGACAAGCAGGCAACCTTGCGGCGATGAGCCAAGCTGTGAAGCTTGGCATCCACCAGTTTTACGTCGCCAATGAGCCTCTTAGCTCTGCGTTCCACCGAGTCAAGCGCAGCAAGTTGGTACTTTGCTGCTTATTATTATTACTAATAGATATTGGTTTATAAATATAACATATCATCACACCTGTAGTCCCTAAGGGTTAGGCAGAGGTGTACCTATAATACAACCACATTTCGCCATACTACTTTATCTTACTCTAAAAAATATACAAGTTAATTTACTTTCAGTAAGTACTATATACATTACAGGTCCTAAAGTTAGTTAAAGTATAGTGATAGGTATTGAACTCTATAATTATTAGTCATACATCATAATTATTAAGGCGCTATGATACGGCGCTCGAGCTGACTGAAGAACGCTCGCGAAGTCGCGAGTGGTTGCCTCGCTCATTTGGTAGGTATTTAAACATAGTAATTATTTTATACTATGTTTAAATACCTACCAAATACCCTCAATGTTCTTGTCATAGGGAATCCATCCTTGAAGCTCTCCAACCTGAGGCAACGGAGGACCCGTCCCAGTCTGGAGGAGCTCAGGCCTGTATCCCCGATCATGATACACCACATGTTGCACAAGTTTTATCTCAAGTAGCACAGACAGAGACTTATTTTCTCCCTTGTTCTAATAAAGTTTGTTATTCTTCCATTATGTTTTCAGATAGTTTAGGAAGAGGGTTAGGTAAATTATTAAGTAACAACCTGAGTCAATCTGCTGTTAATTATTGTATGCCTGGGAAATCCTATGAAGAGATAATGTCGTCAATAATTGGCAATAAATTTGATCCGAATGCCATTATTTCTGTATTTATAGGTAATAGTACTAATGTAAAAAAGGATGACATCACTGACAATGTCACTGAAATCTTGAAGATAAATTGTCAGAAAATAATATTGTGTGCTTTTCCATACTTTGAGCACTTGTCAAGTAGGCAAAATCATAATATACATATGCTAAATAACCATATGCGTTTATTAGTAAATCACTATAGTGACAAACTTATATTTTTTGACACCAACACTTTTGTTGAGAAATTAAAATCGACTAGGGGTACTGCGTATCTGCCTATTAGTTTTAGACGTCAAATAGCATGGCTATTAGCTTTTAATATAAACTCAGACATAAGTAGTATGTCGAAGTCTGCTGTAATTAGCACCATAAAAATTAGTAATAATACTAATATTAAGTTGGTTAGCCATAATAATTTAAACTAGTCAGTAAGACAACAGAAGGTACCAGTAACTATGTAGTTAATCTCACCATCAACAAGGTATCTTCTAGCATTCAATCAGTTAATTGTAAAAAAGGGGCTAAGCAGAATTCCTTAAAATTGTTTCATCAAAATATTCAAGGTTTTTCTTCCAAACACTTAGAAATTGAATTGTTTTTAGAAAAAACAATGTTTGATATTATTTGTATAACTGAACACTGGTTAAAAGATTACGAAATGCTCATTAATTATGAAAACTATAGTGTGGGCAGTTGTTTTAACCGAAAATCCATGCTGCGTGGAGGTTCACTAATCTTAATCAAAAATTGTATAAAATCAAAGACTCGTAAAGACATAGTTGAACTATCGGTGGAACACATAATTGAACTGTCCTGTGTTGAGCTAGATAAGCATTTTATAGTGTGCGTATACAGACCTCCAAATTATCAAAACTACTCTATATTTGAGTCAGTAATGGAAGATGTTTTAGCAAAACTTGTAACTGGTAATAAATCAGTTATTATTTGTGGTGACTTTAATATTAATATTTTGGAAAGTAATTCAAATAGCAGTAGATTATTAAGCCTCTTCAAATCATTTAATCTGTCAAATGTGTTTTTGGAACCAACGCGAATAACTACAGGTACTGCTACATGTATTGATAATGTTTTTTGTAGCTGCGACTATTTAGATAAAGCCATTGTAAATTATCTCCCTTCTGATCACAGCGGTCAAGCTGTTACTTTTGAGGACAACACACCAGTACAAAACGTGCAGATACAAACTAGACCAATAACATCGGGTAATTTAAATAAGTTTAATAGTACTTTAATTAGCAAATTATGTGCTCAGGGCCTAAATATGATCAATGGTAATATTATGTATGAAGAATTCTTTTCATTAGTGCAAACAGAGTTCAATAATTCTTTTAAGAAGAAAACTAAAACTATTTGCCCTAAGTTTTTATTCAGTGACTGGGCAACTAAAGGCATCAGGAAAAGTAGGGATAGATTGTTTGAACTGTATGGCCTTAAGCCGTATATTAACACGGAAACTTTTCGTAAGTATGTTGCTACTTACTCTAAAACCTTTAAAAATATCTGCAAAGCAGCTAAAGCTTCATTCATTAGCAACAAGGTTAAATCAGCAGAAAATAAAATAAAGACAGTTTGGAAAATTATTAATAATGAAACGAACAGGAACAAAATAAGAAATACTGATTACTCACTGGACACTCCCCGCGGTATCATTAGCGATAATATCGATGTTGCTCAGGAATTTGCAACTTTCTTTACCAATATTCCTATTAAAACTACAGAAACTTTAAATTCCTCGCCCACACTTGCTATTGAATTATTAAGAGCGAATGTTTCTGACTGTCCTGTAGAATTTAAATTTAAACATATAAACCCTGTGGTCGTCGTAAAGGCTTTTAAGCAACTTAAGATCAAAATTACCGAAGATCTGTGGGGCATGTCTACTAAAGTTTGTCAATCCATTATTGAGACAATTGCACCCTATTTAGCCTTAATATTTAATTTGTGTGTAGATCAAGGGGTATTCCCGGATTTAATGAAATACAGTAAAATTATTCCACTTTTCAAATCCGGGGACAGCAAAGACACTAATAATTATAGACCCGTTTCGATTTTGCCAGTTTTCAGCAAGGTGTTTGAAAAAGTAATGTTAAATCAAATGCTCATTCACTTTAATTGTAATAACATCCTACACGATCAACAGTATGGTTTCACCAAAGGACGTTGCACAACCGATGCTGGGGTCACTTTATTAAAACACATATATAAGGCATGGGAAGATGCACAAGATGCAATAGGCATCTTTTGCGACTTATCAAAGGCATTTGATTGCGTGAATCACGAAACACTGCTCTTGAAACTTGAACATTACGGACTGGGTAAACTTGCGCTTAGCTTAGTAAAATCATATTTGAATAATAGATTGCAGCAAGTTCAAATAAACGGTGTTAATTCATTGGGTTTAAAAGTCAAAATGGGTGTACCGCAGGGCTCAATACTGGGTCCGTTCCTCTTTTTAGTATATATAAATGATTTACCTTATTTACTGAAAAACCGACCCCAAATGGTGTTATTTGCTGATGACACATCACTGATTTTTAAAGTAAACAGACATGCCCAGGACCTTGACGACGTAAATAACGCTATGATTAAGGTCCATAATTGGTTTACTGTAAATAATTTGGTATTAAATGAGAAGAAAACTAAATGCATAAGATTCGCTTTACCGAACGTTAGAAGTAATGAATGTCACGTTGTATTGAATAAGGAGATACTAGAATTCGTCGAAAATACGGTTTTCCTGGGGATTACGCTTGACTCAAAACTACAGTGGGGTCCTCACTTAACATCACTTGCAAGGCGGCTAAGTTCAGCCGCTTACGCTGTTTGGAAAATCCGCCAATTAACAGACGTGGATACCGCGAGACTGGTCTATTTTAGTTACTTCCATAGCATCATGTCTTACGGTATTTTGCTGTGGGGACGAGCTGCAGATGTTGATTCCATCTTTATTCTGCAAAAGAGGGCTGTCAGAGCTATCTACAACCTCCGCAGACGCGAATCTCTGAGAGAGCTGTTTAAAAAAATTAACATTATGACGGTACCTTGTCAATATATATATGAAAATATTATGTATGTTCGAAAAAATCTACATCTTTTTAGTAAAATAAGTGACAGGCATAATTTTAACACTAGAAATAGGAACAAATTAGATCAACCACGCTTCAGATTGTCTAAAGTACACACTTCTTTTATGGGGTACTGTGTAAAATGTTATAATAAAATACCACTCGATATTCTTCAACTAAATGAGAAGAAATTTAAAACGTGCATTAAACGCACACTATGCAGACAAGCATATTATAAGTTGGATGATTATATCGTAGATAAAAATGCTTGGCTAAATGCTGGTCCTGCTCCACTGCCACTTGGGCTCACTAGATAAAATTTGAATACTTGGAAGTTGCTTCCCCCTTTTTTTTTTTTTTTTTTTTTTTTTTCTGACATTACGAACTTAAGGTTTATTTTGTTTTTATTTAAGCATGTTTTTATTGATGAATACTCCAATAGATAATAATTATTTTCTTTTTTGGTAGTAAATTTTTATTAATCTCTCAAATACATTGCAAACTATAGTTCTGTATAATTTAGCAGCATTTTTTTCAATTTTGTAAATGTGAATACCATGGAGTCGTTTACTATGTTATTATGATTTATGTTGACTTGAAAGAGCATGGCAGTTGAGAGTATGTCATGCTCACTTAAATGTTTCACTGATGGTGGCGCGTGTGTTGGATCATTCGGTTCCCTACAAAATGGTTGAGCTGGATGGTGCTGATCCATGCGTCATGTTCGTGAACGGGCGCCGTCAGTTGGGACTGGTCATCTCTTGACTGCCAGGGCTTATTTTTAATTTGTAATTTTATATTTTGAATTGTTTTATTAGTTTTTACATTGTCTCACATATAGAAGCAACAAGAATAATGTACCCAGGATTATGTAATATCTTGATTTAAAAGAGTGTCCTTGGAGTTTCTTGTCCGTTCTTCTCCATAGTGATCTACGTATTGGAATGGGCATCTAGCTTCAACTTGCCGACTCTGACTAACTGACCGTCTCTTTGACAATTCAAAAGTGCCTGTAAATGGTTTAATTGAAATAAATGCTTTGAGTTTGAGTTTGAGTTTGAGATACATTTATCGAGACAAACTCAGCGAATTGTGCTAAACAATCTTACTCTAATTTAATTTATGTAAAAAAAAAAAATAAGAAAAATACATCGTTTTCTAGCTATGAGATTGATTAAACATTACGAAAAGGGGTAACTTTGGGATTTTTTATATTCAGCAAAGTTAATCTTTATAAAGTTATTGCACGTCCGCCAAATCCTTAAATAAGATATATCTTTTTTTTTTTTCGTAAGTGCGTTCTCTGTCGGTTCATACCGCCTTAATCTGAATACGCATAACGAATTAACGTTGTTCTACATCCTAATGGAAAAATAATTATTCATAATGGAACAATGAACCTAATTTATTTTGGGAGGCAGCAAAATGTAGCTAGAAATGTACTGAATTTGATTAAATATCGACATTTTACTTTGCAACTAGCGCCCTCCTGAAGTTACAATATAAACCGGTCACCCCATAATTTGAATCACGCCATATTGCATGCTAATGTAAATTACAATAAGAAAACACCTTTAAATTTCTAAACCATCATTGTACACCTGTATTGTAATAGTAATTAATTAGTTTAATCGTTCATTAGTCTGTTGATAGGTAATTTGATGAGATTGCTTGTAATTAGCAATAGCAAGGCTATGTTGTTCGCAGAATTAAGCGGCTATTTTAACTTGGTAAGATGACACTTTAATCATTAACTGCGTTCGCTTAGTAATTACATATCAGTTTGTCGAATACGTAGTAGGTACCTACTATGCGAGGTATTATTAAAAGATTTATTAGTGATAAAACGGATAGTTGTTTGGCCAGATATTTGGATATCCGGCGGAAAACAATCGGATCTGATCTGAACGATTCCGCAGAGGTGAAGCACCAACAGATCGGGTTCAAAATATGATAATTATAGGTACCTAAGTCAGTTTTATGAAATATTGAAAATTCAACGAGAATGTACCTATTATTCAGTATCCTACCGGATAGTAAAATAAGGCCGCATACCGGATAGTTACTCAGACTCAGACTGTGATTACCTATTGAATGTTATTTTCTCAATTAAAAACCATAAATACTTAATTAATTTCTGTGTAAAACTGCATCGTAAGAATTAATTAATCATTTCCTACAATAGCCGCTTGAGCAACAGTTTCTCATGTCAAACGAATTAACTTAAAAAAAAAAGAATGTAATTATAATCACTGTATAATATATGTAATTACATTCTCACCATCTTTTTGTGTTGTGTGGAAGCCACGGGCTCCTTACATCTTTCAGGCGGAACGATTTGTGGAAATAGAGTGTGAAATAGGGAACTTAGTTAATTATGTATTGACTTCAGTAATAAACTAATAAACGTACTACTATTTTCTTCTGTAAAAAAAAAAAAACATCTATAAAAGACAGACCGCCACACGACCTACAGTCTGAACCACTAAGGATGCAAATATGAAGCCATAGAGTGGAAGAAATTATTCCAAGAAAACCTCTAAGGGGGTGAAATGGGGTGTAAACTTTTGAAAGGAAAATGTTATTCCTTGCGTGTTTCTATAAATCTTCTTTTAAAATCGTTTTCAACATCAATAATAAAAGACGTAGTTGCCTCTTTATTATTTTTCAAAACGACTGCTAGGTTTGTAGGGGTGTAAATAAGAACATGGGAAAATAGCTCCATTTAAAATCAACTAAAGTTCCTACTCACATAATATTGACTTTGCCTTTGAAAATATACCGCCGTGACCTCGGTATGTTCCGGGCATCCTTTTAATTAACCCGTACGCTACGAATGGGGTATAAATTATTGTTATTAAAGATAATAATATGATATCAAACGTTACTGTTTTATTGTATAGTTTTATTGAGGAATCCTGGGATATGTTATTAATAGTTATTATGTTACTTGCGCTTTTAATTAAAAAGTCATATGAGATTAATTTGAATAGTCGTAGGTATCCTATTATTTTTAGGTTGAAATTTAGCGGCATTTCGCTACTTTTGACTCAAGACTTCCTGAAGACTTACTGACTGACTTCGTGACTTTACTTGCAGTCCTTGCAGATGAGGAACTGTGCAGTCAAAGTAGGTTCACTAAATTTCCTAAAAATAAAAATAAGTTGATAATGGATATCTGTATGTCAAATAGTTCCATACTATCTATCTCGGGGTTTACCTGCTAGTAGGGAAACCCAATATCATTCTTACTCGAAACCCAGAAACATCAACGTCCATCTCAAACGCCAAAACAAATGTTCCGTAACCCGTCGAGCACAAACTCAACACGTATGGAAAATCAAAAATGGTACCTAATTGTGGATCATGAATGGAGTCGCGTGAACATCGGCAGTGACCTTGTGGAATAGTCGGCTGCCCGGGCAGGCTATTGCACTGCACGCGGTCCTCCGCTCCGCTCACCCCGCCAGCACTCCCCGCTCTGCCCCGCACGCAAATTATTGAGCCACCTCGCTTGCCCCCCCCCCCCCCCCCTCCCGCCTGCATTTCCTTCCGCGTGCCCCGCCCGGGATTTTAGTTTCACTGGGATGCCTCGGATTGCGTTAGGTTATGATTTTCGTGTTTATTTATTAGATCATGGCGCTCGCTGTTCTATTTTTAAAAGCGAGTTTTTAATAATTATTTCGTTTTTGGGGCAGATTTTAAGGTACCTATTCTTTTGATTAAAATGGAACCCTGGTTCCTTTATTACTTTTGTTGTGTTGCGTGTTTTTTGGTATTTTATTTTCGATAGATTTTTTACTCTATGTAAAACTCAAGGGACTTTTTCCGAAAGAGTACGTTTTAGCTTTAATTCCTAATTAGGTGAATTTATTCATTGAATACCCCAATGATAAGGTATTTTAATTCCAAATAGGTATAATTTGCTTTTCTAATAGGAATTATTTATGTACATATGTACCAGCAAAAATTACCCACTTCGATATTATCAACGGCTGGCCCCGAGCGATCCTTCTGAGCTAAAATGTGATGAATAAATGCATAAATCTACATATTTGTCCATTACATTATATATAACTAATGCAATGTTATGCAGGCGATGCTAAACACTCGCTATTTCTAATTAAATAATGATTTAAATTACGTGGACGTGAAGTTTGTTGACCCTAGTTGCAGAGAGCTTTTATAAAATGAGATGAGAATTTCCTTGTAAACATGGTGGAAGTATATTTCCTATAATTTTTCTACAGATAGGATCCTTTCGCCGACAGACGTATAAGAAAAACAAAGGTTTTTTTATATGAAAACTTCGTATCGGGAAATCTCGGCGCCCGCCAAGCAACCTGTTGAGATCATAAAATAATAAGGTGGTCGGTATCTCGGTAACCCTCCAATGTTTTGATCTGTCCCACATCGGGGCTGCGCGAAACACCGTCACGTTTTTGTCGCCTGTTTTGAATTTATAAAGTGGTCCGGCCAACAGCTGATCGAGCGGTGTTGCCAGCGCGCCACGCCGCCCCCGCTCTCAAAGGCGCGGTGTTGCCGCTCTGTGCGCTCGCCCGGTGAGCCAAGTCTCTGAGGCGATCGACCGACCACCGCCCCCTCCCCTCCCCACACATAAAGCACAATTTCCCCAACATAGTGCCTTCTGAAATAGTTACCTTTTTAGACTATACCCTTTTTTGGTGGTGAAATTTTCCGTACGTTGCTTAGGGTTGGGCTCGCATCGGGGTTAGCCGGTCGATTGCTGTTTTACTGATGTGTTAGGTAAGCTTTCTAGTCTGGCGAGATCAGAATCCGTCAGTGTTCGCTACGTAAGCGTCAGGAACAATCCGCTAAAAGGATTGTGACAGCCTTGATTTAGGGAGTATTTTGGGAAGCTTTCAGGGGTTGATGTAACTTTAAGAGCATTGTCTGAAATGTTACCGATATAAATCTTTGTTTTAACAAAGTTCAGAAGTTTCAGAGCAAAATTGTCCTATATTCTCAAGTTGATTGAAGGACGACTCTGCTCAATCGATGGAGGTTAAGATGCCGCGAACCAGTCAACTAAACGAAACGGGTTCCTGGCTGGCTCCATGGCACAGAGTCTACGATCAGTTATGCATTATTACCATCTTTACACAATGCCTTATTGCTACTTATGTGGCTTCATTTCGCGTTGATATTGCTATAAATACACACGTCAATTTAAGTGGGTTTTTGCGCTCATTTTCCTGGGGACCCAACGTAATAAAGTTACATCGGGCTCGCTTGGGGTCACGTAGCATTTAAGGGTTTAATAGCATAGCATTATCGTCACGTACTTAATGGCCGAAGGGCAGGATTCGGTCCTGAGGTGCACTTAACTTCCTCCAAAGTTGGTGGAGATATTATGTTTCAAACATCAGCAAAGTCTTCATTCAAATATCAAGAACCTACCCGATACCATAATGATATTTCTTTCCAATCCGCTCTTTGCCTGGCCTGAATATAAATTCAGGTCAAGTTCCAAAGCAATGGGGTTCATATTGAATCAAATTGGTTAGTCCTCAATTCAATCATAAAGGTTAACAGAGATACAATTAGTGGCAGAGCACCACTTTAGTTGAGTTGGGAGTGGAAGAAGATTACCCTTTAATATCCTAATATCCTAAATTGATTCAGAAGGTTCAAAAGCTCAGGTTTGAGTAATTTTACACCATGGAAGGTTATTAGTTGCGATTGGCTGACGATTGGCGTGTGACCAGAAGCTCTCATCTGATGATAGGCTATGAAGCGGACGACGATGGTACACGCTTGCCTATAAGTTGACTTAACATTCTATAACTTCTCTTGATTATCCATGCAAATAAACAATTTTACTGTATTTTCACGTCTCTAAACTTAACATTTTCATCCATAAAAGGATACGAGAGTATAAAAAGAATAGAAACGGTGTAGTTGAACGAAATAGTGCACTCTAGAGAGGTCAAAGTCCTCGGAGTGCTTACGTCATAGAATTCTGTGAAGGGGTGGATATACCGTAACCTTCGTTTCGAGGCTTCCAGTATCTGAAATGGCTTTATTTCTGTGTGATGTAACGAATTATTCAACGGTCACCAACCCGAGATATTATTAGGGCAGTATTTTTTTAAGGTCGTTCATTTAACAGTGGCGGTTTAGGGTTAATATTATGATGTAATCGCTATTGTGATGGGAAGTTGGATATCGGGAGTAGCCTTTTTTCAGCAGTAGGTATAGTATGCTTTTTTTTCTTTGTTTCCGCCATTCTGCTTTGAATAGGGTTAAGTCCATCTCTGTCTCTCAAGATACATATTAAGTGAAGCTTTCCGTGATCATTTTCGTGTTTGAAAATCAGATGAAAGAATGAAAAAGTATTAATCGCTCAGGAAGATGACAAACTAAACTAAACACACAATGATAAGAATAGTTAAAAAAAATATATATAAAAAAACAAGTTCCTGTACAGGGCCAAAAGGCTTCTATCTCAGCATGATGAGATGTTCAAACGGCAGTCTTAGTTTCTGCGCCTTTATTACTGATAGATCATTTCCCGTAGGCACATGTCCATTATAAAATTGACTGCGGGCAGCCCAAGGGACTGCATATAATTTTGTATTTTATAGTATATTATTAATGTATGCCAACCGTACTTTTCGACTTGGATCAAACTTGATTTAATAGGAAGGTACGTAATTAGTATCAAGTTCAGGTGGCAGAAATTGGTGGCAAAATTTACTCGGAAAAGCTTTTTACTGATATCAACTGCTAAAGCTACAGCTAGCTAAAGTACCTACTTGAAAAAATAATGCCTTTGTACACTAACCATTTGAAGTAATGTACATGTTACTTATCGCCCCATTTCCCTACAGGGGTGCACTATCTGATCGAACGCCACTGTGGTGAATATTCGGTGCTCGATCTACGTTCCCATGAACATATCTATCGTGGTATCAAATAGTTCTTGCCACGAGCCATTAGGCATCATAAGTGTGATTTTATGTATGATTGTAGCTACCTATCACGCTGTTTCTTGGAGGGTGAGGTATCTGATCAAGTGGCGGTTTGCCGAATATTCAAACTAATATTAGGCATCGTAGCTATGTTGGTTTTGTTATCAACCATTGACGCCTTCTTAATGTATCTGCCTTGTATTATTAAGTATTATGTAGAACATGGCTACGTATTGTAATTTCCTTCTACAAGGAACGAGTAAAGGCATAGTTAGAATCAACTATTTTTGAAAAGATATTAGCAATGTTGTAATTAGGGTTCAGACTGAAGGAAGCTAGGAGTTGGAAGCTAAATGTTGCCTTAGTCACACTCAAAAGTACTCGGAGACATGAATTTTTTGTTGTCAGGAATTAAGACTGACAAATGTTTGTGACGGATATTTGTCACAAATATTCGGCGACGTCGTAACTATTCGTAACATTATGCGTGCGTTGGTAATTAATGTAAAACACCACAGGTGGCGTAAAGTATCGCGCTTCTAAAGGTATAACAAGTATTTAGTTAGTATTTATTCAGACCACAGGTGGTCTTAACTAGCGGGTTTTTATATACCCTACCTACGTATACGTACATGGAATTCATAATAATTAAGATGTGTTTTATAAACGAGTAAGTTTATCATTCGGATCTGACGAACAAATTGGGTATGTGCAAAGGTGCGTTCTGATGAAATGAATTTTATGTGAAGAGCATAATCACTTCATTCTTATTATTAACGAAATGAATGAGAAGCTACCTGGGTTTGCCTTCTTGCTTGTTAAAATCGAGATTCAATAGATCAAGCGGTTAAGATAATGACGAGGAAGATCGCCTTTATGTCTACGAGCATTTCTAGTCGATATAAGGTATAGTGGCGAAAGAGTTGTGATGTAAAGAAAAAAATGCAGTTATACCTCAAAACCAATTAGGTCTGTATAGCTAGTAATAGGAGGTTGAGATAATGGCTGAAAAAAGACATGCAACGCTCCGCCCCCTAATAAATTGTGAAAAGGGCAGGAGTATGTTGATAATACTAATTTGGTACTAAGTACCAGTCTCATTTACCGAGAGATTATTTCAATAATTTACGCTATAGTAGACTCTGAAAAAGTATGCTGTATGCCTCGCCTGCTCTATATCCGGACAACATCATAAATTATTTAACATATTTGACACCCAACTGAAATTAATTAATACGATTGACGTCATTGCTATACAACAAAAATATAAGGTATATCTTCAAGATCAGGCATGAAAAAGATCGCATAATATAGATAAATGGCAAAGTATTTGTCCTTGTCGAGTTAGAAATACCCCTGAGATGAATAAAGAAATATTATTCCCATTTGCCTTTTATTTTCTTCCCGTAGGAAGAATGGACGAATAAACCTAAAGTATAGTAGGTTAATCATTTATTAGGGTCACCGGTAAAGTACATATATACGAGTACCTATTGTACTACTACTGTAACTTCCACGTACGAGTAGGTTGTGTTTAGCTAGAATATTAAGCCTTCATGCTTAATATTCTAGCTACCTACCACAAAAATGAACGGCCTAAGGCGAAATATTATTTATTTATTTAGATTTACCAACGTTCGTTTATATATTATATAAGGGACTTATGGCTAATTAATAACAGCCGCACGGGTCGATGGATCAGGTCAGGTACGCTTGCCGCGGTTGGTCCGAGGATGGGTGACCATCTTTACATACTAAAACCCCTCCGTGCCTCGGAAAGCATGTTAGGCCGTTGGTCGCGGCTGTCAATTGTAGATCCTTGACAGTCGTTACGGATCGTCAGAATCCCGAAAGTGTGATAACCAGTTTTACCGAAGGGGAAGGTCAGATAGGCAGTCGCTCCATGTAAAATACTGGTATTTACAACATAGTTGGGAAAAGGCCAGGCAGATGATGTGTATCCTACAGAAATTACAAGAACCAACAGAAAATAAAGAACTAAACGTAACAACAAATTATAGGTAAATACAGCATTTTCTTATTATTACTCACTGGATGAACAATCATAAAGTAGAGCAGTTAAATATTATTTGTATAAAACTAAACAAAGACAAAAATGTCTCTTAATAATTAAAAAAAAGGTCACCAAACTTAGTGAGCGCAGTTCGTTTAAAGTTTTATGTGACTGTCATTCTACGAGCGCCTAAAGAGGTACCTTTGAAAGAAAACACAATAATACTGTTTGGTAGCAGAAACTGTTAAAACAAACCTGTTGAAACCTACGGCAGTAGCTTTTTGGGAATAAATTACTTCTCTCTTGCTGAACTTCTACTATTATTTACATACTTATCTTTTGCTTTTTCATTATCTCACGATTTGTATCTCTGTCATCTCATACATTTTACCTCGTCGCGCCCTTTTAGAATTACACGAATTTGTCTTCCCACCTCTGTCTCGATGGTTTACCTCACAATAAAACTAAGAGTATACTCGTAATAAACCAAATGAACTCAAATGTCATACACAACATTAACCCTAGTTCCACAAGCACTCAAGCTGAAGTACTTGCGAAGGTAATAAAAGCACTAGATAGAAGACAGATAAGCATCTACACAAGGGTGCAATGACCGACATGACGGGAAGGTTTCACACGTTTGAAGATCGGCACCAGGATTGCCATTGTATGGCCTGGGAGCGAAGATATACTGATAGCATAACGATATTAATCCAGGTTGAAGAATAATGCATGTTTACTTGGCTATAGGTACTACAGTCAACAGTGGTAATATTTACTCTACGAAAATCATCCTAACTGCTACGACGGTAAGGTGCTTTCAATATCAAACGGGTACTATACTGAGGTGAGGCTGACTATACAATGAGGCAGAAGTCCTTTCCCGTGATATTGCAAAAGCCGTGGGGCGTGATACCACGGGATTCGAGCAATCGCAGCAAATTGTTTGACCTGGTATTGGCTTAAAAGGAAGGAATTTAGGGCTAAGAGCACAAGTAGCCATTAGACTACTTGGAGTCTTAAATGGCGCGGTTTCGATAATTCTATTCGCGCATTCGGCAGCGTTTGAATCATCTAAGGCGTTTGAGTCTTTCGTATATTGTTATAGTTCGATTTTCCTAATGTGTAGGTGTGCAACGGTGTCAAAAAACACCTACATTATAAGAAATCTTATAGATTGCAGATAAAATAATTTTCATTGAATTGAACATTTCTAAGAAGTCCATGCTTCGAGCGAAACCTTTCAAACATTCCAAACACGCTGCAAGAAAACTCAGATAGGTATCTAGGTAGCGACGTAACTGCAACATTTTATAAAGATAAGAATGTACCGCTCCGAGCAACTCAAAGGAACGGAGCGAGACCAAAGCCTTTCACACAGATCAATCAATACCTTGCCTTCTCCCAAGAGGAACAGACAGCAACACTGTGCCTTACACCGACACGCCCGTGCTTCAGTCAGTACAACACATCAGAACGATCGAACGCGTGTTCACGTAGGAGGAACACGCCTCTTCCGTGTCGGGCTATTTTAGCGCCGCAACGAATATGTTGTGGAATTTATAATAGAAGAACGTGTTTTGTCGAATTTTTTGATATTTTTATAGGAATGCACAGAGAGTTTAAAAACATAAGGGGGTATGACATGATGGCTGATCTATACAAATAACAAATAAATAAAATTGACTATTTATAAAAAAAAAATTACTAATTGGAAAAAAATAATACTTTCGTATGTTTATTCCGGCTAATTTCCGAAATGGCTGGACGGATTTTGACGGAACTTTCACTGGCAGATAGCGGTGTTATAAGGAGAACTTATCTCACTTTTATTTAAGAAAAATCCACGCGGGCGACGCCGCGAGGAGCAGCTAGTATTACATAAGACTATATGTCTAAGACGTATTAAATTCCAAGATATAGTTATTATTATATATCTTCTCTAGAAAAGTCAAACTGTTGTAAAACATTGTACATAACTATCTATTTAAATCTATCTACGGATCTCAGTGCCTGTATTCAAAGTTCAAAATCTTGTCAAACATGTAGGTACATTCTTATACAACAGTACCTACAGAATGACTTGCACTTAGACCTGGCCATTGTCAAGTGTTTTTACAAACGTGAATATTCAACGAAGCATATTTGTCATTTGAGACTACTTTCCATACTTTTCTAAAGATGTTTGACCTTTGTCGAATGTCCTCAAATGAGACAGACACCTGTAGGAGAAGACTTGTATTTTATTTTTTCTATTATCCTCACCTAAAATAGTTTTTCTGAGAACTCGTCAAGATCATCCAAATAGATTTTTCTCATTAGTACAGCGGGGGCCAAATCCTAATTGAGTTTCATATTTTTATTTGTTTTCGCGATAAGATGTTTTTCAGCTTTATTATTTCTAGTTATGCGACTATTGCTATACAAAATTATGTTTCATACCAGAGTCTTTAAAGCCTTGTTTCTCAATGTGTCTTTTTATTTTTTCTACTATAACGACGGTTCCTAGCCTGGGGGAGAGAGCAGTGGTGGCCCAGAGTTGACGGCCGTGCCTTACGAGTTGTAGGTCGAAGGTTCGAACCCAGAAAGGCGTTTTACTTTGTGTAAATTGTTTTATCACCATTGCTCTCAAAGCGGTGTAGGAAAACATCGTGAGGAAACCGGCATGTCTTTGAACAAAAAATTCGAAGACTTGTGACATCGACCAACCCACTCTGGGCCCGCGTAGTGGATTATGACCCACTCACAGACAGCAGTCCTGTGTCCCAGCAGTGTGAATATACTGGTATTCTGCGGGGGTAAAAAGCTGGTAATAGATAAAATTAGACAAATAAGACCGAAATAAACTCACCCGTGCATTTCATGTCCTAACTGAGAAATAAATGACAAGTCGGCGCAGCGCTTCTAGAGAGCGAAAAGTACTTAATCTTAAAACTAAGAAGATTCTTAAAATTAAGAACTTTCTAGTGGGGGGGGGGGGGTAAAGTCGGTTCCCCTAGCTAAGTCATAATGGTGGCAAAAGGTTAGGAACCGTACTATGACTATGTTGTGCCTTATAGTGTAACTGATCGTTTTCCATAACAAAAGTATTGATTGCTTTTTGGTCATTATTTTGATCCAAAACATATAGGCATTTACTTTAAAACACTTTTATCAAGAAACAGACGGTTCGTTTTAACCGTCAGTAAGACATTATCAAGAAAATCTCAGTTTAAAACACTGGCTACACTGAGGGCGTTAGAACCACTTAAGATCAGCCGAGCAATAACACGCTGAGTGCAAAGAGAGCTGCAATAAGTGACAGACTGCTAATGCACTGCCTACGGGCATCGACGCGACGTAGGTATACAGATACATTGGTATAGTACATGCATCAATGTACAGTCGAATAAGCTATTGGATTTGTTATACAGGTAGCTTGCAACTACTTTTGAACAATGTTATGACTTCTTTGAAAATAAGCATCACCTTTGTACGTAATTTACTAGTTCTTTCTTCTTGTCTGTTTTTATGTCTGTACATAATCTGTTAAATAAATAAAGTTTGTGATGGTGCTGAGAAGTCAAGTCTTATAAATCCATCTTCCTAATATGTCATATTATGCTTAAAAAGCTATTACATACACAATAAAAATGAATATTGGTAAGCGAATGCGATGTACAGCAAGATTGTGTTTATTCCTGGATAAGATATTTGGTATACAGGCAAAAATATACTTCTAGAAGAATATTTTCGCACTCGCCTCCACAGAGTAGGCAACTCGTTCATGGATCAATGTATACGCTTTTACAACAAACTTCCCATTGACATTCGAAATTTACCCATTAAACGATTTAAAGATTAACAGATTATCTGAAATTGGTGTGGTTCTTTCCTCAAAAGACCATTTCAGACACGGATCTACATGTAACTCATAAGATTATGTCTGGACTTTAAAAGAGACTTTGGCCCCTGAGTTTGTTTCGCCATTACTTCTCAGGAGTTGTCAGATAGTAAATGTCGACTCCATCTATTTTATTTTTTTTTAAATATATTACGTATAAAAGTGATTCCGATAATTTCATTTGATTTCTTGTTCGACTGTATACATACAGATACCCTGGTATAGTATGCATATCGAATCGACGTACGTAGGTTTATTAGTATCGGAAGCTTCTACGTGCATGCAATACATAAGGATTTCGCCCTTTGTTTTAGTTTTTTGTTCTTTGATTAGTCGCGTTTCCTCGTGCTTTGTCCGTATCCCTATTGATGTTCGACGGTGTAATAATTTTTTTAATGCCATCGTTATTCTATTGTTCGTATTGCTTACCCCTAATTAATTAAAATCGTGTCTTTTTCAGTATTTCAGAATCCTCTTGAGCTAAGTCTTGAAATATGTAGATTTCTTTTCTTTAATTTGAAAGCAGGATTAAATATATTTGGACTGTCATATGTGAATATATTTAAAAAGTGCGAACGGTCTCTACATGTTCAGTTATAAGGAAGCTTTATAGTACACAGCTTCATTTATTTTTTACAAAACCACGGTCTTGCAATGAAGTTATGCGAATGGCAAATGAGAAGCCATTCTATCAACTAACGTTGTAAGTAACGTATTATATTGTCTGTTCTAGTGTCTAACAAAATTCAAAAACAGAAGATCAATGTTGCATTGTTTCGCTACGTAACGTATTCTGTAACACTGTTAGAATGTTACATGTTGCCATACCATCTAACGATATGAGTTGGGTTCGTAGCTAAAATAATAACAACTAAGTTTTCTTTCGTTTTGTTTTATGGAGTGAATGCAAGTTCGTGTTACTAGAGTGACCTAGTGAGCTTTGTATTAATTTCTGTATGAAAACCATCTTCATTGAGATAGAAATGATTAAGATGATAAAGAAGTCAGATAACTTAGCTGCGCATTGAGCAAGTATAAATCATAGATTATAAAATCTAATATTTATGAAACACATACTGCAGGGTACCATGCGTAGTTGGTTGGAAGAGAAGCGCTGAGTACAACTGGACGGGATGTCCAGTCATACTCAGCGCTTCTCCTCCTCATTTATTATGCGCACAGCCAAAGTGTGGAACTCTCTGCCAGCGTCTGAGTTCCCTTCCACATATAACTCGTCTGCCTTCAAAGCAAGAGTGAACAGGCATCTTGTGGACACGATCGTTCCATAATAGACCTCATCCATCGCTTTCATTCAAGCGAGATCAAGGTCACGAGCAGGTCCAATAAGTAATAAAAGAAAATAAAAAATTAACGGTTGTGCCAATCCGTAAAGCCCACTCCGAATCTCAATGAAGTGACCGCACACAGTTCTAAAACACACTTGTTTTTAAAGTTAATCACTATGAATTGAGGGGGGCTCGTGGCTAAGTAATAACAGCCGCACGGGTCGATCGATCAGGTTAAGCAACGCTTGCCGCGGTTTTTCCGTGGATGGGTGACCATCGTAGCATGAAAGCACGTTAAGGCGTTGGTCCCGGCTGTCATTTGTAGATCCTTGAACTTCGTTACGGGTCGTCAGAAGCCCGAAAGTCTGATACTGGATTGTGAGTTCAGATAGGCAGTCGCTCCATATAAAATATTGGTATTCAGCCGCACGCGGTTAGACTGGAAGCCGACCAAAACATAGTTGGGACAAGGCTGGGCGGACGATTACCATGAATAGGGATGATGACTGAAAAATATTTTTTGTCCGTCATGTAGATTGTTAAAAAATATTGGACACGTATTTTTTCTTTTTTTACGTAATCAAAACATTACGGCGATACATTAAGTTCAAACGTGGCATGACGTCACTACTCAGTAGATTTTATACGTAGCTGTGACGTAATGAGCCCCCACTCCCCAAGTTTAATGTGTTTTATCTCAGTCACTTTTTATTAATATGATAAAGCAAAAAATACGTGTCTAATATTTTTTTATTATCTGATTGACGGACTAAACCATTTTTTTTTTTACCCTGGACACATCCCTATTCACTTCTCGACAACGTTCGATTTCCGAAGTAATTTTTGGAGAATAACACTCTTAATGACGACCGCAGCAGTCCTGAATATTGTTGTGAAACAGATAATAATGTCGTCACCAAGTAAGACTATGGGTCAATCCCAGTTCTTAAACCACATGGTCATGTATTTAGTAATAGTGTGGTTAGGTTAAAACATAACCATTCTACTGTCTAGTGCGTTTAAGTAAGTATTGTTATATTTTATGGTCAGTCGTGAACGTACTAAAATGACTGGAATAACCCGTTTGCCTTCATTTGACATTTCTAACAAGTGGATAGAATAGCTGAGTTTAATTCGATATCTGAACAATTTTCAGTATTTTAGATGCGATTGCTTCATGGTCATTGTTCCATTTTACTTTAGTTGTCAGAAATTATTAAAAGACAAGTCCCTAAAGTCTAACAAGTAACTTACAGCTGTAAAATATTACCACGGAAATATACTGGATAACTTAGGTTCAATACCAAAGCTCCATGAACTGTACATTTAATTATCAGTAGGTATAATATTTAGTAGAATTTGGCTAGATTTAATGCATCTTTTTCATGCTTAGAGAAAAACAATTTTATGACACGTTAGGAAGAGTTACATGAAAGTGATTCTTGGAAACTGCAGTAGCAGTTAACGATTAATCGTTGTGAACCTTCTAACTATTGCTAAATTCTAGCTTAACTGATGTCTGATGAATTTGATTCATCATGATGTCCACTGCTGGACATAGGCCTCCCCCAAGCACCGCCACTTCGACCGGTTCTGTGCTTCCCACATCCAGCGGACTCCTGCGGCCTAATTTGATTACAATGCAACTAACTACATTCCTATACTAAACAGATTTTTCGTGTCAATCAAGCAACAGTCATTTGTAGGCAACACGAGTTTTGGTCAAAGGGGTTAACCGTGCGCTGATTGGCGAACACGACACCATTGCTAATTGGCAAATTGAATACATTGGAATGTCTATGATTCTGAGCTGAGTTCGAAAACTGGAGTCTAGAGGGACTAGAAGCAAGAGGGTACGAACGTATAGTCTGTTCCTGATGGAAATGGAGCAGACGACGTACTTGTGGATACCAATTTGTAGTGCCATTTACAAACTGACTGCTCGGACTATATTAATTAAATATAATCAATCTGTCTAGCCTTTTCTTAACTATGTTGGGGTCGGCTTCCAGTCTAACCGGATACATGGAGCGACTGTCTATCTGACCTCCACAACCCAGTAACTGGGTAATACTATACCCCTTGGTAAGACTTGTTGTCAGATTTTCGGGATTCTGACGACCTGTAATGACTGTCAAAGATCCACGAATGACAGCTGGGATCAACGGATAACGTGCTTTCCGAAGCACGGAGGAGTATCGGTTTGTGCAGATGGTCACCCATCAACGGACCAACCCCGGCAAGCGTAGCTTAACCTGATGGATCGACCCGTGTGGCTGTTATTGCTTAGCCACGAGCACCTCTCGATTATATCAATGCAAAAAGGTATCTATGGTAAAACCTAAGATTTACCGACTGAATTGAAATTGATGATTATTATAGAACAATTCGGTCTTTTATCGGTGAGACTTGCTAAATCTTAGGATTTACCCGTAAATCCTAAGATTTACCGATTTTCTCGCAATGGAGAGGGCTACGCTTGGAGTTTCTCTATGTGATCGAATCAGAAATGAAGAGATCCGCAGGAGAACCAAGGTAACCGACATATCTCTAAGAATTGCCAAACTTATGTGGCAATGGGCAGGGCACATTGCTCGCAGAATAGATGGCCATTATCTTGGGGCCGAAAGGTTCTGGAGTGGCGACCGCGTGCCAGAAGACGTAGCGTAGGAAGGCCTCCCACAAGGTGGACTGATGACCTTGTGAAAGCCGCAAGAATCCGCTGGATGCGGGAAGCACGGAACCGATCGAGGTGGCGGTGCTTGGGGGAGGCCTATGTCCAGCAGTGGACGTCTTTCGGCTGAAATGATGATGATGATGACCGCAGTTCGGGCTTTTATAGTAACATAATTTATACATTTGAGGGAAGAAGCAGACTGTCGTGTAAGACTGCGAGCGACAAATGATCAAACACAAACCATGACCTACCACATCAAATAAAATTGATTGATCAATAAAGATGAGAACCGCTATTGAAACGCAATGAACAAATTAGTACATGCAATAACATAAACACATGTTATTGTTTCTACTGCGCAAATACCAGGTGCATTAGTTCACATGCGTCAGTAAACCTACAATTATTAGTACGACGAAGAATGACGGTGCAGTTGATTAAAAATTAAAATGTCATACGACCTGCCTCAACCAGAATGTAGGTAGTGTATGAATAGAACTGATCGATAATATTGATACGGTAGCGATGAAAAATTCATTACGAGACGTCGTAAGTAGGACAGCGATAGGTCGTCAAAGTACGGAGACCTATGGAATATTGGAACCTATAAATCAATTGTGAGACGTGTGCTTGATGTCCAGTGGCTGATAGATAGCTAGCGATATGGAATATTAAGTTGATGGGGTGTTTTTGAAGATATTTCGCTTGAAAGGCGGTTGTAAGAATGTTGCTTGAGATGGTTTTAGGAAAATTGTCTTGGACATTTTAAAATGTCTTAAAACTCTACATAGTACCTAAATATTTGTAAGAGATAATGAAATAAGAGATTGTAAATTACTATCTTTTGATGTGCAAATCTAATAATTTGTAGTAGAAAAATAAATAAAAATCTTTTATTACAGACTACATGGGCCCACATTGTGTTAGAGTCTAAATTAACTTACAAACTATGTTAGTTAGAAACAAAAAGAAAAAAAAGGTGATAAATACAGACCACAGATAGTTTCATCAAGCCCCATGTAATACATGAAGCTTGATAAACCTGCCCATGGTAGGCCCATCCAGCCTTTCAGCAAACACCCTCAAGATACTGTTGGTGCTTCCTCCCACTCTGCGTGTCATCGACGACGTAGATGATTGGAGGATTTGGAGATTCGCGTCTTGAACCAATAACATTCGGTAAGACATGATATAAAAGCTGAGCGAAATCTACGTTCAATTATATGTATATCGTCTTGCGTAGCTCTTGTTCTAAGCCATACATCGTCAATCACTGGAAGGCTTACCCACGTTGAACTGAATACAAAGTGGGCTAAGGTTGCAGCATTTATCACTAATCATAATTTATTAGATACCGACCATATAATGTATGGAATTTAATGGACGCTGTTAAAATGTACATTTTATAGTACTCCTGTTGGAATTGCTACTGTTCTGATATTGTAGCTAAAAGTTTAGTCTGGTTTTGGTATAGCATTTGTTAAATCCAATTTGTTTGTTTGTAGCGTAGTGAAACCGTTATGAATTTTGGATGGAAGCAGGAACATACCTAGGTATATAATAAAGTTGGGTTATATCTAAATGGGTCAGATATTAAAGTTTTTGAGTGTCTATATAATATGACTTTTATCGACGCGTTTTCTAGCATTCTTCCTGTTTCATAAAAATACCTTATCATGCACTATTAATGGGATGAAAGGGAGTAACCGTAGAGTCCGTCCGTTGATTTGTCACGTCGAAAACGATATATACTATGATATTCCGGAAACACACGGAGGTAGTGAAGAAATTGAAATAATTCGTGTAAGTATCGGTTGCTTCCCATTCGCCTCGCCTTAAGTTCTAACGACTAAAATAATATAAACTACATTTACTTTTAGTTGCTGGTCTTTGCGGGGTTTACCTTGGAGTTTACCTTCGAACAATAAGAAAATATTATAAGAAAAATTGTAACTACGAAAACATGGGGCACAAAGGAGAAGCATCACAAATACACAAATAATTTTTAAACCCAAGTAAATACGATCAATTTTCAAACAAAAACATAAGTCTTTTAATATCTTACGAAAGCTGAGAACCAAAATTTTAGCAAAACTTTAACATAAAAAGAAATTACAAAGAAAATTCGAGGCATTGTGAATAGAAAAAAAAAATTCAGAAACTCTCAAAGTGCGCATAACAAAGTTTGGAGAAAAAAAGGTTGCCGCAGCTAGAATCCATTTGGGATATGGAAATCCATCTGATTACAATTCTATTTTGGAAACAAGAAGAATTTTAGCGACTGGTATTATTGATTTAGATTATGGTAATGATGTAGACACTTTGTGAAATGGTGTATTGGTAATTATTGTTAATTCTCGTCTAGGTATTTACATCGTCACATGATTTAGCAAAAGAGACATATTAAAGAGAAAGAAATTAAAGAGTATAATAGCAATAGTATCATAAGTGAAAAAGGACGTTTTAGATGAATTGCAAATTAAAACTCGATGTGCTATATTCACTAAACCTCTCAGATATGAGACTACTAGCTTTTACCCGCGGCTTCGCCCGCGTGGATGTCAGGAATTAATCCACGGAAACGTACCACCGGGATAAAAAATATCCTATGTCGTAACCCAGAACTTGTTCTACTCATGTACCAAATCCGTAGAACCGTTTTATTGTGAAAGCGTAACAAACAAACTTAATATCGCATTTACAATATTAGTTAAGATGAGCTAGAAGATCTAAGTTACGTCGTATGACTTGCATGTAGGTATTCTCAAATGGGTACATGCATGGCAAGTTGTTAAGTTTTAAATGATGACCTACATTACATTACTTTGTATGCCATTATCTATGGCAATACGCCTTAGGTAATGGCATACAATGTGACTACCACGACGAACTTTTTCTAATACACAATGTGCCATATTGCATTTAAACTGCTGCATAATAAACAAGGTGGAGACGAAAACACGACAGTAAATTAAACTTCGTATATCTAATGACGTTCCCAGTCTGCATACAAAAATTCAATCAAATATATATACAATAGTTTAGTCATTATAGCTACTCAAAGATTGGCAAAACCGATAGTCGACACATCACTACTATTTAATTTGTTTGAAAAAAACCGGCCAAGTATGTGTTTGGACCGGGTGCGCCAAAGTTCACCTAAATTTTCAACTCCGATAATTGGAAATCCAAAAATGTTCTTCCTAACATTTTTCATCCTAACAATCACAATTCCCAACTACTCTGTCTCTAATGTTCATAATTCCGAAGCATTCAACTTCATAATGTCAGTAGCAATAAACATCTATTATACTTTTATTTGTTTTCCTATATTTTCTCAACATAACTATCTTTTACACTATTATTCAAAGTCATATCTTTTTTGTTTATCAAGTTTGTTGGCATATTAGCACGTATACTTGAGGAAGTGCTTGCTTCGCACTCACTAATTATATGAATTGGTTTTTTGTTTTTATTAATTAAAGCGTCTTCTTTAATTTTATTGGTAGCGGTGTGTACCTGCAAAGATATCCTTAGGTTAGGTTAGGTTAGAACTGTGACCAACTACGCGCGAGCCGAGCGAGCGAAGCGAGCGGTGCCGCGGCAGCGGCCGGCGAGCGCTACCTCGAAATTGGTCGCGAAATTTTTCTAAGCATTTTTTTCGTAGTGCCCCCAAGACGACACTCTGACCTAAATGTCATTCATTTAAGACAAAAATCATTGAAACGACCTTTTATCATTCTAAACAGTTAGTTTTATAGACATAATTATCTCAGTAAAAATATTATGGTAATTATGTTTAGGGATAAAAAGCGTTATGATAAAAAACAGTAGGAGTTTAAATATATTTACATTAATGATATTATTAATTAAAATTTTCGGAAACATGAGTGTTATGAAAATCGCCGGTAGCACTACAAATAGTATGAATGAAAACTTTAGGATGAAAAATTTTAGGAAGAGTGATCATTCGGATTATAAATCATTAGGAAGAACAATTTCGGGTAAAGAACTTTAGGTGAGCCAATATGGACCCGTTTGGACCACACACAATGAAGGGTTCCGTAGTTAGGATGAATTTATGCTAAGCACAAACATAACATTGTAGTTGAAAAACTATTTCTCTAAATTTTAACTGAAAATGTAAGTTTGTGCGCAAAATATTGAGAGATTTACCATGTTATATTAAAACCACAGACTTCTTATAGGATTTTCTGTACTAAATAAGTATAGAACATTTTTTTTTTTCATAATTTTATGCTTCGCAGTTTCAGAGAAAAGGGGGTAATGGTAAAGGGGAATGCCCATCAGCCATACAAAGAAATGCCTGAAATGAACAACAATGAAATGTACACCAAATTGTACTAAAAATCGTAGGATACCCATTACAATTTCAATAACTATCAAAAAACTAGGTAGAAGCCAGTTCTAAACATTTTTCTAAAATATAGGTTAAGTTAAGGATTAATATGCAATTATTCAACAACAAAAAGCATTTAAATGTTTTATTGGGTGTCATCATAGTGCCGTGTGGTGCCGAACGTAAAGAATAGCACCACCCCTTTGGGACGATTCAAATTATTTCTGATCACATAATCAGCTTGTCAGGTTGGTTGTATGTCAGTGCGTCCAATATAAATAGGGAAGAAAACTAAGGAATCTCGATAGTTAGAGCTTGTGGTGTTATCCATGCCTGTAAACAACGTACTTCATCATTTTGCACTGATAAGAGATTACGTCTCATCTTTGCAATATCGAGATAGCAATTAACACAGTGTAGGTTTTTATCCATTTTAAATGTACACGGGGCACAAGTCCAAAACAATAGCAGTGTCGTTTATATATAGCAGGTCAGCTCCGTAGTCAAAAAGCCGAGTCGTTGTATAGGCGGGTCCAATCCAAGTCCGTGTTTAAAAATGGGTATCGTGTGCAGAAGTAAAATCAAAATCCTTTATTAATGGCCACAGTCGTCGTTAAATATCATAAATAGCAATCTGTAATTCAAGACACTCAAGTCGCAAACGCAAAACTATGAATCAAGTAAACAATCAAAAAATGAAATGCAGTAATGTCAAACTCCGTCACAGAGTATAAATGGTCATTGTGATCAAACTGGCCGTAAGGCAAAGGACATGTGATTGATACAGTTTACGACACGTTTTCTATTTTGAAAATAATGATTTTAATTAATATTGATATGCATATATTATTTTAATTAGATTTACGGTACATATAGGTTGAATTATAATAAATTAATGATAACTGTGCACTAATGCTACAAAATAGTTCGTAAGGATTATTTGACGATTCCTGTTTGGCTGAATATCACTTACTCATGTCAAATAAACACTGACCTCCACTATAAAAATGACGGATATCAAGTTAAATATTTTAATATTCGTTATATTTTTACCCTTAGGTAAACAAACTCGAGAATTATTTCATTAGACATAATTTATTCTACATACAATTATGGAATATTAGTAGTTTTTGTCAATTTCAGGCATTTTTCGGGCGTTCCCCTTTTCAACTATTTTCGTAAATAACTGCAAAAGTATTTATTAAAAATGATAAAATATCTAATATTTTTACAATAAGCCCTTTCATTTACACGGTGCAGTAAACATTTTTTTATTTAAATTTTCTAATTTACCCCCATTTAAAAAATTCATTTAGTACCAAATTTCATATCAATCGGTTCCGTAGATTCAGAGCAAATTGGCTGTGACATACGGACAGACAGACACACGAGTGATCCTATAAGAGTTCCGTTTTTTCCTTTTGAGGTACGGAACCCTAAAACACTTTTTTTTATTTCGAGGTTAGAATTTATTTGATAGTTCCAAAATACTCTTCTGCATCAGTATTGCCAGTGTTTTCATTTATTGTCGTATTATTGTCTCCACGTTGTGTTCCTACTGTGTGACATGTTCATGCTTTTAGTCCTTCTAGTCTACCCACAGTATGCCGTTATTTAATGCGTAATGTAACAGGTGGCGCTAACCTGATACCAATTTATTTCACGTTTTCTTTATCGCTGTTAAGTACAGCAGGAATGTTGCATTCATTAACGTTATTATCGACGGTTTTCTTGAGAAATCCTTAGGCGCCACCGACATGTATTTCTCCGACCAGTAGTGGTATTCTGTCAACATCTCAAGGTAAAAACTTAGGTGAAGTGAGTTGTAATTCCACTTGATGCATGGGATTGACACTATTGACAGCTCACTCCACGCTCACTTCACCTACGTTTTCACGGTGAGATGGTTACAGAATAGCACTGCTGGTAAATACAGTAGACGACGCGACTTACTAACGCGTTATTAACTAGTTTTTGATTGATTGTGGCGTATACGGATCGCCATTGAAATGCTAGTGCTGTGACATTCTGGTTATACACAGGGTGGAAGGGACATCGACACGAAATCGGTTACCATGGATTCAGTACATGATTCTGGACACGCTGTGCTGAAATTTTACGTCGGTTATATTTAAAAAAAACGGCTATATCCTACAAAATATCTACGCGGTCAAAATGTAGGTATGGGACAGCAATTTTTTTTTAATTACCGCTGTATGGGTTCGTGATATTAAAATTGATCGCACACTCGTTTACAATAGTTTAATGTTCGAAAACACGGTAGAACAGTTCACAATCTTTTAGAATCTAAGGTAACACAGGGAAGTAGAATAAAAATGGACTCGAGGCGCGGCCGAGATGCGCACGTCTGTATTCTATCGTTTCACCCGGGAAAAGGAACGAAAGGAGTGTGTGGCGTGGGATTCGGGACGCGCCTTATTATGTTGGCGCCTTGGCGGCGCACTCGCCGCCAACCTAACGGCGCTGACTTTGAGTTTTGATTCGTTCTGAAACTGTGCGCGCTACACCGCCAAAAAATTTCAACATAGGGGGGTCTAGAATCATGGACGGAATCCATGGTAACAGGCTTCGCGTCGATATCCCTGGCACCCTGTATACCAGCCAGCCTGTAACTATCTCACGGTAGGGCAAAGGGCAAAGGGCAAAGGCCTCTTCTCATACAGAGAAGGCACGAGCATTGATCACCACGCTTGCTCAAGACGGGTTGGCGATTTCAGACTTTATATTAACTATAAGTCCAGGTTTCTTCACGATGTTTTTCTTTCACCGATTTCAGTAATGTCCAGGATAAACTCAAAGTATATATGAATTGAAAAAGTCACATTGGTACTTGCCGGATCCACAACCTCATGCATAAGAGGCGAGGCCTTAACCAACGGGCCATCGCGGCACGCAGGGGGAGTCAAGAATCATGGACTGAATCCATGGTGACAGGCTTCGCGTCGATGTCCTTGGCACCCTGTATAATCAGCCTATTATGTCCCCACTGCTGGGACACAGGCCTCCTCGGACTCGGAGGGACTGGGTGGGAACTACCACGTGGGCCCAGTGCAGGTTGGTAGATGTCACATACATGTCTTCGAATTTTTGGTTCTAGGACATGCCGGTTTCCTCACGATGTTTTCTTCACCATTTTCAGAGCAGTGGTGATGAAATTAATTATACCACCCCCTTACCGCCCCCTCACCCTTGACTTACGAACCCAGATTCGTAAGTCGGAACCGTTACCACTGATCCACCACTGCTCTTTCTGGTTACTCATTAGTGTTTTGAATTTGTAACTGGTTATTTTTCAGTGGTGTGGACGACAAGCATAAGTTTTCAATTTAGCCAGTAGCTTCTTTACATTATTCAATCACATACCGACGGTGAAGTGCCAATAACACCTAACTGACAAAGTCAAAAATTTACACAAACTGAATGAGGATGCATGCATGGCGGTAATGCCATAAAATAGGCACGTTGGTTTAGTTGGAGGTATTTCCACATATAAAAAATACACTTAGGAGATTTCACTAAAACATGCGAATAACGCCTTTAAATTCAAAATGATAAAAAAAGTGAATTCTAGAAAAATTTTAGTAAGGAGGTATTGACAGTTCACCGTCGATACGTAAACAAGCTTTCATTTTTAGAAGGACAATGAAATGAAAACAATTAGCTTAAGCAATAATTAAAATTATAAAAGATAAAAAATTATGGCTATTGTCTAATTTAATATTATAAAGAGGTCAAAGTTTGTATGTAGGAGGTAATGTCTTTAACTACTGAACGGTTTTTTTTTTGTATTTGATTGAAAGATGAAAGCCTGCGTATAGCTGCACCCGCCTCCCTCTTAAGCCTATCAAAAGTACAGGTTCCTCTGAAGAAATTAAGTCCCGATTCCAGTAATTTTGCTTTCTCAAAGGTGTAGTATAACGGAAAAACATAATGGGTACCTATTAGAATACCAGCGCGGCGACACTTGTTTTTAAATGTCGCAGCATCATGCTGAGATAGGAGCCTTTTGGCTTCGTATTATTAAAATTATATAAAGAGGAAATAAAAAACAGACGGTCCTGCCTTTTTTTTCTTTTCATATATATTTTTTTTTTTAAATACCGGTAGAACGGGGCTATTTGGATTTTCGGGGGTTATTTGGAATAAAGCAATAGGGATGATGACTAAAAAAATATTTTTTGTCCGTCATGTAGATTATTAAAAAATATTGGATACGTATTTTTTCTTTTTTTACGTAATCAAAACATTACGGCGATACATTGAATTCAAATGTGACATGACGTCACTTCTCATTAGATTTTATACTGAGCTGTGACGTAACGAGCCCCCACACTCCAAGTTTAATGTGTTTTATCTAAGTATTTTTTATGATAAAGCAAAAAATACGTGTCTAATATTTTTTTATTATCTGATTGACGGACTACGTAAATAGTTTTTTTTTTTTTTTTTACCCAGGCATCATCCCTATTGTAATATTTGAGTTGACATAAATTCTACCAAAACACCATAGACAGCTTTTATTTGATTTCTGGTCTTGTTTACTTTTACAATTTTTCGTACGAAGATCACAATTCGAATTTATGTCAACTCAAATCTTACAATAAATTGTTTTGTGCCAAATAACCCCCGAAAATCCGAATAGCCCCGTTCTACGGTACTTTTATTATTGTTTAGTTTGTGATATTCCTGTGCGAGTATCAATAAATACTTTTTCTTTCTTTCTTTCTTTTTTAACATCATGCCTGTATTCCCGAAGGGTTAGCAAGAAGTGTACCTATAGTACACCAACATTTGGCCAGTTATGTTTAAGTCCAATGTAATTGGGGAGAGCCTATTGCCATCAATCGGGCACAAATCCAGACTCCGGGCTGCTGGAGAAATTCCAGATAGAAAAACCTTATAACACTTTTCCCGACCAGGGAATAGAACCCTGGACCTCATGCTCAGAAGTAGCGCTTGCGACAACTAGACCAACGAAGCAGTCAGGAAGATGGTAAATAACACTTAAATGGAATACTTAACCTTCAATGTTTGCTTTCTTTTTAGGGTGATAGTGTACTCGTAAACGATATATTTACAAAGTGCTGGCTTCATTCCAAATCGTGTAGAAGTAAGTGCTGGGCTAAAACCTTGGTACTTACATACTATAGTGTTAAATTGCCTTTTACCACGGAATAGAAAATTGAGGATATTTTTCTTGCACCACTATTATACAGGGTATCAGAAATTATATAGAGCCTCGCTCACGATATAAAACGAACCTGAGTGTTAGTCTTATTTGTACAAATAAATAAAATTGAAGTGTCTGTTTGTAATGTCAAAATAACACTATTATCTAAATGGGTATGGAAGTATTTATACTTACGCGTAAATGTCCCTTACACTGTATTTATTTCAAAATGTAATTAAAACCAAGTTGTGCGTATGAGTCGCTTGTTCGCACTCATTTAACGACTCTTTCTTTGATATAATCAATCAATTCCACTAACAATTTAATCAAGATTAAAACTCGCTGGTCGTAACAATAACACTGACGTCACCAAACTTAGCGTGACGTAATTGTGACGTCCGTATCCTAGCTGGCGACGGAATAAAGCTCGTAATAGGCTATCAGCTTATCTCCACTGAGATAATGTAAAGACTAGCTACGTTTATAAAGTACTAGCTTCTGCCCGCGACTTCGTTCGCGTGTTTTTAAAACGATTATAATATTATTATGCCTCTGAATCTCCTCAGAATCAATAAATGTTGCGTTAGCTAAATTGAATTCAGTTTTTTTTTTAAAGATATGTTATATTATTTAGATAGATAAGTGATACTCGTAAGTAGGTGACCTATAATAAAGTGTTACTTAGTGCCCATTCACGTAAAAGTGCCTTATTTTATATAGATATCAAACCCTGTTTCCACTCTGTGTACTTAGGTGATGTGTTGAATTTTAAATTCTCCGCCAGTGCGAATACTAGTTTTAATATCTTACTTACTTAAGTGCTTTTGTGTCTTATCAATATAAATAAAACTGTGACGAAACTTTAAATTAAAGTGAGTGGTCTGCTCACCCCAAATAGGGCAAAGCGTGAATATAATTATAAAGAACTCACATATCAATACTCTGTACATTCATGCAGACCTGGAATTTAAAACAAAATCAAACTTTAAAACTACTGGCTAGCGATATTAAGCTAGAAATGTTTGCATTAGGTAAGGAAATACGAGTATGACGCGATATTTGTATTTTAGAGGTTTAGTAGCTATATACAGATCCAGGGTCAAATTAAATTAGCTAGCAAAACTTTACAGACGTGATGGGTATCTTTATCTAATCACGATGAACACAAACAAAGAGCATCATTTTTCGAACCTGTTGATCCCGTGCAGCTGTAGTTATAGTATTTTTATCAGAAGCGACGTGCGCTTTAGTTGTGGTAACCAAGTGTATAAAAACGTGAATGTGTGCGTGAAGACGAGTAGCGTCAGAAAATAACACACACAGATTTCCGACTTCACCAGTGTCTCGGTACCGAGAGCAGAATTTCGCCAGCTAATTTATTTTGACTTATAATATTGCACAGTGGCCAGCACATCAATCTACACGAAACTGTCACATTTCTCCAAACGATTTTAAACTTTAAAATGTTGTTGTTTAAATTCAAAATCGACAGTTTGCGGTAACTTGATGTACTGGCCACCGTACCTATATTTTTTGTGAAGATTGAAGAGTGTTAAATCAGAATCTGTTCAGATAGTTCGTAGATAGCTAGTAGTCTGGTCTATCCAAAGTTCCAGATGGACACGGCCCTTAACATATTATTATATCATTTATATATACGATCTGTATAATATGTGGACTCATGGACAGACTCTTATTCAGTACCTACTCTAATGAATGCACAATATTTCTTTTATACCAGGCAATTAGAGCCATGTAGCTGGCCAGCTGCCAGTGATGACATATGGCACTGAAACGTGGTCGCTCACAATGGGCCTTATTAGAAGGCTAAAAGTCACCCAAAGGGCAATGGAAAGTGCTATGCTTGGAGTTTCCCTACGTGATCGAATCAGAAATGAAGAGATCCGCAGGAGAACCAAGGTAACCGACATAGCTCGAAGAACTGCCAAACTTAAGTGGCAATGGACAGGGCACATTGCGCGCAGAACAGATCGCCGTTGGGGCCGAAAGGTTCTGGAGTGGCAACTGCGTACCGGAAGACGTAGCGTTGGAAGGCCTTTCACAAGGTGGACCGGTGACCTTATGAAAGCCGCAGGAATCCGCTGGATGCGGGAAGCACAGAAATGTCCAGCAGTCGCCTTTCGGCTGAAATGATGATGATGATGATGAGGGCAGCTGGATAAGAGTTGCCGAAAACCGAGATGAATGGCGTCCGATCGGAGAGGATGAGAGATAATTAAAGTGAGTGCGTAAGTGCCATCCTATTAATCAAATTCAAATTATTTGATTTCACATAAACCTACATGGGCACTTATGAAACGTTATAAGTCAGGTGCACGGTTCCAGTTGGTCCTTTCCTATGGAGAAGAGCTGGCAAGAAACTCCATGGTTACTCTTTTCAAATCTGATTTTGTTTTGACATTTTTCACTTTTATAAAAGTTGTTATCACATCCAGTTAAAGGCTCCTCTAAAAACAGGCGCGACACGCGACGCGTGACGCGCGACGAGCGTTGACTTTGTGTCGCGTCGTGCGTCGCGCCTGTTCTAGGAGTCTTAAACTTTCAGTCTTTTTCAGTAGCAATCTTTTAATAATTCGACCAGACTTATCCGCTCCTATATAGCCAAATCTACGTATGTACCAACGTAAATAAGTGAATCCTATCCATTATTAAAACGACGGAGCCTCCACGCATACTGTTTGTCTACAGGTAAATGAACTATTAATCGATTCTTAAAGCTCACACCTCTACACTTCGTTCATTACCAAGTCATTTCCCTTGGTTATTAGCCCCAGCAGACAGTTAAAAAAAAGCATTTCATTTAACAATTAAAAGTATTAACATTGAGGCAATTGTATCAAATTGGATAATAGCTGAAATTGTTTGTAAGACCCGTTTAATTGTCGACTGCGAGCGAAAAACTGAATAAAAAGACGTTAGTACCGTACTTTCTTAACAATAATTACAAGTAGGTACCTACTAGTATAATTTAATATCTATGTTTTTTTTTACTTCGTTTTGAGCTTCAATTGTTTTTTTACGCGATCGGACTGATATACATTATAGGGTTTGCAGTTACGATCTTGTACATCGATGTAGTTTCAGTTGAATTGTTTCGTAGAATTTTATTTTGGGCAAAACCGGCGAATTTCTGTTATACCAATGTTTTGAAAATAGGAAAAACTTTTTAGTAGAAGTTTTAATTAGGGGTAAAAGCAACATCAATCAGCATTAGGTACTCGTAATTAAAGGCCACCAGTGTATTGCTTTCCAGTGTATTGTGTGTGTGTCTTTTAATGTGTTTCATACATGTTTGATACGTAGACCAAAACTTAGGAAACCAAAATAAACCAAAAAAAAAATTGAAGAAAAACACTCCTTTTTTCAAAGTTTTCCATCTCTTTTTGTATTTTTTTTATAAATGCGCGTAATGTGGTCTCCAATTTTTGGCAATATTTCAATGTCACCTAGAGGGTAGGTAAACTACTAACAGCATTATAAAATTAAAGGCAATATCAAATAGCTTTGTTATTCAATTCTAACACGAAGGTATGCGTTTTATAAATAAATTGTTAAAATCAAAGACTTTTAACGAACAAAATGTCGGAGAATGTTTGCCTTTGAACTGCACTCCAGTCCACAGTATATCAGTTGCTTGTCATATCAAACGAAAAGCAGACATTTGTCGTCAGACGACATTGATGGGAACCACATACTGTCTAATAAAGATTGAGACTTAGAAACTTGGCATCAAGTGTATTTTTATATGTGACTATCTGCTGCCTTCGGCTTCGTCTGTGTAGATTTTTCAAAAATGAAAGTAGCCTAAGTACTTCTAATAACATCAGGTATCTGCCAGTGAAAGTCCCGTCAATATCGGTCCATTCGTTTCGGAGATTAACCGGAACAAACAGACAGACAAAATTAAAAAAAAAAAAATTTTTAGTAAGAACGTTATATACTTTCATATGCATTTAGTAAAAAGCTGTTATTTTGAAATAACAAACAGACACTTCAATTTTATTTATTTGTATAGAAGATGGATGGTAAATTTATGTTCACTTTCAAGTTTTTATATTTAAATCAGAATGTTAATGTAAAATAGCAAAAACAACTGACAGCTGAGAAATGCAGGAATGTATATGTTTGAGATTATTGTTTTATCTTAACAAGCCCGAGTGCGAAGCTCTCCTAAGATCAACTGAAAAGGGGGAGTGGAGTGCAGTTTTATGAAAAATTAATTGCGGAGACCATGATTATATAATCAACTAGCTTTTGCCCGCGGCTTCGCCCGCGTGGATGTCGGTTATCGCATAAAAAAGTACCCTATGTACTACCCTCTCCATATCCCAGGCTATATCTCAAAATTCTAACTTAATATTAATTTTAATGTGACTCACTATGTGTTTATTACCTACCGAGCTGGTAATGAGTTGAACTATCGAACTAATGTGCACACTAATAGGGTTGATTGAAAAGAAAACCACAATTGTGTACTGATCTAAGCTGGTATATTTAATTAAAATTGCGAGACCCCAACCAAATCGCGGTAACGAAACCATAGCGAGATCTATTTCGACGTCAACGCCATCTATCGAGCTTGACATCAAACTTTTAACATTTCACAATAATAACTATGGTTTTATGGTTTCTTCATGAACACTATGTGAATAGAAACCGAAACAAATGATTTAATATAGTAAAAGTACTTATGTTCTGAACGTGAATGAGTCTTTACCTAAAGATAACAAACACAAAATCAAAATACGAAATTTCACTCAAATTCTTAAAGCAATCAATTGTACCAAATACAACACGAAATAAAATTGCGACACAAATAATAATTTTAGAATAATTCACGTAAGTACTAACGATGTAAAAACAAAACGAAATCCTCCGAAATGTCGCATGGTACACCGTTTATCCTGAGAAAACGCTCGAAATGTCTAATGAACACCATTGGTGCATAACTTTTCTCAGGGTCACGTTCGCAATTGGACGAAATATTAGACATTTATTTTGTACTTGCAACACGATCTGAATGTAGAATTCGATTAATCGACTAATACTTGACCGGTTGACATTTTAGCGGGAACACCACTAAACGAACGAAAAAAGAAAACAAAATACGTCTATACTCTGTGGTCGTGTGGCGGTGTGACGCGATGCTTAATGTAAACATTCATCAAGGTTATACGTGCGTAAAGTAATGGATTCAATGAGAAAACGGTTTAATCTTAGAAGAATCTTATACAGAATTACTGAGAAATAAGTGTAGATTTCGTATTGAGTGTTAGTTTATCGAAAAGTGATAAATATGTCAGTGAAAAAGTAACGAAAGTTTTGGAATGCACAAATTTTGATCATAAGGCCGCCGTGTTTAGTAATGTTTTTATGATAAATATTCTTGTATACTGTTTGAAATACACGTAAGTAGCTAGCTTATTTATCTACGAACATAATTTGGCTAATAGCTACTGATATTATAGCGTATTGTTATCGTAATCGTATTTCCAAGAGTAAAATTCGGCAAACAAATACCTACAAAAAGTCAATAAAATGGATATAGTATGTTATCCTTAAGAGATAGACATATGCCATCGCGGACTTTTTTAAAGACCTTTTTATGATACACAATTCCACCATACATTATTTTGTTATATCTCAAAGGGTTTAGACAGCGTTTTCGTTGAAAGCTCCCAGACGGCTTATTTTTTTCCGACACCTCCAACAAATATCGTTAATTCATACAAAAATGCATACAAAAACATAACAAATTATATACTAAAACCTTCCTCGAGAACCAAGCTATCCATTGGTGAAAACAGCATGAGAATCGGTGCAGTAGTATTTGAGTTTATCGCGAACAGACAGACAGACAGACAGACAGACAGACAGACAGACGCGGCGGAGGACTTTGTTTTATAATATGTAGTGATAGACATCTCGACAGGCATCAACTGGAGTAGGAAGGGGAATTCGCAATGTTTCAAAAAAATTGGTTGTCTGTAAAGTTGGTTTACGGACGATAATTTAACGTGACAACGTCATAACAAAACATTGATGCGGCGCAAGCGTACAATGAGCGTAATGAGACAATGAGCGTAACGGGACAATGAGCGTAACGGGACATTTTCGTGCATGCAGCCGGCGTTCATCGATTTATTAGACGTTGTCATGTCAAAAAATTGGTTGTCTGTAAAGTTGGTTTACGGACGATAGTTTAACGTGACAACGTCATAACAAAACATTGATGCGGCGCAAGCGTACAATGAGCGTAACGGGACAATGAGTCATCTTTTTTAGTGCATGCAGCCGGCGTTCATCGATTTATTAGACGTTGTCCCGTCAAAAGTCCGACGATCACAAGAAGTGCTCAAGATTATGACACAGCCAGGCTTGTCAAAACAGAATCTTTTGCGACCACAAATCTTTCCAATATCAATCCCAACCAAACACTAGACACTAACAACAATAGAAAACACAATTTCCAATCCCGTTACAAAAATAGATCCAATCCTATGATCACAAAAGATGATAAATACAATTTTCCATATAATACCCAACAACCTAGATATAGTACAGTTGGTTCATAAGCGGTTTATAGTATTAAAAACGTAACAAAAGATACATATCGGGTTGTTCTCGTAACTTTCCATTGTAACAATGGAGGATAGACAAACGGACACAAAGCCCGAAACAATACGGGTAGCTGTTGTGGCTGATTCATGGTACCGTACGTGTGGCGGCAGAAATTGACGACGAATTATGTAATGATGATGATTATGTGATGATGATGGTACTGTTGGAATTAGTTTACAAAGACCGAATTGTAAGGACCAGATTTAGGTTCCAAAAATCTGATAAAAGTACTTTTGAAGAAACCAATTCTAAGGGATTTTGACAATGTATTTTTGAGTAGGTAATCAAAGTCATCGTGATGTTTGGTGACAGAATTTATCAAACAAACTTGAAATTATTATCGTTATTGGGTCATCGTCGTTTTCAGCGAATAATTAGCGACCATGTTTCCTTGTTTTGTTCAACTTTTGTAGGGATATTATGACTCTCCGATCGATTTTATTAAATAATGCTAAAACACACAACAATTATCTGAATTATGTATGCAAAATACGTCTGAAGTTTATGATAGCCTACCTACTTACTTTTACAGAAATAATAAGCAATTTAACCACGTCTTTTTATTACCAACCGACTTTTAGTTCTAATTACTAAGTAATAATAAATAGTACGCATCATTTATTGATTTGAGAAGTCTTTGCTTTATAGAGGGAATATTACAGACTGATGGTGAATTCTTGATAACAAAGAGTTGATGAGAGAGGCTAGGAATTGAGTGTTGTGGTATTTGGACGAGGCTTTTACCCAGCAGACTGCAAAACATTGAGTTGAACTGAAAAGAGGGAGTGGAATGCAGTAATATGAAAATTACTTAGGTTGAAAAATCCGGGGCATAGGACCAGCGTCACCAAAGATGTAAGTCAAATTCACGTCACGGTTAAAGAACTTCGTTCCATAAACTATCTCCTTTTCGTTGACGCCATTTTGAATTTTGAATAGTACTTGAAAATAGAGTGGCGGCCTTCCAAATCTTGTAAGTATAATAAAAACACTAACATGTTTTTACGTCCTTACCGAAACAATTATGCAAGCTAGAGGACGAACTATACCGCTAGAAATAGTAAGTATAAGTTATGTTAGTGGAACAATTACTTACTATGCAAATTTGTAAAACCGCGAATAGCTGCCGGAAAATTATAATTTTGTGATGGAGGTCGACTGCCGTTTTCATGTTTCCAGAACGTTCTTATTATATTGTTACGTGTAATATATTGGTGTACGTTGTTCAATGTAATAAACTGAACCGCTAAAGTAATAACTATGGCTATTTCAGAATTTACTGGATACTACATTTTAGGAAACTCATCTTGAATTAAATTTTCATGTCTTTCTTACATACTTTCAGTAAGTAGGTAGTGTTAATAAATAACTTATCCGACCGAGTGAAAATACTGTCTTCAAATTTTAAGTAACAAAAGAAAATTAACCATGAAAAGCCATGAAAAACTAGACTATATTACAGTAACTTTAGCTAAAGATAATCTTTTTGATTAATTAAATCTTTAGCTAAAAAGGGAAATAAACCAACTCTTATCAAACTCGTTCAGATAAAGTTAAAACGAAAAAAAAAAAAACATTTTACACAACAAATTTTCAGAATTGCAGGCTACATCTCTGTGTACAATTCAGTGAACAAACATCCAGTTTCAAGAACTACTAGATGGATTTCAGCGCGGTTTTCACCTGCTCTTCAAATATTTCCTGGAATTAATATTGTTGAACAGAAGTACGGATGGCCACTGTAAATCTGGCTGTTCGCAATTCTATATTCCCTGAATCATTCATCGGCTCTCGGCTTTTCCCAATTACTGTTGGCTTTTAGTAAAATACTGATTCTGATGATTTTTTGCAGGCATTTGTATGGTCTGACCTCTGTAACCTCTGAAAAATACTATAATTCAGGATGCTGCCTGAATATATTACGAAAAATCGGCCAAGTGCGTGTTGGACCACGCACAATGAAGGATTCCGTAGTTGGTTTGAATTTATTCTAACAACAAACTGAGCCTTATAGTTGAAAAAATGTTCTATCATAGTTCGATGGTCACGGTCAATTTTCCAACTTCAAATGTAATTTTATTATCGCAGATATTTTTTTATGAGATAAAGCTACACGACTTTTCCCTTTACTTGTGCTGTGACTTGTGACATCTTGCTTCTTGCCAAATTTCATGATTCTAGGTCAACGGGAAGTACCCTATAGGTTTAGATTTATTTGCGAGTATGAAAATATGTCGCATAAACGGCCGTATTTTTTTATTGCGTTGACTTAGCTTATTTTTTTAAAGCCCCAAGGGCACGTAGACTTACTTATTTGATATTAATTTCAATTTGATGCCTCCACGCGTTTATGAGAAAAAGTGTCTTGAAAGAAAGATCCTATAAGGGTTCCGTTTTTTCCTTTCGAGGTACAGAACCCTAAAAATGACTAAATTGGCAATAACGCCTGTATCTCTCGAAGGGAAAGGCAGAAGTATACCCACATAAAGGGCGAGTCTATATGGGCAGTATAGCAAAGACCCCGGGTTGCTACTGAGAAATTCCTAATGGAGAACCCAATAACACTTAGCACTTAGTAGAAGAAAACAAACGGGCTGCTAATGGACTAAAGAATCTTTAACGCTTCATAGAAACTGTATGTATAGACTACATATAAAAATACAGGTCACAAATAAATTCTGACTTTCAAAATCAAAATGAAAAAGTAGTCCCTCAAATCACGCTCAAATCTATACATACTTTAAACAAATAAATCAAATTGAAAGTGTCTGTTTGTAATGTCAAAAAAACTGTTTTTTACTAAATGCATATTTATTAAGAAAGTATACAGGGCGTCCCACAACTTAGCCACATGGAGGTCATGGAGGGCAAGTACCTTAAATACTGTAGATAGAAAACATTACTGAATGAAGACTTCGTTTTTATTTTAAAAACAATTCGAACTGCATTCAAAGATCATCATCAAATAATCGCCTGTCTGAACCGGGAATCGAACACGCTAAATGTGAAAAAAAAAAAACTGATTTTACTGTACCGATCGAAAGGCTCAATCATATACATTTATTTCTTCTAAATAACATAACATCTAAAATAAAAGGAAGACCATGAAATTTAACATTTAATTTAACGTGTTGTTCAGAATAAGAGTGTGCAGGAGTTACAAACTGAACTTAGAAATATAATTAAAAATTTTCACTATAAGAAATCAGCGGAAAGCGAAATACATCAATCAACCTTTTGATTGGTTGGTTGATTGATGACTTGATTTATATAAGGATCAAAACCTAAACAAATTTTAGCATAGGCACTGACTTTATTAAGCATTATTAAACTAGCTTGAAAATGAAGTCTTCAATCAGTAAAATTTTCTATCTAAATTATTTAAGGTACTTTCCCTCCATGTGGCAAAGTCGTGGGACGCCCTGTATACCTACGGTATGTATAACAAAAAACGTTTTTTTTTTTGTGCGTATGTTTGGTGCGGCTAATCTCTGAAACGGTTGAACCGATTTTCACTAGTAGATAGCTAATGTTATAAGGAGTAATTTAGGCTACTTTTATGTATTAAAAAGTCATGCGGGCGAAGCCAGCAGCTAGTATTACCATATAACTTAAAACAATTGAGTGTATCAGTGTTGGTAGTTAGGTGCACTTTGTAAGTAAAATAAGCTAAATGGAGGGCCCTAAAGTGCCCTTTTGTGAATTTCATTAATATTCATTGCAGTGCAAAAGGTCGGCATGCTATTATTGAAGGGCGTTGCACTGTTTTAGTCTAATATGGCAACATTCACCTAGTTGCAGATTGTTTTATGTGATTTTGGATTAAAACTTTGTTGTACCGTTCTCTTGGGTCTGTGGTTTTGGTTTAAATACTCGTAGTATCAGGCCTACTACGCTTTGGAATGGGCATGTATGTAGCTTAATTTTTCTTACTGATCGACTTCTTGACAATTCAAAAGTGCCTGTAAATGGTTTAATTTAAATAAATTATTTGAGTTTCAGTTGAGTTTGAGATCATTCTGCGCTGTTAATTTGATAATAAATAACTTTTATTGGTTTTATTGAATTTAGCGTAGTATAAGTTTAAGTTGGTTTGGTTGGTTCCTTGGTCAAATAAAGAATCAAAGTAATCAATCAAGTCACCAACCAACCAACCACCGGTTGGTGGGTTGGTTGATCGATGACTTGATTTATATTAAGATGAAAACCTAAAATTTCCCGCGGCTCCGCCTGCGTGGATGTGGGTTATCGCGTAAAAAAATTGCTTATGTCTTTCTCCCAGGCTATATCTCCAGCAAATTTCATGATGATCGGTTCAGTGGTTTAGGCGTGAAAACGTAAAAGACAGACAGAGTTACTTTCACATTTTATAATATTAGTATAGATGAATTGGACCTGATTCTTGGAAATTGAAATATTCGATTCTCTTATCAGAGCGATTTCTGTCGAACTTGGAAAATTATCGAAGAAAGCGATTACTGTCGTATTTTTAAACATAGGAAAGTAAGTACCTTCAAAAATAATAAGTACCTGCCCACGTATACACGTGGATGCTGTCGCTTCAATAGAATATAGATGAGAAGCCATATTCATATCTTTATTTGCATTCTATAAAGATTAAAGGTAAGTAAATGACGGACCCCGTAGGGCACAGCAAAAACTATTAAATTTATTATTAAAATAGAAATAAAATACGGAAAAAATTTACAATCAATATTTTTTTTGTTTTTAAATATGTATTAACACTAAAAAAGTACATCCATACTAATATTATAAATGTGAAAGTAACTCTGTCTGTCTGTCTGTATGTTTCGTTTTCACGCCTAAATCGCTGAACCGATCGTCATGAAATTTGGCAGAGATATAGCCTGGGATATGGAGAAAGACATAAGCTTTTTTACGCGATAACCGACATCCACGCGGGCGGAGCCGCGGGCAAAAGCTAGTAAATATATAAATAGTGATGAGTCTATGACCAGTGGTGGCCCAGTGGTAACGGCTCCGACTTACGAGTTGTAGGTCGTGGGTTCGAACCCAGTCAGGCACATTACTTTGTGTAATTTATTTCATTACCACTCCTCTCAGAAAGGTGAAGGAAAACCTCGTGAAGAAACAGCATGCCCTGCCAAAAATTCGAAGACATGTGACATCACCAACCCGCACTGGGCCTGCGTGGTATTACGGTCCACTCCCCTCACCGAGAGGAGACCTTTGTCCCAGCAGTGGGAATATTATAATTATGCTGATAATGTTAGTAAATATAACATTAATTTTATTGAGATCAGTTGTAGGTCAACCATTGTTAACTTCGAAGACATTTATAATACCTACTGACTTACTGGTGTCGGTTTTAACCATAGAAATCTTCTTTCTTATATTGGTGATGGTTTTAATCAACAGGCATCTGAAAATAATCTCCAGATACGATTTTTTGAAAACTAGGAAATCAGATAAATGGTTCTCTAGTTTTAATGAAATAAGAGACAGGCCAGATAGTCATTTAAATAGGGAAGATTTCAGTGATCTTTGAGATGTTACGCTGAAATCACTCAAAGTTTGACTTTGTCCGCGTATAATTTCTTTTTCGCCCGACCCATAGCTCGCGATATTACCTATTTTTATTTAACTTAGCGTTTTTTCTGACTTTTTTCTTTTTACTGGGCTCCTAAGGGACGTAGCGTGATGTTAAATAGAATTCATGAAGAATTGAACTATCAAATCCAAAAAGATTTTTTCAAATCCGACTGGTAGTTCCAGAGATTACCCCCTACATACAAACTTACAAACAAAACCTCTTAATAATATTACTAACTTCCGCCAGCGGCTTCGCTCGCGTGATATCTTTATAAATTATAGCCTATGTTACTCAGTGATAATAAAGCATTCTACTGGTGAAAGAATTTTTTAAATCAGTCCAGTAGTTTTTGAGTTTATTTGTAACAAACAAACATACAACAATACAAATCTTTTCTCTTTATTATATTAGTGTAGATAGTATAGATTAACCAACCCCAGATAAGTTCTTGTTTACCCAATTATCTGAAAGATAAGTTCATAAAATACAGTTTTTAATTTCATATTCTAATTCTTCTGAAAGAGAATGCCATTCCAGAGACTGAAAAAGGTCTTGAAATTCTCTTCTACAAACGCGACACAAAAAGGAGAATACTTATCTCTGCCTAGCCTTTTTTTAACTAAGTTGGGGTCGGCTTCCAGTCTAACCTATCCTAACCTAGTCTAATATAACCTACGACTGCCTATATGACCTCCACAACCCAGTAACTGGGTAATACTATACCCCTTTGTAAGACTGATGGTGGTCAGACTGCTTCTGACGACCCGTAACGACCGCCAAGGATCCACAAATGACAGCCGGGACGGAGAAGTCTCGGTATGTATAGACGGTCACCCATCCACGGGCCAACCGCGGCAAGCGTAGCTTAATTTGCGGCTGTTATTACTTAGAAGAATACTCATACGAAACTAATATCACGAAACTGAAAATACTCTCACATAACAGGGCAATGTATTCCCATAGAACTATCGACCTTAACCATAAACTTTTTCAATGCTACCATAGATAATTCTCTTCGGTTTGCCAACTAATTCTACCTACTATAAATCTGTACTGACCCTACGTGGAAGCGTGACCTAAATTAGTTAAAAGGCTTTTTAGGTTAGCCTGTAACACGAGTAGGTACGTGCAGAAAGATATATATAGATGCTGGTAGAGTACTGTGTCGGTAGTGTTTCGGAGAGGCTGCTAAATACGGCACTGCTTAGGAACATAAATCAGTTTAGTTCCGCGTTCTGGTTGAGGAGCTCGTGGCTAAGTAATAAAAGCCGCACGGGTCGATCCATCAGGTTAAGCTACGCTTGCCGGGGTTGGTCCGTGGATGGATGATTATCTTTACATACTGAGACTCCTCCGTGCCTTTGAAAGTACGTTAAGCTGTTGGTTCCGGCTGCCTGCATTCGTGAATCTTTGACAGTCGTTACGGATCGTCAGAAGTCTGACAACCAGTCTATACCAAGGGGTATCGTATTACCCAGTTACTGGGTTGTGGAGGTCAGAAAGCATGACAATAATAGGGGCCATAGTCCTTCCATAGTTTTAGGTAACCAGTCCATTTTAACCACCCAAGCCCATAGTCCAATATCTTTATTTCCATATCCTGTAATAGTCCTACACCAACCGGGGGTTGTCCTTGGGTGCACTTGCATAGTGCGTACAGGGATAATCGTCGGTTGGTGCCTCATTTAATTAAAAAGCTTCTAACGGGCCTCTGCGAGTTGGCTTCGGCCCCTAGTACGCCTTCCAAAGGTCCGGGACCCCAGGGTCTCGAGATATGTAAACACATAAAAATAAAATAATAATAATAATAATAAATCTTTATTTCTCAATAAATGCATTTACATAGTTTTGATGTAAAACTGGTATAATACGAGTATAGTGCTCAAGAGTGAAAAACCCTGACTTCTAAACTAGGTTAACTTCTAAAATAGTCTACATTTTTAATGTAAACTTTTGGAACAGACCATACTTCCGGCGCACCTTGGCTAGTCAGCCCCGCTAGCGTCTTGCTGGCTGGCTAATGTTTTTGCAGCGGCATTATTCGGCCTAACTCCGATATAATAGGAAGACGAACAGCTACGACTGGATTACTCACTATGACCAATTCTCTTTGCAAGTATTTTCACACGACACACAGTGGAACGAATGTATGGGAGCGGTTGGACGTAGACATGTCCGAAAAAAAAGAGTAAAATTATGCCAAACTAATGATGCCATCTTATTCGATTACTTAATGCCTTCATAACTTGTGGTGATGAATTTCTTCATAACTCCCATATTTCGGGAGTAATTTGAGAAAATGTGAAATTTTACTATGAAAATGAGTGTATCGAGCTCTCTCCCTCCTGATTCCGGGCTTGTTTCAAGTAGCGGTCTCTAATATCATAATGCTAATACTAAGAGCTATATTTAATACTAAGACACATAGTGCTCCAAATGTGCACTTTCTGGGATAAAGAGTGATGTTTATTTTATAACACAATTTTTTTATTTTTTGTTTATTTTGTTGATTAAAACCGTTTTTCTAAAGGTTTACCTTATTACAATAACATTTCTGAGCAGCCAATTAGAGAAGATATAAGCTAATTAGGATATATAATTAGGGACTTAAGGTTTACATATAAAACTGATGCACTAATGATTACTGATAAGAACATTGCTATTATTTAATTACTAAATGGCTCTTAATACACTAATTTAGCATGCATCATTTACTAATTATCACAATAACTAATTACCTTGCAATATTTAACAAAGGATACCTGGGATACCTGGATTTTATATAAATAGGTCACTATTAGTAACTTTAAAATCAGTGTTGATTTACACCTCGTTGTATCCAAGCTAATCTCGCAATGTATTTTCCAAATTTTAATACAAATCTTGATATTCACGTTGCTTTATGCGCACGCGCACATAAAGATTTACGCGACTTTAACTATTTGTTCAGTGTTTTAAAAGATAACAGTTGTGTTCAGTTATGTGAAAGTGCTGAAACAAGTTTAAAAGACTGGTGTCGTCGATTTTGCTACCGCATTTATGCAAAATGGACACAGTCTGGAAGAAGCACAGATAAGTTTCGGAAGAAACATGAGATTTGGCTACAGGCTGCAATTCAATGGCCGGAATTACAGAATGAAAATATGGAACCTTCTACAGAAAATATAAGTGACGTCATCGAGCCCATAATTTCTCCTGCTAAATCTGATGCTTCAACTTGTACACATCCTAGTCCTCGTAAATCTTTTGAGGACCTTAGTAACCGGCAAAAAAGAAGACGCACTGAAGATAGTCTTTCATGCAGCAGTAGCAGCGCTGAAATTATGTTTTCGGCCGAAAGGGCGCTTCAAAAGGCAGGACAAAGCGATACAGCTTATGTTATGAAATACTTGACGGAGAATCCAGAAGAGGCCTCAAAAATCAAAGCCTTCATTGAAGGTAAATCAATTCAGGTACGGGAAATATCCCCTTTGAAGGCATTGGCTCTTTATGTATCGATGAACTTATCGAAATGGCGCTATAACACTCTTCGGGATTTCAACACTCAAGAAGGAGCTCTTCAATACCCGAGTTACTACATGTTGGTTAAAGAAAAAATTAAGTGCTATCCGGCCAAAGAAGATCTCACAGTTACAGAGAGCTCTGCAAAAATCAAATTACAAGCCTTGATGGATTTAACCTCAAGAAGACTTATTAGGTCGTTAGAAACCCCTGTTGATCCCAATCAACAGCTCGTATTGACCAGCAAATGGGGTTTTGACGGATCATCTAGCCAAAGCATTTATCATCAAAGGACGAGTGAAGATGAGCAAATCGATCTTGCTAGTAATTTTATGATTAGTCTTGTACCACTGCGGCTCGTCTCAAAAGGTGTAACAATTTGGGAAAACGAGCGACCATCTTCCACTTCATTTTGCCGGCCAATATTGTTTAAGTTTATAAAGGAAACCAAAGAAAATGTGCAGAGAGAGATGGCTGAAATCGAAGCAGAGATTGAAGCCTTAACTCCATCCACCATCACTGATGGAATTAGTGTCAAACACCAACTGCTGTTGACAATGATTGATGGTAAAATTCATTCCATTATATCCAATACAGCAGCTTCAGTGTGTGACATATGCAAGGCTTGTCCTAAAGAAATGAATAATTTAGAGTTAATCAAAGATAAACACGCAAACGAGGACATGTATAAATATAGCTTAAGCACCCTTCACGCTTGGATTCGCTCAATGGAATGCTTATTACACATTTCCTACAAATTAGACATAAAATCATGGCAAGTAAGGGGTGATATAGCAAAAAGGCAAGTTGATGACAGGAAGAAAAGAGTTCAAGAGGCTGTAAGAAGAGAAACGGGCTTACTTCTCGATGTTGTGAAACAAGGCAGTGGATCCACCAACAATGGCAACTCGGCAAGGAGATTTTTTGAAAACTACACTAAATCTGCTGAACTGACCGGAATAGATGCTATGCTTTTAAGAAAAATCTGTGTGATCTTGCAGTGTATTTCATCAGGAGAGAAGATCAACGTAACTAAATTCCGAGAGTTCTGCTTTGATACTGCTAAGCTTTACGTGGAGTTATACCCATGGTATTATATGCCTTCTTCACTTCATAAAATTTTAATGCATGGGCCAGACATAGTTCAGAACATGTCAATTGTGCCCATTGGTTTTCTATCCGAAGAGGCATCTGAGGCTAGAAATAAAGATTTTAGAAAATATAGAGAGGGGCATTCTCGAAAGCATAGCAGTATCTCATGCAATGAAGATATTATGCACAATCTTTTACTGTCTTCTGATCCACTTGTTACAAGTATCCGTCCAAAAGGAAATAAGTTTGTAAAAAAATCTTCTTTTAAGGAATTTTATGAGCTTACGGATTCTGAGAAAAGTGATATCGAATTTGTTAACATAAATGATTTAGCGGACATCGATTCTGAATTTGAATTAATTGATGATGATGATGATGACGAAGATAATTAAATGATGTTATTGTTTTAAAATGTGTAACTTAGTAAATTAGAGCTTACATCTTAATTATTTATTGTACTTTTAATGAAACTAGGTAATTTATTATCAACTTACTTAAAAGTCATACTCTCATCAGTTCTTGTGAATATTTTTGTTAATATATATTTCTGTATATATATAATATATTTATAGACCTCTTAATAAGTCTGTCTGCGGTTTAAAGTAAATACAAATGGGGAAAAAACGTTTTTTTTTTTAAATTTTCATTTCCTTTTATCCCAGAAAGTGCACATTTGGCGCACTATGTGTCTTAGTATTAAATATAGCTCTTAGTAATAGCATTACGATATTAGAGACCGCTACTTGAAACAAGCCCGGAATCAGGAGGGAGAGAGCTCGATACACTCATTTTCATAGTAAAATTTCACATTTTCTCAAATTACTCCCGAAATATGGGAGTTATGAAGAAATTCATCACCACAATTTATGAAGGCATTAAGTAATCGAATAAGATGGCATCATTAGTTTGTCATAATTTTACTCTTATTTTTCGGACATGTCTACGTCCAACCGCTCCCATACATTCGTTCCACTGTGCGACATCTACAGGATGAAACGATGGCATATGAAAATGTTCACGATTGAAGGTGCTAAACGACATGTGATATAGACGAAATATACGCGCTTACCCTTAATAAAACACTATTACAAATTAATAATAAGAAAACTGAAGAAAAACGGAAAATTAAAAAGTAAAATAATTCTAGTGCAAAACTAGCTGGAATTGATTTGGGGATAAGTATGTATGCGTGGGTGTGTCGGTGAGGGTGAGTATGTGTGGGTGTGTGTCGGTCAGGGTGAGTATGTGTGGGTGTGTGTCGGTGAGGGTGAGTATGTGTGGGTGTGTGTCGGTGAGGATGAGTATGTGTGGGTGTGTCGGTGAGGGTGAGTATGTGTGGGTGTGTCGGTGAGGGTGTTTATGTGTGGGTGTGTGTTGGTGTGTGGGGGTATGTGTGGGTGTATGTCGATGTGGGTGAGTATGTGTGGGTGTGTGTCGGTGAGGGTGAGTATGTGTGGGTGTGTGTGGGTGTGTCAGTGAGAGTGAGTATGTGTGGGTGTGTGTCGGTGTAGGGTGCGTGTAGGTGATGGTGTGACGGGTACGTGTGTGTTAACTGTACATTGTTCCTTATGCTAGTAAACGTTACCTTAAGGGCTTTAATAAACGTTCTGTTGCATTGTAATCAATGCCTTGAAGCCACGAGTTTAATCAAAAACACCGCTAAATTACTAATGCTATTCAATCATATCTTAATGTACTCTGAACCAATTTATTACTTCCAAATGCCAGGATAATTTGGTATTCAAAGCATTGAAATGCTTGAAAACATAACCTAAACAGGCTAAATTACCAATCCATCATACTTAAAGAGTGACGCAACGAAATCACATAGCTTATCACTAAATGAAGGAAATAGCTATTTCTAATGCTCGTAAACTACCTATCTGCAATAATTTATGTATGGCCGCGTATATGTTGCTTGTTGCCGTAAAAGGCTTCTGATACAAAATGTATGGCATGACCTTTTCAAGAGTTTACCGACTGCACGACTTAGACGATGGACAGTAAATTCAGGTTTTCAGTGTAACTGACATTTGTCGGTTTAAATATATAAAGCGATCGTGTTCTGTTTGTGGCATGGGTATTCCTGAATTAGGAATGACGTATTGTTTATAATATTATGTCTTTAGTACAGGGTGGCCAATTTGGAAGTATACAACTTTAAATTTTGATTATTTTTATTACAAACGAAAATTACAGGATATTTTTCTATAATTATTTTACTCAGGCTTGACAATTTTATACGAAAATTAAGTTCAGCGTAATTTCCTCCTTTTTTATACTCAAAAATGCGATCGCTTTTCATTGTGTTTTTCATTAACCCTTTGACCGCCAGAGCGTAAACGCATCGGCCAAAATCTCATCGATAACTAATTAATCATTGCTTTCCGTCCCCTATTTTTTAAATAAACTATTACTCGTAACATCATTCTTTTATTTAATTTGACCCTATTTCCTTTTCTTTTCTTGTCGGCATTACCCGACCGTGGCGGTCAAAAGGTTAAACTTTCGCATACTTTGTTATTTATCCTACTAACAAAGTCACAAATATTCTGCATTTTGTAATCAAGATTGACCACGACACGTCCCTTTGGATAACCCCATACAAAAAAAGTCAGGATATTTCGCGAAATCCTCAATGATCCAAATGATCAAAACGTTACTCTTAATGATTTGTTAGAAAAATTGGTTCGTTTTTAAATTCGTTTAAGAACTTCAGGATAAAATTATTGAAAGTATTGCGGTGGTCATGGTCTTATAGACTGTGCATAACGAATATGCCGCATTTTAACTAAATAATAAACATCAAACAACTGCAAAATTTGGCTTTAAATCAGAATGGGGACTAAAAAGAGTTGTATACATCTTAATTGACCACCCTGTATACATATGGGTACCTACTTGTTTAAGTGAGGCTGAGATTTGTGCATAATACGGGAAAAATTTCCTAGCATGGAAAAGTCGATTACAATCGACTGCTAAACCAACGATTGGCCTCCAGCTGTTTCTAATTCATCAAAATAATTATGTTTTGTGTGTGAAAATCTCAATCCAAGGTTCTCTATCGAATGTTCTGCAATACGAAGACACTACGTAAACGCTTCGTAGACTACGAAGACGCTACGAAACTACTACAAAATCGCTACGCTACGCACACGCTCAGTAGATGATGAATTGCTACTAAAACGATGAAAATGAGTCTCTAGAAAAACAATGCAAATTGAACCACCAATATTTGAACATTACAGAAGTTGCATACAGCTTAGGTTCAATGTTCAACCATAGCAACTATTCATAGTTTTGGTGCGTAACCCAAATAATGATGTAAGAGGTGAACGAACCGGCCATTGTCGGGACTTGAACCCGTGACCTCGAAGTCACAGCTCAGTAATCACGAAGTTTGAGACTGTATTCTTTTGAGCTTAAGTTTTGATGTATTGTGTGGTTGAGTCGGATTACAATTGATTGGTGCATTGTTAAAGCTTATATAGTTTTGGATGCAAAACGGTCAAAAGCATAATAGTTAGCAAGCAGCAATAGATGGAATGGAAAACTGCGTCAGATTTATACAAATTGGTTGTAGAAAAAGTAAGAATGTTTTGAACAGGCCCCATGACAAAAGTTGAATAGCAAAAAAATATGAAAAACCTGCCTAACGATTTGTTTCAGTTAAGTTTTTTCAAATAGTGTAACTGTAACAGTTCTTAGGGCCTTATCACACTGGCGAGCGTGATTCCAGCGAAGCGATTGTTCAACGCGCTCGCGGCGTGTGCGTTGCGAGCACGCCACGTGAACGCAACGTGTTCGCTGCGTTTGCGGAACGAGAGCGATTGACGTTACTGTACAAGAGAGAGTGAGACAAGCGAGTGTACAATTTTGTAAAAACGCGGAGATCACGTCGCGTAGTCGCGGCTACTACGTTACGCACCCGCGGAAAGCCCGCTGCGCTTTTGCCTCGCTTTAAAATCGCTCGCAAATCGCCAGTGTGATAACGCCCTTAGTTTATTTCAAACTCCTAAGTACTGATTTCCAGGAAAATATTGCGGTCTGAACCAGAACATTATAATTTAGGTTAAAAAAGGAAATAAAATAAAGTCAGAATATATACATAAGATAGAACGTAGAAACACTGATCCTCTTCAAGATTTGCATAAACAAACAAATCTCGACAGTCAGCCAGATCAAGGAAGTCTTTGAACTAAAAATAGTCAATTTTAATGACCAGAGCACTAACTCGGACATCCTGTTCTGACTCTGAATAGATTTCCATCTTTCGCATCAATCTTGCTTTGAGATTCTGATCTTGAAAAAGGAGTATTATTACAATCTTCGTGTTTTGAAGAGTAAAGTTTTTTTAAGGTCGTTGGTCCATCTAGCTGGGACGCGTCCCATACTACGCTTGCCGATACGCGGTCTCCACTCCAGGACTCGTCTGCTCCACCGGCCATCGGTCCTTCGACAAACATGGCCAGCCCACTGCCACTTCAGCTTGCTTACTCTGCAAGCTATGTCGGTAACTCTGGTTCTTTTCCAGATAATTTCATTCCTGATTTAAATAATAATGATAATTTTATTTATATGTAAACGTAATAAATATTTGCTTGCAGGCAGAAGAATACAATGACACTTAGGTTATAAGATATCACCTTTACCATAACAATGTATTTCTAGAAAATAAACATTTGATTTTAATCTATCTATTGTATATATATAAAATTCAAAGTCCTGACTGACTGTCTGACTGATATATCAAGGCACAGCCCAAACGGCTGGATCTAGAGATTCCAAATTTGGCACGTAGGTTCCTTATGAGGTCTAGGGGTGCACTAAGAAAGGGTTTTTGGAAATTCTACCCATAAGGGGATAAAATAGGGTATGAAAGTTTGTATGAAAGTCCGTCAGTTTTGAAGTTAGAGTAAAGTTTTTATTTTTAAGTTTTTAAATTAATCAAAAGTATTTTCAATCTCGGTCATAGGGTACTTTCAATCCCGGTAGTACGTTCCCGTTGGATTTTTTTCGACATCCACGCGGGCGAAGCCGCGGGCAAAAGCTAGTTTGTTATATTATCGATGCTATGAACATAAGTAGATCACCTCTGTTCCTCTAATTCTGTAAACTTCCATTATATGATAAAATCATATATCTAACTAAAGCCGATATCAGACGCTTCACTAGAGTGAATGTTCATTTTTGTTTTATTCCACGTTCACGCCAAAATTACATATATAAGAATGAACGTTAACCTGCACCTTTCATTTTATTTTTAACAATCGATCGGTAGACGAGTGAAAGATACAAAGTGCCGAGATGTAACATCGTTGGATCGGCTCACTAATGAATAAATTTTTCACATTTTCACGTTATGTTCGAACTTTTAACTTCGTGTGAAAGATGCCGAATGAAAAGCAAACATGAACCGAACGTCACTCAAGACTCGAGCATTACTTAAAACTAGATTCGAGCCATTTGATTGGTTCAAACTAGTTTTAAGTAATGCTTGAGTCTTGAGTGACGTTCTGTAATACAGGCCTAAGACACTGATTATTACCAGATTACCCGGTTATCAGAAAAAAAACCTATTCAATTTGCTATGTTGTCTTATTCTTATCAAGTCTTCATTCGATTGGCTGTTTTTATTTCCGCCAACAAATCACGATAAACAACATGTGATTTGAAGACAGATTTACTGATCAAGAAAGACCTTCAATCAGTAGATAAATCTGATCATCTGATCAAGCTTTCAGGAAACGGTTATTAATGTCTGAAGTTCGTGAGAGAGAACAAAAAATAATAAATAAATAAAATAAAATAACTTTATATTTCTTACTTAATTAAACCGGACATGTGCGTGTCGGACTACGCACAATGAAGGATTCCGTAGCTATCCCAAGAACAAACTTAACATTGTAGTTAATAAACATATCCACCCATACATTCCAACTGCAAATGTAAGTTTTTACGCACAATATTGAGTGATTCCTCCGGACTATATTATAGACTTCTTATAGGTTTTCTTGTAATCTATTAGTATAGAGCTATTCTCAGTATTTTCTTCAACATTTTTAGTGCTTTCTCTCTGCAGTTTCGGACATAATGGGGGAGAATGTTTTTTTTTTTTTTCCAAATTTTGTTCCTAAAAGTGAACCCCATATTCATAGTTCATTTAATTACGTTACACGTTCGTGTTTGGTTCACTGAAATTCATATTCATTCGTATTCAATTCATGGTCCATTTTGTCATTAATTCATAATTTACCTACGCAACTACTAACGTCACTACACTAGAAAACAAATACTTTTGCCTCGCTCTAAGTATTGCCCACTTCATAATAAAGAATTGTTTTGTGTTTCTTTGACGTTGAAAAGCTTGTCTTGAAAGACTGATGTGTATTGTATAGATCGTATGATAGACACCTTCGCAGGAGATCAATCAACATAATATCTTCAAGACTTTACAGAACTTTTATGTATACGTCATTATTTACCTCACGAAACATAATTTTCCCACTTCTATTTTGATTTCGCCAATTAAATCGAGCACTGTTTTTAACTTCGGCACGTGTTTTAACTTTTTATAAGAAAACCATGTTGATTGTACAATTTGTACTAAAAAAGAATCTAATACCGGTTCTATAAGTTTATTCCTATAGAATATTTTTGATTTCGATATTGTGTATGGTTTCTTCGTCAGAAAGTTTGTTACTGGCAAAGAAGGAAGTTTAGTTTTTATAGGGACTCTTGTTTCTTTCACCTATTAATATTTACTCCTGTTTCGGCATAAAGTACACACACAAACTGTGACTAAATTCGACCATTTGAATCCAGCGGTGTAATTGTGTACCACATTACATTGTTGAGCAGAATTTTAATTCGAATATGCAATGCAAGCAATGGATAAGCAATATCTTTCAAAATCATTCAGCAATGGCAGATTTACATATTTTCCAAGTATAGGCTGTAAAATGCTTGCCGCCCTTACTTCATCAGTCACTTTATTACTTCATCGTCAGTTTCTAGATTATATTTACAATCCAACAATTTGGCTTTCCGCATTTTCACTCACACAAGTGATGGCAGGAGCCGATTACTGCGTTTGCAAAACTCCGTCAAGTCTTTTCGTCGCCTATACCGCAATGTTTGAAGACTAAGGTCTTCAACGAGTGCGTCCTGCCCGTTATGCCATACGGTGCCGAAACGTGGACACTGACAGTCAGGCTGGTCCACAAATTTAAAGTCGCTCAGCGCGCTATGGAGCGGGCTATGCTCGGAGTTTCTTTGAAGGATAAAATCAGGAATGAAATTATCCGGAAGAGAACCGGAGTTACCGACATAGCTTGCAGAGTAAGCAAGCTGAAGTGGCAGTGGGCTGGCCATATTTGTCGAAGGATCGATGGCCGGTGGAGCAGACGAGTCCTGGAATGGAGACCGCGTATCGGCAAGCGTAGTGTGGGACGCCTCCCAGCTAGATGGACCGACGGTCTTAAAAAGGTGGCTGGGATAGACTGGATGCGGAAGGCGGAGGACAGGGCGTTGTGGCGCAGCATGGGAGAGGCCTATGTTCAGCAGTGGACCGCGATAGGCTGAGTTGATTGATTACTGGTTGGCTCCCAACCAGTAATCGGTGCCTGCCGGGAACTGGATGTTTTACCACAGAACATAGAAATTTGCGGTATCGTTGTATGTAAAGTGAAAGGAAAGAGGGAAAATTCATCGGAAAGGTGTCTTGTAGACTGTCCGCCACGTCAACCGTCATAAAGATATTTTTTTTGTAAGAAGGCAACAAAAAATTGGTTGCCAAATTTGCCGCCCCTAAAATCTAGGCTTAAGCCTACTCAGCCTACTGGGAAATCCGCCACTGTCATTCAGATTGACTGACTGTCTCGTTGGTCTAGTGGTCGCAAATGCTACTGCTAAGCATGAGGTCCTGGGTTCGATTCCCAGGTCGAGTGTTATTGGGTTTTTCTACCAGAAATTTCTCAGTAGCAGCCCGGAGTCTAGATTTGTGCCCGATTGATGGCAATAGGCTCGCCCCCTATTACATGGGACTTAAACATAACTGGCGAAATGTGGGTGTACCTACTATAGGTACATCTCTGCCTAACCTTTCGGGGAAACAAGGCATGATGTTATGTTATGTGTGTCATGTTATCATTCAGATTGTGATTAATAGTGTGTTACACAATTGGTTTTGTCTTAAATGTTTCTGGATCCTCAGAAACAAATGATTCATATAAAACGTAAAAAGACATGATTCCCAATATGTTCGATTCTTATAGTAATCCTTCCACTATACGTCCTGGCTAGTGGCTACTATGCAGTAGACCCAAGACCGTCAATTAAGAACTACGAACTAATATGGACTCGTTCAAAGTCCACACTGTAAACAACATCCACCTTCATACATATAGTATAGTACTTACAAGTACCTACAACACATATAATACAGTACAATGATAACAGAGAAGCAGCTGATAAATCTACCCACGTCATAGCAGGTCGGTAACAGTGTGGAGTGTTGTGATTGCAGCAATTTGCGGTAGGGGAGCCAGTAGAATTGTGAGCGACGCCGACGGGCTGATTGGCTAACTAGATGCGCTGGAGCACGTTGTGATGGACATGACCTATGTGTTATTTTTTGCAGCACTATGGAATTACCGGGATACCAGTACGAAATTGGTCATCATTGGAGGAATGGCAAGAGTTTTGTGGAAAAGCTTGAAAGAGGTCTGATGCATCTAATGAGTGGTTTTGGTCAAAACTTCTGATAAAAAAAAATATACATATTAGTGGTTGGCCCTGCTTCCGATCTCGATCTCACCTGATAGAAAGCGATGGATGAGGTCTATGATGGAACGAGCATGCCCAGAAGATGCCTGTTCACTCTCGCTTTAAAGGCACAAGGGGTATATGTGGAAGAATTTTCAATCGAATTTTTCACCAGATGCGTTAGGTCAACTTTCAAATTGGTGCGACATCCTCAACCACAAAGTCAAAGTCAAAGTCAAATCATTTATTTCAAATAGGCACGAAGATGCACTTTTGAACGTCAAAAATTACATGAATAGTTAATTGATTCTAGTTGCGCCTTCCAAAATGTAGTTATGTATGGAGAAGAATGGGCAAGAAACTCCATACTTACTCTTTTAAAATGTTAACAATAGTTTGTATACATTAATTAATATTTATAGGTGAAGACTATGTACCTAGTATAAAAAAAATAAAAAATATAAAAAAAATCATCAAAATTACTTACCACAATTGGTAAAAAGAATGAAAAGTGAAGTAATAACAGAAAAATTAATAAATGCGATAGGTACATGGTGCTCACATATTTACAAACATTGTATATGATTACCCAAAAAAAATAAAAATAAAAACAACATATAATAAGTCAGTGTGTGAGTTAAAATATTAATCACAGAAAATAAAATTAATATCATAAAAATTATAACCACGTTGGATAGATGAACTTAATGAGCTATAACTTTTTACAACCATTCCTTATAGGTAATTATCTCGCTCTACTATCATGCTATTTTTAAACACAAAGTATTTACCTACTTAACTTGGGTTTATCATAACTAACGTTCCTAACGACGCACATTCTTCAAGGCAATGAATTATAATAAAGGGAAAAAAGTCCTCATTTTTCTTACTCGAGAGCCTACGGCATAAATGAATACTCAAAGGCGACATCATTATGAAAAAAAACCCATTTAACGGAGGGTAAGCCATCCCTTTGGGGTGTTCCACCATGAACTTCCGGCAAATTAGGATAGGGAGGACTAAGTGATTCGAAAAGTACGAGAAAGAAAATCACTCTTGGGAACAAAATATACACCATAATATAGGTAAGTGCAGTGTGAAGAAGAAAATTTTTGCACCAGATTTAAATTGGCTTGAAACTAAACTCATTCATTTATCCCTCTCCTTGAGACCTTGGGAAAATACTGGTTTTCAGCTGGATCCGGTTAGATTGGAAGCCGACCCCAACATAGTTGGGAAGTGACTAGGAAGATGATGATGGGAAATCAGACACAACGGTATCATTACAACAAAAAAACATCCTGTATTTCCCAAAGGGTTAGGCAGAGGTGTACTTATGGTACATCCAAATTTCGACAGTCATGCTTACCAGGGTCCAATTTATCTGCAAAAATCCAACTTCAGGCTACTGCCGTGACATGCCAGATGGAATAACATCATTATGTAATAAATTCTATATAGTTTTGCCTAATTTTATCTAATTTTATCAGATTTTTTCTAATTTTGTTAATATTTGTTTCATCAATCATTTCAGCTGAAAGACGTGCACTGTAGGACATAGGCCTCCCCAAAAAGGGGGGGATTTGGTCGGCCTAATTTGTTAACCTGATAAGTCCATTTTTCCATAGTTTACAGGACGAAGAGAAAACTGACTAATATATTTATCGCTTTAGTAATCGAAATTCAAAAAATCCCGTTGGTTTTAATAAGATTCCTTGATTTTTTTAAAGCATTACTAATAGTATATCCTGCACACATTTTAAGAAAATTAGTGAAACTAAATTTAAAGCAAGTTTTTAATTTGCCATAATCGCCACGCTTGGCAGGCGGGATCGCAGTATGGTGTTAAAAATGCATAGAGAACGCTGCTGCCCATTCTCTAGTAGGACCTATACTTCATTTATAATAGCATTAGACAGAAGTTAAAAAAGGTTATTTTTGATGCACACTTTATAACAAAAGTACAATAAACTTGTTATAGTTACGATTGACGCCAAATCGATTAAAATGAATTTATATATCAGCTATCACACTTAATTGTAATCATTTAAAAAAACAACTATATGAAATTAAGTGGCTTTCATTTAGATATATTATTTCATTCCAATTTAAAATTACAGTGCCTATGCTAAAAACCTAAAAGAAGCAGGAGTCAACAATACTGCAACGCTTTTTGTTTCACTATAATCCTACCAAATCTAAAATGTTACTTAATCCCTTCATAAGCTGTAACAGCCGGGGATTTCTAATTTTACTGGTTTATGTCGTCTGTGAAATTGACTTGACAATGTTCTAAGATTGTCATGTATGTCATTTACTTGTGAATACTTTGTTTGTTATTGTTTAATTTTCGTGATTTTGTTGTTATTTATTAAAATAATAAATAATATTTAGTTATTTCTTTGTTATTGTATTGTTATCAGTGTTTTCATTGGGTTGTTTGTACAAAACGTTACTTTTTTTTTGAGCTATGAGTGATCCCGGTGCGGGACCGAGTGGCTTACAACATATAAGTGCTGAGTCTGACCAAAGCCAATGGCGAAAAAAACGTGGTCCTAAAGTTGACTCCGACGAAATAATAATGTCTCCCAAAAAAAAAGAGAACGCTGCGTGCTGTAGAAAAACAACCTGTGATAAATATTTTTAAGCAATTGGAGTCCTGGCCTGCAGATACTCCTCATTATAAGACTGAGATGATAAACGAAATCGCAGAAGTTGCCGGTAAGGATGATTCATAAAATTATTACTATAAAAATATTTGAAACTAACATGCATTGTGATAAAATGTATTATATTTTAGAAACTCCGCACATGATTTTATTATTTACAGGCGTATCTCGGGCTACTCTGTCCAATATTCTCAAAGAGTACAACATAAAAAGTCGCCTGCAATCTCCCCCTCCCCAACAGAAGCACATGAAACGTGATGATTTTGATGACATCACATTTAGTGGAATATGCAGGAAAATTCATTCCTTCTTCTTTATTAATGAGTTGCCCACCTTGGACAAGATGCTGGAAGCAGTTAACAGTGACGAGTCTCTGCCAGATTTTAAAAAAAGCAGTCTGTATAAAATAATTAAATAAACATTAAAGTTCACATAAATCAAAAGGAGCAGAAAAAGTGCACTCATAGAAGTCATAGACAAGCAGGAGATCGTCCTTTGGAGACTAAAATATCTTCATGAAATAAAAAGGCTAAGGAATAAAGGAAGGAAAATATATTATTATTTAGATGACACTTGGCTAAATGAAGGTACTGTGCTTCTAAATTTCTTAACAGCTATTTATGCACTAAGCAGTGTATGACCTCTTGCATTCAATAACATTATAATTAATTATACAGTTAAACATAATTTCATAAAATTGGTTCGTGAAATGAATGGTATTTATATTAATAACCTTTTATCATACAAACAGGTCACACGAAAAGCCTAATATGGCATGACACTAATAATAAGTCTTCAAAAGAAGCACATTGGGAAGGTCTATCTGCTAGTTTAAAAAATCTAACTTATAATCGGACATACTGGTATTTATTTTATGGACTGTCCTCGCCATAAAAAAATTAACACCCCATTGTTATTGACTATTAATTAAGTAATACATATATATTGTATTATGAATTAACGCATGCAAAGCGAACTTTTAAAGTTATAAATTTTGTTATAGTATTTATCTATGACCTATTTCCGGCAGTGAAATTATATAGGGGGTACGGAATAATTGACTTGTATTAATTTTATTTCACAGGGTTTGTGAAGGGTTTTTAATGGATGCTGCATTAATACTTGATGCAAAGAAAGGTGATGAAGATGACCACTCCGAAATGGAGGGCTTCAACTTTAATAATAATAATAATGTATTTATTTACACTTCAAGACACAATCATCTGTGTAGCCCTGACTCTTGTACTAGGATTTCCTGTTTCATAAGAACCAGACCTCTCAATTTACGGGGAATATGTTATAGAAGCGCGATAGACAAAAGTGAAAATGGTTCAAGTTAATTTTGTCAAAAATTGAGAGTGGCGCTGTAATTGTTATGGACAATGCGCGATACCACTCAAGGACATTGGAGAAGCTGCCAACCACAGCTACACGAAAGGCAGATATACAGGAATGGTTTAAAAGCAAAAATATTCCTTTTGAGGAAAAAGATCTTAGGGCAACTTTATTAGAAAAAGCAAAAATACAATGACATTTATACCAAAAGTTTGTTGTAGATGAGATGGCTAGAGAGAAGGGTATTTCAGTATTGCGCCTCCCACTCCACCACTACGAGTTCAACCCTATAGAATTAATATGGGCTCAAATGATGGGGTATGTGACTCAACATAACAAAACGTTCAAATTAGACAAGGAGAAACAATTACTCCCACAAGATCTGGATAGTATTACGCTAGAACGATGACAGTCTTGCGTTGCTCATGCAATTAAAGAAGAGGAAAAGTTAAAGCATAATGGATGATGTGGTAGAAAGATTTATTATTAAGTAACGTCGGTGAAACTTCTTCATCTTTATTCTCTGATGATAGTGACTAAATTATATGATGAAGACGAAGAAGTTACACCAACTATTGTGTGTTGAAAGTTGTTTTAAATAAAATATTGTAAAAAAAAAGACTTTTATTTCCTTTAATCTTAATTAAATTTAAATCATCACGACGTAATCGTTTGTTTCATTCATTCGTTTTGTTGTAAGTAATGTGTGATGAAGATGTTATTACGACCTATTTATCAAAGTTATGTTAAAACATTTTTAGTTTAATTGTTTTTTTTATTGTTTTAACTTTGAATAAAATGTTTCGCACTCCTGCTTCTACGAGCCTCTTTTTTCTAATGCTATAGTAAATGGAGTATAAGTCCCTTAGTCGCCTTTTACGACACCCACGGGAGGAAAAGCGTGGTGCTATTCTTTAAGTCCGGCACCGCACGGTACTATTAATATTACTTTAATTTCGTTTAATTTGATCTAATTTTGTCTAGTTGTAGTAAATTTTATGTTTGTATGTCCAATCACTAGTATTAACCGATAACTTGTATGTGTGGTGCAAACTGTTAATATATATTATAATAAGTTGGTTATTAATTAAAAAACAAAAAAGTGTAATACCATATTTTATATCTAATATCATATATAAAAGTTGTTTTTATTTGTAAACCTAAATTGAAATCAGTGTAACTTTTGTATCAAAATTGCAACGTCAGGATAACTCTCCAAACAAACCAGTGTTCTAACCCAACCAACTGTCAAAAGTGGTTTCGACAATTTACGTGTTGTTCGCGCAGAGTTGTGGTGCCTGCGGTCCACATGAATAATTATTTGGAACACATTTTTTACCAAAACGGCATGAGTTTATTTGTGTGTATTTTTCATCTAATTGTGGCGAGTTGTACAAGGAGGTAATCAATTACAACGTCTGTGTAGATGTGTATGTGTGTGACAGTGTGTGTTATACATATGTACTTTGTTCTCTCGTAGAGTCCAAAGTTACTATACGATTTCTAGACAGCTGTATTATTTTTTGGGATGGTCTTGATCAGAATGTGGCCTATACTAAAAATTCAATATTGCTCTTGTATTATTTATTATAATAAGTGTCTTCCGTAGTCCGACTATAAGAATTTCTCATTTATTATGTTGTTATTAACAACTATGAAAGTGATGTTTTAGGGTTCCGTACCTCACAAGGAAAAATGGAACCCTAATAGGATCACTCGTGTGTCTGATTCGGAGCCAATTTGCTCCGAATCTACTGGACCGATTAAGTTGAAATTTTGTAGACATATGAACTTTCGTGACCCAAACACGGATGTGTAACGAAAATAATTAAATTTTGAATATGTGGGTCACTTTTAGGGGGTAAACTATAAAATTTAAAAAAAAAAGTTTTCGTGTGACATTCAAATGAAAGGACTTATTATAAGGATTTCAGATATATATTTTTTTTATAATTTTAATATAATTGCTTTTAAAGTTATTTAAGAAAATAGATGAAAATTGACCATTACGCCTTATCCCCGAAATTAATGCAAAAAAAAATGCTCCTTGACCATAGATCACAGGAAAACCTATAAGAAGTCTATGGTCTTAATATAACATAGTAAATCTCTCAATCTTGTGCGTACATACTTAAATTTTCAGTTGGAATGTATGGGAGAACATGTATTTCAACTACAATGTTAAGTTTGTTCTTTGGATAAATTCATCCCAACTACGGAACCCCCCATTGTGCGTGGTTGAACACGCACATGGCCGGTTTTTTTATAGTAAAATGTAAAACACCAACATCGCCATTTCCCATAATCACCGCGCCGCAGATTGCTTCGGTATTTGCGAAATAAGACTGGAACGGTAAACCGCGGTTATGAACGATTATTTCAATATGGTCGCCGATATTTACAGCATTTCGCTGAAAAACTAACGAGTTATGGTTTTAATCGGTTAGTTGTGCGGTCTCTTTAGAAATAACTGTTCGTTCCGTGTGTGTCCTAAGAAATGATTGAGAAAATTATTATAGGTACCTATCAAGAGAATGGCAGCATCGATATAATGAAGCATAATCTGCCTTAAACAGCATTTTAAGAATAAAAAAAAAGTTATGTGTTTTCAGAAAACTTGATACACTCTTTTGTGTCTTTCATGCTCCAAAGCAGATTTACAGCAGAAATTTTACTGCCAGAACCCATTCTATATTATAAGAGACAATTCCGTCCCATACTAGCACCTTTTATCAACTGAACCGAGCTCTGGCATAAATCCAAGACATATCCCACCAAAAAAGCAAAACTTTCATGCCATAATCGACCTCATCTATCACTTGCCAATTCCGCCAATTCTCAACGAGCCAATCACATCAATCATACAACTAACGAGAGAACTATTGCAGCTACATACGTCAATAGAAACGCACTCCCCGCAGGAAGCTGCCTATTGACGCTGCAACCTAGCCTTGACCTGCTTCGAGACTGAGCTCGCCCGGGAACGCAAGGTCGCCGGGAGCAGCCGAAACTGAGGATGCACCGAGTGGGGGACGCCCGGGTGAACTCAAGGTTGCAACAGCTGAATCCGGGGAGAGGAAAAAATTGGGATGCGACGATAATAATTAGGTACTACATTTTCTGACAGATGTTTAGAATGGAACGACAACGTTTATTATGGAATTATGTTTGTTGAGCCATGATAATAGAGATTTTATTAATTGATAGGTGTGGATGTCGATGTAAAGAATGTCCATTCAATGTCTTTTACACCTAAGTACTCGTATAAGAAATTAATAAGCAAGTTATTGATTTGTAAGACGTAGGTAGGAGCTATCAAGACAATGTCGAATGTTCATTTATGAGGAGTTTTGATATAAAATATTTGATGTTGATGCTTAGAAAATTCAGCAAAATGGTTATGTTCCAATAAATATGCCTGTGACCTTTTAGGTCACACCCAGGGCTTATGCGGTTGTTACAATTATTTTAGTAGGTACTTAGTACTAAAACAATATCTTCGTCTTCATGTTCTCTTTACTAAAAACTATATCTACTACCTGCAGTAATGTTTCTCCATCCAAAGGTTATCTTTAAAAGATCGCTTTTAGCGATAAGACCGCCCATTGTGTCACCCCTTATCAAATTTTCTACATATAAATCTGTAATTTTATGGTGTGCAATTTATGTATTATATCTATCTATCTAACTAAGTATATTCATTTTGCAAAAATATCAAAGTTCGCAAGAGGAAGGAAATAAGTTGCACCTGTTATGTAACCATGTTATGCATGTAGCAAAAATACAAACGTAACGGTGCACAGGATGCACCCAGTAAGGGTGATGCCGTGATAGGATAATAGACCAACCTACTAGGTCAGGATGTAGCGTGACAAGTGTGTTGATTGTCACGTGGAGTTCTGTGAGAAACCAATTTGCCAATGGATGCACTGTAAGGATGCGTATGTGTAGCAGGCACTGATTGTCCATTATATTTGATTTGTGTGGGAATTGAGAATTGTGAGAACTAGCAAATAGAGATACAGATGAGAGGAAAGAGTGGGATTTCCTACCGGAGTATGTTTCCTGATAGATATAACTTATGGATCTTAAGTCGAGAGGTTACTTCTAGGCAAGCGTGAACCATCGTCGACCATATCATCGCTTACCATCAGGTGATATAGTGGTCAAACGCGAGACTATCAAATATTTTAAACACAAAATAGATGCAGATAAAACTATCTCCTGAATTAACAAATACTTTATGATACTTTTAATCTTGGTACATGAAGTAGGCCCTCTAGGAAGCGGGTGTAACCACGGGCAGTAACATAAAAACATATCTAATATTTTAAATGTAAACTCAGTTTATGATCAGATCATGGATTACAATAAATCTTTAAAACAAGTCAATGTTTAGACAAAGCAAATGCAAAATCAACAGAACTGCACAGAGCAAGCAAAATAAACAAAATAATAATGATGTAAATAAGATTTGTGATGCAAGTTGTTTCATGGTAACGAATGAAAATGTTAATGCTCTGAATGTTACAGAATATAGAGTATCGGATATATGTGAATATAGAGCTAAGAATGATTCTGATGGAGTTGGCGATCCGGGTGATGTAGCAAAAGACTTGGATAAAGATGTTTGAAGGAGGGTTCAGTTTTAAAAAGTACGAGTAGTTGAATTGCAATCAATCGCATCTCTGATTACTAGTCCCAAATGTTCATGAAAATACATGAAATAATACATATTGAATTTGACAAGATGAACAGTTTTATTGCAACGTGTACCTCTGATTTTATTAGAAAACTTTATTCAATCATTGAAAATGAAAAGTCAATAACAAGATTAGTTAGGTAGGTCAGGACCTAGATCTTAGAAGACGTCGTAAAAAGGAAATAACTCCTTATTGAGTTACTACAGAAGATGAAAATGTTGCGCAACTTGATAAATTGAAAGTCGTTTGGAGCAAGACTCTAAAGGAACTACCCAATTTAGGAAGGCTTGTAATAAATTCGTTATATTAAGGACCCAGACGTTATCAAAAGGCTGTATAAAAATAGAGATCTATTCACCCTTTATACGAAGCCAGCGAAACACAGACACTAAAATAACAAAAGCGAAGAAGACATACAAAAGCTTTTTCCTCCAAGTTTCTGAAAGCCGAAACTGACAGCAGTGGCCGCTCCGAAGCCACCACGTCCAATAACCAAACATCGCAGTATCGAACATACCCGAATCACAATAAAATCAATGTAGCTTGCCCCTTGCCGAAGCCTGTCCAGGCCCAGTGACGTACGTGCGAGCGAGACACCAACATCCACCACCTACAAGCAAGACAAAGACACAACACACCACCCGATTTTATAGAGACATAACACATTTTACTGCAGACTGCAATAATGTTCGTTTTAATTAAAATTGAGTAATCAAAGTGTTTCTTTCTTCCATTTTCCTCTGACTTTGTTGAGTTATGCCCATGGATGAACTCGTGAATGTTAATATAAATGGGTAGGATGGAATTGAATAAGTAATAAGCCATTTTTCTAAAGGACCTAGTTTCAACAAGCCGTTTACCACTTTGAACTGTCACATATTCTTTATTTGACGAGCCTCAATATGACTTCATTTTCCTACAAAGTTTCTTAGTATTCGTAGTCGGTGTTTCAAACAGATTTTTAATATCAGTATTTGGGATGGCAGAGGCTTTAGTGTTACATAAGTAATGAGCAGCAACAAGTCGCGGCTCCACGAGGATTGTAACCGCTCGCAAAACCTCGGACACATTCATACACGCCGTTTAGAATTCACTTTATCGTGGAAAATTGTTACCAAATTCAACATAACCTAGTCTAGTATTTACCCAGCTACGTTGAGGTCGGTACCACTTGTTCCAGTGTATTTAGTGTGTCATTAATTTACAAATACCTACCTACAAAACTTAAAAATAAAATAAAAAAACAACTGGACTAAAATACACTTGTTAGAAGTTTAAATGATTCAGATAAGAATCGCGAAGAATAAAGATCAGTACGAAAATACAGTCAAGCAAACTTTTCCAATAAAGAACTGCGTCTCCACGACCTAATAAAGAATCAATGTTTGTATCACTCAAACGAAAGCACATAACAAACACCAGCCAATCTCGCGCGAGATTAAACTTTTATCGACCAATCATGACTGAGTCCGGACGACATTAGCCAATCATCAACGTCTCCGAAGACGTCAGAAAGTACTGCTAAAACTTAATGGGGCTGAAAGCCTGGAATTTAATTTATTTAGGTACGAGCCTGTGAGAGATAAAGCCCAAATCACGCTTTGCCAATGAAGAAAGTAGGTAAAGCAAGTTTTCCATGAACGGAGGAAGATTTTGCTTTTTAATACGATTCTTCTCGGATGACAGCATCTTTATGTGCCTGCCTTTTGATATCAGTAAATACCACTTGTCTATATTATGTCGCAAGGCTATCAGATTTTGTCTAATTTCGATCTTCGATGCTCATCCCACAATCGATCATCTCCTAAAATACAATTTTTAAGTTCTTTAAGTTTCATTTTCAGTTTTAGGACCATTACGAAACTTTTCACTACAAGAGTTTCCTGAAATCAAATAACTAGTTCGAAATACCACTGTAACATTTAACAGCTGCAAGACACTTTAGCACCGATCGATAGCCGATACTTCGCATACAAAATGGAACACAATGTAGGCAGTAATGCCCGTTTTCACTAACACTAAACGTCACCTAACTGAATGCCTAAAACAAAGTGAGCTTTATGATTTTTAACGTCATGGCTCAGTGTCGAAAGTTGAAAATCGAACAGCGTACTTTAGGTGTCGCTTAGTGTTAGTGACAACGGGCATAATTTCTACTATTCAAAGAAGCATTTTCTAGAATAAAGGTGGCCTAGTTTCTTGCTTTAATATTATTACAGTCGAAGCCAGCGATTACTACATTTATTATTGATTGATAATGGACGGCCACTTAGAACTGACATGTGAAATGATAATACGTAAATGACTTAATTCGACCTGTGGGACACGTATGCCGTAAAGTACTGGCAGCGAAAAATTGCGATTACATAACTTTTTATCGTATTCCTTTTTTCGTATAATTTTTATTCAGGATGAAAGGATCCTTTTTAGGTTTCCTTTCCAAATGATGCCAATAGGAACCGTCTCTACACCGTCTGCCTGTTTGTGTAACGTGTCAGTACATTTTCTTATTGGACTTTTTAGACCATCATTTTCTAAGACAAGACATTTTTAATTTCTTGTCATTTATTTATTTGATTTACACGGCTTAAGAAACCAATTACATAAATCAAAGTATATATAATAAGTACAAACATAACACATAAAGTAATAAAAACAATTAAATACTATTATTCTACAAAAATGTAGCACATAACCATTATATTGGTGAATTTATTAGCGAACAGATCGCAGTCTGGGTTGGCTTCCACGAGCTTATTTAGTGTGGTCAACACGCGCGGTACGGGAGACGCAGCACGGGCTGGTGTCCCACAGGAACGTGCATCATAATTATGTTCTGCTCAACATTTTCTTTCTGCACTCACTCATGCTGACTGGGTGTAAAAGAGACAGCAAATATTTCTAAATGAATCATTATCTTTTATGTCCAAAGGCACCAAGCTAATACGGCTATTCGGAGTAGCTCAAATATATAGCGAATCAGGTTATAAAAGTCGAAAGTAGGTCGCTTCTATTTAAAGTTTAAAGGTAGCGACAGAAATGGCTGAAACACCTGAATATCTGGGACGTGATTATGTAATTGTTCGGGCTAGACTGCGAGATACTATTCCTAGTTTTGCAGAGTTCTGTCTTCTGTCTGTGCTGTTCTTTGTAAGGGTTCATATACTTAGAATACCTGAAATTACTTCGAAAGTTTATGTTATCTCGCGTCCTAGAAACGTGAAGTTTTAATAGAACTAATTAAGAAAGTACATAAAATAGGGAAAAAGGTCTAAAGGTCTAACTCAAATTAGCTTTCCTATCTTTCAGGCAGTCACTTTGATGCCTACAAAAAACTTTGCTCGAATTCCAGTTACCCAGACATAACTTTTCTAAATCGAGCTCTGCCAAAACTCGGGACTAATAGAGCCAGACAGCAGACACCTATTCTTAGAACATCATTCAAATATTATCAAAGCAACAACGATGATAGGCGTACACAGGAACACGTCTATATTGACACCTCTCGCACAAACCAAACATTCGCTTAAAGCCCACATCAAACATCTATTATGTACATAATTTATCAATACAAATATAAATCCCACAGCCTTTATATTCTCTTATACTAGATATATAAATAATTCCTTTGTTATATAAATTGGACATGAAATATTAATGCTCTCAAAGAATTCTGAGTAGGTTGGTTCTAATAGGATTATTTCGTCGACAGTACTTCATTTATCGATTTTTCTCTATTCTAATAAACTGCCGGTCTATTCTGTCAAAATCTCACCGTGAAAACTTATGTGAAGTGAGCTTGAAGTGAACTGTCTTCCTGCCTGTCGCTAGGGAATCTAGGGATTGACAGCTCACTTCACTTAAGGTTTTACGGTGATATTTTTACAGAATATCACTACAGGTCTATTTTGTATGCAAGTCGTGTATTCCCTTCGTGAATGTATAAGGGTTGGTGGGGGCTTTGAAGTCTAGATTGGTGTAATTACTGCAGTTCTTGCGGTGTTAATATTTAATTATGAGAGCAGGTGAGTGTTTCAGTTTTAGAGTAAAGTCATTGTACAGAATCGAACGAGTTATCGATTCATAATGAGCCTATAATGTTCCCATTGCTGCGACACCCTCCTCTCTTCGAGGGGCGTGGGCTATAATCTACCACGCGGGCCCATGTCTTGAGTTTTTGGTTCTAGGACATGCCGATTTCCTCACGATATTTTCCTTCAACGTTTTGAGAGAAGTGGTGATGAAATGATTTACACAAAGTAAAGCGCCCGCCTGGGTTTGAACCTACAAGCTTTTAAGTCAGTGCCGGTACCACTGGGCCATCGCAAGTTATGGATTGATGTCGGTAAATTGGGGGTTTTGATTTAGGAGCTGTATCGCTTCTGATTTTTGTTTCTGCTTGTCTACATGTATTTTCACTTAAAACTTCAACATGAAAGTTTCAAGTTTTTCGACTCCATCATTATCATCATTCGTTCTTTTATTTTTTCTAACATCTGTCAGGCAGGATAGCCCCATCAATATTTTCAGTTTTTTAAATTATAATGTATTTATTTTGATAAATTAATTGAGTTTCAAAAAAATTGTAAAGATTGGAGTTATATTATAACTATGGAGAAGTGTCTTGACGCTGCATGAGCGTGCGTGATCCATCGCCGCCCGTTCGATGTCCACCGCGCACAGGATGGATGGATGACAGCACATTACGTAATGTTTTGTTCCGTTTGGTGTAATTGTTGTATGGAGTTCAAGTGGGAGGATAAATAAATAAATAAATCACAACTTCATCAACATAAAGGTTTTCAAATAGCTTAAGGCACACAAATAATACACTTTAAACTTTTGGAAGCTTCTCAGAATTGTATTTTTTAAATTTTGGCAATCTACATGCGACATGAGTAGGCTTGGTTTGGTCATGTTGAGAGGGTGAATGAAAAACGACTAACAAAAGGTAAAGGCTTGTAAATACAAGGCAGATGTGAGTGGAAACGCCGGGAGGGGACGCCCTAGGAGGACATATAGTGACCTAATTGGCGATGTCTTTCAGAAAGATTAGGTGCGTAGCACTCGCAATCGGCGTGCGTGTATGACCCAGGTCTTTACCGGACGGCGAGCTGCCCATAGCTCGCCGGCCACAAGGCCGCGCCTACGGTGGCCGGGAATCGGCTACCGATTCCCGCCACCCAGACTAGGTACACCTCTGCCTAACCCTTCAGGAAAACCAAGTGCTTGGTAAAAAGTTAATTTTATATATCAAAAATAAACTACAATATACTCCATTTGAAATATATTAGATATTTAAATAAACCTTTTTTATAGTTCTTTCCACCGATTTTGACTTCTATTCCGTAGGCACAAGGATGGCATTACGAGTATAAGTAAAAAAGTGGTTACAATACCAACTGTTCACTGTAGCTGCCATTTGTCATGCCACCAACGCAATAGAAGTCAAAATCGGTTGAACGGATTGTTTTCTACTTAAACATACTACTTATACTTATATTTTCTACTTATACTCCATCTAAAAATGGAGTATAAGTAGAAAATATCGTCATCAAAGTGCCAAGTACAGTATAGTAAGTTATCTAAAAAGGTAGCTAGGATGGAATGATTCGTGTCAGTAACCTCAGTCTCTGGGTGATTAGATTTAATAAGCAGACTGGATCTTCATAGTAGTTCCATTTACTGGATGATCAAAAGTTAGTGGCGACCACACGACACGCACTGAATCAATCAGGTTTCGAGTTTACAGAATCTTTTCGTACCTAGGAAAACTGCTGTTCTATGGGAAATTCGAAAAAGAAGTCGTAGAAAAAGTGTCTGTTTGTAATGTCAATATAACAGTTTTTTTTATTAAATGCATATGAAAGTATATAATACACTAATTATATTTTAAAAAAAACAAGTTTTTTTTTTTTTTTTCTGTCGGTATGTCTCTCTGTTCCGGTTAATCTCCGAAACGGCTAGACAGATTTTGAGGTTATAAGGAGTAACTTAGTAACCAAGCTTTATTATACAGAGTGGCATTTTTTAACCTCACATAGAGGGAAAGTACCTACTCTAAATACTGGAGATTACAAATTTTACTCTAAGGAAACATTCCTTTATTTTTAAAAAGAAACATCTACATTCAAATATTTTTGAAAATTCGCTTGCCACACTCGACAAACGAACCGGCTAAAATCTGGAATAATAACACACTGTACTTCGATAGATAGGGTCAGTTATAAGGATCAAATCTCTCTAACAAACATGATAAATTAAATGAAAGGAAAACCATGAAATCTAAATGAAAATTATTGATACCATAAAGCGAATTTTCGAAAATCTTTGAAAGCCGATTTGTTTCTTTTTAAGAATAAAGGAATGTTTCCTTTGAGTAAAATTTGCTATCTCGATTATTTAGAGCACTTTCCCTCCAGATGAAGTTAAAAAATTCTACCCTGTATATTAAAAAAAAAGCCCTGCGGGCGAACCCGCAGGCAGCAGCTAGTAAATAAATAATAATAATCTATCTAAGTCAACAAGAAACTATTTGTTAAAAAATCAGCTTGCATCGAGGATATTGCTAATATCGTTATAAGCAGTGGCGTGATTTCACAGATAAACTATATATATATATACTAGATATTTTATCTGTGAAATTGTGTCTACTAGTTTAATCCCGAAAAATCTTTTGAAAAGGAAGATCTTTTCGGTAGGAACTAGCGAAAAGTCCCTACTTCGCACGGGGTGCAATGGCGACATGCCAAAACATCGACATTTCTGTACTTTATCCGAGTTCAATATTTATGTATTACTACATGCTGCCCGAGGCTTCACCCGAGTGGCTTTTTCTAGAATTTGTACTTAGCCTAAGTTACTCCTTATAACATCAGCTATATGCCAGTGAAAGTCACGTCAACATTGGTCCAGCCGTTTCGGAGATTAGCCGGAACAGATAGACAATATTTTTTTTTATAAGTAGGTATCTACCGTACCTACTTTCATTTTCACTTAGTAAAAAGCTGTTATTTTGACATTACAAACAGACACTTCAATTTTATTTATTTTTATAGGTTATTTCAAAAAAAATTACAATTAGATAAGAAATTGCCAAAGGAGCACACTCCTTTGGCAATTTCTTATCTAATTGTGAAAAATTTTTCGTGCACAGAGCCTTCGTACATAAGGACGTGGCTTTTCCATGTTTGAGTTGACTTGATATTGAATCTGTACTTTATTGATTTCATGATATTTATTCAGATATGTTACTGTAGTTGTAATTGCAATCATGTCATTAATATTTTATTTACTTAGATTATTTTATATTTTGTGAATGTGAGAACGTTGTAGGCCTAGTAGAGTGTAGATTTGTTGGCGGTTTTCTATTTTGTTAAGTACCTGGTAATCGTTGAAAGGCTTACACTGTCCTCCCATACCTATTATCACTGTTATTTAATAATATTGTAAAGCCAATTATTTTTAAAAGAGTAACCATGAGTTTCTTGCCGGCTCTTCTCCATAGGAAACGACTAACTCGAACCGTGCACCTAGCTTCTGACGTTTCATAAGTGCCAATGTAGGTTTATGTGAAATAAAATATTTTGTTTTTTTTTTTATTGTTAGTAGATTCTATATGACTAGAACCAACGTTACCTACTTTCAAGATAAGAGCTGTACCTACTGACTGCAATAATAAAACAGCGATGTTTAAAATATTACGAGCTTGCTCTTAAAGAAGTCGTAAAAATTATGAGTCATGATGGAAAACCTTCGGAAAATGTAAGCAACATGATTATACAAATAGGTACCTTTTTATACCAAAGTCAAAGTCAAATCATTTATTTCAAATAGGCACGAAGATGCACTTTTGAACGTCAAACCAACATGAGAATATGGCAAGGTATTAAAAAAAAATCAAATTAATAAAATTAAAGTGTCTGTTTATAATATCAACAGCTTTTTACTAAATGCATATCGATGCTTGAAAGCCAACATTGACTAAGCGACTTAAAATTCGTAAATTACAAAATGCAGAAGCGACATCAAAATTCGTCGTAGGAAGACTCGAGTTCGACCAAGCGACGCAGAAAAATCAGACAATGGTGCCGATTACCATGTTCACAAACTAAACTAAATTTAAGTTCAGTGCATCTTTTTCTTTCTATTTCATTAAGAAAAGGACAGAAGAAAAAATTTAGTTTAGTCCTGTCAAATTAATCAGCGCCTATCACTACTCCACACAAGTTTAGACGTGATTAAAAAAAACTTGCCGACTAAAATTACGTCAATTTACGTCAAGCGCTGATTAATTTAACAGGACTAAACTAAAATTTATCTTCTGTCCTTTTCTTAATGAAATAGAAAGAAAAAGATGCACTGAACTTAAATTTAGTTTAGTTTGTGTACAAGGGAATCGGCACCAATGTCGCTTAGTCAATGTTGCCTTTCAAGCGTCGATATGAAAGCATACCTATACCTACAGTACTTTTAACAAAATTTTTTTTTTTTATGTCTGTTTGTTCCGGCTAATCTCCGAAACGGCTGGACCGATTTTTACAGGACTTTTATTGGATTAGATAGCAGATATTATAAGGAGAATTTTAGGCTTTCTTTTATTTTAGAAAAAGCCACGCGGGGCAAGTCTCGAGCAGTAGCTAGTTTGGAATAAATTGCATGTATTTATTGATTAAACAAAAACAAAAATAGTAAACAAACAGGTATAGCATTTTTTAAACTAGTGCATAATGGGCGGTCTTATCAAACAAGGCGAAATCTTACACACAACCTTTGGATGGACTAAAAGAAAGGAGAGACATTTGACATCTTTTTTTGGAAATTTTTACGAGATAAAATCTATTGGACATTCTTGTTGAATAAGATCCAATGCTTTCAGAACAGTAGTCATCATAGGTGCCGGAAGGTTTATTTTCAGGGGGGTGCATCTTCAGCTCCACGAAGCGAGCTCGATAATTGTTGCACTTCACCTGGGATATGTTAGGTTTTCGTTCGTCCATTCATACAACTTGGTCAGTAACTTGATCGACTTATACAGAAAAGCTTAATAATAAAGAGAATGTAGGATGCAAGAGCGAGCGAAGCGAGCTCGAAAATTTTTGCACCTCGCCTCGAATGGGATAGGTTTTCTTTTGTCCATTCATTCAGAAAGAGGACCGACTGTGTCGACTTATGCAAATAACCCTATTAAATTAAAAATTTGCGAGAGAGTAGGATGCAATAACGAGCGAAGTGAGTTCGAAAATGTAGCTTAAGGTAGATTAGATTTTTTGTTGACCGTTCATCCAGAAATAGGGGTAGGAGTAACTTGTCAACCTATGCACAAAAACTTAGTAATTAAGTTATTGTAGAATGCTAGAGCGAGCGAAGCGGGCTCCAAAATTTTTGAATGCCGTACCGGATAGTTTAGGTTCTCTATTATTATATAAGAAAGAAAGAAATTTAATTTATTTGGGACACGCACAGGAAATGCAAACAATAAAAAAAGGAGCATTTAAAACTCGCAAATGTGTGTGCGTGTGTGTAAGTACCTATAAGTGCGTGTGTTTTCTTCCTAAGTTCACATTTTGGAATGCAAATAAATATGATGACCCAGTGAACTTCGTATGTACCTACCACGTGAGATCGATAATATTGGTGGCAATTCCTATACAAAATTGAGATTTTTCGACTGTTCTTTTGAGTTTTTCCTAATTTTCTTTTTTCGTAAACCACCCAGTATTCAGCAATTTCCAAGTTTTTGCGAGACTAACGCACGGCAATTAATTTTTATACAGGGTGGCGATTTTGAATAATAATGTTTCTGAATAATATTTTATTTTAAAGCCAGGTGCAAGTGCTTTTATGTCATCAAATTCAATCTAGCAATTTTGCAGTTACAATCATGCAAACATGCATACAAATAGGTAATTGTCTATTTACGATACCCCACACTCATTTGTCTCTAGTTACATATTATCACTAATTTGTGCCTCTCCGTTAATTAATTATATCAACAGAGCTGTAATTGTTTTATTGGCGGACAGACAGACGCATCGAACATTCTCTTTAATTAAAATTTATGCATGAAAGCAACTGGTTTATAACCGTGAAGTGATAGACGGACAGTAATTTATTTTGTTTTACTATTGTTTACGATTTTATATGGTTGTTATTTGTTGGTTATTTATTTAGGAGAAGGAATTCTCTGATAATATAGTTTTGTATGCAAAATGCAAGTGGGAAATGAGCAGTGTTTTCCTTTGTGAATACCTTGAATACCTTGTATTTACTTGACGAATCGAATGCAGTTATTGAGAAGGCGATCAAGTTTATTGAGGAGATCTGTATTCAGGTCATAGTAGCACACATCACCATAGTCAATTATTAATTATTATTATTAGTATTCGTGTGGGTTTAAGTTAAAATTACCGATGCTATAGGGTCTTGGGTTCCTCAAGTCTCATGGCAATTACAAAGCTCCCGTTTGATGCTGAAATCTAATTAAACGTTGACAAGACGACGAACTGACCCACAGCCCCGACATATTAACTTATTAACCCTTCAACTTCGCCGCTATTTCGGTAGCCGATCGATTCTGGGCAAAATTAGCTCTGCCCGCCGGCCGGCCTGCCCCAATAAACGCTCAGTATAAATAAACAATGCCTACAATATTACCTTAGTATATTGTGCTTTGTGCTATATTAACTACCGACGTCTCTTACAGTTTATTAACGTACTGAACCAGTTCTGTTTATGCGAGGAATTTACATATGTATCGGCGCACTGTGATGTACTTAAATGCCGTGTAGCTTTTTTAAAGAAAGATAGTGAAAAATGTATTTACATGACACAAGACAACAAAGATAAAATTTTGAATTGCTGTATTGAAAGTAAAGGAAATAGGCAACATGGAAACAGTTTTACCGAAACACCGATGAACAAAACTTGTATGTACAGCTGTTGTACACATCTACCTAACATTCTTAATTATTTTCTCAGAATTCACAACGTCTCGAAGGACCGCCAGCGCTGCATAAGCACATGGTAATTACGAAATCAAAGAAACTCCAATAAGAAAAGTAAATACGGCGATATCTTAAGAACATGCAAATATTTGTAAAAGCGTTAAACATGAATGAAAGTGACTCACTTGCCGAACAGCGGATGCCACAAGTGGTAGGAGGCTGGGTCGTGCGGGTGCGGCGGCAGGTGAGGCTCGCCCAGCGGCGTCGTGCTGCCCACCTCGGGCTCCTCGCGCCGCCGGGCCAGCGCCGCCGGCGGGCCCAGGCCCCGCCGCGACGATGACGACGGCATCGGCATCCCACCGTCACGCTGCGGCGGCGCCAACAAGTTTTGCAAAGATTTAACACTGATCCGAGGCCGCGGCGAATCCTGCGACCCAGTCGAACTACTTCTCTGATGGGCCTGCGCTTCAGAATGCTGCATAGACTGCAGATAGTTGTTGTTTGGAAAGTATGGCGATGTTGGGCTCTTCTGCCCCCTCGGCGACCGCTGACTACCCATCATGTTGGGATTAAAATATGGTATCTGAAGGCCCGGCAGAGGCATGTTCGGCCTTATATTAGGGTTCATTCCCGGGTACATGTTCTGCAGGAATGAGTTGTGTTGCATGGCGGCTCGCTGGCTGGCCGTGTAGTTGGCCATTGGACTAGATCGAGACGACATACTGCTATGTGATTTATTTTGATGATGATGACTCTTCGTCGAGTGAACGAAAGGATTCTGCACGTCTAATGATTTTGATGCCATTTCTTTCGCCTGAGACTCTTCGGCTCGAGCTTTGGCCTGGCTTTGTCTCTGAGCTTGTTGCTGATTCGAATGGTTCATCGCTTCTTGCCACATAGCGTACTGCATCCGATTCTCGTAGTCCATCTGTGGCATCACCGGGAACCCTGTTTGTCCACCAAAACGGGAATTTGGGTTAAACACTTGTGATAACTCCGGATAACCCTGCCCGGCGGAATAACCAGATGAATTTAATGCTTTTAGGAAATCCATATTTTGCGAGCACGCTGCCATAGCCTCGAGTTGGCTGATATAGGGTAGCCAGAGCATTTGGTTGAGCGCCGCGGAAGTGGCCGCGTCGATGTCGCCAGCTAACGCGTCCATCGATGGTATCGGCTTCGGTTGAGTACTGGAGTTGATATGGTCGAGTTGACTTATAGTCGTCGTATTTTCACTACCTGATGTACTTGTTGTACTTATTGTACTTTTTGGCGTAGGTGGCTTTGGCTCCTTTTTGGGCGACGCCGGCCGTTTGGGTTCGTTCAATATGATACTTTCTAATTGCGAAAATGATATGACCAGTATATCTGGATCTCGCAGAACCATGGGGTAGTGGAACGCGTCTGGTAATCTGAACTCGGGATTAGCCATTAGCATCAAGGGAATTTCAATACCAGGAGCTGTAAGAATTTGGTTCAGCTTGTTTTTTGGAATTAGAATGGGATCGGGTATGTTAAAACTAGCACCCGATCTCAGACTTTGTATTTGTTCGAGTGGACTCATTTTATTCATTTTCTCGATATATTTCATCGGAAGCTTTTCTTCTGCCTCGCTTTTCTTCGACTTAGTTTGAGCCTCGGTGTGGTGCTCATCGCGATCACACCTATTGAATACTTTATTTATTTTAACTGAATCATCGGTAGACTCCCGTCTTCCCTTTTTCTCTTGAGGTTCACCAAATTCTTTATTTAACTTTCTAATCTCGTCTGAACAGCTCGTTACAGTTGGACTGGCTGATTTTCGATGTTTACCTAAGTTTAACGGTTCACATTGCTGTTTTGTAATAGTCACTTCTGACGTGTACATCTTAGGCGAGGGCGATGACAACAAAGTTTCTAAAAACAATGATTGTTTGCTCTTCGATTGAGGCATAGTAAATATTTCAGGTGAGGACGGCACGGCAGGGATGCCGCTCGGCTGTGGCGATTGCATGGCATCCGATTCTCTCGACGGCGCTCGCGGTATGTCTATCCTTCTCGGCGACGCATGCGGGGTGGGTAACCTTCGTTGCACACTTAGATCTCTAGGTAGGTCGTCGCTCTTTTCTGATAAATTATCTTCCATGTTATTTGTAGTTTCAGCATCGCTAGCCACTACTCGGACAGACTTTTTAGGTTTCACATTTTTGACACTTAAATCCGTAGCCACCAATTCCACGGTTGTCGTATCTTCTAGGTCTTTCGTGAACTCTATGCTCGGGGCTTCCACTTTTATAGTATTGGAAAAATTACCTTCGCCATCACATGCGTTATCGTCAGTTTCTAGTTTGGGAGTAATGTTATTGGTGACATTTTCAGTTGAGTCGTCATTAGTCTGAGCTTGTAGTTCACTGGGTAAAGTTGGTTCGCTCTGATCCGGCAATGGTTGATATTTTTGCTCTTCTGAGGGTTCAGGGATTTCAGGTACTTGTTCATGATGTTCAGCATACATCACTTCCGCATTATCAACATCATTCTGTAGCCTCTTCTCGGCATTCTCATCATATTCTAAATGGTTAACTTCGTTAGCGTTTTGCATTTGTGACGCCGTAGGTAGCGTTTCAAGCACACAATCAGCCGGAGGGTCGGCGGGCGCGAACACTTCGTCCGTCATGTAGGACTGTTCGATGGACTGTTGTTGGTCCGGCAGCGGCAGGTGGTCCCCTATGTGATGTAGATGTAGGAGCCCCTGCGCCGCCGTCATGCTGCTCCGACTAGGTGACTCCAGCGACTGCTCGAGCCGGTCTATAATGTCGGCGACGGGCGCGCCGCCAAGCAGCATGTCGTCCTCCTCCTCCACGTAGTCGGTGCCGTGCACGAGGTGCGCCAGCTTGTCGAGTGCCTGCCCGAGAATTTGATTATCTTCACAGCCCTTCTCTACGAGCGACTCGAGTAGCGCCTCGTCGTGGGGCCCGCCAAGCTCGGGCAGGTAGTGCGCTTCACTTATTGTCTCAAATAGGTCTTTGTGCACTCCCATGTCATTATGAAAAACATCTTCTTCGGCAGCGCGGTCGGGCACGTGCGTCTTGCGCTGCTCGAAGAACATCTCGTCTGGCGGCTTGGGGTCGCCGAGCTCGAACGACATGACGTCTTGCGCCACCTCTTCGGCCCCCGGCAGGAAGGGGTACTGCGCGCCTTGCAGCTCCAGCTCCAGCTCCTCGCCGCGCTGCTGGTTGAACTCGAGCTCAGCCACCGCCAGCAAGTTGTCGAGCGGCGTGGGCTCGGGCGGTGCGGGCGGCGTGCGGGGCGCGGGCGGCGCGGGAGGACCGCGCGGCACCGCGATCGTGTGCGACGGGATGTGCGACTCCAGGTCGGGCGCGAGCCAGGCGGGCGCGGGCGCTGCCGCGTCCGTGCGTCTCCGCCGCGGCCTGCCCGAGCGTCGGCGCCGGCGCCGCTCAGGGGGAGCACTGGGCTCGGGGGGTTCGTGCGCCGGAGCGCTAGTCACAAGGATAGAGTCAAAGATTTTAGTACGCGGGATAACTCGCCAACCGGTCGGGGTGCGCGCGATACGGATGCGGTTACGCGGATCGTAATCTTCACAGCGGACCTCTTGCACGGTACCGTCGCGCTGGCGCGCCCACAGGAACACGGGGCGCAAGCGCGGCGCGGGGTGCGCGGGCGGCGGGGCAGTCTCGGCTAGGTCGCGGCAGGCCAGGCTGCGCGCGCGGCGCCGGCCGGCGGCGGGGGCGCGGGGCGGGTGGGGGGCGCTGCGACTGCGGCCGGCAGCGGCATCGGCGCGGGGGCGGGCGGCGCGAGGCTCGCCGCCGCCGCCGGGCGCCCGCGGAGACACTCCGGCGCGCCGCACCGCGGGATCAGGCGACGACCGCGCGGACGCGGCCCCGAGGCGGACTGGCGGCCGGCGCGCGCGAGCCCCGCCCCCCGCCGCCCGGCGCCCCCGCCCCCGCCCCGCGCCCGCCCCGCCCAGCGATCGATCGCCCGCCCGCTGCACCCGCCGCCTGCACCCGCATGTAAACACGGCGCGCGCCCCGGCCCCCGCCGCGACGCCGCGTTTACGTGGCCTCGTTAATCTTAAATCCATATCTGCGGCGCGCGGAGTACGCACGCCGGCACGCCCCCGGCACGGCCGCGCGCCCGCCGAGCACGTGCACCCCGCCAGTCCCGCCACCCCCGACACTGCATCCTCAACGCACCTCACCACGCTCATTAGACAAATTCCTAAGTTTTCCGGAGGCACCGATGTTTCGGCCTTCCGGTCTCGTACACATTGTCAACAAAACAAAACGCACTTCTGAAGTTTCCAGCAAAAAAATAAATTTGACAAACCCGGAAGTAGGCAGCGCTAGGACATGAAAGGGGCGGTATTAAGTATAGCTGTCATCAACATCCGTCAGATGAGGCGCGTTCATCCGCGGTCACAGGAAGGTTCACTGCTCGCACGAGATCAATAGCAGTAGAGAGTGGTGCCATCTCGCAGGGGCGAACACACTGTACTGCACTTACAGGGAAATCAAGTCATTGCAAGTGTTCACGGTTTCGTACAATGCGGGTAGATGGAGCTTGTCAGCTGAAAGCAGTTCTAATATTATATTTATTTCGATTTATAGATTTATTTAAACTATTAAAAAGTCTGTCTGTGCACGACATCTATGTCTTTGTTGTCTCAACTCTTGAGTAGGGATGTCACAAATCGCCACAAATGCACAGTTTTGCCAGCAAGTTAATCATGTTTGTAGTGACTACCTTTTTAGACCTACCTTACCTATTTTTAGATATTATCAGACTACAATTTATTCTGATAAATTCTAAAAAATTTAGGTACCTACCTAATTAACAGGTATATTGTATCTTGATGAATGGAATCTTGCGACGGACTGGTCCTAAATAGGTATTGATCCTTCTGTTTAGGTACGTTTATTTCTGGGACACTGAAAGCCTCTTGCTGGCTGCAAAGGGGAACCTTTGCATTCTATTACCTACCTGTGTTAATAATAGCATTTAAAAACAAGTGCCCCTTGCAATTGTCTTTAAAAAAATAGGAGGTCTAGGTAGGATAAGCAGTAGCTATGTACCTAGGTACCTAACATATTTTAAATGCCATGTTTTTTTCAACGTCAATCTTTCCATCGTTTTGCAATTAAGACATCCCGAATCGTGGTGTTGTCCCTACTTAAATACTTCTCGAAGTACCAATATATGGCGCACGGTCTACAACATTATGGGCTGATTTCATGATTCATTTCATGATCAATCTTCAGATAACTTTTATCTGAGGAATAAATATGACAGATTGACAGATTTTGTATAGAAAATATGTCAGACCGCCATATTTATTCTTCGATCTGACGATTGAAAAATCAGCCCTTAAGCAATTAGATTCGGGAATGCGTAAAGCCTTGTAGGTACTTTGAATACGCTTCAGCACTTTACGAAGATAAAGAAATGAGGTGACTAATCAGTAGGTACCTACTTACCTACTTACCAAGCACGAAAACCAAGCTTCATAAAAGCATAGTCTTCATGACGGGTTCTTGTTTTGGCTTTCGGCTTCTTGGAAGAATACCTAGTGTCCTATAAGATGGGACGCTTCTACCCACAAATAACTGAAACGAAAAATGATTTCATTTAAATATGAAAGATTACACTAATAATCCGTTTTATCACGTCCAAATACTAACCACGTAGAAGCAATCCGGAAATCCTTATGGATAGGTTACTCTCTGTGGAAGATAGCAGGTTATGACCGGACCTTTAAAAACGTCACCTCACCTCACGAGGGCCATTTCCAGCACATGCAGTGGGCTGTGGGATCTCAATGTGTTCACACATATCGTTGCAGCAGAGCTAATGATGCCGATTCCCTTGTTCACAAACTAAACTAAATTTAAGTTCAGTGCATCTTTTTCTTTCTATTTTTTAAGAAAAGGACAGAAGATAAATTTTAGTTTAGTCCTGTCAAATTAATCAGCGCCTGTCACTATACTCCATACAAGTTTATTACAGACGCGATTAAAATTTGCCGACTAAAATTATGTCAATTTACGTCAAGCGCTGATTAATTTGACAGGACTAAACTAAAATTTATCTTCTACTCTTCCTTTTCTTAATGAAATAGAAAGAAAAAGACGCACTGAACTAAAATTTAGTTTAGTTTGTGAACAAGGGAATCGGCACCATTATTCGGGTTAGTAAACAAAACTCTTGGAGAATTGTTACCTACGTACTCTAAGGTATGTAAGGTACTTGGTCACGGGAACTCACAGGAAAGCAGGCGGTTTCGATTATGGAAAACCAGCGCTGGCTAGAGCTATGTCTCGCATAAGGTCGCAGGATTATGCTGAGCGATGGCCATTTTGCGTGGATGTAACGCATATTTTCCCCAAACTTGTTCTCTTTTTGTGTTTATGGTCTTTCTTTGCGTCATGTTTACCGCAAATAAACGTATTTTCTATCTTTCGTAAGAACGTGATCTTCGAGAAGAAATGGTTTGCCTTGATTTTGGTCACGTCCATAGAAATATAATATCTATGGTCACGTCACTATTTGCTGACGACGTCATTACAATGATACCTACATTGCTTGTGTAAAACTTACATTTTCTTACTGAGTTTTGCCAAACTTTTAAAACGGATCTCAAAATCGGCGCACACCTGGCATGTAGTGGAATTGACAGCAAAAAAAAAATCTACTCTATTTGAACGTTAGTAAGATTTATATTTTACTAGCTTTTTACCGCGGCTCCGCCCGCGTGGATGTCGGTTATCGCGTAAAAAAGTAGCCTATGTCCTTCTCCATATCCCAGGCTATATCTCTGCCAAATTTCATGACGATCGGTTCAGCGGTTTAGGCGTGAAAACGTAACATACAGACAGACAGACAGACAGACAGATAGACAGACAGACAGAGTTACTTTCACATTTATAATATTAGTAAGGATTGAGAAAGAAAAAAAAACCGGCCAAGTGCGTGTCGGACCACGCATAATGATGGGTTCCGTAGTGGGGATGCATTTATCTATCCCAAGAACAAACTTAACATTGTAGTTGGAAAACATGTTCTCCCAAACAAAATGTTTTTCAATTGCAAAAAAAAAACTGCAGGTGTAACTTGGTCGACTATTACTCGGTAACTTGTAAAGCCTACTTGACTTTTAACTTCGTTATAAATATGTATAGGTACTACTGCTGTGAATTTTTTCACATATCCAAATACAACCATTTAGCTGGCATCTTGGCTCTAACTAAAATTAGCTTAATATTACGCAAACGGATCCTTGAATCGATAAATGATTTTCACAAACCCGCAATCTTTTTGAACGGCCTATCCAACAAACGATGTGACGAAAAAAAATATCATACCAAAAAAAAAAAAAATATTTCAAAATTTTATTTTTCCACGTTGTCGGCGTGAATAATATGTCGCTGGTTTGCGAGAATACTGACGTAACTAAAAATGATTGATTTTAGAGAATGTAATTTTTAAATTTATATATAAATGTTTATGTGCATAAAAAAAAAATTGGTAAATGATTTATTGAAGGTTTGACTTTACTGATTCAAGGAAAATTTGCCGTTCACGATAAAATATTAAAAGATTTCGGATCGTTTGGCATACAGTGTTCAATTTGACAGTATTTTGAATTACGACGATATTCTCGCAAACCAGCGTGTATAGGTATACCAAATTACAGCTTTCTCAGTACTAAGAGTCTCTGAGCTAAGCCGCGGACAGACAGACAAACAGACGGACATGGCGAAACTGGGTTCCTTGTTGACTACGGAACCTTAAAAACGGTGCAGGCTTATAGGACAAAAATGATTCAAACCCTGAAAAGTATGTATTTTACAATATTGTTTATTTTGAATAAAATCTTACAGTTCACAATGTTATCACTATGTGCATGCGACATATTATTTTTTAAATGACTAGACAATGATTAAGATTTAAAAATATTATCCGTCACAGGAAAATTACACAAACATATTTGTTCTTTTTCTCGTATTTTTATTATACAAACTTTGTTAACTACTGAAATTCCGGCGATAGACAAGTGATAAAATTCCCAAATAAATATTTATAATAAATAGTTTTGTAATTTTTCTACGACATGAATTGTAATGTCAGCAAAAGAAATAAGTAATCAACTTTGTTTTACCCGACTGAACGAAGGGTAACGAAAGGTTATGTTTTTAACCCATATTGCGTGTGATCAGTAGTAAAATCTTTGACATTGTTTGTTGGGGTGTTAATTATGTTAGAAAAGTTAGTACAAGTTACGGAATAATAATGAATTTTGCCTCTTGCTGCTGGTAATATTTTTTTTCTTATGTCGACTGTACTCACATACATACATAAGAGGAATGTTAAGAAGATATTGTTTACCCAAATATTTATTATTTATAGGAAAAAGGGAAATGTTTTACAGAAATACGTAAGTTAAATAAGTATGTTATTAAAATTTCTAAAATGGAGTTTTCATTTACAATAATTATGTAATAAATACAAATGTAATACTGAAAAGTAGTGTTATGGCTAACAGTTCAAACGCTATTGAGCTAACGGTTTAGCCGTAGATGGCTTGCCTATCAATAGATTTTATAAGGCTCTTCACAGACCACAGAAGCGAAAGTGCAGAGTAGATGATTTTTTATGATATTGAATAAAAAACCTTAATACTAATGTCTTAAAGTGCAAACATACTTGCACTGGAGGTGCCGTTTGATGTTTCTCAATGTTCTTACAAATTTGAACTTTATTTCAATAATAATAGGTTGGGGAAAAAGTTTCTTCGCATTTTTTAAGAAAATTCAAAACATTTTTTAATATAGTTTATTTACATTTAACTATAGTATGTAGGTACCATTTTGTTCGATAACTTTTTGCCATCTTGTAGGTAGAGACATGATCCCATTGCTATAGAAATTTTGGGACTTCTGATCAAAATACCGCGACGAGTGGTTTTGGCAGTCCTCTCGTGATGTTAACCTGACACTGCCTAAAGAATTCTGAAGAGACCGAAACAGGTGGAAATCTGAAGGTGCAAGGTCAGGACTATACGGCGGATGCATTAACACCTCCCAGCCAAACTCTCTTAATTTTTGCTGAGTGGCTAAAGATGTGTGAGGTCTAGCGTTATCATGATGAAAAACCACACCCCTTCTGTTGATTAATTCCGGCCGCTTTCTCTCAACTTCTTGCTTTAATCTCATCAGTTGTTCGCAGTAGAGTTCAGAATCGATGGTCCTGCCTGGTGGTAGCAGCTCATAATTAATAATGCCCTTCCAATCCCACCACACACACAGCATCACCTTGTTGCGAGTTAACCCGGGTTTCGCCACAGTCTGTGAAGCCTGACCGGCTTTTGACCACGACCTTTTTCGCACGTTCTTGTCGTACGTGATCCACTTTTCATCACCAGTTATCAGCTTCTTCAAAAATGGTTCGGTTTCATTACGTCGTAATAATCACAAATGAGTACACGGTTCATTAGGTGTCTTTCAGTGAGCTCGTGAGGTACCCAAATATCGAGCTTTTTGTGTACCCAGTTTTTTTCAAATGTGCCAAAACTGTTTTGTGGTCAATTCCCAGTTCTTCAGCTACGTCATAACTACTGATATGCCGATCTTGCTCCACTTTTTCAAAAATGGCATCCATTTTATCTGTAAAAGGGCGACCAGAGCGACGTGCATCGTTGACATCAAAATTTCCGGATTGAAAACGCTTAAACCAAATTTGTGCTACTCTCACAGACTCTGCACTAGGTCCATAAACATCGCAAATTTTTTTCGCGGCTTGCTTTGCATTTTTACCTTTTTTGTAGTAAAATTTTAAAATGTATCGAATTTCTTCATTAGATTCACTCATCTTGACAGTACGAAAAACAAATGAAAATCACACATTTTCCTAATTTGAATTTGGAATTATGTTCTTTAAAATTTAAACTTTCAATGATACCAAAACCAGCCAGATACAAATAGTATAGCCAAAGAGATTTTATTACAAGTTCATACATACTATAATGCGAAAAGACTTTTTTCCCAACCTAAAGTTTTTTATTAAATGGCACCATAAAATCATATTTCAGACCTGGAAGCCCTTTAAAAATGTATGCTAAGACCAGACCCAATACGCCAAACATAATTAGCTCTGCTTCAACTTTTAGTCATAACAAATATTATTATTATTATTATATAATACAGTACATCTTATTGCAACAATATCTAGACCCCGTCCTATAAATGCATAGTATAGAGCACCTTAGGGCTTCTATATCAGTCTTAAGTTATTTACTTCCACGTGTCTTTCTACGACTAATGATTTTTTGAAAAAAAAAAAAAAAAAAATGGTAATACAAGGGTAGGTCTAAAAAATGTTTGTTGTTGGATCCTCCTTTTAGGTAGGTAGTGCCTGTATAAGGAGAGTCCGCTCTTCCATAGCAAGACGTGTTATTCCTAAAGCAAAACGTAATTTTTATGCTAATTAGAACTACATAAATATTTCCACACTTGTGATTATTGTGCGTACACAGATAAATATTTTCCCCAACTTGTTATTTTCGTCTTTGTTTTCTTTCTCTGCGTCATGTTTGCCGCAAATAAACGTATTTTCTTTCTTTCTTCATTCTTTCTATGTCTACGTTAGGTAAATCTCAGAAACGCGGTAAAATAACGAAATGGGCATGAACAATTTTCGCTATTGCACCTACTACTGTATGTCTCTGCATCACCCAAGGGTTGACTGGTAGAAAATGCCTATGGCATTAAGTCCGCCTCTGTACATGTTTTGTGCTTAAAGTATTAAATAAATAAATAAATAAATAAATGGGCATGGGCGAGCCGACCACGATGACCAGCGTCGTGTCGCATGAGATCACTTTCTTGTTCAAAGCTGTGCCAATTTCCAGCATTTTTAATTATGCATCGTAAATATCAAAACGACCCGTTTTTTTTTTTATTCATATCTTTTCATGAATATTTTTCTTTTAGCTGTACTATTTATTTTGTGCGTTGAATTTGTGCAGAGTGAAACATTTTTCTTTATTTCTTAAATCAACTAACCAATTTTAACGTGGTGCTTTGGGACGAAATCTCAAAAAATTGAAGAGAATTTCCACTTATTTTTCCTTCAAATAAAAAAATAATAATTATGTTTTGTTTTTTCTTCGTTCTAACGTTGTTTCTGCATGGAATTATACGGGTTGAAAGTCATGGCCACCATCTTGTGCTCGTGTATGGCCTTGATGAGGTACAGCGAGCCAACCGCGATCACTAAGGCCGTGCCAATTGAGATGGCGTGGTAGTGCTCCATATTGCCGACTGGTATCGGCCAAACTAGCGTGTCTGTTAGCTGTGGAAGAGAGGAATAGAGTTTTAAAATATCGGTTTTTTGCACTGAGTCTAAAGTCACCTTGTTCACCTTGTCATAGATAGATCTCTTGTAAAGCTTACTTTTCTGTGATAGATTTCCTTTTAACTTCGTTATATATACTACTACCTTGAATTTTTTCTCATATCTAAAATCAACATTTAGCTAGTAGGGGTAGGCAGTTGACTCAAAAAAACAAAAAATTGCACTTTAAAGTTTAATATTTCGCAAACGGATCCCTGAATCGAAAAATGGTTATAACAAACCCGCAATTTTTTTTGGACGGCCTATCTAACTATACCCCACACCATGGGATAGATGAGAAAAAAAAAAATATTATCCCCACTTTACGTGAAGGGGAGGTACTCTAAAAAAAAACAAGATTTTATTTTATCACTTTGTCGGCGTGATTAATATGTATACCCACGCCAAATTACAGCTTTCTAGTACTCAAGAGTTTCTGAGCTAAGCTGCGGACAGACAGACGGACATGGCGAAACTATAAGGGTTCCTTGTTGACTACGGAATCCTAAAAACAGGTAAGATGATAAAACTGCGCTAAGTTTCGCTTAACTCTGGCGGTAAAAGTTATTCCACACAAATTGTAATGGCAGTTTTCTGCATAACTATACCCAAAGTCTCTAATTCAGATAATTTATGTAAACAAAGTAATGTCAAGAATTGTCACTGTCAAAATGACAGGACAGTGATGCAAAACATTTTATCATTAAATGTTTTTGTAAATAATTATCGATAAAATTAAAGTGAAATAATTATAAGAACTATGCAAACAAAATACCGTTGCTAAACAACGTATTGTGTAGTGTGTCGGAGACACGGTATATGATCGTCATAATCAGCCTTTTTAAGCCCAGTGCTAGACGTAGGCCTCCCAAAATCGATTTCCAATCAAAACAGTTTACAGCCGTTTTCATCCAAAATGTGGCTAGATATATTATGCTACTTACAATATGAATCTATGTATGAGAGTTGTAATATTAGTGTTGCAGAAGATGTAAAAAATTTGAAAATGTTTGTATCTCCTGCATTGTTACCAGTATCATAAAATATTTTATTACTTGAAAATCTCCTTTTTTTAATAACTTTGTTTAAAACCAAACATTTATAAAAATAATTACGGTATGATTATTTTTTAATTATTATTTCTTAAATTCAGTACTTAAAAGAAAATGGAACCTTTTTTTCGCCATTTTATGTGAATTACCATTAATAAGATATTTTTTTGATATGTTATCCCCTTTGTTTACGTAAATGATCTGAATTTGAGACTTTGGGTATAGGGGGTGAGATTTCTCTGCAGCTGACCGTACACTTGGTTACCATAAGTAAAGTGCGCGTCGCTTCGTAAGTCTAAAGGCGCGGGCCCACCGCGGCACATGTTGTGCACGGGCACGCGGCGCATTTTAGCTGCGTGTATTAATTTGTTTGACAACGTGGGTCTACGTTTCCACTGGAGTACACGAATATGACCCACGAGTATGTATAGCGTGGCACGGCACACGGAGAGGCTACGCACGTGCCACTGCAATCCACGGACACGGGCTTCACTTCGGGAGGTGTGCGGTAAGTGAGCTGTACATAGTCGTGGGTCATATTCGTGTACTCCAGTGGAAACGTAGACCCACGTCGACAGCGTTGAGCTATGTAACCGCCTATTCGAGCAAGCCACGCATGTATCAATGACGTCAATTCATGCGTAGCCTCTCCATGGGGTGCAGTGGACACAACCACATACATTTTCTTACAAAGCGAAGCTTAATACACGTGCATAGCCTCTCCGTGCACCGCGGTGGGCCCGCGCCTTAAAAATACTGTAGTCAAATGCATGTTCATGAAACTCAATTTTATTTTATGCAAGGTCTATTGACCATTAACTAAGAGACTATCTCACCAAGGTGTAAGGCAACTCCTTCCAGCTGCACTTTTCCTTGGAACTGCCGTTACAGAGAAAGTTGGCGGGCACTGCTTCCTTGCCGCACATGTCCAGGCGTTGGTCGGGACAGCGGAGGTACAGCTTTGGTGGGCCAATGGTGTTTCGCGCCATGCTGTAATCAGAAACAAGAAAATGTAATTCAAACAGACCTAAGTTTTTGTAGGGCACAAATTATAAACATATTATCTTCTGCAGATAATCTATAGGTACTTAAATAATACTGGGTGTCTCAGAAAAAGCTAACTTTTGTAAATGCATAAAAAAATTACCAATATAAGTATTTATATGTACACGTTAAATTACAAAATCAGAAACTGAAGACATGGGAAAATTACTTTTTTTAAATAACATTATTCAAATGTCGTCCTTCGCGGCTCTGGCACTCTTCAAAACAATCTCCAACATTCATGAAAACGCGCGTCACAAGTTGAGTAGGAATGTTGTTGATTTATTTTATAATGTTTTCCTTCAATTCTGATATGGTTGATGTATTACTGTTGTACACCCGACTCTCCAGATAGCCCCAGAGGAAAAAATCCGGAGGTGTGAGGTCTGGGCTCCTAATTAATTGCTTGGAGTCTGCCAAATATCATGCAAACGATATTTTTGTCGAAATTTACGACGCACGATCACGTATGATTTATTGTTTTCAAGAAACGCGGTTACACAAAAAGCTCGTTGCTTCCCCGTGAAACGCGAAATGGCGACTGAATTTCCACAAAATGGAGTCTCACTTATCATTCCTTCCGCAACCCGCTCCGAAAGCCGCGCAACAAGACAAAAAAAGTCAGAAAGCACGCTAGCTAAAAACCAAGTAATAGCGCGGGCGGGCGATGCAACGCGACGCGGTGGGTCGGAGGAGCAAGAAACTTCACGCGGATGAAGTCGCAGGCAGAAGCTAGAATAAGAGAAAGATCAAAGAAATTTGGTCCTGTCACATTTTTTTTTTAACTATAAATAGATTTTTTTAAAGCATTAAACTCACTGCAGCTTATTGTGGAAACATTCTCCCTTTCACAAAAGGCTGGCTGTAACCTTTTTCTATCATTTGTTTCCTAAAAATAATCTTTAAGTACCTGAATATTTTATTAATAGATACCAAGCTATCAATACCTCACAAGTTCTATAAAACCCAACAGGGATTCTGGTCCTGAGTGTCAAAACCATGTAAATAAGGATGTTAATCAAACCTTTTTTTGAGCATGGAAAATTCTCTATAGACTTAGTTGATTTATAGCTATACCAATACAATTTATTGCTAGTTCTACTCACCCACCACCAGGCATGGCCATATGATACCTCGCATGAACAGGCAGCCACATATACACCTTGCAGTCTTTAATCCTCTCTGTTATGTATGTTGTGGTGGGGTAGGAGTGCTCTGCGGGCAGCTCTGTGTTTACACGGTTCTTTGGTACGGCATTCAACTGGAAAGTTATAGAGTATATATGAATTTGGTGTGTTCTATTTGACATACAGAGTCCCATTACACAGAGGGATTTTTTTATAGGCAGTCATAAGGACTGCCGAAAAATGAGAATTCAAAACTTTGGAATAACTGTGTTCTTTTTTAGTTTTTATCGCTACGCGTCGCCGACGACCATGTCGCGCATATCGGTGACGCTAACCCATAAGTTTTTCCCCTACCAAAAATCGCTCAACGTGACTAAAGAAGTTTTCACTTCAAACTGAATACATGTTAAATAGTAATAAAATAACTCCCAACAGCCCAGGCATTTTACATCTATGTTGGAGCTGTCATTGAATCTACCATGATGCTATTAGCTACATAATTATTAGAAAACTTTACACATTGCTTGTTTTTCTATTTATTCGCAAGCTATGAATATAATATAAAAACTACTGCCTCATAGTGTGGACAAATCAACAAACTCAGTGCTTTTTAAATAAATAGTAAAATATATTTTTATTTTATGAATTTACCTTATTCAGTCTCCTCAAAGTACTGAGCTCATCAGGATTGGCATACACTCCATGCGGCAGGGTCTGGTCCAGTCCTACGACACAGTCCTTGTACAGCCAGCATTGGTCCTCATCACTGTTGAATACTATACCATAGGTTATGTTCCTGCAATGGCAATAATTTGTTTCATGATAAAAATATTTAAGGGATTCAAAAATGGATTAATAATTTGTTTAACTGGGAACTTTGGGACACATGCAAACGAAGCAAGTTAATAAAATTTCTATTAAATATTATTTATAATCAAGGATATAAAATAAAACTACAGTGCATGGAATTACCAGTGCAGCAAGAATATGAAACGAAAAAAAAAAAATGATTGGCCAAATAATTAATATGAAGTTTCTATTTACTTTGCTTTGAAAAAAAAATAAAAAAACCATTATTATAGCTTACAGATACTGTAGTGATTAGAAGCCTATTTTAGTGTTTTGAAACGTATTTTAACACCGTCTACAGGCTCCAAAATTAGGAAAATTATTAATTGCATAAAAATATGAATCAATCAAAATATTTGGTTCCCTGATATTTTAGAGGTATGATAATAATAACCTGTGGAAACCTTGATTCTTGAGAACTTGTTTCAATTTCACGTTAAAAACACAAGCACTAGCAGAAATATATGCGAAACAAGACAACAACACAATAAAATAGGAATACATATTTATATTTTTCATGTAAAGCAGCATTTTGCATTATTACTTTGGTATTTTACACAAATACTACATTTGCCGTGTATTTACACATTTCATTCAAGATTTAATACAGAATAAAGGAATTATTTTATCGAAACATTTATCGATTAATTGATAGCAATGACAGTGACACGAGAGCCATTCATTCAAAATGATTCAAAGAGGAAAGGCTGCATTCCAGATTTATAAATAAATAGCAGTAGTGGCATGTATTAAAAGAGACAGCGATAGCAAAACACTCGAGAAAGAGAAAGTTAAACGACACGTCGACGCAAAAATCAATATTTTGTTAGGTTTGACAGTGACACATTAATGTTTTGATAGAAAACTAAAAATGTTGCTACTGCAATAATTACATTTGGTTTTTGTAACTGATCGAAAAATGCCAAAATGCCGGAAGAATGTCATTAGGATAGACGAAAAAAAAAAACTTTTAGTCTTTTAATAATTTTTATGGCTTTCTAGTGATTTTTTTGTGGGTTTCTAACCAGGGCCTCAAGTCTGCTATTACAATAGTGTCAGAATGGTCTCGCAATTGTGAGTATTTGACAGTGTTTGTATGGCAAATCTGTCAAAAACTCACAATGAAGAGACCATTCTGACACTATTGTAATAGCAGACTTGAGGCCCTGTACCTATGTACTGTTTATTGAAAAAAGAAGAATATTTATGCTACGCATGCATTTATTCCTACTGAGATACCTGATACAGCTTGACCGACCCCTAATATTATAACATCGTGTTAGTGGTATATTTTGTACGCGCCTTGCACGGTCACGCTGCTATAGCATTCGCGATACCGCTGGGATGTTATGTCCAGCACCCGGCGACACGCATTAGTAGAGATACCTAGAATTAAGAACACTGCATTAAATTTTGGTAAGTTAGGTAGGTTTTAAGTAAGTTAGTCTATAGTAAATAAAACGTCTTCGCGACTAGAATCCTTTGTTTCTTTTATAAAACCTACAGCAGTGCCTCCGGTAGTCAACTATGTAATAGGTAACAACTATAATAGAAGCAAGACTGAATTTATCGTCTGAACCAGGCAGCAGTAAGCAGTGTTCTTTTATGTAATATGTAGGTATTAATAGGGATGCCATCAGGAATTTGTAACAATCGGGGCAACTATCTTCTAATTAACTGGGATTCCCCTGACACTTTTTGAAAACCCCTTCCGGACGCTCCCCAGACGCCCGCTAAACTAGGACAAATCCGGACGAGTAGCAGCCTTATGTATTACGACACGCCTCTGTCTCGCACGGTTGTTACGAGTTGAAAAAACACCAGGGTTTCGTTTCACATGTAAATAAATGTTCATTTTTTTTTCATTAAACCTTCCGGAATAAATTCTGTAAATGATTGTGAAAATCGCATTTAAATCCGTAGTGGCGGCGGCGTTTTAAAGAACAACGTGGTCACACAGACAGACACGAATAGTGACTGTAGAAAAGAAAAGAAGATACCAAATCGCCTACCATAGTTATAATAGCAATAAGTTGATGTTTTACGTTAATTTTATTCATCTTACTAAAATATAAAAGCCCACGGGTTGGGGCTGGGGTGAGACCAATACAATACAAGTCCGTTCATAGTATGAAGACTCCATCTACGATAAATATAGGAAAATGTCCACATAAAGAAATTGGTGAACAAATCTTAATCAATGAACTTTTTCATTTCTCATATTTCGAAAGTAGGTACGCTTGAAGTTACCTGATCAGAGGAATGAAAAATGTGTGCGGGAATTTATCAGGTCTTTCACAGGAGATAAAAAAACGACTCCTCTCTTCAGTAAAATTGTATGTATATTTTTTACCGTAAAAACTGTCGGTAGAAGGTTAATAAAAAAATTGATTAGTGGAAGAAAAAGTCATTAGCTAAGACACACGTAGCTGCACCAGTGCTATGATGGTTTTAGTAGGCGTTACGCGCAAACATACCCCCGGGCGTTGAAAGCCTGTCTTTCAACCGGAGTAGTCAGACTCGGGGTAAATGGGCAAAGGACAAATTTTGCAGAATGATCTGCGGAGCAGGCCACTGGAGGTTTTGACGTCTGCAACTCTGATCACGCCATCGGGACCTGGGTAAGTAGCGACAATCCGACCCATTTTCCACTTCAGCGGCGGCGCGTTGTCTTCCTTTAGAAGTACCAGGGAATTCAGCTTCAGAGTGCCCTTACATGTGCGCCATTTCGTCCTGAGTTGGAGCTCCGATATATACTCCTTGCTCCATCTGTTCCAAAAATGTTGTCGGAGTTGTTCAATGCGTTGAAATCGAGATAGAGAGCTGGTGGAATGGTCATGGTAATCAGGTGTCGGTATAGATGTCAAAGGACGTCCAATTAAAAAATGTCCGGGTGTCAATGGTGCCAAGTCTTCAGGATTGGATGAAAGTGGAGTCAGTGGTCTGGAGTTCAAAATAGCTTCTATTTGCACCAGCGTAGTATAAAGCTCTTCATAAGTTAAGTTACAAAGGCCCAGCACTCTGACTAAATGATGCTTTGTTGACTTGACACCAGCCTCCGCAAGGCCAGCAAAATGAGGAGAGTATGCAGGGATGAAGTTAAAATTAATTCCCTCTTTAGCCATCTCCTCAGATAACGAGTCGCAGTTAGTTTTAAGAAATTTTGATAGATCATTGTACGCACCAACAAACGAGGTGCCATTATCGGAAAATATATTAACCGGTTTACCCCTACGCGAGATGAATCTCTTTAACGCCATGATAAAAGTGTTGCTGGTTAAATCACCGACTAATTCAAGGTGTATTGATTTTGTCGTAAAACAAACAAAAATTGCGATATATACTTTCACCAATTTACAGCCACGACCCTGTCGAACAGCAGACTGTATTGGACCCGCATAATCCAAGCCAATATTCTCAAAAGGGAAACCTCCAGCTAGAAGTCGCTGCCGTGGTAAATTACCCATGATCGGTGTGACGGTTTGACCTTTAAGACGACAGCAACGTACACACCTACGGTAGCACAGCCTGGCTAAATTGCGGCCTCTTAACGGCCAGTATGTATCCCGTATAGAAGCTAACAGCAACTGGGGCCCAGCGTGAAACAAGCGTTTGTGCTCATACTCGAATAGTAATTTTGTAAAGTGATGACTAGATTGTAAAAGAATTGGACATTTTTTATCATAAGGTAAATCCGAGTTTTGTAATCGACCTCCAACACGCATTATTTTATGGTCGTCCAGAAACGCGTTAAATTTCATTAAAGCACTTTTCTTTGGTAATTGTTTATTATGGAATAACAACTTGTATTCACTAAAAGACTCTATTTGACATATTCGAATAATCAAACTTAAAGAATTTTGTAGTTCATCATTAGTTAAGGGACCATGGACAGATAGTTTTTTACATGCAGCAATAAAATGTAAAAGGTATGCTACCGTGCGCTGAAGCCTTAAAAAACTCGAAAATCGGTTAAAGTTAAGAAATTCATTGGCGCTAACAGTAACATGTAAAGCGACATTTGATTTAATTTCTGGCAATAATTCATCAACAGATTGTGTAAACCTAGAAGGCCAACATGATATATCATTCTTTAAAAAACTTGGACCAGACCACCAATTATCTAAAGAAGGTAATACATTAATGTCTACTCCTCGAGAGACATAATCAGCGGGGTTCTGATCGGTTGGGACATGTCTCCACTCGCAGTTGCCAGTCTTCTCTAAAATTTCAGCAACTCTGTTGCGAACGAAAGGCTGCAGCCTATTCGGCAACATTTTAAGCCATCCTAGGACGACAGTGGAGTCTGTCCAAAAGAATGTACGCGGCCTAGTGTTTAAGCGTAATGATGCGACCACCTTTTCGTAAATTCGGACTCCGACCAGAGCACCACAAAGCTCAAGTCTGGGAATGGTGGTTGGTTTCAGAGGGGCAACACGACTCTTTGCTAGCAATAAACGTACCAACACTTGATGTTCATTGTTGACACTGCGAACGTATAAGCATGCTCCGTATGCTCGTTCTGACGCATCAGTGAAAACGTGAATCTCTAAAAGGCGCATTGAATCAATTAAAACACGACGGGGAATGTAAATTTCATTTAATTTTGGTAAGTTCATTACTAGTTCAGTCCAAACTTTCCTAATGTCCGGCGATAGCTGTTCATCCCATGACAGTTTGTGTAACCATAGTTTTTGAAGTAACATCTTCATCACTATAATGCATGGAGATAGAAGCCCCAAAGGATCAAAAATTTGTGATATGATCGAAAGCATGTCACGCTTTGTATCGCTACTAATAATCGGTTGACTAATGGGGAAACAGAGTTGATCAGATTGTGATTGCCAACCCAGACCTAAGGTTTTGGTAGACTCAATTCCGCCAATATTCAAGTCAAGTGAAGATTGGGGACAGTCGGAACCAATCAACAAACGCATATTATTTGACTTCCACTTCCTTAGATTCATTCTAGCTGAAGTAAGAGTAGAAGTTACTTTATGACGCAAGTCTATAACTTCATTGAGGTCATCTCCTCCCGTCAGCAAATCGTCGACGTAGAAATCGCGTAGAATGACCTCAGCAGCCCTTTTATCAACGCAATCTAAACCTAACTGTTTAATACACCTCGTTGCAAGGAACGGAGCGCTGGCCGTGCCGTAAGTCACGGTATTGAGCTGGTACGTTTGCAGCTGAATCAACGGGTCACCACGCCAGATGATTTGTTGGAGATGTCTGTCATCTGGATGAACAACTATCTGCCGGTACATTTTCTCAACGTCGGCAGCAATAATGTATTTATGTTGTCTAAAACGTAATAATATCGATAATAGATCATCCTGTACTACAGGTCCGGTCATCTGTATACTATTAAAAGAAGTGCCTGTTGTAGTGGCGCTACTGGCATTAAAAACCACTCTTAATTTCGTCGTGACACTGCTGTCACGCAAAACTCCATGATGTGGGAGGTAATGAGCAGAATGTTCAACATTTTCACATTTTGACATATGACCTAGACTTTCGTACTCTGCCATGAAACCTTTGTACATCTTAGACAGTTGAGGCTGGCTTTTGAACCTACGCTCTAAAGAAGAAAAACAATGTTTAGCCCTTCGAAGGGATTCACCTAACATATCCGGGGAACATTTCAGTGGAATTCGAACACAAAATTGCCCGTTCTCCAAACGTGTGGTATTCTTTATAAAATGCTCCTCGCATAGTTTCTCTTCTTGCGAATACACTGATGTAGTACAGACCTCTTCTAATTGCCAAAATCTTGTGAGTTGATGATCTATGCTATTATTTAATTCATCATTACCGTCAGAAATAATCTTTGTAAAATTACATTTTACCATTTTTGATGGTGACGAAGCATAACTAAGTTTAGTTGGGCCTGAAACCAGCCATCTCAATCTAGTTTCGCAAAGAACAGGTTGTCCATCTCCTAATTTAATTCTTTGGGATCCAAGTAATTCCCAAAAGATGTCAGCACCGAGCAGCATATCTATTGGGGCCGGTGAGTAAAAGTTAGGGTCAGCTAGACAAATATCAGATGGAATGATCAATTTTAATAAGTTCACATGTCTACTTGGAATATTATCGGTAATTGAAGGGAGAACAAAACAATTAATGTTGATGGAAAAGCTATCGTTTAAGGATTTTATTGAGACAGGACACATTTTATTGATATATGAAGATGAATTATTAATACCTAATATGGAGCTGTTCACAGTATTGGCCGTTAAACCTAGTTGGTAGTATAGTCTTTCAGTCATGAGACATGATGTGCTGCCACTATCGAGCACAGCACGAGCAACGTATTGCTGACCGTTTTTACCTATGATCTTAATTAACGCCGTGGATAGCAATACGTCACCACGTTCAACACTCGCAGAAAGAGACAAACCTGCACTAGAAGCTGACGGAGCAGGGGCACTGGTCGCATCATCACTGTTAGCGGAAGTAATAGCCAAGTCTGACTTCTTCGAGTGATCTGCGACATGCACCAGAGTGTGGTGCTTGCGCCGACATATTTTGCAACTTGCCTGTTTACAGTTATTAGCGTAATGTCCTGAAGACAAATAATTGTAACAAATCTTATATTTCGGTAGCAACTGGAACCGTGCTTCATTACTCAACGCCAAAAACTCAGGACAATTGGTCAATTTGTGCTCACCGTTACATTTAACACAACTCTTAGGTTTAGAAGAACTATTATTCACCTGATTATTCATGTCCATTTTATTATTGGAATTTTGAAGTACCATTGTCCTAACTTTAGAATTTTTACTGGTGTTTGAATGTTTATCAATTGTTGAAGTTGACATTTCTAATGTTTCAATTAATTCAGCACGATTCTTAATAAATGTGAGGAACACAGTGAATGTAATCTCGTAATCCCTGTCAAGGCGACCCTTATACTCTTCCCATTCACGGTAAGTTTTATTGTCCAACTTGTATCTTATAATGTGAATTAGTAAAGTATCCCAGTGTTTAACCGGTTCACCAAGGGATTCCAAGGCACGCAAGTTTTTATTAATGTGATCGATTAAAGCTTTTAAATTCACAGAAGACTCCTTACTGATCGACTCAATATTAAATAATGCCGAAACATGATGTTGAATCAACAGATGTTTATTATCAAACCGGTCACAAATTAATTTCCAAGCGACTGAATAATTAGCGGCAGAAAACTGAATCGAGTTTATCACCACTGCAGCTGAACCTTCTAGTGATGATCTCAAATAATGAAATTTGTTTATGTCGTTTATGTCGTCATTAGAGTGAATAAGGCTGACAAATGTATCGTGAAATTCCAACCAATTTATGTAATAACCGCTGAATTTTGGTAATTGAATAGTCGGTAATCTAACGAACTTGTGATTATTAGAACGTGAACCTACCTCATTATCAGTTGGATCCCGTTTCCTATAGTCATCGAGCACTTTCTGAGCTTCAGATAGGGCTTTATAATAAAGAGACTCAAACTCGCTTCGTTCTAACATTTGACCATCCAAATTATCAGTGCTACATTCCAGTGCTAATTGCACCTCGTCATATTGGCCATACAATGACTCAAGCCTATTCGAACTCAACTGCAACTCGCTAAACTCAGAAGGACTTATAGAAGGTTTTAATGAATTCAAATAATTCAAGAATACTGTTACCCTTCCCTTGTAACTCGCTCTTTTTCTAATGAGCTCCTTATCCGCTGGCATTGCGTAAACTGGTGCAGTCAACCTGGAATGTATACAATTAAAGTTTTAACAGCGTCTAAAATTGTTACGATACCTGCGTGTGAATACCTACATATAAATACGAATTAACTGCTAACTTTATTGTTGTTTTCCTATACTGTTATACGAATGAACTAGCAAACTTTTTAACAATAACAAAATCAGTACAAAACCTAAGTTACTAATTTATATTGAAAATGCAATTATAAACCTATCTAACTTTTAATGTGATTACACAAATTAAATGACTCAGTAACTGTTACCCACCTAATAGTAACAATAATGCAGCTATTTTAATAGCTACTCATTAAAAGGTACAAATAACTGTAATTATCACAAGATTATGACGCTAAAGTCTGATCAAATATAACAATGTGTAAGCACTGATAGGGTTTTACAATGATTAGGTATATAACTCTGTACTAACCTGGCTATTAACAGCTAATTACCACTAAATACAACCTGATAATAGAGTGTTGGGTGGATCTAATGATGACTTCGATTATCCAGACCACGGATAATTCCAAATCTTCGCAATGACACAGCAATGTCACACAACCAACTTCGCTTGTAACTACGAGTTATCCACCAATTCTCTTGAAATCCTTATAATAATAGCTGATTCGAAGTTTTTCCAACGTAAAATCTTCTAATCCAGGCTCGATAGGACCATGTGCGGGAATTTATCAGGTCTTTCACAGGAGATAAAAAAACGACTCCTCTCTTCAGTAAAATTGTATGTATATTTTTTACCGTAAAAACTGTCGGTAGAAGGTTAATAAAAAAATTGATTAGTGGAAGAAAAAGTCATTAGCTAAGACACACGTAGCTGCACCAGTGCTATGATGGTTTTAGTAGGCGTTACGCGCAAACAAAATGTACTTTTCAAACAATTTTCCCTGCTGTCAAAAAAATTCAAAACTATGCAAGGCATGTCCCAACTTTTTATACAGCCACTCTGTTTATAATTGCGGCGTAAAATTGTAATTAAAAAATGTTATCAATAATAAGAATAATCAAACTCAAACTCAAACTCAAAGCATTTATTTCAAATAAACCAAATACAGGTACTTTTGAATTGTCAAGGGGTCGGTCAGTCAGAAAGATGAAGCTAGCTGCCCATTCCAAAGCGTAGTAGGTTCCTATGGAGAAGAACGGACAAGAAACTCCATGGACACTCTTTTAAAACAAAATATTGTTACAAAATAGGGTTACATCATTCATGTTGAAGTTATACATGTGAGAACAATGTAGAAAGACGTGCACGTTAGAAGCGTCCGTAATTAAAACAATTCAAAAATTAAAATAAGCCGTGGCAGCTAAGAGATGACCAGTCCCAACTGACGGCGCCCGTTCACGAACATGACGCATGGATCAGCACCACTTAGCTCAACCATTATGAAGGGAACTTAATGATCCAACACACACGCCACCACCTGACTTTATCACTGAAATGAAATGTATTTGCACGCCATATATCATGGCAGGATATGCTGGAACCAAAATTACTGTAATACCTATTGTACCATATTCTGGCAAATAAATATTTTGATTTGATTTGATTTGAACAATTTTGTAACATGACATTCTCACTAAATTATTATTTATTTACGTAGATTTGAGCTAAATATTTACCATCATCAATGATAAAAAATACTGTCTAGTAGAATGCCACAGAAAAAAAAAAACGAGGCAGTCTTTGGGGACTGCCGATAGAAATGAAAACTAAGTACTTACATATATGTATACACAGTATACATAAAGCAAATTTTTTTTTTTCAGGAAGGGAAATTATCAAATCGCCCCTCCCGCTCTGGGTGGAGCGGAAGGGAGTGTCAGACTCTTACTGACTAAAACCCACCCGTGTTCCTTCCTTGGCCCTTTATGTTCCGGGGCAGCGGTACCCCTTTCGGACAATCCCGCTGACCCGGCAGGCTTGGGCCCTAATGGGCCCCCTCGTCGTTGCTGACATCTCTTTGAGGCGCGCGTGGAGCACGTACGCGCCGTCCGGCACGGGCCTGGTCCTGATCGGACGGTGAGCTACCAATTACTCACCGCCCGCAGGCCCGCGCCTACGGTGGCCGGGAGTCGTCACGCGGCTCACGACGCCCGGAGCGTCTACCGCGGCGGCTGGGACGGGAGGCTCTCTCCGCTCTCTCCCTCTCCCATCCCGCCACCTCCTTCGCTAGCATGACTGCTTCGCAGAAGGAGGTGACTGCTTCCCATTCCCTCTCGTCCCGGACCATGGCTTGAACTAGGGCCGGGCGCGAGAGGTCACCGCCGCTGTCGATCGCCTCTACGAGGGCACGACGGTGCTACGCCCAAGCAGGGCAGACCGCCACTGTATGCTCCACCGTGTCCTCGGGACGATCATCGCAGACCCGGGCGTTTCCTCCCGCCTGATAATGTTCAGGAACCTCCCGAAACATTCGTGTCCGGAGAGGACCTGCGTTAGGCGGTAGGTGAGGACGCCGTGACGCCTCCCTAGCCAGTCCTCAAAGAGGGGTCTTACCGCCGCTATCGTGGCGTGCCCTACATAAAGCTCATGGAAAGGGTTCGGTGACGATGACGCGAGTTCCATGATTTTTGTTCACCCAAAAAGTGCTCAACGCGCCTAAAGAAGTTTTTACTTCAAAAACCGGCGAAGTGCGTGTCAGACCACGCGCACAATGAAGGGTTCCGTAGTTGGGATGAATTTATCCCAAGAACTAACTAACTTAACATGTAGTTGAAAAACACGTTTTTCAACTGCAAACTTCAAATGTAAGTTACAACCATTTAGGAGAGGGACACTTGACGCTTTCAAAAATTCTTCAAAGCTTTTTATTACGTAAACGGATCCCTGAATTGAAAAATGGTTTTTACAAACACGCAATATTTTTAGACGGCCTATCCAACGGTACCTCTCACCATGGGATAGACGTCAAAAAAAAAGATCCCCACTTTACGTGTACCTACCGGAGGTACCCAATTTTTTATTCCAGATTTTATTTTACCACTTTGTCGGCGAGATTAATATGTTTACCCATACAAAATTACAGCTTTCTAGTACTAAGAGTCACTGAGCGCGGACAGACGGACAGACATACAGACAGACGGACATGGCGAAACTACATAAAAGGATTCCTTGTTTACTTCGGAACCCTAAAAAAGCGGGAAAGCGGCAATTCGATCTTCAGCTGTTTTATCGAGTGCTAATTTATTTACCTACGTATACAGATATATATATAAAATGAGTTAGTTTAACTAATCAGGTTTTTATTTACTTTCCTCCTAATAAAAATGAAAAGCAGAGTGTTAACCTCGGGTGAAAGAACCTATTTATGCACTCGAACTATTGGCACCCTCGCTACGCTCCTCCGCCAAACCATCTCGATAGGTCCCTTTCAACCCTTATAATAACAATATAGTTATATAAGGATATATATATAGTTATATACTTATAGCTACCGTCCATTCCGTTGTAAAAAAAAAAAAAAACTACTCGTAGATTATATTTAAAATAGCTCCTTCCTCACAGTACACACAGAACAACTTGGTTAACGAGTAAAAAAGAAAACGAATGTCACTTGTAATTGAATTTCGTTGTGACCTTTTAAAAGGCAACATGAGTGCGGATGTTGTTCTCTTACGTAATAATGTCCTAAGGGGAGGCCGCCCGTCAGTGTCGGTGGTCGGTGGTCACCGTCGACCAGTCTACTCGCACCTTAAGACAAGACAGTAAGACATTAGCGACCAGTCTGCTTGATCTTTACGCAGGGCCGGTTTTAGGGCAGGGCAACAGGAGCTCTAGCCCCGGGCCTCCACAAAGAACCCACCCACCCCACAATTTGATATTTTTAGAGAAGAAAAAAAAAATACATCCTTTGTGCCCATCAAAGAAAAAAAAGTTCACATTCACAAAGTACCTTTTTTAGAAAAATCGCTCAACGTGGCTAAAGAAGTGTTCACCACTTCTTTAGCCACGTTGAGCGATTTTTGGTAGGGGAAAAACTTATGGGTTCGCGTCACCGATATGTGCGACATGCTCGTGACGTGAAGCGCCAGACTGTCAGTTATTCCAAAGTTTTGAGTTTTCACTTATGTCGGCAGTCCATATGACATGACTGCCTATTTCTTTTCTACTCCAAAAAATCGGGGCCTCGACTTCTTGGTTGCCCCAGGGCCTCCACACTTTTAATCCGGCCCTGTCTTAACATCATTGAAGTCTAGTTTATTTGACATCGAGTTGATGAATTTGAGGATAAATCTTTAAAACACATAAATAAGTAGTACTGAATTACCTTGTCCCATAAAATGCTGATGATGATAGCTGACAGGCTCGACTATCCATACAGACGACGCTGCAGTGACTTGCATGTCACGTATAGTGTATTGTATTGTAATGTTAACGTATTGTTTGTTGTATGTATGTGTAATGTATTGAATATTGTCTATGAGTCATTTGATTGTATGTATGTACTTGAATAAACAAATTAATTATGTTTATAAATATAATTCTTTTGTACGTGTTTGTCACCTAACTCCTCCTTATCGGCCGGCTGGGCCGATTTGGATGAAATTTTGTGTGTATATTTGAGTGGGTCCGTGGATGGTTTGAAAGTACAATCAGACCCGGTAGGTGGCGCTGTTCTGGCAGGACAACGTGTGTCAGGTCTGCTAGTTCTTTATAATTGATGTTCGATGTAGTCAGTGTTATAGGGAGTGGGTTCGATTCCTACTGTTCGAAACCACTACATAAGTCAGACTAAATAACTCTCAAATAATAGTCTAGTCATAGTAATTATTATTAGGTGGCATTTTTTAAAATATCTATTATTTCATTTTATTTGTGTAAGTGTATTAGTATCAATAAAACTATAAATTCGCGTAATCAAGAAGTTAGTATTTTAGACATTATTTTTGTACCCTATCACTATGTTTTTATATTTAACCCAAAGATTGACTGGTAGAGAATGCCTTGTGGCATTAAGTCCGCCTATGTACCACTATTGTACATGAAGTTTAAATAAATACATATTATATAAGTATTTATTCTTGATGATATTTATTCAGACTTGTTGGTGTAGTCGTAATGGCAATCATGTCATTTTGATTTAAATAGGTTTTCATTTTTAAATCTTTTATATAGATTCTTTTCTATTTTGTGAATGTGAGAACGTTGTAGGCCTAGTAGACTGTAGATTTGTTGACCATTTCCTATTTTGTTAAGTACCTAGTACTTGTTGAAAGGCCTACACTATCCTCCCATACATATTAACACTGTTATTTGAAAATATTGTAAACGCCAATTATTTTTAAAAGAGTAACCGTGGAGTTTCTTGCCGGCTCTTCTCCATAGGAAACGACTAATTGGAACCGCGCACCTAGCTTCTGACGTTTCATAAGTGCCCATGTAGGTTTATGTGAAACAAAATATTTTGATTTTGATTTTGCACAGAACAAAATTTTGTTAGATCATGCAAATAGTTCTGATGCAAGCGTATTATTATCTAGCAAGTTCCTAACTGAATAACATATTTTAACGCCTGTATTCACTGTTAGGGTAGGCAGAGATGTAATAAATAATTTCAAGGAATTGTCCGGTTTTCATATCGTGCGGAAAGTATATTGTAGCTTTTATTACTAGGATAACCTAGTAGATAAATTACCAAGAAGTATGACATTTTGATGATATCCCGCCTAAAACAAGCGTGACTTGTACAAATATTGTGAAAAAGTTTCAGGATTTCTGAATAGGCTTATCTACCTAATTACCAGGATAGGCGTTTTTAAAGCATTTAAGTAGTTTTTAGGGTGTAACCAGTGGTCGTGAGAATGGGTTTGGGTGGGGCCAGTCGCGACCAGGTTGATGTTGGTCGATCCTCGCAGCGAGAAGTCTGCACGCATCCGAGTCATTGAGATAACTAGGGTGACATTGTTGTGTGGAATTTAAGGATACATCATCATCATCATCATTTCAGCTGAAAGACGTCCACTGCTGGACATAGGCCTCCGCCACCTCACCGGTTCTGTGCACGTTGAGGATACGTTACATACGTACTAAGGTCAAGCCTTTTTCCCAGGTTGGTAGGCAGAAACCTATATATTTAAAAATTTAATGCTGTTCGTTGGTGAGCGCATCATTTGAGGACGGACCGATTTGGCTATTTATTTATTGTTTTAAAATGTTCGTAATAGTCCGAATTAGGTTTTTTTAGAAATAAAAATTTGAAAAGTTACCCGGAAATTTTTCAAATTCGGGAAAAATTGAACGTCCATTTTTCGATGAGATTTTTGAATGAACTTATAGAGGTATGAGGAACGGTGTAAAGTTCACTCATACTCTATAGTAAAGGGAGGATCCTCCGACCAGACGGGTGTTGTGTCTGATGGGCAACTGCCCCACGGTTGATGTCAGGATGTTGTATTATGCTAGTCGCGCGGTAAACTCTGATTGCGCGATGCAGGATTTGTGACGTCAGGTCTTTGATGCGTAGTTCGCATGTGGCGTTGTAGATGCCGCCACAAACTTTTGGACAAGACAACGCCTGTCGGGTCATCTAGTAGGTAATAAAAATGCGACTCTAAGGCGCCATCTCCACGGGCGAGAAAATCGCGGCGATAGTCTCGCCGTGCCATCAAATTCAATAGAAGCTCTATGAATCAATCTCTACACGGCGTTATCATCGCGGCGATTATTTGAAGGCCCAGCGTGAATGCTGAGTGGAAGCCTTCTTGTCACAGTCATGACGTGCAGCTGCCGACTATTTTGTTTTGTGCTCGTGATTGGAATGTAGATCTATTTAGTTTTATTTTTTATTTTTCTTATACCATCTAATCAAGTTAATTATCTTTTTGTATGCACGTGTTTCTGTGACAAATAAACCTATTTTTCTTTCTTTTTTTCTTTCTTTCTTTGAATATCGCCGCGATTCTCTCGCCCGTGGAGATGGCGCCCAAGTTTGCGAACTTACAGCTACATACATACTACATAGGTAGGTAGGTACTTAAAAGTAAAACTCATATTAGTGGGAAGCTGATGCCTGACTGAAGTTATTTCTGATGCTTAGTATAAACTATCTCATAATAATCATAAGCAGCCTATAATGTTCCCACTGCTAGGACACAGGCCTTCTCTCTGTGAGAGGGAGTGGACCGTGCTCCACGTACCACGCGGCACAGTCGGGTTGTAAGGTGTCACATGTCTGACATGTATGACATCTACCAACCCGCACTGTGCCCGCGTGGTGGATTAAGGCCCAGTCCCTCTCACAGAGAAGAGGCCTGTGTCCTAGCAGTGGGAACATTATAGGCTGATTATCCTATACTGATAGCTTTAATATCAAATGATTACGCCTGTTTTCCTCTAAGGGGTAGGCAGTGGTGAACTTACATATAGAAGTCAGTGGGGCACTGCCCTCGATAGCCCAATAGCCATCATCAACAATGTAATAATTGATGTTTAACTTCAAAAGACTATCAATAATGACATTGAATTGGCGTTTACGTTATTATAATTATTATGATTCACGGATAATGTTAATACTAAAATTAAAATATTTTATTTCACATAAACCTACATGGTTCCAATTAGTCGTTTCCTATTGGAGAAGAGCCAGCAAGAAACTCCACGGTTACTCTTTTATAAATAATTGGCTTTAACAATATTTTCAAATACCTAACAGTGTGAATAGGTATGGGAGGACAGTATAGTCCTTTCAACAAGTACCAGGTACTTAACAAAATAGAAAATTGACAACAAATCTACAGTCTACTAGGCCTACACCATTCTCACATTCATAAAATAGAAATGAATTTAAAAAAATATATAAAAATGAAAACCTATTCAGCGGTCTGACTTTACAAACCTAACTACCTAGTGATGATGGTGATTTATTAAGCCATCAAATAATTGAACAACAATACAAATCTTAGAAATACTCACCTACTCATTGACAGACCGCAAGAGGCTGACTCCGCTTCCTGCCTCGCATTTGTTATTTGTTATGTAAAAGAACCATTACAGTTCATGTTCATAACACCAATAAGCAAAAATGTCTTCGAGAATTCCAAAAGTGTCGGTACCCTTCACGGCTCTTACGTTGCGGCTTTACTACGGGGCAATGACTCACATAGTTCTCGTAATCAAATCACAACATTTTCTTTCTCTTTTGTTCCTCAAAGGAAAGAAAAGGCGCGAGATATATTTTTAAAAGAATCGCGAGTGTGTGATGGTAACCCCGCCACGATCGAGGCAATAGGCTGTTTAGCTTGTTACCTCAGCCTCAGTTTGCGTACTGCTATTCCGCCGAGTGGTTGTGTGTTCGTTTTCCAAATAAAAAATACGACCTTATTAAGAACTTTTATAGTGCTTGTTGATTAAACTTTTACTATTATCGGAGAGATTGATTTCTAGGTGAGTGTTTTTGTTTCTTTCAATAAATTTTATAAGCTAAAATACAGCGTGCACCGATTAACGGTCGCGCCTCAAAGTTTGTTGGGACGCGTTTGTAGTTTTTTTCTTAAAATTCTGCCATAATATTTTTTTTTTTTTAAGAATTTAAGGTTCGCAAAGCAGTCTACACTTTTTGGTGAAAATAATGATGATGTTCAGTAGTCGTGAGCTGTCTACTTAGCTAATAAGATTCTTGTTAGCAGGTCACCCAGTTTTTAATGCAACCTAGCTCAAGTAGAGTTCTTAGCGATTAGTGCAACAGTGTCACCCACGCTTTTTCCATAGAGATGCTTGTAGAGTTCACAGTGTTGCAAAATCTGATACATATTTCAAAAAGGCATTCTGTTTCTATAACGGAATTAGCATTTTATTTTCGACAAACTTCATTGCATTCTAATAATATCCTTAGGAGCTTAGAGTTTAATTTATTCATCAGAATTCATTATAAAAAACTCTTTATAATTCCTCACTTAGTTATTAGCGAAAAAAACAAGACTCAAACAATAAAATTGGTTGCGTGACTCGGGACATAAACCAAGGACCCTCATAGTATGCGTGCCCTTAAATTTTACCAACCCGACTTGGCGATGAGTCAGAGCATATCTTTTTTTTTGGTCGGTAACTTTATAGAGTTGTGAAAACACTAAAAACCTTTTTCACATTAACATTTCATTGTTAATGAGACACGTTGAGAATTGAAAAGGTTTATTGCTAATTCGGCATTCAAAGTTTCAATGTTTTATATAAGTACAAAAAACACTAAAAAGGCCACAAAATTGACAATAGTTTTATTTTAGTATTTCCAAGTTTTAGTATTTCCATAAAGACCAAAATCGTCTTTCAATAACTATGTTGCTTGTTGGTTCAAGTTAAAATCAGGCAGTTATACCAACAACAAAGCTTGCTTGGATTGAAATTCAAAATGAAGAGCAGATCACCTTTACAGGTAAGGGCAGATCAGACCCCACACGTTCTTAGAGGTGAAATAGATGTCGAAATTAAAGGTTACACAGTTGCACTGACGGAGTCGAATTTGTTATAGAAGAAGCAATTTTAAAAGGAAAAACAAAAAGACCTTTTGGAGGCAAGCGAAGTTGATCCACCCACGCCCAAAACGTTCAAAAATCAAATCCAATGCGAGCCAGCCTTATTGTTTAATTTATGAACCTACTTGTTGATGCCCGCGGCTTCGTCCGCGTGGATGTCGGTTATCGCGACCAAAAGTAATCATGAAATTTTGATCCCGTTCCCGCAACCCATGGGAACCTATTTCAGCGATAAAAAGTAGCCTATGTCTTATTCCAGGCTATAATCTATCCCTGTACCAAATTTCAGCCAGATCCGTTCCAGACGGCTTATTTTTTTCCGACACCTCTAACAAATATCATATTTTAGCCAATTTATACAAAAACTTGACAAATTATATATACACTAGCTTTTGCTCGCGGCTCCGCCCGCGTGGATGTCGGTTATCGCGTAAAAAAGTAGCCTATGTAAGGCACATAGGCTACTTTTTTACGCGATAACCGAAAAAAAAGAAAAAAAAATTTGGCAGAGATATAGCCTGGGATATGGAGAAGGCTCCATATTCTAGGCTATATCTCTGCCTAATTTTATGACAATCGGTTCAGCGGTTTAGGCGTGAAAACGTAACATACAGACAGACAGATAGACAGACAGACAGACAGACAGATAGACAGATATACAGACAGACAGACAGACAGAGTTACTTTCACATTTATAATATTGGTAAGGATGTCTTAATTTGTGAACTGGGAACGTTGAAAATAAAACTTTTGTGCACCCTTCATTTTCCAAAATTCACTAACAATGTTTTAGGATCACTATCTTTTACATACTACGGTTCAACAGAGTCTAATTTTGCTTGATATTAATCATTAGATTGCTCATACGCGCCGGAATTGGTAATAACGGAAGTTCGTTTTGATAACTTAATAACATTAATTGATCCATTAGAGCTACGTTAGCTACGTGCAGTAAACATGTAATTTTCATAACGTTTAAAAATTAATGAATGAATTCAGTCTGCAGCTCCATAAAATCTTTAAGCATCCAACCTTAAGGTCGGGCAAAGGGTATTTCTTAACGTTGTGATTGGTTATAATGAAGGTTTACACATTTCTTAGGGTTCCGAAGCCAAATGGCAAAAAACAGAACCCTTATGGATTCGTCATGTCTGTCTGTCTGTCCGGCCGTCCGTCCGTATGTCACAGCCACTTTTTTCCGAAACTATAAGAACTAGACTGTTGAAACTTGGTAACTAAGGGGTTTATTTATAAACGCTGCTTAAAATTAAGTAATGATTAGCGACTGTTTAACCATACATTTTTGACGTTTGAACGTCACTTAACTTTAAGCAACGTTTATGAATAAACCATTATGTATTCTGTGAACCGCATTAAGATTTTCACACAAAAATTTTAAGAAAAAAAAAAAACAATACATTTTGGGGGTTCCCCATGAGTCTCATTCTGAATTTCGACAGTTAATTATTTCGACACGGTCTTAATTTCGAAACACAATAGTTCGACTACTCATTGGAACTGAAACTCAATTTTTTTTTCACCAAACCCATACTTGTGGGGTATATATGGATAGGTCTTCAAAAATGATATTGAGGTTTCTAGTATAATTTTTTTCTAAACTGAATAGTTTGCGCGAGAGACACTTCCAAAGGGGTAAAATGTGTGTCCCCCCCCTGTAACTTCTAAAATAAGAGAATGATTAAAAAAAAAAAATATGATGTACCATGTAAACTTCCTCCGAAAATTGGTTTGAACGAGATCTAGTAAGTAGTTTTTTTTTTAATACGTCATAATTGCGAATTTTTATATTATGTTACTTGCTGCTACGGAACCCTTCATGGGCGAGTCCGCTTCGCACTTGGCCGCTTTTTTTTTTACTTAAGGCCTGACGTATCCCTCTTGCCTAAAGCCTATAATTTCAAAAGGAATTCTTCAGAATGTAGAACCAGACTTCCTTCTGTGACTCATTCAAACTTCCCTGAATTCACCTATGCAACATATTCCAGGATTGTCTTGTACGCACTCCGAAGGCAACCTTAGCATAGTTTGTATATAAAACTGGCATCTTTTCTGTCCCCTTATGATAAGGCGGGACGTCGCGGTAACGATGCTAATTTTCTTCCTACGTTTGTTTCCTAACAAATTTTCTTGCTGGTTCCACGTTCAAGGCAGTTGAATTATTGCCTGGGATTTACCATGTTTTATTGTCTCTACGCTTGTCGGATTCCATTACACCATAATAAATTAGGAGTCTTTACTTTCTCTAAAGTAAATTGCACAATGTTGAGACGGTACAACCTAAGTCTTATCTTTCTTCTTCCATTTCGCGATCGTGGGCTCCTCAGCAAGTAGCCACATACTCATACCTACTTTGTTGTCTGGTTTTACCTTATAAAACTCCTGCTAATACAAACCACTAACTAGAGAAATTCTTGTTCACACTCTTTAAGTACCGAATGGAATCGCAATGATCTTTGTCTAAAGATGGTACCGGTACCAATAAATAACCAATGCGTGCCAGTTTGTAATATCAGGTCGTCAATGGGTACAACCGACCGCATATCAATGCACACTTGCTCTGCGAAAACCACCCTTACCGCTGCGACATATAGGTGCTGTCAATGTCATATTGTGACCACTGATGGTTGATTGTACGACGATATTGCCTTCGTTGACGAGATGCGTGCGGTCACGTATTGGGACGGGAGTATATATCTTATTTAATAGGAATCTGGTTCGCGTGTGAACCATTTACCATAAGTTGTATTTGATGACGCATTTGTGTTGGCTCTTGTGCTTCTTTTTGTCAGCCTGCGGTCGACGGAGACCGAAGACGCAGAAAATTTGAAAAAAAAAGAAAAAAAAAAAAGGATTCTTTATAAAAGTCTTAAATAGAAATTGCATCATAGCAAGGTTCAAAGTATTTATTTCGAGACGCATTAGGCAACGGGGGGTATTGTTTTTGTGCTCACTATTTGGCGCCACTGTTGAGTAAGGTCCTGTCAGTACTTTTATTTTATATATTTTGTATATGTTTAAGTACTCTAGTTTTATTTTATTACATTTTAAATATCAAATGAATATTTACATTATAATGTTTCTACAATTGAAAAATTATTCTTACTCCAAGTGCTACTACATGAGATCCTTAGTTGTTACTTAAAATCTTAAGCCATAATTCTTCAGGAAAGGCACAATCTTTACAATTATGAATAATTAGTAACAATTTGCGATAGAAAATCCCGGAAACAGTGAACGTTCAGTTTCACATTTGACATTTCTAGAGACCTCACTCTACACTAGCGCCTCTATCGGCGAATTTAAGCACGATAGTCCTGATTGTGAAACATTTACAGTTTTTTTATTTTCAAGTGGATTTATATTCTAAAAGACTTCTACAGAACTATCTTGTGCCTTTTTTTTCAAGCACCTTTTTCAGGAATTGAGAAATCAAGTCTGATGGGGAGGTCCCAAAAGTTAAAAAGTTTAAAGCCTTTAGGCTACACCTTGAACTCTGTATGATGCCCTTGTAAGAAGATTACCTCTTGTTGTTGACGACCTTAAAAAGTAAATAATAATCTCAGTCCCATCAGACATTTTGCTTTTACCTCCACTGCCACCGTTTCATGGAAATCAGCACTCGCGTGACATCGATTTGAAATACTCGTTCACATACTTACCTACGTAATTTTCTTATATAAGAGCCATGATCACATGATTTATATCACCAATTTGCATGTATACATGTTTATATGTATGGTAAATACATTGATTTGGTTAGATAGAATGTCGATTCAGTTTAATTATGTTATGGTCACGAATTGTGGCATCGATGTGATTCATGTGCCGTTTCTGGAATAATGAGGTGAGCCTCGTCGCCTTTCATGGAGCTGGAGGTGGCGTCATAGTGAATCAGTGTTCCCTTTAGTGCTTGAGGTTCCCCAAATCAGAGTATTTTGGTATTTGGACGATCTTTACCTTATGATTTTATTAAGTCGTCTTCCGAAGGTGCCAAATCTGCTAAGCTTAAGTTGTTTAAGGCTTTGACTGCCAGACAACAGACACAATAGAAAAACTATTGTTAGCGGTCACCGGTGACCGCGGTGGCAGTCAATGTGTTAAGGTAAACTCCACCAAAGTTTTATACCTAATAGGTACCTACAAGTTTTAACCTGCGATTTTTTTTTTTTTATAGATTTTCCATAGGACAAACATTGTCCGATTGTCATAATTTTTTTCGCAGGATGAGACACATCTACTAGATATAAAAGTTAGGTCGACTTTGCCCTTAATCAGTTTTCATTACTTTCTCGGTTTTTTGCATTCATATCGTGATGGCTGAGTGGTTAAGGCCTCGCCTCTCATACACGAGGCCTTGGGTTCAAATACGGGCAAGTACCAATGTGACTTTTTCAATTCATATGTACTTTCTTATATCGTTGACATTACTGACATCGTAAAGGAAAAACATCGTGAGGAAACCTGGACTTATAGGGGTTTATTCATAAACGTTGCTTAAAGTTAAGTGACGTTCAAACGTCAAAAATGTATGGTTAAACAGTCGCTAATCATTACTTAACTTTAAGCAGCGTTTATAAATAAACCCCATAGTTGTTAATACTCGTAATAAGTCTGAAATCGCCAACCCGTCTTGAGCAAGCGTGGTGATCAATGCTCGTGCCTTCTCTGTATGAGAAGAGGCCTTTGCCCAGCAGTGGGACCATAATGAGCTGGTATTAATTAATCATCATAATCATCTGCCAACTGCCATTTTGACAACTATGATGTGATCAACTTTCAATTAAAATCAAAATCAAATCAAAATATTTCATTTCACATAAACCTACATGGGCACTTATGAAACATCAGAAGCTAGGTGCACGGTTCCAATTGGTCGTTTCCTATGGAGAGCCGGCAAGAAACTTCACGATTACTCCTTTAAAAATAATTGGCTTTAGAATATTATCAAATAACAGTGTTATGGGAGGACAGTGTAGGCCTTTCAACAATTACCAGGGACTTAACAAAATAGAAAATGGTCAACAAGTCTAGTCTACTTGGCCTTCAACGTCCTCACATTCACAAAACAGGAAATAATCTATAAAGTTAAAAATAAATTAAAATCTATTTGAATCAAACGAACGGCAACCATGTCATTTGATTTAAATAGATTTTAATTAACACAACAGTAACAGATCTGAATAAATATCATAACCAATCTGACTGGATGTAGCTGAATACCAGTATTTTTCGCATTCGAAGTCACTTTTTTTTTTCTACGCATAAGGCCCTCGTTTATCTACTCAATTTGAAAGCAATTTCTGGTAAACAATGCGCATGTTAAATCATATTCGACATTGTTATAACTGTTTCTAGAATTGAAATCCTACCATACATGTTTTTAACCGTTCGTTAAATTTAAACGGTGCTAGCAATAAAAGTTAACTGGAATGTCAAGAATTTAGCATTCAATCTCGCAGTTTGCACTGAAATCATCGTGTTGATAGGAAACTTGGTATTTACGACTGTTCGATTGCATTGCTGGTGGAATTCCACTATTGCTAGTACAACTATTCGATATAGGTATTACATGGCCTACCATGTAATACCTATATCGAATAATTGATGATTTCAGTGCAAACTGCGGGATTGAATGCTAAATTCTTGACATTCCAGTTAACTGGTATTCCACCACAGCAGTGGGACAGTACAGGCTAAGTAAAAAAAAGTTCATTTAGTTAAGTAGGTATCTTCAATAACTAACCTAACCTAACCTAACCTAACCTAACCTAACAAATCTTTAACCTTTCCAGTATAGTCTGAGAAAGCAGCACATTTCGTTTCCGAACGTGTAAAGGGACAAAACTCCCCCAGCACGCCCAACCTGTAGGTACCACTAGCATTCATTGCAGTTGTGGCGGCCTCTACTTTTTTTTTACGTAGCCTATACTGTCCCACTGGTAGGCAAAGGTTTCCCCCAAGTATTTCCAGGAACTCTTTCCCGTGCCATTTACCAACAAAATGTAAACAACTATGGTCAAGAAATAAACATTTTTGTTTTTTTTTTCTAAAATAAAATAAAAACTTAAAACAAAATGTTAGTAATTATATTCTAAGCTGTATGGGAGTCTTTATAATTATAATTTAATTTCTTAAGTATACTATAATATTATATAATTTATTTTGCAAGTGCCTTTGTTTTCCTGCGGATCTCTTTATTTCTCATTCGATCACGTAGGGAAACTCCAAGCATAGCCCTCTTCATTGCCCTTTGGGTGACTTTTAGCATTTTAATAAGGCCCATTGTGTACTTTTAAGTATGTAGGTACATACAAGTGGGATCAAATAAAATAAATATAGGCACATTCTTAGCTGCTTTATTCACTTCAAGAAATCAATTATTCATGATTTCAAAAGGCAAATTGCTCTGTAAGTTTAATTCCGAATTCCGTATATTTAAACGCTTTAAACGTTTCTGTACAAGGAAGGAAAGATTTATCGGAAAAATCTTAATGTTGCAGAGCTGCTGCATTTCTGCTATCTGTTACGGTAGGTACTGTATTTACCTACCTACATTTGGGATTGTATTTAAACTGACCACAACTACCTACTGGAAAGCCACAGTTAATTTTCTGTGCATGAGGTAAAAATATTTTTAATCTGTGCTTGCTTGTGGTTGAAATTCATTTTATAGGTTGGTGGAAATGGTGCAAGCGAGCGTGCCATTTTCCTTAGAATTTCAACTCTTTTCCTGTCTCGTGATCACACTTCAATTTTTTTAGTTTTTTTGCCGGTGTCTTTCACATAATTAATACTCAAGTATATGATCTAAGTCAATGCTACTCGTAGCACGGGTATCGTCGTTAAATCTCTTTAAAATACTCAAAACTGTACAGTGTGTTTTTGTTTTCACATCTTCTATACAAATAAATAAAATTGAAGTGTTTCTTTGTTATGTAACATATTTTCTTTTTCACTAAATGCATATTAAAGTACCTATATGTATATGGTACTTGTAACAAAAAAACTATTATTAACATTTTCGTCTGTCTCTCTGTCGGTCTGTCTGTCAAACGGGAAGTGGCTGGGCCGATTTTGACGGGACTTTCACTGGCAGACAGCTGATATTATAAGGAGTAACTTAGGTTACTTTTTTTTTTTAAAGCCGCGCATGCGCACACGCGAGCTGCAGCTATTTACTTCAATAAGTTTATAATAAGTGTGCAAGTTCAAAACATAAACTAGTAACCTGTCATTACGTGGACTATTTAACAACATGTTCAACCTTCAAATGCCTGTGTAGTACGTGCCGGTAACATACCGAGACTTGTTACCCCTTGGACTCTATCACGGTGTTAGGTACCTATCTACTTTGTAAAAGCTCGCATAAAGTGTACATACAAGGTCCTGAGGAATGGTGCATGTAGATCAGTGATGTCAGGTCCATTCGATTGTTAGGCGCTAACTCCATACAAAAAAAAGCGCTAGATTCCGCTAGACAAGTGTGATTTTAAAAAGCGCTGGATTTTATGCGATTGTTAAAATAAGGAGTTAGAAATACATAAAGGAATATTGATTGATAATTTATTACATAAAATATGAATTAAAGAACAAATTAATATTAGATGCATAGAAATGCAACACAAAATTCGAGATCAATAGTCAACCGACAAATCTTCAACGTCGCACTTGCTTTTGTTGATGGATTTTGAAGACTCCCAGATCGAGATGGCCCTGTCTGTGGTTCAGTGGTATCTATTACCCCCAATTTATATTTTTCGTTACTGCCAATTTGTCTACAAAATACTTTTACTGACAAAATATTATTTGTTAAAATTGAATATAATAATAACCTATCAAGATACCAATATGTTGTTATAGCGTTTTTTCCGTTAGGAGTTAACAGAAAACAATGGAGTCGATTGCCCTAAAATTGCGCTAGATCTAGCTACGAAAGCGCTAAAATGGCAGCACTGATGTAGATACTCGTTCGTGTATTAAGGCACTTTCTGACATTGGTGTTGTAATATGAAGGTAATAAGGTCGTGCGAGGTAGTCTCAATTTGCTGATTGACTACAACGGTAGAGTAAATAGAAAAACTTTTTTAGATTTTTTGGATTCGTTTTTCTGTATTTTGTACTGTTTATTCAAAGTCAAAGTCAAATCATTTCAAATAGGCACGTAAAAAGCACTTTTGAACGTCAAAAATGACATAGTTTCTAGTTGCCCCTTCCAAAAGGTAGTTATGTATGGAGAAGAATGGGCAAGAAACTCCATACTTACTCTTTTAAAATGTTATTACAGACAGCAGTGTGGTGGCTCAGTGGTAACGGCCGCGACTTACGAGTTGTAGGTCGTAGGTTTGAACCTTGACAGTAGCTTTACTTTGTGTAAATTATTTGATCACCATTGCTCTCAGAAACGGTGAAGGAAAACATCGTGATGAAACCGGCATGTCTTAGAACCAACAAATCGAAGTCATGTGACATCTACCAACCCCCACTGGGACCGCGTGGTAGATTATAGCCCACTCCCACTCGAAGAGAGAAGGCCTATGTCCCAGCAGTGTGAACATTATTGGCTGATTATTATATTACAAATTACACAAACCAGAGAAAGACTATATGAAATTATAGGTAGGTACTATTAACAAACATAATTTTGGTGACACTAAGTATAGTGTCACCAAAATTAAGTTTGTTAATAGCTAACACTGTTGTGATTAAACCACAAAGCGCTGCGAAATTTAACGCTATTAAATTAAAGTTAATGACATGCATAATTTAATTATGTAGGTATAACTCATGATTATTCTTGATCATTACTTAAACAAGAAGCTTTAGGTATATGATAATCAAAGACATTAAATTATAGTATCTTAAATCTCTTTGATGCTAATAAAATGATTTTAATCATAATTTTATATAAACATTTTATCAGTGGGTACAAACTCAAACTCCATGCACACTTTTTTAATCAAGTTGCATACAGGGTGTTTGGCAGAACGTTGAACATACGAAAATGGTGGATAGGTGGGGTCATCTGCTACTTACTCAGGCCTAATTTATTTGGCCCTGGCCCCCTGGATATTAAAAAAAAAAATTTTTTTGCTTTCTTCTAGTTTCACCACTTTCTTAACTTTAAAGTGTAATTTGTATTAAAAATGGGTAAAACAGGCAATATTTTTATTTATTACATCTTTCTGTAAGTTTGAGGAGTCATAACTTTTTTTCTAGCTAACATCTGAATAAAGCAATAATTTTATAAGAATCTGCCAATATTAAAGATAAAAAAATAAACTAAAATATTGCCTGTTTTACCCATTTTTAATAAAAAAATACACTTTAAAGTTAAGAAAGTGGTGAAACTAAAAGAAAGCAAACAAATTTTTTTTTTATATTCAGGGGGCCAGGGCCAAATAAATTAGGGCTGAGTAAGTAGCAGATGACCCCACCTATCCACCATTTTCGTATGTTCAACGTTCTGCCAAACACCCTGTATATTTATTTACTTCCGTGTGGTGCCGGACGTAAAGAATATCACCACCCCATTCCCTCCCGTGGGTGTCGTAAAAGGCGACTAAGGGACTTACTAGAGAATGGGTAACAGCGTTCTCCATGCATTTTTAACACCATACTGCGATCGCCAACCCGCCTGCCAAGCGTGGCGATTATGGCAAACCCCCCCAATTGTGGGAGGCCTATGTCCAGCAGTGGACGTCTTTCGGCTGAAATGATGATGATGACATACATTTAAAATAAGTTCGTTATTTTTATTTCATACTAGCTTTTGCCCGCGACTCCACCCGCGTGGATGTCGGTTATCGCGTAAAAAAGTAGCCAATGCCTATGTCCTCCATATCCTAGGCTATATCTTTGCCAAATTTCATGACGATCGATTCAGCGGTTTAAGCGTGAAAACGTAACATACAGACAGACAGAAAGACAGACAGAGTTACTTGCACATTTATAATATTAGTATGGATTTGAGATTTTTTTCTCATTATTACTTCATAATTAAAAACCTGTTTAATATTCTGACCTTGAGTCAATACTCGTAGTTATAACTTTATAAGTTTTATAACATCTACATGAATACTAATATTTCTCTTATATATTCTTATATGGAGAATTGTGGCCACTAAGCTCCGTTTTTCTGCATTTTCATTCTAAAATAAAAGAAATTACCGAACAAACGATGAGGGCGCCACTGCGCGCTCGGTACCCTCTTAAGAACAATATTAACACAAAAATACTGAAAGGCTAGCACTACAGCTATAAGTAATCGTGGACATCAATTTTATGAAGCTGTTAGTGTCCCAACCCAATGTTCTCTGAAATACAGTATACTTATATTTTGCAATCAGAAAAAACTTCTTTTATAAAAAGTACTGAATAATGAATCATCTTGTTATCTGGCTTTTGTTAGGGTTAAAGGGTGAATACTAAAGAAAATACCGTTTTGAGGAATTCAATAATACGTTTAAGGCTCGTACAGACTCATGCGATATCGCGGCCGCGACAGGCACCGACAAAGATTTGTGCTACTAGTGTCGCGTCGCGCCCGCGATATCGCACTAGTCTGTACGAGCCTTTAGTATCCTTTTCTTTATGTGTGACCCAACACTAGGCTAAAATAATAGTGCAGTCACTATGAGAAAGTAACGAATTCAGTCAAGTGGTATCTAAGGGCGGGCTCGGATAGTAAAATATAATATTTATGAGTTAGAAAGAGAAAGACTATTGACTATACTACACTGTCTGTCGTTGTGTATAAGTACTAACATAGATCATAATTCATAAGCCACATTGTTACTAACATCCTAGAATATAAGTTCTAACGTAGGCTAAAAGATTTAGTTACTAACATCTTTTAAGTATTTTTGTTTGTGTTTTTGTTAGTGTGAACCTTTTGTTGTCTGTTATATAAATAAACTAGCTTCTGCCCGCGGCTTCGCCCGCGTGGATGTCGGTTATATCGCGTAAAAAAGTAGCCTATGTCCTTCTCCGTATCCCAAGCTATATCTCTGCCAAATTTCATGACGATCGGTTCAGCGGTTTAGGCGTGAAACGTAACATATAGACAGACAGACAGACAGACAGATAGACAGAGTTACTTTCACATTTATAATATTAGTATGGATAATTGTTATATTATTATAGTGTTGAAGTAGGATCGATTTGTTTTTGCTATACTCCAACAGCTTCTTCATCTTTCAAGGCATGCGTTATTATTTTATCAGATACAATTATGAGCATTTTGAATCCTTTGAGATACAGGGTCTATTAGACCATTACGTCAGGAAGACTTCACTAGAACATTCATAATTTTGTAACTAATTACTAGGATCTAATTAATTTGCCGCTGAAAAATATCTAGACCGAAACTTAGCAGTGCATGTAGCGTTAATTATTTTTTAAACAGACGTGAACGGCAAATTGGCCTCGGTTATTTGCATAACTACTTGTGCACTTTACGTAGATTTTGTATCAATTATGGCACATTTGACTAGGAATATAGTCAATGATGGCTAGGAAACCTTGTTTGGTTTGGGTGTGTTCGAAACTAGTTCAATGGACCTGGTTACGTTAGAAAATGTGGAAAGATTTCATTTGAGTTCATTTGGGATTGATTGTTGTTGAATTGCTTATTTGGCAGGATATGTCCTAGGTGGTGGAGTTGTCAGGGAGCCTAAGAGTTGTGGCTTTTGTTAGAGCAGAGGTTGGCTCAGGATGGCGCATACTTCTATAGATGTACCATCTGCTAGATTGTCATTCCAATGCAGAATTTCTTAAAATATTCAGAGATCATTGGACTATACAGAACATAGAAACTCAAACTAAAACTCAAATCATTTATTTCAATTAAAACATTTACTTGCACTCTTGAATCGTCAAGGAGTCGGTCAGTCAGAAATATGAAGCTAGTTGTCCATTCCAAAGCGTAGTAGTTACCTACGGAGGAGAACGGGCAAGAAATTCAATGGACACTCTTTGAAATTATATTGTTACAAAAATATTAGTTACATCTGTAGATAGATAGATAAATAGAATACTCTTTATTGTATACCATAAAAATTACAGGAATATATGTAGAAATTTAACAAGCGATGACACGATGGATCGCTAAAAGCGATCTTTTAAAGCCAACCTTTGGATGGATTAAGGGACAGGAAACAGAATTCTGCAGCTTGTCTGTGGTGTACCGTTTACATATATACAATAAGTACATACGTATATAAAACATGCTATCACACACACTTATCTATATAAAAATAATAATCATGAAACAAGGGCAAAGATCAAAAAAAAAAATAGTTAAGGAGAGAGATAGTGTTTTTTTAATGTAAATTTTATAACTATATGTAGGAATCTAGAAGAAAAGAAAGTATCGCTGTATAAAAAAATAAATAAGTACGTAGGTCATACTTATTTCTGTATTATATGACACGACTTCCAATTGCTTGTAACTATCATGGTACTCGTAAAACCGAATGTATTGACACAAGTGCTTCGCGTTAAACATCGACTTGTTTTTAACTAATTGATTTATAGCCCAATTATGTACACGTCCAACTGTTAATACACTTTAATTGTCGGTTATTAGCGTCCGATATTGGTAAATTAAAATAGTTTGATAAAAAAAACTACTGGTACATTTTTAAGGATCTGTTGTTATTGTTAGGTATATTGTATATTGTATACTAGCTGCTGCCCACGTGGCTTTTTCTAAAATAAAAGTAGTAGTAGAAGTACCTACTCCTTAAAATATTAGCTATCTGCCAGTGAAAGTCCTGTCAAAACCGGTGCAGCCATTTCGAAGATTAGTCTGAACAAACAGACAGACAGACAAAAAGTGTCTTTGTTATAAGTTCCGTATATACTTTCATATGCATTTAGTAAAATTCTGTTATTTTGAAATTACAAACAGACACTTGAATTTTATTTATTTGTATAGAATGTGGCGGTATCAACAACGCCACCTGCGAACTACGCATCTAAGACCTGACGTCACAAATTCTGCATCGCGCTATCAGAGTTTACCGCGCGACTAGCATATATACAACATCCCGACATCGCCCGTTGGGCAGTTGCCCACCAGACACAACACCCGTCTGGTCGGAGGATCCTCCCTTTATTACGGAGTATGAGTGAACTTTACACCCTGTTCCGCATACCTCTAAATTGGTGACCCCGAACATGGACATTAGCGCAGCCTTCGTGCAACTACTTCAGCGTGACGTCATCCATCACTTCCTCAAGCTTTCGAGCGGCGAATCACACAGCCAGCCAGTACCCACGGCTTCAACGGGTATCCTGACCACCAGCATGCAGCGAACGCGCATATCTGGTCAACACCCTCAGCCTCATCAGCAACCTTGGCACAGCACACTGCACTTTCGGCCGGTCCACAAGCAGAGCCCTTCAACGCTCTCCTGGTCGACGCCAGCAGTCAGCCTCAACCCAGCGCTGTACGACGTCCAACTCACTGGATCAACAAACACAGCGCCACCTCGACTCACTGGGGAATCACTGCAGACAGTTCCAACTCACCGTGAACTATGCGGCATCCGGTTCCGACTCACTGGAATCACAACTGGCCCTGGCAAGCATCATATCCACTGACAAAACGGAACAGCGCGCCTGAAACTGAACGCATTCATATTTTTTCATGGCTTTTGTTGACCTTTGATAGTACAGTAGCATTTTTGACATGTGTCTTAGGGTACTAGGTATAGGTACCCTCACTAACGAACACAGAGTGATATCATTATTTACCCATGCTAGCGTGCGGTTTAAACCATGGAAGCTGCGGGTGCAAAGACCTCATTTTAAGTTCGTTATCATTTTCTCCCAATGTGTGACTTTTTATAGAAATTAAACTAGGTGACATTCACACTAATATTACAAAAGCGAAAGTGAGTCTTATTCTCTGCTACGGCATGGGCATGCTCGACAAATAAGGAGCTTCGGTACCCTGTGTCATTTCGATAAATTAAACATTTTTGACCAGACCAGGAGCTCAAATAGTAATCAAATAAGACCAGATTAGACTCGGCCCTCAAGAACCAGTAACATTACCACAATTACCAGCATGTCACATGAGCGTAACATGTATCGATCATTTTTTCCGCAGCTATGCGCGGGCGCCGGTCAACTCGCCCCGCTCGCCTCGACCCACTAATTTCGTTGCAAGCCTGTCCACTTAATTGATCGACTTTGTCGTACATTATCTCCACGACATGTTTCATGTAAGCAAAGATAATGTATACGGAAGACATGGGTGATAGACTGGCTGACTTGATTGTGGAAGGAACTTAGTCTTATTTTTGGGAAATATCTTGCGGGTAGCATTTTCAAATCAAATCAAATTCAAATCGATTTTACTCTGGTAGTGTGACTTCTTCACTACTAGGTACCTATCTACTGTAGGTTAGGTTAAAGGAGGTAATGGTGAACCCTCCTAAGTGCAGATGGTGACCACTGGGGTGGTTTTAGTGAGTTTAAAATTCCCGGTCTTATCCCCAAATCCCGGGTGCCCTTTGAAGGTTTCCCATAGGAATAAAGAACAAAAAAAAATGGTTCCCATCTAGTGGTGATTTGAAGACGTCAGAAAAATCAGGGATAGTCATCCCTCCTATTTAACGAAGAGACAAAACAGTATTTTGTTGACCCTTAAAACTTCTTAGGCTCGTGGTGCAAAATTGTAGGACGCAGTATTTTGTTCTGCATTTTTTAATTTAAAGAAAACCTGCATTTACATTAATACGAGGGTAAGTTTAATTGTGGAGGCCGTGCATTACTTCGAAAAGTCTGATGGTTATCAAGTGTGATTAATAACATGAGGTTAAAGGTTAACAAAACTGCAGTGCTTCAGGGAAATTTAAATTTGCTTTTTAGGGTTCAATGTAATGTGTAAAAACTTAAAAAGCCATATGACGACGTAATGCAGACAGGCATCTAAATCTAAATGAGATCCAAAAGGAAAGACGTACTTAAACCTTTGGCTGGTGCAATACTAAATAAAAAATAATAAAAACTGGCTTACCAAGCCGAAGTATTAACTTCTTATTATGGTTCTATAGGCCTATAAGGTCGTGATGCACTCGCTTTTAAGGAAATGTCGACTTTAAAAAGGCACGAAAATATTCCATAAGGCCCTTTAACCTTTCCACTTACGCTTGGGCTTATAAATAATTCAGACTTACCTTCTGACTGAATTATATCTTTTAGTTAAATAAGTGGTTTCGCAACTAGCAAAACCGATTAAATATAATCGCTGCTTCCGTCCGCTTTGAGGTTTAAATAAAACAATTACATGTAAAAAAAGAACTGTGTGAATACAGGGTGTTTGGCAGAACGTTGAACATACGAAAATGGTGGATAGGTGGGGTCATCTGCTACTTACTCAGCCCTAATTTATTTGGCCCTGGCCCCCTGAATATAAAAAAAAAATTTGTTTGCTTTCTTTTAGTTTCACCACTTTCTTAACTTTAAAGTGTATTTTTTTATTAAAAATGGGTAAAACAGGCAATATTTTAGTTTATTTTTTTATCTTTAATATTGGCAGATTCTTATAAAATTATTGCTTTATTCAGATGTTAGCTAGAAAAAAAGTTATGACTCCTCAAACTTACAGAAAGATGTAATAAATAAAAATATTGCCTGTTTTACCCATTTTTAATACAAATTACACTTTAAAGTTAAGAAAGTGGTGAAACTAGAAGAAAGCAAAAAATTTTTTTTTTAATATCCAGGGGGCCAGGGCCAAATAAATTAGGCCTGAGTAAGTAGCAGATGACCCCACCTATCCACCATTTTCGTATGTTCAACGTTCTGCCAAACACCCTGTATATTAGCAGTTATGTTACCTGAATAACTAGTTTAGTCTAAGTCGCAATTGTCTGTACTTACCTAAAGACCAAAAATCTTAGTTTGTTGTTGCAGTAAGTGCTCCTATAGGTTGTTTAGATTTTTTCATCCTAAATAATATTTTCTAAGAATACCCAAATTAAAGTGGACTGTTCTAGTCACAAATCCATTTCCCTCTTATGTAGGTACAATTTAAAAGACAAGGTTTTCATGAGATATTTCACAGTTTACCAAAAACTAATAATTCCAATATACAATTTGCCCGTAAAGAATAGAAGCACCCTATTTCCTCCCGTGCGTGTCGTAAAAGGCGACTAAGAAAGAGACTTACTAGAGAATGGGCAGCAGCGTTCTCTATGCATTTTCAACACCATACTGCGATCGCCTACCCGCCTGCAAAGCGTGGCGATTATGGCAACCACTTTGGGGATGGCCTACGTCCAGCAGTGGACGTCTTTCGGCTGAATGATGATGATGATGACAATTTGCGATCACCTCTCATCTTCTTCAGAATATATCTTATTGACTCTCAATTTTAACGTACAGCTACTATACCCACCTGATAAAATCTATCATAGAAATCGTAAAAGAAGGCAGTGGGTAAGTGTGTAGGCGCGTATATCACTGGCCCATTACTCCTAAGCCGACCGGTTCACCTTGCGCTGTCCCCAACGGAATTTTTACGCACGCCATCTAGTCTGCATTGTGCAATCAATAAGTACTTAAAACAGGTATGGTGCTACTATCTCTTCAGAGGTCTATTGACTTATCTGTCAAATGTTACGATATGCAAAAATGCCACCTCTAATCGTGTTTTGAACTCGGCTGTTCTTTTTCGGTTTTTTCTTGGCATTAATATAAATAAAAATGATCCTTGAAATGCCAGAGTCTGCAGTCCTGGGGAGATTAATCTCGCTTCATGGTTGTGGATTTATCGCGAGATGATAACATAATATGATTTTTTTGCATAAATGATTTTATTAATTGAATTTTGAATTTTATGAATGTTTTAATTCCAACATAGTTTAGAGACCTTTGTAACTAACAGTTATGGACATAATTAGTCTGAAATAAAATGAATTTTATTTTATTTAATTATATTGTTTGTGCCGCCAATTTAAATAATATGGAAATTAAGGCTCTCCCCCACAAGCGCATTATTATCGGCCGATAATATCGGATGTGTTATTGCGATAATGCGTTCCGATTCCTTGCGTTGCGTACACAGCTGCGTTTTTATCGTCCGATGTGTGCGTGTAACCTATACTACAGGCTAATTATTTACCTTAGTTTCTGGCGTCATCTTCGGTCATCTTCCATATGTTAGTGATATAAATTATTCGTTGGATGATAAATCCATATCCATATTATAGAAAATAAAATCAGGACACTCGTACAGACGTGTAACCACTACTAATTAGAATACCAGTCGGTAAAACCAAATTATTATTACTAGTACTAACGTTATTAAGTGTGTAAGATCGTATACGTATCTACTATTTGAGTTAATAATTAGATAATACAAAATGTTCTAAGAACTCATATCGGAATATCGCAGGACGGAGGAACGCATGCGTCCTACTTCTAAATTATTGCGTCGTTATTAGCGCAGTAGTGTGTGTAATTTCGTGGCCATCCACTAGAAATTACGACGATATCTGTTTTCAGTACATTTTATACTAACAAAATGTACTGAAAACAGATATCGTAATAACGCGAACATCCGATATTATCGACCTTCGATCAATCTATTATTGATCGAAGTTATCGACCGATAATAACGCGCCTGTGGGGAAAAGCCTTTAGTGTAAAATTAGATGTGTATAGAGAAAAAAGTTTGTACAAGTGTACATAGTTCTTTTGTTTCTGCTTGTCAAGGCAATAAAAAGTGTTCAAGGAGGATAAAATTTATAAATATTATTAGCTTATAATATTCTGGAAATATCTCATAATCAATTATATAATTAGCTTATAATGTTCCCATTGCTGGGACACAGGCCTTCTCTCTTCTTCTCTTCCTTTCTTCTTCGAGAGGGAGTGGGTCGTAATCCACCAAGTGGGCCCAGTGCGGATTTGTAGATGTCACATATCTTCGAATTTTTGTTTCCTCACCATGTTTTCCTTGCACAGTTTATAGAACAGTGGCAATGAAATTACAGTTAACGCAGTAGGTACAATTAAAGCGCCTGCCAGGGTTCGAACCCACGGCCTAAAACTCCTTTATTTTTTATTTTTTTTGGGTGGGAAATTATCAAATAACTTCTCCCGCTCTGGGCGGAGCGGGAGGGCGTGTCAGACTTTTACTGACTAAAACCCACCCGTGTTCCTTCAGTTGCTTGTGTGCCAGGGCCACGGTATCCCTTTCGGACCAACCCGCAGCCCTAAGTCGGGGGCCGCTACCACTGGGCCACCACTGCTCATCTATTAGGGGCTAACTTTAAGGAATGTGTTACTAAACCAGTAAGTTATGTCACGATAGGAGCACGATTGACCAATGGGTTAATCTGCACACCTATTCTGTAAAAATATCACTGTGAAAACTTAGATGACAGTGAGCTTGAAGTGAGCCGTCATTCATGATACAAGGTATTGACACTATTGCCAGCTCACTTCACCTTAGTTTTCACGGTGAGATTTTTATAGAATAGGTCGGCTTCAGACGAATTTTGTACAGTACCTTTGTAGTTTTTTCTATTTCATTTTAGGCAGTATTGTCCATTTTTTTATAATAATGTTGGTTGGTTTCGCATAAATATCCTGTTCTACGCGGATTTCTTTGCGGATACTTTGTTCAATCAAGGGATTTCCGTGTCCACGTCAAAAGTAATTATCAGCATCACGTAATGATTGTTCGATTAATTACTGTCGTAAGAACAAATAAAACTACAATCTGAATTTAAAATTAAAATACTATTCTCGTCCAATCGTAGGCCAAGAGCTGACGACGAAATGACTCACTACATCTTTTAATTTGTCATGGGAATAAACGAATAAAATTAGAAATGCAAAATCGTTCGAACGGGATTTTAATTCGAAAATGCGTGAAAATATATAGTTTGAATTTGAATGTAGTTTTCGTTATGGCTCTTATTGTAGGAATTAATAAATGCATTCGGAACTTGTTATTGAGCATTCGAATTAATTTACAGACAATCGGAATGCAGACATTTGAAACGCGTATTTGCCTTGCAGGGCCTCAAGTCTGCTATTACAATAGTGTCAGAATGGTCTCTTCATTGTGAGTTTTTGACAGATTTGCCATACAAACACTGTCAATTACTCACAATGGCGAGACCATTCTGACACTATTGTAATAGCAGACTTGAGGCCCAGGTATATTGTTCTGAGTTGTACTGCATGATGCTGGATATAATGAACGCTCAGAAAGTTATGGGGTGTACCTTATCTTACCCGTAACCTTATTAGCACCCGTTAACTTACACGCTTAACGTGTAAGTTGGCATCCACATCCCTAAATAAGCTCGAAAACGTTTACTATAGGTACAATGAACTAACAGGGGAACAGTTCTCATAATCATCACGTTTTCACAATAATCATGTTTTAGTTATAATAATATAATTACTGTAAATTAAGCCCCTTTCACGAAACCTCTTAGCTTGTACCTGTAACTCCTGTAAGGTATTCGCGAAAAAACGAACCTCCGAGAATATTCATAAGATCGTTGTTTGTGACATTGAATTATACATGGTGTTAAAGTGTGTCAATTTATAATTATAAAGTGATTACAGTCTTTGTGTGAAATTGATAATTAACCCAATTTGAGATTAAATGTACTAAAAGTAATAATATCCTCAAGTTTACCTAGAAATCTACTTGATAGGTAGGTAGGTATTCAGTTACAGTTAATTTATGACCGTTTCTCTTTGTCTAAAATAATTCAATGTTTAATAGTATGACGATGAACGTGCATTTCTTTATTTAAAAGTACATACAATTCCCACGGCTCCAGTCGGAAAACAAAAACAGTAACACGATTAATGATTTTGTTACATAACGGGACCCGAGCTCCTACACTATCGTCCATCTATTCTATTGTCTATCACACAATTTTCCATTGCCACACAATCTCAGACGAGTTTACGAAGAACCTTCTTGAATAAGACTCGATCAAGATTCTTTTAAACGGGCAAGAGAACGTTGGCCCGTCCAACTGACAGCAGGCAGGACTTAAAAGTAACAAACTTTTATTCTGAAAATTATTCATGTAAAGTGAGTACAATACCAAATCTCTCGATTCTGAATTAAACCTTACCTTACCTACAGTATGCTGCTTTCCAGCCCTAAATATGGTACATCGAGTTTTGGATAAAAAGCGGCCAAATGCGAGTCTTAATCGCACAAGAAGGTTTCGCAAAAAATATTTTTTAACTTTTATTCATTTAAATTTTCCTTTAATTTTTATCTTTTTAACCGTTGAAGAATCGAGTTTTTTATTGTTGTTTATTTTCCTTTATTTCATTAATATACATGTAAATTACATTTTGAAATATTTGAAAATAAAAAAAATAAAAACATTCAGAAATATAAAAAAATTGTGGCCCATCAGCATCAGGAACAGGGTCCAAGCTGCCGGTGGTCTCTAGAGAGAGGCTAGGGCTCTAGAGAGAGGCATCTCCTCACTATGTGTGCCGTATCCAGGAGTAGGTACTGCTTTCTGAATCAAGCCCTTGACCCAGCCGCCCAATGAGAGCCTCCTGAGGTGTCGAGGCTCTCCACTATTAGGCCATTAACCGTAACGATTATATTATCGGTACAATGATTGCAGAGTCCACATTGTTTATTTTATTATTATTATTTGTTGCTATAGCGGCCTTAATAGTACACACTCCCTGGTTCAAGCCATGGTTCGGGGAGAGAGGGAATGGGAGGCAGTCACCTCCTTCTGCGAAGCAGTCATGCTAGCGAAGGAGGAGGCGGGATGGGAGAGGGAGAGAGCCTCCCGTCCCAGCCGCCGCGGTAGACGCTCCGGGCGTCGGGAGCCGCATGACGACTCCCGGCCACCGTAGGCGCGGGCCTGCGGTCGGTGAGTAATGGGTAGCTCACCGTCCGATCAGGACCAGGCCTGTGCCGGATGGCGCGTACGTGTTCCCACGCGCGCCTCAAAGAGATGTCAGCATTGACGAGGGGGCCCATTAGAGCCCAAGCCTGCCGGGTCAGCGGGATTGTCCGAAAGGGGTACCGCTGCCCCGGAACATAAAGGGCCAAGGAAGGTACACGGGTGGGTTTTAGTCAGTAAGAGTCTGACACTCCCTTCCGCTCCACCCAGAGCGGGAGGGGTCATTTGAAGATTTGCCAAACTCAAAAAAAAAAAAAAAAAGTTGTACACACTCTTTGAATTTTTTTAATGTCTAACTATTACGGTTTAAAAGATACAGTCCTATGACAGACGGACGAACGGACGGACGGATAGCGGAGCCTTAATTATAGTGTCCCGTTGGCACCCTTTGGGTACGGAACCCAAAAAAAGCTTTGTAGGGCTACGTCTCTGTCACTCGTAGATACCTGAATGACAGCTGATTATAAAGCTCCATGTGACGTATTAACGCCCCCGGACTTCTGTATTTCTCACCATGACGACCAAATTAAATAAATTTTTGTTATTTATTTACTATTACCACTTACATTTGTTTTTACAGGAACCCAATACAAAAATGTAGTGACAATTTCCACACAGAGATGTCACCCAACAACCAATTAGAAGAAATCACCACCAAAAAAAATGAAATGTTTTTAGAAATTATCTACTATTTTGACTGACAGACAGGGTCCATTTTTTTTTTCACATGAGCCTACATTGGCACTTATGAAACGTCAGAAGTTAGGTAGCTGATTCGGCACGAAAAGAAAAGGCTAGAAACTCCACGGTTACTCTTTTAAAAATAATTAGCTTTTACGTCACATCTGGCCACATTGTGGCCAGTTGAAGACGTAAAATTGTGTACTCACCACGGGCAGTAAAAAGAAAGCCCTCTATCGCATATTTACAACCCTCGCCTGCGGCTCGGGTCACAAATACCTGCGATTTCGGGCTTTCTTTCTTTTACAGCCTAAGTAAGGTAAGTAATGTACTATTACAATATTATTAAAAAAAAAAAAAAATTGTTTTCAAATTACTGTTAATAGGTATGGTAGGACAGTGTAGGCCTTTCAACAAGTACCAGATCATATTTATTTTCCTAACCATTTCATATCATCACATATTTATTGCAACACTCGCTAGAGGTCACCACTTATTGTAGGTCACCAGTCACATGTGTCTTTGTCTTATTACCAGACAATTATGTAAACAATGTTGTATATGTGTTTTGCGAATTATCTTCAATTTGCATATTTTGTATGCATTTTTAATGGCAAATTCATAATCCATTGCTTCATATGTTTGAAAAATGTGTCTGCTTAGCATGTATTTATTTATTTATAGAAATAATATTTATTTGCATAAAACATGGTGTACAAAGTTGTTTTTAAAATACATTAAAGAGCATGACATGTTTTGTATGAGTTTCTTGCCCATTCTTCTCCATACATAACTACCTTTTGGAAGGGGCAACTAGAATCAATTAATTATTGTTGTAAATTTTGACGTTCAAAAGCGCCTATGTGCCTATTTGAAATAAATGATTTGACTTTGACATATACATGCATGCATAATATAGGTTACATTACAAACTATTTCCCGTCGGTAAATTCTTTTATGCTGTAAAAATTATTAGTGTTTAACCATTTAAGTTTTTTTTTTTAACGATCTAAGGTGTAAAGTTTTTAAATCACTTGGAATTTTATTATTTAACCGAACACATGGATAAACAGCTTTTACTATATTTAGCCTGTCTTGGTAAGTCATTTAATATAAGCCTGTGAGGATATGCATCCTCTGCCGTTTTAAACAAGTCTTTATGCTTCCTAACAAACATGCATACTTCATAGATATAGAGAGAGGGTACCGGTAATAAACCAAGTTCTTTAAATATTGGCCTGCAAGATTCATCAGGTTGAAGTCCATAAATTGCACGAATTCACTTTTTTTGTGCAACAAATATCCTATTTTTGTCGGTACTATTACCTCACATTATGAGCCTATAGCGTATTAATGATTCAACATAAGCATGATAGGCAGTGATAGCAGTTTTTATGTTTGTTATTAACCTTTCTGAGTGCGTATACGAATTTATTTATTCTTTTAGATATATCATCTACGTGATTATTTATTGATATGACACTTCAACGACTAACTCACTAAGACATACGCAAATAAAAATCACATACAGTTTTAGGAATTGTGAATTCGTCATAAGTGACGAATTCCCAATTCCTAAAACTGTACTGTATTGGTTCACTTCTTTAAGCAGAAGCGAACAGCACTAGCACAATACAAGTAACGCAATGAATATTGTTGAATTGACAAAATGATTGGCATTGGGATTGAGAGTTACGTAATAACCCCGCAGGAAAGAGGCTTGTTCAGGAGTTGAATTTTACCTATTGATCGGGTTTCTTATAAGGAACAAAAGACTCTATTGGACCAACTGAGGTTTGAGTACTAGAAAAGTCAGAAATAGGTAGCAAAAAACTTTTTCCATACATTTCGTAGGAAATGGCATCAAAAAAGTTTTTGTGAAAATAGCTCATTTTCTTGCTGACTGTACCTTTTTTCAAAATCTGTGAAAGGCGATCAAAATTTCTCAAAAAAATAAAATAAGGACAGTCTCCTAAGATCGTTTTCCTGTAGGTACAACGGTTAGGGTACCCGCCCTTACGGCCCCGTCTCAAAATTCCACCCTGTTGTATGCTGTTGGTGTACCTATTTTAAATAAATAAATGTTATGTCTGTCTGAATCTTTCTTCTAACACTTTATTCTAGCACATAAAATTTCACTGTGAATGGAAAACGACAAAAGCCTCACATCACTTAATGTGAAATTGTTTGTTGTAAGTAAATAGAAAGAGCTTACTACTAAAGTGGAAGCAGTGACTTGTTAAAACGTAGCTTAGTTAATATCTTTTGAAATAAGTAGCTTCCGGGAAAGTAGTTTCTTCCAAAAAACAGCGTTGCTCTTATTCAGTCTGATAGCCTATTCCTATAGCTTTATGGTTAAAGAAATTTATTTCTCAATAAGAAATTAAAAGGATTTCGGTATAGCTAGATCGATGAGCCCAATGTGCTTGGTCGATCGAAGTTTAGGCTTTACTTGCCATGATTCATAAGGGAAGATTTAAGATTATATGACACCCATACACGATATGCCTTAGCGTATCCATTAGGAATTCTTGTTGCGTTTGAGAAGGAATTCAAAACTATGCCGATACCTTTATATTTATGTACATGATCACAGAACTTCATAAAATTATTATAGTCGATATAACGAAGGAATCAATCGGCGAGCGACACATTTATAAACTACCTCACTGCCATCTTTATTCTGACAGCAATAAATATCAAAATCCTTTGTGGTGCTCAACAATGGTAGGTATTTGCTTGTTAAACACGCAGTTCGCATTGAATTCTAATATTTATAGGATACTGTAAGTTCGCATTGTGTCAGAGGCTTGGTTTGATTATTTATATTATTTATTATAAATACCTATTTACGTCCTTCCGATTGATCTTTAAGTGTTTTTAAAAGGTCTCCTAATAAATATATTTAATCATCCTTTATTGGATGTTTAGTCGAATTGTGAATGTTTTATGCTGAGTATAGAGGTATGAGGAACAGGGTGTAAAGTTAACTCTTCCTCCATAGAAAAGGGAGGATCCTCCGACCAGGGGGCCAAATCTGTACAAACGTTGTAATGGTCTTTTGATTTGCCATACAAACACTGTCAAATACTCACAATGGCGAGACCATTGCAACGTTTGTAAATTAGTAGACTTAGGCCCCAGGTCCTCAAGTCTGCAATTACAATAGTGTCAGAATGGGTCTATCATTGATTTCATAATTGTTGATTTTGGCAAGTTTGGTAATCTACTAATATAATGGCGTCATTTTGACTTTCCAATGGTCAGCCACTGACACTCCATTGAAAGAATTGGTAATCTCGTACATAATGACAAATGAAACTTCCAACTTCTGACCGACCAATGATGGACCATTATGAATTTAGCGGATTACGAACTTTTAGAAAAATTACAATGGGATCGTGTTGGAGTGAGGAATTTATAAAAATAGCAGACTTGGGCCCCTGATGGGTGTCGTGCCTGGTGGGCAACTGTCCGACGGTTGATGTCGGGATGTTGTATTTATGCTAGACGCGCGGTAAACTCTGCGCGATGCAGGATTTGTGTGACGTCAGGTCTTTGATGCGTAGTTCGCATGAGGCGTTGTAGATGTCGCTACACTGAGTTTTGAGCGTGGCCACAGCTCTCCAATCGCGCGTATTTTAACTCGGTCTTGTCACTCTCATCTAGCTGCTATCAGCCTCCCTGCAAAAATTGTGGCTCCGTGGCTCTCTATCCAACTCCAGCGTCGTAATTGTGTAACACATTAACAGTAGTAATGGATTTCGTTTTGACAACTCAACAACATTCATTGCGTTATTTACGCTGTTGTGCAGACACATTTTTCGAACATATGAAGCAATGGATTAGCAATGTCCTTCAAAATCATTCAGATTGTGATTGATAGTGTGTTACGCAATTAGGGTGCTGAGCGTCAAATGATCACGATTTTGTATTTGGTATTCAAAAAGGATGCTCAGACATGTCTGGGCTGAGCTGAGATTTAAATAAAGATTCATGTGAATTTTGATTTAAAAATGACATAATTGATGCCAATCTTAAATCAAATCTAGGTTTTATTTTGTTAGAATTTTGTAATCGCTCTGAGTTCAATGGCCTTTCATAAATTGCAAGGAGGGTTTATTCCCAGGAGCTCAAAATAATTTTATTCCCGGTGGCTCCAAATTAAATAAGCAATGTAATAATAATTCATAAAATAAACCCATGTGCTCAAAAAAATTTAAAGTACAGATTGCACAAAAAATATATATTTGCAATAAAATTAATTTCGTCATCATAATTAAAAAAATGGTGCTCAAATGTCGTGCTGTACATCAAGCAAAACTTGTGGTGCTAAATTAAAAATATTGGGAACACAAGAAGATCCTCACAAATACTCATTACACAGACCACTAATAAAATTATTAAAGAAAGATATCCAAGTCCCACAGATTAATACAGATGGAACACTCCGCAAAATCATTTAAAAAAAAGCGACACTTGCTACGACACAATAAAGTGCTATTAAGGTTGCACAACGCTTATTACCTACAGTTATATTCACCTACAAGTTGCGTCTCTTTTTGTTGCGTAACTCTTATACCGGCGGCGCGGCGCGCGGCAGTCCTACTGAATTGGCCCAGAGAGATGGGCCCGCCGTGTCCTTGTAGCTTCATACCTAAACTGCGGAGTATCTGTATTAATCTGTACTAAGGGTGACAAATGACCATACAGCTATAACGAAAGCTTACAGAGAGGCTGTAAAGAAATATGTTGACTCTGGATATGATTTATATGATGTGTCTTTTAATAGTGTTAAGAGTTCTTTATATAGGTTAACATATGAAATAATACTGGTGCCTACCAGTTTGATATTTTAGAATTGTCGAATTTATCCTAATGAATGTACTTTCATACTTCTCATTGGGCTTTACCTAAACGTCAGAATTGGCAAAACCCAGTGAAAATTCATCGACACCATGAGTCACTTACATCCGCTTGACTCGAAATTCCAAGTGGTGGGTTATATAGCTTCCTTGTCGCCTTTTGTTTTACTATGACTTCCGTTGCCTCTACTACCAACACTGCCTTTGAGTCACTTAAAAGCTGTTCAAACAAACTGTTTAGTTTGTCACTGGACAAGAATATTAATAGTGAATTCAAGACTGCAATTCAACTTACATTTTGGAAAAATTTCCAATATATTTCTTGAAGGCATTTATTTAATCGTACCTTGAATAATTCCCATTTGAATTCCGTAAAAATATTAATGGACACTCTTATATAATAAATATTTTATTTTTATTTTATTATTTATGTTCACGCAGTTTAATAAATAGAGATACGACATAATTATAATTTCAGTACAAAGGTACTGCTTATTTCTTAAGAAATTTCTTCCAGTTGACCTGCGAAAGGAGAAATGAAAAAGAAATGTAGACAATATACCTCTTTTTGTATTCTTAACAAAAAAATGGCCGAGTAACTGCGACCAACTTGCATTTATCTAATAGTTCACAGTTCTACACTAACCAAACCCATTTTTTCGGGGTCTAGCTTAGTTAATGCGACCAACTTTGAGAAAATGCCAGAAATTCAAAAATTTCCCTTAAAATAAATTGAAACAATCACATCGGAACCTACTTAGACGGAAACTATGTAGCTACTCCTTCGAACTCAACCTCTCGTGAGTCTCGCTTAATTTAAACTAATCATATCTATAAAAAGTGTATCTTTTCAAACACTAAATATTTTAAGAGATACACCTATAGGTGGTAAAGAAGCCATGGATACTTTTTTTTAATAATTTAAATAATTAAAATATAATTATTAATTTAAATAATTTAAAATTACTTGATATGATGATAAATTAATAAAAGGCACCGCGCTTGCGCCGCCACTGTCTCGCCGCGTCGCCGCGTCCGGGTTGGTCATTCATAGAATAAGTAAAGGTTTTTTTCAAAATGACTCAAGCAATTTTAAAAATTATAATAATTACGTAAAAATAATAACACTTTTATAAAAATTGTTTTTTCGTTGCTATGGCTTTTTTAAAGGAAAAAATTAAAGCTGCAGAAAGAACACAGAGTCTGAAAATTATAGCGTAGTAGCGCATGCCGGGTACCCGCTAGCACGCAATAAATACCGATAACAAGCATAGCAAACAGGCCTCAAAAACAATTTCACACTAGTTACATAATAAATCAGTTTTAACCTTACGACCAAAACAAGTAGGTACCTACTTCCTATAAGCCAAGGTCACAAGAAATATGCTCTGACCTCGTCCAAGGCCATACTCCTTTCAATTTGTCCACCTGGCACACTCTTTGTAATAATGTAATTACTATGCGAGATTGTCTTATTAAAACTGTTTTTTTTTTAATTCGTACCTACTTGGTATGAATATGCACATGATTTATTCTTGTGATGATAGTGTGTACGATAATAAGTGGGTTTTTGTGATCCAAATGTGGCGTTATGAGTGTCCTGTGGTTTGTAGTTATTGAAATAAAACCACGATCTACAAATTTCAAAACACTCCAAGCGTTACGCATAGAAATGTCTTTTTTCCGTTTTCGAGTTCTGTCCCTTATGTTGCACCTGCCATGTTTTGTCTCTGCATCACCCTAAGGTTGACTGGTAGAAAATGCCTCTGGCATTAAGTCCGCCTTTGTACAGTGTTTTTTTACTTGTGCATAAAGTTTTAATAAATAAATAAATGTATTTTTTTGGCGTCACGTTTACTGCAAATAAACGTTTTTTCTATCTTTCTTTTCTTTCTTTAGAATCAATTTCAGACAAGGTTACCAAAGCGATCATCTCGCATAAAATAATGTCTTTTTCAACCCATTATGTCCAGTGTCTTATCCTGAATCTCTAACTCCTAGGTCTAGTCTTATATTTTAAACTGAAACTAACCAATTTTCTTCTCTAAATTCTAGCTCATCAAAATGGGGGGCCTAAAGACCCTCATTCTTCTGCACTTGGTCTACTTCTGCTGCTGTATGGACCAGCTGCACATCGTCTACGAGTGGAAGCAAATCGACTACGAATTCCCCAGCAATGCAGCCAGGACCCAGGCCATTGAAGCCAAGACCTTCATACCAGAGAACAATATGCCCATGGGCCTGGAGATATATGAAGACAGGCTGTTTATAACTGTGCCAAGATGGAAGTCGGGAGTGCCTGCCAGTTTGAATTACATCAATTTGAAAGGTAATAGAGGTTTCTGTAATGATATGGTAGTAGGAGATAGTTTTAAGGAGGAAGTAGTAGCAGAAGTAGTTAATTATGAATTGCAGGCAAACAATAGACAATACTACTTTAGGTATAATATTGTCGTAGAAAGAAGGAGGTCTAGATGCAATGGAGGCTTATTAACGAAGATAATTTTAGATGGCATAAAGAATTACGTATGATTGGCAAAATCACTTGGAAGAAACCCTGTGATAATGACTAACATACACGTTGCAATTGCAACCCTTTCAAAGACATCGTATTAATTATGATGGATGATATCGAGTCTATAACAGAGAACGACACAAACTAACGGCACTAAGTGCTAGCGAACATTTCCGGGGGCCCATTATTGAGTGTGCAACTCACCCCCTGCCTTTATATCCGTGTACAATAAAACATTGGTCAGGCAGGGGCCATAGTCCTTTCATAGTTTTAGGTAACCAGTCCATTTCAACCACACACACACTCATAGTCCAATATCTTTGTTTCCATATCCTGAAATAGTTCTACACCAACCGGGGGTTGTCCTTGGGTGCACTTGCATAGTGCGTACAGGGATAATCGTCCTCCGATGCCTCATTTCAATAAAAGGGTCTCACGGGCCTCTGTGAGTTCGCTTTGGCCCTTCGTACGCCTTCCAAAGGTCCGGGACCCCAGGGACATTTCAAAGACGTTTAAAAAAAATATAACAGCCTGTGTTGCCCCACTGCAGGGCACTTAAAATAAAAAATAAAAAATTTAAGAACATAAAACCTTGTAAAGTATTACTTCTCACATAGCCAACATAGTTTAATATATTCTGCTGCGGGTGTTTGTAAGTAATACCTTAAGAGGAGATATCTTTGTTTTAAAATGTCAAGTAAAACGTAATTCGAGTTATGTGTGCTGCAACTGTGAAGTGTCGGTGATCATTAAGACCATCAATGCAGTTTTATGAGCTATCACCGGGAATTACTCGTAATTGTTTAGCTTTCACCACTTCTTTAATGAACACCACATTGTTTGCAAAATTGTTTTGTACACTTTACTCTCTGTAAGATGTGTTAGTCATTCCTAAACTTCACATTTTTCAGATTTTGTAAAGAGTTCTATTTTTTTTTTACTTTATAGTTGATAAACAGTTTAGAATGTTGGTAATTGGCAATCAACGTTATTATAATTATCTCCAAACATCGCCTTATGAGACTTAAAGTAGGCTCCCATTTTGCGAGCCCATGGCCAATTATTATTAAGGTCTTGACCTCACTGATTCTTCAATCAAAAGCGACACTAGGACCATTTAGGTATATTACCATAGATTTTGTAATTTTTTATTTTGAAGCTTGTTCCTTACGAAAACTATGAAACTTCAGTTCTCTAAAGAGAGTATCACCAATATAATGGTTTTAGTAAAAAAAAAAAAAAAAATACGAGTCTGTTTTAAGTTTACAAAGGTAGAAAGTGAATTATTGTACGTCAGATAGAAATCATAACGCTAAGAATAAATACTAAGAAAAAAGAAAAGCTTGCTAGATTTGCTTAGGTATGTACGCAGTCATCGTCGTCCCAGCTTGGTTGCCCTACCAACGACACGTATGTACTGAGTTTCTGAGTTGAGCTGCACGATTACTGACAAATGCGTGCACTGAATGGACAGGTCCACTCAATCTGTGTGGTTCTTTCTTCAAAAGACCATTTCAGACACCAGTCTACATGGTCTTCACATGATTTGACCAAGATTATGTCTGGACTTTAAAAGAGACTGTGACCTCTGAGTTTGTTTCGGTCTTTCTTCTCAGAGTAGTCAGATACGAAATGCCGACCTCATCTAGTTTTAAAATATGATTGACGTGTAAAAGTGTTTGTAAAAACCTACTTACAGAAATAAAATCTTTTATCATTTATCATTTACAAATTATGCTAAAAAGAGTATAACCTATGAAGGAGCACAACTTTATAACACTGTCCTCCCATACCTATTAACACTTAACAGTGTTATTTAAAAATATTGTAAAATCCAATAATTTTAAATATTTTGATTTGGATTTTGTTTTTATAATAATTTACCATCCTATATAAAAAATTTAAGCTCTTTTAGCGGTTTTAAATCAAAACTATTAAATTGCATAATTGAAATAACTCATTAACAACATTACTAGCATACTCCATTTGAAATAAAATTAGACATTCAAATAAAACTTTTTTACAGTCCGTTCAACCGATTTTGACTTCTATTCCGTATCGACATGACATTAAAGGCAAAAAGTGGTAACAATACCAACTGTTTACTGCAGCTGCCATTTGTCATGTCACCAACGTAATAGAAGTCAAAATCGGTTGAACGGACTGTCAAAAAGGTTTATTTAAATTTTTAATCTTATTTCAAATGTTTAATCTTATTTCAAATGTTTAATCTTATTTCAAATGTTTAATCTTATTTCAAATGGAGTTGTGAATAAAACCGTTGAACATGTAACACAACCAATTTAAAAACAAAATAATTTTAAGCCTATGTATTTGTATCGGTCTATCGGTGATCGTTACCGGGAATAAGTAATAAGTTTATTACATTATGTAATTTAATGTTCACACGTAAGTGGCTCTTTGTCTTTAAGACAATAAAGTATTTAAACCTAAAGGTAAAAGGCAAGAACGATGACAAATAGAGATATCAAATGCCCTGTTGTTTCTAGATCTTACACAATCTTGCAACTTAATTGGCTAAGATACAACATGCTGCACACAATAGTAATGACATTTAAGTTGCTAATCTAGCACATTTATGCTTGCAAATTAGGTTGTCACGGCACAAGATGAGAATAAATTATTAACTTAGTACATATTATTTGCACAATAGTTATTTTAATTTGCCAAGGAGAAGTCTGTCAACGCAAGTCGTTAGAATGAGTTGTTTCTTTACTCTAAAAATTATCATCACCGTCGCTGCTTTAGATGATGATGATAATTATGCTGCCTTCTGCCTCCTTCGAGCTTAATGTTTTGTTGTTTCTTGTCCATTACTTTTTGAGTAATGCACCATAGTTTTAACTGGTTTATCTGTACTAATATTATAAAGAGGAAAGATTTTTTTGTTTGATTGTTTGTATCGAATAAGCTCCGAAACTACTGGACCGATTTGAACAATTTTTTCACTAATAGAATTCTAAATTATTAGGAAGTAACATAGGGTATAATTTATTTAAAAAAAGAAAATCCGTAACCCAAAGTAGCAAAATTTTGCCTATAAATCACGGAATCGCGAGTGAAACCGCGGGGAGCAGCTAGTTTGAAATAAAAAGATATGAATCTGCTATCCATACTAATATTATAAATGTGAAAGTAACTCTGTCTGTCTGTCTGTCTGTATGTTACGTTTTCACGCCTAAACCGCTGAACCGATCGTCATGAAATTTGGCAGAGATATAGGCTGGGATATGGAGACGGACATAGGCTACTTTTTTTACGCGATAACCGACATCCACGCGGGCGGAGCCGCGGGCAAAAGCTAGTATCTGAATATGATGCTAATCCAGAAACTGCACTCATTCGATTTTCGTCCTCTTTTTTTAAGTTCAATAGTTTCTTAGTAGTTTTAGTCCTACATAACTCTTTCAGCTTTCTCGATATTAGGTAACAACTGTTGCTTCAGAATGAGATAATATCCTGTCTTCATTAGAAACATTGCCCTTATCAGCAATGAAAGTTCAATCAATTCCAGTAGTATCTTTTATTGTATTAACATAAATTTGACTCCATTCCTACCCATTAATGTTTATTTGTGATAAAATAACGTGACATGACTACTAATTGGACTTCGGCTATTGTTATGCCCAAATGGAAAATAGTTATTACCTTGAAACCATTTCGAGAATAAATTCCTTTTAGTATTGAATGATGCACTCTGTTAGTAATTTTATTTAAGTTTAGATAAGTTAAAACATTAAATGGTACTATCATCAGGCAATCAATATTGTTGTATTTTGATGAATACAGTATTCTTTCATATGGCTATGCCTAAATAATCATTGGTTACAAAATAAGTATCATTGCCCAATGTAAAGATGTCAAGGGAAACAGCGTTTTTATATCCATTACTGAATTTGTGTTCTGTTCTTTCCTGTTAGGTGTATTTTATTTTATCTCATGTGGGAAAATATACAGTACCATAGATATTTAAAAAAAAGAACTAATATTTATGTATATTGTAGTTCATATCTTTATTTCTCATTTCAGATAACTCAACGATGTCACCGAAGCTGATCCCGTACCCAAGCTGGGCAGCGCACTCCATAGGCATGGACGGCAAGCCTCCAGAGATCGTGTCACCCTTCCGCGTCAGAGCTGACCGCTGTGGACGTCTCTGGGTCCTCGATAACGGGAAAATGGGCAACCTAGAGAAGAACGTGACGAAATACCCACCCTCCATCATCGTTTACGACTTGAAAACCGATAACCTGATCAGGAAGTACGTGTTCCCTGCAGATCAGGTCAAAGAAGATTCTGGGTTCGCGAATATAGCCGTTGAAGATGCTGACTGTGAGAATACTTATGCTTACGCAGGAGATTTGGGTAAGCCTGCGATTGTGGTGTACTCCTGGGAAAAGAACGAATCCTGGAGAATCACCCACCACTACTTCCACCCTGATCCACTAGCTTGTGACTTCAGTGTCAAAGGCGTTAACTTCAGTTGGACTGACGCGTTATTCGGTCTTGGTCTCTCTGCCCCCAACGCTGACAACTACAGCACCCTGTACTTCCATCCGATGGCGAGTTACGATGAGTTCTCTGTGTCGACGCAATATTTGAGGAACCAATCGCTCGCTGAAGACAATTTCAATGCTTTCAAAGTATTGGGAAGTCGCGGACCGAACGCTCAATCCAGTGCCTCTTTTGTCGATCCTAAAACTGGAGTCTTGTTCTATTCTTTGGTGAACCTGAACGCTGTTGCGTGTTGGAAGACGTCGAACAAGGAGTACTTGATGAAGAACCAAGGCAGGATCTACATGAACGAAGTCACTATGGTGTATCCGACGGACATAAAAGTAGACTATAACGACAACTTGTGGATACTATCAAACAGGATGCCAATTTGGATGTACGGAAGTTTGGACCCTAACGAAGTTAACTTTAGGGTCTTTTCAGCTCCTGTTGTAGACGCGATCAGTCATACCGCATGTGATATCACGCCTAGATCTGACATCTTGGATAAATTCGTGAATAAAGTCAAGAATGCCACGAACTCGATCGCTGCTAAGATTAAGCAGAACTCTGGCGGTGCAGCCATTAGTCCCTTGTCTGTTGTAACTGTACTACTGTTCAATTGGATTATAACCTTTACTGTTTAAAGGGTATTTGATACAAATTAATATTAGGGTGTCTCTGCAATTGCGTTGCTTTTACGAACAAGTTTCGTTTTGAACGTCAGTTATACAAACTTTAACGACACTATCTCTGTACTCTTCCCGCCTGTAAGGGGGAAAGAGTTGAAATATAATTTAAGATATTTAAGGACTTAAATATAAGGTTGTGAACTTAGGAATAATAACTGGCGTCCAGAATGTTTGAGTGCTTGTGGCTTGGAGTCTGAAGTGACAGGGGACTGACATCCCAGTTCGTATGCTAGTCGGAAGCGTTAGTTTTATAGTTTAAGGTGCCTTGTGGTTTTATGAAAATATTTTTAAATGAATATACATTCCAAAAGATTATTGATACCGTCATAGACAGCTCACTTCAAGCTCACTTCACGTACGTTTTCACGGTGAGATTTTGACAGAATTGCACTACTGATGTTATTATTATTATGATGAAAACAAGTGGGCTGTCTAAAATTAACCCACGAGCCTGCTTGGCAAGCAAAGTGGTTTTATCTAAAATGTACTAATCATTGGCACAATCTCTGTCCATGTCCTTAATCAATCATGCAATAAATATTCTAAAATAAATAAAAAATTACAGCCTTCGGCAGTAAATTAAAGCCGACTCTTAGTTTTGATAGATACTGCCTTTTGCACTTGTCTATAAGTACACTTTGATTTATATAAATAAGGGCTTGACTTTTCACATATTGTGTGTGCTAGTATGTTTTGTAATTAATCTTATTAATTTTAATTCAAGTATCTTTAGCTCAGTACCCTTACATCTTTTTTACGCAAGGCTATGCAAGATTCTGATACTCGATGATTTAAACTTAATATAAAGGTTCGTACCTACACACGAGGCAACTCCTGTGCCTACGTGCTTATGAAACTGACATTTGACTCATCAAATGTATGCTGTAGACTGTAGTAGTAGGTTCCGTCAAAGAATAAATATGTTAAGCAACTCAAGGTAAATTTTTACTTGCGCCATATTTCCGACTATAGTCCGGCCGTCGAGAGAGTGCGTTCCTGTCATCTGTAAATTGGAAAATTTCTGGTAACTATAAGGATCACATTCGCAAAACACATATTCGTTAGTATGAACCCGTCAGTTTCATACTAACGAATATGTGTTTCGCGAATTTGATTTCGTAAGATTCATTTCCTCGACAGCCGGACAGTAATATCATGCAAAAATTTGAATGAAAATTACAGTTCAAAAAGGTGACATGCACTCGCTATTGCTGGAAAGGAATTTGTTTAAAAATACTTCAATCGTCAGCTATGGAATATTTTCATCGCCTTGTGTGCAAAAGTCCTTAAATTAACAGCTGTGATAAACAGCGATACAGTAACAAGTATGTTACCGCTTTATTTATTGTGATCGCATATAATGTAATGTTACTCGTACTTAGTTCGTGCCTGTATGTGATATCACATATTATAAGCTAATCTACTATAGTAGTGCACGGTACGTGTATTTTTATTTTATTACAGATTAAAATCATCTTACACTTGGAAAGAAATCATATTGAAAGTTAGATGTTAGTACTAGTTGTTCTTGTTAACAAAGGATGATGCCCATTTTGGTACCTTCCTCCAATAGACATAAATGTAATACATCGTTGGATAGCTCTTTTTAAACTGAATGGAAGTTATTATGGCGCCTAATTCCAAATCTTTGTCCGTTCAGAGTTATACTGTACCAAACATGTCAGTTTAAGCAAAACCAAAATAAGGTTTTTTTTTCTATATATGTATTTCATAATAATTCATTACAATACGCCTTTCTTTTAATAATTAGTAGCAAATGTCGTAAAAGATCGTGGATAATATGATCGATCAGTACTAACGTAAATAAGTTATGGGAAAAGTATTTTTACTCTAGCCTCAGTTCGTCGAAAGAGTCTTTGAATCCTTGTACGAAACTGCATCGATTGGTATAATAAAAATAAAATGTTTTCTAACTGACTGTACCATTTTTCAAAATTCTGTAAATGCGGTTAGCAATTACTCAATAAGTTAAGGAAAGTCTCCAAAGAACGTTTTTATGTAGCTTCAATCGTTAAGGTAGCTTCCCTTACTGCCTCGTCTCAACTTCCACCCTGTATCACTTCGATCGGAAAAGAAATCAAGATGAAGACTATTGCCATTCTTGTAGTACATCTTAATAACTGTCTAATGATTTCTATTGGGGCGGGTACCAGCTTCTATACATTTCGTGGCATCATCCTTTATATTTTAAACAATAACAATCATTTATAAAAAGTACTTATAATAGTTCATAATCCTATTGACAAATACCCTTACCCTAATTTGATCTTTAAGAAACTAAACAATTTACTCTTGTGTCATGAATAAAAAAAAAAATAGGTATGAGTAAATAATGGTTTTTAAACAATGATAACTAGTTCTTTAAACCTAACAATTTACTCTTGTGTCATGATTCATGAATAAACAAAATAATTATGAGTAAATAATGGTTTTTGAACTATGATATTAAACCTTCATACGTCCTAGAAACAAATAATAGATAAACCTGGATAAACCATTTTCTTTAATTTGGAAAGATTATTTCAAATGATTGGATAATGAGGTTTTTTTACACTAAGCATTAATTTAATGTTCACAATAATAATTATAGTATTTCTACCTATTTAACTCTGTTCAATAAGGCAATTTCTCCTAATCAAACGAGTACACCTAGTAGCATTTTTTGTTGGCATTTAGTTGGGCCACTTACCTCTGGTTAGTTGGCAAATGCATACAATTGGCGGGCAGTTTGCGGGTTGGGCCAACAACTGATGGCCTACGTGGATTTTCCTACGAAGGCCCAACCTGCGATGGGGCCAACGTACATTGCCCTACGAAGGCCCGACGAAAACGTGTTATGGGTAGGCCCAACGATACATAAAACATTTAGGCAAGCGGTTGTATGTTGGTTGGTTCTATGGCTGGTTTTAGAGCGACGCATCTCGCCAGCGCCTGCCGTAAGCGCGTCGCTATACATGAACCTTATCGGCTTCAAAATAAGGTTGGTTTTAGCGATTTGTTTTGAAAAACCAACCTTATTTTGAAGCCGATAAGGTTCATGTGCAGCGACGATTTTTACACGTTTTGTAACACACATGCAATGAGTCTTCCGTGGCGTCATCCGTTCCTCATGCACCACACCGAGTTCCCCAACGTAACCATCATTGTCGTAAAACTCCACAACTTTATACATTTAACATTTTCAAAAACACTAAGGGAACTGAAACTAACTGAACTAAAACATAGCTTGCCAGCCTGATATCTTTGTTGATGCGAACAAAACAAACACTCACAAACACTCCGCAGCCGCAGGTTCACAAACGAATAACAAACTGGCGGGCGGGCCCGACGACGCGTGCCGCCGCCCGCTCCCCGCGCACCCCGCTACCACCCCGTTGGAGTAGCAGTAATTGGCCCTACAAAAATATCTCAACAGTAGGAATAGAAGCAGTAGGCCCGCGTTAGTTGGCCCAATGTTGTCATTATACCTTAAATCCCTACAAAAATCACCCAACAGTAGGAATAGTAACAGCAGGCCCGTCGTTGGCTATCCGTTGGGCAAATAGTGCATGTTTATGACAATGGGCCTATTTTAAGTTTAGGTTGGCGGAATAACTAACCGTCTGCCAATACATTCCCAACTGTTGGCGTATGGAAGCCAACGGCAAATGCTACTAGGGATACTTCCCCATTTCCTTCCGTGGGTGTCGTAAAAGGCGACTAAGGGACTTACTAGAGAATGGGCAGCAGCGTTCTCTATGCATTTTTAACACCATACTGCGATCGCCAACCCGCCTGCAAAGCGTGGCGATTATGGCAAACCCCCCAATTGGGGGAGGCTTATGCCCAACAGTGGACATCTTTCGGCTGAAATGAAATGAGTATACTTAAACACTGATAAATAATGGAGATTATATAGCGGAAGTTGGATTAATAGTGAACTGTATTTCTTTTCAAGTCTTATTAATAGTCAGTATTCGTACTTTAAAATAGATTATTAAATTTCTTTCGGAGCCAGCATTTGGTGAGTTTGGGGAAGAACTGGTCCATGGGCGGCAAACAATCTGACATATCGGCGGGAACGCGCGGAGTGTGCGTGAACTCTGCGACTGCCGCGCCGTAGTTGCGAAATGCGCCGCCCAAGAATAAATCCAGCAGGAGCATTTGACCAACCACATTGACAAGGTCGAGAATCTCACAGAAGACGTAGCGCAGCGTATACATGTTGTAAATATTTGTAAATATTAACTTTAATAAAAATGCTAAAAGCTTGTAAAATGTTGTTTTATTTTATGCTCTTCAACAGAATAGTTGAGACTATTCTGACTATCTTTGTCGGCACGAGGTAAAAAACAATAGTTCATGCCGTGAGATGATTATCCAGTTAGCTTGGTTCGGTAGAGGGGACGACTACAGAGGTATACAACGGACGTTCGTTTAGCGCCATGACTGGTTCAATGTGAACTATAATTATAAACGACAAGTGACCTTATAAAGAACACTGACCTCGGCCGCGGTAACAAGCAAGGCTCCATTTCTAGTTTAAGAAGTATTCATGAACTTTTCGACTAACTTTTTAATTGTACTTGGATTTATGCCCAGGCTGATTGGCTATCAACTTGCTTACTTTATTGACCTATTAGTCTCCAGTCTTTTGTCACTAACCTTGTTCACCTTTGCACAAACCATTGGATAAACAATAATATAATTGATATGGGCTTGATTTTCCAATTTTATATTTAAATTTTAACACCATTGTCATGATCAACGCCACCTGTCATGATTTATAAGCAGTGGTTGCTTGCATTGTTAGTTCCCAAAATAACAGATAGATAGCGCTGTTAGTAAAAATAGAAAATGATATAAATAGATGAAACATAGGTACCAAATCTTTTTAAATATAAAGAGTGGCAGATATCACCAATCCGTTTGCTTAGAATGGCAATTATGTGCGTGGTTGAAAAATTTGTTCGCAGAATGGCTGTAATAGAGAAATCTATCGGGCAAGCTTGTTCCTAGCTCGACACTAGCTGTTAATCACATGTTGAAGTTTGTTCTCTTTTTATCATGAACTATACCCAAAGTCTCAAATTCAGATAATTTATGTAAACAAAGGGGATCACATATCAAAAAAATATCTTCGTAATGGTAATTCGAGAGCATGTTTCTCAACAACTATGTTAAGTTTGTTCTGGGGATAAATTCATCCCAACTATGAAACCCTTCATTGTGCGTGGTCCGACACGCACTTGCCGGTTTTTTTTTATTTCGAGATTCTAATTAATCGGTATTTTATTATCGGAATTCGTATTTTTGATGTTTGAATTATCAATAAATCGGACTTTTTGTTATTCGATTGATTGAAATTCGGTATTTTGAGAATAGTACATAATTAGGTATAAACGTTAGGAATATTGAAGTTTTGAAATTATAAAAATAGGATGAATGATAAATCGGAGCTGTTATATTAGGAATTTAGGACCATTCGGAATTATGAAAATCGGTATTTTGAAATTAGTATTTGTAACTGACGGAATAAAGTTTTTCGTATTTAATTATTAATTAATTTATTCTCTATCTTACATCTATCATTACAGGTTCACCCAGTGTTTATGTAGTGTACCCAGATGCTCATTCCTAAGCATAGTAGGTACCTATGGAGAAGAACGGGCAACGGACACTCTTTTAAACCGATAATGGTTACAAAATATTGGTTACATGATTCATATTGAAATTATACACGTGAGAACGATGTAGAACGTTAAAATCTCTTTTTGAAGGAGCTCATCGGCAGTTCTCCTGCCATGCTTATTTCAGCCACCAACCAAGCATGCTGTGTTCCGGTTATGCCAGTGCCGGTGTCATTAGAGGTACATTAGACATTCCAACACTGCCTATTTGCCTATGGGATGGCAACGCGTGTGCGCTGCCTTTTTTATGCCCATCGGAGGCGGCAACCGTAATACCCGGACATACTTAATCCTACCATTAGATTATCCACTAAACTGCAATAAGCGCTATCTATATTAATATAATGCTATTTACGACTCAATAAATTACCCTAAAGGGAATATACCGCGTTTCATGGTCACTTCCATTTTGTCATATTCTTGTTGTGGACGGAAATTCGGTCGTGCAATATGGGAAATTAACCACATCAAAGGAAAATTGGAAAACAGAAGATGAGTGTTGAAGATAAGGTATTGCATTCTTTTGTTTCTGTTTTCTAAGGCCAGCTATAAATCCAGCTAGTTTTATCCTTTTGCCTGTGCCAACAGGGTCCATAGTGCCCGCGACTTGATCCGCGTGGAATTTAGTGTTATCTCGTACCATCATCATTTCAGCCGAAAGACGTCCACTGCTGGACATAGGCCTCCCCCAAGCACCGACACTTCGACCGGTTCTGTGCTTCCCGCATCGAGCGGATTCCTGCGGCTTTCACAAGGTCATCGGTCCACCTTGCGGGAGGTCTTCCCACGCTACGTCTTCCGGTACGCGGTCGCCATTCCAGAACCTGTCGGCCCCAACGGCCATCTATTCTGCGAGCAATGTGCCCTGCCCATTGCACTTAAGTTTGGCAATTCTTTGAGCTGTGTCGGTTACCTTGGTTCTTCTGCAGATCTCTTCATTTCTGATTCGATCACGTAGGAAAACTCCAAGCATAGCCCTCTCCATTGCCCTTTGAGTGACTATTAGCCTTCTAATGAAAACTGCATGAAAATCCGTTCAGTAGTTCCGGAGATGTGCGCGAACAAACACACAGACAGACACAGAAAATAAGTCTCTTCTTTAGTTACCCCCTTAATTTGTATATTATTATGCACAGAAACACCGGATTCTACTGTTTTAATATATAGCTTTTGTCCATCTGGAATAATGTACCTACTTTTCAAATGGTAAATAATATTTTTTTAAATAGGAGCTGTGGTTCCGTAGATTACCCTCCACCTAAAAACACTTTCTTTATAATCTTAGAATAGATGGAACGAAATAAATGAATATGAATATGTACTATTACCGGTAAAGCCCAGTGTTGACGGCAAGGGTAAGGGCAGATGCTCTAGTCACTAGAGCATCTGCCATTACCCTTTGCTTTTGTATAGAATTCAGTGAATTGAGTTGAGCTTCAGGAAGACACAAACTTGAAGTCAAAATTTGAAGACGTGGACTGTGGAGTTTTACAAAACATACATTGAAGAAGAGAAATTCAAACAACTGAGAGCGAATTCATCTCGATAATGAAGACTAATAAGTCGAAATGCCGTACGAGACTAACAGATGAAAATCTGGAAAATTCGTGACGACTCTGTACAACTGGAATTCATCCAGATATTGATAAACTTGTTTCTGAGGTTCAAACACAAATATCACATTAACTGTTACCCATAAATTAACTTGCCGTGCTGTATTACATGGTACCGGACGTAAAGAATAGTACCACCCCATTTCCTCCCGTGGGTGTCGTAAAAGGCGACTAAGGCACTTGAAAAATGAAAGAAAATGGGCAGCAGCGTTCTCTATGCATTTTTGACACCATACTGCGATCGCCAACCCTCCTGCCAAGCGTGGCGATTATGGCAAACCCTCCCAATTGGGGGAGGCTTATGTCCAGCAGTGGACGTCTTTCGGATGAAATGACGATGATGATGATGTATAACTTCATTAGTAACCTAATAAATAGATAAATAAATGAAGCTTTTTTATTTCCTGCTATGGCCCGCGACTGCATTAATAATTATAGTAAAGTTTGGCATGCAATTTGTCAAAGGTTGCCCATGCCTGCTCCTAGCCTTGTCTCTTCTCATGGGTAGTTCTTCGAGGTCCCTCAAAACGCGGTCACACGGTCTTAATTCGTAACCTATTAAATATTCAGTCTTAGGAGCAAATACAGATTAATCTTTATTTATATGTGTACATAATTTAAACATTAAACATCTAAAATTATTTATAATGTTTATAAAAAAAAATATCTAATGTCGAAAACGGGAGCAAAATCGGTGTTCTTCGCGCGTCACACTCTGTTCGCGCTCACGGCAAACTTTGATAACTTTTGTATTCAATTCATAAGCATATAATGTAATACATCAAATTAATCGTATTTAACTATGCATCATAATTATCAAAGAACATTAATTTTATCTCTTAAGTTACAATAGTTAATAGGCATTATGTCTCTGTCACACGATTTTGTTAGTTTCGAGAGCGCGCAACAAAACTGCACCTATCTTCCAAAAGCGCCAACTTGTCGCTACACGTTTTAGCTGCGCGGACGCTCAGTAGTATCCCGGCTTCAGTGGGGGAGACACGTACGTTCATCGCTTCTAAACAAAAAAATACGAGGCGAGTTATTCTTTGAATATTTTCAAGTAGCCTTGGTCTAAAAACTTTCATGCGCATATTTTGAAGGATAATGCTTATAATTTTCCAACTCATTTTGGATTAAGGAATAAGATAAATCTTCGAGATTATTCCCAAGTACTTTGTTTGTTTATTTACCTATAAGTTTAATCGTAATTCTCAAAAATGTGAAATTTTCGTAACTTTCGTGGCATAACTTTCGTGGTTATTTGTCCACGAAAGTTACATATCTCCATTGAATGATAACTTTAGATTACTTGTGACGCTGCAGATGCATTTACTCGATTATTGCGAAGCTCAAAAAAGGGGGTCATGTATGTGTTTCAATTTTTTTCTTTTAACGACTCGTAGTAGGTATGTTTTTCTGTTTGTAGGTTTTCTCGTAGCCAATTTAACTATTATTCCCACCCCAAACTGGGCTGTTTTACCAATTGTATCCCTCTTGCTTAAAAAACCCCAACGTCAGCGTCATACTTTCTGATTGTCTTGTACTTTACCTACATTAATTACTCACAGCAGTCGTGTTAATTTTTTCCGGTTAAAATTATTTTCATATTACGTTCAAAGCGAAACTATAGCACCGCAAAGTGCAAAGGAGCGACGGGAGAAAAAGCGTCTAGCAGAGATAAGAAGACGAGGAAGAATAAAAAATGAAAGAGTTACACAATGCAGTAAAAATGAAGGCAAGAGAAAGGTACTACAAAAGAAAAGCAGAAGGGAATGTCATCCCAGTGAGTGAAATGAGTAGTAGAAGGAAAAGAGCCGTGAGAGAGCAAAACCGCATAAAAAGCCGACTTTTTCGTCAAAGAATGAAAGAGCGACAGAACGTTGCTCTTCAGGAAAATATGATCGGGTGCCCCGAATCTCCAAATTAAGTTGAAGACCTACTGTACTCTCCTAAATCACCTACTCCTCAACTAGTGCCAGCTTCATAGCCTGGATCTAAAAAAAAAAAACTTCATTTCAAGACGGGTAACTAGACAGTATAAACAACACATTGAAGCTTCATGTTCTTCTGAAGTAGTTTCATTGGGTTCTCCCACTGGGTTCTTCCCTGCATTGCAAGAACCAACGTCTTCTTTGGCTCTTGCGTCGCAACCAACGCCTGCTGCCAAATGTGACACACCTGCATATGCAAGACCTCTTAAAATGCGCCCGACAAATACAGCTTCCCCGCACTACGATGATGACTGCGATAGTTCAACTTTTTCGCATTCCTTAAATAGTAATTCAATCATTTCAAGCTGTACTTCTTCCGAATTAAGTAGTCCCACCAATTTAAAACGCGCTACACAGTATGTAAAGTCAAAACTTACCTGCAAAAGAAAATCTTGTGAAAAAGGTAGTCAAACATATATTGATAAAGAAAGAAAATTGATGCCTAAAAGAATCCATGAGCTTAAAATATTAAATAATAAATACCGAAAACAGTTAACACTATAATTGTTGATCTCAAATACAAGTTGATTCATAAATAATAAGTCTTTTATTTTATAAACTGGAAATTTGGGAAAAAATAAGGATATGAAACTATATTTTGCCTGTAGAAAATACGTCTGTAACTTTCGTGCCGTGTTTCGTAACTTTCGTGGGCACAGAAATTTAAAAACAGAATATCTCTGTAATTTATGCACCGATTTACGTAAAATAAAAAAAATATGTATTATTTTTACATCGTCTTAAATGTGTGTACATTTATATGTAGATTATTCCAAAAGAAAAATTCGCCATGAAAGTTACGCGGAGAATACTTTTTGAAGAACTACCCTCATACTAAGTCAGATGAAAAGGACAGCGCCAGAACAGTTTTGGTTTCTAGCTTTGATAAACGTACCTACTGCTGTTAATTTTTTCAGGTAAAAGAAGATCCAAGATGGAAGATTCGGCAGAAGTGTGCAGAATGCATTCAAGGTCCCAATTTGATCAAAACGGTGGTCATTATCGTGTGTATTGGAGTTGTAATGCAGCAGGTATGTACGTTATACATAAACTCACGTCTTTTTCCCATGGGGTTAGGCAGACACTATGGAACGACACCTGCAGTGATATTCTGTAAAAAACTCACCGTGAAAACTCAGGTGAAGTGAGCATCAATACACAGTGTCAATACCTCATCAATGGAATGATAGCTCACTTCACCTGTGTTTTCACGGTGAGTTTTTTTACAGAATATCACTGCAGGTGTCGTTCCATAGTGTCTGCCTAACCCCATGGGAAAAAGACGTGAGATTATGTATCGGCTGCTACGTTCCTTACACACTCCTGCTTTCGTTAAGGTTCATACATTTGGTCATACACGCACGCCATTACTGATTCTAATGATAATAATTCTGTAAATACATATTTGTTACGGCCGCGAATCATATTTAGATCAACCTACAACCTGATACTGACCTGCTAATTGCAAAAAACGTAAGAAAATTTGAAGTTCGCCGGCTACCTTTGCGCATCCACCTTAATAAACATGCTTAATAAATATATATTTTTAAACAGAAGTAAAACATATGATGCTAAAAATATTGTAAATGCAGCCAAAGTTTTGTATTTTAGTTACGTCACAAAGTAGGTTCAATACGTTTTTTTTTATAGTTTCATCTCTATTGGAAATTAATTATTATTACCTACTATAAAGTTGCCGAGTTAGGGTCACATACCCTTAATTACAGGAAGAGTTGCAGCAAAGCCCTAAAAGATTCCATTTTCAGATTACAGCATGCATCTACAAACTGATTGACGTTCCTATTACCACGTACACTCACTTCGATTTCAACAAGACCCTAATCTACCCCAGCGTAACTTTCTGCAGAGAACCACCTTACAAGTTTGATAAAATGCGAGTGAGTACCCACTTAGCCCTTTCTCTAACATCTTAAAATGTGAGAGAGTCAAGTGTCGTTGGTTTAAGATATCGGTTTATAATTTCCAGGAATACGGCCTGCAAGCTCATCCTCATTACACCTCGGCCTGGCAGCGTTTCGACTTCGAAAATACGAGCCTGGACGACTTGTGGGAGGACATCACGTTCAATGAGGAGGACTTTTTTCTACATTACGGTCTCGCCGGAGAGCCTGAAAGTAAGATCTTTGACTTATGTAAATATTTCTATATGATTAAATTATTAAAATAATGGGGCTAAAATAATCTCTATAGGGTGGACATCCTCATGAATGTGCTCCGCCCTGGGGCGGACGAAGGGGTCTGTCAGACTTCTACTGACTGTCAAGCGGGCAGCAGCAGACAGAAAGTCACTGCTACCCATTATCTGGAATCTTTCGTCATCTTTAACGACACTAGTGTAGCATTTATTTATTGGCAGCAAGCACCACTCTAACAAAAGTAGAAAATGGAAAACTTCCATAGCAACACAATAAAATCTTAACAATACATTTGTAGCGGCATCTACAACGCCACACGCGAACTACTCATCAAAGACCCGACATCACATAAATCCTGCATCGCGCAATCAGAATTTACCGCGCGACTAGCATATACAGTGTGAGTCTTTATAATGTGCACATATCGAAATGAGGGAATCTATGCTTAATTTTATCTACGGAAAAAATACAAAAAAAAAACGAATGAATATTTTTTATTTTTTATGGAATTTTTTATTTTTATTTCAAAATTTCTCAATAAGACGCCCCCTTATTGAGAAATTTTACAATTATTGTAAAAAATGATGAAAAAAAAAAAACAGATTTTTGCTAAAAAAAACATGTTTCTTTTCAATTGAGGGTAGTTTTTTCCCCAATTTTTGGACGCCTAATTACTTCCAATCATTATGTAGTTTGTTTCATCGTGATAGATCATTTAGTTTAAAAGTTACACCGTTTTGTTTACACTGGGAACAATTTTTTTTTAAATTTCATATAAAACAAAATAAAATATTTATGTACTTTTTTTTTAAATATTTTTGCCGTAGATAAAATTAAGCATAGATTCCCTTATTTTGATATGTGCACATTATAAAGACACACTTTATATACAATATCCCGACATTAACCGTTGGGTAGTTGCCCACCAGACACAACACCCGTTTGGTCGGAGGATCTTCCCTTTTTTATGGAGGATGAGTGAACTATACACCCTGTTCTTCATAACTCTATACAGTCAAGACATTAAATCATTTCCAACCTCAATAGATGTAGAACTAACCCAGACAATGGGTTTCGCTCTCGGTCGCTGCTACACCCTGACTCCCAAGATCCTGAGCACCCATGCGACAAAGCCCCTGGGATATTCAGTGTCACTGAAACATACTGCCCGGGACATCGCCACCACAACCAGCATCATACCGCCTGGGTACCACGTCTATATACATTACTTGAAGGAGCCATTTACCGGTACGCGTTTTTGTTTTAACACAAGGATAAAAATACTTGTCATATACATACAGGTTTATTAATAAAACACTAACAACCTTGCAGGATTGTATACTTAATATCATAAGCAACAACTTTTGTTCTATGAATTTTTACAAAACATAATACATTTACCAAGAACAAACCTTCAAGATTTCGTTGTTTTAATTAACTCATTTCAATTCTGTATTTTGTTGTACACACGGCTACACATCAAGCTATAAATTTCCAGTATAAGCTGATCTCGCATTGTATATAATTTCCGTACAATGAGAGATCAGCTTATACTAGAAATTTATAGCTTGATATGTAGCCGTGTGTACCTACCTACGCCTCACGTGTACTGTCTGTCGCCCCTGCCTTTTGCACTTGACACGGCAGTTTGTTTTGCTACGCATAGAGTTCGTAACATGAAGAGCGTTGAATTTAAGTAGATTGTTCATCAAGTGCATAAAACGCACCACTTTTTTACACTCTATAAACGTCTCGCGTAAAATGGGTTTTATGGACGAGTTGTACACTCTACTTTTCACTTCGATTGCGAGGAAATGAAACAGCAACGTGTAAAATAATAAATGGTCGAAATAAAAAATATAAGTTTATTTCATGAAGTTTTTTGTGTGCTTTGGCTGTTGGTATCCTTGCCTTGTTCTTAGAATACTAACAAAACGAATTAAAATAAAGAGATTATTCTATGAAGTTGAAGTTGTTCGTGTGGCTGTTGGACCGATTGCCTTGGTCTTCGACGAAGATTTTACTTTATGCTCTAGAGCATAAAAAGCGACTTTATGTCATCACCTACGCATGACATAAAGACGAACTTTTATATAATTTTGTATTTTTGATAAAATATTTTTATTTTTGTATGAATATATGATAAATTAAAATCTGATGAATTCTTAAAAGACAGAACAAAAATTGTTGTTTATGATGTTAGTAATTATAGTCCTGAATGTTTGTTAGTGTTTTTTTTTACCAATGATCCTTTATAGTCTCACAAAACCATGTCAACAGTTTGATTAAGAATATATTAGTGAATCCCTTCTCACGCTCTTTTCCTTCATGTTAAGAGTTGTGACCCCGTATCTACTTCAGTAGGATCTGTTTCATACATTTTGATTGGGTTGTCAATTTGGCACACCTACCCTACCTAGCATTGAGTCCCATAGCAAAATTTATTCATATTTCAATAAAATACTATCATCTCTTGGTTTTGTGGCACAACCTTGGTGTCCATCAGTGGCCAGCTATAGGTTCAATTGATTGGTTTCCTCATTTTCTTCTATATTGTCTTCCTAATTTGTATTATAACTTAGAGGTAACAGTATACAACGGAGGGATGGTGGACTCGTTATACGTGAACGTGGGCGAGACCCTGACTGTGAAGCTGAAGGTAGATCAGTACAAGATGATCAGCAGCAACGACGACCCCTGCATCAACCAGGTTAACTACAGCGCTAATGAGGTAACTAGTACTTTAACTCACTATGGCGTAGAAAGTTGATTCTTCTTATCTCGTATCAACGAAAATGAATAGCTTGTGCCGAGGCCAAAATATAAGCAAGTTAGCAGATTAGATGTGATATAACAGAGTGACGGACAGCCCAGGGTATACCGAACGCACATTTCCAGCGTCAGGGACTAGTTGTCTAGCATTTTTCCTGAACTGGGCCTTTTTGGCGCAGCCTTTAGGCACAGTTGCCTGCTAATTTCTTACATATTTGTTTATAATAATAATAAAGCCTGTTATGCCGAAACTAGACAGCATAATTTACAATAAAAAATCACAAAATGTCTCGAATTTCGGTGTGCCCATGGCATAGGCCTCATCTAACAATTTCCATTGTTGTCTGTCGCGAGGTACCCTCCTCCAGATTGTACCTGCTGTCAGCTTTATTTCTTCCTCCCATCAGAAAAGCTGTACATTTTTTGCCACCCTTACAATACCAACCTTACAATACCTTACAATTGTCAGTTTCTAGATTATTTTAACAATTCCACAATTTGGTCGAAATTTCACAAGAAATAGTTTGTTGGGTATATTTTTGAGCCAATCCAAGCTCAATCATGTCAATGACCGAAGGACAAGTACAGATTACAACCTCGTTTATTTTGAACAGATAATTTCGATGTTGTTTTACTTTAAGTATGATATATCCAGACCATCACAACTAATCGTGTGATATAAATTACTGGATTGCACATGCAGAGGAAATTAATATATAAAACAAATTAATACAATTTATAGTTTCTAAATTGGCCATTGGATTAGAAGTAATTCAGTTTAGAATGGTGCTAGAAAGAAGTGGATTGGTGCTAGGACTATGAATATTTAGATGAAGGCTAATGCCAGCCAAGAAAATTGTGAAATATGAAAGCGAGCGTAGGGCGTTACAAGTCGATTGTTTGGGAACTTATGCCCGTTTTCACTAACACTACGAGCTATTTCGACTTTTCACTACGCTCGGCACCGGAAGTTTAAAATCCAAAAGCGCGCTTTTATTTAGACATTCATTTAGGTGTCGTCTGGTATTAGGGCATTACTTATTTATAAAGGAAGAAAATACGTTTATTTGTCTCAAAAACACGTACCTACATACAAAAAGATAATAGTATAAAACTTGAATAATAAGAAAATATGAAAACAAAATAGATCCTCTTCCTCTTCTCCTAGTGCACCACAAAGTACGTGTGGGACCAGGCGGTGCAGCATGCGGGATGCTCCGGACCCTGGATGCAGAGCTTCGTGCCCTATTGTAACAACTACACCAGCATGAGGGCACTGATTTCTTATTACGATCAGTGAGCATTGAATGTTTTTATGATTATAATTTACATTGTCTAGGAAAGACTAAATGTGTTCTTTCATTTGATTTAGAAATCAATATACGCGTTGCATTGTATGACCATCATAGAAAAGACATTAAGGTTACCGATCTTAGAAAGATTTGTACAGCGCGATTTAAATAAAACCGGCCAAGTGCGTATTGGACCACGTACAATGAAAGGTTTCATAGTTGGGATGAATTTATCCTAAGAACAAACTTAACATTGTAGTTGAAAAACATGTTCTCCCATACATTTCAACTGCAAATGGGTCGACTTTTACTCGTTAACTTGTAAAGCCTACTTAACTAACTATATTATATAACTAACTATAATACTATGTATACTACTCTAACAAAAATTAGCACTTTAAAGCTTAATATTACGCAAACGGATCCCTGAATCGAAAAATAGTTTTCACAATCCCGTAATATTTTTAAACGGCCTATCCAGCGATACCCCACACCATGTGATAGACGAGAAAAATAAAAATATCATCCCCACTTTACGTGCAAGGTAAAGTGGGGTTGATAAAGTTTTACCGATTTTTTTTTTTTTTTTAATTTTATTTTACCACTTTCTCGGCGTGATTAATATAATATTTCTTGTACTAAGCTTGTTTCTTTCTAGTACTAAGAGTCTCTGAGATAGACAGACAGACGGACATGGCGAAAGTATAAGAGTTTCTTGTTGACTAAGCAACCCTAAAAATTAAGAAAAGAAATGTCACTATGAATAGAAAGAGTTAATTATGTCTATTTATTGTAGATTAGTGACAGAAGTAAAATACGTGCTAGAGAATAAAAATCTTTGTTATTTATTTATTGAGCACTGATTGTGAACGCCTTTAGACCACCATGTCCACTCGTCTGCCAAACGTAGCAAAGATATCGATATATCAATTTCCCAACAGAATTTTAATGAGAGCTTCCACAATTAATAATATCAATGTGAGTGTCCCCACATAAATTCAGTTCCTGTCTCATGTTCAGTATTTGAAGAAGGCTATGTCCAGCAGTGAGCTCATAATTGAGATGGTGATAGGAAGTACATTGTGGAAGTAAAATCAATGTTGATTTATATGATTTCAAGTCACCAGGTTATTAATTATTATCCATATTCCAGAACATTCGAGAACCATTCCTGCAAGATCTGCCCGCGCATATGCCACTCGCTCCTCTACAACGGGTTCGTAACGGATAGACAAAAATTCTACTTCTGGGACAGCTCAGTCAAGATGTGGTCTGTGAGTAGTGGTGAAGCAGCTCTGCAGACGCATGTAAGGGAATACCTAAGTCTGTACACACATGTAAGGGATCTCCCGAGTCTATTCACACTTGTAAGGGATCTCCCATCAACAGTTCTAGCTCCAAACCAGTTTCAAAGAGAAATAGATTTTGGGATATCGGAAAAAGTCCGTAGAACATCCGAGAAGAACCTAAACAATATACTGAATATACTTAGTAGACCAAAATGAAGATGGATGTGATGGGTGGTGTGTATTTCTGTTCGCAGCTGTATTTCTACTTCAACAGCATGATGGTGTCGGTGTACGAAGAGCGCTACAACTACGACTGGAACCTGTTTGTGTCTGACCTTGGTGGGAGTATTGTAAGTACACAGCTTTGTTAATAACAACATTTTGCGAATTATTATTGTAATATGGCTTAGGTGCCAGCGACACCTATCGTTACATATGGAAAATAATCTATATTTATATACTTATAATAATGCTGATGAGTTTTTTTTTGTTTGTTCGAACGCGCTAATCTCTGGAACTACCAGTCGGATTAGAAAAAATATTTTTGCATTTGATAGCCCAATTCTTGAGGAAGGCTATAGGCTATTAACACGCCAAGGCCATTAGGCAGCCGAGCAAAAAAAAAAGTCAGAAAGAAAGAAGAAGTGTCTATTTATTTTACTGTGTGTACATAATTAATAAAATAAATAAATAAAGAACGCTAAGCGAAAACGAAGTAAAAGCGCGAGCAGGAGAACAAGAAATTTCACGTGGACGAAGTCGCGAGCTGAAGCTAGTCAGGTACATAATCCAATATAAAAAAATATAAAAAACAGATACCACGATCATATTATAAAAAAATTACACGAGAAAAAATAAACTAAAATAAATAAATGAAAATTAAGATCAGTTGATGACTTACTATAGGACCTCCAAAGCGGGAAAGGACCTCAAAAACTCTGACAATATGCCTTAAAAAGCGTGATCTTTACTTGTTCAGAGCAACAGGAGATCTGCGGGCCAACATGTTACCTCTGACCGCTAAAGCCCTACGCTCCCGCTCGAAATGTCCTAGATATTTAAATTTCGCGATACGATTTATGCTCAAGCCATTTAAGGTAATATTGTGAAAATGATTAGGACATCCACCGACGGCCCTAAAGACCATGTATTCGCTCTTCTGTACATTGTATAAAAAGCCATGTACATCTGCATAGGCCTTACACACTTTTAACAACTCTCTAAGACCTCCCATCGTCGGGCTCAGCAGCACCATATCGTCCGCGTAGCTCATGTTGTTGACGCAGACGCCATCTATCGATCAACCGACGCGCCCGCTGCTGAGCTCGACGATGAGGTCATTTACCTACGGTTATACAGGTTGAAGAGCTTGGGAGATGTCAGTCCTCGCTGCCTCACCCCGATCTCCAATCTGTACGCTTCAGACGGTATATTAGCCCACCTCACAAAATTGGTCTGGTTTCCATACCAATACTTCAAAAGGTTGAGCACAGCCACCGGATTTCACCGATTTTTATCAAAGCACATCGAGATCAAAAGCCTTGGAGAGGTCAAGAAAACAGGCATATACCGGTCCTACGGTCAGTATAGTACTGGACAGTATGCTTGAGACTTGCGATTACGCTTTCAGTGTACGATAGTCCGGGCCGAAATCTGAACTGAGCGTCGTCGTCGTATTAGTGAACACAGCTTAATTAACAGATTTGTTCTTCAAATGGACAAAAATGATTCACTCTGAATTTTTCCTGTACCAAAAATAGCCTTGTAGGTTATAGGAATTAGTATTATATATCCTCAGATATCACATTTCCACTGTGGCAGTCAAACCCAGACGTCCGTAGCAGCTACTGAGCCTGACGAGCAGTCAAAATGTCAGACACTCCATATAATCTTATACTATATACAAAGTTAAGTCTTCATTGACCCTAATTTTTTCCTGAACCCGGAAACGTGGCTCCGTCTTCAGTAGGCTCAATCCTAAGCTCTGCCAATCTAGATATTACACAAACATCCTCGTACTCCGATGAGATAAACATGATGCCATTGATTATGCCAGCCCCTGGCAAGGTGCCATGCTGCTATTTCAAAGACTAGGTAACTCTGTGTCTTCGGAATGAAATGTTATGGAGCATACAGACTCACAAACTGATACTGAATGGTCTGGAAATTTGAGTAATTTATGCGGCCTACCCAAATGTCCTTTCTTTGGTATTGTTCGCCGAAACGTTGAGCTCCTTTCTGAGTTGAGCTTCATGATTACTGACAAATTCGTGCACTGACTACACAGATCCACTCAATCCGTGTGGTTCTTTCATAATAAGATCATTTCATGATTTGAAGGCGACTGAGGGACTTACTAGAGAATGGCCAGCAGCGTTCTCTATGCATTTTTACACCATGCTGCGATCGCTAACCCACCTGCCAAGCGTGGCGATTATGGCAAATCCCCCCTTTTGGGGGAGGCCTATGTCCAGCAGTGGACGTCTTTCGGCTGAAATGATGATGATGATGAAGATCATTTCAGACACCAATCTACATAGTCTTGAAACTGTGACCTCTGTTTGTTTCGGCCTTTCTTCTCAGAGTAGACAGATAGGAAACGCTGACCTCATAGTTTTTAAAATATGATTGACGTCTTAAAGTGTTTGTACAAACCTACTTACAGAAATAAAATCATTTATCATTATTAAGCATGTTTCGTGGCAACTTGTTTTTACGCTATACATAACGGATGAGAATGGGAGTGTAACACTCGGGGTGTTACACTCCCACCCATTCTCACCCGTTATGTAGTACATACTAATATTATAAATACTATAGTAAGTCTGTTTGTCTGTCTGTTACTCTTTCTCTCCTAATCCACTGAACCGATCGTAATGTTTCTTAGATAGGTAGCTTGGAACCTGGAAAAAGACAGGCTACTTTTTTATCATAGATTATATATTTTTTTTGTACAAAAAAAAAATGGCGAAATATAAAATACACGCAGCTGAAGTCGACATCAGCTGGTTTTGTTTTGAAATGAACGTCATTTACTTTGAGATACCTTTTTATACAAAATAGAGCTCACAAGCACAAAATAATTAAAAAACACAGAATTAAACTATCAGAGAAAAGCAACATGAAAAAAAAAAATGAGCTTTTGAAACGAGTTTTGGACAAAATCGTACAATCGGAAAATGCTCTAATATGTAATCACCTTTACTGTTTAATTCAGTAATTCTAGAGTTTGTATGTTTGGAGGTCGAGTTATATCTTATATTGTTTGTTTTCATGATATATGTGAATAAGAAGCTAATTCGAGACATAAGTATACGTGAAGTGTAAAAATATCAGCTCAGTTACAATCAGTATCAAGGTAACAAATGTCGTTCGCGTTTAGGTTTTATTGGTGTGTTGGCCCAAAAGATAAAAGATATATAAAAAACTGTATATAAACAGTCTTTTGACACTAAGAATACATGTAACAGACAATCGATCCAAAAGTCATATTTTAAAATAATATACGGAGTTTTGTTTTGCAATGTAATATTACATTGCCAAAACAAAACTCCTAAACTACTCGCCCGTGTCTGTATTTTTGGGGCTAGTGATCCATCCACGATATTAGTTACTAGCTGTTGCCCGCGACTTCGTCTCCGATCCAGGATGAAAACTAGCCTGTTTCCTTACCCGGGTAGACCATGGTCTACCCATGTGCCAAATAACATCCAAATCCGTTCAGCCGTTTTAGCGTAAAAGCGTAACAACCAAACAAACTCGTTTATAATATTATATTATCGATACATTATTGACATTTCGCTACATAGTTGATAATGCCATAATTTCTAGTTAAATGCTATAATAAGAGTGGGTTTGACTTAATGTTTATTTTAGGACAGAGAAGAGAAAAACAGGCCAAGTGCGAGTTGAACTCGCAGACGAAGGGTTCCGTACCGTATTAATATCGAGCAAAAAACGCCGAAGAAAACACGCGTTTCTTGTATGGGGACCCTTTAATTACTAAATTTATGTCATCTGTATTGTTTGTTATTATAGCGGCAACAGAAATACACAATCTGTAAAAATTTCAAGTGTGTACCTATTACGGTTCATGAGATACAACCCGCTGACAGACAGACCGACAGACGGTCGGATGGAGAGTGGAGGCTTAGTAATAGGGTTCCGTTTGGCACTTTTCGGGTACTGAATCCTAAAAAGAAAGATATATATATACCCTAAATAAAGGTATTACTCGTATTATATTTGATCAAATTAATTATATAGACGCTATCTTTCTGATCTAGCGAGTATGTTTTGTAATTTATCTGGATAGTATTAATTTCAAACTTTGAATACCAGGAAAATACCAACTTGCTGTACTTAAGTCGGTGGAACGCAGGGCGAAAACGCGCTTACAGACGACGAAACGTTGGTGTCTAGACTTCACACCCTGACTCATCGGCGTAATGTTGCTTGCCTGTAGATCTTCTACTGACTGTACTTCGGAGAGTGTGCGCAGGAGCTCCACGAGCTGATCCCACGATCGCCCTTTTATTACCGGACTACTGCAGGGTACCATGAGTACTTGGTTGATATCTCGTCCAGTCGTACTCAGCGCTTCTCCTCCACATTTATTATGCGCACAGCCAAAGTGTGAAACTCTCTGCCAGCGTCTGTGTTCCCTTCTACATATAACCCGTCTGCCTGTAATAGTGAACAGGCATCTTCTGGGTACGCTCATTTCATCATAGATCTCATCTATCGCTTTCCATCAGGAGAGATCGAGGTCAAGTGTAGGCCCAATCAGTAATAAAATATAATAAAAAAGAATATAGCCTGTAGCTGTGATTGCTAAGCTAAGGAAAATAATAGTACATTATTGCAAAGGCCGGGAAATAGGCAACAGCAGGTCGAGTATGAGTTCTAAGGCCGAGCCGTAGGCGAGGACTTTACTAATACGAGACAGGCAATTGCCATTTCCGCCGAGGCATATATAGTGCTTTGCTCAAAAGAATGCAGGGAATTAAAACATAGTTCCCCAGAACGCCGTTTTATACAACATTGCTGGAGCGTTTAATGTTCCAAATTCAAAAACCGCTCCTGCAATGAATTTGATTTTCTTTGTCCGTAAATTTGATACTTCGCGTGTTCTTTTTTCGAAAATAATGACAATATTTCAATGCATGTTTGAGAAAAGAATATTGTATCTCTTTTAAGAACTCTCCTTCCTTTCCAGGGTTTCCTCTTAGGCCTCTCCGTGATAGGCCTGATGCAGATCTTCGGCAAGACCTGGCGCACCTTCATAGAGCCGTTCATCAGATGTAAGAAGAAGTCCACCACTGCTGGAAGCGTCGCCTCCAAGGCAACTGTAGATGTTAAGACCGTCAGGCAGGAGTATATTGAGAAGTGGAATGAGAAGAATATGGCTGATCAACAGTAGATTTAATTTTAGTTATTATAATAATGAGCATTCAATTGTATTTAATTTGTTAGTTTTTAATTTTTAATTTAATCAATGGTAAAAGGTACCTTGGTATTCTAAAATAGGATTTTGGATTCCTACTTTTCGTCAAGGAAAGTTAAAAAAGCTTGCACACTTATTTACCGATTATTATTTATATAATTCGATTTGTTCCCCATTTGCCTCATAAAGTTCGGCCCACATTTAATATTCCTTGTTCTTCTTCTCTATATTTATTTTAATCAATGGTAAAAGGTACCTTGGTATTCTAAAAGAGGATTTTGGATTCTTGTTTTTCCTCAAGGAAAGTTAAAAATGATTGCATACTTATTTACCGATGAAACAGCCATAAAGCAATGTAAAAGTTTGGAAGACAGTAATTCGATTTGTTCCGCATTCGCCTCATAAAGTTCGCCCAACATTTGATATTCCTTATCCCACATTTAATTGCTTTTTGGCCACGAAAATCATTAGTTTCATTTAATTATTATTTTATCGTAACCATTTTCTCTTTTCTTTCACTAAGTCTATATATGTCAATATAAATACTAACCTATTCAGAGGCCCATAGGAGACATAAAAACACAGACACCAGGTCAGTCACTAACCACACGAAAAGAAGAAGAATATAAATACTTCCGATCAAGTTAATCTTAGCGTGATTACTATACCCAGCATCCATGAATCATTAGCTGCCATATTTCTGTGCGTGACACATGTTGTCCCGTGATTTGGTACAACAACATGTGGAACTTGTAATATGTGGAATTACATTGAGTATTATGTCTTAATTGTATTCTTACACTGTTTAATACTTATAGTCGGGTCAAGGTCATTATTCTTATTTAGCCGGCCACCATTTTCATCCGGATCTAATAATGTTCTGATTGGCCCGCGCTGTTTTTCACCATAGTTCAAAAATTATCTATTTAATTAATCAAATACAATATTTATTTAAATTAGCGATAAATTTTAACACAATGGTTGAGTTTTACGTAAGGAGGGAGAAGAGGGGCTCGTGGTTAAATAATAACCGGCGCACGAGTTGATCGAAGGTTAAGCTACGGTTGCCGCGGTCAGTTCGAGGATGGGTGACCATCCATTATATATCGGGAGCCTCCGTGCCTCGGCAAACACGTTAAGAAAGATAGATAGATAGATAGAATACACTTTATTATGTACACCATAAAAATTACAAATATAAATGTTTCTACATTTATATCTGTAATTTTTACATAGATCCATCCAAAGGTTGTCTGTAAAAGCGATCTTTTACAGACAACCTTTGGATGGATCAAAAAGTAGAAGGCGAGACAATACTGCAGGTGGTCAGTGGTGTATCACTTACATATATACAATAAATAAATACATACATACATAAAGCATATAGATACTTATCCATATAAATATATATATACATACAATAATAAATTTGATACAAGAGCAAGGCCTAAGCCGTTGGTCCCGGCTGTCATTCTTGAATCTTTGACAGTCTTTATGGGTTGTCAGAAGCCCAAAAAGACAGACAACTAGTCTTACCAAGGGGTATCGTGTTATCCAGTGACTTCGTTGTCCACAACGAAGTCACTGGATAACACGCCTATCTGACCTCCAGGTCAGATAGGCAGTCAGTCCAAGTAAAATACGAGTGTTCAGCTGGTTGGTTAGACTGGAAGTCGAACCCAACATAGTTGGGAAAAGGCTAGGTAGAGGTATTGATTTGTCGAGTTTGACAAAAGTTCATCATCATCACCACCATTTGAATGTTATCTTAGTATCTTTCTTTAAGTTTTTTGCACACGTGGTATGTACATATGCACCGATTGCCGCGTTTCGCGTGACCAGTCATTAGCAACTATTTACAACCACCATAGTCGAAGCTGTTACTTCAAGAATCATGGGTAGACTAACACTGTTTCCGTTTTCCATTTCGAAAGAATGTTTTAGAAAACATTATTATTTTCAGACGAGTTTCACTCGTTTTAGCGAATATCTGTTAGCAGAAACACTAGTAAAATAAAAGTGGTATCTAAGTGCCCTTTTTAGGATGAGCCCTTCCACAAATTCAGATTGTTTACACTAGATGAATTAAAATTAAAAAAAACTGTATGGCCCTGCCCTTGACCACGATGTCACCTGATATAAAAACGATGGAGGAAGTCTACTATGGAACGAGCGTGTCCAGAAGATATCTGTTCACTCTGCATCTTAGTAGATGCAACTACTAAATACCCGCACTTTACCCAAAACCACAGCCATGTTTGTCGAAGAACCGATGGCCTACAGGACTTCTGGACCGCGTATCGGCAAGCAAAGTGTGGGACGCCCCCCAGTTGGATGGACCGATAAAGGTCACTGGGACAGACTGGGTATTGTAGCGCAGCCTGGGAAATCAAAATCAAAATATTTTATTTCCCATCAACTTACATGGGCACTTATGAAACATCAGAAGCTAGGTGCACGGTTCCAATTAGTCGTTTCCTATGGAGAAGAGCCGGCAAGAAACTCCACGGTTACTCTTTTAAAAATAATTGGCGTTTACAATATTAATAATATTAAAAATAGAGAGGCCATGTCCGGAACTGGACTGCGGTAGCCAGAGTTCATTGACCCAAAACCACTTTCATTGACCCTTACAACATGTCCTGTAAGTTAACCATAATTCTAAGGTTATTACCATCTATCATACTTCATCATCACGCTCATGACGACTGTCATAATAACACGTACCTGATGAGTGATGCCTATTTAAATCTAGTCACACGTCGAGTGGGCTATTGCAATACTTTGACCGACTGTCATCTTGTGATGACAACGGCCCAAATGCCGCGCATGCCAACTACATTAGATTAAATAAAATATGTTCTAATTAATGGGCTTTAATTGTAATAATTGTCTATTAAGCCGGTTGATATCTATTTATTATTTAATTTCATTTATTTCAACTTACATACAGTTCATAACCAAACAAGTAACAAAATAAAATAGTAACTAACTGAAGACTCGACAGATTTAACAGCGGGACGCAGATGAGGCACAGCCTGTATCTTGGTACCCAAATTCTACACAAGTTAATAATTTAGCGTGTTCTGTCAGCGCAATATTAAAATTCATTAGTTCATTACACAAATTAACAAAATATACAAAAACTGTGAGTACAAATAATCCAATAGATTACATATACAAAACAGTGAGCGACGAGTTAGTGACGGTTAGTGAGTGTGGTGTGTAAGTGTGTGAGTACCTATGTATTTAATCAAAGAGAGTGCAGGTATCAGCGCTACATAGTAAACTTTCAGTTTCCTCATAATCCATTGAGTATGGTTGTGGAGGAGCTCGTCCGGAAAAGTTCAAACTATTTCTGCTATCAGGTAGCATTGCTGTGTTCCTGTGTTTAAAGAGTATGATTGTATAATTATAGACCATTTACAGGCACATGACACATTTCAGTTTTATCTCCAGGATGGTAACGCACCTGCGATACCTATGGTATTGCAGTCGTCTGTTAGCGTCGTTGGCTTTTTCGTCACCTAAATAACATAAACTGAACAATATGTTTAAGCGCGACAAGGTCCTTTTGGCGCGAGGCCAAAATTGGAACTAACGCCGCCATCTTATTTTTTAAATATATTTCACAAAACAATATTTGCACAAATGTTTACCAACAGTGCCCCTGTCAACGTCATTCGAGTGTCTAAATATCCTTGTGTAAATAAATGACAAACAGGTTATTTTTGTGTAAAGGGCAAAAAGAAGTAACTAAAGATTTTGTCCAGTCATTATAATAATAATAAAACGTTTATTTCAACCAACAAAGGATAATAGGCAAAAAAAAAAAAAACACATTCAATTAAAAAGACCAAGTACAACATATTGCAGACTTCGATTGCTCAGTATGTGAACCATACAGCAATGGTTCAGGTACTGACAATCGAACCTCTGCGCGAATACCCTCAGGATGCCGCTGGAGGTAGCCCGAACCTTGCGCACCAGGGATGTGCATCATCATTTTTCGCATAGTAGAATACAAACAGTCTGCTTGCGACTCGGCGAATATCCCTGATGCGCTGCAGAATCGGGACAGACTCATCAGTACCCTGAATGCATAATTATATTGCACACGCAAGGTGTTGTACTGTCTGCGCGTGTATGAGACCCACAGGCTGCTGGTGTAGAAAGATGTACAATATGCTCTGAACAATGTTGTTTTCACTTCAGTAACGAAAAAACCTGCGGCCCATCATATTTGCCCTTACAGACAACGCACTGCGTTCTCGATCCATGTCTGCATCGTCTTTCAGATCAGAGGATATCATATGCCCAACAGTTTTGAAAGGCCAAATACAGAAGCACTCAGCAGCACCATGTCGTCCACGTAATTGATATTATTGAGACAAACTTCATCAATATGGTAGCCGACACAGGTGCTGCTGAGCTCCTCTATCAGCGCGTTGCCACATTAGGTTAGATTGGAGGTCCAGGTCTAGTTACCGTATTCAAATTCGACCTCACAACTCCAATAACATATAATGCATAGGACCCAGTTCAATTATTTACAATCGCTCCCGAAGACGTAATGTTTAGACACAACGCGGTATGCGAGGTTACCTAATCCATAGATATAAAGTGATGACGTCAGCAGTAAATTTTTGAAGCTCTGCTTTCACGTCATCTACGTAACAAATATGCTTTAGGTGAAATTGCTTTATTTTTGAATATATAAACGTTGAAAGAGCGGGAGTAATTTGATGTTCAAAAAGTACTTTTTTAATTTAGACAGAGGTGTGTAATAAACTCACATTTCGCCAGTTTTGTTTATAAGAGGAAAAGGGCGAGCCTATTGCCACAAATTGGGAACAAATCCAAATTCCGGGTTGCTTTTGAGCACTGATTTTATGCTTCTGAGTAACCGTTTCGGGAAAAAGGAAATTATTTAACAAAACAAAATACCCGACTGCAGAAACATATAACCGGAAAGAGAAAAATAAGCATTATAATCTATAGGGTTTTGGTATCGCAGGGGACAAACAAAAGATACATCATATTTCAGATTAGGGCCTGCGACACCAAAACTATAAATTATAATGCTTGTTTTTCTCCAGATATGTGTTATTGCAGTCGGGTATTTTTTTTTTTAATGTTTTTAATTTAATTAATTAATTATATATAAGTGTATACTGTACCGTGTGGTGCCGGACGTAAAGAATAGCACCACTCCATTTCTTCTTGTGGGTGTCGTATAAGTCGACTAAGGGACTTACTAGAGAATGGGCAGCAGCGTTCTCTATGCATTTTTAACACCATAATACTACGATCGCCAACCCGCCTGCCAAGCGTGGTGATTATGGCAAACCCCCCCAATTGGGGTAGGCTTATGTCCAGCAGTGGACGTCTTTCGGCTGAAATGATGATGATGATGAAGTATATACTTATATTTGGAATTGTCTCATTACTAGCTTTTATTTGATACTATTATTGTTGTAATTTATGTAAAAAACCTTCCCCTCCCTTTTTTTTTGTATTTGCAAATGCAATGTATAAATATTATATAGCCAATGTCACAATTATGACGACTATAACGACACCTTGTATGTTAAAATCAATCAAGCCGTTTAGGCTACAGAGCGTGCCAAAGAAATAGACAGGCTCTCGAAAAACATTACCTTCTTTCTGGGCCAGTCGGTTAAAAACGCAATATAACTTCTCACCGGAAAACAAACCCAGGACCAAGCAAGAAAATATACATTTCTTGTTCGATGTTTACCGAGTTTTCAACTCTTTTCAATTTGTTCTCTAAAATTCTCGACACATTGATTTACTGGTTATACACGTAGCTATAGAATTTCCGTGTCTAGGTATTTGTGCTTGCAAGATAAATGTTTATAAACATACCCACGATACCAATACTACCTACACAAAAAATCATGAGGTACCTATGTATCCTAGTATTCTTTTAATGACTAACAAATATTCGCTAAAGTTCTGCGAATACTGATGTATGCGCTTCTGCTGTTGTATTCCCGGGCATAATCAAACAGTTAAATGAGTCAAATAGCTTATAATACAATAAGTATTATACTACGTGCATAAGCCGAATAGATGGCTAGAGCTGTGTTTTTTATATTTATTTAGGCAACCAACAGCACAGTATAGCATGGCTAAAGGCTCGTACAGACTAGTGCGATATCGCGGGCGCGACGCGACACTAATAGCACAATTTCTTTGTCGCTGCCTGTCGCACCCGCGATATCGCGCGAGTCTATACGAGCCTTAATAATTGGTTTCCCTGTATAACTAGGATAAGTAAAAAATTCAAAAGGTGCAATTTTAGGTATATTACAGTTAAGTACCTATAAATTTTAAAGAAAAAAAAAAACGTTTGATTAATAAGAAGAAAAAAAAGTTTGAATATTAGGAGATCAGTAGTTTATCAGTTGCCTTCGTTTATGGTTTTTATTATAATTGATTTTTGAATGTAGGTTTATTACAGTTAAGTATATCCACTTGAGAAAAAACTGTGTTATAAAATTGAGCGATACGGGTCAATAAACAATTTTTGACGTAAATAGTCGAGTACCGAGGCACGTGTAGCATCGTAGTGTGAGTGAGTGTATAGCTGTGGTATATAGGTACACCCCTGCCTAACCAGGTAAACAGGTGTAACGTTCATATCCAGCAAGATTCGATTTAAGGCTCCTAAAACAGACGCGACGCGACACAAAGAGACCGCTCGTCGCGCGGCACGCGGTGTCTTTGTGTCGCGTCGCGTGTCGTGCCTGTTTGTAGGAGCCTTTAAACACTTCATTTCCCTCTAGTTTCGAATATTCAAGGAATTTATAATGTTCCCAACAAGTATTTCAACATTTCTCTCTAGTCGGAATGCAAGCGAACCTGGGAGTATTCCTAATGTTAGCAACGAGTGTCATGTTGAACCAAATCGAAACTGTTGGCAAATGTCGAACAATAAATGCATAGCAGGTGACGCATGAACTTGTACTGCTGTTACGTTACATAGGAGGAGCGATTTTGATGCTGAAAGACTTTCTTTCAGCCTCAAAATCGCTCCTCCTATATAACGTAACAGCAGTTCAAGTACAACAACAACTTTTTGACATGACAACGTCTAATAAATCGATGAACACCGGCTGCATGCACGAAAAAGGATGACTCATTGTCCCGTTACGCTCATTGTCCCGTTACACTCATTGTCCTTTTACGCTCATTGTACGCTTGCGCCTCATCAATGTTTTGTTATGACGTTGTCACGTTAAACTATCGTCCGTAAACCAACTTTACAGACAACCAATTTTTTTTTATTGCTTTTTACAAAACATAATACATTTACGAAAAACAAACCTTCAAGATTTCGTTGTTCTATCTATACCCAAAGTCTCAAATTCAGATAATTTATGTAAACAAAGGGGATAACATATCAAAAAAATATCTTCGTAATGGTAATTCACATAAAATGGCGGAAAAAACGGTTCCATTTTTATTTAAGTACTGTATTTAAGAAATAATAATTACAAAATAATCATACCGTAATTATTTTTATAAATTTTCGGTTTTAAACAAAGTTATTAAAAAAAGGAGATTTTCTGGTATAAAATATTTTATGATACTGGTAACAATGCAGGCGATCCAAACATTTTTGTATTTTTGTACATGTTCAACAACACTAATATTAAAACTCTCATATAATTCATCATATAATTCATAGATTCATATTGTATGTAACACATCTAGTCACATTTTGGATGAAAACGGCTGTAAACTGTTTCGAGTGGAAATCGATTTTGGGAGGCCTACGTCGAGCAGTAGACTTAAAAGGGCTGATTATGACGATCATAGGCCGTGTCTCCGACACACTACATAAATCATTGTTTGGCAACGGTATTTTGTTTGCATAGTTCTTATAATTAATTCACTTTAATTTCATAGATGATTATTTACTAAAAAAAATAATGATAAAATGTTTTGCACCATTGTCCTGTCATTTTGGCAGTGACATTTCTTGACATTACTTTGTTTACATAAATTATCTGAATTAGAGACTTTGGGTATAACACATTTCAATTCTATATTTTGATGTACCTACCTACGCCTCCCGAGCACTGTCGCCCCTGCCTTTTGCGCTAGACACGGCAGTTTATTTTGTTACACAGAGTTCGTAATCGTATCATTTAGAACGTTGAATTTAAATAGTTTTATTTTTGTATGAAAATATGATAAGTTAAAATCTGATGAATTATTAAAAGTCATAGAAAGTTGTTGTTTATGATGCTAGTAATTACACCTATTAATACACCAATTACACCAATTATGTCCTGAGATACTTTTAGTCTTTCACAAATAACCCTGTATAATTTTCACAGACTTTCTTTCAGCATCAAAATCGCTGTTTATAGAATTTGTTTTAACAATGTCCCTGTATATAGAAATGTTTCTTTTAATTAGTGGGTTTCGCTTCGAAGGGATGCTGATAGTTCTAGTGATCCTCATATACTAAAATGCTTTTGCTAGGACTGACTTCGCTTCGATTTGTGGGGATCGAATTCTCGGCCCGTTGCTTGACAGTCTGTGGCTCAATCGTTTAGCTATTTACTGTTATTACCGATTTAAAAGCAAACGAACTAAAGATTTCCTGAAAGTGTACTATCAGTTTAGTGAATATAGTTATATTAATCCAGGCAAGTTCAATATCTTTTTTGTTTAGATGTTTAATTATGATGATGTTTAATTGTTTTATTATGTAGGTATCATCACCTCATGTATTAACCATATTCAAGTAAACAAATGATTTGATTCAAAGAAGCGATATTATGGAAAGCGTAAAACAATATTTTTCGTATTGTAACACCGACTTTCCTTCCGAGTCGTACACATAATTCTGTTCATTTTCCTCTTGTTGATATATAAAAAAGTTTTAAAGAATGTATGGACCTATGGTATTCAGCTGTGGGGCTGCAACAGTGAACGCAATCGTCAAACCATATAACGATTTCAAAACAAATTACTAAGGGGTATAGTCAACGTGCCCTGATACATTAGAAACAGCGGCCTCCACCGGGACCTCAAGATGGTTGTCTTGAGCACAGTAATACAAAAATATGCAGGATCTCATGAATACAGACTTCATCATCAATTGAATGTCGAGGCGATCCAACTCCTTGACAACACTGATTTAGTACGAAGATTTAAAAAGGATAAAACCTTTTGAGTTAGTTTAGTGTAGAGTGAGTGAACATAAACTGCAGTGCAAGTGAATAAGGCAGACGTTAGATATTGGACGATTTCTTAATTTTATAATTTCTTAGCAGTTTGAAGTAATATTTAAATTACTTATTAGCTAATAGGCTATATTGTAATGTGAATAAAGTATTACCGTCTGTGATACTCCACATATATTTAAAAAAGATCCTCTCGGCTTGCTTTCTTCTTGCAGTCGTTCTAAATCGCTCCGCTTATGTAGTGCATTAGTTCCCTTGCCCCGCGTTACTCACACCCGATCGGTGTCAATGTTCTAATTCGGTGGCGGCTTATTTAACTGATCAATCAGTGATTGGATAATATTTTATCGCTGGCTAATATCTTGTAATTATTCGTTCGACGATCTGCTACTAAATTAATACAGTGCTCGTTGAATGATCGACATTGCGACTGTGTAGTACGGTTTATAGTTGATTAAAATGTTCTTAATTAGTTAATTTAATATCTCACAGTACGTAAAATTAATTTTATTACTTTTTTATTTGATGCGGAGGCTATGTAGTCACCACAGTTAAGACATGGGAAGTTTTCAGCAGTTGTCGGCTTTAGATAGATAGATAAAACATTTATTCAGTGCACACAAAAGCACAAAAAAATAATAACAAATTACATGAATATTATATAAAAACAAGGTGCCAATACACAAACAAAAAATAAAAACAGAAACAGAGTCACACCATGACATAATTCAATCAACATAATACAAGGTGCGGTGTGCGTCTCAAGGTTGCACCAATTGGGAGTCCATTTCAGCATGTGCCAGGCAGATATACCTGATGCTCATATTCTGCTAGATCCCTGCAGTGACCTACGGACATCAAGCAGACGAGATAAATAACGGTGTTGTGACAATGTGTTATGCGCGGAGTGAAATTTTGTAAGTATACCTAACCGTAACTTAGATTATGCATTCTATACTATAAAGTTTTGTACTGGGAAACGTTCTTGTTCGTTGATGTGTGTTCTTTCGTGTGATTTCGGTTATAAAAAAGTAAGTTCAGTGCATACAATTTTTCTGCAATACCACTTTATTGAATGGATCCTCTGGAGGTACATATCGACGCTTGAAAGGCAATATTGACCAAACGACATGTTGGCAACTTTACACTATAGCATTTTAAGTTTTTTTTTTTTTTTTCATTAAGAAACCTTTGAAATGCTTTTTTTAGTGTATACTCTACTAGAGTATACACAAAAAATATATAAAATAGGTACTCCATTTTAAAGTTTTTTTTTTTTTGATAAAAATACTTTTAAGGTGTCTGCACACAGCGGGCGTGGCGCGGCGGGGCGGGACGCCGGCGCGACGCTCAGCAGTTGTAATGTACTAGATATTACGGAGGACGCCACACAGAGCGTCGCGTCACGTCGCGTCGCGCCGGACGGCTCTGTGTGGCGTCGTCCGTAATATCTAGTACATTACAACTGCTCAGCGTCGCGCCGGCGTCCCGTCCCGCCGCGCCGCGCCCGCTGTGTGCAGACACCTTAAGATGCTCTAGTGTAAAGTTACCAACATGTCGTTAGGTCAATATTGCCTTTCAAGTGTGGATATGTAAAAGGTTTTGGTACCAATAGGTAGGGTTGTAGTACGGTGTTGGTAGGTACCTACTGCAATTTCAGGACATGTTGGGTAGAGCAATTGTGTTTTCAAACTAGGAACTAATCAATCAGTTTAAAATTTCTAGGATTGCTTTAATAACGTGGCCCCCACTAGCTAAGCGTGGTAGCTACTAATAACCCTTGCAGTTATACAGGGTCATTGGTAAAACGTACACTAAAAACCTCTTAGGACTATATTACTAACATCATAAACAACAACTTTTGTTCTATGACTCTTAATAATTCATCAGATTTTCATACAAAAATAAAAAAATAAAAGTTTAACGCTCTAAATGTTACGAACTCTACGCGTAGCAAAACAAACTGCCGTGTCTTATGTGTGACAGTGTACGGGAGGCGAAGATAGGTGCATTAGAATACAGAATTTAAATGTGTTATAAAGGGTGTAAAAGGACGCGTAACGAAGCCGAGAGTTACCTATACTCCCCGTCATTGTGATAATTTTTTTGTTTTGCACCTTACCTGGGAACCTTCTGGTTACGGAGATATTGAAGGTCAAAGTTCCTGCTTTTTTTCACGAAAACAAGTTTTAAATGTTATAAATTAACTTTTCACTTCTCATGCTCTAAAAGTTCGTCTTTATGTCATGCGTAGGCGACATAAAGTCGCTTTTTATGCTCTAGAACATAAAGTAAAATCTTCGTCGTAGACCAAGGCAATCGGTCCAACAGCCACACGAACAACTTCAACTTCATAGAATAACCTCTATATTTTAATTCTTTTCGTTAGTATTCTAAGAACAAGGCAAGGATACCAATAGCCAAAGAACAAAATAAAACTTCATGAAATAAACTCATATTTTTTATTTCGTCCATTTATTATTTTTTAAATTAGTTTTTTTTTTATATTAGTTAATCAATATATTTAAACTATAACTAAATTATCATAGATATAAAAACAAAATGTTTTTATAACTGAGCAGTATGTAACGACCTAAGTCAGGTGTTAAGTCACGTTCCTACTGAAAAAAAAAAGAAAACAAAACAAAATGTTCATTGTTCATTGGCGGAAACCATAATTATTTTTCAATTTTAATTAAATTTACAATATTTACATGTTGCTGTTTCATTTCCTCGCAATTGAAGTAAAAAGTAGAGTGTACAACTCGTCCATAAAACCCATTTTACACTCTATATCCATCCTCGCTCGCAAGCTCGCTCGGATGGATAAACGTCTCGCGTAAAATGGTGTGTTTTATGCACTTGATGTACAATCTACTATTGAATAACCCCACAACTCTTGTACCGTTGCATGTACCCATAAGCACAATGTTTTTGCGTGCTTTACATTGCGCGCTGCAGTAAACAGCGATTTTTCATACCAAAAATAAAAATCATTTCCCAGCAGCAATAATTTTTACTTAATGTTGCTTAGTTTGATGTACAGAGTCCGTAGGTAACAGCTATGTGATGAATCTTTTTACACCCTGTATAAAACAATGAAAATCTTTAAGTTTTGTTTTTGGTAAACATATTATGTTTTGTTAAATGATTAGAACAAAAGTTGTTGTTTATGATGTTAGTGTTTTAACAAATACCCTGTATAGAACATGAAAGGACCAGCAGTGAATGTTACATTAGTAGTAGGAAATACAACATTAGCAATCAGTATGTACAACCACCACTGCGCCACCGCGTATGCTGCTACCAATTTGTTAATCATGTTTTGTTTTTTCACAGAGTAGAGTCAGGATCGTTAAGAAGATTCATTTCAAAACACCTATCTGCAAAATAGTCGTATACTGCAGGCAGTATACGACTATTTTGACAGGTGTTTTGAAATGAACCTTCTTAACGATCCTGTTCTCTGATACATCAGACTAGAACTCAGCCTGTGGTATAATCAGCCTATAGTGTATGGGACACAGGTCTCCTCTCTGAGAGAGGGAATGGGCCGTTATCCACCACGCAAGGCCAGTGCGGGTTCGTGGATGTCATATGTATTCGAATTTTTGTTTCCTCACAATGTTTTCCTTCACCGTTTTTAGAGCAGTGGTGATGAAATTAAAGACACAAAGTAAAGTTCCTGCCTGGGTTCGAACTCACACTGAAAAAAATATTTAGCCTAACTACTTCGGCTATTTCAGGAACAATCAGAGTTTGACAAGACTTTATAAAAGTTAACTTGATTTAATAAAAGTGATACACAACAGCCAGAACAGGTTTTAGTTACATGTTGCATAAAGTTATATGGTCACTTTTTTGTGTTACATGTTGACGAAAGTTTGGTTATGCATAAGTAAACATTTTTTCAGTGCACGACCAAACAAGTCAGGGCCGATACCACTGGGCCACCACCACTCCTTCAGCCTGTAACTATGCGCATGTTTCAGAAGATTCTATGTTACACATACTAAGAAACTTATAAAAATCAACCAAGTGTGTCGGACCACGCACAATGAAGGGTTCCGTAGTTGGGATGAATTTATCCCAAGAACTTACTTAACATTGTAGTTGAAATACATCTTCTCCCGCAACATGTTTTTCAACTGCAAATGTAAATTGGTCAACTATTTACTCGGTAATTTGTAAAGCTTACTTAGCTGTGATAGTTAATCTTTTAACTTTATATATACTACTTACTGCTGTGAATTTTTTCGCATATCCAAATACAACCCTTTAGCTGGCAGGGGGGGGGGACACACTTGACTAACAAAAAAGCTTAATATTATGCAAACGGATTCCAAAATCGAAAAATGATTCTCACAAACCCGAAATATTTTTAAACGGACTATCCAACAATATCTCACACCATAGGATAGACGAGATTTTTTTTAAATAATATTTTTACTTATTAGACGTAAAGTGGGGCTTTAAGTGTAGGGGTGGTACCCTAAAAATTTAAAATATTTCAAGATTTTATAACTTTGTCGGCGTGATTATTTACTTTATTTTTTATTTTATTTTATTGACTATTATTCCTTGATCACTACGGAACCTTAAAAAGCTGGAATATTGGTGATTTCTAATTGTCATTATAGACAAAACACCCTCCATGAATAGAAAAGCTCCACGGTAACTGTTTTTAAAATACAATCGACTTTACAATGTCCGACGTTCTATTCCCACCTGTGCCACCCACCTGTGCTACCCAAAGGGCTCTTGATCCCACGCCCTATTACGTTAGTCCCCACCACGTAACTACGAGCCTGAGCCATGATTCACGAACACTCATACAGTCTCGCCAAGCTATTTAAAGTACATTATATTTGACTGTAAACAAGGATTAGCTGTCGTTTGGCAATATTAGCGAAGTGATTTTACAGTCAAAACCGTTTATAACGACATCGTTTAAGAGCGTGTACAACGGCCCACTAGCGCCAACTCCTTTAAAAAATATTATCTCGTGACTGAGAAAGAATTATGAAAAAGGGCTCAATAAAGAACCTCGGTAAGTGTGTCTAGAATTTTCTAATTCCTTTTATAAAGTTTCATATTTAGACACGAAGCAACAAAATACGATATAGAGGAATGTGGCCGCTTTTATTTGAAGTCGAATTATTAATTCACTGGAGGAAACTGACAGATGCTAGCTGTCACATTTTTAAATAATATGGAAATATGTATTGTATTCTAGACTTTTACACTTATACAGTACATATAATATACATTTATTTTACACTTTATAAATCGATTAAACTAAACGATCACCATTACAATAAATATGACCATTTTATTACACAAAGTGACAGCTAGCACACGTCAGATTGCTCCAATGAATTAATTATTCGACTTTAGATCGAATTTTGTTGCTTCGTGTCTCAATATGAAACGTTATAAAAGGCCCTCTTAATACAACGTACGGGTTATTATGGTGAAATTTTGAGGTTCCATCAAAGACATCAGGGCATTTCTGTTTAGCTAGCAAAGTTTTTGGTTATAACGACTATCGGCTATAGGAACAGTAATCCGACGGTCCCTTAAAAACGGTCCGTTATAAACGGTTTTGACTGTATATTATCTAGCCAGTATCATCATCTGTCTAGCATTTTCCTGACAATAATGTTGGGGTCTGCTTCCCATTCTAACCGGATGTTTTATATGGAGCGACTGCCTACCTGACCTCCACAGCCCAGTAACTGAGTAATACATAAACCCCTTAGTAAGACTGGTTGTCAGACTTTCGGGCTTCTGCCGACCCGTAACGACTATCAAAGATCCACGAATGACAGCCGGGACCAACGGGTTAGCGTGCTTTCCGAGACACGATATTGAATAATTATCTAGCCAGGATAATTAATTTTAAAATGAAACTATTCGCTCCGAAAAGACAGAATGAACCTTAAAAGCTATTAGCATAACATATCTTCACGCCTGGTATCCCGAAAGGATTAGGCAGAGGTAACCGCACACATTTCGTCAAGCACATACATTTCGTCACATTGACTTGTCATACTGAAAACACTTTCTCGGCAAAAGCATTTTTTTACACAGAGGGGGAATACTGCAATACAATGCTTGCTCACACATGTAGTTGACGAGACCATAAAGCTCGCTTGATGTTTTCTATTCCCGTAGTATAATGTAGTGGAGATCTGAAAGTAAGATATGACATTGAAAAAGCTGTATTCACACATGCCAGGCTTAACCCGCAGCTTTTTGTTAAATGTTAATCATCAGGGCGCTTACAGCATCATTTTGCATCTTATCATTTATAGGTATACCTAATATATGAAAAATGTAGGTATCTACTACATGCAGTGGAGGTTAACATTCTTGTAAGTTTGTATATTGCGTGTACAAAAGCAGCGGAAATAGTATTAACACGAATCAATAAATATGTTAAGGTGAATAGCATATTTTCTTTATTTTCCTGTGCACATAAATCTCAGTTTAACGATCATTTTTATAGTTTCATCGACGTTTGCTGGAGCAACTGTGACCGCAAACAAGTTTGTTTTATTGACTATGAATCGTCATTACACATTTATTCCCATTTTTATACAGACATATTCTAGGTCTTGATATTATTGCAGACAGGTAGACCCCCTGATTCTGTAGAAGCCGCGTTTATTTGCCATTTGTATGATCAGATTCAGTCCATCAAGTTTTGCTGAAGACGAAATAGAAACCCTAAGGAGCCTTTTGCCCAGCAGTTGGAAGCAAAAGGTAAAAAATTCATGGGCAAAGATAGAGCTGTCGCTCAGGTAGGTACATATAGATTTATTAGATACATAACAGAACAGAAAAAAAGTGTGTTGTAAAGTCGTTTACACATAAACGACATATATTAAAACATTAGTTTGTTGAAGACGCTGTTGGGAAAACCATCGAAGAAGCAGTTCTTTTCATCAAAGACCACAAATTGATACGGGTATAGTTTTTGGTTTTGGTAGGAACACAATGAAGAGATTCAGGATTTAATGTCCGATGAGAAATTAAAAACCGAATCGTGTGGCATGGAAAATTACTTTGGCCGATGATGCATCTCCTTTTACACATAACACAGTGGGCGTTGCCTTTAATTCCCAAGCGACTATTTCTGTTGCACATTACACTTGCATGCAAATTAAACGGCAACACTTGTCGACACTTCGAAATATTCTCTCTTTGCAGACTAATGACCATCTCCTGGAGCTGCCTTCTCAAGCAGGTCAGAGCAATAACAACTAAATTTGGCAAGTGGCCGCTAATCCGTTTTTGTGGCAGTGGCACACGCGGGTGACGTCATGGCTGGTAATTTTAGCCCGCACTGACTCACAACTGAGGGCCGGCCCGCACAGGAATTTGAGTATTACATGTCTTTTATGAATGCGCCTTACAAGGCAGCATCGGGGAATTTATGATGATTTTCTGATAGCTGAAATTTCTTAGATATGAGAAAGATACGGAAGGTGATCACGCATTCTGGCAGCAATATGAACGGCACTTTATAAAACCGAAGTTCCGCTGTGTTTTTCCTCTAGGATAGCCTAATACAGTGCCTAGGATGATCATAATGACGATTAATCATTATAAACTCACTAGCTAATGCGCTGCAATGCCCCTTTTTTTGGAACATTTTCCGGCGCGCACGCAATTACTTACCAAAGTTTCATCATAATCGATCGAGCAATTTTCGAGTTTTTGCGAGACTAACGCACGGCAATAATTTTTTTTTTATTATAAGAGGAAGATAATTATTTGAGCGCAAAACATTTTGTAGTAATATGAGAAATGGTAGTCTTTTCCGCTGCACTTTGTGGTAAAATGGCACAAATGAACTTAAATCAAGAACAGAGATAGTCAAGCTTAATACAACAGGTCGCATTCATTGTTTCTGACTACATAATTACATAACATTGAGCTTATAATGTTCTCACTGCTGGGACATATGACTCCTCTTTGAAAGAGGGAGTGGGCTATAGTCCACGCGGGCCCAGTGCGGGTTGGTAGATGTCGTCGATCAACGTTATGTGGACGGCAATTTTAAAGAGTCTTCATACGAGTATATTTCCATTCATTGGACTTCCCTGTGTTATCGCGATGACATGGACGAGAACGTCCACGATAATATCGTCACGTAAGAAATGATAAAAGCGCACATTGGCAGACAGCAAAACTTTGTAGAAATTTGAATGCTACTAAATTAGCTAAACTTTCACTGAAACTTGCAAACTTTTCTTCATGTGCAGGAACCGTGATAACGTTAAGATATCTTCCAAACAAAAATAGCACAGTTTGTTAAACAGCTGGTGCTTTTTATGAATCATCAGAAATACACGACGAGGAAGTACCTGTTTCATAATGAGAAAATCTTGTAAGCTAAAAGCACTGTTTTTAGGGTTCCGTACCTCAAAAGGAAAAAACGGAACCCTTATAGGATCACTCGTGTGTCTGTCTGTCTGTCTGTCCCTCTGTCACAGTCAATTTGCTCCGAATGTAATGGACCAATTAAGTTGAAATTTGGTATACATATCAATTTGAGTGACCCAAACACGGACGTGAACTGTAAATAAATGAATTTAGAATATTGAGGTCAGTTTTGAGGGCAAAGAAGAAAAAAAAAAAACATTTTTTGCAAACTGTACCGTGTGACATATCAAATGAAAGGGCTTACTATGAAGGTTTCAAATATATATATTTTTTGTATAGTTTAAAAAAATACAACTAATATATTTTAATTTGACGTCTCAAATCAGCCTAAAAAATTATTCCATACCTCCCACCAGAATTTACAATTAAAGCCCATGAGCAATACCGAAAACCCAATAACTCCATCTTTCGTTAAAACAATGAAATGCCTGTTGAATACTGATCGAAAACACCTGTCAGGAAAAACCGATAATATCAAAAATAACCTAATATACGTTCTTGCCATACACACCCATACACATACAATACATACGCACATACATAAATGCAATACATGGATACATACATATGCAGCATTACAGAGAATACTGAAGCTGATAATTTCATAGATTTCTCAAACGTAACAGACGTTAGTGCTAAAAATATCAAACAAACACTCATATACCCGCGCTGTGTTACATTAAAAATAAATAGAGGCTGAATCTCAGAACTGAGGAATAAATTGTTTCAGCAATACGTTTTAGCTGCCCCAGTACTATGTTGTTTAATTAAAATAAGGCTTTTAGGCTGACATGTGGTGCTGAGGGGCCTAAAATGTGTGATATATTATGCAGGTTTCTCTTCTGTATACTTAAACTGATGAAAGACTTATTTCAGCACTGTTCAGTTGTCGATTTGAAGCAGTAGGTGAAGGAAATTCTGAGTTTAATATAGGTTTCCTTGTATGTAGTACCAAATTCTAATTGTAGGTAAGTAGAATTTGGCTACAGAAAATAGTGCATTTGATTTTACCTAATTCTCTGAACTTGTTAGCCGCAATTTCAGACTTGCTAGGCAAAGACTAGTTATTACAAGTTTGACTGAGCCAGTTTAAGTGCCTAGTATTGATATCTTTCTGAAAACATATTTTGTGTCTGCTAATAATATGTGAGTTATTTTGAGTCCTGGCTATGCATCTGTTGATAGTCTACTGTTTGAAGTTATATCCAATTGAGCTGCATTCATTGCAGCTGTGCACTTGGAGTTCCGAGTGCTAGACGAATATGATGAATGAAGAGTTTTGGTGAGGCATAAGGAGGGAAGAATCTGTCTCAAAGAATACTTCTTAAGGCGAGGTTCTTCAAGTTAACCTCTAGGAAATGTAATTTTAATGCCATTTTATTTAGAAACGGTAATGATTAAACACGTGAAAAAATTATATGTTGCTTTTGAGACCTTTCTATAGGTACGTCAGGTACTCGTTACATAATCGGACAAAGTGCGCTCGATTTATAAAAATCCAAACATACCCTTATTTTGTAGATTAAAACTAATTTTATTTCAATACTATACTACTTTATTTATTGAAAATCACATCAAAATAAACGTCTATGATTATGTAATGTCCGTCGGGTTTAACATTGTTAATATCGTAAAACATATAATTTTCAACCCAAAATTAACGAAGTTCACGGCACAATTTACTCGTGCCGCGCTGTCACCTCAAGAATAAGAATGCACGCTTGAAGAACTTCGCCTTAAGTCTATTTGGAGATAAAATATGTTATCGGAGTATAGGTAGTATTGATAAGACAAAAAGGAAAGCTTCTAGCTTTTACTACTGCCCTACAGTTGCATAAATATAGAAGTAGAAGAAGAAGAAGTAGTGGAGTGTGACCAACCAATCGATGCCCAAAAAGGCTCTACTGGATGTTCACACAGATGTAAAGACAAAAATTTAAAATAGTATGATAAGATAGTTTGTCATGTTGAGAGGATGAATGAAAGGTGACTAACAAAAGGTATTTATTTACAAGGTAGATGTGAGTGGAAACGCCGGGACGCCCTAGGAGGACATATAGTGACCTAGATGGTGATATTCTTCAGAAAGGTCAGGTGCGTGGCACTCGCAACAGGCGAGCGTGTATGACTAGATGTATGAATGTAAACGAAGCAAAAGGAGTATGTAAGGAGCGTAGTAGATGGCGCTCTATAGTTTCTCCCTACCCACATGGGAAGAAGGCGTGAGTATATGCATATTAGAAGAATTTTAGGAAAATAACGTATGAACAGACAAAATGCCCTTTCAGATAGTTCACAATTTATTATCCATACTAGTATAAAAAGAGGGAGCAAATTTTGTGAGTTTGTGTATATGTGGGGGTAACCACCGGAACCACAACACCAAAATGAAAAAAAAAAAATCCCCATTAGAAAGGTACATTATTCCAGATAGACATAGTTTATTTATTATGTAAATATATACAAAAATAAGAACTTCATAGTTCTAAAGAAATACTATCTTACATTCATACAAGCCTGGTACTTTTTGTTGTTACTGCTCAGAACTTGTGCACAACATGTCGTGAACAGAATACAGTCTTCACATGGAAATTGCACCCGTGCGAAGTCGGGGCGGGTCTCTAGTCATTTAATAACAAAATAAGAATACAATACAGAATTGAGGAACACTGAAAGGTTATAATCGTCAGAAAAAGACAAGTCCGACAAAAGACCAAAAAAATGATTTCTCCACAAAAACCAAGTAAATTCTATTTTAGCTATCGGCTTTCCCACGCTACATCACCCAACAAACCCATTCTTCATCATCCTTACCTCGTTCCTTCCAAGTCACTCGATAATCGTACAATGAACAGGTGATGCGGTGTTCACGGAGTATAAATACCGCTGGAGACGGCTTGGAGCGGTTCCAGTGGAGAATCATTCATAAATAACCTTGGGTATCGAGTTATAAGCTTGTAGTGTCGATCGTGTCACGAAATTGATGATTTTGGGTGACTTAAAATTATTTCAAACTCAAACTCAAACTCAAAGCATTTATTTCAAATAAACCAATTACAGGTACTTTTGAATTGTCAAGCAAGGGGTCGGTCAGTCAGAAAGATGAAGCTAGTTGCCCATTCCAAAGCGTAGTAGGTTCCTATGGAGAAGAACGGACAAGAAACTCCATGGACACTCTTTTAAAATATTGTTACAAAATATGGGTTACATCATTCATGTTGAAGTTATACATGTGAGAACAATGTAGAAAGACGTGCACGTTAGAAGCGTCCGTAATAGAAACAATTCACAAAAATTAAAATAAGCCGTGGCAGCTAAGAGATGACCAGTCCCAACTGACGGCGCCCGTTCACGAACATGACGCATGGATCAGCACCATTTAGCTCAACCATTTTGAAGGGAACTTAATGATCCAACACACACGCCACCACCAGCGAGACATTTGAGTGAGCATGACATACTCTCAGCCGCCAGGGCACATTCAAGTCAATAAAAGACATATTACCCGGTAAATGGTAGCTCTATAGTACATAGTACTCACACCTGTGCTATGCAATTATATAATTCAAGGACATTGAGTTTATACAATGCAAAAATAGTTTACAATCTTCAGCAGCTCCAATAATATTTTCAAATGCTAATCAATTAGTTTATGCGCCCTTATGGAGCAGGACCAGCATTGAGCCAAGCATTTTTGTCAGCGATGTAATCCCCCAATTTATAATATGCTTGGCTGCATAGTGTGCGTTTTATACAAGTTTTAAATTTTGTTTCGTTCAATTGGAGTATGTGGGGAGGTATTTTATTGTAACATTTTAAACAGTACCCCATGAAGGATGAGTCTACTTTAGCCAGTCTGAAACCTGGTTGAACTAATTGGTCCCTATTTCTGGTACTATAATTGTGTCTGGTACTATAATTTAATTATGCTATCCAATATAATATTATTTTCTCTCTATAAAAGGAGAAAAAAAATGCTTATTAGAAGGCTAAAAGTCATCCAAAGGGCAATGGAGAGTGATCGAATCAGAAATAAAGAGATCCGCAGGAGAACCAAGGTAACCGACCGCTCGAAGATTTGCCAAACTTAAGTGGCAATGGGCAGGGCACATTGCTCGCAGAAAGTTTATGGAGTCGCGACCGCGAACCTGAAGACGTAGCGTTGGAAGGCCTCCCACAAGGTTGACCGATGACCTTGTGAAGGCCGCAGGAATCCGCTGGATGCGGGAAGCACAGAACCGTTCGAAGTGGCGGTGCTTAGGTATGTCTAGCAGTGGACGTCTTTCGGCTGAAATGATGATGATGATGGGGCATACTAAATGCAGAGAAAATAGTAAACAAAACTATTTAAATGGCATTAATGAAAATAGGAAACGAATTTTTACACATGGCAAAAAGGCCTGTGTATGTGCGTAAGTAATTAATAAAATAATTTTAATAAAAGTTTGAACACAGAATATTTTGTGTAACAAGTTTCTTCGGAAAGTTACGGAACGTGGAAAATTAAAAAGATTTTTATGATAGCGTTAAGTATTTTGCAGTTTGTGCTGTTAAAAAATCGTTAATTTATGTAACTTCAGTTTAAAGAGTGTAAACAGCTAAGAATTCTGTCAATCATGTTATGTGTTTCTCACGAACGGCAGGCATGGCACATATTTTTAGACCGCAACTCTATTGCTGTACTTTTTATGACAGTTTCAGTGCAGGAAAACAAAGTAATGACTGAAAGTTTTTCAGTTTGCGCTGAGACCATAATAACCGTTGCTGATGAAACATACTGGCTACGGTATATTGTGATTTTAGCTACTTTATCTTAGAAGCATAACACAAAGGTTTGATTAAAAAAGACTTTATAAGTTGAATGCAGAAAGGAAGAAAGTAAAGCTAGCTACAAGGTCCCGAATATAATTGGCCAATGTTTTATCCAGTTGTCCAGTGGTAAATAAACAGAGAGTAGGTAGGTAACTCTCTGTTTGTTTACTTCGTGGATAGGTACAGTCGTTAAGGTTGTAATATTTTCCCAAAAAAATAAATTAAAAAAAACGGGTACGCTGTATCAGGGACGCAGCCGCAGTGGGGTTGGTGAACCTTCTTGTGCGTGCGAGAGTGTGTAATAAGCACTACTGCTCTACAGTACAGGCCCTGATATACCGGATGACTTTTTTTACCGTCTCGAAAAAAATTGGGTATACTAGGTGAACGGAGTAGAAGCCTATGGCATAGCATTTTTTTATTTTTTTTTTATTTTTTCAGAAATAAAACTAAAATAAAAGATAAAAATATTGAAATTTGGGTGCGTATGATTTAAATTTAAATATTATTTATCGTATTTATTTATTGAATTATGTTTTTTGTTAAATTTCTGTGTTTATTGTTATAGTATGATAAGTTTACTTCAAATGTGTGGTATTTATCCATAGATCAATTTCTTTCTAGGTTAAAGAAAAAATAATAAAAACTATACCATAGGCTTCTACTCCGTTCACCTAGTATACCCAAATTTTTACGAGACGGTAAAAAATGTCATCCGGTATAAGGTGTATCTATTCATACAGGAAATATTTTAATAGAAACATCTATAGGTGGTAAAATAGCCAGAGAAACGAAAAAAGGTTGTAATTATTAAGTATAATTTTAAAATTGCTTGAGACATTTTGCAAAAAACTTTTAATTACTTATTCTATGAATGACCCGCTCGGACGCGGCGATAGTGGCGACACAAGCGCGATGCCTTTTAATAATAATTAATCAAATTAATTAGTTAATTATCTTAAAATATTTCGTGTATTAATAATAGATACACCATTATAGATAATCAAAGTAATACATATAGGTACAGAAATAACATTTATTTACACATTTTATTCAAACTAAAGTTTACGTTATAATCTTGCCATAACATATTTCGTTACATATGGTTTTTGCAAGTGACCCCCTACTGACCAAAATAAAAGACGTTTCACGTCAAAAACATGATTGAAACCAAAAGTAAGTTAAGTATAGTTAATCTAACATGATGCAACTCAAGGGTTGAAACCCTTGAGTTGCATCATTTTAGATCGAATATAAAACATCATCTGACTCATCCTAGACAGTCAACCCCAATCTGACAGAAGACCAGACAATTAATCGTAACCGAATCGATTTTGAAATCACCACATACTCGCCAATAGATCAGAAGGTACAGTCAGGTATGCCAAAGATAGTCGATAGGTAGCGCCACTCATCATGTCAGATGCTTGCGCCACGAAACTGTCGCGAGCCAAACATTCTAGTTACTGACGAGCGATTTATCAATTTTGCTCACGAATTAAAAGTGAGATAGTCTGTTACTCAGTTATGTGGCCAAAGTAAAGCAATAGTCCTGGACATAGAATTCAATATTTGTTTTTAGTTTTCACTCATTCTTTTCACTTAAATTAAAGCAAAAGTATAGATTTTTTTTACTCTACAGCTACTATGTACAATTTCATTGTCCAGCTCTTAACGTAACATCTCTCTTAATGTTTATCTTTTCAGTTGTTGTTAGAACCGCCTTACTGTCTGATCGATTGTATGGCACAGTCTGTTCACTATCATCTTTACTGGCTAACTGATCTTATCACCAGGACAAGTAAAAAGTGATGACAAACATGATTTTCCTTGACAGAAAGAAAGCCATTGCTGGGAAGAATAATTACAAGCATCTTCATGATTCCAGAAACTGGGAGTTTTTTTTTGCTAGTTATCACAGAACCAGTACTCAAAAAGTTATGGTCGATTTTGTAAATAATTTGAATATCATCCCAAGGTTTACAGATATTAAGTACCTACCAAATATCATTACAAAAACCAACATGATCGAATGATAGAAATACTTCGCAAGTCAGTTAAAGACCTTTGGCAAATACTATTCAACTCGTTGATGCATGAACATCTTCTAATTAATCTGTAAATATAATGGGCGTTATACTCATTAAGAAAGTACAGATTCTAATAAATATTCTGGAAATATTAATGTTTGGTTTAACCTTACCGTAGATATTTCAGATTGGTTGTGGAGGTCAGTCATGAAATGAAATATATCTCTAGACACGATGATTGGAACTCTCTTAGCATAGAAAATGTCATAAGTTTTATAACATAGTGTTGAAAGAGAAGCAATATATTATGGGCAGGTTATTAATAGAAAATGTATCAAATAATACAGTCGTTATGGCTAGGAAGGCAATTAACCTAAGATGACGGCTGATAAAGATGTTAGGAAGTATATATAAGTCATCAGTCGGCGCAACATGTCTTCTTCTTACATACTTTTTTAGGGTTCCGTAGTCAACAAGGAACCCATATAGTTTTGCCATATCCATCTGTCTGTCTGTCCGCAGCTTAACTCAGAGAGCCATAGTACTAGAAAGCTGTAATTTGGCATGAGAATACATATTAATCACGCATACAAAGTGGTAAAATTAAACCTCCAAACATTTTTTGGGGTACTTCCCCAACACGTTAAGTAGGGATGATATTTTTTGTCTTTCCCATAGTGTGGGGTATTGTTGGATAGGCCGTTAAACCACTTTTCGATTCAGGGATCCGTTTGGGTAATATTAAGCTTTGAAGTGCAAATTTTTATAAAGTCAAGTGTGCCCCCCACCCCTGCCAGCTAAATGGTTGTACTTGGATATGTGAAAAAATTCACAGCAGTAGTATATATAACGAAATTAAAAGGAAAACTATCACAGCTAATTAGACTTTACAAATAATACCGAGTAACAGTCGACCAACTTTCATGGACAGTTGAAAAACATGTTGTCCCACACATTCCGTATGGAAGATGTTTTCAACTACAATGTTAAGTTTGGTCTTGGGATAAATTCATACCAACTACAGAACCCTTCATTATGCGTGGGCCGACACGCACTTGGCCGGTTTTTTCTTTTTCTCTATTAGTCGTTACTACTCATGTATACAGAGTGGTGATTAGGTTATCATATTAAATAGTACAGCGGTTATTACAAGTTGTTATCAGTTTGTTAAAATAATAAAATAAACAATGTTACTAAAACTAACTGAGTTTTTCAAACAAAATGAATACGAGTAGTGTAAAAATTGGCATGAAATAAACCACCCTTGATAACAAGGCATCAACAATTAAACACATAAGTACTTTATGGTATTGTTACAAATTAAGTTTAATGTTGCAAAATACTAAAACGAAAATAAAAAAAGCTCCCACGGCTAGAATGTAAATTTTTATTAATTATTTTAATTGTGTACGTTCAAAATACACAATGTTGAATTCGTGGTTTCAATTAATGTGATAACCTAATCGCCACACTGTATATACATAAGTACCGCGATGAATCAAAACGATATTTTCAACAATCACAAGACTGGGTGGCTTTTTTTTAACTTTTTTTTAGACGGGTGCAGTCACTACACATTAATGACGAATTATACAATCTGTCTTCGACATCTACATAACAATCACTTCATGATACGTCATACCCGGCGGATGCCCACTTGGCCTGTCAGAAAGCCAAAAGTACAAATTCAAAAGTACAATTAAACATATGTGATCTATAGTTGTCCTAGAGAGGACCAAGCTAAATGTTAGTTCTAAAAACTCATCACCTTATTCAATCAAATCTTGTTGAGCCGTTGGACTGTGCGTAGTGACACGTTTACTGTAATGACGTAGTAACATTCTATTGACGGCTTACAGCTTGCGTTTATTTAAATAGCAAGATCGAGTTCCTCGTCACCTCGCCCGGCTATTTCAGGATCGATTATGATATACCTTCATTGTTTTTGTGGCAAATTATTACTACACAATGTGGAACATTCCAGACATGTTCGATTACGTTCGATACACTTTATAAAATGACGTTTAGCGATACGTGATTAGATTGGAACTATGCAGGAGATAGCTGCAAGTAAATTCCGACTCTCCATTTCAAAATTTACAACCCAAATTCCCGAAGCAGAAAATTTTGGGGATCGTGCCAAGAGAAAAGGAGTTTTAGCTTCTTCAATTTGAAGTCTAAATTCGTCTGGTAATGTCGTTACCTGTTATTAAGAATAGAATTGGCAGGGAACAGGTTGTGAGGTGGTTATAGGATCTCTGACGTTGGCTGGCGCTGAGTCACCATTTGACAAGTCAGCTAACTAGACCTGTCTTCTGAAAGCGGATCTTCATTCGTATTCCCATTGGAAAGTAATTTATTGTTATTGAGAATGATTTTAGGAATTGATATGGGTGGACACTAGATAATCCATACTAATATTATAAATGTGAAAGTAACTCTTTCTGTATATCTGTTACGTTTTTACGGCTAAACTGCTGAACCGATCGTCATGAAATGGAGAAGGACATAAGCTACTTTTTATGCGATAACCGACATCCACACGGGCAAAAGCTAGTTCACGATATTTGTGATTTGTATTATCATCCCACTATGACGTAGTTTTTTAAATAATAATTTTTACTAAAATTAAGAATGCCCAAAATTTTAGCTACTGACGAGTTATCTATCTATGTAAAATTGCGATGACGAATGCGATGATAAATCTTTTTAACATTCCCTTGTAGTATACTGATCAAGAAAATATTTATATACATAAAAATATATTTAAAACAATTTTATATACTTATATTTCATAATTATAAAAATAATAAGCTTTAAAATACACATCTTGCTAGGTCACAGTGACATATAGATTTTATAAGGTACCTCTTTTCTTGAAAACCATGTCTTTAGTTAACCTTACTTAATACATAAAATCTAAACATCATCAGAAGTTCAGAAATGTTCCAAATAAGTAATGAGGATTAGTGCAGAAAAGAATCAGCTGATCTTAAACAAACAGTTATTGTTGGCACGCGGGGAATCGCGTCTTCCTAAAATATAAAACTTCATTTTTATAAATAGGAACGGCGAAAAATCTGCCAATAGTTGAGACCGATGCAGGACACAGTACGCTTTGCCCAGCAGATCAATGCAGCAGATGTGTAGATCAATAAGCATCAACCTTACCTATTCCGAAGTCTGTTGAAAACAATTAACCACAGATTTTGGAAAGTTTTGCTCTATTGTTCTGAAGATTATTGGGTCATTTATTTTTAGGGTTCCGTAGTCAACAGGCAACCCTTATCGTTTCACCATGTCCGTCCGTCCGTCTGTCTGTCTGTCTATCCGTCTGTCCGTGTGTCTGTCTGTCCGTCCCCAGCTTAGCTCAGAGACTCTTAGTACTAGAAAGCTATAATTTGGCATGGATTTACATGTTATATTAATCACGCCGACAAAGTGGTAAAATAAAATCATTAAAAAAAAAGTTATTTAGGGTACCTTCTGTACATGTAAAGTGGGGATGTTTTTTTTTTTGGATGGGTCTTTCAAAAATATTGTGGGTTTGTGAAAACAACTTTTCAATTAAGGGATCCGTTTCTGAAATATTAGGCTTTAAAATGCTAATTTTTGTAAGAGTCAAGTGTCCCCCCCACCGCCAGCTAAATGGTTAGTTTTGCATATGTTAAAAAAAATAACGATAGTAGTATGTACAGTGTGAGCATTTATAATGTGCACATATCGAAATGAGGGAATCTATGCTTAATTTTATCTACGGAAAAAATACAAAAAAAAATCTATTTTTTTTTTACGGAATTTTTATTTCAAAATTTCTCAATAAGAAATATTGAGAAATTTTATAATTATTGTAAAAAATGATGAAAAAAAAAAACAGACTTTTGCTAAAAAAACATGTTTCTTTTCAATTGAGGGTAGTTTTTTCCCCAATTTTTATTTATTTAATTATGGAGTTTGTTCCATCGCGATAGATCATTTAGTTTAAAAGTTACATGATGAGGCTGGGGAACTATTGGACTTGGTGAAGTGCAATGCTGAGAGGTATGAGTCTCTGACTAATAACCTTTCATGCAGCTGTGCCGACCAACCACTTCCTACTCAGCCTCAGCCAAACTTGCCCCCTCCGGTGTTGGCTCTTCCAGCAGAGATCTGTGCTAATACACAGAACAAATCAATTTTTTTTTGTGACGAATTAGGTTCAGGCTTTGGAAAAATATTACTTAATTACCTTAGCCATAGTTTTACCAATAATTGTTATCATAACATAAGTTTTAAGCAAATGATTAAAATAATTGCAAACACAAACCTAAATAATTATTCTACAATGGTTTTGTTATTAGGTAATAGTACTGGTATTACCAGAAAGGACATAGTGGATGGTGTAGACACCTTATTAAAGTTAAATGTAGGAAAGCTGATGTTATGTGCTTTTCCCTACTCTAATTCTTTATCTGACGCTGAAAATAATTATATTTATAAGTTGAATAATACTATTAACAGGCTGACAAGTTGTCATAGTGACAAATTATTGTATTTTGACACTAACAAGTTTATTAGTGGATTTAAGTTAACTCAGAGAACTTTATCTCTGTCTTGGGAATGTAGACATATGATTGCTATGTTGATAGCATATAATATTAATGAGGTTATAGCTAATATAACAGATTGTAGTATTAGAGACGAGTCTGTGTTGTCTAGTTATACTAACAACATAGTGATTAATTATGTATCATCATGTTGTACGAAGGAGGATCCACCTATAATACCAACATCATTGGAGGCCACTACCAGTCAGATAGGATATTCTCTACCTGCTGGAACTCATACGGGCATTATAGATTCTTCACTTGTAGTTGTGGAGGTCACTCCGGATAATTCTTTAAACTAGTTAGTAAGACAACAGAAGTTACTCCTTCAAATAACCAATTATTATTAGTGAATAATAAAAAGGTATCTTCTGGCCATGTAACACTTAAAAATAAAAAAACAAAGGGAGAGCAACATACTTTAAAATTATTTAATCAAAATATCCAAGGTTGCTCTTCCAAATTACTGGAAATTGAATTATTTTTGGAAAAAACTAAGTTTGATGTCATCTGTTTAACAGAACATTGGCTGAAAGATCATCAAGTAATGTCAATTAACTATGAAAATTATTGCATAGTCAGCCATTTCAGCCGAAAACGTATGATACACGGCGGATCATTAATATTGATTAAAAAATCGATTAAATCTAAAGAACGAAAAGACATCATTGAACTGTCTGTTGAACACACAATTGAATTGTCCTGTGTTGAGCTCGATAAGCATGTTATAGTATGCGTATACAGACCTCCAAGTTACCAGAATCTTGTTATGTTCGATTCTGTAATGGAAGATGTGTTAATGAAACTTAGTATTAGTAGTAAATCAGTAATCGTATGTGGTGATTTTAATATTAATTTATTAGAAAATAACTTGAATAGTGTCAGATTGTTAGGTCTTTTTAGGTCATTTGATTTGTCAAATGTTTTTATTGAACCAACCCGAGTCACAGCGTCTTCTGCCACTTGTATAGATAATATATTTTGTAATTGTGATTACTTACACAAACAAATCGTAAATAAGTTGCCATCGGATCACAGTGGACAAACAATAACATTTTGCTCTTACATGCCTTTACAAAAAATTCAAATAAGGTTTAGGCCAATTACATGTAAAAATTTAGAAAAATTAAATAATTCTTTGGCCAGTAAATTATGTCTTCAGAGTTTTAATAATGTATATGACCCAAATGAGTTCTACGCCGAGTTCTTTTCACTATTAAATACGCAATTTAATGACACATTTCCACTAAAGACTAAAAGTATTTATACAAAGTTCTTATTTAGTGATTGGGCAACTCCAGGTATTCGTAAAAGCAGGGAAAAGCTATTTGAACTTTATGGCCTAAAGCAACATATGAATAATACTAGCTTTCATAAATATGTTACAAAATATTCAAAAACATTTAAAAATGTATGCAAAATAGCTAAAGCTCTTTATATTAGCAATAAAATAAAATCAGCTGATGATAAAATAAAAACTACTTGGCAAATAATAAATAATGAAACAGGTAGGAAAAAACAGCAAAATACTGAATTTAATTTAGAGACTGCACATGGCCCCATCAACTCCGATGTAGAAATAGCTCAGGAATTTGAAAACTTTTTTGGTAATATTCCCTTTAAAACTACAGAAACTTTAAATTCCTCACCCGCGCTTTCTGCTACTTTACTTAGAAAGAATGTAAAGGCATGCCCTTTGGAGTTCAGGTTTCAACACACAAACCCCCAGGCTGTTATAAAAGCTTTTAAAGATCTTAAAATTAAATCAACAGAAGATCTTTGGGGAATGTCTGTAAAAGTCTGTAGGTCTATTATCGAAACCATTGCGCCCTATTTAGCTTTCATATTTAACACCAGTGTAGACCAAGGAGTCTTTCCAGATCTCATGAAACACAGTAAAGTAGTTCCATTGTTCAAATCCGGTGATAGTAAGGAACCTAACAACTATAGGCCTGTGTCAATTCTTCCAGTTCTCAGTAAGGTGTTTGAAAAGTTGATACTCAATCAAATGTTACGTCACTTTAATAAAAACTCCATCTTTCATGAACAACAGTATGGTTTCACCAAGGGGCGTTGTACAACTGACGCCGGTGTCACCCTAATAAAGAACATTTTTAATGCTTGGGAAGAAGCACAAGATGCCATTGGAATCTTTTGCGACCTCTCTAAGGCGTTCGATTGCGTAAACCATGAGACACTTCTGCTGAAACTGGAGCACTACGGAATTAAGAATACCGCTCTTGATTTACTTAGATCATACCTGACGGATAGGAAGGTTAAAGTTCAGGTAAACGGCGTAAACTCATTAGGGTCTGAAATGAAAATGGGCGTTCCTCAAGGTTCGATATTGGGTCCATTCCTCTTTTTAGTTTACATTAACGACTTACCCCAATTACTTCAAAATCAACCGCAGATGGTGTTATTTGCAGATGACACATCATTGATTTTTAAAATAGATCGACGGTCACAAAAACTTGACGACGTGAATAACTCTATTCTTCAGGTCCAAAATTGGTTTACTGTAAATAATTTGGTACTAAATAATAAAAAAACCAAATGCATTCGATTTAAGTTACCTAATGTTAGAAGTAGCGAATGTGACATCATATTGAACGGAGAAAAACTGGAATTTATTAATCAAACGGTTTTCCTAGGAATCACGCTAGATGAGAAATTACAATGGGGACCTCATATAACATCTCTTGCGGGGCGGCTAAGCTCGGCCGCGTATGCTGTTCGAAAGATAAGACAGTTAACAGATATAGAAACCGCGCGTTTAGTTTATTTTAGCTACTTCCATAGCATTATGTCGTATGGCATTTTACTGTGGGGTCGGGCTGCCGACATTGAATCCATTTTTATTTTACAAAAGAGGGCTGTCAGAGCCATTTATAATCTACATCGCCGCGAATCTCTTAGAGAACTATTTAAAACGATTAATATAATGACGGTACCTTGCCAATTCATTTATGAAAATATTATGTATGTAAGAAAAAATCTACATATTTTTAATAAAATCAGTGATAGGCATAATTTTAATACTAGAAATAAAGATAAAATAGATCAACCATTTTTCAGATTATCTAAGGTACATACATCTTTTATGGGGTACTGTGTTAAATGTTACAATAAAATACCTTCTGATATATTACAATTAAATGAAAGAAAATTTAAAACTCATATTAAAAGTACACTTTGTAAACAAGCATATTACAAATTAGAGGATTATATCCAAGATAAGAATGCTTGGAAACATGCTGGTCCTGCTCCATAGGACAATTTAGAGTCTAGACAAAATCAAACTGGTTGCTAATTTAACTGTATAATTTATAATTTTTATGATATTAATTTTATTTTCTGTGATTAATATTTTAACTCACACACTGACTTATTATATGTTGTTTTTATTTTTTATTTTTTTTTGGGAAATCATATACAATGTTTGTAAATATGTGAGCACCATGTACCTATCGCATTTATTAATTTTTCTGTTATTACTTCACTTTTCATTCTTTTTACCAATTGTGGTAAGTAATTTTGATGAATTTTTTTATATTTTTTATTTTTTTATTCTAGGTACATAGTCTTCACCTATAAATATTAATTAATGTATACAAACTATTGTTAACATTTTAAAAGAGTAAGTATGGAGTTTCTTGCCCATTCTTCTCCATACATAACTACATTTTGGAAGGCGCAACTAGAATCAATTAACTATTCATGTAATTTTTGACGTTCAAAAGTGCATCTTCGTGCCTATTTGAAATAAATTATTTGACTTTGACTTTGACTTTGACTTTTACACCGTCTTGTTTACACTGAGAACATTTAAAAAAAAATAAAAATAAAATAAAAAATAAACATTTTTTTTTATATTTTTGCCGTAGATAAAATTAAGCATAGATTCCCTCATTTCGATATGTGCACATTATAAAGACCCACACTGTATATAACGAAATTAAAAGGAAAACTATCACAGCTAAGTAGGCTTTTCAAGTTTACGAGTAATAGTCGACCAACTTAAATTTGCAGTTGAAAAACATGTTCCCCCATACAATCTGTATAGGAGAGCATGTTTCTCAACTACAATGTTAGGTTTTTTCTTGAGATAAATTCATCCCAACTACGGAACCCTTCATTGTGCGTGGTCCGACACGCACTTGACCGGTTTTCAATGTTTCTTCGTTTTCAAATACGTTTTCATTTAAAATCAAAACTAAAAGAATATAAAATCATCAGCTGTTTGTCGTTCCTCGGTGGCTGCCAAGATTCTCAGCAAATGTGTTATTGTGGTACCTACAGTACCTCGTTCTCTTGTAACTGATATTATACGTACATATATACCAATCTCTGTATGTATCCTGGCCTGACCTAATCGGGCAAGAAGAGATGCATTCAATGCCAGTGCTACTTGATACTGCTGTTGGCAAAAAAAATGTTTCTATCATGGAGTGGCGACCCTTCAACCACATCAACTACTCTTCAGCAACTATCTAGCATTGAACTATACAGGGTGGCATTGACATCGACCCGAAACCTGCTACCATCATCATTATCATCATTTCAGCCGAAAGACGTCCACTGCTGGACATAGGCCTCCCCCAAGCACCGCCACCTCGACCGGTTCTGTGCTTCCCGCATCCAGCAGATTCCTGCGGCTTTCATAAGGTCATCGGTCACCTGCTACCATGCATTCAGTAAATGTTTCTGGACCCCATGCGTACAAATTTTACGCATTTCGCAAAAAATTAAATGCTGCTCCATACATTTTGACCACGTAGGTATTGCACTTAGGAAACAACAAATAATTTTTTTCGTAGAAACAGGATTCGCGTTGCGAGTCGCGCCTGTTTGTAGAAGCCCTTATTGGGATCGTACTGCGCTAGGCATGAACTCTATACGGCTGTGTTCAAAAACAACCGTCCTTTTATCTTTTATTTACATTACTTTCTTCAGAGGGACGATGACACTCAAGACTTCCAAATAGCCAAGAAATAGTGACGTCAATTAATGGTATGAGAATGACATTACACGAATCATGTCACCTTTCGACAGCTTTAATTCCCATTAACTGCATAGTCGTGTCAATTCCTTAGCAATAGCTGAACATCACATTGTACAAGGAGTTCGACCTATCACGCATGGGTGTGATGGTGATTTATTTATTTATAGTTAATTAAAACGGTACAACTCCAATTACATTCATTAACATAGAAACATAAAAAAGATTAATATTGTTTTTTTTTTTTTTTGGATAATTAAAACTAACATCACACATGCACACATAATTTTAATCCATTCATCCGCAAACACATCACATTAGGTTAGCTTGGGGTTAGCAGTCAGAAGGGCGTTGAGCATCTTCAAAGTACGACACTTGGGATTCAGCTCTGGCGATAGTTTTGTTTGACGGTTGCGCAAACAGATTGTGCCGGCGACTCGGACGGTGTCCGATGTATTTGTCAGGCAGAAATAGTCGGCAGAAGCCGCCATGAAGCTCTGGGCTGTCTATACGTCCCCGTAAGGTTTTACAGACTACCGTGAGCTGATCAAAGCCTCTTCTCATCTCTAACGAATTAAGGCCCAACATCCTTAAGAGATAGTTGGTAGGGTATATACAGGGAAAGAAATTGTATATATAACCTTTGGAAAAGGCATCTAAGGAAGATTTTCTGGACCCTTTCGTGATGCGGAGAAAGGCTTCTTCTCATACCGGGAAGTGATCCATGCTCGTTCATTGATCAGCATGCCTATTCCCTGCATGTTAGCGATTTTGTGATAGGTTTCCTAAATTTTTTTGTTCACCATCATCATAAGCCTAACTTCACCTACAGATAGGCCTCTTTTTCATCATCTGCTTAGCCTTTTCCCAAAATTGTTGGGGTTGGCTTCCAGTCTAATCGGGTGCAGCTGAACATCAATACTTTACATGGAGCGACTACCTATCTGACCTCCACAACCCAGTTACTGGAAATACCCTTTGATAAGACTGGTTGTCAGACTTTCGGGCTTCGACCCGTAACAACTGTCAAAGATCCACGAAGGACAGCCGGGACCAACGGCTTAACCTATATAGACTTGACTAATCTAACACTTATTCATTACTAGCTTTTGCTCGCGGTTTCGCCCGCGTATATGTCGGTTATCGCGTAAAAAAAGTAGCCTATGTCCGTCTCCATATCCCAGGCTATATCCATGCCAAATTTCATGACGATCGGTTCAGCGGTTTAGGCGTGAAAACGTAACATACAGACAGACAGACAGACAGAGTTACTTTCACATTTATAATATTAGTATGGATGTTGAGCGACCCCGGGGGTTTCACGTTCATCATTCTCAAGGGTCTCTGAAATTATCAATTGCAATTGTCAATTTTTACGTAATTTTTTTGCGCAAACTGATCGTCTCCCAAATGCAATTGAAACGATTTTCAATATTACTACAATTGCAATTGATCGCAATTGTTCAATTGCAGTTTATCGTTAGGACCCTTTAACCTATGTTAAGAAGCAGTTCATCAGACTCCCTCCCCAGTGCTGAAATAAAAGAACATTAGATTTAACGGGTACGAGTATTACCTATTCTGTTTTCCATTCGTTGCTCATTTATCACTCCGGCAGCATGTTTCGAAAACAAGACGTTTTACCAATATTTTTAGAGCGATAACCTCAACAAAAACTATTGACGTGTTGCCCACGTACGTATACATGCCACATTCTTATAAACATGTGTTTCTTCTAAGCGTCAACATGTTCTTACTGCCAAATATTTTTTCTACGGAAACTTATGGACTTACTTTTTAATTCTTGAGGGCACCAACAACCGTATCGCTTGATCAATGAGCCATGAGCTCATCAACTTACTTGAATTCCTATTACCTATATATGCTTTTGTTTCCTAGGAAAGCGGACAACAGTCACACAATAACGGTTGTCCAAATGCAGAGCGTTTTATGATACCTTAATGTCCAATACTGGTGAAAAAATCAGATTTTCATGTAGCCTAGCTTACCATAGCTTGATTACCAACGCTGCGACACTTATTTTTAAATGTCGCAGCATCATGCTGAGATAGAATTAGCCCCGTATAGGACTTTAAATTATTATAATATTTTTTAAGCTATTGCATAGCTTCTATCGCGGGCCTTGAGCGCGGGGACCGAATCCAGAAATTCCGTAACGAAAAAACCGCACGCTATCGCTGTCTCGCTTTAACATCTATTCGACTCTATCGCACTACGCTACTCAGCCGCCATAGCTACCGGCCGCCATATTCTTGTCTTGTTTGTTGTCAAGAACTTTGTTAACAAAGCGCTGTTTTTGTTTTTATTCTGTGTTTTGTGGATATTTATCGTAAATTAGAGTTATTGTTGTATTTATGCATGTACGTGTGACGTAATTTAAGTTGCAATGCATTACAAAACGTGTGAAATATGTGTTATAAGATCCGGCCGGTCAGATGGTCAAATGCGAATCTTCATAGCCAAATTTCCTTTGAATGAAGATAGGTAAGCATATATTTTCAATTGTTATGTTAAAAAACATTGATAAGCTCTTACAGAAAATAAATTACTTGATTTAAAGTCCAAAATTTACAAAATTACAAAGTAACCTATCAATATGCTAGTGCTTGACGCATGTTACTTTTTTATCGACTGTCGATATTTTTATTATTATAATATTCCTATTTCATTTAATTTTCTCTGTTATTCTATTAATACTGCAAAACCAAAATAACAAAGATATAAGTTTAAATACACTACTATTATAATCATAATAATGTAATAAAATGTTCCAGCTAGATGTAAAAAATGGGTTAAAGTTACGGGAAAGAAGACTTGGTGTATGTACCCATTGAAAAGCTACATCAATTGGAACATATTTGTGGCAGTCATTTTCTACCAAAGGATTTCAATAAAAAGAAGACAAAACTAAGAAAAAATGCTACTCCGTCTGTAGAACTTACTGCAGAACCAATGGCAGATGAGCTGTTCGTTGGATTTCCACTACACATCTTCAAAAGTGAGCAAACAGGTAAGACTTTATTTTCCAGTCGTAATTCATCCTAACTCACCCTTTCCGATTACTTTAGTAACTCATGTTCAATTATATTTTGCAGAGTTATCTTCTACTTCGACTACTGCGATTCTTGGACTGGTACATCTAGTAAGTTTTTTTTTTTTTAGGTACTGTACGTCCGAATGAAAAAACGGAACCCTTATGTACCTTCATCTACTGGACCGATTAAGTTGCATTTTGGTACACATGCAAAATGTATCATGTGACATATGAAATGAAAGGACTTGACAAGAGAACATTTTTTTAAATTATTTAAAAAAAAATCCTCTTGACAAGTCCTTTCATTTCATTTTACATTTTTAATGAAAATTATTAAAGAAAATAGATGAAAATTTACCATTTCCCCCCTTATCTCCGAAACTGCTGATCCTAACATAAAAAAAAAATTATTAAAGAAAATAGATGAAAATTTACCATTTTCCCCCCTTATCTCCGAAACTGCTGATCCTAACATTAAAAAAAAAGAAGATAATAGATGAAAATTTACCATTTCCCCCCTTATCTCCGAAACTGCTGATCCTAACATTAAAAAAAATACAGTGTACAGTTCTATACTTAAAGATTACAGCAAAACCTTTAAGAAGTCTATGGTCTTAAAATAACATGGTAAATTACTCAATATTGTGTGTACTTACATTATTATTATGCAGTTGGAAAGTATGGGGAAACATGTTTTTCAACTACAATGTTAATTCGGTTCTTGGGATTAATTCATCCCAACTACGATACCCTTCATTGTTTTTGGAATTAGAAGTGAATGACTACATTTTGTTTTTATTGCAGTACCTTCAACATCAACTGCTGAACCATTGCCAGTAGAATGTTCAAAAGACAGGAAAATATGTTCTATTGCGGGTAAGGTTTATGTTTATTTTAAACTTATTAAATTCACTTTACTATTTGATTAACTGTATTGAATGTATCAATTGTAAATATTACAGATACTTTTTTGTCTATTACAGACCCTTTTTCAAATGAAAATGTGATAAAAAGAATGAGACTAAGCCCAAGTAACTATTCAAGATTAGAATTAAATTTGAATTCACTTGTTCATGTGTCAGTTAATAAGCAACGTGTTTTCTACATTTCAGTACCTTCAACATCAACTGCTGAACCATTGCCAATTGAATGATCAATAGAAAGGAAAAGGTGTTCTAATTATTATAAAAAAACTTAAGTCCAAAGTTTTGTTTTATTTTATTATCATCACAGCAAATCTCATCTTATAGTCAAGTTTACCTCGGATTAGATCTAGACTATACTATGGGATTTTTCTCTGAACCCCGCTTACGCCAACGTGGAATCACAGCCGTAGCTGGTTTCTTTTTATAAGAAAATTACCACGTAACCTTAGTTCAAATCGAAAGTTACCGTTGGCCTAAGTGACCTTTGCCTTAAATTTATTAAGAATGAAACCGTAAAAATGTCAGGATCCTAAAACCCGAAATTTTTTACAGCAACATATCGATAAAAATTACGAGTGAGTAGTAGTACATCCCTATCTTGTTATTATGTTGGCAGCTTTATGTCATGTCTGCAGTCCGTGTCATTTCTGTTATGTTGGTATTCATTATTAGCTCACGTTTTTTTATCTATGGGACTCCCGTCTCTTAATATTATATACTCTTTGTTTATTTAATAAAAGAAAAATTTGTTTTCTTATCGGTCCCCACGCTCAAAAAGTGTAACTTGAATTAATATCAAAGAAAAAGAAATACTGCATAAATAAAATAAATAAATAATTATAATTGCATAAGTTGATACAAAATGCTATGCAATAGCTTTACCGCGGCAGTCCCCGAGTGCCACACGTCTTTTTTATTTAATGTGTCTTTGAGCATTATTAGTTTACTGTGTAATCTTCCTGTGCGAGTCCCAACAAATACTTATTCTTTTCTTTCTTTCTTTCTAGTCAAACTCTTCAACTGTTGATAGCAGTCCAAATGATTGCATTTAAAGGTAAACAAAAATCTATTTTTTTTTAATTCTTAAAAGCGCTATCATAGTCCGAAGATACGTGCGCTTCATTGGTTTATTAATGTTCTCTTTCAGCCATATTTAGAAATAAAGTGGAATCAAACGTTATCTACCTTTTTTAAAGCTTGCCCTAGAGCACAAACATTCTAATAGTTTCCCGTTGCCAAACTATCAAAAACAAGCACTATTTTGTGTAAAACACCATTAATACGGTTATTCCACTCCAGGTTGTTGGCAGTGCCCAGTGACAAATAGTCCAGGTGTTAAAGTGTCTTCACACTTAGTATGTGGGGTAAAGCTCTAAATACACTTACGGGAAATCGGTCGTATGATTTGTGGATCTATTTCTGAATGTATCGCATGATTGTGTGGCGCGATTTTCAGTGACTTATTTCTATCTTGATTTGTATTATTTTGTGGAACCAAGTACTTTTATGTTGATTGATGCTTATTAATTTTCTGAAGAAGAGCTTCAGGACTCAAATATCCATACAAATCCATACTTAATATAATAAATGCAAAGGTAAAAAAGTGCAAACTCTGTCCGTCTGTTAGCTTTTAAAGAAGAAAGAAAGATAGTAAATAAGTTTATTCGCTATAAACATGACGCAAAGAAAGAACACAAACATGAAAAGAACAAGTTGGGGGAAAATATGCGGCACATCCACGCAAAACGGCCATCGCTCAGCATAATGCTGGGACCCTATGTGAGACAGAGCCCCAGTGCTGGTTTTCAGTGACGAGATGACGTCAACCGGTGCAGCATATAATGAGATAAAAATAACAAAATAAAAAATAAAATAAATACAATACTTAGTTCTAAAAGTTTATATAAATATAATATTTAAAATGGCAACATTCCGTTCCGTGGACAACGACTTTTGAACGGATTTCTTTGCAGGCAAGTAGACCATGACCTGAGTTCCCATGGGTTTAAGACCTGCACGCGGGCGAAGCCGCGCGCAAAAGCTAGTACCTACTTAATATAATTTCTATTTCAACAAATCAAATCTAATGTCCTTAAAATAACTACAACTGTCATAAAGGTGTTTGTGAAAGCTATTAAATGTAAATATTATTCACGTGCTCATTTGGCTTGTCTTAAAACTCTTAACTACTGCTTTAGCAAATTATGAATTGAGCTGTTAATTGCATGTTTCTAAATTGTGCTATTTAGACAGAATCTTACATTATTTATGTATATATCATTTCTCTTTGGCGACTACCACAATAATATTCGTATAAATAGACATTAGTTGTATGAATGGTTACAGCGCACTGTTGGATAAATCTCAGGTAAGTCAACTAGAAATACATAAAATCAATGGCATGTATTTAATCGAACTCACTCAATCAACTCAAATAATTTCGATTCTGCTTTCCTAAAAATATGATTGAACACTCTAATATAATTTGATTGCGAGTCTTTTTATGAACCTTAAATAATTCCTATTTTGGGGTCCCAAAAATACCAAAAAATTACCAAGTAACTGCGACTCTACAATCTGATGAAAAAACTCTCAACTCTGAAGTAGGTTGATCGGTTGGCTTGTTGGGCGGTGGTCACAGTTCTAGCTTAGTTACTGCGACCAACTGTGAGAAAAGGCCATACAATTAAAAAGTGGCTCATTTGTTAAAAAAGTATGCATCATTAGAAGCCCGAAAAGTTTAAAGAGGTTCACCGCCGGGGTGCCAGCTGTTTTGCCTTGGGAGTTAGGTTGGCCTTTGGTGTGGGATGCAACATGTGTCGACACCCTTGCGCCATCCCATCTTCCTAGCACGGTGGGCTGTGCTGGGTCGGCTGCTGCAGGTGCAGAAAACCTCAAACGGCGCAAATATAACAACCTTATTGGGAGCTATATGTTTGAGCCGTTTGGGGTGGAAACTTTAGGACCATGGGGTCCAAGTGCCCACTTAATTTTTCGAGACATCGCTAAGCGGTTGGTCGACTCTTCACGTGACCAGAGGGCTGGACTATTTCTTGGCCAAAGAATTAGCATTGCCATACAACGTAGCAATGCTGCCAGCCTTTCGGGCACTTTTCTTGTTGACAGCGATATGGACGAATTTTTTGATGCCCTTTGATTCTTTCCCCTCCCTTTTATATAAATACAAGAGGTTCATAAATTTAAAAGTGTACATAATTTTTTTTTTTTACAGCTACATAGAGTCGACATTTCCTGCCTGACTAGCGTGGTATATTGACTATTCTTTTGTACCAACCATGGTTCACCTCATATCATATCTTACAAATTCTGACACAAAAACTTGTAAAGTGGCCAGCACATCAAGATACACGAAACTGTCAAATTTCTCTAAACGATTTTAAACTTTAAAATGTTGAAGATTAAGTTCAAAATCGAACGAGAAAATTTGACAGGTTGTGGTAACTTGATGTGCTGACCACCGTACCTAACGGTTGCTCCAAAACGTTGGATAGTGCGACCTCAATTGTCTGTGGGAGCTTCCGCGTGCGCGCTGCCAACGTTCGCACAAAAATGAACGGAGACGGAAAAATATGGAAATAGATTGATGATTTATCAATGTGTGTATGTATAGGTGGATTCTCTGGTTTGATTTTTGAAAGGATCGGTTCGTAATTTTAGTTTGAACATTTGATCACTGAAGATGTAAAAATGTTAGAACTTACAAAATCAGTTTTTTTTTTTGCAGATTAAATATACTATATACTAATAAGCATATACTTAAATTATGCTTAATGGACTTGACTAGACATAATACTTCATTAGAAATGTACCTACAACTACAAAAATAACTTTAAACTTCAGTAAAGGTTCTTGTTCCCATAACTGAATGTTTAACGTTTTGTTGTTAATTATAAATTCAAGAGTTTTTCAGCGGAATTCGTATTTGTAGTAGACAGTGGAAGGCAGAATGTCAATTGTATAATTATTCTTTTGTATAGGAAATCCTATTTTTGACTGCGCAATGTTATCGTTATCGCAGATGTTTGCAAAGTATTTAAAAAATCTTGAGTAATTTTTGTATAAAATGTTGACATTTTTCATTAAAACAAGATTAAACTGACAACACAATTTTTATGTCTGGTCACAGTCGTCACACCATCTTTATTATAAAGTTGAATTAAATGATAAATAATGATGATGATAATTGATATTTATTTCTGTAAATTGGAAATCCATACTCCAAAAAAAAGATGACAGTTTAATAATTGTTTGAAAACTAGAGATGAGTCCGGTGCTTCCTAACTGATTACTCTGAGAAGAAAGACCGAAACGAACTCAGAGATAAATTATGGTTTAAGGTTTTAAAAAGTTAATAAAATAAAAAGTGAATAAATATTGTAGTTTCTCAAAAATACATCCAAGGCAGTCTAAACGTTACATTGGTATCCCAGTTTTTTTTTAAATTTTATTTCAGTCAAATATCAAAAAAACTGACTAACCTTAAAACCTAAACCCCAGTTCACACTAACGATAACATTACATACATTTTTGCAACACGTATCCGATTCAGTTGTAACATCATAGCAACGACAAGGCGCCTCCGTTAGTGACAATCGTAGAACAAACGAAACGCGATCTAAATCGGTCGTGTGCCCTGACGGCTATTTCAGCTGGTCTAAATATAACACGACAAAGATCGCGGCGCGATGTGGGTCGAGATACCTTTTTCTTTCGATCTACAATCGGCATGTGCACACCTTGCATAATTCAAGCGCCGACTCATATTTTAACGGATATTATAATAATTAAAAGAAATGACAGTTCTAATTTTAAATTGAGAAGTTCAGTTCAAATTTTTGAATTTAGATTCCATTTTTGAATTTTGCCGTGTGTTCGTGAGGTGTGGAAGTAGTGTCGGTGTGACGGCTGAATTTTTTATGTGTTCGAATGTGTTTGTGGTAGAAAATAGCTGAACGTATAAATAAAATGAATAATTGCGTTGATATTTAGTTTTCCTGGAAAATCTGAGTGTGGAGGCTGCGTAAATGCATGTGTTTTTAGTGAAAGAGATGAAAGGAGTCTGTTTGGTATGAAGAATGTGTGAAAATCTGATAAATGCAATTTAATAATTTGCTTGTTTATGAAAGTGCTGATTCTTTAGATACTCATTTCAAATTTTTATGAAAAATTACAGGACTACAAACTTTTACGAAAAAGACAGGAACGAACGTTTTGAAAATGGTTCATATATTAAGTACTTCAAAACCGTAAAGTAATACTATATATTCCAGTATGTCTGTAAAACGTGACAAGGCCGTCTGTAGACTAAGGTTGCTGATATAAAGATTAAACTGTGACAGACAGACTGACCGGCAGACGAATATAACGATTATAATCTTATGAAATCTCTAGTGAAACTTCGTCTGAGCCCCATCATTCATCAGTTGTTTTCAGCATTCTGAAAACTTTACCTGCAACTATCTATTTTAACATTTTAGACGGAGAATTTGGTCGGTGGGTCGTCTTAAGTTATCATTGTACGATAAACTAAAAACATTTTTAAAAATTACATAGAGCTGTAATTAATAAGGTTCCTCGTATCAAAAATCAAAATTAAAATATTTTATTTCGCATAAACCTACATGGGCACTTATGAAACGTCAGAAGCTAGGTGCACGGTTCCAATTAGTCGTTTCCTATGGAGAAGAGCCGGCAAGAAACTCCACGGTTACTCTTTTAAAAATAATTGGCTTTACAATATTATCAAATAACAGTGTTAATAGGTATGGGAGGACAGTGTAGGCCTTTCAACAATTACCAGGTAAGTAATTAACAAAATAGAAAAGTGCCAACAAATCTACACTCTACTAGGCCTACAACGTTCTCACATTTACAAAATAGAAAATAATCTATATAAAAGATATACATATATAATTATATAAATATTAAAATGAAAACCTATTTAAACCAAATGACATGATTGCAATTACAACTACAGTAACAAATCTGAATAAATATCATGTCCACAAAAGCCAAGTATAAAGAATTGGAATTCGATTTATAGGTAAATAATGTCATATAATGAAAAGATTATGTCAAAGATGTAAAAATATCGAGTTGACCATTTAGATATTTTCAGCGATAAAAAAGTATTATGATATGATAACACAATGATATTATATGATAGTGTGGCGGCATTTACAACGCCACATGCAAACTAAGCATCAAAGACCTGACGTCACAAATCCTGCATCGCGCAATCAGAGTTCACCGCGCGACTAGCATATATTCTACAACACCCCAAAATCAATCGTCGGGCAGTTGCCCACAAAACACTACACCCGTCTGGTCGGAGGATCCTCCCTTTTCAATAGAATATGAGTGAACTTTACACCCTGTTCCTCATACCTCCATAATAGCATGCAATGAGATGGTCCAGTGGACTTTAAAAACTTATAGCTATATTTGGTATATTTAGTTGGATATGTTAGCAAAGCACTGCTAACGAAGAAACCTACCTTACTAGAAACCTAAAACACGCACAGTATCTCGAATGAAAAGGAATTAATCAACAGAAAGATTGCGACAATATTGCTCAATTTCCAACATGATTTAATACCGTCTTTAGCTTCTTCTTCGTCGTTCCCTCAATACTGAGGATCGCGATCACATACAACGCTTCTCCAAGATATGTGGTCTTCTGCAGTGTGGACCGCTCAGTAAATGCTGCCTACAACAGCCTTCTTGCACGTTATCCACGGCCCAGTATCATAAGCCTTTCCAAACCATGCTTAGGTGAACGCATAATATGTTCGAAAAAGCTGAGGGCACGCTCCTGGCATATTGCACATAGCCGCTTGGTATTGTTGAGTTCCACCAGTATAGATTCATTCGTTCTCATCTGTCTTTAACCATCTCCGTGTTCTGTCTCTATAAACGTCTCAATCTCGTCCTCAAGTGATCGGACATAACTAATATGTTACATTCAACCATCGTTCAACAAAGAACACATAACATTACGATACAACTTCCCCAACAGTTTACAAAGGATTGATGTCTTCCTATGCGTTGCTTTGAGTGACGGCTTCCGTTTATCAGGCAACGAACATTTATGGAACGTTTTCCATACAAACACATACATAGTTAAGCTTGAGATCCAAATCTGGACAGCCAAAGCATAAATACATATACACATGGTCAAAATGGAATGTGGGTAGCTGGAGTTGGAAATAGAATTATTGATATTATGAATTGATCTATTAACAATATAAAAAAGGTTTTAATATATGTATTATCATCATCCTATCTTTCATTTAACAGTACACATACTAATTTGCTAATCATAGAAACCTGTTTGTGTTTTACTTATAAAATGATTAAGTATTTTTAATATCGCGTTTCAGTTTAATAGATTGCGGATTGGTAGATGTCACATGTCTTCGAATTTTTGGTTCTAGGTCATGCCATCAAAAACATAACCTGTAAAGAAACCAAGTCTCGCAACTCAGTTCTTCTATCGTAAAAAGTTGTGAGGTCCATGTAATACCAAGTCGGTCAATTTATTCAGCCCCTACTTATGGGTCCTTCTGTCTTAAGTTATTACGTAATTGGCTAACCTAACAACATCTTATAGTGACCATATCAATATTAAAAATCTTTTATGTTTTAAATAAATAGATTGACTTCGCAATCGCATCATCAATCTTTGATGTTTAGGTTAGGAAGGTTAGGTAGGTGCGCATTTGTTATGCTTTGTGGGATGGCACTGACTGCTCACTCCACGCAAGTTTTCACGGTGATATTTTTACAGAATAACACTGCTGATTTATTAATTTAACCTAGATACATGTTGATACAAGACAGTTGCAATTGTTTATTCTATTGCTATTTATTTTTATGATTTCTAGAACTCATACATAGCATGCCATAATGAGCGTATAATGTTCCCACTGCTGGGACACAGGACTCGTCTCTGTGAGAGGGAGTGGGCTTTAATCTACCACGCGGGTCCAGTGCGGGTTGGTAGATGTCACATTTCTTCGAGTTTTTGGTTCTAGGACATGCCGGTTTCCTCACGATCTTCTTTCACCGTTTTGAGAGCAGTGGTGATGAAAATATTTACATAAAGTACAGCGCCTGCCTGGGTTCGAACCCACGACCTACAACTCGTAAGTCGGGGCCGTAACCATTGGACCACTACTGATAATTTAATAAAAAAACTACAGGACAATGGTAAACTCAAACTCAAACTCAAACTCTTTATTGCATTCATGTGTACAATTAGTTGTTACATAATAATATAAGTAAGTTCCAACATGAAACCCGGTTAGGGCACGGCAACATAATAATGTAATAAACTGGACAAAACAAGCATCCAGTGAGTAGGTATACTAGATTGCAAGTTTGATAAACAAATATAATTATTATCGATAATATTACTAGTATTTGGTATACGTGGCATATAGTATTGAAAAACCCGTAAGATCATACAAGGTACTACAATAACCAATTGGGTATAGTAACGAGCAACACCCGTTCCTATACTTTCTACACCTAAAACAAGAATATATTTAAATCAAAATTAAAATGTTTTATTTCACATAATCCTACATGGGCACTTATGAAAGAAGCTAGGTGCATGGTTCCAATTAGTCGTTTCCTATGGAGAAGAGCCCACAAGAAACTCCACGATATTTAGTAACCAGGACATTATATAGCTCAACAATAATGTACCGAGGTACGATGTAACGACAATTAAAATTTAAAAATAAAATTAATAACCCAATAAAAGTCAGTTGAGGACAAAATAACTATTAGTGACGACTCAGCAACAATTAAATAGCTGGCAACAAACAATTTTATTTTTCCGTTTTACAGAAATAACATGGACTCGACTATCGTACATTCTTGGCAGCGGATAGTACAGAATTCAATACACAACGAATGGTCGTACGTCAATCACAGGAACTATAGGTTTTGTTACTGACTGTATTACGAAAGTCGCATTCCAAAATAAAGCTACGTTGAAGAAAAAACAAAAAATGATAAAAAATAAGTGCACTATAAAATTACCCCTATTCTGATTCGTCAGTTACAAAATTCTGTGATGCGGTTTACTAATCGTATTAATCCTACAACTAAAATATAGAGTCGAAAAATTCCTCCGCATCGCTGTCGATTGGTACCAAGAGACTGGCGGCATTGCAAGTATTGCCACGTTGTACGGCAATGGCCTCTGGCCAAGGTAAAAGCCATCCCTTGGGTCACGGGAAGTGTCAACCTGCCTTTTAAGCAGTAATAAAAAATAAAATAAACTAAAAACGAATCCTACTACCGATATATATCTTAATATATAAAACAAAGTCGGGTTACCATTATAACTCTAGAACGGCTGGACCGATTTTTATGATCTTGGATTTGTTGGATTTGTCTCCGCCCCGAATAGCACAATAACTATTAAAACATAAAACATAACATCACGCCTTGTTTCCCCGAAAGGTTAGGCAGAGGTGTACCCATAGTAGGAACACCCACATTTCGCCAGTTATGTTTAAGTCCCATGTAATAGGGGGCGAGCCTATTGCCATCAACCGAGCACAAATCCCGACTACGGGCTGCTATTGTGAAATTCCTGATGACAAAAACCAATAACAGTTTCGACCTGAGAATCGAACCCAGGAACTCATGCTCTGCAATAGCGCTTCCGACAACTAGACCAACGAGGCAGTCATTCACGTCACACAAGTACATACGCACATTTTTTTTTTTGTAGTGTGTTGATCTCTAGAATAGGGCACAAATGTAGGATAATGTCTTTTTAGTATCTCTGCCAAAAGCTGAAAAAAATTAAAAAACTGATGGTGTGACTTTAGTGTTTGTTTCTCTGTCACATACATTTTATAATACGTGTCGTTTGTTTCTCGTTTTTTGGTGCTGTACATTTATTTATTAATTCAAACTTAATGCACAAGTAAAAAAAAAACCCTAAACAAAGGCGGACTTAATGCCTGAGGCATTTTCTACCAGTCAACCTTAGGGTGATGCAGAGCACCCTTAAAGAGAAGTCAGCACGCACTGACGGGATCCATTAGGACCGATGCCTGCCAGGGTTGCAGGTTTGTCTGAAAGCGATACCGTGGCCCTGGCACATAGGCAACTGAAGGACCACGGGTGGGTTTTAGTCAGTAAAAGTCTGACACGCCCTCCCGCTCCGCCCACAGCGGGAGAAGTTATTTGATAATTTCCGACCGAAAAAAAAAAGGGTGATGCAGAGACAAAACATGGCCGCTGCAACATAGGGAATAGATAACTCGCAAAAGAATAAATACTAAAACATACATACATATGCCTATACAGAATAAACTTTGTCAGGAGAAATAACGATAGGTACTCGTAGAGGAGAAAACGAATCCAGAAAATCAGAAATAATAAATCTATTGTTATAACAAGACAATTCTCTGTAACTATATTTGAATATGCATATTGGTTGCATTCCGCTCACCATAACAGATTCCAAATCTGGCACAAAAGCTGTTCGTTTACGACCATTAAATCGCTTAGCGTTTGCTACGAGTATGAACAATAAAATGATCGGAAACCGTTTATGTTTTCACTAAACAATGTAATGTATATTAATAAAGTTAGGAACCTATATTAATCAGGTCAGGTATGAGAATGTACATATACAGTCTATACCGACATCTCTAAAGGGCGTCCCACGATTTTGCCTCATGGAGGAAAAGTACCTTAACTATTGTAGTTAGAAAAATTTACTAAATGAAGACTTCATTTCTATTTTAAAAACAATCAAAATAATTTGAAAAAGACTGTTAACCGAAGTTAATCAACAATTTATTTATAAAAGATTTATATTCAATACTAGCTGACCCGACAGACTTCGTTCTGTCAAAAGCTATTTGACTGTGGCAGTTTGTCTACGCGCAAAGGAAATATAGTATAAACTTCACTACTCTACTCTACCCTACCCTACCTACCCTATCCTACCCTACCCTACCTACCTACCCTACCCTACCTACCCTACCCTACCTACCCTACCTACCTACCTACCTACCCTACCCTACCCTACCTACCTACCCTACCCTACCTACCTACCTACCTACCTACCCTACCCTACCCTACCCTACCCTACCTACCCTACCTACTTACCTACCCTACCCTACTCTACCCTACCTACCGTCCAACCTTCTCCTGATAATAACAAACACAAGAAAACCAAAATCAGCTAAATCGGCCCAGCCGTTCTCTAGTTTTAGCGAGCAAAAACGAACGAACAGCAACTGTTTTAACGAACAGCAATTGATTTTTACATATATATGTCGATAATATACATATAGATCCTCCTGGGCATGCTGAGAATCAAGTTATCCAGCATTTCTTGGGGTAGCCTGTCCCATTCTTGAATAGCGGCTTCCCTGAGCCCTGGCACTGGCTGGGGACGTGGCTGACGGTTCCAAACAGCTCGCTTAAGAGCATCCCACGCGTACTCTATTGGGTTTAAGTCAGGCTATATTTCTAAATAAAGAATCTAAACAGAAGAAGAAATCATAATATAATCTATCGTAACAAAAAAGATTTGTTTTTTTCAAAGTGATCGCAAACTTTTTTTGATGTGTGTATGTATACTGTGTAGGTACTTTTTGGGTGAACAAAATTCATGGAACTCGCATCATTGTCACCGAACGCTTTAGTTACTTAGTTTCACTTCTAGCGGCAGTCCCCAAAGACTGCCCCGTTTTGTGTTTTTTTATGTCAGGAATTTCTCGGTAGCAACCTGGGCCCGGTTGAGGCATAGGCTCTCACATAAATTGGAGCGAACTTTTATATTGAACTTAAATATAACTGCTAAAATGTGGGGATAGGCAGGCCATCGAAGGCATACGCAGAGGTAATTATATCCCTTATATACCTATACCTCTTTCCCTTCGGGAAATACTGGCGTAATTTCAATGAAAATATAAACGGATTGAGAATTGAATTAATCGTTTTGGCAAATCAATGCTGTTCCTTACCACATGTTTCACGACAAACACTGGACATTACAGCACAAAGTATCTTAATACTAAATGTCAGTACTAAACTACAATGTAAACGGTACTCGAGCGTCACGCATTTAGTAATGCGGTCACTAAAATGGGCATTTTATGTATAAACGACGCAGGGAGTGAGCAATCTCGAAGCGAATAATGTGTTTTGTGTATGTTATGTATTTGGTTATTGCATTAAATGAAGATACTCATTGAGTTCCAGAGCACCCTGGGCAAACAGTCTTCATACCAACTAAAATACTACACGAGATATTCTCGCATGTAAACTCTAAAGCTAGCCTTTGTCCAACTATGTTGACGTTGGCTTCCAGTCTAACCGACGCAGCTGAATACCAGTATTTTACATGGAGCGACTGCCTATCTGACCTCCACAATCCAGTAACTAGTTAATACTATACCCCTTGGTAAGACTGGTTGTCAGACTTTTGACAGACTGACCGCCGGGACCAATGGCTTAACGTGCTTTCCGAGGCACGGAGGAGTCTCGGTATGTTACGTCAACGCCGGCTTTCGCTGAAAACCAGCGCTGGGGCTCTGTCTTGCATAGGGTCGCAACATAATGCTGAGCGATAGCCGTTTTGCGTGAATGTGACGCATTTTTCCCCCATAGTTTTCTTATTTATTTTTTTGTGTTTATGTTCTTTTTGCGTCATGATTACCGCAAATAAACATATTTCCTTTCTTTCTTTCTTTCTAAAGATGGTCACCCATCCACGGACCAACCCCAGCAAGCATACTTTACCTGATGGATCGACCCGAGCGGCTGTTATTACTTAGCCATGAAATCCTCAAAGTTTAAAAGTAAAAGGAAGAACTACTCACTTCAAAACGACTATTCGCTGCATACTAGAAATCAGTCACAATATATTATTGTCTGTTAGGTAGGTAGGGTGCTATATTTTTTGCTGTAAATTATAGTTTGGCTTGGCTTTAATATTATTTGGTGACGATAGAAGCCCTATATGTGCTTTATAGTCAACAAAGATTCTAAACAATCTTCTTCAATCCATATTAAAGCTACTTAGTAATACCAATAACTTTCATTTCATACACCTGGAAGAGCTCCGCTATTTCCAGCACAAACAGTTACTGTTCAAGTGCCCAAATGGCCGATTAAAGGCGAATAGCGAGTGTACCTTAACTGAGGAGTGGAGACTGCCTGGCGACGCGCCAGCAGCGCTGATGTGTCATGCAGCCAGCAAAGATTAAGGAGCGGAGAGAGGTCAGATGTATCCCACTATCTACAATCAACAGAAATTATAGCACAGCTGGTTGTCGACGGATCCGTTTCAAAATATCGATGGCCCCACCGAATAAACGTATAAGAGAAAAATGACAACTTTTCAGCAATCAATAAAAAAGTTTAAACTTCAATAAGCTCATTTCATTGTAAATAGGTATAAATAATGTATAATCGAATTACGAGTATTAGTAAAAAAAAATAAGCTATAGACTTGTATATTTACTTTCTTGACGACTCAAAAAGCATGTAATTATAACCATTCCTATAATTTTAAAATTAATTATTTCCCTAGAATAAAGAAATTCACTATTATAATAGGCGTGTTTTGAGTCTAAAATTCATAAAAAAAAATTAAGTCGGTGCAGGGATTGAGCATTGCACGTTTATTCGGTGGGGCCATCGTATGTTTTTAATAGGATGTACCAAATCACTACCGCTAGACTTTAACTAGTCGAGTTAAGCTTTGGCCGAAAGCATAGGCTTTCGGCCAAAGCTTAACTCACAGAAGTTGTTGCTGGTCATCAGACCATTAATCGTAAAAGTTGGACTTGCCAGACTAGACTTGAATTTAAGGCGAGGTTCTTCGAGCGTGCATTTTTGTTCTAGAGGTGGCAGCTGGGCGCGAGTAAATTGTACCGTGAATTTCTTTAATTTTGGGTTGAAAATTATATGTTTTACGATATTAACCATGTTAAACCCGACGGATATTAAATCATCATAGACGTTTATTTTGATGTGATTTTCAATACATAATGTGGTATAATATTGAAATAAAATGATTTTAATCTACAAAATAAGGGTATATTTGGTTTTTTTATTCTATCGAGTGAACTTTAACCAATTATACAGAAAGGTCTCAAAAGCAACATATAATTTTTTCACGTGTTTGATCATTACCGTTTCTAAATAAAATGACATTAAAATTACATTTCCTAGAGTTAACTTGAAGAACCTCGCCTTAAACCATTGCACTACACTTAGGTGCCACTGCATTGCTAGTGAGCGTCCTTATTACTTATAAGTCATTGCTAGAATATTCATGACCTTCTTATGCTATAAGTCTGCCTTCATAATACTGAACACTTTTTATAAACTGATATACTTTGTAATACATACTATTCATGATCAAAATCGGTAGTAGCATGTTCATTAAAAACTGCTACGGGTGCTACGCCGTAGCCGCGTAGAGGCCCCAACCAATAAATTCGTAGACCGTCTACGAATTCATTCTTACGTGACATTTTACCATTATGTACAGTAACCATAACAGTCTTATCATATAATCTGTGTCCATACAATTTCAGTGAGTACACAAATTATTATATAATGTGTATAATTCTAAGATGAGCTACTAAATGATGTTTAATTTCAGCCAAATTGCAACGTAATGACAGGACGCCGCCTCGATTGAGTACATTTTAATGGGCTATCCCATTAATTGCATTAGATGTTTGCTAATTTTATTAGAGATTTTATGTTTCAATTAAAATTGGAATCGTTTTGTTTTTTTATTTTTATTGGCCGGATGCGAATTAGATTTTATTGATTTTTGATCGAAGCAAGGTTTGATTTATTAAATATTGATATGAATACAGACATACCAGAATTTTATCTTTATTCCTACGACCTTCGAATACATATTTCGTAACAGATTCAAATTCTGTTTAAATCAAGCAGTACAACAGGTGAGAATCGAACTCACGACACCTCGCTCCCTCAATTTTAGTATTACTTATTTTATTTGTGCATTACTGCACAAATAAAATGTATACACTTCACCATTATTTTTAAATCTAGACCAGTATCTCTCCAAGACGTAAACAGTATTTCCTTCATTCCCAAATTAGAACGGAAATGAATATTCCTATATATCCTAACCCAGTTTCGATTGAGTCACCTCATTCACCCAAACAGATCCGCGAGAAAAGCAATCCATACTAATATTATAAATGTGGAAGTAATTCTATCTGTCTGTCTGTTACGTTTTCACGCCTAAACCGCTGAACCGACCGTCATGAAATTTGGCAGAGATATGGAGAAGCCTGAATATCGAGAAGGACATAAGCTACTTTATTACGCGATAACCGACATCCACATAAGCTAGTTCATAATAAAAACATAATATCACACCTGTATACCCTGAAGAAGTGTAGGTAGTAATAGGGGGTGACTTTTGCCAAGAACAGGGTACAAATCCATGCTCCGGGCTGCTATTTTCAAATTCTTATCGTAAAAACCCGATAAATCTTCGCCCGACTTGGGGATCGAAGCCAAGACTTCACACTTGCGTTGCGGCCGCTAGATAAATAAACCATCGAGGAATACATTGAATATTTGAATTAATTTATTTGAGTCCCCGTATTTTCTCGGTAATTTAAAGTATAATTACCCGACTGCCCCAGAAGGAGGGTAATGTTTTTCGAGAGTATTTATGTAAGTCTATTTCTTTGGCACGCTCTGTAGCCTAAACGGCTTGATGCATTTTACCATGTGAGGTGTTGTTAGATTCGTCTTTATTGTGGGAGTGACATGATAATAGTACATTATGATACAAGTGTGTAATGTTGGTGATTACCGCTGAGGCGCCATTGAAACCCGAGCCGTTAGGTGGGGGTCTTAAGAGAGCCGAGGACGGTAATCATCAATACACACGTGTATCATACGACATTTTTCAACACACTTGTGAAGAAAATAATAATAAAAAATTATTTTATTTAGTAGATGAAAAGTTTATTTAGAGAAACAATTAGTAAATGTGCATTTAGTCAAATTATAATTAACTGTTTTTGATGGCATAGCGGTCTTATCAGATGTATTATTTATTGAAATATTTTAAAAACAAAGCAACTCAACCAATAAAAAAAATAAAAAAAACTCTTTAACTCACTTGTGAATGAATGAAAAAGTCACAGTTTATTTAAATACGAAGTTGTATGAAATGAGCAAGCAATAGGTACATTAATTTATTTATTCTATTGAACACGATCTTTTTTGTATCAAAACTTTTTTAAGAACAAAGCAACTCAACCAATAAAATAAAAATTAAAAACTCTATAACTCACTTGTGAATAATAGCAATGAAAAAGTCACAGTTTGATTACAGGTGTCATTATGTGCCTGATTGCGGTGGAATTAGAGCCACTTTATGAGCAAGTGTGTTGAAATTAATATTTATATATTGCATCAAATACGAGTACGAAAAAAAAAGGGAGGGAAAGGTTTTTTTTAAATAAATTACTACAATATTGGTATAAAATAAAAGCTAGTAATGAGGCAATTCCAAATTAAAACTAAACTGACTTATTATATGTTACATTTTTAGGAAAATCATAAACAATGTAAATATGTAAGCATTTATTAATTTGTCTGTCATTACTTCACTTTTAATTCTTTTTACCTATTGTGGTATAGTAATTATTATCCACCTATAATTATTAATTAATGTATACAAACTATTGTTAACATTTTAAAAGAGTAAGTATGGAGTTTCTTGCCCATTCTTCTCCATACATAACTACGTTTTGGAAGGGGCAATTAGAATCAATTAACAATTTTTTTAATTTTTGACGTTCAAAAGTGCTTTAAACGTGCCTATTTGAAATAAATGATTTGACTTTGACTCAAAAATCTTAAAAAAGCAAATTATAAAAAAAAAATAACATAAACCCGACTATTTGTTGGAAGTCCGTCTTTAAGATGTTACGATCCGTGCTATGTTACCGTTTTCATAATAGGTACACATTTAGATTTTATGCATTTTAGTACAAAGTTAGGTCCTTACTGAGTAATTGATACAACCGATATTTGCTAACAGGGTCAATGTCTTTCTCCAAGTTTTTGTAACTTTATTGGGTAGTAAACATGCTACCCAATGGTAAGTAGTCAGCGCTCTCTATGGACAGCTGCAATACCAGAGCCAGCTGAAATGGCTCATTTACCTGTACCTAATTATAGCCTATATAATACCTAATATAAGGGGCTTTGTGGCTCAGTAATAACAGCCGCACGTGTCGGTCGATCAGGTTGAGGTTGCCGCGGTTGGTCCGAGAATGGGTGACCATCTTTACATACCACGACTCCTCCATGCCTCGGAAAGCACGTTAAGCCGTTGGTCCCGGTTGTCATTCGTGGATCTTTGATAGTCGTTACGTGTCGTCAGAAACCCGAAAGTCTGATAACCAGTCTTATCAAAGGTCAAGGTCAAAGTCTTACCAGTATTACCCAGTAACTGGCTAGGCAGATGATGATACTGGCACCTGTACACTTGAAAAACGTAATACAGTAACCCAGCTTGGTCGCAAAGAAATGTATGTAGGTATGGTCGAAGTAGATAGATAGATAGATAGAATACTCTTTATTATGTACACCATAAAAATTACAGATATAAATGTAGAACTGTTACATAGGGTGTCACAATGGGCGGTCTTATCGCTAAAAGCGATCTATTACAGACAACCTTTGGATGGATCAAAAGTAGAAGGAGAGACAATACTGCAGGTAGTCAGTGATGTACCACTTACATATATACAATAAATATATACATACATAAAGCATATAGATACTTATCCATATAAATATATATATATGTAAATACATACAATAATACACATGATACAAGAGCAAGGAACTTTAAGTAATGATGATGTTTAAGGAGAGCGGAAGTACTTCCCCGGACCAGCTCATTAGAGGATACCACTACAAAAAAATTCTAACACATAACTTCTCACTTTGCAGTTGGGCTTTTTTCACGTCTAGTAATACCCACTATTGCTGTCTACCATTTTGCCAATCCGAGTTAATCGTGAACCTGATTCATATTCGGGATTCAAGCCATCAAAGACGAATTGTAAGATTGCTATTAAGGCTGGTGACGTAAGCGAGACGTAATTTTAGCCCGTCCTCGCATACCTCGGTATTTTGTCTACATTCATTGATCTTTTTCATGTATTATTTGAGTCGGCTATCAAAAATGTTATGTTTTTAGGGTTCCGTACCTCAAAAGGAAAAAACGGAACCCTTATGGGATCACTCGTGTGTCTGTCTGGCAGTCTGTCACAGCCACAAACAGCCAATTTGCTCCGAATCTACTGGTCCAATTAAGTAGATATTTGGTACACATATGAACTTTTGTGACCCAAACATGGACGTGTAACGAGTAATAAATGAATTTGAATATTGGGGTCACTTTTGGGGGCACACTAGAAAATTTAAAAAAAGTTTTGCAAAGTGTACATATATATATATAGTGCGTGTATGTATATATAGTGTGTGTAATTAACGGGCTTAATCTAAGGATTTCATTTTTTTTAATTTATAATTTTTAAAACGTATACATACGTATAAAGTTATTTAACAAAATTGATGAAATTTTACCATCTCTTATCTCCAAAACAGTAGTTTTGGAGATAAGAGATGGCTCAGTAGAGCCTAATTTTTTTAAATACTACTACTTTCAAAAAAAAAAAAAAAAATTTTTTTTGTTTTTTTTTTTGTAGAAAGACAGAAAAACCTTTAAGAAGTCTATGATCTTAAAATAACATGGTAAATCTCTCAATATTGTACTACAAACTTACATTTGCAGTTGGAATGTATTGGAGAACTTGTTTTTCAACTACAATGTTAAGTTTGTTCTTGGGAAAAATTCATCCCAACTACGGAACCCTTAATTTTTTGTAGTCTGACATGCTCTTGGACGGTTTTTAATAGTAAGAAACCAAATTAAATCTTAATGGCTGATTTAACGGAGTTCACAAACAAATCGCTAGTAGATTGCAGCCAACTTGTTGTTACGATACCTACCTTCCCAGTGTGCCCGGTAGCCCGTATCAGACTGATCGGGGATCGAATTAAATCGCGTGCGATTAGAGAGGCCTATCTCCAACAATGGATTGGCTGACTTGTTCTTCCAACAAGCATATTGAAAGAAAGAAAGAATAACGTTTATTTGCTCGCAGTTTGTGAAAAAGAGTAGTGTGTGCCTCACAGCTGCGCCATTGACAGATGCTGCCTAACACTGGTTTATATTCCTTTGCGTAATGGTTGTAGCAATACTTTACATACCTTAAAGTGCAACTTTCTCCTCGTAACCTTAACAAGAGCAAATGTACCATAAATAATTATTTGCATATTAATAGCTGGAACAAAATGAACATGACTCAGACAAATAAAGGAACAGGAGCGAAGCAATGCACGAAGAAGTGACGCACAGGGGGCAAGGGAGGTGTGTTGTTATTGTATCACAGAGGGTGGCTGGGTGTGTTATTGTATCACAAAGGAAGGGAGTGTGTACAGATTTATTCTGAGATATACTTTATTCTGAAAGAGTTAAGACGTCAATGGCGATGGAATTTGTCTGTGGTGCTGACGTATGGGATTCTTTGGTGTATGAAAGAGATGGAAGATTGTTTGTTAGTTCGTCTTTATATCAATAAACAAATGACCAATGCTGTTGATGTGTGGTAACTAAACGATGAGATTATAAACTATACTCCTATCCTAAGAAAAATACCTAAAAGCCTCTTATCATCAAATTGGTAATGTAATAGACAAAATCGTAGAATTAGTTTGAGACACTTCTGCCTAACCCTTCGGGTATCACAGGCGTGATTTTATTATTATACAACATAATGATGTTGTATAATAATAAAATTGAGGTTTGATTTAACAAAGAAATACATCATAATTTCAGCCGAAAGACGTCCACTGCTGGACATAGGCCTCCCCCAAGCACCGCCACTTCAACCGGTTCTGTGCTTCCCGCATCCAGCGGATTCCTGCGGCCTTCAAAAGGTCATCGGTCCACCTTGTGGGAGACCTTCCAAAAAATAAAAACAATTATGGCTCTTAAAAAATTGAAATAGACTGTTTACGACGCCTCAGTTTGAAAAAAAGCAAGAAAAACATCTTAATAAAAAGCAGTATAAAAATAAAAGTGCATTGCATCAAAACAAACTGTTGCGCACTGGCTGCAGCTGTGGGACTGTGGTAAGAAATAAAGTGTGTGTCATACGCATTACATTCGGCGCAGATATTTATGAGAACTTCGTAGTTGGTGGTCTGCTCTGGACATAACTGGAATGTTTGAATGAGAAATGATGTACTATTGCTGAGTACATAGTTCTTATCTGAAGTGAGCGATTCGCTGTTACGTTGTCGGCTTGATGTTTCATTCATCTAGTAAATCATTCATAGGAATTCATCACCTATGAATGATGCCTACTGCTGGAAGAGGGCCTCCTGGCAAGAACACTAACTATTTATGATCTTTATGTCTACCAACATTCAGTGCTTTTTCGTTTCTTGGCGAAGGTACGTGGTGCAAAAAAAAAAACACTGTGCTAAATTATAGACATCGAATACCTCAACGCTAACAACCAACTTTTGTCTAGGTAACTGATCGCAATTACCTTGACAGAAGTTGGTTGCCCGTTCCAATTAACACAGCCTTGCCATTAACAGCAACATAGGTGAAAAACAGCCTCTATTATTCCCGAAAAACTGCCATTATAGTGAAAATTGTTTTTTTGAGGCGGACTGTTTTTATTCGCAATACCATTCCAGGGGTATACCAGTTACAACCCTTCGATTTTTGCTAAAAATTGTGGGATTACTAGTGGACCTGACAGACGTTGTCCTGCCCGAACAGCGCAACCTACCGGGTCCAATTGTAAATCTAAACCATTCTCGAGTATCCTTGAACACACAAAAAAAATCATCAAAATTGGTCTTGCCGATTAGGAGAAGTTCAGTCACATAAACACGCACAGAATAATTATATATACAAAGATAATGAATCATTCAACATTATTCCCGGTATGCAAAGTAAATTAGCTGTTGTCTTTCAGAGTCGTATATCTGCATTAGAGTCGATATCTCTTTGGTGCCAGATCTTATCTAATGTGTGTGTCAACATCCAATTAATAATTTTAGGTACGGACTAATATTGTTTATGGTTTCCAATGAGTGAATCACTGTTACTAACTATCGAAGAAAAGTTGGAGCTCGTTGTATCAAAAGATGCCCTTTTGCAGTAGTCAATTGTGTCAATTGTCCCTTCAACATCATTTCAGACGAAAGACGTCAAGCACCGCCACTTTAACAGGTTCACCCGCATCCAGCGGATTCCCGCAGCCTTCACAAGGTCATCGGTCCACCTTGAGAGTGCCCTTCCAACGCTATGTCTTCCGGTACGTGGTCGCCACTCTAGAACCTTTCAGCCCCATCGGCCATCGGTATGGGAGCAATGTGCCCTACCTACTGACACTTTAGTTTGGCCATTCTTCGAGCTATGTCGGTTATCTTGATTCTCATGCAGATCTCTTCATTTCTGATTCGATCATGTAGGGAAACTCCAAGCATAACCCTCTCCATTGCCCATTAGGTGACTTTTAGCCGTAGATATAATATTATTATGGATAACTTATTGTTACGGGTCTGGGTTACTGGGTGTTCAGAACTACTAACAATTCGAAGGCAACGTTATTTTAGTATTATTTATCGTTTGGTATGGCCAACGTTTTTGGAATTTAACAGAGAATACATATTATTATAACTGTAAGAAGTTTACTAAACTAAAAATAAATAAATACCTATGTATGAAGCCAATAACAAAGTCAAAAGGACATTACTTGTTGTTGTGATCTTGTTCCCGTAGCTGGAACAAACTGTAGTCGTCATTTATTTTCGTTGCTTATATATTTAGTACGTATATATTATATAGCATATATATCTATTATAGTATATTGTATCTATATACTTATTATTTTGCACCAATGACAACCCCTTTTTCATGTCCACGAAATCACTGTCCATTTCAGGGTTGCCTGGCAGAGATAGCAGAAAGCGATAATGCCGCCCATTGTATGTTTTATAGTATTAAATTTGTTTTTGGAATGATTTTCTGATGTACAAGTACAAGTTTATATAAATAAATAGGGCCTCTATTATTTACCACCGGAAAGTAGATTTAAAAAAAATGGAAAATCCAAAAGTGCACGCCTTTCACGCTTGTATTATACTGTAAATAAAATAGAGGAAATACTCATTTAAAAGGAAAAAAAATCTTACGAAATTTTTGCATGCCTTTCGCGTGAACGCGCGGAGGTAAGTTCTATTTTGTTTTCTAGCTTTTAAATGGTTATGAGTTCGATGGCAATAAGTAATAGGGTTCATCCTAAAAATTTACGGAAACTTATTCAGAAACATTTATTTCAAACCATAGCTTATATTTATCTAATACATGAAAACTCACTAACGGACAGATCAACGGCGGTGCATATATGTATTTTTTGTAAAAAAAAATTGTATATTATATGTACTAAAGTAAATTAATAAAAATACATTCACGTTTTATTTTCATATCTCTAATTTTCACAATATCCCTTTGAATTTAATGTCTAACTTAGGCTATAAAATCGACCGATGGATCCATCAATGGGCTTATAGCCTATAAGCCCAGATCCTTATATATAAGGATCATTTTATGTTAGAAAATTGTCACACGGTAGCATATCGAGAGTAGAGCACACTCACTCGATCGCGCGTTATGAGACGTGCAAAAGAGTTTGCTTCTTTATTTATATTGCAAATAATTAAAAATTAGCTTGTAGATGAAATAAAAAAATAAATAAGAAATAACTTGTAGATGAATAGACTGATTCAGGCTCCAGAAATCCTCGTATAGTATACGATACTATAAAATCCCACTTCCAGTGTATAAAATATTTTGTCACAGTTTACTACTAGGAGCATCAAAACTAAATTATCTGACGTGTTATGACAGGTGACGGATCTTAATGAAAATATTGCTAACACGTGGTCCCTGCGAAACGGTAACAAGTTGGATTTTATGAGGTTGTCTAATGAAGTTGGGAAAGATTTTGTAAGGTAGGTCAATACACAAGAACAAGGATTCAAGGATTCTTAAAAACATAGGTAGGTAGAATATATACATACGTACGTACGTATTTAGCTAAATCTGCTGAGCAGCCTTTAGAAATTTTTGTAAATATCATCATCACAAACAGTAAGTGATAAACCATTGTAGGAATGATTACAAATTGTATAATTAAGAATTTCACGAATGCTAACTAATATTATAAATGCGAAAATGAGTACATTTATTTGTTACGCTTTCACTCTAAAACGGCTAAACGGATTTGATTGAAATGTGGAACACAGAAGTCCTACGTAAGACAAGCTACTTTTCATCCTGGATCGCAAACGAAGGCGCGAGCGAGGTAAAAGAAAATACTGTGCGGTAAACTGGACTGCAAAATATTGCATAACACAAAGAAAACTTACGTTTTATTTATGCGTTACAATATTGAATTACGTGAGAGGTATGTAACAATTACCTACATTATTATAATATATTAATATGGTAGAAACAAATTACATAGTAGGTACCTATACAAAGTTAAAAACCAGGTTCGCAAACCTAGAATAATTGAATGGCGTACGACCTCACGACCTTTTGCTCGCCAGATCAATGACTCAACGATTTGGCTATTAGGCTTATAATAATTTATCTTCATACTTGAAGTCACTGCTAGTATATGAAAGTCGCTAAGAATCGAAAATCGAGTGTTCATTAATTGGACATCCTGCCCAGTGAGGAACTTCACACTTGTGACCATGTGCTTTAAATTTCAACAGTATGGACCTGCTGCAGAGACTTATCGGGAGGCTACCTATACCTGTGGATATTGTTGGGAACATGGTCATCAGTCGAAAGAGTACTAAACTTGTAGAACCACATTGTGCAACATACTTGCGATTTCAAAAATTAAGCCACCACAAAACAGGCGATCAAGAATACCAATCTCTCTCTCCTTTATCTCCTGAAAAGAAAATAGATACATACGAGTACATTCTATAGATTACAAAGAGGTCGCGTAAAAGCGCCAACGTTTATCTAAAAGTATTTTTTATTTTTGCTATATACTTACTCCTATATTGTCCTTTGCTAGTTATTTAGGTATAACACAAAAAATATTTTTAGTTTTTATAATTCGCAATATAAATAAAAATGCAATCTTTACTAATTGTAAAGATGTTGTTTATATATGTAAAGATGTTGTAAGGATGTTGTTTGTGTAATGCAAACTTTAATTCTGTATAACAAAAAACGCGACCTTGTTAAAAATATTACATAGCAAAAAATCATACTAGCACATGGTTGCAAAAATGTCTTACGATGATGCATAAAAGTAGCAAATTATTTATCTTAATTTTAATAAAACCATAATTTATAGCAGATAAATTATTTACTATTTGTTGGAATCTTAGATAATAGATACAGGTTTATTCCTAGTTCAGGTAGAATCCAATTATTATATACCTCCAGTTTATGGCCCTATTTGTACATATTTATGTAAATCAATTATTTTAATAAACAATTTCAATATTGTCACTTCATGACTTCTTGGCCTAGCTATTTAGACTATACCGAAGAGGTGTGTTGTGGGCGTAGATTAACTGATTGTCATTAGTTTTAATCGAGTATCACCATCGAATAGCGCATGACATTATAATATGTGTGTTTATTTTTAATTGGCAACGATTTTCGAACGATTTTCTTTTGTTTTTCTAATCTTAACTCGGTTGGGAATCTGATATATCAGCTGATTATCACGTTGAAAGGTCATTTGTAGAAAGTCAAGCATGTTTGGGACAGTTTTGCTCAAAGTTTGACAGAAACATAATGATTAGGTAATTCAGTATCATTAAACGCCCTTTAAATCTTCAAAAAAAATAATCTAATATCTTTTGTTTCAATACAATAGCAGGTTGAGAAGGAGTTGGTATTGCCGCACTTGGTAAACAGCTAATCACAGTATATTTTTTTAAATTATTTATCCATAATAATTGGGAACCACACAAAATACACATAAATATGTATGCATAAAATACCTGTTTAAAATTTTCTAATTGTCATCCCATAGGAAAACCACTAAACGATTGGCTAATCCCTTAAAGTATTACTGCATCAATTAATTTCCCGGTTGGGAACGATTGAGCGTAATACTCGTATATTCAAGGCGCCGACGTACATTAACAGGGTAAGAACCAAGAGTTATTAGCTAGCTGGCAAGGCCGGGTGAATAATACTAGTTTCAGATCGTAACTTGGTTTATAGTGTCGACTGTTGCGCATTCTGCCCGGGCAACAAATTAAGAACACCAACAGCATATATATATAATATATGTATGTTTTTTATGGATTTTCGATGGTATGCTGAATAATCCGCAAATACTGGAATGTTTAGGATTGCTCGTTCCAAACAGTAAGCTGCTGCATGGACCGAAAGAAAGGCTGTTTAAATTCCCGGTGGCCCGTACAAACTGGGTAAAATTTGCATGGTGGGGCGGGCAGTAAAGATAACAACGTGTCTCTGCGATTCAAAATCTTTACTTGCTCTTCGGCGGTATTCTAGAGGGTGACACTTAACTTACTGTCCTCTGTATGAATTGTGCCGGTACTCAGAGTCGTTACTTGGGACTTGTTAATTAATATCTACGTTAATCGGTAGGTATAAATTTGGACCCTGCCAATCAAAATAGGACAGTCTAAAATATTTCATTTTTGTTGGTGGTGTTGTCTGATTGGTTTTTGGGTGACGTTTCTGAGTGTGAAATTGTGAATATATTGTTGTATTGATTTCCCACGGTTCTCTATTATGTTTCCTAACTTGTTTATCCATAATCTAACGTGCTATTTTTTTGTCCTAAGCATCATTTGTCCGAATGATAACTTGCCCGAACTTAATTTCACATAATATGTATAACATGCCATAAAATGGAAATCCCTAAAAACTACATGCCCTAAATTTGTATATATACAATATTAAATTTGTTATATTGATTGTATTATGCCATAAATATTACAATCAATAATATACAAAAGACTAAAGACCGTTTTCAATAAAAGTTAAAATTCAAGTTTAAAGTCCTAAATTCAAATTATTTAACGTTTATTTATCCTAATAATGTTTTAAAAACAAATTTGTATTACAAAGCATTTGCTATTTCTTTCAGACGTTCCGTAGATTATTTATTTATTATTATTATTTATTTATTTTAATCACAATTATACCACCTTTACTGAATAATCCAATGCGATGTTATAAATAACAATGTCTACACAGAAACACAAAAAATAAAATGACCTGTAAGCAGAATCACAAAGAATTGAATAGATACTAATAATTATAACAATTTACACATTTACAGCATAGATACAGCATGCAGCATGCAAGCGAGCATGCAACATTCAGCAGGCATTTCTGTCACGACTCCGGCGCTGCGGGGCTCCGGTGGTCCCACGCGAGCTTATCGTCATAGAATGTCATAGATGGTTTAACACTCACCACCTGCTCCTCAAATCGCGGGCCTCGCCCATCGGCGCCTAGGCGATTCTAAATTACACTCTAAGAAATGGGCAGACAAGATTGCGAGGAATCAGATTTACAGCGATTCGTTTCAGTCATTAAACCTATTTTTTGCAATGTTTTAGGACTAACAATTTTATCATAAATGAACATTCGGAATAACACACATTATATAATACAATATTTAGGACATATGACTTTATTATTCAAAATTAGGAGATTCAAATATTATAGCACTCCATATTATGACAGAATAGTTTTAGAAGTAAAGATAATTATGTAAAACAAAATTTCGAATTTTCCGCATCTCCGTTGTATGCAATCTTTCCTCCGTCTTCTTCACGGTCCAGCATTCCGATTCGTGATACGACAGGCCATATCACGGACTCGTAGATTTTCCCCTTTACATGTTTTTTAATAATAATAATATTCCTTCAGACCCAATTTCGCCATGGCGATCAATCTCAGCGGAGACCAGCCTTCGGCACGAGAGATATTGTAGTGAACAAGTGTGTGCGCAAACACAGGTGCACTCTCACTTCCATCACTCTCATAGCCCAATGGGAAGGCAATCCGACACAAACGGAGAGAGATCAGGCTTAACGTGCTTTTCGAGGCACGGGGGTATCCCAACCAACCAAACCCAACCAACTCCGAATTGTTACTAAGAAATTCCTAATGGAAAAACCCAATAACACTTTGCTCGTCGGAAATCGACCGCTCCATTGTCGCACTTGCGACCACGAAGGGGGCAGTCAACGCTTCCTATTAAATGGTACATAAATGACGTAAAGTACCCCCTCGGGAAAAACAGGCGTGCTGTTGTGTGTTATCTCACATTTGACCTAATACAATCAACGATGGTGCACGCTTGCACAGAAGAAAATTCACACGAGTCTTGAAGATTTCGAGGTTATCGGAAAACACAGACTATGTTATAGAATTTCTTAATGAATGGGTGAAAAGCCTAAAATAATATATTTTAATAAATACGTGGAATAAGTCTAAAACGATTTGTAAAGGCACTTACTTCATACACCTGTATATTCATTTTATGATGTTATGCATTATCACCTATGAAAACTAAAAGACTGCATATATATACAATCTCTCTTCCTGAAGAGATTATAAAAAGCTGTTTATAAGGTAAATAGTTGTGTAGCTGTAGACTAAACTAAAGAATGCACGTTGGTTGCAGGTAACAGAAACTGGGACAGACAAACAAACTCGATTGATTTATATACATTATTTGTTAAAGTTTATTTAGTAAACGGTCTATATTTTCATTACATCTGTCCAAATATTTCAGTGTTATGGATTTGTATTCAGTATTGGTGAAATATTATTATCTTTTTGAAGACCATTAATTATGGTAGAAACTGTGCGTTGGGCAAACTTTTGCCCTGCCTTGACCACAATGGACTAGGTTGATTGAAACATTTGACTGAACATCAGGCCTCTCGCTACCACAAAATATATTTGAACTTACACACCAAAATAAATACCTGATATCTCACATATTCCATGCTAATTTAATGCTACATCAAAGAAAATTATAATTCATTCTACAAATATTTATAACACATAATCTATTAGGCAGACACACATATTTATTTATTACATAATAACGTTCTTTACTTTGATATACATAATGTATCACATAAGCTAATTAACGAAACTAGTGAGTACCTTGTTTTATAGGTAGATACAGTTTCCGTTTTTGCGAACTTCTAAAGTTGTAGCTGCTAATGAAGAGATAACGAATCTCAATGTAACAGCACAGTCTGTACTGGAATCAGCTGATTTAAACTCCCAATAAGAGAGTCTAGGAAGAAGAAAGATTGAAGAAATCCAAGATGTTTGTTTTTTTTTTAATGATACGCTATCGACTCACTCAAGCAACCTCTCAAATACACTCTTACATCTCTCTTTCATACATTTTCTACTCACACACTCTGGTATTTCCACTAACTTTGTGTATTTTTTGTATTTGTTACTAAATTTTATATTATGTTTCTTATTTTATTGTTCTTTAAGTATCCTGTATTGTTATTATGTCGTGTATCAAAATAACAGACATCTAGCCGCGGAAGGGCCCAGGTAACCTGTAGTACATGTTTTTATATAAAACTACATCAGGCTCCAATCTCTCACAAAGTTAGCTCCTTGTTCGTGCACTACTAACGTTTTATCTTTATATATATAATTCTTTTGTACGTGTGTTTGTCACCTAACTCCCGGACCCCCTTTAATTATTAACTTTATGCAGCCCGCCGACGGTCAGATGGACAGAAAGCGGAGGCTTAGTAATAGGGTTCCGTTTGGCACCCTTCGGATACGGAACTCTAAAAACATCGAAAGCTCAAGATTAGCACAGTTTGGTGTATGGACTGACCTGAGAGCTCTAATTCTTCTTGAGCCGACACGAGTTAAGCAAGAATAGTTAGTCAGTCAGCTAGATTAGTCTTCGTATTAAATGGTCAAGTTGCGCTAAACATACATACCTACTAGAGTAGATATTCAATCAGTCGTATTTAAGAGACACTCAATGAAAAAAAAAAAAAAACAATCTGCCTTGCCTTTTCCCAACTACGTTGGGGTCGGTTTCCAGTCTAACCGATGCAGCTGAATATCAGTATTTTACATGGAGCGACTGCCTATCCGAATTCCACAACCCAGTAACTGGGTAATACGATACCCCTTGATAAGACTAGTTGTCAGACTTTCGAGCTTCTTACGACCCGTAACGATTGTCAAAGATCCAACAATGACAGCTGGGACCCATGGCTTAATGTGCTTTTCGAGGCACGGATGAGTCTCAGTATGTAAAGATGGTCACCCATCCACGGACCAACCCCGGCAAGCGTAGCTTAACCTGATGGATCGGCCTGTGCAGCTGTTATAACTTAGCCACCCAATAAAATAAAATGAAATGAAATAATTTATTCTGTAAATACGATATCGGAATCATTTTTACACGTCATATTATTTTGTAATAAGCTAGGTAGAGTCAACATTTCGTATCTGACTACCTCTAAGAAATAAACTAAAGAGTCAAAGTCTCTTTTAAATTCCAGACATAATCTTGGTCAGATCATGTGAAGAGCATGTATGTGTATACGTGTGTCTGAAATGGTATTTTGAGGAAAGAACCATACAGATTTGAGAAGACCTGTCCAGACAGAGCAATTGACGAATTTAAAAATAAAAATCTGTCTCGGCAACTATAAACATTACCTACTGTTGGTACTCCTAGCCAGCATCATCCCACTGCTGGGCAAACGCCTCTCCATACCTCTACATACTATAAACATTAGCTTTTGTTTATTATTTGGCGACAAACGCTATTCTAAACACATTATCGTTAATTATTGTATTAGATACCAATTGTTACAACCATTGCTCAGTAAATAACTAGAATATTAAATTAAAATAACTAACGCGGTGGAATATTTGGCGATAGCATAACATATGAATCTTTCAAAGAGAATGAACGCTGGTATTCGTCCTTCGGATTCATTAACACCTTTGAAAGAAAGAAAGAAGGAAAGAAAGAAAACCAGCCAACCTTTCTTATTCTTACTTTCCTAACATGGCATAACCGGATCCAGCGAAGAGTACTGAAGTAATAAAGACTTTAGTAATCAAGATATCTTCATTATCATCATCATCCGTCTTCATCATCATTTCAGCCGAAAGACGTCCACTGCTGGACATAGCCCTAGTAAAAAAAAAAAACCTTGAATGAATGAAAACAAATCAGAATTGGTCCATTGATGTAGGTATTCGTCAACGGCAAATCTATTTAGAAAAACAATTTGTCAATTTCGAATATGAGTGCATAGCTGTATAACATAGATTTGATGACGGTACGATGACATTAAGCTCTTACAGCATATCTGTCGCTGAAATGTTTTTGAACTGAAATATGTGTTATCAGACGCCTAATAAATAATAATTATGATGAAATATTACCAAAATAACTGCGAAAAAACTGCAGAATCAACCCAAAAGTCACTGACATAGTAACGAGAAATATTTTATTTTATTGGATCTAATTAATGAAGACAAAACATGGAACCCAATCATCAATACAATTACCTTCCCTATCAAACGTGTACACGCTCTAATGTTTATATTCAACGGTACTTAAAACAGTATAAACTATAGGTCTGTTTTCAATTACCGCTTCATCTACCGGTCAGCTGCTGGAACGCTGTTCGATAAACATAAAAACATTCATTAACAAAAATCAATAATTTATTTGAATATTTTTATGAAGCCCGCAGCGGGAAGCGCTCCGTAGCGCGTTGCCGCCCAAGTGAAAGCTAAGCTCGTCTGAAAGTGTAGCTGAAGCCCAGGCTGGCATCCGCCTAAAATGGGGTGATCGCGCGCGGTGGTATCGTATTGCGCGTATAAAAAGCAGCGGAGCACCCCGCCGCCGGTCAGAACGGCTTCAAACGTGAGTAACGACGCACGCCCCGCGTGGTGCGACTATTAGTGGAGTGCATACCGAGTGGCCTCGCGAGTGCCTCAGTGCAAGGAGCAGCTAGTGACGTAGCAGGACGACAGCTGATCTATCGCGTGCATTGGATTGATTGTGTTCACTTGTTCAGTGGTCTCCGTGCTTTGTGCTGGTCGGTTTGTGTTCGCTCGACACCTTTGGAATATTGAGGGTATACACCTTTGGTATATTGAAATTCAGTGCATTTATTTATTATTTGAAATGAATTTTATGATACCGTATCGATTTGTTGCCAATTGAATAGCAATAGAATTTAAATAGCTTTTAGAAAATAATGCCGAAATAAATTAAACATTTCTTAGTTTGAAGTGATTAATTGATTTTGATAAACAGTTTGTTGTCCTGAACGTAATAAATTATTTGGATATACAATGTTTTGATCTTCAAGCTTATAAAGAAAGTCATTAACTAATTGACGTTGAAGCTATCTTAAATAGTATTGATGCAAAACAGTGTCGATGAGATTGACAGAAATTATTCACTGAAAACAGTAATCAATCAATCGAATCTCATAATCGATAATAACAAAGCAATCAATATCAATGATCCAACAGGTGTTGTGAACAGTGACCCATCAGCCATCACCATAAAAGACAATAAACAATCCACTGACGAATAAATCGGTTGGCGTGCCTCCAGGCTCGCATACCTCTGTGACGTAATATCCGCGAAGGGCCGTACGGTGTAAGCTAATAAAAAACGCGAGCATAAAAGTCGGCGTTACGCAAACTAGCGAGCTGGCACCGTTCCCGCGCGGCCACTACTCGGGTTACAGCCACAAATAGCCGCACGCGCCTCTCGGCCGCTTTATCTCCGTCGATAAAGTCGTGTCGGTTCACTAACGTGCCGGGTGTGTTACAGGAAGGCTCCAGGGCAACGTTCTCGTGTCTCGACTAGCCCAAAAGTCTCGTTAGCCCTCCGAAAATGCCGAAGCCAATTGTCCAAGAGGGCGAGGACCCCGACCCGACACCGTTCCTGTTCGTTTCTCTGGAACAGAAGCGTATCGACCAGAGCAAGCCGTACGATGGCAAAAAGGCATGCTGGGTGCCTGACGAAAAGGAGGGCTTCTTGCAGGGCGAGATCAAGGCCACCAAGGGTGACCTGGTGACCGTCAGCCTGCCCGGTGGCGAGGTAATTATACAGTTTTGCATATCCTAGTACACTTAGAATATGGAGCTGATGCATTCTAAGTGGAACTCAGAACAGTGAAATTAATTATTTCGGAATACGGGTTAGGTTCGCAGAATGATGAATACTCGTAAGATATACTTGTATATATTATATATAATAGTTATCAATACTTAACTCTAAGTAAACATGATGATGACGTAACAGTTTTTTTTTTTTTTTGACTTGGTAAGATTTCTTTAGATAAACATGTTTTTCTTAACCACCACCTTAGTTTTTGTAACTTTTCCGGCAAGGGCCTTTAAAGTTAAACAAACATGACTCAATATCCAAGAGGAAGGCTTGAATATTTTTTTTAAATGTTTTAATGATTTACTAAACATTACATTAAATGAGCAGGAAAAGACGATAAAAAAGGAACTTCTCTCACAAGTAAACCCGCCGAAATTCGAGAAAGTCGAGGACATGGCTGACTTAACTTATCTTAACGATGCTGCAGTACTCCACAATCTACGACAACGATACTATGCGAAACTCATCTATGTAAGTAGGCGCTCCTGGCGCCTTTACCATTACTATACATTAATGTAATCATTTATCCCACAGACCAAAGACTTCAAGAAAGATCTTGTTGCTCAAGTCAACCCACCTAAGTACGAGAAATGCGAGGACATGTCCAACTTGACATACCTCAACGACGCTTCTGTTTTGTATAACTTGAAGCAGAGATATTACCATAAACTCATTTACGTAAGTCGAGGGAGCGGTCAAGAGTTCCAGCCTTGCAGTGTGCATGCACCTCACCTCCCCTATCTTTCATCACAGTAGACACATTTCTCGATAGTATTGGATTGATACCAAGTTTTAAAGTGCGATAGATGTCCATGAACGGCGCAATTAATCTTGGATTGATGGCTCAATTTGGTATATAAATAGCAGAAGAGACATGCCAGCTGATGCTATTTCAGTACATTTTATTTAGCATCTCGATATTTCTGTCCCGATAGAAAAGTTTCTCTCTCGTTCGTATTATTTTGGCGTTCGAACTCATGACTGCTAATTATTGCAGAAGTGATAAATGATTTTTGTTATAATTACAAGTAAACAATAGTAATTATAATATTTATAAACAAAGCTTAAAAATCATTTAGGAGCGTTCTAACTGTAAAGTTATACACATGAGACTAAAACATATAAGAAAAATGAAACTGTCGAAGCTTCCCAAAATAGATTGTTTGTGAATTAATTTCGGTAGCTTCCGCTATAGCTTTATAAACTTTATTCATATCTGCAATAGGGTTCTTTATCGTAGTAAATGTGTCTACAATGCCAAATCTTGACCCATTTTGTAACTAAAAACTTCCTGGGCCGTACTTGTTTACAAGTCGGTGCAAAAGGACTCGACAGCGTCCGGAGGATCTTCTTGTGGTTGTTTTTCTACGTTTTTAGCATCTCTTTTCTTAGAATAGAGAACATTGTTGTCTAGAATAGTTTTGTGTTGTGTTTTAACTTCCGCGTCGCTGACGTTGGGAGTGGTTCTATCTTTCTTCTTGTGGAACGGAAAGGTATCATTACTGTACCCTCGCTCTGCACTTTTTTCATTATTTGTTTTACAGGGCTCAGAGACGTCCCTTTAACGCAACATGTTAGCTTTAGAAATAGCAGGATTCTCTATAAAAATACTTACGTTTTACACGAACGTTTCTTATGAATATAAATTGTGAAATATTAAATCTATAGAGAATCCTGCATTTTTCAAGGTTTTATTATTTCGAGAACTGAGACGTAAAGTACTTGGACAGTACCCGTCTCTGTTTTGGTGTTTTCTTTAGATTTAGCTTTATTTTACTTTTTATAACCACGTGTCTATCCTTCCTGTTTTTATATTGTGCACCTATATTTTCCTAAAATCTACCTTATTTAACCTTACCTTTAGTATTTATTATACCTACGTTTTCTAACGTTAATTAATTATTCCCTTTTTTGTAAACCAGAACATTATTTCTGTTTACTGTTGTCAGAATTCCCTTGATTGTGATTTTTTTGTTACATGTCATTGCTTTTCACCGGGTAAAAATTACTGATATGTAATTTTTAAATTGTGTCCAAAACTTTCCTTTTTTTTAATCCCTGTTAGAGAATTATTTCCCTTGAAATCATTCTTTTTTATTACCATGACTTTCCCCTAATCACCGTTCCAAAATGTTATTATAACAATTTGTCTCAAAAACTCTTCTTAAACGTATTCTTTGGAGAATTCTCATTTACCCCTTTTACCACATTATCCTTCCCAATGCTCCTTATGACTAAACTCAGCCACATCACCTTCAGTTTCATTATCAGTAGCATATCTAATCTTCTCACAATCACCACAGACGTACTCGGGTCTCTTCTGTGTGGCTATCAACCCCTACAAGAGATTCCCCGTGTACACCACAAGATGTGCCAGGCTCTACCGTGGCAAGCGTCGTTCGGAGGTGCCCCCCCACATCTTCGCCATTTCCGACGGTGCCTACGTCAACATGTTGACCAACCACGAGAATCAATCTATGTTGATTACGTAAGTTTGTCTTGTTATCATATAATTTTTCCGAAAAAAGTTTCAACTTCTAATTTTTGAAAAAATGCGAAATTAAAAAGAGAAAAACAGTTTAACTTAATAAAATAAAAAATGCAAAATTATCAGAAGAATGAAACCTAAAAACGAGGTTAAATGTCAGGGGCGTTGTTTTTTCTGTTTTTTGTCCTCTCGCCACGGCCACTAAGAAAAAACCCTTTAAATCAACAGCGGTGAGTCTGGTGCCGGAAAGACTGAGAACACGAAGAAGGTAATTGCGTACTTCGCCACCGTCGGTGCCTCCCAGAAGAAGGATCCCTCCATTGAGAAGAAGGGCTCCCTTGAAGACCAGGTCGTACAAACTAACCCTGTGCTTGAAGCTTTCGGTAACGCCAAGACCGTCCGTAACGACAACTCGTCTCGTTTCGTAAGTACATAAAACTTTTTACTTTTCTTAGAGAACAAAGAACCTTTAAAAAAAAAAAACATTTTCTTGAAAAGTTTCTTTATGGCCTAGCAAATATCTAGAATTATTCTTCTGCACATTTTTTTCGACTTATTTTTTGTTTACACTAAAACCTTTCTTCTTCCTCACCCAGGGTAAATTCATCCGTATCCACTTCGGACCCTCCGGTAAACTGGCTGGAGCTGATATCGAGACCTGTAAGTATTTCTCACACTTTGGTCCCTTGAGCCACTTTGTACGTTGGTCCTTTTGTTATTGGTCCTAATGTTCTTGTTTTTGCCAGATCTGCTCGAGAAGGCCCGTGTCATCTCCCAGCAGACTCTTGAGCGTTCTTACCACATCTTCTACCAGATGATGTCTGGCGCCGTGCAAGGACTTAAGGGTGCGTATGGACTCTGGTCTGAATCAAAGTCTCGTGACCCTAGTAGGGTCACGAGACTTTCTTATTGGCTTCAAAACTTTGATACTTCACTACAAAATGTTGATTTTGTTGAATTCAATCGTCAATAATAATTTATTAGCGAATATCTTAACGAGTAAGGAAATAATACGATTGACACTCCAACTTGAAACATAATAATTATTATAACAGGAATTAAAAAAAAGATATTATTTCAAAATTAATTGATCTTTTTTTTTGTAATTGGTTATTATTTCCTGACTGTCAAGATTTGAAATTATTACAATTGTACTATATTATTCTAGTTTCGACATTAGGATGTGTTAATTTTATTCGCCTATTCCATTTAGTTAAAGCCTGGATCAGCAACACACACAATTACACATTTCGACCAAAAAACCGTTGGATGAACAACGTGTACATTACTGTTCATGTTGTAATCATTAATTTGTTTATTTGAAATTTAGACATGTGTTTGCTGTCAAACGACGTATATGACTATAACATCATATCGCAAGGAAAAACTACCATCCCCAACGTAGATGATGGCGAGGAGTGTCTTTTGACCGACGTAAGTCCGGCCTCTGTATAGCAGAAGGTCGTTAGAGCGTGCCCTGTGTGATGTCGGCCACCGGCTCGCATATAACCGACTGGTGGCCGGTGTATCTCGCCTCTGTACTACCACGAGATACCTACCTTTAGTTTTTTCAATTTAAGTTCCAACCAAACTCTGAGACTGTGGAGTGACCCTTCCTACCTGTAGTTTGAGACACCTTTCACTCATGACTATGATTGGTGTCATTTTTAGCAATGTGTTTACTATCCAACGACGTCAATGACTACAACATCGTGGCCCAAGGCAAGACTAGTATTCCTGGCGTTGACGACGGCGAGGAAATGAGGCTTACCGATGTGAGTCCAGAACTTGACTACTGGCTCCACTCATTGTTTCCTTACTATCGTGTTCATCTATCGCGCTGCTTGCTTTGCTTACTTCTGAGTCGGCGCTCGGTTTTCGCATGTGTATGTCAGGTATTTTGGTGTTTACAGAAATAACGATGCTAAGCAACCGCATCTCGGACTATCCCCTCATAAGTCAAGGGAAGACACGAATACCTGGGATCAACGACGCGGAAGAGTGCGATCTCACGATCGTAAGTCTTGAACCTGCGCAAGGAGCGTGCGTCTTGATGCAGATATCCGTGTATTGGGTCCGATTTCAGATGACTGTATCGATTCCACAACGAAAAGCCACTTTTAGCATATTGTCTGACTATGGATGTCCATCCCAGTCTGCAACACTAAAGATGGATGTCCATTTATGTCACCCAAAAGTTTCATCTTGAGAAAACTGTCTCCTAGTGTCTTACGTTGCGTAGTCGACTGTCGGTCATGGTAACAAAATTTCTGACATACACATGCTGCCCGCTCCCTGCAAGAGTTCAAAGGGCTTTATGCACAGGTTTTTATTGATCACGGTGATACACCATACCCGATCCAGCACAAGCACAACCACACGAACTAATATGTTTAAATACACGACAGGGACGGTTAGGTTTTGGCCAGCATTTTTAGGTTACATTCCATAGGTTTTGGTGGTTATTACTGGTTTTTAATCGTTATTTTATGATCTAATCGGCAGAAATGTGTCAGTTGTCCAACGACATATACGATTACCATAGCGTCTCCCAGGGTAAGATTACTATTCCCAACATTGATGACGGAGAAGAATCGGTGTTGACAGACGTAAGTGGAATGAGAATGGAAAAAAGTGATCCCATGTGATGTAGTCACAAGATGCACAAGCAATCTGTATAAGATAATACAGAGTAGAATGTGAGACAAAAATACCATTAACATTGACGCTAATGGAAAAATCCGTAGTTTATAAACCATACAAATTGTTACACCATTCCGATCCTCTACACCTTAGAACTTCACATAATGTGTATCGAAATTTGTATAGTATATCCGTCCCTCTGAACCTACGAAAAAAAAACAAGATTGGTATCCTGTGCACCAACTCCTATACTACGAACAATTACCACAAATGCCTAATTTTGCTAACGCTTCCCTTTTACTTTACTAACCTGTCTAATATGGTAAGTACTTCCTAGAATTAAGCTGTTCTTTCTTTTAACTTTTTTCTAATGTTTTTCGCCCCCTTTATTTGTAACTTAAACTTAACTTGATGTATAACTAGCTTCACAGTAAAAGAAAGTTAACTTCTCTGTAAATTCTATCACAAAATTAAAGTTCCTGTAACTTTTTCTTTTTCCGATCACACTTCTTTCTTCTCACCAGCCCGCAAACGTTCTGCTGAACAAGGGCTATCCTTTACTTCATACTAATGTGTTTTTTGTAATATAGCAAGCCATGGACGTCCTTGGTTTCACCCAAGAGGAGAAGGACAACGTATACAAGATCACCGCTGCTGTCATGCACATGGGTCGCATGCAGTTCAAGCAGAGGGGTCGCGAGGAACAGGCTGAAGCTGATGGCACTGAGGTCAGTATCTTGTGGGTTTTATTAATTGAGAATCATATATTTTGAATTTTAATGATGAGAAACATCGTCGTTACAATTTCTTCTTTAGTTTAAATATGTCTTCGTCCCAAGATCATTCGATCCCATAATTAACGTTGTTTACTCTCTCTCTTTACAGGATGGTGAAAAGGTTGCCAAGCTCCTCGGTGTTGAGATGCAGGACCTGTACAAGAACTTGTTGAAGCCCCGCATCAAGGTCGGAAACGAGTTCGTCACCCAGGGTCGTAACAAGGACCAGGTCACCAACTCCGTCGGTGCTCTCTGCAAGGGCATGTTCGATCGTCTCTTCAAGTGGCTCGTAAAGAAGTGTAACGAGACCCTAGACACCAAGCAGAAGAGGCAGCACTTCATCGGTGTACTGGATATCGCTGGTTTCGAGATCTTCGACGTGAGTATCATTACTTGAGCCGGCCTCAAAGGCTAAGGCTATTGGGAAAAAAAAAACTGAATAATGATAATAATAATAAGTAATAGATTAAGTTTAGTAGTAAGAAAAAAAGAATTGAAAAATGAATCACTTCGTAAGATATTAATCCAAATTTATTTCTTAGTTCAATGGGTTTGAACAACTTTGCATTAACTTCACAAATGAGAAACTCCAACAATTCTTCAACCATCACATGTTTGTATTGGAGCAAGAAGAGTATACCAGGGAAGGCATTCACTGGGAGTTCATTGACTTTGGAATGGACTTGCTCGCCTGCATAGATCTTATTGAAAAGGTACACCGAGTGTGCAGCATCCTCGGTTGGGCTATTTGTTATCCATTTTGTGTTCAGTTTTCAGCTATAGGCTCGCTCATGTTTTATACAGCGACATAGAATAGGCAAATGCTTTAAAGTGTGTGTGTGTAACCCCCTTCATGATGTTATCAAAAGTTCAACGGTTTCGAGCAACTCTGCATTAACTTCACCAATGAGAAGCTGCAGCAGTTCTTTAACCACCACATGTTCGTACTCGAACAAGAAGAGTACAAGAAGGAGGGCATCAACTGGGCCTTCATCGATTTCGGAATGGACTTGCTCGCTTGTATCGATCTTATCGAAAAGGTAATAGTCGTCGTGTCTCGTCGTAGCCCGTCGGTCCAGGAAGCAACTTGACGGGATATCGTGTAATATTAACATGCCCAGCCACGTGAGACTGGCTTGGTCGTACTTGTCTTCACTCAGGTTTATCACGTCATCCAACAACTGCGGAATGAGATCCGTAGCGTATTTATCCAAACTCCCAAACTTAACCCTCCACATTACTTATCTCCCTGCAGTTCAACGGTTTTGAACAACTCTGCATTAACTTCACCAACGAGAAACTCCAGCAGTTCTTTAACCATCACATGTTCGTTCTGGAGCAAGAAGAGTACCAGCGCGAAGGCATCGAATGGACATTCATTGACTTTGGCATGGATCTGCAAAATTGCATTGACCTTATTGAAAAGGTAGTTGGCGTCAACGCAACAATGAAAGCTTGCTCACGCCACAGGGGTCCTCGAGTAGCGTGATGTTACTCGAGTGCCTCACCAATGCTGTTTGCTCTTTGTGTTTGTTTGTGTGATTTTTTTTGTGTGTCTTTTTCTTTTTTAGCATAATGTTACATTTCTAAAATCTTCAGGAACACACAACACACTACTCTTAAAAATAATCAGTTAAATAATAACAGTATTTCGATCCTTTTTTCCATGACGCTCCGCGATCCAGATGAACGGGTTTAATCAGCTCTGTGTTAACTTTACCAACGAAAAATTGCAACAGTACTTTAACCATTTCATGTTCGTCCTAGAACAAGAGGAATATGAAAGAGAAGGTATCCAATGGGCCTTCATAGATTTTGGTATGGATCTCCAAGCGACAATAGAGTTAATAGAGAAGGTATTGAGATTATAAGTGCATAGCTTGAGGAAGTAGGTCCGCGAGAGCTTCAAGCTGAGCCATCGCCTGCAAGTGCAAACTGCTGGCTGACCCCCGCGCCACGGTATCACTAGGCAGAGATATGACAGTATCCGCTTGTACCACACGCAAACAATATGCAAGCGAAGCTACTGCAAAACTTATGAAATAGTTTAACTTGCATCTAGCTACCGCGTCCCAAGTAAAATAAATACACCGCTCTCAGGATCGCACACGAAACGTAGTTAATTTTGTAATATTATCTAATTAATAAAATAAAAAATGCACAGCTCGAACGATCTAATTTATTTAGTAAGTTTATTTACATAATTAATTTGCCTGAGTACTATTATGTAGTTATTTTTAATCTGCACATTATTTTGTACAAAACATTGAGGTAGAGCTTTTTAGCACAATACACTTTTACACGATATTTAATTCACAATCATAACTTTCTTATTTTTAAGTACGTGCAAGTTGCATGCTGCTTTCTACTACCTATATATGTATCTAATTCTAAGCTAAAATGTCTCATTTTAAATTACTCTTGTGCTTATGTAGTAAAAAAAAATGGTCGTTCTAAGTATTCCGAGAATTGATTTAAATGCTGTTTAATGTATTTTGTACACCTAATGCACTTTCGTCCCCATAAAGTTACAGATATGAGACATTTCTTCGCATCACCCGCTCGTCTTTCGTGTTCTAATCTCCTTGGTACGTTTACAGCCCATGGGTATCCTCTCCATCCTTGAGGAAGAGTCTATGTTCCCCAAAGCCACCGATCTTACCTTCGTTGAGAAGTTGAACAACAACCACTTGGGCAAGTCTGCTCCTTACCTGAAGCCGAAGCCCCCCAAGCCCGGTTGCCAGGCCGCTCACTTCGCTATTGGCCATTATGCCGGTAACGTAAGTATCTAAAACATGTACTACTTCAGCAACATCATCACCTTTGGGACCTACATTGTCCCTTATTTTCGGAGCTAACTTCTTCAACTTATCTATGACAGGTCGGCTACAACATCTCTGGATGGCTTGAGAAGAACAAGGACCCCCTCAACGACACTGTCGTTGACCAGTTCAAGAAAGGACAGAACAAATTGCTTATTGAGATCTTTGCTGATCATCCTGGTCAGTCTGGTGGTGCCGATGCTGGTGGTGGCAAGGGTACGTACAATTTCGACACTTGACTTTAATGAAATATTTGAATCAAATACTATAATGATGAATACTTTAGATTACAATAATCGTATTGAAGGCGACAGGTACCACGAGCTCGTTCATACATCACCATCATACAAGTCTACACATCTATATTATCATCCATCAGAACTTCACACCGATACCATAACCAAGATTTATACTTCAATACTTGGTCCATTTCATACTTTCTTTAAAGCATACGAGTATATCTAGAACTAATACTGACTACAAACGTCAGTGGTTAGTTCTGTAGCTTTTACTTTATTCTGATACATGTTTTCAATAAAATAGGCGCTGGTGGCAAGCGCGCTAAGGGTTCTGCCTTCCAGACTGTATCATCACTCTACAGGGTAAACCGGAACATACAATCACCGCGATTTGCTTCTGTGACTCCTCCGTGGCTTTACTGTCTTCGTCTGTCTACACGCTTAAGGCTGGCTCCCGTTCTATGGAATCATTCACGAAATGATCTAAGTTCATTTTTAACTTTTTGTTTACGGATTCCAGGACGAATAGGGCCAGCCATGCACGCTTTCACTATAATCATGTCTCTGTCCATGTCTTTATAAACACAGCTCATGTCTACGCCGTCCCGCAGGTGTCTTGTCTACGAGTATTGTATTGTCCTAAGTGACGTCATTGTGATTGTCCTGGTACTAATAGTTGCTTGTTAATGTACGTCCTTAGGCGGTCGCGGTAAGAAGGGCGGTGGTTTCGCTACTGTCTCCTCCGCTTACAGGGTATTTAAATGTTTCAAATTATTTCGTTGAATTTGTTTTTTTTTATCACCACTGAAGCAGAAGCAACTACTTGGGTATATAAATATATATACTATCTGCTTCGGATTTTGAGTTTATTGTAGTTGGATACCTGGATTGACTGAAAGGTAATTTAGAATCACCTCATAACTAAACCTACATGTATTGTATTGTACGATACATGTATGGTATGTATAATTCACCATCATCCATTGTCGACGCACTCTACATACTAAAGTGTGTCTTAAATGTAATTTTTTGCTGCAAAGTAGTTACTGAAAAAACGTTACTATGCTGCTGAATGTAAAACTAATATTTTTGTTGTTTTGTTCATGTTTTAACCTAAATGTGTGATTTTATATGTTTATGCACTTTTGCATCAAAATATACCTATATATATAATATATATTTGAGTATCGCTTCTCTATGTTTCAAAGATAATTTCTGAACACTGATGACAGAAATGATCTCTTTGAATCTTTGAGTGCAAAATCGTTTGTTGTGCAACTCTTAGTAGCAGTTCATGATTTCTAATAAGTGTTGTATGTACAGGAACAACTTAACAACCTGATGACTACCCTGAGGTCTACCCAGCCTCACTTCGTACGTTGTATCATCCCCAACGAGTTGAAGCAGGCCGGTGAGTACTTTACTTGATTTCTTTCATTTTCAAATATGTCGAACATTTTCTCTATAAATTATTGCTCATCAAATTAAAATGTTCAACGTAATGTTTAGATTCACGGTCACCGTACTTGGAATTTCCTCCATGTCCAGTACAACTATGTAATCTTTGTCTTGAGCGGTATGTGTAACTTTGTCGCGCAGGTCTCATCGATTCTCACCTTGTGATGCACCAGCTGACCTGTAACGGTGTGCTTGAAGGCATCCGTATTTGCCGTAAAGGTTTCCCCAACAGGATGGTCTACCCCGACTTCAAGCTCCGGTAAGATTTCAACCTCAAGGATACCAACCAAATCTATTTCAGTCTTAAGTGCCCATTCGGCAAATATTTATGGTATCTCCAGTCATCAAATAACTTTATTTTATTTTCATATAAGAGATTAAATTTATGAAGACACGCACATAATTTTGGTTGGCGAGTCTAAACAAATTCTTTGGACTCTGGTATATTCGACACGATTTTATTCTGGTACTGCAGCTGACTGGCGGTTGACGTCATCAGACGTTCATGCAGGCGTGACTAATAACATCTAAAATTATTTTGATGAGTCCCCACTCACTCGCACCTTAATATTTTTGATCAAGGTGCGAAGTGATATAAATACTGAAGCCACTCATGTTTTATGATGATGAACTAAATTAACTTGTTATTTAACGAACAGTTACATGATTCTTGCACCCGCCACCATGACAGCAGAAAAAGATCCTAAAGAGGCCGCTAGGAAGTGTTTGGAGGAAGTGGGTCTCGATCCCGAAAGCTATCGTATTGGCCACACAAAGGCAAGGCAGAGATTGATACCATCCTTGAATGGAGATAGCATGTGATAGTTTATAGATTTTTGAAAATCTATAAGAAACTAGATTTTGTATTTAGATCCTACCATACATGGTTTGCCTCCTACCGAGTATGTATCATACCTAGTTGTCATGAATGGTATGCACCCGTAGAAATCACCTGTAATCTAGATGTTGTCATCTAGTCATACAAACCCCTTTACCCCAACTTTAAGAATTTTCCAGAACGTAAACGTTGTTTTGGAAACTTCTGGTTTACCCCTTGATCCCCCCCAATTGCCCCCGAAGATACCAAGGATGTTGTATCTATGTATTGGTATACTCATGAACATATTATCAGTACTTTCCCTCATTGTGTGCCCATATATTTTGATAATGTAGCTACAAGATCCTGGCCCCTCAAGCTGTGGAAAAGGAATCCGATCCTAAGAAAGTCGCTCAAGTCATCCTGGAGGCAACTGGCTTAGACGTCGAGTCCTACCGTCTGGGTCACACCAAGGCATGTCTTTATACCCTGAAAGTAGTTAGCTATTTGAGACGAGCGGTCCAAAACCCCCAAACACCCGGACCGCGAAGCTTAAATGTGCTTTGTCGAATTCAGCACCTCATGAGACTGGTGTCATAATTTGACCTTAACCCTACGTGCTCACCCTCGGAGTCCAAGCTACTTAAACTCCTGTTTGTGTTACCCTATCCTTCCTCACCCTACACGTACATAATAAACACTGTTATCATATTGTATGTACTCCTATAACGCAGATACAAAATTCTGTGCCCGAACCTCATCAAAGAACCAATTACACCTGAGATTGCTACTAAGAAAATTCTCGAGCATACCGGATTGGATTCTGAGTCTTTCAGGCTCGGAAAGACGAAGGTAGAACTCAAGCATGCTACACACAGCCTCCACGAAACTAATTTTCCCTCTATATCCTCATTGCATGACGCTGTAACTAAAATAACCCTATCTTTCTGTTCTATCGGTCTGTTTTGTGCCACTTTACTGTTTTTGTGAATTCTTCGTTGATGACTCATATGAGAAAATGACTAACTAACACAAGATTTTATCTTTTTTCTTTTTTTATTACCACTATAATGAATTTCATATTTTGAAATGTTTCAAGCACCATATGAGGTAAATTCAATATTGTAATATTAAATTAAATCAATGTCTGTATATTGCTTACCTCCACATCGTGACGTGCTCCTCCCCTAACACTTGCCATGTACGAGCAGGTATTCTTCCGCGCCGGTGTCCTGGGTCAGATGGAAGAGTTGCGTGACGACAGGCTGTCCAAGATCGTCTCGTGGCTCCAGGCCTACATCCGTGGTTACCTGTCCCGTAAGGAGTACAAGAAGCTGCAGGAACAGAGGTAGGCATACTTGACATTGACACCTGGACATAACGCCATGTTTGGAAGTACACGACATTTTGTAATGATATTTTTTTCCAAAGGTTGGCTCTCCAAGTTGTCCAGCGCAACTTGCGCAAGTACCTGCAACTCCGCACCTGGCCCTGGTGGAAGCTGTGGCAGAAGGTCAAGCCCCTCCTCAACGTTACCCGCGTCGAGGATGAGCTCGCGGTAAGCATCCATCATCGTTATTAATTAGATCGTACACTCTGACCCACTATACACGGATATAGGACGCGTGAATCAAGGTAACACAAATAGCCCGGACCGCGCCCACCTGTCGGTTACGCGACACCGCAGCAGGTGCTGCGGCCATTTCTGGATTCGCGCCCCCTCCGCGCGCCTTTTCTCCATACTCACAATGTTGAGCGCGTGGGCGACGTTCCACCCGCTGGAAAACTCCAGCGCCGCTCAGTAGCGGAGTGGTCGGCGGCGCGCGCACCACCTACCCTATACTTACGAACGACCGAACACATTTGCATTCCTATTTATTTTTTTATTGATGTTTTAATTAACAATTAATTAATTAATAATGGCGGCCGCGGTTCACTTATCGGAATGGAACGGGGAAACTAAAGGTGTCAACGATTTCCAGAAACTTGAGGAGAAGGCACAGAAGGCCCAGGAGGCTTTCGAAAAGGAAGAGAAGCTCCGCAAGGAGCTGGAGGTCCTCAACGCCAAGCTGCTCGAGGAGAAGACCAATCTGCTGGCCTCCATCGAAGGCAAGGAGGGCAACCTGTCCGAAGTGCAGGAGCGCGCTGCTAAGCTCAACGCGCAGAAGGCCGACCTCGAGCTGCAGCTCAGGGTGAGTACTTCACGCTTACATTGTTGTTAATAGAAACAAGTGCACTTATCATTAATTAAAATGAGATGTAGTGATAAACAATTGGATATTTTAAATTTTGTGACTAGAACTGAAATAGCAACTAGAATTTAGGTCGTGAAGAGTTGACGCGATGAAAGTCTACAGCTAATTAATCTCATTAAAATTAGTGAAGTTTCCTGCGGTCGATAAACATCACTCAGTGTTACAAACCAAATATGTATACAGTGTAGCGAGTTAACTCACCGCTAGTTTGCTTGACGCGATTCTTTAAATAAACTCCAGGTTTGTTTACACGAGAAATTGTTCGATCGTGTTTAAAATAACTGCACGTCTGCACCCTACAGGATTTTATTGCGAAACTTTAATTGCCTCAATCTTAGAAGTGTTAATTGAAAAGAAGCAAACCCATGCGTAAATACTTATTTTAAACAAAAGCTGATTCTCAGAACTGACTCGAACGTTTTATATTGTAGGACACCCAGGACCGCCTCACTCAGGAGGAGGATGCCCGCAACCAGCTCTTCCAGGGTAAGAAGAAGTTGGAACAGGAAGTCTCCGGCCTGAAGAAGGATGTTGAGGACTTGGAACTCTCCGTCCAGAAGGCCGAGCAGGACAAAGCCACCAAGGACCACCAGATCCGCAACTTGAACGACGAGATCGCCCACCAGGACGAGCTCATCAACAAGCTGAACAAGGAGAAGAAGCTCCAGGGAGAGTCTACCCAGAAGACCTCTGAGGAGCTTCAGGCCGCCGAGGACAAGGTCAACCACCTTAACAAGGTCAAGCAGAAGCTCGAGCAGACCCTCGACGAGCTCGAGGACTCTCTGGAGCGCGAGAAGAAACTGCGCGCTGACGTCGAGAAGCAGAGGAGGAAGGTGGAGGGTGACCTCAAGCTCACACAAGAGGCCGTCGCCGACCTCGAGCGCAACAAGAAGGAGCTCGAGCAGACCGTACAGCGCAAGGACAAGGAGATCTCGTCTCTCACCGCCAAGCTCGAGGACGAGCAGTCTCTTGTCAGCAAGAACCAGAAACAGATCAAGGAACTGCAAGCCCGCATCGAAGAGCTCGAGGAGGAGGTCGAATCCGAACGCCAGGCTCGTGCTAAGGCCGAGAAGCAGCGCGCCGACCTCGCCCGCGAACTGGAGGAGCTGGGTGAGCGCCTGGAGGAAGCTGGTGGCGCCACCTCCGCTCAGATCGAGCTCAACAAGAAGCGCGAGGCTGAGCTCAGCAAGCTGCGTCGCGACCTCGAGGAGGCCAACATTCAGCACGAATCCACCCTCGCCAACCTCCGCAAGAAGCACAACGATGCCGTCTCGGAGATGGGTGAGCAGCTCGACCAACTCAACAAGCTCAAGGCCAAGTGAGTATATTTTTACATTACTATAAAAATAGCCAATAAAATAAATGTGATGTATCAACGCCTACGCGTGACTCATCAAAATCGGTCGACGGATACATGTGGGATTGATAGATTTATGTCCGAATTAAATATAGAGATAACATTCACTGAACTATAATGCAACATCCAGGGCTGAACATGACCGCGCGTCTTGCTACAGCGAGCTTAACAACACTCGCGCGGCTGTCGATCAAGTAGCGAGAGAGAAGGTAACATGTCATCCGTAGAGGCATGTGTACCGCCTGGGGTGAACCTTGCATGGAACCTTACGACCCACATTACACATCACATGGCATTGTGATACGATCGATGTTTCTCTATTCATTTCTCGACTGTATTAGACGGTTGTAGACATTATACTAAAATGTTTTGTCATTATTTATCTATCCAGGGCTGAGAAAGAGCGCTCTCAGTACTTTAGCGAAGTCAATGACCTTCGTGCCGGACTCGACCATGTGTCCAACGAAAAGGTACAAAGGATGAAAAGAAAATTTTGTTGGCCTTTGCCATTACAGGGCTTCGCTTTGCAGCTTATTAAATCTAAGGAGAATAAATGTCGAAACACCACACATGAAAACACATAATCCATCCCATGACAATGATACTCATCATAATAAACTAATAATTTCATTTGATTAGGTGTAGCATGGAAGCTAAAACCGCCTCGACGTTTGAGTGATCTCCCTTATATTACAATAACCTCCCAAAAAAGAAAAAAATAACATGAATGCATGGATTTATTAATAAAAAAATTTGAATGAAAAAAAAAAAGTTTGAATGCATGGATTTATTAATAAAAAAATTTGAATGAAAAAAAAAAGTTTGAATTACTTGAATAATTAATTGATTTTAAACGTAATTAGGCCAAGTAAGGAATTGGTTTATACAGTTCGACAAATACTAATATGTATTAACAAAAAATCATTTTGATATTGATAACAAATAAAGAAGCGTTCAAAAGTTTACACTTTACTTTTATAAATGAACTAACATGCAACATCATCAATACATGCATTCTAAAACACACTTATCCTCCAGGCTGCCCAAGAGAAGATCGTCAAGCAGCTGCAACACCAGCTCAACGAGGTTCAGAGCAAGGCTGATGAGGGCAACCGCACCCTCAACGACCTGGATGCCGCCAAGAAGAAGCTGTCCATCGAGAACTCCGACCTGCTCCGCCAATTGGAGGAGGCCGAGTCCCAGGTGTCTCAGCTGTCCAAGATCAAGGTGTCCCTCACTACCCAGCTGGAGGACACCAAGAGGCTCGCCGACGAGGAGGCCAGGGTATGTACACATCCTAAAGGATATCCCACTTATTCTAAATTTTATTTGAACAATAACTATTCGAACCTTTCTATCCACAGGAACGCGCCACCCTTCTTGGCAAGTTCCGCAACCTCGAGCACGACCTGGACAACATCCGCGAACAGGTCGAGGAGGAGGCCGAAGGCAAGGCTGATCTTCAACGCCAGCTTTCCAAGGCCAACGCCGAGGCCCAGCTCTGGCGCTCCAAGTACGAGTCCGAGGGAGTTGCCCGCTCCGAGGAACTCGAGGAGGCCAAGCGCAAGCTCCAGGCCCGCCTCGCCGAGGCAGAGGAGACCATTGAGTCCCTCAACCAGAAGGTTGTCGCTCTCGAGAAGACCAAACAGCGCCTCTCCACCGAGGTCGAGGACTTGCAGCTCGAGGTCGACCGCGCCACCGCCATCGCCAACGCTGCCGAGAAGAAGCAGAAGGCCTTCGACAAAATCATCGGAGAATGGAAGCTCAAGGTTGATGACCTCGCCGCTGAGCTCGACGCCAGCCAGAAGGAGTGCCGCAACTACTCCACCGAACTGTTCCGCCTCAAGGGTGCCTACGAGGAAGGCCAGGAACAACTCGAGGCTGTCCGCCGCGAGAACAAGAACCTCGCCGACGAAGTCAAGGATCTCCTTGACCAGATCGGCGAAGGTGGCCGCAACATCCACGAGATCGAGAAGGCCAGGAAGCGCCTCGAGGCCGAGAAGGACGAACTCCAGGCCGCCCTCGAGGAGGCTGAGTCTGCCCTCGAACAGGAGGAGAACAAGGTCCTCCGCGCTCAGCTTGAGCTGTCCCAGGTCAGGCAGGAGATCGACAGGCGCATCCAAGAGAAGGAAGAGGAGTTCGAAAACACCCGCAAGAACCACCAGCGCGCCCTCGACTCCATGCAGGCTTCCCTCGAAGCCGAGGCTAAGGGCAAGGCTGAGGCCCTGCGCATGAAGAAGAAGCTCGAGGCTGACATCAACGAGCTTGAGATTGCTCTTGACCACGCCAACAAGGCTAACGCTGAGGCCCAGAAGAACATCAAGCGCTACCAGGCCCAGATCAAGGACCTCCAGACCGCCCTGGAAGAGGAACAGCGCGCCCGCGACGATGCCCGCGAACAGTGTGGCATCGCCGAGCGTCGCGCCAACGCCCTCCAGAACGAGCTCGAGGAGTCCCGTACACTGCTGGAACAGGCCGACCGCGCCCGCCGCCAGGCCGAGCAAGAACTCGGCGACGCTCACGAACAGCTCAACGAGCTGTCCGCCCAGAGCGCCTCCCTGTCCGCCGCCAAGAGGAAACTCGAGTCCGAGCTGCAGACCCTGCACTCCGACCTCGACGAGCTCCTCAACGAGGCTAAGAACTCCGAGGAGAAGGCCAAGAAGGCCATGGTTGACGCTGCCCGTCTCGCCGACGAGCTGCGCGCCGAACAAGACCACGCCCAGACCCAGGAGAAACTCCGCAAGGCACTCGAACAACAGATCAAGGAACTGCAAGTCAGGCTGGATGAGGCTGAAGCCAACGCCCTTAAGGGAGGCAAGAAGGCCATCCAGAAGCTCGAACAGAGGGTCAGGGAGCTCGAGAATGAGCTTGACGGTGAACAGAGGAGACACGCCGACGCCCAGAAGAACCTGCGCAAGTCCGAGAGGCGCATCAAGGAGCTCACCTTCCAGGCCGAAGAAGATCGCAAGAACCACGAGCGCATGCAAGACCTGGTCGACAAACTGCAACAGAAGATCAAGACCTACAAGAGGCAGATCGAGGAGGCCGAAGAAATCGCCGCCCTCAACTTGGCTAAGTTCCGCAAGGCACAGCAGGAGTTGGAGGAGGCCGAAGAAAGGGCAGACCTTGCCGAGCAGGCCATCAGCAAATTCCGTGGCAAGGGACGCGCGGGTTCCGCCGCGAGAGGAGTCAGTCCGGCGGTGAGTTTCCTTCACTAAGTCTTTACCGAACCGTCAATACTTATTCGAGATACTTAGCATCATTCTCTGATTCAGGCGTCCGTTAAAGGGCGTCCCTAATTCAGCACTGGAGAGTAATATGTAAGTTGGCAATATATTGCACGCCACATACAGCACTATGAGCAGTGCAGTCCCTTGATGTAGAACTAGTAGTACCTGTGGAAGTTTTCCCTATATACATAATTTTACTATATATGTATTTTATTATACTCTTGCATCTTTGATTCCTAGGCATGTACGAGTACCCAGGTCCCGCATGTCGTTTATGTCTGCTATTGATGTTGAGTACGATATTAATGTATGTTTTCATCCACAGCCCCAGCGCTCACGTCCCACCTTCGCTGACGGTTTCGGTACCTTCCCACCTAGGTTCGACCTGGCGCCCGAAGATTTCTAAACGTTCCACTACAGAAAAAAAAACGGACTGTACAGATTTTTCGTTGAAATGTAACTAATTTTTTTTATACATAGCAGTTGAAAGTTACGAATGCGTGAAACGAAAAACTGTAAAAAAAAATTTTGTAAGCCAAACAAAAAAAAAATATACACTTTAGTGATCTAATGTTTTTACCAAAGGCTATTTTGTAACTTGTTGATATTTATTTATATTATTTATTACCGTGGAGTATGTATCGAGAGTGCGAGGCCCCGAGAGACGCGCGCGAGCCGTGCGTGCGCTTGCTCGTTCGAGACACGCCCCCCACCCCCTCACCGCCGCCTGTGCGCGCGCCTCTCTCGCTTGCCTCATTTTGACATCTAATAAAGCGATATCGTTGTCATAAAATACTATTACTCGACTTTTATTTTTATCAATCCCCAATCTATTATTACTCCTACTACTACCTACATATAATCTTAATCCATATATACTTAAAGAATTAGGTAACACACACGCACACGAAATAAGTCAGACATAACATGGAACTTTGATCACTTTACTGAATATTTCTAAAGAAATAAACACTGTTTTCGTAAGATATGTTGGTAGTAGGCATAAGTTTGACACACATTTAAAAACCCATACAATTCTGGATTAGCCACTATCAATTCACGCAAAAAAATGCAGTTTAATGAAATCGCAGACGCAATGTAATATTTTAGATAGAGTATAATGTATAAAAGTAGAGCTCAGCTGCAGTTGCTTTGCCTGGGCATCGAACTCCACTGAAAGAGAGTCCACTCATACAATTAGGACAATATTTCGGGCCCAGTTTTAATGAAACAAGGTACTCCTTGTAGCAGAAATAAATACACAAGGAGTGCTACAAACTTGTTCGGGTCGATATAATTCGGCATGATTCGGCACAGCCGGGTGGCAAAATATTATTATATATTCGACTAGCTTCTGCCTCGCCTGCTCGTGCCTCGGAAAGCACGTTAAGCCGTTGGTCCCGGCTGTCATTCGTGGATTTTTGACAGTCGTTACGGGTCGTCAGAAGACCGAAAGTCTGAAAACCAGTTTTACCAAAGGGTATCGTATTACCCAGTTACTGGGTTGTGGAGGTCAGATAGGTTGTCGCTCCCTGTAAAATACTGGTATTCATCTGCATCTGGTTAAACTGGAAGCCGGCCTCAACATAGTTGGGAAAAGGCTAGGCAGATGATGATTCGACTAGCTTTTTCCCGCGACTTCATCCGCGTGAAATTTCTTGTTCCTCCGACCGCGATCCACCCTCGCGTCGCATGGCATCACCTGCCCGCGCTATTACATCGTTTTCGCTTAGCGTTCTTTCTGACTTCTTTTTAGAATTTTTTGGCCCTTAAAGGTCCAAGAATAATATTATATTTAACGCCTGTCGCGTTTCTCAAAAATTGGGCCATCAAATGCAAAAAGATTGTTTTAGTGATTAGCGTGTTCAAACTAACCAGCAAAAAAAAATCCAGCTACATAGATTTTGTCGCTCGACTGTACCGAAGCATGCTAAAGCGAACAAGCGTTCCCCATACGAAGGTTAAAAACTACACCGGAAAAGCTGAGAAATTCCTTGGATAAAAAAAGACACCCGTACACTTCCTAACCATTTATTTTACAAAACATAAATCTCGTTGCCGTCTTAAAACAACAGTATCTTACATCTATTTTAACAATTCGAGGAACTGGGTTTCGTCAGTAATTTTCAGAACTGACATCCTTACATACAACATTAATTATTGTGAAATAAACAGATGATTAAGATCACACATCGTCACTTCATCTTCAAGATTTATAACATAATTTATCACTATCGTAATTAATGGAACATCTTAAAGTGTTACTGAATTAGATGACATTTCTTATAGTTATTGTCATGACTGCATCAGATAAATATCTATGCATCACAGATACCACAAACATTCATATTCACCAACTATAACAAACGGTTAAAGAAATAAAAGATAATGTTCATGCATGATGACTACACAATGTATTGATGATTCCGTGTTGAATCGGAATACATAACAAATACCTATGATCATTTTAACAACGTTATCTCTTTGTACAATTTATGCTCGGTTTTCTAAAGTCTATAAACGTATCGGTTTGCTAACCAATAGTATAAGCAGGTGAACAGATTCTAGTCCTTATTCTAGTTCTGTGGTTATGTTAGATGCTTAGGATAGGAATAACAAATCTATGAAACTTATGCTTGGAAATTGACTAACATCTGAGCGTAACTATTATAGCTATATATTGAGCGTATCCTTATAGGAATCGGGACTAAATTAAATTGTACCTTCTTAAATACTGCTGTAATGTCAATAATTTAACACTTCCATTTTTTATTATAATAGTTCAAATCACACTTTTAATAACTAAAAAGACCCCCAAAATGTTAACTTAGGCGCAGCGCTATTCGTGGGCGGTTCATTCTCTTCGGGCACGTAAGACATACTGCAGAAGTCTAGATTAGCGTCAGTGAAAGGCTTGAATTTGTTCTGGAACTCATTCCAGGTGCAGCCCTCCAAGGGGCAGATAGGAGTCTCCCTCTCGTTGATGAAGAGTTGGACACGGTAGGACTGGCTGCTGGACTGATCATCAAGTTCATCGCACCTGGAAGAATTCAGATAGGTGACGGGAATATTTCTTGAAGCAAGCACAAGAGACTGGAAAATAGAAGTAAATCAGAAAATACGATAATCTTGGTTAAGTGTTTGAAAAATATCAAATATCGCAAATGTTATACCTATTGTACAGTAGACAGAGAATGGGAAAAGCATTCAAATTGATAATATTTTTGGAAGACAATATTGCATCAAGGCCATAAGACGAATGATTGACAATCCAAATAAAATAATGACTAGCCGATAACAAGACATCATAAATATTTATTTAGGAAGGCGATATTATTAGAATTTGATAGTACTCGTAAAACAGGGGTGTAGATATGTAGACTCAAGATAAAGAAGGACGCTTTGACAATAAATATCAACTCTTCAATGAGTGACAAGCTCGTGCATAGATAACGGAAATCAATAGACTCGGTACCTACGTAACAACTGATAAAGTACTCAAAAATGATATAATTCATTGGATCAACGATAACACAGTTTAGGTAAATGTCAATAAAAACGAGATATAGTCTCTTGCGTGATATATTAATCCTATCAATTGCCTACAATAATGCTTGAAATGAATCCTAGATAATTTGCTTTGTAATGCTACTTCAGTATTTTTTATTGAGCAACAACATTAACATGAGTATTGCTGTGATTATTGAATAAATATTATTATTCCAACGAGGAAGCTATTTGCCTAAAAACTAATAATCTATATATATAAAAGAAAGTCGTGTTTGTTACAACACTTATAACTCGAGAACGGCTGGACCGATTGCCATGGTTTTTGATTTGTTGGATTTGTTTCCGTCCCGAATAGCAGAATACATCTTAAAAACAATGAAAACTCGATATGTGTAATGAATACTTAATCATTTCAATAAATGCTGATTTGTTTATTACATGTCAAACATTTGTTGTCCAATCCTGTCAAATAGTGTAACAACAATTTTTTTTTTTTGGAGCTTATGGCCTGGTTGCTGAGACCTTTAAGCCACAACTTTATTTTTTTCTGAAGAGATCATGTGTGCGTTCAGAAATTTATTTTTTGTAAAATGTCTACAAAGTTCAGGTACTGTTATATTTGTTTGTTTTAGACATTAATTTTCGTAAATTATTTATTAATTATTTAATTTTTAATTCCCGAAAATAATACCTAAGATTTATTCTACAGTAAAAACATAAAATCATCGGAAAGGAACGGAATTTAGGGAATAAAAAATCAGTTGGTAAAGGTTATAAGATTAAGGAAAAAAAATCTACAGGTTAACAAAAGTGTAAATGTCTTTTTATAGGTTGTCTATGATTTTTCTTGATAAGCTATTCATACGTAGTGGTTATATACTCTTTGAGCTATTGTCTATGTCTCGAAAGTTCAGGCACTGTTATTATATTTGGTGGTTTTATGCGAGTGCACATTTTAATAACAATGCCGCGTCCTAGAAGATCTAATCTTTCCCAGCGAAGCCGTAATGCAATTAGGCAACGGAATATCGCGAGTCAATTATCTGATGGAGAACGAGAAATTGCACGAGAACAGCGCCGCGTTAGTATGGAGCAAAGAAGGGCCTTAATTCGTGCTTCTCAAACACAAGAGCAAAGAGAGGCAGCCCGTGAAACGGTTAGGTTAGAAACGAGAAATCGTCGAGCTTATCGTACAGATGAACAGAGGAATAATCTTCGAAGTGCAAGAAGAAATGGTTCAAGTATTGATTTGAATCGAGCAGCGTTTCTGTATGATTGCACCATCGACTACAGCTTGCATCGTTTAGTTTGCATTGGTCCAATGGACGTTGTTTGCCAGCATTGTGGAGCATTGAAGTTTGCTGGTGAAACGCCTGGTTTGTGCTGCCTTAGTGGTAGGTAGGTAGGTAGTAAGGGTAGGGTAGGGTAGGTAGGTAGGGTAGGGTAGGGTAGGTAGGTAGGTAGGGTAGGGTAGCGTAGGGTAGGGTAGGTAGGTAGGTAGGTAGGTAGGTAGGTAGGTAGGTAGGTAGAGTAGGGTAGGGTAGGGTAGGGTAGGGTAGGGTAGGTAGTTAGGTAGGTAGGTAGGTAGGTAGGTAGGTAGGTAGGTAGGTAGGTAGGGTAGGTAGGTAGGTAGGTAGGTAGGTAGGTAGGTAGGTAGGTAGGTAGGTAGGTAGGTAGGTAGGTAGGTAGGTAGGTAGGTAGGTAGGTAGGTAGGTAGGTAGGTAGGTAGGTAGGTAGGTAGGTAGGTAGGTAGGTAGGTAGGTAGGTAGGTAGGTAGGTAGGTAGGTAGGTAGGTAGGTAGGTAGGTAGGTAGGTAGGTAGGTAGGTAGGTAGGTAGGTAGGTAGGGTAGGTAGGTAGGTAGGTAGGTAGGTAGGTAAGTAGGTAGGTAGGGTAGGGTAGAGTAGATGAGTTTATACTATAGCTTTTGACAGAACGAAGTCTGTCGGGTCAGCTAGTAAATATTAAACGAAGACATTTTTAGACAAAAAATAGGCAGTAGAAACGGAGAAACTTAAAGTTAACGTACTAGTGATATTATCAATGTTACGGAGAACACCAACACATGTCATTTTAAAGCCAACTGCTCATTTGATATATCATTCCATTATTTAAAGTATAAAACTTACCTGTTAAGCACAGCAATAACATTGACAGAGAACGCTCCAATGTAGCTGGTCCTCCACACCCTTTGCGGGTCCATGTTCAAGGCCTGCAGGGGAGGATCCTCCTTGTACAGCCCCAGGGCGCAGAAAACCATCTCCATCATGGTGTCGTGGGTGAAGTGGGAGCTCACCTTCCTGCCTCCACCCTCGACGAATGCCAGGAAATTGTCGTACAGGTCCTTCATTGGTAAACGGCCAAGATTCTCGTTCACCTGAAAATCGAATAAAACATTTGATTATAAATTGTTGAATATGTCGAACACCAAACTTGGTCATGTCATGAATATTTACTTTGTAAAGTATTGTGATATTGTTTTAATTATTGTGAATGTGAAGACTAAGTGGGCCATTGTTGTTTTTTCTAATTTAGTTTTTATTATAGTCTAGGAGTTTGAGTAATTTATACGGACTACCCAAATGTCCTTTCTTTGGTATTGTTCATCGAATCGTTGTGCTCGAGCTCCGTGCACTGACTGGACAGGTCTACTCAATCTGTGTGGTTCTTCCCTCAAAATACCATTTCAGACACCAATCTACATGGTCTTCACTTGATCTGACCAAGATTATGTCTGGACTTTAAAAGCGAAAAAAACAAATTCAGAGGTCACAACCTGTGAATTTGTTTCAGCCTTTTTTCTCAGGGTAGTCATATAGGAAACGCCAACCTCATCAAGTTTTAAAATATGATTGACGTGTAAAAGTGTTTCTACAAACCTACTTACAAGAATAAAATCATTTATCATTATCATTTACCAAATTGTGAGTTTAGAATTGCTTATTTTCTTCAAATAATCTCTACTCAACAGCAAGTTATAATTCAATCAAAAGAAGTGTCCTTGGAGTTTCTTGCCCGTACTTCTCCATAGGGATCTACGTTTTGAAACGGGCAACGAACTAGATTCAACTTTTTGACCAACTGACCGACTCCTTGACAGTTCAAAAGTGGCTGTTTAATTTAAATACAAGAAGATCATCTCAATCATCATTGAGTTGAGAATTCACGATTGTATAGGTAAGCGGCATCATCAAACGCAGCATCGCTTTACATGTGGAGGGATAACGGTGATAAGCGATCCTATCCAATATAAAAAAAAACATTCTCGAACTTACCCAAGACCCGTGTCCATTCCTGTAATAATGTCTAACGTCATCATAGTACTCCATGACGAGGAGTTCCTCGTCAGTGAAGGCGGCACACCACGGGGACTTGTGGTTGGGTTCCCAGGAGCGGAAGAACCGACACATCTCGTAGATGGAGAAGACCATGGACGCGTTCAGTTTGGTCGTGATGCCTAGACGGTCCTGGACTGCGTTTTGGACCTGTGAAAAAAATGAATAAACTTTTAAGTTAATGTCGATTTATCGTCGTTTTGCTGACCTAATTTGCGCTTTTATAATTTCTAACGTGACGCTATTATCGTGGACGTCCACGTCCACAGGTCTAGTAAACTGTAGATTTGCTAACCATTTTCCATTTTGTTTGGTACTTGTTGAAAGACCTACACCTTCCTCCCATACCTATTAACATAAGATACTGATGAACTCGTTTTATACAAATATATGTCTACGTAAATAATTAGCATTAGAAAATACAACAGAAAATCGAATTGCCGCATTCCCGCAATCAGTATTTTTATCATTGATGATAGTAAATATTTTGCTCAAATCTATGTAAATTAAATAATAATTTAGTGAAAAGTAAATTATAAGTATAGTCATGTTACAAAATTGTTGATAATATTTTTTAATTACAATTTATGCCGCGATTTAACCGAGTGACTGTATTAAGAGTTGGAGCTGGGTTTTTAATTTTTTTGACAACAGGGAATAATATCGTTTCCCCGGGATGAAAAGTACTGTTTTCATCAATCTGATCAGGTAACTTCAAGCGTACTTTCCGAGTATGAGAAATGAAAAAGATATTTAAGTACTTACAGCAACATACTCCGGAGTAACAAAATATGTGTCCAGTTGATGAGCAAGAGTTTGTCCACCTTTCACTTCCTGCTGATACCGATCACAGTTCTCATATGGCTGAAAAAACATTGGAATTAATTAGTAAAGTATCACATACAAAATGGTTGGCACCTCTCCCAGTTCAACGTCCTATGCTAAAGAATAGTCTGATGAATATTAAAAAGATAGGCATCTGAACTTTCTGCAGATCTTATCAGCTATTATTTCTGTAGCGATCATTCTGTTATATTTAAATTCTTATATTTATTTGAAAGAGAAATTGCAATTTGCCTGACCAGAATGGAAATAAATTCATTAACTTTTGTATAATACAAAACCACTAGAAGTAACCGTGATGCGTAAAAAAAGCATTTGGGTATTTATTGTAAACACCTGTTTGTATAAACAAAGGGCAATTAAGTAAGTCAAGCAAATATCAACTTTCATTCAAAGTCATACTCAAATCATTTACAATAAATAGGCACAAATGGCAATTTTGAACGTCAATATTTACAAAAAATATTTATTTATTTTAGTTGACGTATGGAGAAAAATGGTCCACACTTACTCTTAAAATGTTAACAATATTTTGTATATAATAAAATTACACCACAATAGGTAAAAATAATTTAAAATGAAAAAAAAAAAGATAAATTATGTGATCGATACGCTGTATGATCAGAGTGTCTAACTTTCAATTCGTCTACGAAGCAAAATGCCTAAAATTAATGTCTACACGGCAAATTGCCTAGAGATGAAAATGTTTAACAAGCAAAATGCCTAAAATGCAATAATTCCTAAGTAGTAAATCGCCTGGAGAACAAAATGATGAATCATACAATCTGCCTGCGACTAGATAATTAGACAATAGTGAACATTTCTGCGGCAGATTGTAGGTATGATTCGTCATTTTGAACTGGGTGAAATAGGTTAGGTTAGGTTAGAACTGTGACCAACCACGCGTGAGCCGAGCGAGCGAAGCGAGCAGTGAAGCGGCAGCAGCCGGCGAACGCTACTTCCAAGTTGCTTGTGGGTTTACCTACATTTTTTCCACTCTCAGAATAAGGTTTAGTTCAATTACTGTATAGACATATGTACATATTGCAAGGTAGGCATTTTAGTTCATAGTCAGAATATGGTTTATTTCTAATACTGTATAGACATATTGCAAGGTACGCATTGTGCTTCCTAGTCAATATAAGGTTTAGGCAATGCTTGGCGTAGACGTTTAGATTTCTAGTCAGCATGATCATAAAGGCAGACATACATATATAATAAAGGTATACATGACACCATTATTATATTTGAATACTATTTTCTTATCCCAACTCACCCTAATCACATCGTCCCTCTGCCTTGCTTCCTCCACAGTTACATTCAAGTTGGTACCATCAGTTAACCCATGTACAAACGCCACACAGCTGGTGATAGTCCTCTGTTCATTGGTGGGCCTGAAGTAGAACTCATCAGCCTGACCGAAGAGTAAATGGGGGTACTTCTCACGGATCCTCTTGGCGATGTCATAGAGCTCTTCATATCCGGTTCCTGTGAGGTAAGACGTAGACACATCCATGGTGTCGTTCCATCTGAAGTTTCTGAAGTCTTCGATGTCCTAGAATGTGATAATTAATTGTTTAAAGTTGTATAGCTCCGTTTTCAGATGACGCGAGTTTGTGTTATACGAGAAATTGCGCAAACTATTTATTCCCATTCCATGGGGGTAGGCAGAAACTAGAGAACGCCACCTCCTACGATCCTTACATGCTTACTAAGTTTTTATTATTTGACAAAAATATTTCCAAACAAAGACGCATTGCCAGGATTTTATTAGGGTTCCGCAGGCAACAAGCAACCCTTATAGTTTCGCCATGTCCGTCTGCCTGCCTGTCCGCGGCTTAGCTCAGAGACTACTACCAAGCTACTACTACTATACTCCATTTACTAGCATTAGACAAATATCGGCTAAATAACGACAGTTATTGTGTAATATTGTTGAAATTACTGCACTTTAGAGTTTTTTTTTTTTTTTATGTAAATGGTAAATAGAAGTGCTTTGTATTTATCGTGAAACAACGGAGTTTATTAATACATCGAAATAACGAAAGGGTGAGAACAGTTATTTGTCTAATGTTATAATAAATGGAGTATAGAAAGCTGTAATTTGGCATGGGTATACATATTAATCACGCCGACAAAATGGTAAAATAAAATCAAGTTTTTTTTTAGGTTCTCCCCTGTACGTGTGGGGTTTTTTTTTGCTTTATTAAAAAAAACTAGGTTCTTAATAATTAATTACAATCTAGCCTTTAAGACTAATAAGCAATTTTAATCTAACTTAACTTTTTACGTGATAATTATTTTAAAACTTAGAATAGTGTTTATTGCACTTTACACAAGTCCACTTTCTTTTATTTCTACACTTTTTACTACACTAACTCAAACCCTGTCCGGTTCTTAAGAGTATTGTTCGGCATCGTACTGCGTACACATATACGTAACCATTTAATGGATTTGAGATTCATATTTTTCCCCAGTAAAAATAATTAAATAAAAACGTATCAAAGGCAACACTGATCGCTCGACAAGCGCTGGTAGGCAAAAAGTCGGTAACATCAAAAGAGTCGGCGAAAGAGTGCCTACAACGCGGTAGCGATATTGTAGGCGGTGTTCTTTGAAATAAAAATAGGTAAAAATAAAAAGATTTTGACGGCGGGAGGAGTGTTGTCAACTTATGAAAATTTGCGATATTCAGTGTAAAATTTTGCATGTATTATAAAAAATTTATGGATTTTTTTTTATATTATAAAAATTAAAAAAATCAATAACTTTTGGTTTTTATGAGTTACATTTTTATAACAATTTGTTCTAGTACGTATGTTGAACCAGGAATACGCCTTTATTGGATCGGACTGGGATTTTGTTACATCCATACTAATATTATAAATGTGAAAGTAACTCTGTCTGTCTGTCTGTCTGTCTTTATGTTACGTTTTCACGCCCAAACCGCTGAACCGATCATCATGAAATTTGGCAGAGATATAGCCGGGGATATAGAGAAGGACATAGGCTACTTTTTTACGCGATAACCGACATCCACGCGGGCGGAGCCGCGGGCATAAGCTAGTATTGTATAACGAAGTAAAAAATAAAAACTAACACAGAGAAGCAGGCTTTACAAGATAACCAGTAATAGTCAACCAACTTACATTGGAATGTAAGGGAGAACATGTATTTCAACTACAATGTTAAGTTTGTTCATGGGATAAATTCGTCTCAACTACGGAACCCGTCATTGTGTGTAATCCAACACGCATTTGGTCGGTTTTTAAAGTTAGATCATCTTATTTTAAGTTTTTATTTTTATTTTTTTTATTAATGTTTAAAAAGTAGATCGCAGAGTTTAAAATAATACACTAAGAACCACAGAATCCTTTGATGGCTTATACATGGCTAGTGAGTTCGAAACAAAAATATATCTAATATAGGTACTTACTACAAAAAAACTTAGACGGTAAGTTTGTAAGTTTTACATTCAAAGAATATTGCAAGTCTTTACTCTTTATATAATATGTTAATAGCACAATTAAAGATGTAGCAAGTGTATCAAACTAAAGTACATACTCATAGTTTGTAATTTGCAGAAAATGCTTTTTTAAGATATTGTTAGTTCTGAAGGTAAACCTAAACATGCAAAGTTTTTTAACTAATTATTTTAATTACCATCCAATTAAAGATGAAGACACCTTATTAACAACGTTCAAAGACATATATGATAGGTAGTACCTGAGCACAAAGTTTACTGGTTTTGGTATTCCAGCTGTTGACAATCTCATCCTTCAAAAGTGCGACCTCCTTCATGCCAACAGTGACGCTGGTGCCAGGGTTCCTGTTGCCATGGCGGTTGAGCGTCCATATTGACACCGCTTGGCAATCTGGAATAAACGATAATTGCTAAATTTTTCACATAATATTATAATAGTAATAAAGTCAAAGTAAAAATTATTTATTTTCAGTTAATGCGGTACGAAAAATGGTAGGTATTAACAGAGGCCGAAATTCGTTTCACATTCTGTTCAGCCGAACTTCGGCGGTTTGTCCAGAATTTCGGCATTCGGCCGAAATAAGTTAATTGTTGTTTAAAGGACGATGGGCGACCTACTATAGATCCCGTCCTCAATTTTTTTATTCAACAGTTTTCTTTTTTTCTTTCACAAGTTTCGTTACGGGCTACAAAATAACAAACTGTTTGTTTCGAGTCTTAAATATATGGGGTTTCTTGAAAAACCACTTTCAGTTTCATTAATCTGTTTTGTTTTCTACTTGTCGTCTCAATAAAAGAGATAAAACATAATATTTGCCGACTTATATAATATGGTACATAAAACAACATACCATCGCGCCTATATTCCACAAAGGGGGTAGGCAGTAAAGTAAAAAAGAATACGATTTTCACCTATTTTTGAATAATTAAACTTATTTTGTACTACAGTCACGTACATTTCCTTCTTTTCCCGAAAAACCCCATACTTTTGACGGTCATCACCATAGTAAAGAATGATCAGTAAGCCAAGATATTTTAAATGAGATATGTCTCAAGTCTGTTGACTAAACAATAAATAAATGAATTAATTTTAAATTTGAGTTCAATTTTGGGGACGCCAGCGCCCATCGTCCTTTGTAACTTATTTAACAAATAAATGTATTTTAAACAATATTAGAATTAAGTCATCTAAAAATTTAAATAATTATCTAAGAAAACTGTTTAAAGATATTAACATCATGACGGTACTTTGTCAATACATCTATGAAAACATCATGTACGTAAGGAAAAATGTAAATATTTTCAGTAACAGAGGTGAAAGACACAATTATAGTACTAGAAATAGGGACCAATTAGTTCAACCAGGTTTCAGACTGGCTAAAGTAGACTCATCCTTCATGGGGTACTGTTTAAATTAAAACGTTACAATAAAATATCTCCCTACATACTCCAATTGAACGAAACAAAATTTTAAACTTGTATAAAACGCACACTATGCAGCCAAGCATATCATAAGTTGGGGGATTATATCGCTGACAAAAATGCTTGGCTCAAAGCTGGTCCTGCTCCATAAGAGCGCATAAAGTAATTGATTAGCATTTGAAAATATTATTGGAGCTGCTGAAGATTTTAAGACTATCTTTGCATTGTATAAACTCAATCTCCTTGAATTATATAATTGCATAGCACAGGTGTGAGTACTATGTACTATAGAGCTACCATTTACCGGATAATATGTCTTTTATTGACTTGAATGTGCCCTGGCGGCTGAGAGTATGTCATGCTCACTGAAATGTCTCGCCGGTGGTGGCGTGTGTGTTGGATCATTAAGTTCCCTTCAAAATGGTCGAGCTAAATGGTGCTGATCCAAGCGTCTTGTTCGTGAACGGGCGCCGACAGTTGGGACTGGTCATCTCTTAGCTGCCATGGCTTATTTTATTTTTTGAATTGTTTTTATTACGGACGCTTCTAACGTGCACGTCTTTCTACATTGTTCTCACATGTATAACTTCGACATGAATGATGTACCTAACCCATATTTTGAACAAATATTTTGTTTTAAAAGAGTGTCCGTGGACTTTCTTGCCCGTTCTTCTCCATAGGAACCTACTACGCTTCGGAATGGGCAACTAGCTTCATCTTTCTGACTGACCGACCCCTTGACAATTCAAAAGTGCCTGTAGTTGGTTTATTTGAAATAAATGCTGTGAGTTTAAGTTTGAGTTTTGAGTTTATCGCCAGAAAACACTTTTTTTATTTTATTCTATAAGTGTTATATGAAATTTTATTAGCTACTGGTATTTAAAATTTACCAATTTATCTGGCATTATCTGGCAGGCGTCTGTTGCGTTTTTGTTCATATACATTTCCTGCCTATGTGGAAAGTCGCTCAAAATATGCGGAGGTGCCAGAAAGCGACTAGACTCTCGAGAAAGAGCAGTGAAAATAGCAGAACTTTTTATTTTCACCGAATGTTTGTCCGAAGTTCGTATTCGCTTCAAACCCTGTTCGGCCTATTCCTAGTAAGTTTTAGTGTAAGTACAATGACACATTTTACCATAAATAGGCATGCAAATATGAAAATAACAATGCGCTAATTTCAATCATTGATCATGAGTACCCTGACATCATCGTTCTGTCACAGGGCATAACGTTTGATCCTATTGTTTAGCCATTGATAAACATTCATTTTCGAGTTTTAATAGGTTCTACAATATCTTTTTTTATTTTTTATTGTAGTCGATGCTATCAAATAGAGGTCTATCCATGCAGAGCCCATTGCCATTTTGTCTGTGACTTGGGGTTCGAACTGAATCAACCAAGGAGTAGCTTAGCAGTCGCGTTTTGACTACATTCTTTATTTTTAACAGGAAAACCGCAATACTACAACAAACACGCAAATAAAAAACCGAATGTGTGTATAATTAAAAAAAAAAAACTTAAGACACGTGTGATAACAAATTGCTTTTTAATGTTTGCATATTAAATATGTTTTTTGCGCTTCATAATTTTGTCGTTTAACACTTTTCCACCATTTGACAACACCGGTAACCGCCAATCTGTGGTTAGAGTATTTATATTTAACTAGCTTTTACCCGCGGCTTCGCCCGCGTGGAGTTCGGAAATTATCAATCGGGAAGGTACTACCGGGACAAAACAAAAAAAGGTCATGATAAATTATAAATGATTTTATTTCTGTAAGTAAGTATGTACAATCACACGTCGAATGATATTTTTAAAACTGAGGTCGGCGCTTCCTATCTGACTACTCTCAGAAGAAATGCTGAAATAAACTCAGAGGTCAAAGAAAAGAAAAAAACAAACCATGATCAACCTGTGTGTCAAATTTCATCGAAATCCGTTAAGAAGTGAAAACACAACAGACCAACAGATAAGTAAGAATTGTTAATAAACCTAAGTAAACACTTTTTATGGTTTTAAATAAGGCATTTAGGCACTTATTTCTGAAAAGTTCTTATATTTGTATGTAGGAATATAGACACAGTCGCCAGAAACTACCGCTAGGAAACAAACGTTTCGTTAATTGATTAGATTACCGTCTAAAAGTACCCGAGAACTGTATATAGGAAACCAGAGCGTATGTATAAGCACCATGTACTCGCATCTATCGCAGGCAATGTGTATGATTCTGCTTTTTACACACGGCATAAAAACGCTCGAAGTTATGAAATATAGCGAAGGCAAAATGTAAATTGCCTTTTGTCACTAATTATAAATATGCCACAACAGTTGATGGACAATTCAAACGCCGTTTACAAAATGCCGCGGCAAATTGAAGTATTTAGTTCTATTTCTTAAGGCACTCGCCGGCCGCTACCATGGCACCGCTCGCTTCGCTCGCTCGGCTCACGCGCGGTTGGTCACAATTCTAACCTCAGCCCAACTCTAAGCCCCATAACAATCAATGTCGAAATTATAACAATTGAACGAGTTGCCAATTTGCTCGCCATATTTCCTATCTGCGAGCGTTTTTAAATGGACGGCGCCCGCGTTGTATGTATATATAATGATGAATCATACAATCTGCTTGCGTCATATCTATCAGCATAATTAATTTATCTGTCGTTACTTAATTTTTATTATTTATACCTATTGAGTATCAATCAACTCAGCCTATCGCAGTCCACTGCTGAACATAGGCCTCTCCCACGCTGCGCCACAACACCCTGTCCTCCGCCTTCCGCATCCAATCTGTCCCAGCCACCTTTTTGAGGTCGTCGGTCCATCTAGCTGGGAGGCGTCCCACACTACGCTTGCCGATAGTAATTTACTTTAGGTAATTCGTCATCACATATAATTATAATTAATGTACTTATACAAAATATTGTAAAACATTTTAAAAGAGTAACTATGGAGTTTCTTGTCCATTCTTCTCCATACGAAACTATCTTTTGAAAGGGGCGCCTAGATCAATTCTATTTTCTTGTTAATTTTGAAGTTCAGGAATACCTTTTAGTGGGCTACCTGAAATAAATGTTTTGTCTTTTTTCACTAGGTAAAACGTTTCATTGTGATAAGAAAAAACAATGTAATCAAACATTTACTCGGTTACTAGAAAATGCTGTGTGTCAGTGGCAGGCATATAAAGCTTTATCCACACCAGCCGATTTAGATAAGACTATAATGACACTGATTTTGTTAAACACTTTTATGTATTGGGTGTGCCCGATAGGATTTCGCATCGGTTAAAATTACAAGCATCATCCACTATTTATTTTTGAAGTGAAATAGTAGATTGTTATACAAGGGATGAAAGGGACCTATTTAGGCACGAGATGGTTTGACACAAGAACGTAGCGAGAGCGCCAATAGTTCGAGTGCCCAAATAGATTCTTTCACCCGAGGTAAACACTCTGTTTTTCATTTCGAATATGAGGAAAGTAAATAAAAACCTGATCAGTTAAACAAATTGATACACATATCAGAATCTGATGAACTCATTTTATACAAATAACTGTTTATGTAAATAATTAGCAATCGACAAAACAACTGAAGATCGAATTGCCGCTTTCCCGCCCTTTTTATGTTTCTTTTTCTGTGGCATCCTACCAGCCAGTATTTTTTATCATTGATGATGGTAAATATTTAAGTAGCTCAAATCTATGTAAATTAAATAATAATTTAGTGAAAAGTAAATTATAAGATTATTTTTTTTTTAAAAGAACAGCTATTCCAACGTTTTGAGTTTTCACTTCTGTCGGCAGTCCTTATGACTGCCTATTATATATGACAGCCTAGGGAATGAATTTTCAAAAATCTTAAATCGAATTCATTTTCTTAGTGCCCACTTTGCGTGTGCGTTGTCTGTCAGTGAATTTAGAATTAAGAAGAAGAATTAATTTAAATATTTAATAAAATACATGCTGAGATAAAACACAAAATTAATTAAACAATAAATCAATTAGGTACTTAGTCAGCTAGGTTGGCCTAGCTGGTAACTGAGCTGTCACCCAAGGGACCGCTGAACAAATAATACAGAAAATATATCTTTTAATGTAAATTTCCTATTTTGTTGAAATGATTCGACACGATCCGTACCTAATTTGCGTGCTATACCTGTTGTAACTCCTGACACGTACGAAAATGTTGTACAATGCGATTCACCTAATAATAGGGACGTCATTGACCTCGATCTGTCAACAGTCACTTGAAAAGTACGGCCTTCAAAGCAAGAGTGAACAGGCATCTTCTGGGCACGCTCGTTCCATCATAGACCTCATCCATCGCTTTCCATCAAGCGAGATCGAGGTCAAGAGCAAGCCCAGTCAGTAAAAAAAAACTAATTTGCGTATAAATTAACGTTTTGTTTTATCACTTTATTTAAATGAGTCTTGGTATAGCTAAATCTATTGAAGACATAATGATACTGATTATTTTGTTCAAATTGACAAAGCTAAGACGTCACAATATGGCGCCACGCATTATTTTTATTCTCAGTTGAATCGCATTGTACCTACTAAAAGTGACGCCACAGTTGCTTCTAAAGATTTTTCGTTGTGGACACAGCCTAACGGCACGTGTTTTTATTTACAAATCCATCTCCACACACAATTGTGAGAATGTTTATTCTATCGTTAGCCATAATTGTGTTTTGTCATTGTTTTTCTTTTTTCGTGTCAGATTTTTTATGGATAGACTCAAATTATCATTATGTTATGTATGAGGTCATTGTATTTACCCATATTTGTGGAAACCAGTCCATTTTTTCGTTCGGTCCTGCTTTACGGCTTATCTATTAAACCGATTAGGATGTTATTTTTTTCTTCTAAGTATGTAATTACTTTTGGGAGGAATAAATGGAGTAGGTAATCAATTTTTATCCCGGAAAATGCTTGCGAGCGACTAGCAAGGTTATAACAAGTATAATTATTAAATGTTATTTTATTAAACTCAGGCCGGGAATGATATTCACCAATTACACCAACCGAGTGAGCAATTTAGCTTCAACTGCTGTTTTTCATGTATGTATTAATTAATATCAACCTTATAATCGTAGTTTGCACCGTACCTACAAGTTATCGGTCAAGTACAAGTACAAGTATATACACACAAAATCATAAAATTAATTTAAATTGTATAAAACTAGACACTTCTACTTTATTATCTATTTCTATTTAACTATGGTCGCTATCATGGCAAATAATAATAAAAATAAAAACGCAAACCCAACACGTACTTGGCCGGTTTTTAAATAAAGAAAAGATTCGGGGGTTGGGTTGCCTCCTTCCCTCAAATATGGCGAGGGGGGTAATGGCTGATCTTTGCGTTATGCCCGTGAACGGGTGCTGCTTGTGGTGCCTGATCGTATTGCTGACCATGTTTTCGGTATTGTTATTGTAATTAACTTTTTATTTATTTTACTTCGATGGTCCTAATTTATCATGTGTGTTACAGCTATAAGAAAAAAATCCAGCATTGCATATGTAAGCGGGCACGCCCTTTATGCCTGGAGACTTTTATTTAGGTATAAAGTTATGTAAAAAAAATGTTGTTTGCAAATAATTTAATTTACTGTTCTGAGTCGCGTAATGTTAATTACTTTGCATACCTACTATTGTATAGAATTAAGTTTTTTTTTTTTTTTATCTTATTGAACAGATAGACGTGCTGCTGGGAAGTTTGTTGCGCCACTTCTTCTTCTCAGATTAAGCACTAGGAAGTGGTGAAGGACGGGCGTTTTGGGGAACTGTCTTATGTAAAATTTTTTCAGCCTAATTTCAATAAATGACTTTGAATTTGATTAATTTTGAATTTTATAAGAAAGAAAAAGTATTTATTGTGACTCGCACAGGAAGATCACAAACTAATAAACACACAATCACCCAAGTATAAAAAAATAAAAACAGATTCCTGTACGAGGCCAAAAGGCTCCTATCTCAGCATGATACTGCGACATTTAAAAATAAGTGCCGCAGCGCTGGTATTCTGATAGGGCCCGCTGTGATGTGATGTGTGAAGAGACAGTTTTATCAAAGTCCAACTGTTACATTAAAGTTAAACTGAATAAAACAACAATGCAAAGCTAATGTTGGGTAGGTACCTACTTAGTACTATCCAAATAAAAATAAAAACCAGCCAAGTGCGTTTCGCACCACGTACAATGAAGAGTTCCGTAGTTGGGATGAATTTATCTCAAGAACAAACTTAACATTGTGGTTGAAATACATGTTCTCCCATACATTCCATCGGCAAATGTAAGTCGGTTGACTATTACTCGTTATTTTGTAAAGCCTACTTTTCTGTGATAGTTTTCCTTTTAACTTCTTTATGGGTCATTCTATTCTACAGCCAAAAAAGTGTGCATTGAAAAAAGTATTATATAATTACCTTAAGGTCTAATTTTTTGCTCTTTCGATGGAAATTGACGTTAGTTTAATCGACTTAACCAATCATCACAATAAATAAAAAATAATAATTAAAAAAACGTGAATTTAAATGGCAATCATCACCAATCTGTGTATTTCGTAAATTGTTGTCTTTAGACATCTTTAAAAAATATAAAAAATTAACGAAATACATTTTTCCTTTTTTTAATAACTTTCAAATTAATATAGTTTTATTTTTGTTACTTAAAGTAAATTAAATTGAGTGAAGTTCACTAGTCATTGTACTTGATTCTACTTTTGTTACAAAACAATTATCACTTCGGTTATTAAGTGTAAATAGAAAAACAATGTCTACTTATACCCAAAGTCTCAAATTCAGATAATTTATGTAAACAAAGTAATGTCAAGAAACGTCACTGTCAAAACGACAGGACAGTGGTTCAAAACATTTTTTTTTTTTTTAATAATCATCTATAATTAGAATTAATTATAAGAACTATGCAAACAAAATACCGTTGCCAAACAATATTTTGTGTAGTGTGTGGGAGACACGGCCTATGATCGTCATATTCAGCCATTTTAAGTCCACTGCTAGACGTAAACCTCCCAAAATCGATTTCCTCTCGAAACAGTTTACAGCCGTTTTCATCCGAAATGTGGCTAGATAAGCTACTTACAAAATGAATCTATGAATGAGAGTTGTAATATTAGTGTTGTAGAAAATGTAAAAAAATTGAAAATGTTTGGGTCTCCTGCATTGTTACCAGTATCATAAAATATTTTATACCAGAAAATCTCCTTTTTTAATAACTTTCTTTAAAACCGAAAATGTATAAAAATAATAACGGTATGATTATTTTTTAAGTATTATTTCTTAAAATCAGTACTTAATAGAAAACGGAACCTTTTTTTTCGCCATTTTATGTGAATTACCATTACGAAGCTATTTTTTTTATTGTCTTTGTTTACATAAATTATCTGAAATTGAGACTTTGGGTATAGTAATATTACTTTTAGTCGGTCATATTTTATAATTTTGCAACACCACGCACTGTCATTCACATGCCGGCCGGCTTCAAAGCCTAAGTTTGTTAGATATTTTTTATGAAAAACTGTTTTCTTTGCAATTTTCATGGTATACAAATTCGTGCATTACATCTGTTTAAGCTGTACTAAGGTAAGATTTTCAAATTAATAATAATAATAATAATGTTTATTTCCAGTAAAATGTTCACAAAGGTTACAAGTACAGTAATATGGTACAATATAAAGTGCATTGAGTATTATCTCCTGGCACCCAAACTAGGTTTATAGCCTGTGACTTGGGGACCAGTGATTCCATAAGGGTAGATGAGCAAAAATATTTTAGTAAAACTGTGTTCACCAGTAACATGGTTAACATAACAATGTAAATATTATTTATGTGCATAAAAAGAAGAAAAAGTAAAAACAATTAATAATAAAACTAGAGTGAGTTGGACGTGGTAGGTGTGGTAGGTATGTATATGTTGTGTATGTATGTGTAAGTAAAGTGCGGTTTGTGTATGGTGTGAAAGTGTCCTGGCAGGTGTAGTAATGGTAGATGTGTGAGTAAGTGTGAAAGTGGGTGGAGTGTATGAGTGTTTATGTGTGAAACTACTTGAGATCTGTCTTAAGCATGTGGGAAGAGAAGTTTTTCGGTCTCGTCATATGATTTCTCAATTAGCCATTCTTTAACTGTGCTTTTGCATTGATGATAATTTAAACTGTGAATTTGGAGAAATTTATTGATTTTATTATATACAATATAGCTGAGGTAGGTGAATTGGTGTTGTGCAAAGGTGGTTTTGTGTCTAACTGGTGGGAGGCCAATGTCTGCGCGACGTTTAGTACTTGCTGTGAACGGCAGCCGATGTTTCCTTAATACACATTGTGGCACATATAAGCCTCTCACTGTCAGAACCCTGCTTTCCCTAAAAAGTTCTAAAGTAGGGTATCTATAGGGCTTGCAGAACATAACTTTGAGGACTGCTCTCTGAGCTCTCTCTAATTTCAGAAGGTATGTTTTGCAAGCGCCACCCCAAGCTGGCAAACAATATAGGAGAAGAGACTGACAGAGTGAATAATAGACCATCATAAGTGTTTCAGAGTCAGCTGAACCGCGGAGTTTTATAAAGATGGAAATGAGTTTACGCGTTCGAGTGACTAGATTATCAATATGACTATACCAGTTCAGGTGTTTGTCAATTTGCACGCCCAAGTATTTTATACAAGATGTGGTTGCCAAAGCAGGACAAGAACAGCAGGAGTTTGGAGAACAACTATATATTTTAACAATAGGCGTTATGTTTGGCTGAGTCTTATTACTTAAAGAAAAAGAAACAAGTTTCGTTTTATCTGCATTCAGGGTCAACAAATTATTGCTAAATCAGTTCATGATCATGTCCAACACCATCTGAGCATATTTTTCTGTTTCACTCCAGTCATTCCCATGAACAAGTAGGACTGTATCATCAGCGTAGGTAAATATGAAGCAGTTAGTTAATGGAAGTGAACACAGATCATTAATGTAGATGAGGAACAAGGTTGGACCCAGAATGCTGCCTTGTGGTACGCCGTATTCCATTCTAGCTTTATCGCTTATTACCTCATCCAATTGAACATGTTGGAAACGATTCTCCAGATAGCTTGAAAAAATGTCAAGTGCAAGACCACGAATTCCCATGCGTTCCAGTTTCGACAGAAGTATGGGCGCAGAGACAGTGTCAAAAGCTTTCGAGATATCCAGAAATAAACCAATACACCGCTGCTTCTTATCCAAGAGGTGAGTCACTTTTTCAGAAAATGCAATAACTGCATCCTCCGTTGCAATTCCGGCTCTGAAGCCGTATTGGTTTTCAGAGAGAAGTTTATGAGCATTAACGTATTTAAGCAAACGGTTGTTCAGTATCTTCTCCAGAATCTTCGAAATGGTTGGAAGAATAGATATAGGTCTATAATTTTTGACACTGCCTCTAGTTCACCCTATTTATAAGGGAGGGGACCCCTTATAAATAGGGTGAACTAGAGCTGTTTTGAAACTGTCTGGAAAAACACCGGTAGATATCGCAAGATTGCAGATATGTGTGATGTAGGGGATTAAAATATTGCGCGTTAACTTCAGTATATGTCCCGAAATACCGTCAATTCCAGCTACAGAACTTGATTTCAAGTTGATTATAATTCGCTCTACTTCCGAATCGTCGGTTTCCAGGACACACAAATTAAATTAATTAATTAAATTTTAATACCACTTAGCGTGTATGAGTTTTGATGTTAGTCATATATAAGTAGTTCCATTGAGTGCAAAACCAGTTTGAACTTGAATTACGTCTCTTTTTTATATTTTTGTGACTTTTGATTTTCACTACATATTTTTCATAATAAATGAATTGTTAGCTATGAAATTCTTTTAGTTGATACTAATAGAATTTTATAACTAACAGGATATTTATCATATTAGCTGGTTTGTGCAGTTTATTACGATTTTTCAGAAATAATTAATATTTGTTCGTGTTACTTTTGTTATTTTTAGCTACAACATGGCACCTCGTACACAACCTAAAAAAAAAGAGTAGAGTTGAAAAAATCTAGGAAAACGCAGGGAACAAGTGAAACTCGCTATGAGACGACACCGACAGTAATTATTATCAGAAGAACAGCTAGAAGAAAGAACAAGGAAAGACAAAGAACGATACAAACGAAAAAAATATATATTAATGGCATCTGACTGTTCTGATGAAAATATATTTTAATAACCATAAAGGTAGAGATAAGACTGATTAAAAAAAAATTTGTAAGCAGTATTATAAATTGATCTCAAATGATCTATCTTATCGTTATTAAAAGGTGACGAATAAGTCGTCACTTTTGTGATCGTATATTTAACATTTTTTATTATTTTTGTGCTGTTAGTTTCAGAGATTATTATCTTTGATTCCGGTTAGTGACCATATTTATCGTTAAAATATCGTCTATAATGTACACTTTGTTCTTCTTAAACAAGAACTAGTTCGACTATCGTCATTTCTGTGACGTCTAGTATCACTTCGGTTACTGCCATTTTATATTTACGGCGCTCTTTCAATCCTACTAAAAATCGCTCAACGCGCCTAAAAAAGTAGCTCATGGAATGCGTTCGGCGTCACCGAACGCATTCCATGAGCTACTTTTTTATCGCGACCCCATAAATTTTTCCCTTACCAAAAATCTAAACAGAAGTCATAATCGGTTGAACGGACTGTAAAAAAGGTTTACTTAAAATGTCTAATCTTATTTAAAATGGAGTATAGTTATAAAAAAATATATAAAGTTGTAGTAACAAATGAGTTGGTAACTTGTCATTAATATTATCAACAACATCGGCATTTTTACGAAACAATTTATTTGACGCCAGCCTGAATCTCTACTTAACCCACAACTACCTACTGAATAGATTTGCACTTTGTTCAGGAAATCACTACACTACAAAAAAGTTTGGTCAGTTTTGACTGATTTCAATAATTTTGCCCTTTCAATGATTTTATAATTTTAATAAAAAATCTCAATCAACTTACTTGCCGGTGTCGCATAGTCTCGTATATCTCCTCTGATGGTGTCATATGGTGTCTTCGACGCAAACAGCTGGTAAGTGCACGGTGCGTTCCAATAACAACCTCTCACATACCCAACGAGTAGTACTACGAGTAGTAATTTTGACATCTTGACTGCGAGCCGACGTCCGATTGTGTTAGTTAGAGCGAGTCAGCTTCCTATATTGTCCCCACTACGGCAGAAATGCACTGGACTAGCTAAAGGTGCATGCATATTTGTGCACGATGAAATAATGAATTATTCATGAATTTTATTCAATAATTTATATTGAACCGTTTTACATTTCAAGTTTCGAACGAGAGTTAAGAAATAAGGCTTGTAAACACATTATAATTTTTTTGACCTCAATTAAACTTGTTCAGTATAACGGAGATGTTACTTTAAATTGTTTTGCGCTAGGTGTTCCCAAGTCATCTTGAACATTAACTACACGATAACTGTGTGTGTTATAAGCAGAAGTAAAATTAATATGAGTACCTACTAGGGCTATAGTCTCGATTTTGATTTACTGTTTGTATCTGTTCATAGATATTCAGACTAGTTTATATGCAAAATACTACGGATATCATAACGTGACATGTGACTAAGAGATTATGCATTTAATATGTTAGTAGTAGATTAATAATATTCACACTTAAACCAGAGTTTGTAGAAATGCATGTATGAAACCTGCCTAGTGTCTGCCGTATCGAATTTGCAGTGACGATCCATAGCCATTGTCGATTAAGATAAATTCAACGACACTTCATTTCTTGCTATCCATTAAACTACAGGTACTAGTAAAAAAACTACACTAACATAACCTTTAAGTTTCATAACTTTTTGTCTTTTCTGTCACCCTAAAAAAGGCTCGTCTCGGCTCCATTATGTCGCGCCTTTACAATCCAATAGACGTATTTAAACTAATCTTTAAGTTTAATCTAATCAAACGTTACAATATAGATGCAATTGACATTATCGTGGCCCGTCCATGTCATGATGTCCACGCCTCCAGACCATGTGTTTATTATACGATTTACGACCAATTGTAAACTAATTTAATTGAAGAAAAACTAACAATTGCCCAGGCTTAAGCATCCCTGATTACCATAAAACGGAACATAATCGTGATCCTTAAAATGTGGGTTGTAAACAGATTATTTTAAAGAAATGATTGAATGGTGTTTAATAAAGTATCACGCGGGGCAATGGAGAGCGCTTGGAGTATCCCTACGTGGTCGAATCAGAAATGAAGAGTTCCGCAGGAGAACCAAGGTAACCGAAATAGCTCGAAGAATCGCCAAACTTAAGTCGCAATGGGCAGGGCACATTGCTCGCAGCACAGATGGTAAATGGGGATGATAATAAAAAAAAAGTTGTGGCAACCGCGTACCGGAAGACGTAGCGTTGGAAGGGCTCCCACAAGGGTGGACCGACGACCTTGGGAAGGCCGCAAGAATCCGCTGGATGTGGGAAACACAGAACCGGTCGAAGTGACGTTGCTTGGGGGAGGCCTTTGTCCAGCAGTGGACGTCCTTCGACTGAAATGATGATGCTGAATAAAGTATTTATTTAGACATTATTAATGCCATGGCCGACTTGGAAATCTGTGAATAGACTTCGAACCCAAGTCGGCTGGAGCAAAGACAATCTCCATAGGTTCATGGACGGCTCAGATCTTAAGTGCGTCCGCGGCGTCTCCCCAAGGACAATGGCCCACCTTCCATTCTGCGCCGCTTGCCCTGTCACCGTTGCACTTGATGATCTTATGACTGCGTCTGTGAGCGGAGTTTGTGCAGCTGAGTTTTTTGGGCTAAACATGTTCGACCTTTTTCAAACTTTATTTTAAGAAGAAGAATATTATGTGTGTTCGCAGATCGGTGGGATTCCCCGATGTTGTGGAGGTGGATACAGCTCCATGCTAAATTTTAATTTTAACATAACATCACGCCTGTAATCCTCAAAGGGTTAGGCTGAGGTGTAAGGGCGAGCCTATTGCCATCAATCGGGCACAAATCCAGACTCGGGGCTGCTGTTGAGAAATTCCAAATGGAAAAACCCAATACCACTTTGCTCGACCTGGAAATCGAACCCAGGAGCTCAGCAGTAGCGCTTGCGATCACCAGACCAACGAGGCAGTCATTTTAATTTTAATTGTTTGTTTATCTATGTGTGTACTAACGCTAGATGTTAAGTAAAATTGTTACTAACTCTATGAGTTTGTCTGAAATAAAAGTATTATATTCTATTCTATTATCACCAGAGATCGGAATAGGTAGTTATTTACCTTTTCGAGAAAAATACACAGAGTGGATAATACCTCCTCTAAAATCCCGGAATAATTATAATGACGTTTAAATCCCGGAATTTAAACACGAATACTATTTATTGGACTTTATTTATAGTTAGAAATTATTGATTTGAAGAATCCTTAATAAAACGATTACATTAAAGACCTTTGTTTTACATAGTATAGGAAAATAAATTCTTGAAAAGTTATTGGTTATAGTTTCTGATTATTGTGTGTATATTATATTGCGATAAAAAGATTATCCACTCTATGTTACTTCCTTCCTCGAAGTTTAGGTTAGGAAAAACTTTAGACTTTCTAGTGAGGCAGCTAGTCTTATCTGAGTAAAGTCAAATACCTATTTTCGCAACCAAACAGGATTTTGGTGTGATGCGGTTTAAAGTCCTGATACAATTATCTTTGTCTTTATATGATACAATGCATAAATGACAATGATGATGACATGTAGGGCAAATTCTAGGTCAAAATTACCTACAATGTATTTCTAGTACATCAAATAAATATTTTCTGTAGGTAACCTTATGCTAAAAACGATTTTTAAACTGTCTCGGACAACTCTAGTAGTCTGATACAATTAAAGCAAGATGCAGGACATTATAAATCCTGCCAGGGTTGCGGGTTTGTCCGATAGGGATACCGTGGCCCTGGCCCACAGGCAACTGAAGTAACATGGGTGGGTTTTAGTCAGTAAAAGTCTGACACGACCTCCCGCTCCGCCCAGAGCGGGAGAAGTTATTTGACAATTACCAACCAAAAAAAAAAAAAAAAATTATTCGCAAATTCTTCAAAATTTTCAAACCTAATCCCCTATGTTACTGATATGGTAACAACACGTCGTTGGTCAGAGGTAATACTTTCGTTATTTTTTGTGCCCATGGTTCCTCGCGGGCTAATGTGTCCATACCCTCAGAATTTGGTTACAAATAAAAATAGCACACGTTCGTGGACACAACGTTTATTTCAATTAATTTATCACTATAGCGAACATAAATTTTATTCGATACATGTTAGCAACGTCGTGCAACTACCATGTGACTTGTGCTACACGTGCAAATAATATCTAAGTATATTTTACTAGATACATTTGTGTTTCAACATCTGTTAGTTCCACTGATTAAAACCCATCAATTATCTACTGTGATTGAAATGGAAAATATAATAATGAATGCTATCTGTTTAGAACCAAAGAACGGTTTACGGATTAAGAAAATTTATTTCGCTCAAAAAGAATAATACAATTATTCAAATATTCGTATAAGAGTTACGCGGTAGAAAGAGGCAACTTGTAAGTGAATATAACTGTAGGTAATAAGAGTTGTGCGACCTGAAATGCACTTTATTGTGTCGTAGCAAGAGTAGCTTTTTATTTAAATGATTTTGCGGAGTGTCCCATCTGTATTAATCTATGGTCTAGTGTAAAAGGCAGGCCCCTGCCTTTTACACTAGACCACACGACTAGACAATGCACGGGAGGCGTAGGTAGAATTTAAATGGTTTAAAGTGATGAGGAAAAAAATATTAATTTAAATAAGCGACGGTTTCGCTAGGTAAAAAACTAAAATTAAGTTATAAAAACGGTAAAACTTACAATTATACATTTTTATTCAGGTGGTGATTTAATAGCCCTTTAAAAGTTGGAAGTGATTTCGATTCCTTAATTACTTTAGGTACAGAGTTATAAAGTTCAGCCCCCTCATATACGACAGTCTTTCTACAGTAGTTTGTGGTCGGTGCTCTTAAAATTATATGGTTAGCCTGCCTTGACATGCGCATTATTTGCAATCTTTTTGTAAATGTTATTCGTTTCCATTAATTATTTTACGTACAAGTATGCAAGTGTTATATTTATAAATTTTAACCCTTCATATGCCGGGAACGTAGATCCACGCGAGACACAATGGGTTTTTAATTGTCTGTAATTACGGCAACCATGGGGTTAACCATCGAGTTATAAATAATATGTCTGACCTGTAGTCGAAGATTTCGGATAATTCCTCTAAGTGCACTAGTCAATGATGATATCTTTTTTCTTACTTTCGCAATGTGAGGTTTCATTGTGAGTTTATCATGAAGAGTAAGACCTAAATATTTCTCAGTATTTGTTTTTAATAAGGGTTGACCACAATGCAAAGAAACACAATGCAAATGTTAATTGGCCAATAACATAAACGATTTGTATCTTAGAAAATGTTTAATAAAATGGGACATTGATATAACTACATTTTGATGTATAACGTAAGCGAAATCATCGCGAAAACTGTTCAAATTGTATGAAAAACTACCACGTTTCGTAGCGGAACCGCAGCTCGTAAGGATGAACATCAGTGTGAAAACAGTGTTATACCTCAAATTTTATTTTATTTGATTTAGCAGATATTTTTTTGGAAGTAGAAGGTATAAAGTTTGCCGTCCACTGAGCCGTAGGATGTGCTCGGAGCTTTGCCACGGTAGCTGCGCGCTTCATTTGTGTGCCAGCAACGTATCCGCGTGGCCGTGCGTTGCAGTGGATGATCCCGAACGCAAAGCTAATCTCACATGCGTATCTCAGCCGTGGGCGGCTGTGGAGCAACGCCTTAACTTTATAGCTTTATTTTTATTATATAATACCGGCTTAAAAACACAAGACAAGTCACAGCTAATCAGAAGATCCGGTGCACCCTCGATGCTTCATTGTTTTTACTTTCTGTCTTCTACTTGTTTCAAGACAGTGAAGAAAGTGTATGAAGCCTTTATAATCTGAAACAAGAAACTTTGCTGGTTAGATATGCTAACGTCTTCAATGAACTAGAATCAGATATTCCTATAAATTAAGGAACAATGAACGGTTTTCTCCTAAAACTAACTGGAGATTTCTAAACTGGCGAAAACCTCGACCTGAAAAACGATAACGTAAAGCACCCGTTCAAACACAGGCCCTAAGGCCATAGCACGATCGCGTGACGTTAAACATAACATCAATTGGATCGTTTTCTTTATCGAAAAAACATCTATTCTATTCACTTTGGTAAAAAAAAATCCGACAAGCACATTAGGGAACGTATCCATACAAAATGAACCATTCTTTTTTAAATTTTACCCCTCTCCTCTCCCTCAGTGACCACCTGTAGTATATGCCTATACGCTCCCCCTCCCCCTCCAGTTTTCACGTAGTAATTCATAAGTATGGTTTTAAATATTTTTTTGCAAAGAGGAAATTAAAAAAAATGCTCATATTTGTCTTTATTAGGTATTTCCCAAAAATATGTATACATTCTTAAAAGGAAGTAAATATTATGTGTGAAACGAGTATTTTCAATTCGTTCGAATTTACATAACCCTTACTCCGCGGGTTCGTGGTATTATGTAGCCCAGCTGCGATTTTGCTGGCGGGCTAATATTTATCCACAGCAGAAGCTATTGTGCTTTCTATAAGATCACCAATCCGACTGCCAAAAGAAGGGCGTGTTGGCCACACCTCTACACCGTGCGCCTTCCACGTGATTAAGATAATTTCCCAGTTAAACATTCGTTGTACCTGTGATGGCCTGCGTGTTCAACGCAATTTATAGACTGATATGATTAGATGCAATAACTCGTGATTAGAGAGACCAATAAAAAGATAAATGGACCTATTTTTCACTGATAAAACTTACGGAAGTGAAGCATGCAAGTGACAGCGTGGTGAACCCGCCAGCGGTGAGTACGAGTGCTCGGCGTGTGCGCACCATAACGATAAGCAGCGCGCGGCGCACGCGCAGAGAACACTTGTACCACGGACACTCGTACGCAGCGCCCGCTATCTCAGAACTCTGAATAAAAATATCATAATTGCAATCAAAAGAAATGCAAGAAATAAACAAAGGAGGTTTAGGAACAATAGAGGATAAATGGTCACAACGAAACGGGTGAGACGCCCAGCAGTGTGGCAAACGCGCCTTGATTGGTCGCGCGAGTACGATTTAAATAGGGTTTTTGTTGCACAAAAGTGTATTCATGCAATATATGGGCTTCAACCTGATGAATATTGTACTTTTAGGAACCAGAAGTGGATTTTATTTAAAAAAAAAAGAAATAATGGCTGCGAACTATTTTATGGATACAAAAATAATTATGAGGAAGCCCTAAGGTCACTCTAACAAAATTCGACACAGCTGAGACGTGTGAACGCTCCGACGTTTGGCGGGCAAAAGGACCTGTCATCTGTTTGACACTCCTTTTATAGGCTTGATGCTACTCGCTACTGTTCGTTCCCGTTCATTCCCAACACGGCCTCTCCTGATTGGACGTCGTCCTCGACCGCATCTGATCTGTTGCTGGGTCCTGGTATAGGCAGCGCATCATGTTCACCGTTTAATTCTTCATCAGATTCATCTGAAAGCCATAACACAAATATAAAAACACCTGAAAGTCAACTTTATAGGCAACTCAAGCATTCATCTCTCAATCAGCTAATTCATATGTCACATTTCATTTCCATTTCACAAAAACGGTAATTCGAAAGTTCATCCATCCGCAACTATAAATCACCATCAACAAAGACGTCCCGCTTACAAACACAAACCATACAGGGTCGAAGTCACCGTTGCGCGCGTTTCAGGAACCTTTTACTACGAGGACAAGTTCCTCTACACACTGCCACAGGCCTTACAGAATAAACTTGCCTCAGTGTGTCGGTTAAATGATCCAGTAGCATCTACATCGGACCAGTCACAAATCCAACCCAGTAACATCTACATCGGGTCTCCAGTGATATTGATCCACTAACATCTTACAATGGATCATCTATCAGCACAGATCCAGTAACATCTACATCGGATCATTACGAGTAACACAGTCAAGTAGACTTAACCAGCTACACAACATAATTAATGTGCAAACACTCACTTTCAAAGAACGCTGTACAGGTTTCAGGGCACCACTCCCCTCGCCAGGGTACCATATACTCAGCCGCAGCCTGGCTAGTTTTTCCGTAAGCTCCACTGAGTAACTTCAGTTCGTAGCGTCCGCTTGGCAGAACCTTAATAACTCGGTAAGGTCCGCGCATTCCTGGGTCTAGCTTTCCTGTGGACTGAGAGTATTTAATGACGAAGACAAGGTCATCGACCTTAAACACACGAGGAGGATGCCTGTTCCGGTTGACACGCTGATCTTGTTGAACTTGGTTTTGTTTCAGCAACTCGGTGGCTCTGCTTCTACAGATCTCTCGCCAAGCTTCGCGGTTTGGTGGGGATCCATCGGCTGCTATATCACGGATTAGAGAGCGGATAACGGGCGTTGTTGCATCAGTACCAATTAAAAGATTTAAAGCGGAGAACTGTGTAGTCTTCTGTTTTGTAATATTCAGCACAAGTTGCAACTTGCACACAGTTTCACACCATTCAGCATTCCTATGATTGACTTCAATCCTTACCATGTTAAGGACTGTTCTCATATAGCGCTCTACTTGCCCATTAGACTGATGCATCTCAGCTGTGATGTGGTGCAACTCTGATCCCAATCCTTTAATCCAATTGACAAACTCACCAGATTGAAACATACGCCCACGGTCCGTCACCAATAGTCTGGGCACACCAAACAAAGAAATTGCGTTTGTCATGGCTCGTTTGAGCTCGCTAGTATCCTGGCGATAGATAGGGTAAAGAAGACAGTACTTGGTAAAGCTGTCTACCATGATGAGGATGAACTTGTAGCCTCTGGACTCCGGTAGTGGCCCCAGAGCATCCACGTGCACTGTGTCGAACGGTACTTCAGGTTTTTCCCACGATGTGATGTTTTGATGTGGTGCACGGGGTACTCTTTTCTTCGAGATGCATATGAGACAGTGAGAGATATACTTAGTCACAAATTTCCGTAAGCCAGGGAACCAAAAATGCTTCAAAATGAGATCTAGCGTCTTCTCTGCACTTATATGCTCGTGCTCATCATGAAACGCTCTTAATAGGCTTAGCCTGTGCCCCTTCGGTATGTAGCACAGAAGGCGAGATGTCTCACCAACGGGACTGTAGCGATAATATAAAAGATCGTTTTGACGTACATACCGATTAGAATCCAAGCTTCCACTTTCCAGTTGTTGAATCAGCTCACGAGTCTCACCATCGGCAGCTTGAGCTATTTGAGCCCAGTTACGGGGCTTTGTAATATTGCATACATGAGCTGGAGCTGGGTTGCGACTTAAATAGTCAGCATGAGACATATTTATGCCTTTTCTGTACTCTATGGAGAAGGTGAAGTCCTGTAAGTATACCCACCAACGAGCCACGCGGGGTAGTAGGTCCTTTTTGCGCTCGGTAGCCTTTATAGCGTTGCAATCAGTGAATATTTTGAATTGCAACCCAACCAAGTAGTGTCGGAAGTGTTGAAGCGCCTTAACTACCGCCAGCGTCTCCAGCTCGTAGGAGTGATACTTACACTCCGCAGCCTGTGTCGCCCTGCTGAAGTATTCAACGACTCTTTTCTTACCATTTGTAGAAGACTGCATTAGGACAGCACCGTACCCCGCACTGCTCGCGTCAGTGTGTACTTCCGTGGCTAGACTAGGATCAAATATAACCAAAATGGGTTCGCTCGTCAGGCGCTCGATGATCTCCTGGCGAGCCTTCTCTTGTGCTGGTCCCCATGCGAACTTTTCATTCTTTTTGGTAAGTTTGGCTATACAAGCGGTTTTGACTGCAAAGCCTTCTATATACCGCCTGAAGTATCCAGCGAGTCCTAAGAACTGCCGGACTTGCTTGACGTTTTGTGGCGAACGGCTATTTACCAAGGCTTCTACTTTGCGAGGGCTCGGCCTTACCTGACCCTGACTCACCACCCGGCCTAGATACTCCACTTCAGTTGTAACGAATGTGCACTTACGCAAATTAATAGAAAAACCTGATATCGAGAGCGTGTGAAGGACTTTCCTAAGGAGTTCAAGGCCTTCCTCAACCGTATGGCTCATCAACAAGACGTCATCGACGTAGATTAGGACACTACCCGCCTCTATAAAGCTATTTAGAGTTTTATTGATGATTCGCTGGTATACGATGGGAGAGTTCGTCAGACCATATGGCATCTTAACAAATTCGTAATGGCCTTCGGGGGTGATGAAACCAGTCTTGTGTATTGAGGCTTCATGGATTCTAATTTGGTGAAAACCAGTTGCCATGTCTAATGAGCTAAAATATTTAAAACTACCTAACCTATCAATATGGTCGTCGATCAATGGCATCGGATAACGATCTTTAATTGTGATTTGATTCAGTGCCCGAAAGTCAACGCACATTCTATCCGTGCCGTCTTTTTTTTTCACTAGGATTATAGGACTAGAATATTCTGACTCTGACTCCCTCACTATCCCCTTATCGAGAAGATCTTTAATTATGTCTCGTACTTTTAATTTTTCTTGGTAAGACAGTTTATACGGGCGGTAAACAATTGGCGTTTGGCTTGTTAAATTAATGTGCATTTCGCCAGTGGTCACAGTAGAACTCGCAGTTCCAGAAATAAGGTAGTCCGAAAATTCATTAATGATAGACATGAGTATCTCTTTATGTTTACCGATAAGAGGCGTAACAACATTCGCGTCTGTAATAATGGCGTTCACTTGGCGTGATGAAGTCTTAGTAGTACTAGGTAATGTTAGGTACTGCCTATCTTTCGTACGTACATAGGTTACGCCATCGCGGTTAAGTATATCGGTTCCAATTATAATAGATGTAAACATACATGAGGAAGGTACAACTACAAAATCAGCTTCAATGGATATTTCGGAGAACTCAATGGTCAAAGTAACGTAAGAAGTTGAAATTATTTCCTTTTCGCTAATGCCCTTAAGTACGCAACGTCTAGTCTTTGGTTGGCATGACAGGTATTTTAAAACGTTGTCAGATATCAACGAAGTATTCATTGCGCCGCTATCAATTAGTACGTCGACCGGGATGCCTTGGACTACTGCCGTAGTAATGTCATTATTCTCATGAGAATTTACTAAAGACTGATCAACTTCGTTACAAAGATTGATGTTACGTGCGTTACGATTTTCTGATCGTTCTTTTGCAAAACACTTACTTTCATCATGTCCGGGCTTTTTACAAAAAGTACATGGGGCTGATGTATTTGAACTCGAATGTGATTTTTCCTCTGGTTTGTCAACACGCGGTTTCTTTTTTTGACAACGATAACTTTTATGTCCAGTTTGCCCACAGTTAAAGCATTTGACTTTGGGTTGACTCGCATCATCACGCCGTTTGAAAGTTGGTACGCGACTATCTTGTTTACCGCGGCAAGGCTTGGTATATATCGATAGAAACGAAACTAAACTATCAGCAGTCAAGTTGGCGTTTGCTGCTGCAGCCCTCACCTGCGCGTCTGCTATACCCCGAATAACTATATCTGTCATCAACTCTTCGCTCAAACCCTTGACTATGCGAAGTCGTAATAACGATCGACGAGCGTATTCGGCATACGTACTGAACTTATCTGACGTACTATTTATGACATCGGCAAGTATATTAGCAAAGTCGAGCTTACTTGGACAAAGAGGTTTGAATTCCCGCTTAAAATTTGTCCAAGACCGATCGTTGGTCACCCACTCGTTTAACCAAACTTTAGCGTCACCTTTCAAACACTGTGCAACACGTGACAAACATTCTCGGTCGCTCCAGCCATTCGAATCCCGAGCTAGATCGACTTCTTCGCACCACGAATTTATGTTGTGAATACTGGGATCAAAGTTCGAAACGTAATACTGAGATCGCGACGGAATTACAGATTTTAATGCTTCAGCTAACACTAAGGTACAATTCGTGTGAGTATCACTCGCGGAATGGCAATCATTATTTTTATGTACACTACTAGAACTAGGCGTAGACTTTTGCAATAATTCGCGATTCTCATTAGTTACACGTACAGGTGTCGACATAAGGGCGGTAGGCTCCGCAGGACGAGACGAAAAACTATTGTTCAACTGATCACAATTTAATTCGTTTTCGAATACTAAGGGTTGAGCACTTACCGGATCCGTATTGACGACATTTGCATACCCCTTATTTTGTTCTAACACGTTCAATCGCGCCAGAATTACATCTAACGAACGTTGTAACTTTTGATCCTTAGAACGTTTACGACTAGTACTATGCCTATCATGCGACCTATGTATAACGCGGGAATACGACCGTGACCTAGTCCGCGAACGACGTCTATCACTATCACTGGAATGTCTTACCTGTCCACGTAAATCACGCGATCGACTACGAGAACGAAGACGCCGCGATCTACCCATTATTTTAAGAAAATTACGCGCAGTACAGGAGTTCTAGTTTTAACGAGTCGCGAAAAATGGATAGTCCAAACGGTCAGGCTGTGTGTAGATCCTATCCCACTTCTGATTTTAGGAACCAGAAGTGGATTTTATTAAAAAAAAAAAGAAATAATGGCTGCGAACTATTTTATGGATACAAAAATAATTATGAGGAAGCCCTAAGGTCACTCTAACAAAATTCGACACAGCTGAGACGTGTGAACGCTCCGACGTTTGGCGGGCAAAAGGACCTGTCATCTGTTTGACACTCCTTTTATAGGCTTGATGCTACTCGCTACTGTTCGTTCCCGTTCATTCCCAACAGTACAATATTTAAAAAACTTGGTTTATTACCGCAACCCTCTCTCTACATATAACTATGAAGTATCTAAGCATGTTTCAATGTGGGGCAACGTTTAAAAAAAAAGACGTGTGGCACTCGGGGACTGCCGCGGTAAAGCTATTGCATAGCATTTTGTATCAACTTATGCAATTATAATTATTTATTTATTTTATTTATGCAGTATTTCTTTTTCTTTGATATTAATTCAAGTTACACTTTTTGAGCGTGGTGACCGATAAGAAAGTAAAGTCAATCCATAATCGGCCCAGAACTTTGGAGAACCGTTTAAAAGTGGTTTTTATAAGCTATGAAGAACGTTAATGTTTAATGTTAATTCTAGCTAGATTTATAAACAAATTGCTCACATACCTCAACAACCTTTCAAAAACTTTTGAATTACGATGCCTGCCATCTAGTGGATAAAACCGACAACAAAACACAACTGAGACCACCAACAGAGCAACGCTTGTCTCGATTATGAATCACAAGCCACGCCAATGTCACCTCTATTTAGTTAGTTCTACCTGCGATTACTAGATGGCGTTGCGTTGCGCGGTAAATCCACCACAGAGTTTCGTAGAGTCGTACAATACATCTAATCGCACGCACACAACGCCGTGTCGAAGACTGCCGAACTGAAACGACGTTAGACGATGCACGGCCTTCAAGCCACACCTCCGTGCCCGTCGGAGTGGGGAGCGCGAGGTGTTTTCGTTACGGAATTTCTGGATTCGGTCCCCGCGCTCAAGGCCCGCGATAGAAGCTATGCAATAGCTTAAAAACAAAATAAATAAGTGCTGAACGTCGTAAAAGTGTATAACTACGTAAACAAAGTCAAATACTATTCAAATATAAGCATAATAACAACTTTAAAATAGACGAAAGTGTTGAACCTAAAGTAATTTTAAATAAAAAAAGAGTGACAAACTGTTTTGACAGCGAAAAAATTCCATGTACATGAGTCATTTCCAACCGTCTAGTCAAGTTTAAAAATTGTTCAACTGGAATGGTATCAACTATTTGGCAAGCTTTAATTAAGTCATTGTAGCCTTGCGGTGCAACAGGGGAACTGAATGTACTCTTAATCGACTGGTCTTGAGTTCAAACCCCACTATCAACAATCACTTTTTGTGAAGATCATAATTTTATAAACTAATATTTATAAGAATAAAATACGCAGTACACAGAAAAAAGGAACTGCCAGAAATTATTAGATCACTAGAGGGTACTGGTGTAGTAAAAAAACAAAAACAGCGCTTTGTTGACAAAGTTCTTGACAACAAACAAGACAAGAATATGGCGGCCGGTAGCTATGGCGGCTGAGTAGCGTAGTGCGATAGAGTCGAATAGATGTTAAAGCGAGACAGCGATAGCGTGAGGTTTTTTCGTTACGGAATTTCTGGATTCGGTGCCCGCGCTCAAGGCCCGCGATAGAAGCTATGCAATAGCTTAAAAAAAAAAACTAATTTGTCTACCAACATTTTCGACAAGTTTTGACTTTGATTGTCCATGAGTTAAGATTACGACCACATTTTGAACGGTTTATAAATAAGGCGGTGTATATATTGTTACCTCTTCTGAGAGCTGGTTTCCTTGATAACAGTACAGGAACACTTGCAGCATCATACACAACAGATAGCTCACCATGGGAATACTCCGCACCCAATTCCTGTTATTTAATTCCTGGAAAGTATAATAGATTTCATTGGCACAGGTAATAACGCTAAACTCAAAGCATTTATTTCAAATAAACCATTTACAGGCACTGTCAGAAAGATGAAGCTAGTTACCCATTCCAAAGCCTAGTAGGTTCCTATGGAGTAGAATGGGCAAGAAACTCCACGGACACTCTTTTAAAACAAAATATTGTTACAAAATATGGGTTACATCATTCATGTTGAAGTTATACATGTGAGACCGATATAGAAAAATGTGCACGTTAAAAGCGTCCGTTATAAAAAGATTAAGAAAAAAACAATTCACGAATTAAAACAAGAATAAGAATAATTTATTTGTGAAACATAGGTAAATTACATACCAAGATCTTAAAAAATTTGGAAGTGCGCTATGTTTTGCCAATAGTGACATACAAATGATCAATATTATTAACAATTATGATTTTATTACAATTTAAATACTTAATATGTACTTGAGTATCCAATTGTATTAACGAATGCATGCAAATTAAATTTTGTTACAATCCAAAGTTAATTCACAAGCCGTGGCAGCTAAGAGATGATCACGCCCTACTGACGGCGACCGTTCACGAACATGACGTATGGATCAACACCATTCAGCTCAACCATTTTGATGAGAACTTAATGATTCAACACAAAAATTAGAGACTTACAATCTTTTGCTACACCAATATGTTATTATTATATATTGGTTCAGAAATTATCCCACTGGAACATACCACCTGGATCAAAAAAATCTAGGTTTTGTTTTTTTAGGCTCAAAAGGAAAAAACGGAACCCTTATAGGATCACTCGTTATTCAATCGATCAATTTTAACCGCCTTATAAATGCGGAATAACGTTATACTAGGTATAAACGTCAAAAAATGTATGGTTATACCGAAATTATTCATAGTATAACTTTATTCAGCGTTTATAAGTAAGGCGGTAAAAGTATTTCGGGAAATTTGAAAAATTCGAGAATACTGAAAGTGCATTTTCTATGTAAATGTTCTATAAATTATTGAAATTTGCTCAGGACAATTACGCTGTTTGGCAATGTTTCGAAGGGTAAGAGTGAAAGTATATAAAATATGTAGTGATCAGAGCAGGTGGCATTCTGTAGTTTCTGCGTACCCACATGGTAAGAAGGCATAAGTTTGTGTGTGTGACTAGTGACAACGAAAACTTCATATTTTACTATAGGCTATACTAATATTATTATAATTAAACAGTTGTTTCGTACAAAAATGCAATACCTTATCAAAAACGTATTTTGTTGAGTTGATATTGTTCCAATTTATGTGTAACTATCTTGTTCCCGCGGCTACGCTCGCGTAGAGTTCGGAAATTATCCAACGAGAACATACTAACCGGGACAAAAAGTATTATATGTCCAAACCCAGTTCATGGTCTACCTGTGTACCAAATTTCATCCAATCTATGCAGCCGTTTTAGCTTAAAAACGTAACAAACTAACTCAATTTCGCATTTATCATATTATAAGTAATATGATAAATGCGAAATTGAGTTAGTTTGAGGATTTCACCTTCTGAAATATTGCCAAAAAACACAAAGTCCACCTGCATAACTGATTAAAACTAGTACATAAAATACTAACCATAGCCAGCTGATAAGCCGTGACACATATGATAACGACAGACACAGTGAACTGCGCTAATACGGGATATGAGAAACACTCTTGGATTAGTCTGGCCGTCTTTAGTGCGGCTTCGTGCTTGACCACGTACTGCTGCAGGCGTGAATATACTGTGTTGTCGTGCTTGAGGGCTAGAAGATGCTGCCGACAGAAAAAAAGAGAAAGAAATAACTTTATTACACAGAACGAACAGTTATTAACCGTACGGTTAAAAGGGCGGAATCAGAAAATTGTCAGCGTCACATATAGCTGTGAAATATTTCGCTGTTTTGATAATTTTTTCAATATAGCTAAATGAATATAGAATTTGATGAAATATCGCTCAGTAGTGCACTAAAAAATTTATTATGAATTGCAATTCATTGTTTTTTTGGCGTTGACAACTTTCTGATTCCACCCTCTTAAGAGTTTAAATTATTTTATCTACACCCATGCTATAAATCCTCTATAAAAGTTTCTGAAACAGTTATTTGCCAACATTAAAATAAGCGATGTCATAGTAACCATAATATCATCCAAACGAGTGTTACAATGTTATACTTAATTTCATTATGCAACTCCTATGCGTTTTCGATCCCTTCCTTACTCATCAAACAGCCACATTTATGAATTTCAAAAAAGAACATTGTCATGCACGCGCGTTTTACTACCACAGCGCCGTAATTAAAAAAAAAAAAACTTATAGGTTATTCGAGTTCACGTCGCATCCCGCTATTTTTGTTCGATATTAGTATTGCAAAAAATTATGTTTGTTGTTTACAAAAATGAGTGATACAACCTTTGATAACACACCACCAGATTTCTAATGCAGCAAAGGTCTCTGGTAACCAATTATTACCAGAAAAGTCGAGAAAACAATATGAAAAGGCGTACCAAGATTTCATGAATTGAAAAATATCAAAGAGTAGATAACATAAGTGTAGATAAAGTCATGTATGCAACTGTACATAGTTAGGTATTAAAACACTCATGTGATACTATTATCCCACACAGTAGATAAACCCACGTTCGTGTTTTAATACCCCTTATTATACAACAGTTGCATAAATAACTATTATTTGCAATTATGTATTATACCGTTTCAGGCAATGTGATACCCTCGCACAGATTCCTTAGCGACAGTCCTACGAGCCTCAGTCTGCAGCGACAGACCGCTATCAGTGAAGTCACCAAGGTATCCAGGCACACGTTCACCAGTGCAGCCGCAGTGACTGCTGAGCTCTGCAATATATAAGGTAAGCATGGAATCATCTTCATCTTCCTGCCCTTGTCCCGTGTTACTTGGGGTCGGTGTTACACGTTTTCTTCTTCTATTCACCCTTCCTAACCGTCACGCTATCATTCATTCCATTTTCTTCCAGTTCATTCCTCACACAATCCATCCATTTTTACTTTGGCCTTCTTCTCTCTCTCCATCCATCCACATTTATACTCATCACTCTTTTAATCACTCGCGTTTCATCATCATCATTATCTATCTTCTGTATCTACATCTATATATATATAAAAAAATAGTAACGATGTCAAAACTGTACATTGAATATTTTGTAAAAAAGTAATTGCTACGAAGTTTGAGAACGAGTCTGTTGTCGAAAATATAATTTTCACTCCTCTTGCTCAAAAAGTTCGTCATTGTTCGTCGTTTTTTTACCAGAGCGGGGGTAAAATAGCATATTTTCCTCGAGAGGAAAAAGTGATTTCTTTTTTTAATTTTTGTCTGTTACCAACGAGCCTACAAAAACTAAAAAGCCTTTATTCATAAGTAGAATGAGGCTCATTGGCGACGTAAAACTGGTGGATGCCAAGCTTCACAGCTTGGCTCATCGCCGCAAGGTTGCCTGCTTATCGGTCTTCTACAGATTGTACTTCGGAGAGTGTGCCCATGAACTCCACGACCTCATTCCACCGGCCCCCTTCTACCATCGGACATCTAGACGCACTGCAAGTTGGTGGAATATCAACTATCCACCAACTCGCACTAAGCGTTGTCAAACGTCTTTTATAATGCGCACAGCAAAGGAGTGGAATTCTCTGCCTGCGTCTGTTTCCGAACGCATACAGCCCTAATCTATTCAAAGTGAGAGTGAACAGGCTTCTTCTGGGTAAGCTCACTCCATCGTAGACTTTGTCTCTGTCATCCAGACCTAGCCTAAAGTCAAGAGCAAACTCATAGTAGAATAAAAAAGAAAAAAAGAAAAGAAGAATAATCATGAATAAAGACTCGACTTATTACGGTTTCATAAAAAAGTCGGTTAAATAGAAGAACATTTTATTTTTAATTAAACTAAAATAGGCAATCTCTTCGGTAGAATGCGTGCATTGCGTTGCGGCTACAGAAGAAATTTTTCTCTTATTACAAATTGAATTGGATACCGTAATATATTTTACAACAGGGAATATGTCATCATCTAGTGAGAATGGAGACCCTAATTTGCAGATGGAAGAAAGGCAAAGAAATAATTTTCAATCTGTTGCCGTCAAGGTGTATTGGATTATTTTATTCCCCTTGTATAATAATCTACTATTTTAGAATTTTTCTCCGTTTGTCTGTTTGTCTGGATGTATGTTCTGGATTGGCGCAAAAACTACTCAAATTTTGCGTAATTAGTCCTTAAAGATCTGATCATCAAATAGGCTATACAGGATAAATTTTTAACCAGTGCGCAAATATTTTTTGGTGTTTTAGTATCGGTAATAGAACACATTTCCATTATTTGTACAACATTTTTTTTTTTTGGTCTACTTGAAATCAGCAAAATATGGATACATAATTTTGAGTACAAATGAGTTTAGCATCTGTAGCCGAACTAGGCAAAACCTGTATTTTCTTTAGAGTTTTACCAATAACCCTGTAGAAAAACGGCTACTTTAGTCAACTTTCAACAAAGCAAATAGCTTAGTGGTTCGACGAGGACGAGCTACTTCTCACACGCCTTTATTCGGTTAAGGACAGATTCTGGTTACGGCAGATTCTAGTTGCGGCAAAAATACAAGCATTAAGAAAACTATAAAGAGTAGGTACTACATTTTTTGGTAATTACAGACTCAGTAACTTTATTGTATATTATGTACTTACTACGAATTTTATCACCACTGCTCTCAAAACGGTGAAGGAAAACATCGTGAGGAAACCAGCATATCCTAAAACGAAAACTACGAAGACATAAATGACGTCTACCTACCTTTCCGCACTAGGCCCGCGTGGTGGATTACGGCCCACTCCCTCTCACCGAGAGGCCTGTGTCCCAGCAGTGGGAATATTATAGACTGATTATGCTATGCTAAATGAAAACAAGAAAGCAATGAATTGTACTTTTGTGTCTGTGTACTTATTATAAAAGTATGCGTATCTATAGTCAAAGACGTTTATGCTCAAAACAAGATCACTAAATTAAAGTGGTTGATTTATTACATAGATTACCTTTCATTTAAGTTTTGATGACTTTTTAAGTATTACAAATTTTGGTAGCGACTGCCCAATTTCTGCCGTAAGACGAATCTGCCATAAAAAGAATCTGCCGTAACTAGAATCTGCCCTCACACGGACAAACGTAGTTTTATGACGGGAAAAATTGGCTTTTATTTTAGCTTCTGCCCTCGACTTCGTCTGCGAAAAAATTTCGCTTAGCGTTCTTACTGTCGTTTTGCTCGGCTCCTAAGGGTCGTAGCGTAATGTTAAATAGCCTCTACCTTTCCTCAAGAATTGAGCTATCAAATGCGCACAAAGAATGTTTCGAATCAGACTGGTACTTCCAGAGATTAGCGGGTTCAAAAAGACAAACAAACGAAAAAACAAACTCTTCAACTTTATTATTAGTATAGATATTGTGGTGTCTTACCACATCCACGCGTACGAAAACGCGGGCAGAAGCTCTAGCTTCTGCCCGCGTTTTACATAAGATAACCGAGGAAAACAGAAAACGAAACCAATCCTTAGATTGGAAAAATAAACAAACCTGATTAGCGTATGTTAGTTCATAAGCAGGAGACTTGGTAGCATCGTATGGATACCTGCGAATAGTCCGAGAACATTATATTGTGATAAGTGGTGAGAACTCTTAAAGGTTTGAATACGCCATACAAAGTTATTCACAAAGCTGGTCAAAGGCTCTTCTAACGCACAAAACCCTGGGTTTAGCGTAAGTATAACCTTAATTTATGTTCATAGGTGAGCAAAAGTGTGATTAGAAAATAAGTACCTACTAATAGGAGTTACGTCTGCCAAAACTTGCTTTGCAGTTTAGCAGAGGTAATATGTATTCTAAAAATTATTAAGAAAGAATAAAAAAAAAAACATGTAATTTTTTTTTACACAAACTGCGAAAAGGCATTTATAATTACGTATTAATGAAATGAAATGTTTATTTCAGTAAGTAGATCTTCTGAGTCACTTTTACAAGTCAATTCGGTCAACATTTTAAAAGTAGATGGCGCCGGCGTTTCCTAGCTGACAGATCCAGGGCTCTGTAAGTACTTCAACTCATGAGATGCAATGCTTGGACAAGACCAATAAAAATTATTCAAAACAGTAGTATAGAATATAATACCAACCAGGCTCTCAGAGGCAGTTGGTTCTTCTCTGCACTGGCTGCCCAGCCGAACACCGTCACTCCGGATAGCAGTCCGAATAAACATATGCTCCTGGTAGTTTCACGGTCGCAACTATGTGGATAAAAACACATTGTTATTTACTTACATTATTTTAGTAAAATATTTCTATAGCAACAATAAACAGTTGCAGATCACACCTTTTAATTATTTCAATTCCCTTCTCCCTATCCTCAGCCATCAGGTCTTCATCAACTTCATCAATGATCTCCTGAATCTGCCGGTTCCTCATCACCACATTAATGATCTTCATCAGAAGGGCCAAGTTGGTGAAGAGGAGGAATGATGCACTGGTCATGAGGCTGAGGTCTCCCCATATTTCGAACATTGCACCTGTTTGAGCGATTAGAATACCGCCTGGAAAGGAGGGAAATTAAAAGAACAATCACAGAACACCAGATGCCTTGGTGGCCGCTGCTATGTGTGGACAATGTCGCCTACACTGTCCACACATTCTATACAAACCAAGCGTCACTCTTTACTCGCACTATGACACAAATGACGGCTTTGAATGGCCGTTCGTGATGAATTGTGCGCTCAACTGTGGCTCAACGCACTTTCGGCGCTACGAATTTTAACAGTACTGTCTAGAGACGCTGCCAGCGATTTGTTCAATGGTATAAATTAACTAGCCAACACTTGAATGTTCGACATATACCTACCCAAAAGAGTGCCACATTATGAGTAAAATATTCCATATCTCGGTCTTTTTTATTTTTACCAGCTGCTGCCCGCCGCTGCGCCCGCGTGGCTTTTTCATTTTCTGCCTGTCAAAATCGGTCCAGCCATTTCTGAGATAAGCCGGAGCAAACAGACAGATTGACAGACAAAAAAATTGTTATATAAATACCCTACATACTTTCATATGCATTTAGTAAATAACTGTTATTTTGGCATTACAAACAGAGTATAGATTAGTACCAGGAGTACCTAAACTTAAGTCCATTTTCACTAACACTAGGTAACACCAAAATTAACGCGTACAAAAAGCGCATTGCTGGTTTTTTTTTTTTTGTTATCCTTACACAAAAAACTTTTCCATGATGTTTAAACTTGTAGTCAAGGCCGGGAAAATTTGCCTTAGTTAAAATACAAATTACAAAATACATTCAGAGCCTTTTAATATAACTAATTGTCGCTAGTGTAAGAACGACTTTTTAGCTTGCACACTTGAAAGTATCATATTGCTCACGTAATTTTGGAATATAGTAAAAGTACTGTATTTGTAAAAACAAATGAAAATCTATTTGATAAACTCAAATCGAAAAGATATATGTTAAAAATTTCTAATGTACCACATAAAACGGCTCTATTTAACAAAAGCTTCTTTGGCATTGCATCAAAAATATACAACAAAATACCTATTGACATTCTGAGCACTAAGGAACTTCCAGTGTTTAAAAATAAATTACGTAACTTTTTCATTGATAAAGCATACTACACGATCCAAGATTTCTTGAATTATTGATTGATTTGTTGACCATGTATTAATTTCACTGTATATACCTAATAATAATTTTACTGTATTTTGATATTTTGACATTTATAATAACTAAATTTGACGTGTAAAATAATTTTAAACTTAATGCCTACACATAATTATTGTATGCCAATTAGGCAGGACATATTGGAACTGAAATTTTTTGTTAAGACCTGTAACAAACATATGCCCACAATAAAGATATTTTGAATTTTGAATTTTGAACTACTTTTATATTATGTATAATTTAGCTTATTTTTCGTTTTCATCAATAAGATCGCTAAATGTATTTATGTTAACATGTATTTTGAAAGCATAAGTATTAGAAATACTAACTAAAAAATACCTTAGTGTCAGGGTATTTGAAACACCAATTTCAAATTACATTTTTAGGAAGAGATTGAAATACAAATACCAAATACGCATTTCAATTACAAGTAATTCTAATACTGCCCAACCTTGCTAGTAGCCCATACGTACCAACCAGAAACATCAAAGAAGAGAAGCAGTAAACCCATAAAAAGAACCCATAAGTTTGTCCTGACCGATGCGGCGTCAGGAAACCAGCCACTTTGAGTACCGTCAGACAAAAACACAGCGAACTGTTGATATTTTTTACCAAAATTCCCATGATTGCGGTACAAGCTAGTGTTTGCTAACCTATTGCTTGTAGAACTGATCTGATAAAGCCAAATCGTGGTGTTTTTGTTGACGGTACTTTGAAAGCAGGGTTTGATAACATTTGGTGTTTCAATTGGCTGAGGTGACATCACGGCTGCCCCATATCAAAACGATTTTTTTTTTACATAATCTTTACTGCCATAGTAGTCCCATCAAATAGTAAAAACACCTGCGATGCAATATTAGTAATAATAAGGATTTTAATACCACTTAAACTAGTAAGTGTACCACATACTATCGAAAACCAATAAAAATGATAGTAGGAATATCACTTTGATCATTTCAAAACCTAGCAAGTGTTCGGAACTTACTAGGTTTTTTAACGGTTAATTGTCTTTTTAATATTACTCACAAGAAAATTAAACATATAAACATAGTAAGCTGTTTTTGCGCTTTCCTGGATAATTTGAAGTATTTTCATAGCTTGGGTTTTGAATGGAGCAGCCGATCAGCTCTTCGGTACCGTGAAAAGTTAGGAATGCATAAGAGTCATGTACAATACATTAACATTTTATATATGCACCGGATGTTATTTATCTTTCATATTAGCTTCTTTTTTTTTTCAGATTTTCCAGGAGATCAAGCTTGACCAATATTTTTTTTCAATGGAATGAAAGTAAGTACTTTTATTCCGCTGTAGTTTTTCGGGTTCCGTACCCGAAGGATGCCAAATGGAATCCTATTACTAAGCCTCCGCTGTCCTTCCGTCTCTCTGTCTCTGTCAGCGGGCTGTATCTTATGAACCGTGATAGGCAGATAGTTGAAATTTTCACAAATTGAGAATTTCTAATACCGCTATAAATTCCGAATTTCTAATACAAATAAAAATAAAATAAAGTTAAAGTTATAGGACACCCTTCAATTTTTAACTGTTTTTTTTTTAATTTTTTATACCAGAAATGTGTTTTATCGGCGTTTTTTGCTAAATATTATACGGTGGTACGGAACCCTTCGTGTTCGACTCCGACTCGCATTTGGCTGGTTTTTCTTATTAATAAGTATACAATAAAAACTGCGCACAATGAAGGGTTCCGTAGTTGGGACGAATTTATCCCAAGAGCAAACTTAACATTGTAGTGGAAATACATGTTCTCCCATACATTCCATCGGCAAATGTAAGTCGGTTGACTATTACGCGTTATCTTGTAAAGCCTACTTTTCTGTGATAGTTTTCCTTTTAACTTCGTTATATATATATAGGTACTACTGCCGTGAATTTTTTCACATACCCAAAAACAACAATTTAGCTGGCAACAAATGTGCACTTTAAGCTTAATATTACGCAAACGGATCCCTAAAACGAAAAACGGTTTATCCAAGTATACCATTCAAGATGCAAGAGGCATTTTTGTTCAAGATTTTTTTTGTGATAATTTTATACTACTTCGTCGGTGTGATTAATATGTATACTCATGCCAAATTACAGCTTTCTAGTACTAAGAGTTTTTGAGCTAAGCCGCGGACAGACAGACAGACAGTCGGACATGGTGAAACTATAAGGTTGACTACGGAACCCTAAAAACGACAACTATTTTAGATTTAATTCCAAATAACACCATCCTCTACCTTAAGTAGTTTTTTTTAACTGTGTGTACTTAATAAATAAAATAAATAAATATTGAAAATGTTTGCAGCACCTGTCACAGGGCGTACATCTACATTTGGCGTAGTACTTTTGTTTCAGTGAAAACATATAGCATTATCTGTGATATTATGTCGGGGTTTCAATTGAGTAATTAAGTTTAATAAATACTTACAAAATATTGACAATGATTTACTATTTTGAACAGTCAGCGACAAACGTCGATTGAAATTTCAATATCAATATTTAATAAAAATCAGAATATAAGTATACTTTTATAATAATAGGTAGAATAAATTTTGGTTATATGCCTTTTATATAAAGAAAAAAGACTGGACCTAATTCAATTTTCTACTATAAAGATTTGAAAACAAGTCTGAATATCTCTGAAGTGTTTTTATACCAAAATAATCTCCAAAACTTGCGTTAACAATAACAATAATATTTACATAATTTAAAAGCTAATATAGTCTTAAAATTATAATAATAATATGTACAAGTATATGAAAAAGGGAGGTAAGTAATAACAGCCGCACGGGTCGATCCGTCAGGTTAAGCTACGCTTGCCGGGGTTGGTCCGTGGATGGGTGACCATATTTACATACCGTGACTCCTCCGTGCCTCGGAAAGCACGTTAAGCCGTTAGTCCCGGCTGTCATTCGTGGATCTTTGACAGTCGTTACGGGTCGTCAGAAGCCCAAAAGTCTGACAGCCAGTCTTACCAAGGGGTATCGTGTTACCCAGTTACTGGGTTGTGGAGGTCAGATAGGCAGTCGCTCCATGTAAAATACTGGTATTCAGCTGCATCCGGTTAGACTGGAAGCCGACCCCAACTTAGTTGGGAAAAGGCTAGGCAGATTGATTTTGATATAAAAAAGGGAGGGGAAAGAATCATAGGGCATCAAAAAATTCAAAGTAAGTATAATAAAAAGAAGTAAGTACCTACAAAAGTATAATTAAAAGAGGGTTAACCCTTAGCTATTATTTAAAATGCTGAAATAAAATGTATCGAGTAATTTTGTATCAATTGAGGTAATGTGTAGATAGCAGTGTTAACCGACTTTTGTCGCTGACCGTACCTAAGTGGTCTGCAATTATAGTAACAGGATCTACTGTAAAACATGAATTAAAACTGTTAATTTCACTAAAATAATACGTATGTAAGGAGCGTAGCAGGTGGCGTTCTATAGATTCTGCCTACCCATGGCCTACCCTAGTTTAGATTTCATGGTTTTTTCTTTCATTTAATTTATCTTGTTTGTTAGAGAGATTTAATCGTTACGATTGACCCTATTAATTGATGCCATCAAAATACAGGATATTATTTTTTCGGATTTTAGCCGCTTCGATTCCCGAGCGAGTGAATTTTCAAAAATCTTTGAATGCAGATTTGTTTTTTTTTTTTAAATAATGGAATTTTTCCTATTAGTAAAGATTGCTGTTTCCAGTATTTAGAGTCCTTTACCTCCAGGTGAGGTTAAAAAAATCCACTCTGTGTATAAAACAACGATTTTAGAAGTTCTTATTTTATTTTGAAAGTCAGGCATAGTTAAAGGGTTTTTCCTTTTTAGCAGCCCGAAGTCTGGATTTACCTTGCTTTATTTCAATAGTCGGGGTCCAGTCGGGTCTAGCGGTCGCAAGCGCTACTGCTGCGCATGAAGTCCGTGATACGATTCCCAGGTCAGGCAGTGCTATTAGATTTTTCCATCAAGAACTTCTCAAAAGCCGCTTTGAGTCTGGATTTATGGCTGGTTGATGACAATAGGCTCGTCGTAGTCGTGCGACATACGGGTGTACTGTACATCTCTGACAACCCTTTTATTTTTGGGTGGGAAATTATCAAATAACTTCTCCCGCTCTGGGCGGAGCGGGCAGAGGACAGAGGCCTCCTCTCTGTGAGAGGGAGTGAACAGTAATCTACCACACGGGCCCAGTGCGGGTTTGTAAATGTCAAATGTCTTCGAATTTTTGATTCTAGGACATGCCGGTTTCCTCACGAATGTTTTCCTTCACCGTTTTGAGAGCAGTGGTGATGAATTAATTTACACAAAGTAAAGCGCCTGTCAGGGTTCAAACCTACGACCTACAACTCGTAAGTCACGGTCGTTACCACTGGTCCACCACTACTCTCCCTGTTGTGCTATATTGTCTATCAATTCGCTCTCACGTGAAGACACTGACTCAAGAGCTTTAATTGAAAATGTAACACGTTTATGTCAATAAAACATTTTATATTAATAAAATGTTTTATTTAATTTAATTATACTGGCTGTTGCCCGCGGTTTTGGCCGCGTGTAGGTCGCAAATAATCCCACGGGGACGTACTACCGCGGATAAAAAGTATCCTATGTATTAATCCTAACTATGTGTCAAATTTCATCCAAATCTGTTCTGCCGTTTTTTCGTGCTTAACAAACATCCATCCATCCATCTATCTATCCATCCTCACAAACTTTCGCGTTTGTAATATAAGTAGGAATAATAAGCTTTTCTCACTTGCAAGAATAACTATTATCCATCCACGTTGTGTGTGTGACGGCAAAATATAATTATGTTATTATCTTCACCGTGCCCTGTGTTTTCAATAAACGATTATTATGAACTGTAGGTAATCAATGCAGCTTAATTACTGGAGTTTCTCTAGAAATGCTGTTTTGATTTCGTTGTCAGTTCAGTTTGATATTTGTTTATTTAATCATGATTATTTCCTTTATTACGCTTAAATACATATTAATTACATTTTTATTTTGTTTTAAAATGGTGGCCTATCGGCATCAGGAACAGGGTTCAAGCTGCCCGGTGCGGTGGTCAGGACTCCAGAGAGAGGAACCTCCTCACTATACGTGCCGTGTCCAGGAGTACTGCTTTCTGAATCAAGCCCTTAACCCAGTCGTGCAATGAGAGCATCCTGAGTTGTTGGTCGAGACTCTCCGCTATTAGCGGTATTAACTGTAACGATTATATCGATACAATGATTGCAGAGTCCACGTCCCACATGTCGACAACCTCGTGTGCTAATTCAAGATACTTAATTTATTTAATCATTATTGTTATAACCGTGCATGAAAGCAATAATAATTATTATTATCCCTTTATTAAAGTTTTTCCCTTTAAAAACACTTTCCTTCGGGTTCCTGGAACCTTGTTCACTCTATTTGTTTCACTATGACACGTATTTTACAGAAAGGAAATATTTAAATAAAACCAATAATATTATTGTTACCAAAATTCTACTATTTGCATAACTATGTCATTTATTTTGATAAATATTGACTAAAAATTGATCAAAGTGAAAACTACTATTGTTAATTAACAAAACTATTAATTTTCATTTACTTGTTGCAGTAGAGTGAAGAGTGAGTACGAGGCTTTGATGATCTGAAAACAAACAAAAAGAGTACCTATTTGACAAAATGTATTTATACATCTCGCACACAATAAGGTACAAAGGTGTACTTAATGCCTCAGACATTCTATACCAGTCAACCAAGGGTAGTGAAGAGATGAGGTGACAGGTGCTCTGTGTAAGAGATAAATAATAATAAAAATACTAAAAATATACCTACCATACTTTATAAATAAAATAGGTATACAAGTACATAAATGGGTTATAAACTTATAATAGACATACATACATATTTGCCATAATATATATACCATTTTTTTTTAAATATATATAATACATACAAATCAAGGGAAAGAGATAACTGAGATGAATCTACGCTATATGTTATGAAAATAACTCTGTAATTTCCGCTTAAATGCATACCGACTGGTGGCCGTCCTGATATCTAGAGGAAGCGCATTCCAGAGAAGAATGGAGAGAATATGAAAGGAAGAATCAACAAAAGTATGAGAATAGTAGTTGCAGATTTATATCTCAAAATTTAATCAAAGATGACTTAAGGTGCTCTTAATAAAATAAGACGCTTTTCAACATGTACTCTACTTACTGAGGAAGGCCGAGGATCTTCATCGAAACAAAATGATACATGGAAAGCTAAAATAAATATCAACAACAAGCTGTAGAAGCAGAAGGCCAAGGAGGGATCTCAAACCTGAACTCCAATAAAATCCCCTCAAAATCAAATTTTATATATGGCAACCTAAAATTAATTAATGTTATCAACAAAAAGCTGTACAAGTCAAACTTTTAGGGTTCCGCAAAAACAATGACACACAGAAATCTCTTCCTTACAACTAGAGTGATACAGGAATCATTTGGTGCTTGAATGACATTAACAGGAGCGCGTTGTTGGTAAACATATCTGAAAATGTATTGAAAAAGCCGGCCAAGTGCGTGTCGGACTACACGCAATGAAGGGTTCCGTAGTTGGGATGAATTTATCTGAAGAACAAACTTAACATTGTAGTTGAAAAACAAGTTCTCCAATGCATTCCAACTGAAAATGTAAGTTTGTATGCACAATATTAAGAGATTCACCATGTTATTTTAAGACCATAGATTTCTTATAGGTTTTCCTGTAATCTTTAAGTAAAGAAAAAAAAATGGCTTAGTAATTTCGGAGATAAAGGGGAAAAAGTCAATTATCATCTTAATTCATAAATAACTTTTAAAATTATAAAAATTAATATCTGAAATTCTTACGATAAGCCCTTTGATATGTCACACGGTATACAGTTTACAAAACTTTTTTTTTTCTAACTTTCCCCCCGTAAGTGACCCTCACATTCAATATTCATTTGTTTACGTTACACGTCCGTGTTTGGGCCACAGAGTTTCATATGTATACCAAATTTCAACTTAATCGGTCCAGCAGATTCGGAGCAAATTGGCTGTGCGTGGCTGTGACAGACGGACAGACAGACAGACACACGAGTGATCCTATAAGGGTTTCGTTTTTCCGTTTGAGATATGGAACCCTAAAAACAAGAAGGCGGCATTCGTTCCGATTTTCATCTCACGCCAACAGATCCTTGCACAATTATATTAAGTTACAGCTACTTACGGCCATGAAAGACGCCAAAGACAGCGTAGTAAACCCGCCAGCAGTGAGTCGAACTGCTCGGCGCGTGCGCACCATGACGATGAGCAGTGCGCGGCGCACGCGCAGAGAAAACTTGTACCACGGACACTCGTACGCAGCACCCGCTATCTCGGAACTCTACAAAATAAAATGATTATGAATCTAGTTTGCCTTAAAATGCAAGAGATAAAGGCCAGCTTTCTTCAGCTGTGGGTGTCGTTAAAGGGATTATTGAATCCTAGATGTTCAACAACGCGTTCTTGTCTGCAATAGGGATGATTCCTGGGTAAAAAAAAAATGAAAATCTGTTTAGTCCGAAAGTCAGATAATAAAAAAATATTAGACACGTATTTTTTGCTTTATCATATTAATAAAAAATGACTTAGATAAAACACATTAAACTTGGGGAGTGGGGGTTCGTTACGTCACAGCTCAGTATAAAATCTAGTGAGAAGTGACGTCATGCCACATTTGAACTCTATGTATCGCCGTAATGTTATGATTACTTAAAAAAAGAAAAAATATGTGTCTAATATTTTGTAATAATCTACACGACGGATAATTTTTTTTTTAGTCATCATCCCTGTTACAAAACTGCTAAACGTGAGGATTATAACAATACAAGACGTGTGCCCGATGGGAGTTCTCGCAAAAATGACGAACTTACAAGCTTTCATCGCCTATTTTACCCCCTTAGGGAAAATTTCCAAAAATCCATTCTTAGTGCTGGCTTTCGTTACACCTTACCTCTGTGCAAAATTTCATGCTTATTGACCCAGCGGTTTAGGTTGTGCGTTGTCTGTCAGTGAGTGATTTTTTAATAACAACAAAAAGTATATATCATCATCATTTCAGCCGAAAGACGTCCACTGCTGGACATAGGCCACCCCCAATTAGGGGGTTTACCATAATCGCCACGCTTGGCAGGCGGGTTGGCGATCGCAGTATGGTGTTCAAATTGCATAGAGAACGCTGCTGCCCATTCTCTAGTAGGTCCCTTAGTCGCCTTTTACGACACCCACGGGAAGAAATAGGGTGGTGATATTCTATAAGTCCGGCGCCACACGGCACAAGCGGCAATGTATATATATCACAACATCTTAATCGTCGGTTGGCACTCCGATGAACTTCGAGCCAATACATGTAGATCGGCCTGCTCCAATCCTCACTAACGACCTTCAACAGTGGATTGGTCAATTTTCTTAGAGTGCTACAGTACCGCGGAAATTTCATTAAGATGCGATAGGCATCATTGTACTGTACACGCATGGTACTGTCGACCTTTTAAATTTTGTCCACAGCTGGCATATATAAAAAGCAAATCATTTAATAATTTAAAAAAAAAACTTAAGTTACACCATATTTCTAACCAATAACCTGAAATATGTTGTAAGGTTTTGTTTGTCTCCTCCTGCGATACCAATATTCTATAGATATGCTTGTTTTTCTCTTTTAGAATGTATAACTTACCTCTTCCGACAGTTGGTTGCCCTGGTAGCAGTAGATGAACACTTGGAAACACATGTTTAAGAGGTAGGTGCCCATCGACAAAAGACGCACTATATTATCCGGTTGCGCCATCTTAACAAAAAAGAAATAACAAAATTCATAAGTATTTAACCCTTAAAGAAAGTTAAGAAATAGCAGTTCTTAAGAGCTATTACGCACTGTCGACTAGTCGTCAGCGACTCGGTCGACGGCAACTGTGACTTACTATAGTTTAAATAGGTGTTTGCGCACTTGGTCGCCGGTCGCTTGCTTATGTTTTGGTCGCCGAGGGATCGAGTCGCCGGCGACAAGTCGACAGTGCGTAATGAGCCTTATAGTTTTATCTCGTGGATCCACGTTGTCAATGATAATGCTGGACTTATAGTAAGACTTCTAGGAGCCAACAGTTTTAGTAAATTGTTTGAGGCCTAGCTTCAAAGCATGAACATCCAGTAAGTTCGCAATACTCACCGACAGTTGAAAAGCAGTGACACAAATGATGATAAGCGACACAGTCAGTTGCGCAAAGGTGGGTTCAGAGAAGCACTTCTGCAGCTCCTTAGCAGCCTCCAGGGTATCCTGGTGGTTCCTCACGCACGTGCCCAGACGAAGCCTCACCGTCTGTTCTTGCTCAGGAGTTAACATGTACTAAGGAACATAAAATGATCATTCTCTTGCCCTGATCCCAATTTATTTGGGGTCGGCCCAACATGTCTCCTTCTTCCATACTTCTCTATTATTTGTCATCTCAGTAGACACCCTCTTTCCACCCATATCATCTTTCGCATAGTCCATCCATCGTTTCTTTGCTCTTCCCCTACTCTTATACCCATCCACATTCATACTTAAAACTTGCCTCACGACATTTTCATTTCACATAACATATAAGTATAGTTAAAGAATACTCGTAAATTAAGTTAAGGTAAATTTTTACTCACCAATATTTTGAATGAAAATTACAGTTCTAAAAGGTTACATGCTCCTACTATGGAGGAAAGGAATTTGGTGACCGTATCTAAACGTAATAATAATGCAATTTAGAAGACACATACAAGATTACAGGCTACAACTGAGCTTTCTGCTGCGTCTTAATCCTAAACAGCTGTTAGGCAAATCATTTACCCTAATACAAATAAACGCGGAATAAAGTTATACTAGGTATAAACGTCAAAAAATGTATGGTTATACTGTAGTTATTCCTAAGATAACTTTATTCCGTGTTTATTTGTAGAATATACAAAATACTTTTCAAAGATGGGAGAATGACTGCCGTGGTTTAAAATAAACTCAAAAATACCCAAACCTAAAATAAGCGCCATCTCTTATCGTACCCTAAAACTTGTGGTGACCCGAAATAATATTACGTCTCGTAGACGCTCTACGAAAGTACCGCTACGGTAGGCTACGCTTCATTTATTTGTGAAGGGATTTTGTGTAAGGTACAGAGATGACACTGGTGTTGATACGAGTATTATGGTGAGTATATTATTGATGATTCCAATAAAACTTCAATGTTATGGTAAAATAGTTTTAAAACTTCGGCGTACTCCACATAATTGTATGTACATAGGTATGTGTTAGAAAGAAAAAACGAAAAGGTAAGGTAATAAAGGATTAATCAAATCGCACCCTTTAAAGAGAGCATGTTTTGATAGAATGTTTGTAAATATGTGAGCACCATGTATCTATCGCATAATTAATTTATCTGTCATTGATTATTTTTTTTACGTATTGCGGTATAGTAATTTTATTTTAGGTGCATCGTCTTCACATATAATTACATAATTAATGTATACAAAATATAGTAACATTTAAAAAAAGTAACGGTGGAGTTCTTGCCCATATTTCTCCATACGAAAGAAAATAGAATTGATTCTAGTTCAACTATAATCAATTTTATTTTATTGTTAGATTTGACGTTCAAAAGTGCCTTCTATGTGCCCTTAGTGCCTATTTGAAATAAATGATTTAACTTTGACTTTGACATACGAGTAGGTACTGTTAAAAAACTAACTTGACCGTAGCTATCCTTTGGCTGGATTTATTCCTGAATAATTAAGAATTCTGAATTGAATGTCAAACACCAAATAGGCATAATACGAATTAAAATCGATCGAATTTTTTGTATCAGGATTGTCATAGTACATTTCAATTTTACCTTCCCCATCAAAGAAGTTCGACAAATCCCAACCAAGAATACCTGGTCTTTGATATCCATTCCCTCAGCCAATGTCCTCAAGGCATGTCCCAACAATCTCAGTCGACACCTGCACTGCGCTATCAGGCCTGCCGCCAGGGTGTCCTTTGCCACATTCAGGTAAGCAGCAATGAGGAGGGCCCCTACTTGATGTACGTATGTTAGCTCGTAGGCTGGCGACTTCGTCGTGTCGTATGGGTACCTGCGGGGTAATATAATAACAAAACTTTTATTATCAGACCACAGTGACTCCATACAGTAAGTATAAGTAAAGAAAACTTCAAATTAATGTTAGTATCTAAATAATAAATCACTCTTAACTGTCGTGTGACCTCCTCACAATAAAAAAACGAATTGTGACAAATCAAATCAAAATCAAAAGTCATTTTTTCAAATAAGGCTGATAATTAGCACTTTTCGAACGTCAAAATTACATAAGACAGTCCCCCGAAACGCCCTCCCAACCTGGTTCTTCCCAGCGAAAGCACTAGCTTTAGCTGGGAAGAACCACACTCAACAAGTGGCACGACAAACTCCTCAGCAGCACAGCTGTCTGTTCAGTTAGAAAAACTGTACCTAGGTATGCAAATTAATAACATTACGAGACACAGAACAGTAATAGTACATTACTTACCATGGGCTGTAAAAGAAAGAAAGCCCGAAATCGCAGGTATTTGTAACCCGAGCCGCAGGCGAGGGTTGTAAATATGCGATAGAGGGCTTTCTTTTTTACTGCCCGTGGTGAGTACACAATTTTACGTCTTCACCTGGCCACAATTCGAGTTTTACTGTACGCGTAGCGTGCGGTAAAACTCACATTATGGCCAGGTGTGACGTAAATAAAATGATTTGCCATATGTCAGCTAGCACACGCCAATATACCAGCAAATACAAAGAAAACTATACTCAAGCAAAAAACTAAAAATGTTAACAAAACTGAATACCTAAATAAAAGTCTCCAGGCATAAAGGATATAATGAGACACATCCTTTATGCCTGGAGACTTTTACATTATTACATACTACGTGGATAGTGTGAAGTGCAGTTCGGCTCCAGACTAGGTACTCTGGAGCCGAACTTCACACTATCCACGTAGTATGTAGTACGTAGGTACTCGTAGACGTATGAAGTCCGATCTAGTGGCGTAACCGTAGGTAGCTACTACGCTTTGGAATAGGCAACTAGCTTCATATTTCTGACTGACCGACTCCTTGACGATTCTAAATTGCCTGTAAATGGTTTAATTGAGTTTGAATTTAACATAGGACAATCCCACCTACCGCACAACTTTCATTTTGACAATTCAACAACATTCAGTGTGTTATTTACGTCCGACGATTTTTTCAAACATATGAAGCAATAGATTAATTTCCTTCAAAATCCTTCGGCTTGTGATTGAAAGTGTGTTACGCAACTGGTTGCTGGTGTAACGGTCATTGATGATTATGGTAGTTAGTTTTGATTGAAAACATACATACATACATAAACTCACGCCTTCTTCCCATGGGGGTAAGCAAAAACAATAGAACAACTGCTAAACTCCTTACATACTCCTTTTGCTTCGTTTACATTCATACCTCTGGTCATACACGTATGCTGGTTATGAGTGCTACGCACCTGACCCTTCTGAAGAACATCACCAACTAGGTCACTATATGTCCTCCTAGGGCGTCCCCTCTCGGCGTTTCCACTCGCATCTGCCTTGTAAATACCTTTTATTAGTCGCCTTTCATTCATCCTCTCAACAGGACCAAACCATCTTAACATACTCCTTTAATTTATTCTCACTACATCTTCTTTTAAGCCGCACCGTTGCCTTATCACATAACTTTTCAGCCTATCATTCACAGTCACACCACACATGCTTCGCAAGGAACGCATTTCCACAGAATTTATTTTACTTTCATGCTTCCTTTGCCACACCCAACATTCACTTCCATACATAAGCGTGGGCACCAGCACACCATTGTGAACAGCCAGTCGAGTCTTTGATAGAAAACGATGTCGTATAACATCAAGCTTAATGCTGAAAAACTCACTAATTATGTTATTTACTTTATTTTGCGATTATGTGAATGATGTTTCAGAACAAACGAAAGCAAAATAACAAAAGACAGTCAAAACTGCCAAATGACCGTCTTTTAAAACTTGATTTACACGAATTAATTACCTGTAGCATACCATAACTTAAAGCAACAATAAAAGATACACCATCTAAAGTTTAGACAGCGCATCATCGTCTACTACTACGGACTTGCATCGTACAAACACTGTACAGACTCTAAACAGTTTTTGGACGACGCAAGTCCGTAGTTCCTTCAATTTTAGTTTATGCCACAAGCAAGAAACTTTTCTCGTGTAAATTGGGCTTTACTTCTACATCTTTAAATAACGTGAGTTACATAAAGTTGTCACGATTAAGATCGGCAGTTCAATGTTTTCAGCGCTATGGTGGATACGGATATAGTGAACTATCAAAAAGCTGCAGCAATACCTCAGTGAGAAATTAACATGAGGATAGATTACGCACCAGGCTCTCAGAGGAAGTTGATGCTTCTCAGCGCTGGTGGCCCATCCAAGGCCTGTTATCAGAGTGAGGGCGAAGTATAAAACCTGCAGTACGATCATCTCCCGATTACAGCTAAAACAAAACACCAACTAATTTATAACCATTTTATAACAAAATCGGATGTATTATCGTATGAAGATATTTTTTTATTTTTTTTGACTTGTTGACCTGAAAGTATTCTTACAGTAGATACACACTTTTTAGGAATGTGCTGAGTGGAGCTGAGTTCAGTCGACGCGTGGTTGACCACATGCCGACGGCGGCGGCGGGGTGCAGAACTCGTGACTTTGTTACGAAATATATAGTGTTTAAATAACTTTATCCAATTGGAGACATTAAGGAAGAAGTCAAAATGTTTTTAAAGAATGCATTGAAAACTAAGTTTCCTGCTATTAACTAGCTTTTACCAAAGATAGCGAATTAAATGCAATAAAGCAAATAATGCTCTAGAGCTCGGCGAGTCTCATCCACATATAACCCTTCTACCTTCAAAGCAAGAGTGAACAGGCATCTTCTGGGCACGCTCGTTCCATCATAGAACTCATCCATCGCTTTCCATCAAGCGAGATCGAGTGCAAGGGCAGGCACAATACGTAATTAAAAAAAAAAAGACTAAAAGGCACAAAACATATTCTCCAAATAAAAAATGCAAAGTTTGCTGTAAAAAATAAGCAGGAATGTGTGTCTCACGGCTGCACCAATTAGACCCAGTTCAGCAAAAATCCTAGACAACTAGTGCCTGACGCTGATTTTCAACTGGACCTGAAATTGTGAGGTATCGGATGTAAATCAGTTTTATACTTCAACGTGTGAAAAATCTCAAAAACTGTAGAAATTAACAAAATCAGAAATTCCGTAGTTTCCACTAAAGTACCTCTTAACAATCTCTCTTTCCTCCCTCGTCTTCACATCCGACAAAACCTTATCACTATCATTGACAATATTCTGGATCCTCTGCTTCCTTCCCAGGATGTTAACGATCTTGGCTGCTTGGGCCATGTTGGTAAATAGCAGGAAGGCTGTACCGGTCATCAGGGCCAGGTCTCCCCAGATCAGCATAAGGTCTACCACTTGAATGATCAGGTAGGTTCCTGGAAGAAATAAATATGGACTTTAAAACTTAAGGGGAAAATGCTGTGATTATCACGAAGGAGAATCAGATGGATATAACAGACAGTAGATCGCATCTTTTATGACACTCACTGGTGCAAAAATCGTGAACCACATTTACGTGAAAATACTAAGATACTTAAATTGCAAAACTAGCAAGTCTCACATACTCGTATGCACATGTCTATTATCGTTCGTTAATGTTTTATTTTAATCGTTATTTTGAATAAAATCTTTTTTATTTTTAACTCGTATCTTACGCAATTAACTTTTGAAAGATACATCTAACCATTACGAGTCTCCCTAGTCCCCTACTCTCATCATTATCAGAATGATACCAACCTAATAAGAACATAAAAGAGAACACAGAGTAGAAACTATACAATTGCTTCTGTGTTTCTGTCAGATATTCTGGAGCCCAAAACCCCACCATCTGTAGAACTGTCAGCGAAATACTAACTGACAACGTTGCATTTTTTACTAAAATACCCATCTTGGGAGTTTTCTAAATCTCAACCGAAGACTGTGAACCACAACACTTGAATGTCGTGTGTAGAAAACCGAAGCTCAAATCAAAATAATTACGAAATTGCTTTAAATTTTTAATTGCAGGTGGCAGTAGTTTGTAACATTGTGGGGCATTGTATAAATGGTGGGAATTTTATTTACTTAGCAAGGATGGGATGCGATCTATTTTGTTTCCTATCAAGTGAGCGCCCTTTTCACTTTTCGATTTGGACGCAAACAAATTTAGGCAAAAAAAATGTGTTAATAGTATTATGACAGACAGTAGCTGCCATAAACTGCCTATTAAGCTGTTATAATAGTCACAAGTAATTCAAATTCATTTACTGTTTGTCACAGGTGATTTATCTGTTCTTATGGTTATTATAATAAAAGCTCGCTGTAACATACCTTTAGGGTATGTAACATCTTGAAATATCTGAAAACTGTTGTCCACCACTGGCAGCTCCGCGATAATTGTCAGTTCGCTCGGTGTGGACATAACGCAAATATAATTATGTCATTAAGTTCACGTCACCCTATAGTTTCAATAAACGATTACAATACACGGTGTATAACCAGTAAAACCCAAACGTGTAATCAAAGCTAATAAACATATGTTTATTGAAGTTTTAGTTTGATAATTGATTTGATTTTCAGTATTTTTGTTTTATGTTTGTGGTTGGCATTTGTTATTTTTTAATGTATGGCCTTGGAAAAACTGAAGTCAGTCTGTTTGTGCTGATAGCATAATCAGCTTGTAATGTTCCCACTGCTGGGACACAGGCTTCCTCTTGGTGAGAGGGAGTGGGCCATAATCCACCACGCGGGCCCAGTGCGGGTAGCTAGATGTCACATGTCTTCGAAGTTTTGGTTCTAGGACATGCCGGTTTCCTCACGATGTTTTCCTTCACCGTTTTTAGAGCAGTGTGATGAAATAATTTATACAAAGTAAAGCGCCTATCTGGGTTGGAACCTACGACCTACAACTCATAACTCGCGGCCGTTACTAGGCCACCACTGCTTTCTTGTGCTGGTATAAAGACTAGAAAAATTACGTTTAGGCTAGTAAAAATTACAAATAGTTTAAACGTAAATACGGCAAAATTACTCATGGATACGAAACTGTTACTGTTAGCCTGCATCATCCCACTGCTGGGCAAAGGCCTCTCCACATAACTTCCAGCTATTTCTATCCAGGGCTAATGTGAACCACTGGTCGTTTGTTTTGTCCAGCTCGTCCCGCCATCTTCTACGGGGTCTGCTGCCACACCTTCTAGCTGTCTCAGGGTTCCACATAGTGGTTATTTTGGCCCACAGCTCGCTGGGCATACGACAGACGTGGCCAGCCCAGTTCCAAACTGTGCGGCTTTTTGAGCAACGTCAGCAACCTGTGTTTTGGAGCGCAGTGTGATGTTGCAAACAGAGTCTATTAATTTGACACCTAGAATACTGCACTCCATCGTGGATACGTCCATTAATAAAACTAGTTAAAGGAAAAAGGGATTGAGTTTGGAGAACCTGAGGGGACGGTAAGAAAAGTTAAAGTCATGTTGCAATTTATGCCTTGAATTAAGTGTTAGTTTTAAAATGGTTAAAATGTGTATTTGTTACTTTACGGTTGTCTTATTAAGTCCTCTTGAATCCTTATGATATCGTTTTGTTCCTATTTCCGTACAAAACCAGCTCATTCATTTCACTGCCGTCCAAACATAATTATTACAGCCCTTTAGAAGTTACCACCATTAAAATAATATATTATCATACGTCGTCAGGCCATGCTTTGTGGTGTGTTATCAGATAATAGCGGTCGTCGCAGATGCGGGCGGGCAGCTGGACACTTACATACTCGTATCTAGTATGTCTAGTTCGTGTTCACCCTACTAGCGAATATTATTGTATCTCCCTATTTGTAATAGTACCTATGTAATCTATGTATACGCGTTTGATGGTATTCAAGTTTTGGAATAAAACGTTGTCTTATTTCTTTTCTAAATTATATCCATTGGAGTATTTACAGAGGTTTAAATCATAGGTATTGCCTCATTTATTTTTAACCCTTGAAGCAAAAAAAGAGAGGTGATGAGTTGTAGCTATTGTCTGCCCCTGTGGTATATTTTTTTGATCGTATAAAATTATTTAAATGCGGTGCAAAAAGAGATTATTTAAATTGTTTATCTGAGTGATGATTAAGGTTAAAAAAGCTCGTTCACAGATGGGGGACAATTTTGATTGTTACAATATTCCATTTCATTTTATGAAACATAAATTCCGTTACGGAAAGTATTTGCTACTATTCAAGCTAGGTATATATGCTACCAAGTTAACTATACCAATTCCTAACCATTCCTGCCATCTAAGCACCATCCATTACCAAGCAAATCAGTAACACAATACATTCCTCAGACCCAATTCTTTTATTCCCCGATCAGCATGGAAAGAAGAAAAACCGTACTTATCCGTAAGTTCGTGATAGAGATGAGCTTAGACTTATAGATAGTATCGGTTGATTGGTCAAATCTGCGAAGAGCACAGAGGGGCGGGACACCCTGATGTTTATGTATCTAATGTGAGACGTTAGGATGAGGAGAGGATGCTGGATTTAGTAAAGGAATAGTTTTGTTATTGAGTCATTTAGTTGTAGGCCTGAAAAGTATAGTAGGAGCTGTAGGCACTCCAAGAACTGTTATCAATTCTAAGCAAAATCCTGCAAATACCCTTTTAGCAATATCGTGTGTCAGCTAATATTGACTCTCATTCAAAATGTTCATTCAGGATCAACCCGAAAACTAGGTAAGTTTCGCCTGTAAAAATGATTTCATAACACGATGCCTACACGGACATTGACTCGGAAAGTGCAACGATTTCTAAGTAAAAATCATGAGGGAAAATGATAAATATATAGCTATATCCAAGCTATATCATGTTTGGTGTTTCGCATTTTAACTCGGAAAGTCCGACGATTTCTAAATAAAAATCATGAGGGAAAATTATAAATATATCAAGATATCATGTTTGTTTACATTGAGGTTAAGTTCCTCGCACAATTTGACCACGCCATCAGGGCCTCAAGTCTGCTATTACAATAGTGTCAGAATGGTCTCGCCATTGTGAGTATTTGACAGTTTTTGTATGGCAAATCTGTCAAAAACTCACAATGAAGAGACCATTCTGACACTATTGTAATAGCAGACTTGAGGCCCTGATGCTGTACATCAGTTCGTGAAGAACAAAATTCATTGTTGCACGCAGAAAAACTGATCAACTGGTCTAAAAATCTCACCTTGAAAACTAAGGTGAGACACTTCACCATAAGTGTTCACAGTGATCAGTGGACCACATTCTCTAGGTGTTCAGTAAGTCTCATCATCGTCTCATATCTGTTCATCAGTATTTGAGTAACCACCACATTAGCGTTCTGAAAATAATAACTAACATGTACACGTGTTAAAGAGTAGTTTCGTAACATATTCCTTCATTTAAGTTTCTCAACTTGCAACGCAAAGTTTACTTAGTTTCAGTTGAAAACCTGTGAGTTTCAGTACACGTGTATTTGAAGTATTTCAAACAAAACTTCAAGTCGGTTTTTTACTGCCCTCATCTTGGAGCATTTTGTACTCATTTATAGCTGCATTTTGGTTTATCAGGCTGGTTTATGGTCCAAGATAACCTCATGGTGCATTCATCTCGATAACTATCTTAGGATAGCACCAAAGATCACCATTATACCACATGCTATAATGCTTACCTAATACACCTGACCTTTTATGATGTGCCAGTGACATTGTGCCGTGTGGTGCCGTACGTACGTAAAGTATAGCACCACCCCATTTCCTCCCGTGGTTATCGTAAAAGGCGACTAAGGGACTTACTAGAGAATGGGCAGCAGCGTTCTCTATGCATTTTTAGCACCATACTGCGATCGCCAACCCGCCTGCCAAGCGTGACGATTATGGCAAATTCCCCCCCTTTTGGGGGAGGCCTATGTCCAGTAGTGAACGTCTTCCGGCTGAAATGATGATGATGATGATCACCATAGGTACACGTTGAAACCATTTAGGGTCAGATACCACTGCCAAAAACTTTAAAACAAATTTAAGTATCCGTAAAACAATCTGAAACACTATTCTCTAACTAAACCTTACATCTCATGTACACCAGCCTCTACCATCATCTTAAAAAAACAATCGACATCGCTGATTCTTCGTACCAGTTGGCGGCAACTTGTTGCAGTGGGCGTGTCCTGCCCCGCCCACCGCGCCATCGTGGCTGGAGCTGCTGGCTTCCTCAGTGGCACTGGAGACGCGAACAGCAGCACACGTCATGGCTACCCTCCGGAAGTTCGACATGAGAATCCTCTCGCCGGAGCGCTGACGTCTACTTCAACCTAAGGTAGGTTTGACTTTTTATAAGTTTTTTGAAAGTTTTTGCGGATGATTTTGAAAGTTTTGGTAACTTCGAATTCAAAAGAAACTTTTTTCTTGATAGTTTTCGCTATCAACATTAAATAACTTACTATCAAGAGGCTCCAAGTTAAGGACAGCTGTTTGGCTGATTCTGTGGCTAGGCACTATCCGTCAGATAAATAAAATGATTGATTATGATGACTTGGTTAAATATTTTCTGTCCCAAACCTAAAATAACCGAAAATTATCCAGAGATGGGTGCCATGCAGGTTCTTAACTATTTTTCTTACATTGTTACGCATAAGAATCTTATTTGTAACCTACTGGGTTTTAATTGCAATAAGTTTCGCCAAATCCATTGTATAAAACTCACTATTTCTGTCACAAACTCTTAAACTGGCCCATAGATATTTAACTCACACAAAGTATACTGAGCCTTTGAATTAAACGAACTACGTATTGTATCCACTCCAAACTATGTGAATCTTATTCCGAAAACATCATTTTGCCTCTACATTTACTACCTCTACACATGTTCAAGTAGATCTCGCAGCATACACATTTCTTCCAAAGTAATGTAAAATAAGGAGATGGACTTGTTGACTATCAACCTGTAGCTAACACTACTTCGGTAGCATTCGTTAATTCTCACAATCTTTAGAATCAACACGTTTCCGAGAACTGCAAACACAGCATACATTTTAACCACGAACGTGGTCAAAAAGTCTTTTTTAAATTGCAGAAAGACCAGTGTACGTAATTTAAATCTAGTCTTTGTACTTTTAAATCTCTTTTAGTACATACTCTTTAAATGTTGACTGTAGCTGACCATGCCAACATCCACTTCAACTGCTTTATTTATTTTATTCGGGAAACTTACAGCTAACTTATACAGTGTTCTTAAACAATATGAAAGTGAAGGCCATTTACAAATTTCCACTGTTCACTTACCCTAATACAAATAAAAATGAAAAAAAGGTCAATAAAAAAAGTACCTATAACATTAATTATGAAATAAATAAATACACTATCGACTAAAACAAACTAAACATCATTTAGACACAAAAAATAACTTTTCCGTGAACAAACTTTTCACCAACTAAATACTTACTTATGCTCTTCGCTCTACCTACTATCCCGAAAATGAGAATACCTATAACATGAACATCCTGGACACTCATGCAATAGTGCTTCGAAGTGACAAACGCACTAAAGCACTCCTCATATGAAATAGCCTAGCACTAACTCCGTTATCCATTCGTCAAACAGAAAAGAACCTTATTTTCATTTCTTGACTCTCCGTCTTCCCCTCGTTATCTAGCCCCCCACTTTCAGTACATTTGCACCAACCACAATAGAAATCTTCGTTCATCTCACAATCGTCTTCTGCAATGTCCCACTCACTGCACAGACTTCAGTTACTCTTCCTTCTTCATACAGTCTATCTCTCTGTGGAATGCGCTCCCCCAGGAAATAAGGATGGCAACCAACCGATAATCTTTTAAAGTAAAAGTTCGCGAGCACATTCGCAAGAAGCTGGCAGTATCATCACAACGGTAATGTTTTCCCATTTTTTGTCTTATTTGTTTTAGTATACATATTTATGTGTATTTATTTGTGCTTATTTTATATATAATAAGATTTATATATTGAATTTATAGTTTTTAATAGGTTTTTTAAATGAATTTTTATTCCTCAATTCTCGCTATTGCACCTAGTACTGTTTGTCTCTGCATCACCCAAAGGGTAGAAAATGCCTATGGCATTAAGTCCGCCTCTCTAAATTTTGTGTGCTTAAAGTATTAAATAAATAAATATTAACTGTGTACATAACATCGCAATATTCAAACCAAATATCTCTAACGTAACTTTTCTTCTTCCATACTTCTCATCAGTTTCATCTCGGTAGTCACCTCCTTCCCAGCCGATCATCTTTGACACAATATTCAAGCCAAATATCACCTGTTTTACATTTCTCTCCGGCCGGTCCCTCAAACCAGCACACTTGTTGCACTTGGAGAACAGGTAACCCTTGAATGATTAAATACAAATAATTTATTCGCAAACTTATCTTCGCAGACCCACCAATAGATCGCCTACTAGCAACCGTTTCCTCGTAAGCTCAACGGTTACATGACAATATCATGTATCTTTATTTAAAACGTTCACAGCAGACTTATACTTAAAACTATGCCCCACAAAAACGTTTTCACGATTATATTTACTGTCGCTTCGTGTTAAATTTATTATCAAACATTGTGGGTCCATAAGAGTTAGTCAGATACACCTTACAGTGTCAGAGAAAGTACGAAACTTAATGGCAACTTAAAAATTTGTTTTGCGGTATTGCATATGAATCTCCGTAAATTTTATAATTTCCTTAAACTAAATAAAGTAACAAACTACATGAATAATTTAAAAAAATAACAATATCATATCCTAACTTAACTAAAACTATTAACAAACTAAATGTGGCGACGAATTCCTCCGCATCACTGTCGACTGATTAGCGGCATTGCCACCTTGTACGGCAATGTTTCTAACCTCTGACCAAGACAAAAGTCATCCCTTAAATCATTAACAAAGGGAATCCCTCATCGATATGCCAGAACAACCTGTTGAATTACAGCTACAGCCTCCCATTAGCCACTTGGCAACAGCAAGCATATAAAAATAATAAAAAAGTTGTAAAGTTGAAGCCGGCTCAACTTGACACAGTCGCTGTGCAAACAGCTCGCTCGCAGCCGCGCTTTCACTTGCTCGCTTTACTAGTCAATTTCCACTGAAATCCTTTATTTTTCACGCTATTTGACTTGTGAGATTTAAAATTTAAAACAGCCCGAATCACGGCTAAGTGCGAGAATAGTTAAAAGTTTTGCCTTTGGGGCTACGTTGGGTGCATTTTCACATTTATCTGTACTAGTAGTCACGACTGAAGTCCGACTATGTAGAAAAGATTGCTACAAAAGTAGCCATTAAATAAATTAAAGTTTTCTTTTCAAAAGGCCCATACAAAACGACTCAATACATCATATTATTATAAAGGTTGGATTTTTGTAACCTTATTTACTGAGTGATAATCCTTATAGAAAATACCATCGATTAGCATCATAAAAATAAAACGAGAGAATGATTTTCTAATATCTGTACAGTCAGCAATGACTCAAACAGTTAAGGACACTCTTAAGAACGTTTTCGTGTAGCTACAACGGTTTCCTGCCCAGTCTCAAAAATGCACCCTGTAAATACATATAGCCAGCAAAATTATACATTCTTGGGCAAAACTATAAGCACCTAAACCTCATACACCCTGTTTTCAATGTGAACATACACCCAACTTATACCGCTTGTCACAGTGGCTCAGCCCTTGACTGTTACGGGTACGATTTAGGAAGGATATTAATTTATTTGACCTAAAATAAATGCTTGGTTAATTCTTCAATAAGATCTGTGTATAAAAACACATCTTAAGATGTTAGCATCAACCTGAGAAAGGAAGAAAAGGGAAGGAAGGAGGGGGGGGGGGGTTAAGGGAAGTTTTTCTCATAAAAATTAGGAGTAGTAAGCAATCCCATGAAATATTTTTTCGGATAGTTTTCATGAAATCGTAATTCAAGATGGTTTATAAAAAAATCGCATAATACCAGGAACCATTAGGTACTTTCATTCACTCCCCTTTTCCATAAAATTTAACGTAAATATCCAAATGATGAAAAAGATTTTGGCAAAAGATTGTAAGCTCACACAAGTGCGATAACTCGCTTTGAGACTCTCAAGATCTTTGCAAATAGTTGTACGATGTCGTTGTCAAGGCCAAGTAGAAGTACTTAGAAGCTTGTATATGGTGAAGATTAGCCAAATCTTTGATCTTGTACATAACTTCACAGACTCACATGACAGCAAAATTCTGAATCAATCAATCAATAATCTTTATTTGTAAACACAGGTTACACAGCGTGCAAATTGTTACAATTGTTATAATATGAGTTTCACTATGTTTTGCCATTTGGCGTACAAATATGCATTTATGAGTGGCTTTTGCCAATTAACTAAATTAATTTATAATAATTCGGTAATAGCAATGTCAAATAAAAAAAGTATTTTAATAAAAAGCAATAGGTAGTGTCAATATTTAACGAAATGCTACAATGTCAATACTAAATAATTATGATGTACATAAGTTACTGATAAGAAAAATATTAAAAATTAACATTGTTCAAAGATTTACTATTAGTAGAGCTGTCATGCATAAATAGTCATAATAATGTTTATATACGAAACATTATTATGTCAAAGAACTGTCATCAAAATAGTCACTGAGACAATAATAATATTTCTGTGTTAATATAGTCCGTAATTTATACTAGAAATTTATTAAATTTTGATTTTTTATTGAGCTAGGTATCTTATTAAATTTTCTTTGGGCCATACAAAAAAAGCTTTTCCTCTTAAGGCCGTACCTGCTTATGGTACTTTAAGCTCTAACTTATTTTTGTCACGAAGTTTCCAAATATAATTTTTGTCTAGGCTAAATCAAACAGGTTGCTAATTTAATTGTATAATTTATTACATTAAGTTTACATTCTGTGATAAGTTTAACTCGCATACTAACTTATTATTTGTTAAAATTTTAATAAATTCGTTTAGGTACTTTAACAATAATTGTAAATATGTGAGCACCATGTATCTTATACATAATTAAACGATTTTAAACCTTAAACAATTGTTGGTTAAGTTCAAAATCGAATGAGAAAACTTGACAGTTTGTGGTAACTTGGTGTGCTGGCGAATGTACATCGTCTTCACATATAATTATATAATTGATATATACAAAGTATTGTAAAACAGTTCAAAAGAGTAACGGTAGAGTTTCTTGCCCATTCTTCTCCGTACCAAACTACCTTTTGGAAGGGGAACTAGAATCAATTTTATTTCTTTTTAATTATTATTTTTGACTTTCAAAACTACTATTTATGTGCCTAATTAAAATAAATGCTTTGGCTTTGACTTTGACTTTGTTTCGATCATCCAATCGCTGGCAACTTTACCTAGAATAGATAATTCAAAACTGTTACCAATAGCGTGTTTCAGATTCTATAGAAACAATTCTCACATGCACAAAAGCACGAAACCATTATCTGTAGGGAAAAATATTTGTTCTAAACGGGAATCGAACCACAATGACCACGTTATAACAATATAAGCCTTTCATAGTCCACTGCTGCACATAAGCCTCTACCAAGTTGTGGCACAAGACCCGGTACTCAGCGTTACGATACAGTCTGCGTCGTCAGTTGGGACTGGTCATCTCTTAGCTGCCACGGCTTATTTTAATTTTTGAATTGTTTTTATTACGGACGCTTCTAACGTGCACGTCTTTCTACATTGTTCTCATATGTATGATGTTACAACATGAATGATGTAACCCATATTTTGTAACAATATTTTGTTTTAAAAGAGTGTCCGTGGAGTTTCTTGCCCGTTCTTCTCCATAGGAACCTACTACGCTTTGGAATGGGCAACTAGCTTCATCTTTCTGACTGACCGACCCCTTGACAATTCAAAAATGCCTGTAATTGGTTTATTTGAAATAAATGCTTTGAGTTTGAGTCTGTCCTAGCCAATTTTTTGAGGTCGCTCATGTCATAACAAAAAAAAATTTAATTCAAACACCGCAGACATTTAACATTTAAACCACAAGCTGTGACAAAAAAAAACGAAAACCACAAAAAAAGAAAATTATTGTTAAAATATTTGTTCAAAAGTGGGAATGTCAGAATACCCGACATTCTTTTGTTCTCTTTGTTCTTTTGTTAAGCAAGTTATTTTGGCTTAATTTCACTAAACTGTGTACTTTAGGCCCCCGTTACCAATTGTGGAGTTACATTGCCCTTCACTGTTCGATTTTCCATTGGATTTGTTCAGGTTTCAAGTGTAAAGGTCAATTGAGAGGAACGCTTTGATTTGTTGACCACCATCTTATCCAAGTCCGTCGCCATACAATTATCACATTATTTCTAAGACCTTTGTTACTAACATTATATGGACAATTGCTTCTCTGAAATAAATGTATTTATTATAAAAACAATGTTAACATCATTTGTTGTGTTTCGGCAGTTAGAGGTAAGATATCCAGTTTCTCTGTGGTTGAGGATTCCGGGTAAAGCTTGCTTCCACCTCGGCCTTATCATCACTTACCATCAAGTGAATGAAGGCCGCAGAAGATTAAAAAAAAACATGCTTCGTCTACCTATTGGAGATTCATTATTACCACGCCTTGTCTAATGGAACACTAATATCTACCTTACCCGGTTTACATTCATAAAACTTTTGATAGCAAGTTTAGAATCGGTCTAACATCTATATCTATTAGTTTATTTTATTTGTATATGTGCATTAGTATCAATAAAAGTATATAAATTCTCGTAATCAAGAAGTTAGTATTTTAGACATTATTTTTATACCCTATCACTATGTTTTTCTATTTAACCCAAAGGTTGACTGATAGAAAATGCCTTGTGGCATTAAGTCCGCCTATGTACCACTATTGTACATGAATTTTAAATAAATAAATAACATCTAGGATTTTTTTAAACAGCTTTTGCCCCATGTTAGTAACATCAATCAGAGCTTACAAGGCACTGCGATCCCTTACCTTATACTCTATCCGTTTTGTAGCATTTTCGTAGCGTTACCGTAGCGCATCCGTAGCGTTTTCGTAGACTAGTTTGCTATCCAAATTCTTACTTATTTCATAAAATAAGTAAGTCCATGAAAAAGTTTTCGTCGCATAAATGGCTGGAAAGATTTGAGTGCGCACACAGCAGATATAATCCATGTCCTTATGTCATAGATTAACACAGCAAATAGTTCTTTATCGACGGAGATTCACAAAGTAGTTCTCCAAGAATTTGAGTAAGACTACGGGCAATACCTATCATACAAAATCAGAACATCTCCGTATCTATCATGGATGAAGGCGCACTGTGCGCTTGACCAGTTCCTTTCATCAAGGAGCAGCTGGACCTTGTGGAGGCTTTATGAACATACGTCTTGATCTTAAAGCTATTGAGTGTTTTGAATCCGTCTCTATTTTACCTTAGTGTTGGGTCATTTATTTCGAATATTAATGTTAATATTGAAATCACACACACAGTATTCTTTTACGGAAGTTGTGCGTAGTGTTTATTTCAGAAATTTAAGCTTGAATATAATTTAATATTAGGACTTGGACTAGCCGATGCGACATAATGAAATAATGTCGTTGGTCCTCAATATCTTAAAAACATTAAAAAACGTACACAATACTATAAATGTTCGTGACAATTGTCACACCTTGAAGTAAATGCAACTTAGTTTGGATATCCTGAATTCTTAACAGACATTAACGTCCCAAAAATAAATTATTCAGTTTGACAACATCGTATGTTGTATTATAATCTGCTTATGTGAACAAAGTGTACATACACATCTATAACAAGTATATTGAGCAGGATTATCTTTATCTGTTATAATATTTTGCAAGCGATTTCATTTCTCGACGGCTGCCGTTGATTTCAGTGACGTTCACATAGCATGTTTTGCGATAAAATGTGAATCCTTATTTTCAAGCAAGGAAGTTCAAGCTAGTGCCTCCTTTAAAGTTAAATTCTAAAATCACCGTACACATTACACAATTTTTGTTAACTATCTACAAAAAAAAAAAGCTACACATAAAATAAATATAATATTATTTGTCTTCAACGGTCTAACTGCATGCCCTCAAGCTTCGCATTGATTCTATGAACAATTTTTTTTTTTTTGAAAATTGCCTATTTTGTTACTGACTGTAATTTTTTTTTTTCAAAATCCGTGAATGCATGTAATTTTCTTTCCTAAAAGTTAAGGATAGTCTCTTAAGACCATTTTCATGTAGCGATCACGGTTAAGGTACCTGCCCTTATTGATCCATCTCAAAACATAATGCAATACTGCTCATGCCCCATAGCAAATAGCGTGATATTTTATACCTAGTAATTTGACCAGACCTATAGGGAATATCTATGTTAAATTTGAACATAATCCGTCCGGTGGTTTTTGCGTGATGCTGGAACATACATTCAGACAAACAAACAGACAAACCGACAAACAGACAAAAATTCTAAAAACTATATTTTGGCATCGGAATCATTCCCAGACCTCGTGGCAATTACTTTTTTTCAAAAATATTCAATGTTTTGACTTCGCTACGATTTTATTATATGTATAGATAAATATAAAATTTTTAAAATTGTTGAGACATTTTGCAAAAAAAACCTTCACATACTTATTCTATGAATGACCCGCCCGGACGTGGCGATGGTGGTGGCGCGAGCGCGGTGCCTTTTGATAATTAATCATCATAACAAGTAATTTATTCATTCTTTTATTTTTTAAATAATATACTCTGATTTAAAAAAAAATCGTTTCCATGGCTTCTTTACCACCGGTGTATCTCTTGAAATATTTCGTGTTTGAATAGATACACCTTATAATATTAAATTAGTTACACACACTGTGGTTAAATTATAAATCTACGCACGCACACAGTCGCACACGTATAAGGGTCTAGCATAGTAGGTACTTCATACATTTTGCTTTGGTTTGACTGTACCGTGGAAGTGTGACTGTAATTTAAAGAAAAGATAAATAATTACCTACATTAAAAACCAGCTTTTGCCCACGGCTCTGCCCGCGTTGATGTCGATTATCGCGTAAAAAAATAGCCTGTGTCCTTCTCCATATCCCAGGCTTATATCTGTGCCAAATTTAATGATCGGTTAAGCGGTTTAGGCGAGAAAACGTAACAGACAGATAGAGTTACTTTCACATTTATAATATTAGTATCATCATTTCAGCCGAAAGACGTCCACTGCTAGACATAAGCCTCCCCCAATTGCGGCGGGGGGGGGTTTGCCATAATCGCAACGCTTGGCAGGCGGGTTGGCGATCGCAGTATGGTGTTAAAAATGCATAGAGAACGCTGCTGCCCATTCTCTAGTAAGTCCCTTAGTCGCCTTTTACGACACCCACGGGAGGAAATAGGATGGTGCTATTCTTTACGTCCGGTACCACACGGTACTATTAGTACCACACGCAAATAACACAGAAACATATTATATTTTTATATTAGCACAGAAATTGATTCAGTAAACGATTCTGAACAAACTACTTTCACACACTGTATATATTACATACATACATATATCACGGTACCATATGCCCACTGCATATACTGGGGTTAGTCTGCTCTGTCCTTTACCCCTCTCTTCGGAAACTGTATCGCAAATCCGATGCTATAAAAATTTCAGTGATAAATTGTCAGATTCTTATTGGAAGGGTGATCAATGGCAAAGCAGCTTTCACGGGGCAGAATGGCACACTGGTGGAAAGAGTTCAGGTTTATCTTTAATTTACCTTATTGAGTTAGTATAGTTTGGTTCCAAGACATAATTGGTCGTGATAGGTACGAAATTATAACTACTAATTGGAACCAACCCGCACTGGTCCCGCGTGGTGGATTAAGGCCCACTCCCTCTCATAAAGAGGAGACCTGTATCCCAGCAGTGGGAACATTATTGGCTGATTATGCATGATTGGAACTTCTATCCTCAGTTGTGAAGAAAAGTGACAACACACGAAAAAAGAAAAACCGGCCATGACAAGTCGTCGTGGGTGTCGGACCACGCACAATGAAGGTTTCCGTAGTTGGGATGAATTTATCCCAAGAACAAACTTAACATTGTAGTTGAAAAACATGTTTTCTCATACAAAATGTATGGGAGAAAACGTTTTTCATCTGCAAATGTATATTGTTCGACTATTACTCGGTATCACGTAAAGCCATTAGATAGTTTTCCTTTTAACTTCGTTATACATTTATATACTATCGCTGTGAATTTTTCCACATACTCGTATCCAAATACAACGATTTAGTTGGCAGGAGGGAGAGACACTTGACTCTAACAAAAATTAGTACTTTAAAGCTTAATTTTACGCAAACGGATCCCTTAATCGAAAAATGGGTTTCACAGAACCGCAATATTTTTGAACGGCCTATCCAACGATACCCTACACTATGGGATGGACGAGAAAAAAATATAATCCCCACTTTACGTGTAGGGGAGCTACCCTAAAAAAAGTATATTTCAAGATTTTATTTTACCACTTTGTCGGCGTGATTAATATGTATCTATATTCATGCCAAATTACAGCTTTCTAGTACCTTAAGTCTCTGACCTAAGCCGCGGACAGACGGACAAACAGACAGATAGACATGGCGAAACTATAAGGTGTTCTTGTTGACTACAGAACCCTAAAAACAACAAGTCAACAAATTACATCGACTACTACATTCTGCCGTACCTCTGCAGCATAATATCTACAAAGTAATATTAAAAGTTGATTGATCGTCAAGGACATACCTACATAATTATAATTCCTCACACACATGTTTGCATAATTATAATCCTTTCCAAGGAACACGCGAAACTACAAACACGTACGACATGCAAAGTTAAGGTATTCGCATCAGTATGGCTAACCAACTATGCTCAGAAATAACATTTTAGGCTTTTTAACTTTGTTACTAAGATAGCCCATCGCCTGCCAGCGAGATTGATGTAATTCCTTTCAAAACAGAAATCTTTTTAACATATCAGCTTTTTCATCGCAAATTTTGTTTTTCACTAGCACTTTTAGTGATATCTGTGAACCTGTGTCGACGACAAAAAAAAATGCTGGCAATGCAAAGTACAAATAAACCTTTATTTTGTGATTTGAACAAATTCTGACTAAAATAGTGCACGGTTTCAGTAACTGAATACTACTGTTATCGAAAACTAAAGTAAATAAAACAGGTGGCCTATTATCGAGAAAAAAAAAAAAACATGACAAAATTTCGGGTACAGATTTTTTTTTTTCGCGTTTTCAGTTTATGTCCCTTGTTCTTAATGATGAGTACAATGATCCCTTAAGAGGTTTTTAGTTATTACAATTACACCTAGTAGTACCTACTTATCTTGTTCTCTTCGTTTTCAAAGTACACCTGTATCAAGGTCAAAGTCAATCCTCCCGCTCCAGCAGATGGGCAGATGGGAGGGTAACCGCGCCGCACAGACTCATCGCAACTTGGATATAGTTCGCAACCTCGTTTATTTAACAACTTGCATAGATCGCTCTCCGGTAACTTTGGAGGATTGGCCAGAAACTGCAAAGGCATAGGTAGTAAGTACATTCATGTTCAAACTCAAACTCAAAGCATTTATTTCAATTAAACCATTTACAAGCACTTTTGAACTGTCAAAGAGACGGTCAGTTAGTCAGAAAGTTGAAGCTAGATGCCCATTCCAATACGTAGATCACTATGGAGAAGAACGGACAAGAAACTCCAAGGACATTCTTTTAAATCAAGATATGTTGAGTGGCGGTTATAAAAGTTTGAAGTAATATTGACAGGGACATTGATATAAGCATGAGAAGAAGGCTCCGAGAAGGTCTCAAAGTTGTCTCTTAAACATATTCTGGAGGATTTAAGGGGGAAGCGCTAAGATACCCTGCGAAATTCAAATTTTCTTACGATTTTTGCAATTTGTAGCTCAATATCTGGCTGTATTATTGAGGAACTCGTGGCTAAGTAATAACAGCCGCACGGGTTGATCCGTCAGGTTAAGCTACGCTTGCCGGGGTTAGTTCATGGATGGGTGACCATCTTTACATACCGAGACTCCTCCGTGCCTCGGAAAGCACGTTAAACCGTTGGTCCCGGCTGTCATTCGTGGATCTTTGACAGTCGTTACGGGTCGTCAGAAGCCCAAAAGTCTGACAGCCAGTCTTACCAAGGGGTATCGTGTTACCCAGTTACTGGGTTGTGGAGGTCAAATAGGCAGTCGCTCCATGTAAAATACTGGTATTCAGCTGTATCCGGTTAGACTAGAAGCCGACCAGCAGCAGCCAGCAGCAGTAAAAATATGTATTTACAGAATTATAATCATTAGAATCAGTAATACAACTCCTTTAGTTAGTATGATCCTCAAATTGCAAATAGGATACTTCCTTGGCTCTACAGTATAGAATTTAAAAAAACGATCATGACCAAAAACCTAACACACAATTTGTATGATCTATTGTGGCATTTAAAAAGTTGCAGACTCTTCAAAACATGTCTATAGGCATAAATCAAAGTTTTCCTTAAACGTTTGGAAGGGGAGCTTCGTCATCACAATGTTGTCTCCTTGTAAGTCGCGACCTCAAAAAACGGCACATAATAAGGATTTCTGTAAAGGAAAACATTTTGTATATGTTCATCGAAAAACATGATTCCACTGTAGGTTTTCTTTCAGTAAACTCTACGAAATGCAAATGTATTACTTTAGTGTTATGGGCTCACTAGAAAGTTAACGTTTAATTTCAAACAGAATTTTCGACGCGGACATGCTTTATTCAAAACCTGGTAAAAAAACAATTAGCTGCAAATCCTAATTTCTTTCAAACACTTTAAAACCTAATTTACTATCTTAAAGCACTTGTTTTAATTATTTACTACTAGCTTTTGTCCGCGGCTTCGCCCTTGTCGGAAGTCGGAGATAATCTTACGGGAACGAACTACCGGGGATAAAAATTATTTTATATCCTAACCTAGGTCATGGTCTACCTGTGAGCCAAATTTCATCGAAATCCATTCAGCCGCTAAAGTGTGAGAAGGGCAGAAATTTACTTTCGCATTCATACCATTAGAGTGGAATTGTGAGAAGTGTGAATTGTAAAAGCACGCAAAACATCGAAGTTCACAAAATCCTTTGTAACCAAGTGCCATTTTCAAGGACACGCGAACGTCCTTGACTGACAAAATAACGAATAAAAACTAGTTAGCAGCATAGCTGTGTTGATTAGGGGTGTGTCACAAAGCGACATAGTCGGGACGGTATGTCGCATACCGGGCCCGTGCCGCGCATTGTTGGATGCGATATGTGGGGGACAAGGTATGGACGGCACGCGGATATCTGGGTGTATTGAGATCGAAGCTCCAACTAATAGTTACATATATTGTATGAGTACACACAAAAAACCAATCAATCACACCTTCATCATCAGCCCATAGCAGTCCACTGCTAGACAGGCCATTCAGCTCGATTCTCGGCAAATCTCATCCTGCTACCAGCCACGCTGCGAAAATCGTCGCTCCACCTGCCTGAGGGCGTCCTCCCTTACGTTTGCTGATTCGCGGTCTCAACTCAAGAACACGTCCACCCCAACGGTTTTCGGTTCTACGGCTAATATGGCCGGCCCATTGCCATTTCAGCTTGCTTATTCTGTGAGCTATGTTGACAACTTTGCCACCGGAGCCTCCAAGCATAACCCATTTCATTGCTCGCCAAGCGACCTTGAATTTATGGACCAGCCAGTGTGCTGTGAGTGTCCACGTTTCAGCTCCGTAAGTCATAACAGGCAGGACGCAATCACACTTTATATAAATGTTATTTTAAACCTGCCGATGTAGTATTACAGAGGTATAAGATACTTTCGAGATAATCACACAAAAGCATAATCATATGCAATTATGGCCGAAATGAGGAACCCAAACAAGAAATATTTCTATGACTTACTTGATCTAACCTACCTACTCGACTGTGACTGGCTTAAATCTTGTAGCTTCTGACACACATGATCCGTTTTGCATGACTGGGATTTGCTAGATGCATGAAGGTTCAGGAAATTTCGGTGAATCGGAGGTCACAAGTTGAACTAAAACATATGCTTGTGTAGGGAAACTAGTTGTGGCAATCTTAAAACATGAAAGTGGGGAGTTTGTGATCATCATGATCGTGAATAACCAGCGTCTTAAGAAAGAAAATTGTAAATCCGTATTTCATTCAAGGCAAAATATATTATATCTATACATATTATACATTAAAGTCGATTTTCGTGTCTGTCTGTGTGACCGTGTTATTCTTCTAAACTACGCGACGGATTTCGATAAGGTTTTTACCGACATCATGATGGATTTATGTGTATAATATAAATTTATATTAAACTTACATAAATAAATTAATTGCGATCTTTTATCAAAAAAACCATAAAAACCATGCGAAGCGTGTGTTGTTTATTTTATTGATATTGTTAAACTATGCTTACCGTGGTTGGTCCGTGGATGGGTGAACATCTTTACATACCAAGACCTCTCCGTGCCTCGGAAAGCCCTTCAAGTCGTTGGTCCCGGCTGTCATTCGTGTATCTTTGATAGTCGTTACGGGTCGTCAGAAGCCCGAAAGACTAACAACCAGTCTTACCAAGGGTTATCGTAATACCTAGTAACTGGGTTATGGAGATCAGATAGGCAGTCGCGCCATCTAAAAAACTGGTATTCTGTTACAATTCGTTTAGACTGGAAGCCGATCCCAACATAGTTGAGAAAAGGCTAGACAGATGAAGATATTTCTATAACCCCGTTTTTGACCACACAGTAACGTTATTCCCATTTTCACGACAGAAAGTCTTCTATCACAATCCTAAATGTTTAATCATACAAAACAAATTTGTTCTAACTCGAAACTGATTGCAAACCTCGTAAAGTGACTAAATTCAAACGAAACTCGATTTACATAAAGTACCTCAAGTCAACAGAAGACATTTTGTTTTATTAATTAAATACTATTCATACATATTCAAATTGATTTATTCATTGATCTGTTATTGAAAATTTTCTAATTTTCTTTATTGAAACAGGCAGATATCCACCTGATGATAACCATTCTTCTTGTTCTCCAGTCGGCACAAACCTGTGTTTAGATTCCTCCTTTCTGTGAAGCATGGTAATTTCACAGACTCTCTTGAAATTGGAACCCATCACCACCTAAATGAACTTAAGTTAAATATAGACTGACTCAACTCCACTCAAATCTGTAAAGTTCTTTCCTCAAAAGACCATGATTACCTGACCTGACCAAGATTGAGTTTGTTTCGGTCTTTCTTCTCAGAGAAGTCAGACAGGAAACACTGAACTCACATATTAAAACATAAATTAGTTTTGACGCGTAAAAGTGTTTTTCTAAAACAATTTAGAGAAGTTAATATCATTTATCTATGCAGAGTGGATTTTTGAGATGGGGCAATCAGGGCAGGTACCTTAAACTTTGTACCTACAGAAAAACGGCTTTAGGAGACTGTCCTTAACTGTTTCTTATAATGATCAATAAACTCTATCGGACCAACTGAGGTTTGAGTATTAGAAAAATCAGAAATCGCAAAAAAATTACATACATACATATAGCTAAGAAAAAAACTCCAACTTACTTTTTTATGATGAACAGACTAGCCGAAAAAACCTATACTTACAGCCCCATCTCACAAATCCATCCTTTAGACAAAAAATAATTTACCGAGCGCGTCTTGCAAAATCTCGAAAATGGCTCGACCAATTGTGATGAGACTTTATTAAGTTGTGTGCGGGCCGGAGAAGGTTCCAAACAAAAAAAACAAAAAATAGGCATTGAAGCACATTAACTAGTCATTAATAAAAACAATAAATTAATTATATTCTACTGATGTATCATCCGCTTCGTCGTGTGATAGAAGTCCAGATCTAATGTGTGTCTGTGTGAATAATAAAAGGCGACTTCAAGACTTTATCAGATGGAAAGACTAGTTAACATTACCCACAGACAGACATGATGAAAATTCTGTGAAATACTGTTTCGCTGTAGATTTTATAAGACTTTAACCAGCATAATTATTAGCTAGGCAAATATAAAATGCCGATCATGGGCATGTGACCATATTGAAAATATTTGTATTTTTCTGAATATTCATTATTTTTTTTTCGTATTTTTTTATAATTATAATATTGTTTAGAAAAAAATGTCTTCAAACCCGTTTTTTTTTTTTTTTTCCTTTTCGATAAATTTTAATAAAAAAATGTTAATTTATCCGATAAAATAACTCATAAGCTCTTAGAAATAATAAACAGAATCCAAATCGCTCACAAACGCTACTCAAAAACCAAAAAAAAAAAAAAATTATAACATGAAAAAAAAAATTTTTTTTTCGATAGTTTTTCATGAATATTCAGAACACTACGGGTGGTCACATGCCCATGAGCGGCAATGTATAATTTCCAAGTTTGTATACACCAGTGATCAGACCAACATTTATGTATACCTATGTAATTGGGCCATCATATAATTATTTTTGACTGCCTCGATGTTCTTGTGGTCACTACTGCTGAGCATGAGGTCCTGGTTTCGATTCCCAGGTCGGGTAAAGTGTTATTGGGTTTTCCATCTGGAATTTCTCAATAACATCCCGGAGTCTGGATTTGTGCCCAGTTGATGGCAATAGGCTCGCACCCTATTACATGGGACTTAATCATAACTGGCGAAATGTGGGTATACTATAGGTAGATACAACTCTGCCAAACCCTTCCGGGATTACAGGCGTAATGTTATGTGGTTTATAATTATTTTTGGCAAAAACTTACGTCAAGTAATTTCAGTGAACTGCAGATAGTAAATACTTAGTGTATTAAACAGCAAGTCAGAAAAACTGTAACACAAAACACCCCTAAATTGTTAGCACTCTTTAAAATCGAATCACCAATAAAACGAAGCGTATTCACATACGAAGCACCCAAATTACACATTAACAGATTAATGTTTAGCTTTTGAAGCCGTTCACAATGAGTGATGGTTACTACCGTCCGCTTTATCGACGATAAACTTAGAATACCTCATAAAGAACGCGTTTGAGGACCCTTTGTGTACGATTTGCATTTTATTTTAAGTACGAGCCCTTGTACATGTATTAGTTTTAGACGCTGACGATCTTGGCTGCGAGATATTACAAAGATGTCAACACACTGTTAGGGCACATTTTATGCCAAACAAATAATAGCAACCAACCTCAACCTCATAGAGATTGAGACGGACTTATTCTGTTGTTCCTTGACATAATCTTTCCATTATTTGACATTATTTACCTACAAATCGAATTCCAATTATTTATTAGTGGCTTTTGTGGACATGATATTTATTCAGATGTTACTGTAGTTGTAATTGCAATCATGTCGTTAATATTTTATATACTTAGATTATTTTCTATTTTGTGAATGTGAGAACGTTGTAGGCCTAGTAGAGTGTAGATTTGTTGGCACTTTTCTATTTTGTTAAGTACCTGGTAATTGTTGAAAGGCCTACACTGTTCTCCCATACCTATTATCACTGTTTTTTGATAATATTGTAAAGCCAATTATTTTTTAAAGAGTAACCGTGGAGTTTCTTGCCGGCTCTTCTCCACAGGAAACGACTAATTGGAACCGTGCACCTAGCTTCCGACGTTTCATAAGTGCCCCATGTAGGTTTATGTGAAATAAAATATTTTGATTTTGATTTCTGAGTGAATTCATAAGGAATGCATTGTTCATAATTTCTTATCATAAATATTAGTATCAATAAAGTTAGGATTGGCGCATTTATCGCATTGGGTTATCATATAATGGTAGATATAAAAAAAAAAAAATTGCCGTATTCTGTAGTGTTTTTGAAAACTCCAGTTTCATTAAACTATAGCGAAAAATATGTACTACATAATTTTTTTTTCGCTGCATTTTAATGAAACTGGAGTTTCCAAAAACACGAAAGAGTAAGGCGGCTGGTGTACAATAGAGGATCTGCATACAAAAATTAAATAATCAAACGTTTTATCTAAAAATCTAACTGACTACCCAAATACTTCCAGTCTTTCGGCAATCTACAAACAATAAACAAAAAAAAACAAATAAAACAACCACCCGCATCATTAAATAAAGTCCATGTTCACAAACACCTTTAACCATCTTACAAACACATAAAACAGTTTCTTTAAATCCCACTAACGCGTAAACAATTAACATTTTACATACCGGATTACTTTCATGAGCAACAAGCTGGCGCACAATTAGTTCCGACAATTATCCACCACTTGATTGAGGGCGCCAGTTCCTTGTCTATTTGCTACTAATGGTGCAGTAATGAAAACAGGCAGATTGAGAATTGATCCTGATATGGGGAAGAAGTGGTGATTTAATCAATCGTGTCTGTGGCTTTGATTGGTTCTTTATTATGTTGATTTGTGCTAATTCTAAGGCAGCTGGGGATGAAAGATTGGAGGAAGGGTATAGTAGATTAAGAGCCTATTTAGAAGTAGCTATATATTTAATAGAACTAATCTTGTATGAAGTGATATGCCAAATAAATTAATCGAAACATTCAAAGGTGATAAAATAGTCCATTAGTACTTTTTAAATCTGATCCTACTTGTCTGGCAATAAAGAGATACTTCCATAAACCAGTTAAGAGGCTACCGAGTGCACAGTGGCGCCGTCATCGTTATTTCGGTGATTTCTTTTATTTTAGAATGAAAATGCAGAAAATAAGCTTGTCAAGTTGTGCTTCACAAGACTATACGTTATTATTACTACAAACAGTAGTTTTAAATTGTTATGTTTTATTGTAATCATTCAAACGGAGCTCAGTGGCCACTATTTTCCGTTTTAATGATTACAATAAAACATAACAATTTAAAACTACTGTTTGTACATTTTCATTCTAAAATAAAAGAAATCACCGAAATAACGATGAGGGCGCCACTGTGCGCTCGATGCAGTCTTAATGTAAAACGAAATAATTTTATTCTCACACCTTAATTATATATTATTAGGCTTGAGGGGTTTGTGCCTAAGTAAAAACAGCCGCACGGGTGGATCGATCAGGTTAACCTACGCTTGCCATGGTTGGTCCGTGGATGGGTGACCATCTTTACATACCAAGACCCCTCTGTGCCTAGGAAAGCACGTTAAGCCGTTTGTCCTGGCTGTCATTCGTGGATCTTTGATAGTCGTTACAGGTCCTCAGAAGCTCGCAACTCTGACAACCAGTCTTACCAAGGGGTATCGTGTTACCCATTAACTGGGTTGTGGAGGTCAGATAGGCTGGTATACAGCTGCAGTCGGTGAGACTGGAGGCCGACCCCAACATAGATGGGAAAAGGCTGGGCAGACGATGATCTTAATTACATATAAAACTACATGGATGTACGTCAGTAAACTTCAATGCAATACTATCTGTAAATTCAATGATGAAAAAGTTATTATCGAAGGTAATCAATAAAAGTTATCATAAGTTTTTCGTATAGTAGCAACCTAGGTACCTACTAAGTTTTGCTATAACATCAACAACTTTAGAAATTCGACCAAAATAATTAGTTAACTTCAGAGCCACTTATTTACCAAACGTAATCTTCTATTTCGTCGTCAATAATGAGGTCTTAGGGCAACCGTGGGTGCCTCCACCCACAAGGGTCACTTTTCATTATTTTTATTTGCCCAGCAATCTGGTTGGTCGTCGTGTTTGCAGACGCCTGTTCTGTAAATACGACAAATTGTTCGTACACACATAAATACTAGTACTTTACAACTCTCATGTACTGGGAAAAGTCTTGATGTTCGTTACACAAAAATAATGAGAATTTCCTGGATGGTAAATGATTTTGGCTTACGTTTTTTATTTAGAAAATGTTTTTCAGTGTTTTCCGTCTACTTATAGGATATAAATGGAGAACAATTTTCTCATTTCGGATTCTCAAACAAGCCACTACCCAAACTCTAAATTTTATTTAATAAAAATTAGGCTTGTAGTAATAAAGATAGTTTCACCGTGGTTAGACACTACAGTACAGATCCTACGAAAATTGGCAATTTTTCTACCATTACCAATATTTGCATTAGCAATTTAGCCACAAGTTTAACTAGTTCGAAAAAACCGCGGTTCATGCATTTTGCGTCCAAAGACCAGTGTCAAATCTTACTCTGTTCCAGGGCGAGAGCCCCGGGCCGGAGCGGCGCAACGGCGAGAGCGAGCCGTTAGAGATGCCGCCCTCGGACGCGCCGCCCGCGCCCACCGCGCCCCCGCCCGACCCACCGGCCGCTACCAACAATGTAAGTTCATGATGATGGAGACATCATCAGAATGAATGATCCTGAAAAGACGCTTAACGAAGCCGAGAGTCACTTGTACTCCTCATCAGTGTATAAACCAGTTTTCGACTATTGTATAGACCACAGCATTCACCAGAAATCCACTTTGCTTATGTGTCAAGGATCGATTGACTCAGTCCAGATTCTAGACGTAAACCAATCTCAAGTTAGCAAGGATCTGACTTGCCCTATTCACCTTCCTCAAGCGGTGGTATACAAGCAGATTTCCACATGAACAAAAGGTGTTCATATATCGAGGAAAGGACTCTTTGAAGCAACATCCTGATTTGGAGCCCAATTATTGCAGTAGGAAGTATCTCTCTACCTATAGTTATTTAATCACCTCCACCAGTCCCTAACATCAGTTGTATTCTAGCAGCCGCCGCAGAAGAGTCGGTCACTAGTGGTGTCCCTGACCCCGCCCCGGGAGCGCGAGACCTGGGCGAAGAAGGCGGAGTTTCTGCTGGCTGTGGTGGGGTTCGCGGTGGACCTGGGCAATGTGTGGCGGTTTCCTTACATCTGCTATCAAAATGGCGGCGGTACGTACCATCCATCAGACATGTTTCAACGAGTACTGCATAAAAGTACCTACTCAGAAACATTAATAAAATTCATAGTTCGTGTTCAAGAACTAGATTTCTATCCACTTTAAATCCAGTTACTCGTACAACATTATCATCAGCCAAGGCTTTACAGCCGCGGGCGGGAATTTAGCCTGGTCGAGCATATTCCTGTATTGTGACCTATTTTCGGTTTTTTCTCTTCAATTTCTCTTTCCAACAGTTCTTAGATCTTGGTCAACGTCAGTTACAACATTTCACCTAAAAATAAATCTTAACTACTCACAAAATAATGTTCCTGTTCATTCTAAATATTACATAGGATCTCAAGCCACATATGATAAACGAGACTGTTGCAACTAGTATAGCGGTGGGCCGTCGGTAAATGTTTTAGCAATTTGAACACCATCTTTGCCACCAGGTGCGTTCCTGATCCCGTACTGCGTGATGCTGCTGTTCGGCGGGATGCCACTGTTCTTCATGGAGCTGGCTCTGGGGCAGTACCACCGCTGCGGCTGTCTAACGTTGTGGAAGAGGATCTGCCCAGCGCTCAAGGGTGAGTAGGGCTTCTTTAACAATATACGAGTAGTCTTTGTTAAATACTTATTGGTTCTGTAAAATATACTTACCATCACATGGGATGGGCAATAAATTATTTGCCAGTTCAACTGAGAGTTGAACTTGTCTTAATTTACGATAGTTTTTGTCGCAAAGTTTATACTATCGGCTTCACAGTAGTATAGTCAGTAGACTATACTTAAAAAACCGGCCAAGTTCGTGTCGGACCACGCACAATGAAGGGTTCCGTAGATGGAATGAATTGATCCCAAGAACAAACTTAACATTGTAGTTGAAAAACATGTTCTCCGATACAAAATGTATGGGAGAACATGTTTTTCAACTGCAAATTTAAGTTGGTCGACTTTACTCGGTAACTTGTAAAGCCTACTAAGCTGTGATATTTTTCCTTTTAACTTTGTTATATATACTACTGCTGTGAATTTTTTCACATATCCAAATATAATCATTTAGATGGCGCGGGGGGGCTTTTGACTCTAACAAAAATTAGCACTTTAAAGCTTAATATTACGCAATCGGATCCCTGAATCGAAAAATGGTTTTACAACCCCGCAATATTTTTGTTCGGCCTATCCAACGATACCCCACACCATGGGAAAGACGAGAAAAAAAAAAATATCATCCCCACTTTACGTGTAGTTATAAAAAATATATTTCAAGATTTTATTTTACCATTTTGTCGGCGTGATTAATATGTATTGTATACCCATGACAAATTACAGCGTTCTAGTACTTAGAGTCTCTGAGCTAAGCCGCGGACAGACAGACAGACATACATACGGGCAGACAGACGGACATGGCGAAAATATAAGGGTTCCTTGTGAACCCTAAAAATGGATCTACGTTTCTTGTATCGTACACCCTATTCCTATTCCCCATATTTTTTTCAAGATCATGCTCTATACTTAAATAGGCTTACCAAACCCTGTTTATTTTCACACAGTAAAAAATGAAAATTAAACACAACTTGTCAGTTTACAAAATAGGTAGGACCTATTATTAATTTTGTGTTTCAAACGTTGTTAATTCATTCATTTGTATAATTCGTAAAATACCACAACTGATAACACGCCCTATCTTACATCCTTAAAACCCCATAAAACATCTTCCAATTGGCGAAAAAACCAAATCAAATAGATGACGCACCAATCAAAGATATTACCACTGAACAATACTCTTCAGGAGCTTTCAGGAGGTACAGAGAGCCGTCGAGATATACCCAGGGGGAACACCGATCAACAATCAGCATTGTCGACTTAAGTGTTGTTTCCAGCAGCTTGTTTGGGAACTAAAACAGCTTTTACGAACTTTTATTATCTGGGAAAATTATATGGATTGTCTATTAGTTGTTGATTACAGCGCGTCTGACAAGTGTCTCTATAAACATTTTGACAGGATTTTTTATTTGTTTAGCATAATTAATAGGTAGTAAAATCGTATTTCTAAAAGGTATTATTAACTTTTACAATTTTCAAAACTTTTTTTTGTTTCGCAACTCCAAAGGAAAAAACGAAACTGTTGGGAATCGAACCTAACACAACACCATGCACGCGGTCTGCACGCTAACATTGATCCGGAGGACCAATGTTAGCGCGGAGAGCAAATGAAAGAGTGGACTGTATAAAAGGCAATGGTTTATTGCCATTAATTTACAAATTATAATTATCCCGGACAAACATTTAATATTAGTTTGAGAGGTATCGGTGCCGATTCTCTTGTCACAAAATTCTCTAAACTAGACTAAAAATCACCAAAATTTAGTTTATTCCTGTCAAACGACCATTTCCTATTCTGAAATTGACTAAAGTGACAAAACTTAACTATATTTTAGTTTGACAGCTCTAAGATAGTACTGAGTTTTTAAATTTAGTGAAAATGGCAATTTTGCTATTCTGAATTTGACGTTTTTAAACTAAAATTTAGATTTTCTAACTAAATCTGACTATTTTTAATCGCGATTAAAAAGGTGTGGAATAAAATTAGTTTTCATGAACTAAAATTCACACCAATCACCTCGACTTCTGGTGCAAAACCAGTACTGTATATAAGGTGTATCTATTCATACACGAAATATTTTAAGAGAAACATCTTTATGTCGTAAAAAAGCGAAAAAATCCTTTATTTACATATTCTATGAATGACCCGTCTCGACGCGGTGACGCCGAACGGTGCGGTGGGGTGGCGGCACGAGCGCGGTGAATTTTGATAATTAATCATCATATCAAGTAATTTTAAATTAATTATTTTTTTTAATAATATACTCGGAATAAAAAAGAAAATCATTTCCATGGCTTCTTTACCACTTATAGGTGTATCACTTAAAATATTTCGTGTTTATCCCTATATTTTTTTTTCTTTTCTTTTGCTTATATCTCCAAAATGGTGCGTCCTATCGCAAAAATAATTAAAATTTCGACCCCCTTTTAGAAACGCTTAAACCACTATTACGCTACATGTAGGTAATCTTTTTTTTTATTTGCCACACAAAAAGTGAAAAATTACATTAAAAAACACGTCGCGGCTGCCCCCCATGTGCGCCTCCGGCTCTAAAATAAATCATAGGCAAACAAGTACAACGTTGCGAAGCCAAAAAAAAAAATACCACGTGGAGTCACGATTGTCAAATTCGATTTAGTTGTGTCAAACTTATTTTAAAATTTAGAGAATTTTGTTTGCAGAATAGCTTTAAGATTCTCATAGCCAAAAGTAAGGAATTTTAGTGATAGTTTAGTTAGTTTAGTTCGGTGTACAAGAGAATGGGCACCATTGTCCGTCGCGGTAGGCTCCGCGCCGCCCCTCAGCTGTACCGATGACGCGTCGAACACGCTGCTTGGCGTACAGACCGCGTGCATGGTGTTGTGTTGGGGTCGATTCCCAACAAAACCCTTATAGGATAACTTGTGTGTCTGCCTGTCTGTTTGTCCATCTATCACTCCGAATGTACTGGACCCATTAGTTTGAAATTTGTACGCATATGAATTTCTGTGACCCAAAAACGTAAATAAATTAATATTAAATATGGGGGTCACTTTTGGGGGTCGAGTGACAAAATTTAAAAAATAAGTATTGCAAACTGTACCTTGTGACATACTCGTATCAATTTGTTTATTAAATAATACTTATGAAACATAAATAATAATTATGTACACACAGTAAAACACACAGAGATACGGCATAATTTTGTGGATTATGTGGATTTCAAATATGTATTACTTATAATTTAAAAAAATTGTTTTAAAGTTATCAAAGAAAATAGATGCGAATTGTTCATTAAAATTTAAATAAAAAATACAGAGATTAGTTCATTAGATTATTATAGATTACAGGAAAACCTAGAAGTCTATGGTCTTCAAATAATATGCGTACACTCTTACATTTGCAGTAGGAATGAACGCGGTTCATGTTTTTCAACTACAATGTTAAGTTTGTTCTAGGGTAAATTCATCCCTTCATTGAGCGTGGCTCGACACGCACTTGGCCGATCTTTAACTTCTCTTCATCTTCAAACATATTTTATTAGGCAAAAGCCAGTCTGATTCTTTGCTTAACCCGTTGTAAATCTATGTATGTATGCCACAGAATAAAATCCTACAAACCCACCACTTACCCGTATTGTTTCCCAAACTCAATATAAAACGAAAATCTGGCATTCGTGTGTAAACGTAGAGTGTCCGAGAGTCCGGGAGTGTCCGGTCACTATCGGACATTACTTGCGGCTTATAAATATACAGGAGGCAATGCTTTTAACACCGGACAAATGGTCCGGCCGAGTGGTTAGCTGGTTAAAATGTATGAAACGGATCCAATGAGGCCACTGTTTGTAGGATTGACTTCTGATTGAGTGGCTGGTGATAGCTTATCAGTTTAAGATTGTTTGGGAGATTTGAGATTTGGTAGGTGGTAGGTTGATAGTCAATGACAAAAACATAAAGTGACGATTTTATAAAGAAAGAAAATACGTTTATTTGCGGCCAACATGACGCAGAGAAAGAACACAAACACGAAAATAACAAGTTGGGGGAAATATGCGCCACATCCACGCAAACGGCCATCGCTCAGCATAATGCTGCGACCCTATGCGAGACGGAGCCCCAGCGCTGGTTTTCAACGATAGCCGGCGTTGACGTGATGACGTCAACCGGTGCAGCATATAATGAGGAAAAATAAACAAAATAAAATAAATACAATACTTAGTTTTAAAAGTTCTTAGTACTAATTTTCAATTTTACAATAGATATACATCTGGTACCTACGCCATAAAACATGAAATTTTCAGCTTTTCAAATGGCCTATCACGACATGCGCAGTAAACGTAACGTAAATTCAAACGATTTTGTAATTGTCAATACTCGTTTCGCAAATAATAATTATGTACCTACTTAGTTTTAAAACTTTATTCATAGCTATGGGATACTAATTGTGCTTGTCGCAAAAACTTAAACCAAAATGATATAGCTGTATTTTCTATTCAAAAAGGGCTCTCAGAGCTCCTTAGTTCATTAACACACAGATTTTTTTTATTCCAGTACTAGCTGATCCGACAGACATTGGCCTGTTTAAATTTCAATATATAGTGTGAGTTTTTATAATGTACACATATCGAAATGAGGGAATCTATGCTTAATTTTATATACGGAAAAAATATAAAAAAAATCTAAATATTTTGTTTTATTTTTTATGAAATTTAAAAAAAAGTTGTTCCCAGTGTAAACAAAACGGTGTAACTTTTAAACTAAATGATCTATCACGATGAAACAAACTCCATAATGATTGGAAATAATTAGGCGTCCTCGTAAAATAAAAATTGGGGAAAAACTACCCTCAATTGAAAAGAAACATGTTTTAATAGCAAAAATCTGTTTTTTTTTCTCATAATTTTTTACAATAATTGTAAAATTTCTCAATAAGGGGGTGTCTTATTGAGAAATTTTGAAATAAAAAAAAATAAAAAAAATCCATAAAAAAATATCTGTAGATAAAATTAAGCATAGATTCCTCATTTCGATATGTGCACATTATAAAGACTCACACTGTATAGAAAAAATTACTTTCAGTTTTTCCCGAGTTATCCTATTGGCAACTTTTCCAAATTTATTTTCATAATAAATTCGGATAAAAAAGAAGCCAAATCAATCCAGCCGTTCTCAAGTGATGTGCTTACCAACGAACAGCATTGCATTTTTATTTATCGACATTTATCACGCCAGTTTAACAAACTTATGCGAATCTTAAACAAATCATGTCACGCCAAAAGCTAGGGACTACTTTCCGAATGAAAATGATAAATGATTTTATTTCTGTAAGTAGGTTTGTACAAATACGTCAATCATATTTTAAAAACTTGATGAAGTCGGCGTTTTCTGTCTGACTATACTCTGAGGAGAAAGGCCGAAACAAACTCAGAGGTCACAGTCTCTATTAAAATCCAGACATAATCTTGGTCAAATCATGTGAAGACCACGTAGATCGGTGTCAGAATTGGTCTTTTAATGAAAAAACCACACAGATTGAGTGGATCTGTGCAGTCAGTGCACGCAAAGTATGCCAACTCCAAATAAAGTAAGAAAACAGTTTTAGTTCGCCTTAAAAGTAACATATCTTAACCTTCACCGAACTTAGATAACATATCGGTGCATACAGGTTAGTAATTTCCCGCTGACATTGGTATCAGTTGGAACGAGTCGATGAAGGGCACAGCAAATGTTTGCCGAGGGGATCACGCAGCATTCAGATCTGCGTCTAGTCGGCCTAGGTATTAGTCTAGGTACTAATGGTCTAGGCTGTCGATAAGTCAAAAGTATAGACTAGTTTTTAGAATGGATATTCTACTATATTTTTGAGCGTCTCTGTTAACAAAGACGAAAGATGCGCTTTTGTCTATAGCTATGAAAATCTTGCTTCGATGCTACGCGCGTATGATAGTACTACAAAACGACAAGTTAAGAAGAAAAACTAGTTTCTCGGATTAATATCGATTTACTGCTATTTTGAGTATCTCTGCAATCACTTCCAAAAAAAATTCGATACGTCTTTGTCAATCTTGCTACGATGCTTCGCGCATAAAATGATGCTACGAAACGTCAAGGCAAAAATATTGACTACTTTCTAGTGATTATTAATTTACTACGTATGTTGAGTGCCTCTGCAATTGCAAACACCTTGAAAACGGTTTTCGATACGACTTTATTTACGGCTACGAATTCTTGCTACGAGGCTACGCTCGTAGCATAGTGTTACGAAACGACAAGTCTAAAAAACTGACTAGTTTCTAAAATGAATATTTTACAATATTTTTGAGTGTCTCTATAATCATAAAACACTTGCAAACAATTTTCGATACGTCTTTGACTACAGCTACGAAAATCTTGCTACGGTGCTACGCGCGTAGTACAGCGCTACGAAACAATGCAATGGAGGATGCAAACTCGACGTCGGGATTACTATGATAGCTTCTCATAGGCTTTCGCCTAGGTACAAGACAACCAATCTAGATTGTGATCTTAATACCTAGGACTTTACCGGTAGCCCTTTCATAATGTAGTATGAATGTATCTAAAATCATATAAGACGGATTAAGTCTACAGTCCGAAACGGTGTTCTGAATGCAGAAGTGGACACTGTTTCGGTTATAATGGAAAATTGGATGTGAATATAGCATATATCACCAAAAGTGGATATTTTGCCACACAAAGATTTATAGTAACTCTTCTCCTAATTAATTTACTAGATTTTCGTTTACATTAAAATCAAAGTACAAAGTTTTTGTAAGTCAAAACTTAAGTATTCCTAAACTAAGTCCACGATCTGAAACAAGTTTCTGGGCCTGTAAGAATATTCCGTTCCGAAGTATTTTTCCGTCCGTGCTATATTGGCCGCATCAAGTTCGAATCTCGGTAGATGCTCAGTAGTGATAATTTGACCAATCACTACACTTGTTCAGACTTCGGTTCTTCTTTTGCAAATTCACCGAAGGCGTCGAAAGAAGTTTTTGCAATTATATGTCTTTAGGCAGTTTAAAACTTAAATTTTCCACTCGATCCCATCTTATTCTTCTTCGGTTCGCTCTTGACAGAGCGTCGAACAGTCGTAGTCACGATGAATGTTGTCCAATCGCAGGTGTAGTCGTAGCTCGCCTCACGATCTCCCTCCATATGGTTCTATTAGATGACAGTCTGGTGCATTTATCCGCGGATTTAATTTGTGATAAATTACCTTCTACTCTGCTCTGCACCACTAGACACTCTGTGCAGTCATTATTCCACCTCGGGACATGACAAGGCTGTTCTAATGCTGATAGACGATGTTTGATGCCGAATTCTTGGGGAGTATGAAGACGTTTGTGCGGAATTCTATCGGAGAAATGTGGCGCTGGAGAAGAATGCTTGGAGCATTTTTCTCCAGTGCCACATTTCTAGAGCGATCCCTTAGGCTAGAGTTATATGAAAATTCAAAAGTGCGTTTTGAAAGTCAATTTTAAAGATTAATTTTAAGTGTGTTTTCATTGTTTAGTCGGCCAAGTTCTGTGACCAACTAACACTAATGAAACGATCCAATTAAGACTTAGTTTATGTAATAATGACGACGCAACGCCTTTGAAATTGATACGTTCTTGTTAAGGACATCGATTTAAAATGGTTGTATAAATAGAGAGCTCAAAATATAATAATATGTAATTGACCTTTTTGCCGCAGCCGTGTATGAGGCACATTGTTGTTGTTTTCTGATTCTCACTTTTTTTAAATTTGTATTTTATTTCTCACGAACGTTTCCCAATTTTTTTTAGTTTTTCTTTTTTGAGAAGACATCTTTTGACTAAAACTGGATTAAACTAAAAGAGCGTTCTACCCATCCAAACTTTCTATTGAAATCTCAACAAAAGTGACCCAATATTTTAAAAGATTCACACATCATGCGAGTTTACGACTCAGTTTTATCACATGCGGCCGTAGATCACCGCTATCAGCAAGAAGGACGTCCCTCCGAAGTTCCGATAACAGAGGGATGCCCTCCGCCCTACCGACCACGTTTATGGCAATATTCCGTGGATTGATTGCGAGTCGGAATATGGTGCAACACGGCTCGCGAGTTAGGGAATAGGTATTGTTATTTTTGTAGGAAGTTGTTACAATGAGATATGGTTATGTGTATGATTTGTGTGCATGTTTTGCTGTGGTTAAGTTTACGAGTATCAATGGTGCTACTTCTTTTTGAAAGAGCGGTTAGTAGTTAACTAAGAAATGTTGACTTTTGCATGAAAGAAAGAGGCTGTTGTCAAGCCATTGACTGTTGTGGTCTGTTTTTTTGGTTGCAGTCTCCAAAATTGGCTCTTGGACAGGATCTGTTTTCAACAGTTAATCCTGTTAAATTTCAGGATATTCACTGTTAGTATATCACATCAGCAGACAGACGAAGACTCAATGCTCAAAATTAGATCTGTCGTCCCTAACTAACAATATTGCCCCATTTCTGTGCCGTATAACAAACCGATTCAACAGTTGCAGTAGATTCGAGCTACGATTGAGAATAACGCCATCTCGTATCGAGTAAACTAATTAGCGGAGGCGATGCGATATCATTTGATTACCCGCGACGACAGATGGCGTAGATTTGATTTGTACAAGTTGAACTAACTTTGCGTCGCGAAAATTGACGCCCGCTGCACTGATTAATTTGATTTCGAATGTTTGAAGATTTATTATAAGATGATGAATAGATGAATGCTGTTTTATTGCCAGTTTGCCAAGCTACGGCAAGTTGGCTTTGGAGACGTTTAATTTAATTAAGTAGACGAAGGGTGTAAGTGGTTTGAAAACAAAGATGGTAGGGGATTCGGTTGAACTTTTTATGCTGTTTTATAATATTGTCCTGTCGAATTAATTATAAGATCATTGAAAATAAGAGGAAAGGAAACTGAAATCCGAGCTAAGCTTTAATAAATACCCAGGTAAGTCTTGACACTCATGACCGTATTAACATCGCGTTCAATAGTAATTGAACACCAAAGCTATAAAAGTTACAGCATCTATTTTCAATTGTTTTTTCAGCAACAAGTTTTCCTTACTTAGGTATCTAAAACAATATTTTCCTAAACACAGTAAATTCTAGAACCTTTCTATCTTCAGGCGTGGGGTACGCGATCTGCATGATCGACATCTACATGGGCATGTACTACAACACCATCATCGGCTGGGCGGTGTACTACCTTATCGCATCCATATCGTCCATCAACTCGGTGCTGCCCTGGACCAGCTGCAACAACGAGTGGAACACCCCGCTGTGCTCCCCCGTCACCGCGCCGCAGACCAATCCCAATGCTTCCACGCCTGCTAAGGAGTTCTTTGAGTAAGATATTGTTATTTTGTGAATTTATTAATAGAACTATGACAATATCTCATAGTTTATCAAAATTACCTACTTTTTCCTCACAGAACCAGTTAATTGCCATCGAATTTACTTATTACAATCTACGTGCTCATGATTAATATCGTCAAGCATTGTAAGCATGTCATGCCACTAGTCTTTATCTTATCGCGTCAACAAATGTAGCCGAAGACGTTTATATCCTCTCTCGGCAGTGCAGATGGATATACACAAGGAACATTGGAGTAGATGAGGCATTGTATTAGCACTGTCTAACGACTTACCACAAAATACCAAGAAATGTCCTATATTATGTAAATGTCCCCACACAGACGCAACGTGCTGGAGCAGCAGAGGTCCAATGGTCTGGACTACATGGGTCCCATCAAGCCGTCGCTAGCACTCTGCGTGTTTGGAGTCTTTGTTCTGGTCTACTTTTCGCTCTGGAAGGGAGTCAGGAGTGCGGGCAAGGTGAGTTGATAATGAAGATATTGCAATCAATAAGGCATTGATTAAATAATTGAAAAGTTACCGGGCAGATGTCATCAAGTTATTTTAATGGTTTTGTAATTTTAGGTAGTTAAATTTAATCGACCTTGATCTTGAAAGAATTTCCGGATTAGGTATATACTAAGAGTTTCAGTCACAAAAAATGTTGGTGTCAAAGTAGATAAAAAAGTGTTGAAGTTGCAAAGATTTTTTTTTGTTTTTTTAAATTGATACTAGAACACTTTTCCAAGTCTTTCATATCTCATTTATCATGTACGTAATCTTTTCATTGGAATGCGCAAAGAGATGACGAATTTCTACGAGAATTTTAGCTGTAACAGCGGGAATTTTAGGTTCATTAAACTCAGACAGAAAAAGCTTATTTTAGTCTATATTTTCAATAACTGGTTTGCGTCTATAAATCTTGAAATATGCCTTCAGTTATGGAGATAAGAAAAAAACAACACTGCGTTAGAAACATCCTGAAATTGGACTTTAAAAAAATATCTATAATTATTTAGGTGGTTTGGGTAACAGCGTTGGCTCCTTACGCCGTTCTGCTGATCTTATTGGCACGAGGAGTAACGCTGCCGGGAGCCACAGAGGGCATCCGGTACTATCTTACGCCAGAGTGGCACAAGCTAAAAAATTCTAAGGTAAGCATTCGAACTTTTTTTGCTTCTGTTGAAGTATAGTGTTAATAGTGATTTAGCATATCCTGATTAATATTGTTCTGAAAAACTTTTTAATGCTGAGACGTCGCTACTTTACAACTATCCTTGCAGTATTTTTCAAAATGAGAGGAAGTTCAGACTGCGAAATATACATATATTAGGAAACTCAATTTCACCTGCAATCATTTTGAACACAGCTTTATTATTCAATGCAGCTCTCTCATCTACTCAGGGCTACTTCTGGGCTACTGATCCGTTCCCCAGTATATCCACTGTACTCATCCTTTCTATCCCTAGGTGTGGATCGACGCAGCCTCCCAGATCTTCTTCTCCCTGGGTCCTGGGTTCGGCACCCTGCTAGCACTTTCCAGCTACAACAAGTTCAACAACAACTGCTACCGCGATGCCCTCATCACGTCCTCCATCAACTGCCTCACCAGCTTCCTCGCTGGTTTCGTTATATTCTCCGTTTTGGGGTAAGTTCTCATCGTGTAGACGTTTAAATACTCTTTGATAATTATAAAAGACAACTTCTTAAATTCAAAACTCAGTTTAATTTAGAATATTTTTTACCTAGCATCTCAAAAAATATTCGTAATTAATCTTTCTTTTTTCATTACACGGTACACTTGGTTCCTGCTTTAATAAAATCATTAGTTACCTTCAGACAATCGGTAGAGCTATAACTGAAAAAAAAAAATTGTTTCGAAAAGCTACAAATCTTGTTTCATCGTGCCGGCTATATTGTTACAAACGCAGGGAACCTACCAGGAAACTACGGATCAGCGGAAGCAGTGACGTCACCGCCAATCTAATAGTTGTTAATGTTTGGTTAATTATAAATTAGTTATTGATATTATTACTCCTTATATTTATTTTGTTTAATTTTTAAATGATGTCGATGGTTCGAGTTGTAATTTTTTTAAGTTAGCAACATTGATTTGTACGCGCTTATAAAATATTTACTTTGTAACCGTCTTTCGCACCCCTGTTCGCTGTGAAACGCCGAATAAACCACATACAAGTATTTTGAGCCTCCGTGTTATTTCTACTCTGCACCTACGCCCAGCCTCAGCAGACCCACATATAGAAGACATCACTGAAACACCCTCACACATCCCCTTCGTCACAATATGTCGGCTCACCAAACTTCAACACTCCTCTCTCCTCTAGCTACATGGCGCACGTTCAGAACAAGAGTATCGAGGAGGTGGGTCTGGAAGGTCCAGGGCTGGTATTCATCGTGTACCCCGAGGCCATCGCCACCATGACCGGCTCTGTCTTCTGGGCTATCATCTTCTTCCTCATGCTCATTACGCTGGGACTTGACAGTACCTTTGGAGGTAAGCGTATGTATTATGCTAGATAAAATAGGTACCTGTAATTTGTGTTTTAAAAAGCAGATATTTGCTCTCGGGTTAAATACCAATCGTTGCTCGTTGATCTATTGTGTGAGATTGTATGAGAAATTGGGTGTGTAAGAGGGAGCGCGCGGCGACCCTATCACTGACGGACGAGACGCTGGCGACCGACCGATGGCGGTATAACCATCCAACAAGTCAATCTTAATACTCCAGAACGATGACGGACAGCAGTGTCATCGTTGCGAAAGGATTGGCTCTGCGGTCACCAACCCTCTTGCCCAGCGTGGTGACTATGGGCATAAAATCCTATGATTAAAATGCCAAACGGCTCCCAGTGCCCGGTGGCCCCGCTATTCCTGGTCAAGGTAGTGGTCACGGTAACGGCGGGACGGGGGGTACGAGGAATCCCCGGGTAACGGCAGGCTACCGACGACTACTTCTGGCTACATACAATGGACGTTCGATGAGGCTGGACTATCACCTTGCCGAACTTGAGGTAGAATTGGCTGGCATGTTTGTCGAAGGACCGATGGCCGGTGGAGCAGACGAGTCCTGGAGTGACGACCGCGTATCTGCAAACGTAGTGTGGGACGCCCCCCAGCTAGATGGACCGACGACCTTAAAAAGCTGGCTCCGACAGACTGGATGCAGAAAGCAGAGGACAAGGTGTTCTAGCGCAGTCTGGGAGAGGCCTATGACCAGCAGTGGACTGTGTGACTCAGTTGATTGTGTGAGAAATTCCGTACGATAATAAATAATTAAGTCACAGTGAGAACTGTGACTCACTGCGTTAATTGCAACCTTATGAACGAAACCCAATGTCAGCTACTTTTACGTGCATTGAAAATAAATAAATTGTTAACATGGACACCCAACTCAATAGCAGACTAACCGATCAGAATCAGCTTTAAAAAAACAGAGGATAATTCGTGATATTCTTCGCCAGGTCTTGAAGCAGTGACTACAGCTCTCTGTGACGAATACCCAAGGGTGCTGGGGCGACATCGAGAGGCGTTCGTCGCAGGTCTACTCCTGTTCATCTACATCTGTGCCCTGCCGACCACTACCTATGTAAGTAGGTCATAGTTTAGCATAGTCGACCTCGTTGCTGCTTTACCACATTTCACAACAATTGCCAGTAAATTGAAATTTCATAAGGCTGAAACTACTAACTTATCTAACTGCCTCATAGAGACAAATCAAACCAATTTATTTGCCATAAGTGTTGGTACAATTTCGGTCTTAACATAAATATTTATACAGATCCATACACAAACACCATATAACACTTAGTCATAATAATGTGACATGCAAATATTTGGGTTATACTTAGGCATAATTATATTTATAATTCGTAATATAGTTATAATTCCATTAAAATTTAGTATAAATATTGTTATCATTATTCGATTTTGAAGTGAAAACTTCTTTAAGCACGTTGGGCACTTTTGGGATGGGGAAAAAGTACTGAACTCGCGTGACCCTCACGCTCAGATAAGGGATATATACAGATGTGTGTAATAATGTTTACAAGTTTGTGAAGCTAAGAAGTTTTCACTTCTGACGTGCTGTCCTAAGACTAGCAGTTTTATTTTTTATTTTTATTCTATTAATTAGACAACTACTTGTCGTGTTATGACATGCATATGACATTCAACCTAAGGGTGGTGAACTAATTACGAGTTTGGCTATACGAAGTCCTGTGCCTAACTGTTTCCATATAGCCTCTTATAAGAACTTTCACAGCTACTTTCCGAAATGATTATGTTTCTATTTGACCGACTTCAAAGTGTAGTAACGTTTCATTGAACAAAACAATGATGCACTGAAGCTTTCTGCACCATTGATTCCTATTATTTCAAGTGTGTATATTGTATCTGAGAATTTTCCTGTAACCAATGTACTGGTTTCAATCAATTGAACCTTTTATCTTGTTTTCTGTGGATCAGTCTAAACGCCACGGTAAAGTAATAGAAACTGAGTTTTTACGATAGTTAAGTTTGCATTTTTCTCAAATCCAATTATTGGTAACTGAAAAAACATCCACATTTTTTTATTATAAATATATATTAAGTTTAATATGAATGTATTATACTCATGAACAATCTGGAATAAATTCTCTAAAAGGTTGTGAGACAGACACGAAAAGCGACTTTAATGTAGATATAGAAAAACTCTTATAAAGGATGATGAGTCTAAGATCCGAAGCCCAGTACAGACATCGGTATTTTTAACCGACTTTCCAAAAAGGAGGAGGTTCTTAATTCGGTTGTTTTTTTTTTTATGTTTGTTACCTCAGAACTCCGTCGTTTATGAACCGATTTGGAAAATTCTTTTTTTATTTGAAAGGCTTCCAGATTGGTCCTTTTTTTTCAAAATCCAGTTCTGATGATGGGATCCATGAGAAATTGAGGGAACTCCTCAAATTTTACAGGCAAACATATAGCGATTTTTGTATTATCATCAACAACTCAAGCATTTGCATTCGTTAGTGTTAGTATCATTTGATGAAGTGGAACTGATGAAGAAGACCATAAATGGCCAACGGAACTCCTCAATGATAAGTATTTCACGGGTGGCGATAAGATATTTCGATTAAGGTAGTTAAGCGACTATAAAGCAAATTTAAATAAATAATTCCGATGAAAATTGTACAGAACCAATGACACCGACTTCCGAAATAATTAAAGTTATTTTTCACTTTTTTGGTGTTATTTTTTTTTTTGAAAGTCGGTTGTTTTTTTGTTAAAATGTTTTTTTGTGAAAGCCTATCTAGTAAACTATGCTGTTCGATAACCATAAAATTCGTAAAATGATTGGGCAGTTAAGTAAGACAGCGTTTAGCGAGGTAAGTGAAAGATTATGGCCGGCGGGTCGAGTCAGCACAAAAAGTTATTGCTTCATCATACGGTGCTCGGTTACCCGTAACTCATGACCGGCCCAAACGGATAATGTGGGGCCACGTGTACCAAGGTCTTGAGCCTACTGAAATAAATTGTTATTTGTACTGAAAATTGAGATAATTGTTTTGAAAAAATTGTCTTCGATGTAGTAGGCTTGTGGGTCATCATAACGCAATATTTTTTAGACTTGGTTACTTAAGTATTCAGACAATTTAATATTTCTTCTATCCACAGGAATTATTTTTGTGTTCGCATTATTTTTATATAATTTAACGTCATTGTAATCAAAATAAAAATAAAAATCCGCGTGGCCAACGATTAGACAATCGTCGGCCAGAAGGAAATGACTTTTTTTCATATGACAATTGTGAAGTTAAGTGCAATTTGGAAGAATCCCAAAAGGATTGGACGCCATCCATGTCTGCGATATCCTGAATTGATTCCTGTTCAAATTATTCGGAAGCATTCACTCCTAATAATAAATATCATAATATGTAACTCTTCATCAACTTCACTACTCCCTACTATTACTTTTAACAGAAAGCTCCAGCAACACAACACAGGTATCACTAATAAATTACGGTACCGTTATCTCAGCGAATGTATTCCGTTGCATAATTCATGGTCATCACTCAGCGCGATGACCTGGCACTACATTCGTTCACTGCGGTGTAAGGAAGCTTTGTTTTGCTTTTATTTCGCCCCTGTTTTCATTACGGAGGTGTCAGTGCAAGGAAATGGTTTATAGTTAGTGGCTATAAAATTCCTGTAGTTGTCCTAAACAACATAAAATTTCTCGTGTATTTTTCGAAGGATTAGGCAGATGTGTAATAATTCACCCACATTTTGCTGCCATGGTATAAGCTGCAATCTCTTTTCAATCAACCTGAAATGAATCCAGTCTTGAGTTTGAAGCCATAAACACTTCAAATAACACAGCCGGGGATCCTACGTGAACGTAGGGTCCTGAGTTTGAACCAAGGACGATTTTGAAGAAGTCGCACATGCGACCGTCAATGCGGGCTATCACGATAGTTGAAGGAAAAAACAACAAATCAATTTCAGTTGCTAGTGTAAAAGATTGATTTGAATATACGTGACTACGAAACGAAAAGTTAATTATGATGTGTTTTCCAAAAAAATTGGTGTAATTCTGCAGTTTTTTAAATTTTAACTTTACGACGATTCATGTTCATTAGTGGACACCATTTACTTGACTGACTTCAATACATCATACATCCCTCCTAGGGTGGTGTATACCTGGTGGATCTCCTGAACGTATACGGCCCGGGTCTGGCTATCCTATTCGTGGTCTTCGCGGAGGCGGCCGGGGTCTGTTGGGTCTACGGCGTGGACCGGTTCTCTGAAGATGTTAGGACCATGCTGGGACACACTCCTGGGTGGTTCTGGAGGGCTTGTTGGTCTTATATCAGGTGAGTGAGACCATTCCAGAAAGTGTTTACCCACTATGTAGTTTGTTACAGTAAGGCGTACTTTGGTGGTGGTCTGAACAAACAGATTTTTATCAAGGCTTATATACAAAAAAAAAAAAAAAAAAACTTTAGCAGTTCAGTAATTAACGTATCATCGTAATACGACTTGCAGACTAACGAGATCTATATACCAATGCCTTGATCTTATATAGTATTTAAGGTTACTGAATACCTACTCGTCTCACTATTAGGATTCGTCCCTTTCACAACTGAATAGATTCAAAGCAACTATGTAAATACCACACAAAGCGACCAACAAAACAAAATAACTACTCCAACCTGTGGCTAATGTCTTCCCCACCCACCCACAGTCCAGTATTCCTGCTGGTGCTTTTCATCGTGTCAGTGCTGGCTCACGAGGAGATGCTGGGCGGTGAGTACGCGTACCCACCATGGTCCATCACGGTGGGCTGGGTCATGACCGGCACAACCGTCTCCTGCATCCCGCTCTACATCATCTACAAGTTCGCGATCACACCTGGCAGCTTTATGCATGTAAGACAACTATATAAATCAAAAACTCGAATGTTTTTTTAGAAAAGTAAAGACTTGTTATTTGATTATGTTTTTGTTTATTCAGTTATTTTTAGATGTAAGTCTTCCATGCTCTTAATATTTATATAAAATATGGTCTACATAGCGATATGTTTATGAATATAAAACCACCGTCGTATGGTTGGACAGTCCGTGATTACTGTGATACGGATGCCGTAAAATATTGTTTTCTTGGCAACTTCTAAATGAACCAATTTTTGCATTAATTTTTATCGTATGAGTATATAATATTGCGACCGTACTTACCATTGTAATTTTCTTCAGCGCATCAAAACGATAAAGGAACCTGAAGTGATCTCCATACCGCCAACGGACGCAACAGTATGCAGCCTGTGACCTGACCAGACCTACAGCTCAACAACTCTGCAGACGAAGCCAGCCATCGAGTGGCTTGTGTAATACTCAACACTAACGAACTCTGTAATAATGCTTAAACTCTGCAATATCAACCAATAGGTATTAGGTTCTCTGCATAACAATATAAAATATCCAAAAAATATATAAATATATTGCACAGATTAGTGGTTTTGCAGACAAGAAATGTATGAAAGTTGTTTATATTATTGAGATTAAAAAGAAACTCCGGTATGTTATAGTATATTTATGAATATATTTAATCAATGTCATGTTGTACATTTCAAGCATAATCTGCTTTTGGTAACTTATAAGAATTTTAGAGAATATATTTATAGGTAAGTAAGTGTAGTTATAGGCACGTAATCGTCTAGTATTGTAATATGTATAAAAGTTTTGACGGATTTCAGAAGAGACAGAGTTAAACGAATACTTACCAACAGCATTTAATTTAGCTGTAAATTTAAATAATAGATGACCATATAAGCCTGCATATTAAACTACTTAGCATTTATTCAAATAAACTTTCGTATGTAGTGTTTTTATCTCCGTGTTTATAATATGTACAACGAATATTATTAAGTGTATAATGGACCTAGATAAATTATATTTAATAAATATTCTGTATATTATCTCAAAAGTGTTGCTGGACAGACTATAAAATATTCGCTGGAATGTAAGAAATATTTATACTGTCTGAAAACTTCGCAAAGTATTCACGTATTTGATAAATACGTGCTTATCTATTTGGTTACAGATGGTATATTTAATTTCATTATGTATAAATGCTTGAATAATTTTTAAATACTTTTTTAAATAGTATTAAGCAAACCCCAATGTAAATATGCTTTTACTTAGAGATAAACAAAAATATATATATTTCTGTATTCCTGGGCAATGAGTGCAGAAATTAATATATTTACTACTAGATAAAATAACGTGTGTATATAATATTAGAAATGAAAAATGAAGTTAATGGGATCATATGCATAGGTTTTCAATCTAGTCAACGTTTGAAAAACAATACCTTTCATATTGTACTTACCTCATAGATATATTCCATTAGAAACGTAGATTATAATCTATAAATGATTGTAGTGAAGATTTTTCTAAAGATTATTTTCCATTCGGGTCTTCTTGTAATAAACTCAAATCAACTAGTCATAATTAGCGCCAAGTTGTTGCTTGAGAAGTAGGTTTGTATTTAATTATTATAAACAATATATTAGTAGATATTATGGAAATTTATCAAAGAGGAGTTTAGTATGTAATAGGTAAAAAATACATAGTGATCTTGAAATCACTCTTTGCAAAGCAATTTTCGAGCTTGTGTCCCAGCATTTCCTAGCTTAACAAATGAAAATATAGTCTAATCTTTCAATCATTCTCATATTAGTGAATAAAACGTACAATAATGAATGTTAGGGGTGTGTATAGTCGCCCACTTCAGTATTGTTACGACATTTTACTATAAATATGTAATGTAATCAACTAAAATTCTTAAATCAGTAGATGATCTAGTAAAAATATAGCAAAAAAAAATCATATAAAATAATCTCCTTCCAGTTTATACTAGCATATATTACCTATTAAATCAATAAATGTTAAGTGTTTTTATAAAAAATATATTTAAAAAGTAGTTCATATACCCACAGAGCTATATTTACGTGACTTGACAATTTGTTGATTTATTTTTATACGTTTGTTTTTATTATTTGAAGATGTACTCAAGTTGATGTGTAGTCGTGTTGTATGTACTCGTAGTTATGTAATCGTTGGTTGTACGTGTTAGAATAAACAACAGATGTATAGACTGGGCCTGCACCAGCCATTACAGGTCCATCTAGCCATTTGTTTTACCAATACGTTGTTTCTTTTTCGCCTTCATACATAAGCTTCTTCACTTCTCCCCTTTTCTTTTATTTTCTTCTTACTTTCCTCTTTTCTTTTTCTTTGGCTTCTTTCTTACTTCTTATATAAGCTGTAATGAAATAATTAACCAGGGATTCTCGCCTTAAGCAACACTTTTGGCAGACGCATTGAGGATCAAAATTTATTTATTGGGCAATCAATATCATCCCACTGTAATCCCACTCGCCCTTTGTGGCTCCCACGGGAAGAGAACAGTGTACAAACCCACAAACACTATTATAGATAGAAAAATGAATTCAATTCCAGAATATTATCATAAAAATGTAACTCAGAACGTAGAGATGTAGTAAATACTCGTTCCGTTCGTTGGAATTGGAAGATTATAAAACGTTGAATGATGGTGGGATAGTACCCACACTATGGAAATCCTATACAACATCTGAAATGCACCTTCTCTTTACTGAACACAACTTAAAAGAAAAAGGATCTCTGGATCCATCATGAAACCTTTTTTAAAGAATTGACACGCTAGACTGCATGTTACGAGCGTGCCATCTAGAATTTGACATATTTTGAATCCGTCAAAGAGTCGGATCAGTAAAATCTAAACAAAAAAATATTAGGAATAGATATAAAATTAAAAGTCTGATAAAATCTATTTATGAAATCGCAAAGTGAACATGTTTATTATAGAGCAAACCTGTAGTAAAAACATCCCTACGCTTGTATGGCAGCCAAAACTGTAAACTTCAATACACATTGCGTAAGTACCTACTTACATATACGCTGCTGCTCCCCTTATCCTTATTTATTTTGGGACGGTGCACCTCTTCTTCCATTCCTCGTATCGTCATATGCATATTTCCTATAGGTATCATAAGAAAAGACAACTTCGACATCAAATCAACAGTAGATAGGTACCTGACTACCTGTTGTAACTACTAGACAATTTCCCTTTGAGAACTCCAGACGAATATACTGATGTAGGTATCATGGGACCATATAAACAATAACTTTCTAAACCTGAGAATATGTGAGCAAATGAAATTTCCAAGCAGATAGGCATAAAGGTGTAGCTAAACATGGAATCAAAGAGCATCACCGTATGAGATAACGTGTGATTTGTACCTACGGTATTCCAAAGGGAACATTTCTTTGCATTATATTTTAGTCTGTTTCTGAACGTCGTATCCAAAATTTTTAGTAAATTTTCATTGTTATACCTACCCATAAATGTTGTCTTTTAAATTAACTCCTTTGCAAGTAGTTCTACTATCACCCTTCGTCTTAATGACATAAATTTAGTGGCATAACTAACCTTTTTGGATTCCAATGCAAAAAAAAATGGAAATGCTCCCATTTTTCGCCCCATTAAAAACGAATGTGGATAGATAGATAGATAGAATACTCTTTATTATGTACACCATAAAAATTACAGATATAAATGTAGAACTGTTACATAGGGTGTCACAATGGGCGGTCTTATCGCTAAAAGCGATCTTTTACAGACAACCTTTGGATGGATCAAAAAGTAGAAGGAGAGACAATACTGCAGGTATTTAGTGGTGTACCACTTACATATATACAATAAATACATATACACAAAGCATATAGATACTTATCCATATAAATATATATATATATATATATACACACAATAATAAACATGATACAAGAGCAAGGAACTTTAAGTAATGATGATGTTTAAGGAGAGAGGAAGTGATTTTTAACCAAAATTTTAAAAGTGGACAAAGATTGAGCACGCCTTATCGAGACGGGCAAGGCATTCCATAACCGTACTGCTTGAACTGTAAAAGACTTGTCATAAAAACTAGTGGAATGCATTGGCATCTCTAGTCTCAAGTTTTCCGATGACCTCAGATATCTATTATGTGTGTCATGAAGGAACTTGAAACGTTCTTTAAGATAAGAGGGGTTTTTAGGATTGAATAGAATACTGTAGAGCTGAAATAAGATAATGCCGAATGCCGAGCGTTGAACGAGAAGTCGGCTAATCAGCAGTAGACACCTGAAAGCTGAGTTGTATTATCTTCTACAGTAACTAATAATAACAGTAATTTTAACAGTTATATAAAGTTCTAAAACACAAAAAAGCCACAAATATCTTGCAAATCTATAGGAACCAAACTAACGAACCCGAAAGGAAACGATAAAGCAAATACTGATTCATGGTCGATTTTAAAATCCATCTTCCAAACCAACCAAAGAGAAGGGCGCAGTACGTCAATTCTATCCTATACTTCCTCTATGCATACACGTCTACGACAAATAAACCTGTAATCATCACACCTGTATACCCCAAAAGAGAAGTCGGAGATTTATTAAATACTTATATAGTCACATTCGCCAGTTACGTTGTAAGTTCACACAAGCTGACCCAACAAACACTTGCGCAGAATCTCTGCGACTCTCACTTGGAGACAGTAGCGAAGTGGTTAAGCTGCAACGGCGAGATATGGGGCGTGGGGCCAACGCTGGTGTTTGCCAGTGCGGCCGCACTTTTCCTCTACAACGAGCTGAAAGCCACCGTCTTCGCCGAAGACCATGCTCAAGTCTACATGCTAGAGAAAACCTTGATTGTGAGTTTTAGTATTACTTACTATAATAAGGTAGAAGGGTAAACACTCAGCTGTACCGTCTGTGCAGACCCTTTTCTTTTGAACAAAATCCGAACTATGTGGCTTTTGATCCGATCAGATCAATTGCATAAATCTGTCCACTCATCATCATCATTTCAGCCGAAAGACGTCCACTGCTGGACATAAGCCTCTTCCAATGGGGACGCCACGCTTGGCAGGCGGGTTGGCGATCGCAGTATGGTATTAAAAATGCATAGAGAATGCTGCTGCCCATATTCTCTAGTAAGTCCCTTAGTCGCCTTTTACGACACCCACGGGAGGAAATGGAGGAGTGCTATTCTCTACGTCCGGCACCACACGGTATAACCATCTGTCGGTCTGTCCACTACTTATCAGAAGCGAATCGTTAAAATTAACAGTCCGACCGTTTTGGGTATGTGCACGTATCTAGTCAAGCGGATCAGATTCTTTAGTTCAGTCTTACCACTCCATATAATTACCCACCCTACCTTCACATATCATTGGCGTCAGAAGAGAGATAATGAGTCTCCGATTAATTATAAATAGTCGTGCTATGTCATGATTAATTACTACCTTCATTTCTCTCTTCTGTCTAGTTAATCTTAACGCTAGTTCGCACGATGTTACTGGTGCATATTCAAAATAAAGCAATTCCATTGGTGGATTTTTGCGCTGCTTCCTCACACAGCTCTGTCAATAGAGAGGATCAAAAGTCACACAGCCTTAGAAAGAGAGTGATGTTTTTTACGTATTAACACGAAGTTTTAAAATTCCGCAGTCTACAATGGTTCTTGGCATGCTGGCCCTGATGATTCACCTGTGGGTGTGCTCCATGCGCTTCTTCCAATATTACCTTGATACGCTTATTAGAGAGGTGAGTAATAAAACAAACCCTTGACGAAACATAATTAGTAGTCATACGCTTAATTAAAGCCTTACAACAGCCGATTTTGAGATAGTTAAGTACTACGTTCCAAAGTTGTAACTAACAACAGGCTTATTCCACAAATCCCCCCTGAAAATCCCCCTTAGGAGGAAAAGTGGAATCTGAAAACAGTCTAGAATTCACCCCTGATAATCCCGCTAAGGGGGGAAAACTAGAATTGTAAAAACAAAAAATAACTTATTCCAAGATCCCTGAAAGTGATTTTTTTACATTAGGGCTCAGTTTTTTCCACTGAGGGGGATTCTCTCAGGGGGGATTAGTGGAATAAGCCCTAAAAAAAGACCATCTAAGCCATCCATCCATCCATCTAGTATTTTTTTTTATTTTAATCTTATTGGTAGAGATCATTTAATTTACATTTACACGTCCCTCCAATGCTTGTTGCATACACATTTCAAATGTTTGTGTATAAATGTTATCGGAGGGGCGTGCAATTGTAAACAAGAACAAACTTAACATTGTAGTTTAAAAAAAACTTCTCCCATACATTCCAACTGCAAATGTAAGTTTGTACCCACAATATTGAGAGATTTACCATGTTATATTAAGACCTTATAGGTTTTTCTGTAATCTATATGTAAAGAACTATTTTCTGTAATTTTTTCAAACTTTTAGTATTAGTTTCGAAGATAAGGGTGTAATCTGTTTTCTTAAACAATTTTAAAAGTATTTATATATATTTTTTATAATTTTTTTCAAATTATAAAAAATATATATGTTGAAATCCTTACAATAGACTGTATATTTCATTTGATATGTCACACGGTACAGCTTGCAAACTTTTTTTTTTCTAATTTGTCCCCCGAAAGTTAAATACCTATTCAAAATTTATTTATTACGTTACACTTGATCCGTATTTGGGTCACAGAAGTTCAAATGTGTACCAAATGTGTAAAAATGTGTTTCAATGTAATCGGCCCAGTAGATTCGGAGCAAATCTGCTGTGACAGAGGGACGGACAGACATACAGACACACGAGTGATCCTATATACAGGTTGGATTTTTTAGACGGGGCAGTAAGGGTAGGTACCTTATCCGTTGTAGTTACAGAAAAATGGTTTTAGGAGACTGTTCATAATTTTTTGAGATATTTTGATCCCCATTCACGGATTTTGAAAAAAATAATAATACAGTTAGCAAAAAAATGGGCCATTCTCACAAAAACTTTTTTTGATGCCAATCGATCCAGTTTCATAAAAGATTTTTTTTTTAATATATATTTTGTTTAAGTTTATTTCATTTTAATTTATTTTCGGCCATTTTTTATTGTAGCGGCCAGTCTATCCATAGTTTATAAGTAAGTTGGGAGTTTCATTTCCTACGAAATGTATGGGAAAAGTTTTATGCTATTTCTGAATTTTTTAGTACTCAAACCTCAGTTGGGCTGATAGAGTTTTTTTATCCTTATAAGAAACACGATCGATTGGCATCAAAAAAGTTTTTGTGAAAATTACCCATTTTCTTGCTGACTGCATTTTTTTTTTTTAATCTATGAGATTTAATGCGCGTTTTCCTGAAGCTACACCGGTTAATATACAGTGGCCAGTACATCAAGCTACACGAAACTGTCACATTTACCACCGTACCTGCCTTTACTGCCCCATCTCAAAAATGCATCCCGTATATAAGGGTTCCGTTTTTCTTTTGAGTTACGGAACCCTAAAAAGACGTTCTCTACTTGTATACCTACCTACTTGCAATTTTAAACTTATACATATATCTTGATACTAGCTTCTGCCCGCGACTGCAGTTGACGTTCAAAAGTGCATCTTCGTGCCTATTTGAAATAAATTATTTGACTTTGACTTGACTTTGACTTTGACTTGTCCGCGTGAAATTTCGGGCCACCCATCGCGTCACATCCCGTCGCTCGCCCGCGCTATAACTTCGTTATCGCTTAGCGTTTTTTCTGACTTTTGTTCTTTTCGCTTGGTTCCTAAGGATCATAGCGTGATGTTATATATAGCCTATAGCCTTCCTCGATAAATGAGCTATCCAACAATAAAATATTTTTTCTATTCGAACCAGTATCTAGTTCCTGAGATTAGCGCGTTCAACCAAACAAACTCTTCAGCTTTATAATATAGCTGACCCGCGCGACTTCGTTTGCGTCACCTAAGAGCCTAAGAGTAAGAGAGAGAGTCATTTTCATGTATGCTTCGCTCCTATTGGTTGTAGCGTGATGTTATATAGCCTATAACCTTCCTCGATAAATAGACTATCCAACACAAAAATAATTTTTCAATTCCAACCAGTGGTTCCTGAGATTAGCGCGTTCAAACAAACAAATAAACAAACTCTTCAGCTTTATAATATTAGTATAGATATGCATTTAGTAAAAAGCTTTTCTTATACACATTGACATTACAAAGAGACACTTCAATTTTATGTATTTGTATAGATTATCCTAACTTAATATAAATGCGAAAGTAAGTTTGTTTTGTTTGTTTGTTACCTTTTCACGCCTAAACCACTAAACCGATGATCCTAAAATTTTGCATATACGTTGTCAGGTGTACAGCAACGGACATAGGGTACCTTTCATCCCGAAAAAAGGTACTGTTCCCGAGGAAAACAACAATAACGTTCTTATGAGAATAGATGGCGCCACGTGTCTTTCTGACTGAATTATATTCTTGTAGAAACTTTAGTAGTGTGTTAAGATTTTTTTAACCCAAATTGATTGTCAAACTCTAAATTAACGCGAGCGAATCCGCGGGCAAAGGCTAGTGATTAATATATCCAATAATTACCTTTCGGCAGAGTCCAAATATGCTGCTAGAGATGACGACGGCTGGTCTGCTAGGGGGGAAGGCGGAGTTGGTGGCACTGGGTCCTCTGACGAAGTTCCTCCGGCAGCAGCAGCCGCAGATCCACATCACGGTCTGCTGGTTCCTGTCGCTGTGCTACGCAGACTACATCCGCAAGAACTACTGCCAGAGATTTAACCTGCCGTATTTGGAACAGTGGTTGGTATGGTTGATGGATGATGACTGTACTTTTGTATCTTGCACGATGTCCTTTTAATGCTCATGCGGATCATTTGAGAATTGATTTAGCTTTTCTTGTTTCTACCGCGCCTCGGTCATAGAATAACCCCATCGTACTAATATAAAGTGATCAATTCTCACGTAAGTCTACTATTGTTTGATATGTTTTGTTTATGATTTTATTCATATGGTTGAATCTGGATAATACTCGATTTATGCGGCGAGTGATCAGCCCATAAACAAACTTTTTCGAACTTAATTTTTAACTCCGAAAAAAGTCGGGTCCCTACCCTACTTACTACCCTATTTCGAAACGCGCATATGAATAAAACTGATGACTAGTTTTGGTGATTTAGACAACTCATTTTCTGTAATAGGTATGTGCTAGTTTAATAATGACCTATTTCGTATTTATTTACTGGTCCCTAATAAGTAATTGAAGTATTTCAAAACTTTTTGGTAACTTCAGACGGGTATTTTATTGGATATATTCTGAGAAAGTTCGTTCATTCTAATCTCAATCTCATTCTGTCGAAAATACCTCCAATTTCTGACAAGCTTTTGACGTTGATTTTAGCTGAGATGAGATTGACACTAGATTTTGAACTTTTTTAATTACGGGAATTAACCTTCTGATCATAATTATACAATGTATCTGTCATGTTATCTATTCACCACCCTTTGATTATCCACCTTAGGTTAGTAGATAATGCCCAAGGCATTAAGTCCGCCTTCGTACCTTCTATGTTGCATAAAGATTAATACATACATACCTACCTAAAGATATATAGATAGAATAAACCACCACCACCAACTCATCATCTTCTCTTCAAATCACTTTTTATGAAAATTTACATATAATTTTTATTTGTGTGTCGCGGTGGAAGCAGGCAATCGGAGTTGCACGCACGCGCGGTGCAGTCAGTCAACCGCACCATGCAGAGCGTCAACAGCTTCGTGGGCTCTGTGCACCAGCGCCTGAGGGGGTTCGCACCCCCCGACCAACAGGACTGTCCGTGCCCAGCAACCGACGCACAGCGTACTACGTAATGATTTTAGTTCAATGTAACTTACCACCCGTTTACGCAGGGAGTCAATCCGCTTGGTGCACATACCGTATACCCAAAGTGAACAAATAGAACGCCGTATCCCACACTATGTCGTCCATTTTAACGGCATTTACGGTTGACGGCGCATCGTCGCGTCATCATATCGCACCTTTAGAATTATAGAAGGAATTATTATATAGGTCTCTATAATTCTAAAGGTGCGTATGGCCGGACCCTTAGACATCAAAACATTATTTTAGTAGGTAAACCAGGTGTTTATTCCCTACATAGTATGTACATTCTATCATATGGTTTTCTTTCTGCAGGCAGTAACTCAACTTTTTATCAAGACCGCAATTCATAAAAAACATCAAGTATCTTAGACGCCTTCTACCCCATCTCCAGAGATGGGAATGAAGAATGTTGGAATGTTGTTCCGGTCTTAGTCGGAATAAATTATGGCAACAGTTTTATTTTTCACCGTTTTGGCTGAACAAGCTGGTTTTGAAGAGACGTCCAATCGTATTTGAAATAGATTGTTAGATATCATTTATTTAGACATAGCGTTGTTCACTAGAGTGAGAGCGCGGCTTCTAAGGGATCGTCGGTCGTGGTCCGTACCACCTGCAGCGCAGTTTCCTGTAGGAGTCCAAGCAGCATGTTGAACATATGTGACGCGCCGGGCCTCAGTAAGTCGGCGAAGGAGCTCAACATGCGGCTTATTGACAAAGCGAGCGAGACCACTGCGCAAGCCATCGAGAAACTCAGAAATGACATTAAAGTAAGCGATCAGATATGTTAGATAAAGAGTGTCACTTAACACAATATCCCGACATCCCCGACAAGATCGAACAGAGCCTGGTGCAGGCTCTTGACAAACTAGGCGAGTTTTCAGACTTTGACAGAAACGAAATCTTTTGCCCAACAGTAACATATATTTACAAAGACCAAAAGACCGGCTCCCGCTCCATGGCACCATTGACGCCCCTGATCTGCATGCTGTGCTGGCTCGCTTCTTTGTCCTAGGCAATTACTGCCGCGGCAGAAACCGCACCATTGCGCGTGCGAAATACTGGGCACTTAGTCCCCAAGTGCTAAGTCCCCAGTACTTCGCCCTCTGGCCGCATTTAATGATCTCTTGGATTCTAATCCAACAAACAATCTGTTTGCGGACGAATGGACGAAGATTTTATTGGCATGACAGAAGTACTGTGAGAGGGATTTTTGAAAATGTTGTTAACTTTTTAGCTGAACTTGATGATTTTTTTAAACCGACTTAACTAAAGAAATAAATAAATAAAGACCCCAAAAAATATATAGCAGTCAGACCTACTATCTGCGGATCTAAGACCAAATCCGCCGAAACAAAAAAATATGCTTTTTAAATTAATATGACGGCTCCTCGTACGTTCACCCGTACCCATAAAAAGATCCACAATATATATTTTTTATAGCTAGGTGGCAATAGTAATTACCTACTCCTATTCATAGATGAACTTTATGAGCCTGAAAGAATGTCGTATTATGGCTCTATCAGAAAAACTGAATACGTTATTCGAAATGCTAGCATCCGCCAATGACAAGGTAGCCTTTAATCATACGTCAACGGAGCAACTCCTATTATATCTGTATGAATTTTCAAAATAAAACTAACCTCTCCGAGGCAGAGTGCCAAAAATTTTTGTATACCAATAACAAAGTTCATTCACGAGGCCCTTTAGCCTTGTGTTCACTAACATTTAAATCAACTGTTTAGATATTTAATCAGTTCTATATTTAAAATTTTCTTAGGAAATTTGACATAAACCAACTACCGGTGGTTTGAATGTTGGTGAACACAGGCCTTAGTAGAATTTGCTACAGGCCCCGCGCTGACTTAATACCCCGCTGATGCTTCACTATGTATCTTTTTCTGCAGTCGACCAGATGTACCTGTTCTAGTGCACCAATCACCGGCGTCCTTAGTCCTGTGTCTAAGGAAACCAAGCATTGAAGACTATCCCTGGAGGCACATCGAAAAGCTTCCTTTCGACTCACTTTTTCAATGACATTTCGTTCTTTTTTAATAAGTCATTAAAAAATTTCATATTCCTAGTGTTTTTATTTCTTTTCAAAATAAATGGGGATATTCAGGGCGAGTTGGACTCGCGCACTAATATATCGTATATTAGTGCATTTGTGCCTTTCTTACGTTCTATTTTAGTTAACCTTCTTATTTTTCATGATAGAGGTCATAGTTATACGGAGACCTGCCTACCTCTTCTGTGAACAATTCGGTTTAAAATATATACAGCCCTGCGAGTCCTGTGACTGTGACAGTCAGACAGACAGGCTTAGTAACAGGCTCCTGTCGGCACACCTTGGACGCGGCGACCAAAACAGGAATTTTATGTTATAATATTATGATACAAACTGCAGAGTTTGAAGGTCTGAAGGAAGTTCGCTAGCATGATGTCATTAATCCGTTTATGGGGTCCAAATGTATACTTGTCGATTAACGTGGATATTAACTAACAAGTCCCAAGTAACGAGTCTGAGTACCGGCACAATTCATACAGTACACAATAAATCAAGTGCCACCCTGTGGAATTCCGCCAAAGAGCAAGTAAAGATATCCAATCGCAGAGAAACGCTGTTAAGTATCTTTACTGCCCGCTCCACCTGCAGAGGTGCAAATTTTAACAAGTTTGTACGGACCATCGGGACTTTAAACAGCCTCTCTCTCTCGGCCCTTACCGAAGCCGACTGTTTGTTAAGATCCTCCACGGTTGTTTGATAGATCAGTATGGTATACTATAACATTGCTGAATTTGCAGCATTTATCCATAGGTGAGCCATCATAACTTAAATATTTGTTACCAACGTGTGGTATAGTAGTAAACACGCGACTCGCAGCACCGAACGTCAATCGTGAGATCAATAAAATTGATACACTCCGTCATCAAGTCAGCTTAGCCTTTTCTCAACTATGTCAGGGTCGACTTCCAGTCTAACCGGATGCTACTGAATACCAGTATTTTACATGGAGCGACTGCCTATCTGACCTCCACAGTAACTGCATAATACTACCCCTTGGTAAGCCTGGTTGTCAGACTTTCGGCTTTCGGGCCGACTACCCGTAACGTAGCCGGGGCCAACGCGAACGTGCTTTCAGTTCTTTCCCGTGCGGCTGTTATTATTTAGCCACAAGCCCCTCAGTCATCAAGTATTAAGTGTTATAAATAGGTTGATTTATTTACTAGTTGTGACCTCAGATCAAATTATTTGAGATTGTGAGAGTAAGAAGGTCCTTCACAAACTCACAGTCGGTGAGTTACTGTAGCCCAAACAAAAATGATTAAAAAAATTGATCATTGTCAAATAATTTTGATTGACGCAAGAGTGGTAAAATCACAGAACACTATACTCCTTAGGGTAAAATGTCAAAGCGATCATGGTGACATAGAAGTTTATATTTTTGTGTAAATCAACAAAAACGTCTAATAAATCATAAGCCCAATGTTAAATTTCGTAGTCAACTATTTGGATTTTAAAAATTGTGATGTGGGAAACCTCTATATGGAGTTACATGCAAAATGAAGGAACTGAGGTAGGCAGAGCTTAAGGTCGAAGCTAGATGCTTTGCTTGCTTTATTTTGTAATCGGTTCTTTTTGTTTTCACTCTGGACGCTTTTAACGTGCATGACGTTCTCCTTCTCAATATTTTAATAAACTCATGAATGCTTGTAACAATATAATTTTAAAGAGTATCCGTGGCGTTTCTTGCCCGTTCTTCTCCATAGGAACCTACTACGCTTTGGCATGGGAAACTAGCTTTTTCTTTCTGACTGACAATCCGACTCCTTTGTCTATCCAAAAGTTCCTGAAGGTTGATGGTTTAATTGAAATAAATGCTTGGATTTTAAATCGCCAAGTGAACAGGCGCATCGGTGGCGTGTCATCAAACGCAGATCACCTCTAGCACCTAACAGGCCGCACTGCACAGTTCTAACTTCGCTACTCACCAAGCGGGGCGCCAGCGAAGCTTCTAGCTTAGTTCTGTACTCTGTCAAGCTGCTGTGGCTTCATTCAGCCTTACGGATATCTGGCTCAAGGAGGGAGTGTGGCGGCATCTACATCCACATGCGAATTGCGTATCATACGACGTCACAGAAATACTTGCATCGCGCAAGCAAAATTACCCGCGCGACTAGCTTAATATATATATAGGTACAACATCTCGACATCAATCGTCGAGCAGTAGCCCACCAGACACAACAACCGTCTGGTCGGAGGTTCCCCCTTTCCTATGAAAGATGAGGAACTTTACACCCTATTCCTCATACGTCTTTAGGATAAATGATAATGTTCACAACATATATTCACATTACAGCTATTCGAGTGGGCAAAGTGCGGAGAGGACGCGGTATCGGTGGTGCCGACAGTGTTGTGGGTAGCCGGCGCGGCGGCGCTCGCGCAGAGGTTACTCTCCGCACTCTTCAGACGGTTCGTGTTCCGACGGGTGCCGCTCTGGGAACTCATTTTACAGGTATTCTTTGACTTCTACCCGTTGTTGTTATTTTAAGCACTCTTAAAAAAATTGTAATAGCTTTAAAGATGAGAAATACGAACGTGCTACGAATGTCATGTTTCTCGTAGCACGTCTACACTGTCTACGACTCTACGCCGATGCTACGCCAGCGTAAACCAAAAACATCACAGCATTTTTAGGGTTTTGGCTGCAGCAGATGTGAAAACTTAAAACACCTCTATCTAACCGGTTTTTGTAACTATCTAGCTGAAAGCAAATTTAATAAACCCAAGCGACATACGAAACTAAATAAATGCAGTTTTTAACCTAAAAACCAATTTGTTTCCGTACAGCACCTACTATTCATATGGATGATGATATACAGCCTACACTTCTGGATCATGGTGGTCCAAGTTATAAAAACCGTCGTAGGATATTGTTTTGATGTAAGTGGAACATTTGATAACACTCCTGAATGCTAGCTCTTGATGTAAATTAGATTTGCCGTAAAGTTCTTCAAAAACGTAACAGTTAAAGACTTCGTTACAATGGAACTACGTATAGTGCCTATACTTACCTATATATTTTGATATTGGCTCAGCCTCAACCAAGCGAAAACCCTTTTTTAGGGTTCCGTACCTACCCAAAAGGTCCGAACGTGACCGAGAATTCATTGTATACAAAACTCCTTAAGTTCTGAGTTGAGCTTCACGAATACTGACAAATGCTTGCACTGACTGTAGGTACAGGTCCACTCAAATTTGTGTGGTTCTGTCCTCAAAAGACTATTCCAAACACGGATCGACATGGTCCTCACATAAGGTCCTCAGGAGTCCTCACTGACCAAGATTATGTCTGGACTTTAAAATAAACTTTAACCCCTGAGTTTGTTTCGCCTTTTTTTCTCAGGGATAATCAGATAGTAAATGTGGACTCCATCTAGTTCATTTAAAAAAAAAAACATATGACGTGTAACAGTAGCTAGGTAATTCCGATATCCTATTTACAGAATAAACGATTTCATTTGATTTTATTCCCTAAATAACATAACAGCATAACTCCCCATGAAAGGTCACACTTTTTCAGGATGGTATGATGGTAATGACAGAAGATGAGCTAGAGAGCCGCAAGATGGTGCAGCAGTGGATGATATGGGTGTGCGGAACGGCGCCAATAGCCGTGTACGTCAAAACAAGGCCACGACCCGAAATGCCGCCGCTCATGATATGGTAGGTCTGGTAGGTCAGTCAAAAATAAATAGAGTTATATACATAACTCTATTTATTTTTGACTGCCTTATCTTGATCCAGTCGTTGGTAGCCTATGTACGAGGTTTGGGGTTAGATGCCCAGAATCAGAGACGATGCTGCTGCTCATTCGTTTTACACATACATAAGTAGAATGGATTTATAGTCAGAGAAATTTAAAGTAAACAGTTTCTAAGTTACAGTTTCAGTCAGCCAGCCAAGCGTGCTCAGTGTGCTACGTCAATCGGGTATAACCGTCTTTAGAACAAATGATCAATCGTATAATTAGGTAGAAACATACCATGCTTTGCAAAGTGGCAAACATGTGCCATGATATCAGTAGCTCAATCTTGCTGACCACTTTCCTGATAAACAATTATTGGGCTATTTTGCAAGTTAAGTTATGCTTGCTAAGTTATAGTTTCATCATTTATAGTCTCCATTTCTATTCCACAGGATCACAACCAGCCCGTGGCAACGTCGCGAGATGGGTCCCTACGGTTACTACCTGAACAGACCGCTGACCTCCTCCCTACATTCTTCAACCAACGTGTCCATGAGACAACAGAGCCTTACGCTCCGGAGAGCCTTTAGCGACTCCAGGATCATCATCAAAGAACCGCCCAAGAAAAAGAGATATTCCAAATCTGTATAACGTAGAATATTTTACAGATTAGTCTAGTCTGAAAACTGTAGAACCTAGTCCAGAATGTCTAATGCAAGTAATAAAATGTAAATCGTTTGAGATATTGATTCTTTATTTTCGAATCAGACAAAAAAAAAACTGATGAAAGAAATGGATGTTTTATCATGATCTATACGGTCATCATTAAAATTCTTGGTAGTGAGCTAACAATCTTAGGCTAGATGCGCACTGACAGGCGGGTTGCATAGCGCTTAGCGCCTAGCAAGTCACCTCGCGATTAGCGAAGTGAAACAAACGTTCTAGAATTCCCGCAACTGGCCGCACTGCGCGCGGTCGGCACTTTCATGAGTCACCTAGGTGGGTATATTGTTCCTTAGAGTCGCCTAGCGTGTATCGAAGTAACAAACGTGTTTGTTGTTTGTCACGAGGTGCGAGGTATTTTTATACAAAAAAAAATGGAAAGATATCAATTAATTGCATCATTTTTTTAAAGAGAACCTCTGTGGTATCTATCTAAGGCTAAAGCAGTTGTCCTAAAAATACCTACTACTTATTTATGTCATGAACCCAACGTGATGGATAAGGTTCATAAAATGATAGGTATATTTTATAAATGAATTCTTTGATGGTAGCAGATTTTGAGCTATGTTTGAAAATGACATCTTGTCGACGTGCCAATAAGCAAATGACCGTAGGCTACAAGCGACTCAACACGCAAACCATCTCCCAGTGCAGCCACCATTTGTATCCTAGCAAGTAACCAGATGGGGATCACTAGGCTCTTTGTATTGTAGGCGCTAAGCAAGCCACCTGTCAGTGCGGACGTAGCCTTATACAATTTTTATCCTACACAATAATTGTACTCTACGTTGTACACAATATTATACTGACCGATACTGACACTGACTTCTAATATACAATTGAGGTCAGTGTATACTGACTATTATTTATCAAAGGACTTTTACCTAATTACAACAAAAAAATAACTGACAGGACCATTCTAAATTCCCGCGATGCAAAATGCAACATTTATGCCAGATGGTGCCATGAATAAAAATGTGTGGAATGAATAAATTAGGTATCAGGCTACCAAAAGAATAAAATAAAATAAAGTACAGCCCTAAAATCAATTGAAAAATTATTTTCGAAAAAACAAAAAAAACAAAATTAAAACGAATACGAATTTTCACAAAGGGTAACTGGAGATTGATTTGAAAAAGTGATAACAGATGTCACTATGCCTCATTTTAATTAGAAGTCGGTGTTAAGATTCTCCGGCGCGCGTATAAAAGCAGGTGCAAGGCTGTCAGCGTCATACTAACCTTGCGTAGGGTGTACCGTGATCATGCAGGCGGTTGCCCCGGGCGGACTCCGGTCATTGCACTTCGGTCGGGAGTAGTCCGTCTGTGACTATCCCAAATAGGGGTACGTCGTACGTGTAATTTTTGGTAGTTGGACTAGCGTTCTGCGCGGTCCTTTATTAAAGCAAGCAATATAATAAAATTGAAAACTAAAGTAGGTTATGTATGGAGTGACATTTTGATTGCAGAAGCAACCGAATGAATTTTATTAATTTCGGAACAAATCTAACAAACATAATCTGACGATTTTCGACAAAATATTTGGCAGCCAAACAAAAACACAAGTACTACCTAACAACATAATTATTTTAAAACGAACTAGTCTAATAACATCTTTCATGCAAAATAAAGACATTCTAAAATTAAATACAGATGTTTGCTATCTTAATAAAATAGCACATGATTCTGCGATCTTTCTGTAGAACTTTGGACAATAATTTGGACTATTTAGAACATGCATCTAGCTAAAGACTACTCATGCAACCAAAAACTAAGATCACCCATAAATAATATTGCCATTTCTATAATTATTTATTGCTGTGTTGGTAGGCATTACATTTCGAGACTCCACCGTGCCTCGAAAAGCACGTTAAGCCATTGGTCATTTGCTGATCTTTGACAGTCGTTACGCTTAGTCAGAAAACCGAAAGTCTTGACAACCTGTCTTACCTAGGAATATCGTGTCACCCAATAACTGGGTTTTCAGCTGCATCGAGTTAGACTGGATGCCGACCCCAAAATAGTTAGGAAAATGCTAGGCAGATTGACCGATTGGATTAGACTAATTAATGCTTACGAATCGATCATGCCAATACCAGTCTGTATCGCTAGATCTGGCGAAGGTCTAAGTGGGCAGCTTTGACCACTAACAACTGAAGACTGGATGCCATAAATGGCCACCGACCGCTCATTACGCCGTGGAACCAGACTACATAGTTTGACGCGCTACTACACGAGATTTGAATGCGGCTGGCACGCCCCTCGTATTTTTGAAATTCTTCCTCAGGTGCCGCTCACAGCCGTGCGTGTTTGTGGCGATATGTATACACCATTAATGCACGCACTTAAGCACTTTTCTAATGAATGTATGGGTGTCGCATTAAAGGCTTTTACAAGAGTAATGATCAGAACCATGACACTACGGTCTAGCTAGCCGTTGATCTAGTTATACAGTGTGTTCGTAACCAAGTAGTGCTTTGCGAATCATGTAACGTAATACCCCATTAGCATCTAATACGTCAACTATCTGGAGATAGAATGGATGAGTACCGACCCTAACTGTTGAGGCTACCACAAGACGACGGGAACACGCATATTTTAGGACCTCCACATTAAAAACAGCAGTGAAAGCATCTTTCCCATTCCCTTTATATTCAAAAGACGAATTATTAGTATGGAATGGAACTAATAATTCGTCGTAGTATTCCCATAAAAAATAAAGAAAATAACCACAGTTGGAAATGAATCATAATTTATTTTCATCAATGCTACGCTGTAACATTGACAGTACTAACCGAACCGATGGTAAATAGCTAAATAGCTCGTGAAGATCACCAACGCGAACTGTGTGAAAGAAAAATAACATGAGACATGCTTTATTTGTACATGCTAGGTACAACTGTTAAATGTAGGCTGGAACTACGCTTTACTGTGAAATAATCGTTTCTATAACCGATTTGAAGCTGATCTGCGATCATAATTAATTAACAACGTCCAATGGAAGACTGCGCAAATCTAATCATTTTTCATTAATACAACGCTTATATGCAGAGTTGCTTCTAAGAGCACATGCCGTATTATGATAGTTTTCTTTGGCAAACTCCGTTCACTCGAGTCATGAATACTGAGATATCCAAAAATACTACCCCAATAACACTTATCTCAGAGAAATAAAAAAAAAACTTGAATAGCTTTATCATTTTTTCATTTTTTATTATTATTAATTGATAAACATTTTTTTTTTTTTTTACTTTAAGATTAAAATAACTCGCATTACAGTTAAAACGATTAGATGTATTATTTCGACGTTGTTTATTTCATAGTTCCAACCTTAACACGATTATATATAAAATCATTATATAAAAACATGTATTGTTTAATTCATTGTCATTAAAATATAAAGACCTATCCATTCGGATACTAACAAGGTGTCTGTTGCTACGTGTCGCCGGTACTCGCGGCCTTCGTCTTCACGTCCAAGCTCTTCAGGGGATCGTTTTGACGAGCCTGTAAAACACACAAGTTGATCAAAGATTAGTATTGTAGTTGCAGTGCATTATTTGGCAAGCTGCTGCAGTCATTGTTATTTACAGAGACTATACGGAAAAAGGTTTACATAATCAACTACAATGATCCCAATTCTTGGACTCAAGCCTCCTTTCTCTGAAGAGGTGTTGGACGTAACTGTAGACTCAATGTGGGTTCGTGGACAAATACTAATTTGTTCAGACTCTAGCACACAGCTAGAAATGTTTTCGCAAAATAATTGGATGAATTCCAAGCTGCAATAGTATCTTTACAGATACTATCACTGCCATAATTACCACAAGAATATCTTTAAAAAAGTACCTCATCTCAAGTTCGTTAAAAAATAATTGGCACAAAATCTCACCTGGTACTTATGTCTTTTCGAACTGCCATACTGTCCATGCTGTTTCCTCTTCTTCTGTGGCGCTGGCACAGGTGCGGCCGCGCCGTCCTGCTCATCTTCCACCGACTCTTCACTCCTCAACGCAGCAGGCAGCAAGTACTCTGGTACATGAGCTAAGTGGTGCTGTACTTTCACTGTGTGTAATGCTTTGTCTCTTCGCAGTGCTGCTAAGTCTGTTGGGTTTTCCTCGAAATAGCCCTAGAGAGAAGCCTGGATTAATCTCAGAGGACTTTTTGGGGGACAGTATGATGAGTAGGGGGATGATCAGAGAGAAGATTAGTCGTTCATCAAAGTGATATGTCAGGGTTGTTCATCATGTGGATATAATAGTGATAATTAATTTCTTAATTCTGTGTTGCAGGTTATTGCGTCGATCGAACACTTTTTCGGTGTAAACACCTACACAAAATTCTAAGCTTAGATATCTATCATGTAAATTAAGAAGTTATGTCATATTTTTTACTACTACATCTGCTTGATTTTGCCGTTATTAATTTAAGTGTATTTTCAGTTCCAAAAAGACTAACACAGCATATCTTTTGAAGAAAACTTGGTATGCTCACCTGTAACTTCTTACAGTTTAGCAGTTCTTGTTTGATCTCCTTGAGACGAGCCTCCCTGACTGCTATCCTGGTGACGGCGCGCCACGCGTCTCGCGACCGGTAGCGGAAACCTTCCACTTCCTCCAGAGCGAACTCGTATTTCCTAGGGGTTAAATAACTAGTTAAGTACTATATAAATTAAAATTAATTATTTGGTTGGTCTAGTCGTCGCAATCGCTACTGCTGAGCATGAGGTCCTGAGTTCGATTCCCAGGTCGGGCAGTGTTATTGGGTTTTCCATATGGAATTTCTCAGTAGTAGCCCGGAGTCTGGATTTGTGCCCAGTTGATGGCAATTGTACTTAAACATAATTGGCGAAATGTGGGTGAACTATAGGTACACCTCTGCCCAACCGTTCAGGGAAACAGGCGTGATATTATATTATAAATTTACAGCTTTTTAAATTAAAATCAACTTAACATTCACACTGCTGATCACTGACAATGGCCTTCCGAAAATCTTCTTGTTAATGTGTCGATAAATAAATTACAGGATAATGAACTACAGACAAGTGTACTAAACATAGACCGAGATGCTATCCTTTATTAATTTAAAATAAATTGCAACTAGAAAATATAATAAGAAACTTACTGTAAAACTTTCTGTGTCTTGAAACCTTTTGATAAATGTGCTTCTACTGCATCCATCAATGGTTTTTCTCTTATTGATACAAATGATAACACTGATCCCTGTAAACAAGAACAATTATTACAAATGGCTTTGATAATAATGCCAAGAATACAATCTACCTATCAAATAAATTAATTCTGATGATTTAACAGCACAAAGATTCTCACTTTCTAAGCAGAGGAGATCATGGCCCACGCAGAAAGTGACAACCACACAATACAGCAGGCTGAATAGAAATTAGGCTGTAAAACCCTTAAATACATACTATCAACATAAAAATATGGTTAATTACCTGATTCTTTCCCCTAGCTGTTCTTCCTGCTCTGTGCACATAAGAATTCACATCCAATGGAAAGTCAAAGTTGATCACATTAGACACATGCTGAAAATCTATTCCACGAGAAACTCCTGATTCTTTATCCTTTTTACGTTTTGAAGTTTGTTTCTTTCTCTTTCGTTCCTCTATAGGCACTATACCACCATCTGGTTCCTCTAGAGCCATCTCGTCTGATGCTATGATGATTTGGTACCTTCCTCGGTTGAACTGGTCTACAGATAAACATCTGACTGCTGCGGGAAGCTCTGAGTTTAGAACACATGAGCTTATTTTGAACTGTTCTAGATATAGTTTTAATCTGAAAGAAGTTTAAGAAGAATTTGTTTATGTGTCACATAACTGTGTACAGTTTGGCAAATGAGTTGTTGCACCTAAACAAACAAACTGGAGAGTTCTTTATAAATTAAGTATTAGCAATAAAGATTTTCTAGAGTTGTAATGATTATTTTGACAATGGATAGTAGCAATGCAGCATATTGGTATCAGGTTGGTGCATGATCAATATACTACTTTAAACCTTTTTTTCAGTCTAATCAACCGATTTGGATTTCTATTCTGTAGGCATACGGATGGCATTTAAAGCAAAAAAGTGGTTACAATCCCAACTGTTTACTGCAGCTGCCATTTGTCATGCCACAAACACAATAGAAGTCAAAAGCAGTTGAACGGACTGTAAAAAGGTTTATTTAAATGTCTAATCTTATTTCAAACGGCATATAGTACAGTGATAAAAAATTCTGTATTTTTTACTGTGACAATTTTATGAATAGTCTACTTACTTATAACACCTATCCACAGTCCTGACAAAGATGATACTCTTTCCCCTGATAAGGTTCAACTTCAGCAGAGCATACAAGATGGCTGCCTTATCATCTTCCTCTGCAAACAGATGATAGTGTTGCAACTGTGTTGAAGGTGCCAGTTCTGGTTCCTCCAGCTTTAGCGTCACTGGGTTACGCAGGACAATCTTCTTGAGGCTCAGGACATCATCTGAGAGTGTGGCTGAGGCTAGCACTGCTTGGTAGATTTTTGGCAAATGCCTGTGAAATATAAATATTTTGTAATTCTAGGTTAAAACAAAGTGAAGATTTATAATTTTCGGGTTATTCATTATTTAACTAACTTAGAGATTCTGAGATCACATTTACATAATTTTAATACACAAGGGTTCAGCAACACTAGCTGAAAGGAGTTCTATTGTTAAGACCCTTGACTTTAAACCCTAAGGACTAGCATAATCTTGTTTTGTTTGCAATCTACTCATACTGGAACAGAGATAACATAATACCTGTAAATATTTTGTTTTAACAAAAAAGAACAGGATTTGATAACTATTTACATGTCAGACAATCTTACCCCAACAGTTCCTTAATTTCATCTTCATAACCAAACGAAAACACCAAATCAGCTTCATCAACAACCAGCACTGCTAGATCTTCCTTCAACCTCATATTACTAGCCTTCAAATGTGCCAGTGCTCTTGAGGGTGTTGCCACAACAATATCTGGCTTATCTGACAGTAGAGCTTTCTGTGTCGGTGTGTCTCCACTGGAGGATATGTCTATGCATTTTACTTCTCTCGCGCATTTTGTTGTTAGGTCACCTATTACGGAGGTTATCTGAAATTTTGAACTAAAAAATAATATTGTACTGATAAGCATATAGTTTATATCATATTTAAGTTTCTGTCCCAGGTAAGTCTCTCAATCAAACAATAAAAGCTTATAATCTCTTAAAATTTTGTGAGGTTTTAAAACACAGAAAGGGTTACAGAATCAAATGGTGTAAACATGTGCATAACTAACCTGTCCGCACAGCTCCTTACTTGGTGACAATATTAGAGCTCTAATACACTGATGTGTGCTTGTGTTCTTCAAGTGCAATATCTTCTGAATTACAGGTATTGTGAAAGCCGCAGTTTTGCCAGACCCTGTCCTAGCCCTCATCAACACATCTTTGCCTTCTAGTAACAGTGGTATTGCTGTTTCTTGGATCAATGTGGGCTCTGGCCATGCTAGCTGAGATATCGCCTGCGGAAATAATGCTGTTAGCGGACAAAATACTACGCATTTCTATAAAAAAACCATGCGTGATTTTTTCAGTTTTATTGCCTCAAATTGTTAATTGACAGGGTTAATGGTCAAAGCATTTATCGATATAGCTATGAACTACATATTAACGTGTAAATTACCTTTAAAATCCGATCGTCGAGTTCCATTTCATGAAACATAACCTTTTTTTCTTCGCCCATTCTGATTTGAGACGTAGAACACCTTCTTTCACAACAAATAGTTATTTATACCTATACTAATTTATCTCATGAAATGGTATTTGATTTGAAAAACAAGGCACGTCTTACGAATGCTGCACTGTACAAGAGAACAACAATAAAGTAAAAATAATTCACGTGTGTAAATTACGTGCCGCCATTTGCAACCACAGATTACTAATATGTAGCAAGCTTTGCAACCACAGACCATATAGTATTTTTGCAACCAACGTAGGCAACCAATGTTTTTTTATTTAGAATTGCCAGCTAAAATATATTTTTGTTCCTGAATGTTTTATATGACACACAGTCCACTGTTATCCTCATTTCTTGTATTTAACATACCTAATCCAAAACCACCTGTGTTAGAGTCGACCATTTAAAATGGTGTAAGCCTAGCGGTCAAAATAGAAAAAAAAAGAGACTACAAAGCGAAAAATTACGTTATTTTCAGAACTAACTGGCTTTTTGCCACTTTTTTGTATTTTTCTTTTAATTTGATGTAGAACTAAGTACTTGTTACAATTGTAACCACAATACAATTGACTACAATTAACTTAGTTGTTAGTATTACAATTCCGCCTAGGGTATTAAACCCTAGGCGGAATTGTAATAACAACTAAGTTAAATAATACTGCCACACCCTACACCTAGTAGGGTGTGGCAGTATTTAATCCGCTTGATAACGGAATTGGAAAATAATGAAGACCATGACAGAAGAGAAAAATATAAATCATTTATTTTTTACCATAGATGTCAGAACTAAATCTAAACATAAAAACCGGCCAAGTGCGTGTCGGACCACACACAATAATAAGGGGTTCAGTAGTTGGGATGAATTTAACCCAAGAACTTATTTAACACTGAAAAACAAGTTGTCCCATACATTCCAACTGCAAATGTAAGTTTGTACGCACAATATCATTTTTTCAACTAAAACGTTAAGTTTGTTTTTGGGATAAATTCATCCCAACTCCGCAACCCTTCATTGTGCGTGGTCCGACACGCACTTGGCCGGTTTGTTAATTTTTCGCCAGTGCGAACGCACAGTTACAATATCATCAACATTTTATGTACTGGGTTACAAACCTATCATTGTAACTCAAAATCTACACACAAAATATCACGGAAAACGGTGTACGGTGGCCAGCACATCGAGTTACCACACTGTAACATGAAAAAAGGTCACCGAATGCATAACCTCCTCCTTTTTTGAAATCGGTGAAAAAATATTATTTCGTAAAGACATTTCTGTGATAGATATACAAAAAAAAAATGTAATAGGTAAGGATAGTTTATCTTCTAAGAATATAAATAATCTTTATCAAAATAAAATAACTTTTTTTTTGCTCTGGCAAACAAACATCGAGCATGACACAGAATAAAAGATTTTTTTGCGTTGAGAACACTAAACGAATGGCCGAGTTGTTTCTGCATTGCATATTTTCAATAAAACGGTGTTATTTTGATCTATTTTCAATATTTGGTGATTGTTTCAACTCCAACATTTTCGCGTTAGTGTAGTTTCAGCCAAAATTGTGTTTGTGTCTTATAAACATGTTATACCACAACGTCGTTACGGACTGCAGTTCATTGCCTTATGTAAAACTTGAAATAGTGTTTCTTCCGTGAGTGACCGAAATATACGGTGACTTATGTGTTTAGTGTAATTGTTTAGATTTTGTGGTGATCAAAGTGTCAAAATGTCGAATTCTACCGCTCAAGTGCTTATGAAGAAGGGTAAAAGGGGTGCAGCCGCATACATACACGCGGACTGTGAGAATGGTTCTCCACAGCATTTGGGTCCTCTGTTGGACGTCCTGCTGAACCCTAGCAAGGCCATCGATGAGTGGGAGACCATAGATTGGTGCCGGTGGCTGTTGGCCGGCGGGAGAACGCCGGACGAGTTTGCAACGATAGGTGGGTTCTAGCATCTAACTGTACTCATCAAAATACGTTTATGATAGTTTGTAGGTTATGAACAAAGTTATAACAGTTTTATTGCACCAATTGCGTAGTTTTTATGAGTAATATAGCGCTGTAGCGCCGCATGACCTTCCATTGTTTGCTGTATTAACTCTTGACTATTTGTTGATGCTGCCAATTTAACAATTATAGGAGTCTCTTGCCCTTATTTTAATTATTAAGTACAGTTACAGAATGAAAACAATGAAATTAGTATCTTTTGGGTACAGAACATTACTTTTAGTAGAAATATAATTGAATAAATGTAAATAAAGGTGACATTGACATAATTACATTATGTATGCATGTTGGACAACTGCTAATTATTTAGGGCTCTATTTAAAGTTTTAAGCATTGTAAACATTTACTTTTGTGCTGTTTGCAGTACTAACATTATGAGAATAGTTTGGTAACAATAGTAATCTGAATACTACACCTAGAGTACCTAGTAATTTTGATTGAAACTTAGTTTATTGTGATAATTAGCCAAACGCAGTGTTGTATTGAGATCTAGTAAATGGTATTGTTTGCATGATATCAAAATATTACAGCATTTCAAAAATAATTATTATAAATACTCACTATAATAATTGATCAAAGCACAAAAAGAATAAATAAATACTTAGATCAGCAAATTGCAAATGAAGGACGACCAGTCTGTCGTGGGTGAGTGGGTCGTCTTAGGGGCGCTGTGCAAAATACTAAGAGAGAGTAATTCTCAATGTTACACTGTGCACACTCAAAGAATTTGTCTAGTGTAGTGTGTGCATTTTTAATACAAATCTAACTTATAATTTATGATGTGTTGTAAAAATTAGGCCCCATGTTCATTGGAAAAAATGTTAAGCAAAAATCATACAACATTTTAGCTAGAAACATTTGATGTTGCATGATGTTCTTTTGTTTATGGAACATAATCAAGTTGCCACCAATACTGCAACATTCAATCTTGTGTCTCGCAACACTAGAAAATGTTGCACAACTTTGTTTCCGTGAATTTGTGGCTTTATTGTTCTGAGCTACTTTGCCAGAATTATTAGATATAGAATGTGTGGTTCATTTGTTTACTTAGCTTGTGCACAAGTGTAGGTTGATTGCACACTCACTTCTGAATGAAACTTATTCAATAGTTCCAATATGTATGTATGTTTTATTTAACAGACTGTGGTATTGTGTTCTAAGTCTGTACACAACAGCTCACAGCAGTCTGGGGTCACTAAGGTCCTACAGATGCTCTATATTGGAAATCCAAGCTGACAAAATTCCCACAGAGTGTAATTTTGAAGCTAGATTGCAGTCCAAATGCAGACTACCTCCATAGGCCCTGAAATCCCTCATTCATGGTAGAAACAACTTCCTTACAAAGATATATCAATCAGATATAAATAGTTATACAAAGTGACATAAAAGGAAGACAATAATATGCTGTCAATATGTAACCTCAGTAAACAGGTAGGTATGTTTACCTGCACCAGTCGCCATCTTTGACCATTTTGGCATTTCCAATGTCAGACAGATGTTGTAAAACCTTGTCGGTATATGATTCATAATTACCTACAAATGGAGGTATCAATTATTGTAAACAATCTTTGAGATGATATTATTAACAAGCAATACATAGTTTGGTCTTTCCCTTGATATAAAATTATAATACAAATAATTATGTTTCTAAATGGCTATAGTATAGGGTAATGGATCTATCCTCATTTCCTCCAATGAGTGTTGTATAAGGCGACTAAGGGACTTACTAGAGAATGGGCAGCAGCTTCCTCTTTGCACCATAACACTATTAACACCATACTGCGATCGCCAACCCGCCTGCCAAGCATGGCGATTATGGCAAATCTCCCCAATTATGGATCTACCTATGAGGTCAGGCTGCACTAACAGTTTTATTTCAGTCCAGGGCAGTGGTCCAACTGCTCTGTCCAACTAGTTGGACCATGGGTCTTTACTAGGGGCAGTTGTCCAACTTTAAAAATAATTGGACCACAGCACCAACTGCATCTTTATGCAGTTGAGGTTTTTAGAGTTGTTATTTTTTAAATGAATGGACCACTGAACTCTCAAAAGGTGCTGGGGTCCAACTATTTTTAAAGTTGGACAACTGCCCCTAGTAAAGACCCATGGTCCAACTAGTTGGACAGAGCAGTTGGACCACTGCCCCGGACTGTTTTATTTATGCCTTTGGTAGGACTGGTTTACTATTTGTGTTACAAGTAAAGAAAGAGAAAGATGCCACTTAGAAGATGGTCTTCAAAGTCAAATCATTTTATTTCAAATAGGCACATAAATGAGGTCGTTGCAACTGATTCACTTCCAGTTGAGTGCTCTCGATAATATTTGGTAAATGTGACCTTACTACAACCTTTACTTTTATTTCAGATTATATGAATTTACAGAGTTGTATTGACGATTTTTATGATTATAATTCTAAAATAAATATTTAATACGACCGCGAATCATATTTAGATCAACAAACAACCTGACACTGACCAGCAAATTGCAAAAAAGTAAGAAAATTTGTATTTCGCGGCATTTACCTTAGCACATGCCCCTTAAATCTATACTAATATTATAAAGCTGAAGAGTTTGTTTGTTTGTTTGGTTGAACGCGCTAATCTCAGGAACTAGTGGTTCGAATAGAAAACTTATTTTAGTGTTGAATAGCCCATTTATTGAGGAAGGCTACAGGCGGGTTGAACGACAATGGTCAAGTCTGATATTTGTCAAATCGGCGATTCGTCAAATCTGATATTGGTCAAAGCTGTAGTTCATCAAATCATCTTTTTGTCCAATTACAATATTTGCCAAATACGCTGTTGGTCAAGTCCATGTACAATCGATGAAAATATAAGTTTTGAATTCACATAACTTACTTGTAGGAACTGTAACTGAACTGTGTGATACAATGGTGTTCATTTGCACAACACCACATGTTGTCCAAATGAATGCCATCGCACCACCAACGCAGTCGAGGCTTGGCATCGGAGATTAGGGATTAAAGTAGAAGAAAAACATAATACTTAATTATTTTCATGTACATAAGTATTAAAAAAAAAAGCAAAATATTATTTAAATAAAGTTAAAAGTGAAGATGAGAAGCAGAGGAAAACATCCAACATCATAAAAGATGCCAAAATAGAAAAAATTATAGAATAATTATTGAGTGGAAAATCAGATGCGATAAAGTGTTTCAAACAATTGTGTTGGGTATGAATTCTATGTAAATAAATATGAATTGAATAAATGAGTTAATAAAAAATATCATGAGGTACTTTAATTTTTACAGTTTATTTTACTTAAATTACTTGACCAATAGACAATATCCTTGTTCTTAAAAAATCTTTGAAAAACTTGAGTGCACAAGCAAGCACATGTTGTGCCTAATTACGTCATGAATTCATGATATGCAAAAGCACTGGTATTACGCAGAACCTGCTGTTTAGTATGATCTGCAGCTACTTCGTGACTAGGTTTTAATAGTGACATCACTGGAGACCTACTCCCACGATGATCGTCAAAGTAGGAGAAGAACCGGAAGGGTATTCTCTTGTCATCTCCCGCCGTCTCTTTGTAATCTGATCTAACAAACTACAACTTGAACAAAGAAAAGAAAGAAAAAAAAATTGTTTAATCTGCACAAAAAAAAAACGACATAAAATATACACATACAAAGTAGCCAAAAGCCTCGTATTCAACTTGATGCATATGGTTTGCTTTTTTGCTGTAATCTATTCATGGTTACTGCAGCTCATCATCGTCAGTCTACCGTAGTCCACTGCTGGAGATAGGCCTACACCTAATCAAGTCAAATCAAACGCCACTTATTCAAATTAGGCTGAGATTCAGCAGTTTTCGAACGACAAAATTACATTAGACAGTCCCCCAAAACGCCCGCCTTTCGCCACTTCCTAGTGCTTTAGCTGGGAAGAAGTGGCGCAACCATGTAATTAACATTACGAGACAGTAAATGAAATTATTTGCCATAATTAATTATGACAACTAGCACACGCCAGTAAACCAGCAAGTACAATGAAAACTATACTCAAGCAAAAAACTAAAAATGTTAACAAAACTTACTCTATACATAATACAATAAAATCGTTGTACCTAAATAAGTCTCCTGGCATGAAGGGCGTGCCCGCTTACATATGCAATCCTGGATTATGTTCATACAGCGGTAACATGAATGATAGACTAGGACCATCAAAGTAAAATAAATCTGATCATAAGTCATAAGTAATAATCAGTTACTGACCGTGATTCAGTAAACAATTTCTCCAAAAATCTCACTTTTTCCAGCTGATGCATGCAGTTATTTTGTTTTTATTCATACATCGTAATGTCAACGGTGAAGTTCCTTTGTCCGTAAATATAACCCGATGAATTCGCATATAAATGAAGAGAAATAGACATGAATACATTGGGGACTTACGGCAATACGGAAGGCTAGTCCCACAATAATTTACGTAAGCAGGCAGATGCTAGGTCCCTGATACTCCGGCTCTTAGATTTTTTAAGGTTCCGTAGTCAAACGGAACCCTTATGATTTCGTTGTCCGTTCATCCGGATGTTACACATGCATTTTTGTTGTCTGCCGTGAAACCATTTGGTTTTCAGAAACTTTTCCCATCTGTTTTGTTTCCTCATGTTGCATCCTATGCATAAGTAAATGTTTTTGTTTTTCACCAAATCTTGGATTTCCTCATGCATGACGCAGCTCTTTCACGATAAATAATGTTGGTTAAGCGAATTATTTTTCGTAAACATAAACTGTATGACTCGTAGGTTTTGGATGACGTCCATGAATCGTCAGAATTAAAAACACTTCCCATAAACGTATTGCGATGAAAGTTGTTTAGCAAATATGGTAAGCTATACTCTAATCTTACGTTGTTCTGGCCTGTACTAGATAATCCCTAGACCAGGCATAGTTCCAGGTTAGCACCAGTATCTTACCCTTGTTCTCCAAACATCATGGAACCCATAATATTGTCCATTACCATAACGTCGAAAGCACAAAAAAGCAAAATACCAAGCTGACCTTCTAAATCTTAGGCAAACGAGACATACTTAATAATAAAAATTCTAACAAGTATAGCAAAAAACACGTTTTCGGGAACTAGTTAGCATAATCTTGGACGTGGGAACCTTGGCCTTGGCTCAGACCTCGGCCGGGTCAAGACTCAGGTCCGTGAAGGCCGGAATCGAACGGTGCTCCTCACAGCGATTATTGTAAGGCGGACTTAAATATTGAGTGCGGAGGTTCGAAACCTTCTTTATTAAGAGCGCTGTCACCGGTCCAGTAGCGCAACTCCTTTGAAAAAATATTATCTCGTGACTGAGAAGGAATTATGAAAAACGGCTCAATCAGCAACCTCGGTAAGTGCGTCTAGAATTTTCTAATACCTTTTACAAAGTTTCGTAGGTAGACACGAAGCAACACAATTCGATCTAAAGAATGGCCTCTAGATCGTATTTTGTTGCTTCGTGTCTCAATATGAAACTTTATAAAAGGTATTAGAAAATTCTAGACACCGAGGTTGCTGATTGAGCCGTTTTTCATAATTCCTTCTCAGTCACGAGATAATATTTTTTTAAAAGAGTGGCGCTAGTGGACCGGTAAGCGCCCTCTTAATACTGCAATTAAATATTTTAATGTATCCAAATTTATTATAGCGGGTTTATTGAAAAGTTTCAATTTTGTCATGGGTTGCTGACTGGTCTTTAGTGTCAAAAGTTTCCGCAATAAAGTCAAGAATGTTTGTCTATCGAAGTAAATAGATAATACCTATAGAAGTGAACCAGGAAATGAGAAAAAGTAACAATGCTTTAAAATTCCCTTTGTTTTCCTCGACTTTGCTAAAGTTGTATAGCAAAGTCGTGGAAAACAAAGCGAGGTTCTGTCTTAATACAGAGAAAGTAATATAATATTTCGTTTTAAGTGCATGCTACTTTCGGAAACAGATCCAACCAAAATTTCATAGACAGCGTCTTTCCTTACCAGCAGGCATACCACGAAAGAACCGTAGAGAAGCCTTTGGTCGATGGAAGAGTAGACAAAAAATGATGTTTCAGTGTAGACAGTAGAAACTTTTCTACTGTAGCATGGCGATTACAAAATCAAATGTAGAGTCTTCACTACCTAGACAATTGTCTACAGCGTCAAGCATGACGTACAGTGGCCAGCAAAACAAGCTACACGAAACTGACAAATTTCTCCAAATGATTTTAAACTTTAAAAAATATTGACGATTAAGTTCAAAATCGAACGTGAAAATTTGACAGTTTGTAACTTGATGTGCTGGCCACCGTAAAATTATTTTTCTCCAATTTTTTACTTGTAATACACATCACTAGCGACTACCCCGTTGCAATGGAAGTCACTGTCTACGAAGAAACCCCAGTCTAAATTCGAAATAATAATTCACTGGAGGAAACTGACAGATGCTAGCTGTCACATTTTTAAATAATATGGAAATATGTATTGTATTCTAGACTTTTACACTTATACAGTACATATAATATACATTTATTTTACACTTTATAAATCGATTAAACTAAACGATCACCATTACAATAAATATGACCATTTTATTACGCAAAGTGACAGCTAGCACATGTCAGATTACTCTAGTGAATTAATTATTCGACTTTAGGTGTGACCTCGCGCTCGGGAAGAAGAGATTTCTGGGTAAATTTAAGGGTATAGGCAAGCGATTTCGATTCTACAGTAGAGTAGAAATAGCGTCATGCTAAGCTGAAGCCCCAGCAGTCAAACTCAAGTTTTAAATTAAACACAAAAAAGTATGCAAAATTTAACCACTCGTTTGCTAAACAAGGCCAAGATTATTAAATGTAATAACATATTTAAAATATTTAATCTAACCGAGCTAGCGATATATCATCATAGCAAGTTATTATTACATTTATAATGAGGGCGCCACTAAACTGTGTTTTTTGCCACCTGTCTCACAATGTCAACGCACCTGACTTGCTTGACCTAAATGCCAGCCTAACATAAACGATAATCGTTGTAAGGCGCTCTCTTCGCTCACTGGCGAAAGAATAACAGATAAGCCCTGAATGTTATTATGCTGTGACACAGAAAAACAAAGGCTGAGGAAATGCTTGATGTTCGGAATTGGTATGTTTTTTAAACTACGACTATTTTTAGTATAGTTGTATTTGATAATCAGTATAGAAAGCCACAAATACGTGTAATTAATTGGACTTTGCAATTTGGCGTAAATAATATAAATACCTATTTTTTTATTATTTTTTCATAGATTCGAAATGATCAAAGCAAACTTTCATAGAAATTTATTAGGTCCGTCATATCCTATGTTAATAATATGATAGCAACAACATAGTAATGCTAAATAAGATGACGTCAAGCGGGACTGGCAAAACAAATCTTAGTAGCGTCATCATTGTCTCAAGTTAGAGATGATAGCCAAAAATAAAAGCAGATCTGACAGGACAGCCTATTTAAAGTTTTTACGGTGCAATAGCCCAAGGACCGGAAAACTTTAGAACATACTTTTTAAAAGTTGGAATCTATTTTATGGATGTAAGTAGAATCCACCTTGAGTTTAATAACCCTTTAAGAATTCGCCTTTCAGATGTAGCATTGCAATCCTAACCCTCTGCGTCCCTGGTAGGGTGAAAAAGTGCTATATGCAGTCGTTATCAGTCATAGGCATGTTCATAGATACTTGCCGTACTTGTATACTATATGCTAGTTCTATAATCTATCTGTATTCTGCAGTTACAGAATGTGAATTTAAAAAAAAATGCAGGCCAGTGGTAGGTTGTACTTATGTTGATCAAAACATTATTCACGACCTTAACATGTACATATTTACATAATCATTAAAATCATCAATACAATTCGAGGGCAAATCTAAATTAAGGAGTTGAATTGCTGATTCTAATGATAATTCTGTTCTACCCTGGCGCGTCTTAAGAGGCCGTGCACGAAATCGACTGATTTTGATCAATTTTGTTCATTGTTTGTGAGAAAGGGAAACATAATTTAAACAAAATTATTTGAGATTTGAAAAGTCGTGTTCTTTGTTTTGCATGTGGCTGAAAGGGATTTTTCAAATAAATTAAGTACTCACGGTAAATCTCTAATATTTGCAACAAGTTTTCCGAAAAATGACGCGAGACTGACATTTGATCATCATTCTACAAGAAACTACTTTTGACTTTGAACATCAAAAAATATCATCAACATCATTATATGGTCTACTTGCATGTGGCGGAACCACTTTTTTCAACTTCCATACAAAATATAGCAGAAAAATTATATTGAAAAAACCTTTTTTTGTTTTAAACCTCGTCAGTAATATATATTTTTCCTATTATTTAGCAAATCATATCAAGAAATTAAAAAATCACAAATTAGTCTTCAATTATCCTTGAAATATAATCAAAATTTTATTTAATGATTATACAATATCTTCATTAAGTAAATCAATGGCGAAATAAACTATACTTTGGAGAGCACAAAAGTGATGAAACTATTAAAAGCTGCTGTGACTGACACGAATGGTTTAGCACCATGAAAACTGTACTTTTATAGTTACACAGACTTAATGTTTCGATTATTTCAAGTTTTCTGACAATTAGATAAGAAATTGACAAAAACGAGTTTTTTTCGTGCACGGACCCTTAAAGTCTTCAATCTGAATCTGGGCAATATTCATCCAAACAGCCTCAAACAATTTCTTGCTAAAGTTAATTCGAAGTCTTTAAAATTTTCCGCTCTATGTCAACAGAATCGGACAAAAGAACATAAATTAAGCTTTCGACGGCACGTAGGCACTGAAGTTTTTTTTATTTATAAGTGTAAACCAACTTACACCGCATTCGGAGCAATTAAATCAATCACCGACTCCCACGCATGTGATTAAGTGATTACTGTGATCGGACGATCCCTAAATAACTTATACCTCGAAAATATCGTAACAAACAGTGAGTAATCGCTACAGCTTCTCATTTTTCCTTCGCTCCATGATTCAACATCTTTACGAAAAATATCTTTAGGCATTTGATAATGTTTTTAATAACTCTACCGAAGGTTCTAAGAAGAACGCATACTGTGCGCTTGACCACATATATATATATATATATATATATACTAGCTTCTGCCCGCGACTTCGTCCGCGTAAAATTTCGGCCCACAACCCACCCCGTCGCATCGCATCGCCCGTCACGCGTAATTACTTCGTTTTTTCCGACTTTTTGTCGTTTTGCTCGGCTCCTTAGGGGCGTAGCGTGATGTTAAATAGCCTATACACTTATTTTGTTGCGGAGTTATTTTAAAATTATGAGATCTCCTAAGATGTTGACTAAAATCAAGTGATGTCAAGGACAATTTTGTTTATATTTATATACTTGTGATTAATAACATAATTATTTGGGTAAGGATTAATATTATGTTGACAAAACTCCTTCACAAATAATGCATTAATTTCGAACAAATTTGATTATCATAAAAAAAAGGTTATAGTGAGTCAATCTTAAAAGATAGATATATGCTGTCGCGGACTTTTTTTAGAACTTTTAAAGAGGAACAATCCCATCATACATGATATTTGCGTAACTTAACCGTTTATGCAGCGCACGCAAAGGAAGCTCTCAAAAAAGAATATTTTTCCCGTTTTTGCAACGTTTTTCATTTATGCTCCGCTCCTATTAGTCTTAGCGTGATGTTATATAGCCTAAATATTCCTCAATAAATGTACTATCCAACAAAAAAATATTTTTTCAATTCCAACCAGTAGTTCCTGAGATTAGCGCGTTCAAACAAACAAACTCTTCAGCTTTATAATATTATTATTAGTATAGATTTTCTCTTATTAATAAGAACTACAGTTCTTAATAATTAATTACAATCTAGCCTAATAGACTACTGAGCAATTTAACTCTTAACTTAATATTTTACATGATAGATTACATTTTATCTAAGAATAGTGTCAATTTGCACTTTTACACAATTCCGTAGTACTTTCTTAGTTTGATAATTAATAAAAACACTTTCTATAAAATAAAAAAATATTACTGGTACAAATGAATATTGCGCAACTAACCTGAGCAATAAATATAAAAAAAAAAAAAAAATGTTGAGAAAAATCAGCTGACTATAGCGCCCGTCCGCGGCCTAAAGCTAAACTTTATTTATTCATAGCGAAGTCATGGCGAATCAGGGACCCCTAGCTTCATAGTCGTCTTTTACGAAAACCCCAGGAAGAGTATGTTTAGCCAAGAGCTTACGGAATATCACCTACAGTCATTCCGGGTAACTTTGGACCACTTAGGAGACAATTTTCGATAGTTTTAGTTAGTCAATAAAATGTATAGAATTACTACTCAGTAATAATGATTTATGTGATCTTTTGATGTTTTAAATACCAATTACATTAAAAAGTTTACAAATTATGCGTGAATCCTGAGATAGAGACAGTAATTGTCGTGGTCCAAAGTTATATTGATTTTGGGGTACGAGGGCTGCACTAAAAGTATCGGGAATGGAATATTTCCACTGTTCCTGTCATATTAAAATCTTTTTAATTGAAAACTCCTTGGTTTTAAAAATCGAATACCATTTATTTATTTAAAAAAAGATTCTCGGTCTTGTCACAAGGTTTTGTCAAACTTGTTTAGTTGTTGAGAAAATGTAATTGACTCGAGAAAATTCAAGAGCGATGATTTATTATGACTTTCGAAGTAGTTTAACACAAAAACAGAGTGTTGACCGGATGATTTCTGCATTTGGTGATGAAGCCCCATCCAAAACCACAATTTATCGCTGGTTTGCTGAATTTCAACGTGGACGTGTCAAGCTCAGTGATGATCCCCGTCAAGGTCGTCCAAAAACTGCAGTCACCCAAGAAAACGTTGATGCTGTGCGTAAGCTGATTGAGGAAGATCGACATGTGACATACCGCGAACTTCAGGCAACTTTAGACATTGGCATGAGTCAAATACAAATAATCTTGCATGAACAATTAGGTGTAAAAAAGTTGTTTTCCCGATGGATACCGCATTCGCTCTGTGAAGAGCAAAAAGCGGCTCGCGTTACTTGGTGCGTCAGAACTCTCGAAAGATTCCACGCAGGATCCTCAAATGCTGTATACAACATCGTATCAGGTGACGAATCCTGGATATATGCGTACGAACCCGAAACAAAAAACCAGTCACGAGTTTGGGTGTTCGAAAATGAGTTAAAACCAACAAAAATTGTTCGTTCGCAGAGTGTTGCAAAAAAAATGGTGGCCACGTTTGTCTCCAAAACCGGCCATGTTTCGACTATTCCTCTTGAGGGACAAAGAACGGTTAATGCAGAATGGTATGCTAGCATTTGTTTGCCACAGGACGTTTCTGAACTCCGTAAAGAGAACTGCAACCGCCGCATCATCCTCCATCACGACAATGCGAGTTCTCACACCGCGCACAGAACGAAAGAGTTTTTAGAGCAAGAAAACATAGAATTATTAGACCATCCACCTGTACGGTGGATGGTCTAATAATTCTATGTTTTCAAATCCCCTAGGCTTAGGTCGGGGCTGTAGCCCCGACCTAAGCCCTAATGATTTCTATACTTTCCCTAAAATAAAGAATAAATTGCGTGGACAGATTTTCATCACCTGAAGAAGCTGTGGACGCCTACAAAACTTCCGAATGGAATGGTTGCTTCAATGATTGGTTCCATCGTATGGAAAAATGTGTCAAATTTCGCGGAGAATACTTCGAAAAGCAATAAATACATTTTTAAATAGTAATGTTGTGTCTCTTCCTGGATTCCCCAAATTTTCAGTGCCGCCCTCGTAACATTAGACCAACATTTTTTCTCACCTTAAAACCCATTTTATCGCATTTCGTTACATTTGACTATGTTACATACGGATACACGTATTTTACTTAAGCATTTTTGGATACAGATAAAAATAATGAAAAGTGTTTGTTCAGGGTTTGGTCCAATGTGATTATCGCTGATCCAATTTTACCCAGAATGACTCAACCTAATAAATCTATACATTTTAAACCACTTTTGTAGTGGTAGTACACACGGCTACACATTGCCAGTACCTATAAGCTGATCTCGCTGTTATTTCCGTACAATAAGAGGTCAGCTTATACTGGAAATTTACAGCTTGATTTGTAGCCGTGCGTACAAATACATACAGACTTATTGTTTTCAATCAACTAACGAATGAATAATTAAGCGTTCCTCACGAACAGCAGAATAGCCCATAATCGTGGTTTACGACTTGCCTCGTGAATATGGCACAGATCCTCTTGCTAATTCACTATCTGTACCTAAACTCCAACTACTATTTAATATTGAAATTATAATTCTGTATCCTTCTAAAGACAACTACTGTTAGTTAGCTAGACAATTATAATTACGATTTATCTGATAGCACTGTTATTGCTTCGACAATGTGTGTATTCGATATCTAGGACATCATACGACACTTGGCGAAACAGCCTCGCAATAGGACCGTAATGTACCTGTTCTGGGTTATTTTCCATATAATCTTCCGGTACTACTCAATATAATTTCGCGTACATGAGGAAAATTGTCAGTTCTTACTTCACCTTATTGCACCTCGCTGGTATAAGCTCAGTCACGATTGTCATGATTACGTGGTCAGAGATCTCATATGTGCTCCGACGCATGTTTTTTAGGGTTCCGTAACCGAAGCGTGCCAAACGGAACCCTATTACTAAGCCTCCGTTGTCCGTCCATCCGTTCGTCCGCCTGTCTGTCAGCGGGCTGTATCGCACGAACGTAATAGGTAGACAGTTGAAATTTTCACAGGTTGTGCATTTCTATTGCCTGTATAACAACAAATGATGAAAATAAAATTAAGTTAGGCAGTCCCCATACAAGAAACAATTAGGGTATCAAATTGAACCTTATAGTTTAACTGCATGATTCACCATAAATCATTAATCTATTGATTGTAGCTAACTAGGTACTCAATTAAAGAAACAAAAAAATTAAATTATCCGAAACCAAAATGGGAAGTTAAAAATATTTCTTTTTAACTATTCAAACAAACATGGGAAGTCAAGATTTCTTTTTAATTTTAACTTCCCATGTTTGTTTTCGGATAGTTTCATTTTTATGTTTCTTTAATTGAGTACCTAGGTCTTCATGGCGAATAGTTTTAAGATAAAATTGGCTCACTCCTAAATACACAATTTGTTTCATTATTAGTTTAACTTTTTAAAGTCTTATTGAGTAGAAATTTAAAAAAAATTAAATTAAGGGCCCCTTTAACGTACCATACAAGAAACTTTTTTTTCGGCGTTTTTTGCTAAATATTGTACGGTAGTACGGAACCCTTCGTGTGCGAGTCCGACTCGCACTTGGCCGGTTTTTATTTTTATATTCGCAAATGGTCCTCTGGTTCACACGACGGAGGAAGGAAATAAATTCCTTTATAAAAAGTACGAGTTGTAACATTTTTGTTCTAACTAAGCTCTAAAGTGTGGTTGATGTCAAGCGGTTTTCCTTGTTATGCCCTCAGAAATTGTGTTGTGGGATTTCGGCGAAGATAATAGATCTAGTTCTACAAGGCAAATGAGTTTTCCGCTTGATAAAAGCCTCTTAGACATTTATTTGATCATGAAATAAGTATGCAATTTAATTTAACGTTAACCTGACAGACGTATTTGCTGAGTAAACATACGATTCGCAAGTCAAACATGAGTATCCAAAAATGCTAAAAGTTTTAATGCCAATGTAGGAATTTCGCATTTGTCCGCAAATTATCAGGCGGACGTGCTTCTAAAGGCAAATATTGGCAAAATTATTCTGCCTTTATACCCCAGAGGTGCAAACGCCGCCCATAAACTTTATGATACCAATTGTATTTCAATTTCGTTTGATACCCAAGTTTAATACGCAAAAAAAAACTACGTAGGTACTGCTGCTGTAGTGCATCGAAATGCGTTCATGCACGCCATCGAGTGACTCACGAAGCAATTTGACAACCATTTTGGTACTCGCATCTCGTATGCAAGTTTGATTTACCCGTACATTTTGAGACGACCCCAGTTTTCTTAGCCAGTGCATTGACACCGGTGCGTTTCGTATCGGACGGTGTTATTCACCGGCCGTGGCGGGCGTCGACCCCGTCTAACAGCTGATCGCGGTCCAACAGCCACGTGCCGTGTTCCTCCCTGCTCGGAGATAAGCACCCGCTTTGTTTCTGTTATAATAAGAGACATTAATATATCTATAGGAAACGATGCCTAGGTTAACGCTTTCTGTTCTGGAATTGGGACAGTAATTTTGCTCTTCACTTTAACTGTCAGTTGGCTACAGATTTAGTTACTACTGTTAAAGACACCAAAAGGCAAAGGCAGTGCGAATCTCTTCGTAAATGTTTTATAATTAGTCCAGCTTGAATGCTGTGAAATATGAGGCATGAGAGACTAGATTTAAAATTCCACATTTACGACATGTTTTACAATGACTCCATCATTGCAAAACACATTTAGATTTCCCCAACTGCCTTTACTTTATTTTTATCAATAAATAATATTATGGTTGCATTAAGTTAGATCGAGTGCCTACCGTTTTGGGATTTCCCATATAATAGATATTCTTGTTACTTCCAGAACAAGATTCAACTTTTAGATTTTCCACAATTTTTTTCTCACCAACCCCAAAACATGTCTCCATTATATTCTGTGTATCTTACATCAAAAACCTGTTACCAAGAATGAAAAATTCCAATAAATACCCAAGACCTCTTCAATATTCTATAATAGGTAGATGAAATGATGTCAACCTATCACTGGTTGCCGAAAGCGTCAGCACCGTCACGGTCAGGGCAATAACCACTATACGTGTACAACGAACGTTGCGTTGATACGAACGAACGACCGTCCGTTTGGCGCGCGCGCATGCCGTTCGTAATTATTGATGCGAACGCCTTGTTGCAGGCGGCTAATGTTGTGTAATGTTTCATATTGGCGCACTAATTGCTTTTATGTGTTTAAAATTTTTGTAAAAAAAAAATGTTAAATGGCTGTTTTACGGCTGGTATGGTAGTCTGGTTTAAAGTTCTTGTCTCGTCATCGACTTTTAAATGCTGTCGGTGGTCGTTATGTTATTAACCAATGTAAATGTTTGAATAGCTTTTAATTATTTACCTACTTCGAAATGTTGTTTACATCGTAAACAGCATTGGTAAACAGTGAAAAACTGGATACAATTGATTGGTTTGTATCTTTCTATTCTATTTTTCTTTATGGCAATGGTGCCGATGTCGACAATTCTGCCAATGTCAGATAGACAAAACGTGCTGAGAGAAAAAAAAAAAAAAAAAAAAAAAACAATAACCTAAATCCAATAGTAGTTGAATATTACACCCAAAGGTTGACTGGTAGAAAATGCCTATGGCATTAAGTCCGCCTCTGTACATTTCTGTGCTTGAAGTATTAAATAAATAAATAAATATTACTTAATTGCATTTAATGTGAAACTTGTTGACGACTAGGTACACTGAAACAAACAGAATTTTTTTTTCTTAGTTATATTAATAAATATGTGACATAACTGATCACAGGTTTATTTACACAAAAATCATCATAATTTGATGTCATTGACGCGGATAAAAAACAGCAAAGCCTTAAAGAGCTTTGGGGAAGAATGTGTTAATAAGGATGGAAAGTTAGTTGGGACAGGGATTTTTAATTTAGGGAGATGACTATATAAGTCACGGGCTGGGTTATTATTGGAGCAGTTAAAAAAGATGTGCTCTAAAGTACCTTCATCCAACCCTCATTCACAGAGCGATGTGTCTCTGACCCGGATTTTGTGAAGGAAAATCGGAGAACAACAATGGCCTATACGGAGACGGCAAATAATAGATAAGACTTTCTTGGATATTTTTTATACTTTAAGGATAAAACCAGGGCTTGGGTGCATCGGCTGTATTGCGTGATAAAAAGCATCTTTCCGTTTACTTGAATTAAATTGCCACTGCACCTGCCATGAGGATAGCATGCTCTTTTTTGGAAGGCTTAGCAAGTCGTAGCCCTGACATTGAAAATGTTTAAGTTCGACGGCTTGGGACGTAACAGCATCCTTAGCAAAAGCATCAACATATTCGTTTCCTCTTATGCCACAATGACTTGGAATCCAAACTTCGTGATTCTTGGCACAAGAGAAAGGATACTTTGATTTGAAGCAGGATTGGACTATGCAGTATACTCTTAAACGGGTTCTGCTCCCAAAGCTTGCAAGCAACTAAGTGAGTGTAAAGATGACACCAAAACTTATGCAATGGGCCTCTATAAATAAACACACACGCTTTTAATAATATGGCCACGCACTCGCCCGTAAACACTGATGATTGTACAGGGCATTTACATGTGAATGTTAAAACGATTTTCGAGTTTTGGTAGTATACCGCAGCACCAGTGCAACTTGCACCTGATAATTTAGAGGCGTCCGTGAAAAATCTTACGAAATTGTACCATCGCTCACCAACCGCTGCATTGAAAATAGAGTTCGCCGAAGGAGACTTTTTCGATATCATGCCAATGTTGTAGAAAATATTTGGTTTAAAACATATAATTTCATAAGCAAAACTGAAAATAGGGAGTCGTAAGAAACTGACTAATGGAGATAACAACGGAAGGATTTTAAAAACAACGGGATTTCTTTATGGTTCAAATAATTGGAACTTGGCTGGCATATAACATCCAAGTCGTCCACCTTTTGAACAAGAGAGTGCGAGGATTTGGGAATAACCCTCTAGCCCAAAACCTTGATGCTAAATATTGCCTTCTCAAGGCTAACGGTGGTTCTGCACACTCTACTTGCGATGCGTTAATTAGTGAGGACTTCATACAACTCGATATGATCCATAGACACTTAGCCTGAATTCTGTCCAACCTTGCCAAAGCACCTTTGTTGCAGGGAATTAAAAGTGAAGATCCGTAGTCCAGAACACTCCGGATTAAGGCATTGTATGGTATGTTTCATTCTAAGAGATTGTTTTTCTCGTGTCAAAAATACCATTCGTTGTTCACATCAGGCAACGTCTCTCTCTGTATGTTAACGTTTGCACATTCCTTTAAAAGCTTGCAAAACTTTCTAATATTTTTGGTACCGAAAATATCGTTGAACCATCGAATATGTTCAATGCCCCAAAACAAACAACAGCCAGCGATAAAGCGAGGGTGGTCAATTTGAACTTACAAATTACCCTTTTGTCTTTCTCACTTGAAATTCATTAAAAATACAAGCAGCTTGAGCTAGACAGCCGGCAACCTACTGTTGCTGGAAAATTAGCAACGTTTGAAACTGGGTCCGCAGATTGAGGTTACCGAAATGTTAGTTACGCTAAATATTTGTCTAGTGGACCAGGTCCAGCAGAGACGAAGTTTACCCTTTTGTGCGGTGAAAATGCCAAAACATAAGTTCAAAAACTAAAACTACCGAAAAACTACGATGAAAACGACTACTGAAAAATCACGGTCTAAAAAGTATGAAACAAGAAAATATTCTCACCTGAAATTGTTACGTCAAACTATTCAATATTGATCGTCTTACACGTAATATATTTTAATGTATTTATTACATATTCGCCTGCCAAGCGTGGCGTTTATGGCAAATCCCCCCGATTGGGGGAGGCTTATGTCCAGCAGTGGACGACTTTCGGCTGAAATGATGATGATGATTACATATTCAGTGATGTTCAGAGGTTAACCGTGGTCGTATGCAACTTTGCCCTAAAGCTTATGATCGCTTACTACTGTTACTTTACATAACAATTTAGGTAAGAATATTTTCTTGTTACATACTTTTTAGAGCGTGATTTTTCATAGTCTGGTTTTAGTTTTTGAACTTATTTTTTATTTAAATTATTTCGGGGTTTTAAAGTAAAATGAAAAACTTAAAACAAAAACAATATGTTATTTAACTTAAAGTATCAACTTAAAATATCGAAACGAAGATCGTAAATGTAATTGTAAGGAAACTGATCGCTGCGTTTGCTCCCCTGCGTTACCGGGTACACAAAGACACAACGACACAACCAGTATTGACTATCGCAATAAACAACATAAGCCCGAAGGCATTCTCATTAATTAAATGGGAGTTTTAGCCAGTAATTTTACTGTTACCGCCTTCACCGCGTGGAGGTACTCAGCTTATGTCATTATTATTACACACTTTTTGTTTTTTTTATATAGTCGACATTGAAATAACTTAACTTATTATACAGGATGGGTAAAAAATCGTGGATCAAACGAAACGGCGATAGTTGGGGTTATTTGCCTACAACCAGCAGACAATCAAGACGCTTCCAACAATACCTAATTTGTCAAATTATGACAAGCAGTTTAGAAGTTATGAGGGAACAGATGAACATACATACATACATAGGTACATACCGGTCAAAATCATAACCCTCCTTTTTGCTTCGCCGTAGTCGGGTAGGAATCAAAACAGAGAGAAAAACTTAGTAAACCAGCTGAATTATAATAGCTTTAAATGAGTAATTTAGAATCGTGTTCAGTCACACTCCGTTCCATGAACGTGGAAATCTTCTGAACTGCTTGTTCTAAGAAAAAACCAACATAGATGAGTTATATCGCAGCTGATATGTTATAGATTATAACGATTATGAGTGTGTTTATTGTACTCGGCCTCTTTAAATAGACTGGGTTCATACTCATCAAACCTAGTAATCGTTGGAGTCATTTCTTTTTGATCTTTTGCCAAACGTTCAGAATACTCATCCGCGTCTCCTGCATTTGTCAATTGAATGATAAGTCTGAGATTATTATTTTCTGCTACCGCGGCGTCGTCGGCGTCGATGCTAACGCACTGTGTTGACCTTCAAACATAAGGGCCATTAGCTGGAGATCAAAGATCCTTTCAGTCAGGAAGTTGACCCTGACGACGAGCGAAACAAGTCAGCTATCATTTGGAAGTACAAGAGACCCATCAGAGGGGTTTGGTACCTTATTAAATAGCGTTTTGTCATCTTATGTATTTAATTTACGTTTAGGTGTCTCATGTTTTATGGTACGTTTATTGGAAATGTTAAGTTAGTTAAGATCATGTCGGTTAAGATCGTGTTATTTTTATAATAGCTTTACTATACCATGAATTTTAATCTATTGTTATCGATGAATGAATAAACATTTAGAAGCAATCGTGACATATTTGATTCACCGTGAAAATGAAATCCGTTAGATGCTCAGTCTCAGTCAAGGTTCTTACCAAATTGTCTATTTTGTAGATATCAAAACCATTACATGGACTTGCAGTAGTAAACTTCAAAACTGTCTACACACACCAATAACTCAGGATTCCATTAGTTATATAATGGTCTCAAAAACATTAATGACTATTGTAATTACATGAGATGACTTGGCTGTTTCTATCACAGGGTGGGACCAGCCATTGTTGGTTGATGTTTTTCTGGCAGATGTTAATAAAACAATTAAATGAGATCGTTTTGGGAATAGGAGCCGAGATTGATTGATGTTGTAGACGTTTAATCATTCTGACCATGAAAATACCAGTGTGTACTTTTGATCATGGGGATTCGGAAATGCAGGGCCGGGTTCAAAAGTGTGGAGGCCCGGGGCTAGACCCCCTATTGCCTTGCCCTAAATCCGGGCCTGCGGAAATGTAGAATTTGGAAGTTGCAATCATCTGCATCGAGCTTTAACCGCACTGCAGCATTTCTAAGTTTATTGCCTAGATTCGACTACTGCGGATTTGGAATGCAGCGTTTAAAAAGTTCTTAAATGACCTAAAAAGTAATTTAGGTCAAGCTGTAGGTCTGATGCGACTGAAGACTTGGTCTATACTTAGAGAGACCAAACCACAGTCCTCGATTTACCAGTTCATGGTCCAGTTTGCAAAATCTAAGCAAAATACAGGCGGGAGATGAATTCCTCGAAATGAAGTTTCTAAGATACCGTATCAACCCTTGCTAATTACTTGCCCATACGTAGGCAACCCAAAAGACGACTTGGTTTGTCTGTTAACTACTGTGTAAACTTGAATAAGGCACCGACCTTCCGAAACTTTTCAACAACGATTTATTTTTAAAGCTGGAGCTGGTCATTAACTTTGTGCGTGTATCTCCAGGATTAGATCGGTGGTTTCCAGTTTATTTTAAAGGCAAAGAGCAGAATTTCAAATGTCATGGTTGTGTTTGTTCATTAGTGTGTATGAGTTTAAATTAATATCACATGGCCTATAGTTTCCTAGTATTATAAAAACCATCAAATAAAATTGATACTTACTGATTTAATTTGGCTACAGCTTGTCAACAGGACATTTTAACCTACAATACAAAACTAAACACTGAATTATTAATTTGGTTGGTCAAATATCAACAGATTTTCCTTATCAACTGTTGTGTATTGTAATCAACTTCGTTACGGGTACACGTGTTCGCAAATTTACATAATGTGCCATATTTGGAAGGTCACACTAACACGCTACTAAATATTTATTGAAGTATTATATAGCCTCTAATGCGTCTGTGCAACAGAATCCAAATGTCATATCAAATTAACTGTATTGATTTGAAAATTTTCTTGTCTTTAACCATCAAAACATAATAGATGAAATTTTAGATTTGTCGAGACCCTGGTCGTCTTCTTTACCACGACGTCATCAATATTGATGGTATATACTAACAGTTGAACAATTTTGTCCACAGTCCGGAGTTACGACAAACACGACAAATGCGGCCTAGTCTGGATCCCGCGCGTTGTCGCGTACCGGTGTCGCACGTGCGGCATTTCGCCATGCATGTCGATATGTCGCGAGTGCTTCCACCGCGGCGACCACTCCACGCACGACTTCAATATGTTCCTGTCGCAGGCTGGCGGCGCTTGCGACTGTGGCGACAAGTCCGTCATGAAGGAGGATGGGTAAGGAAATATCTAGATAATGTTTAAGATAGCCGATATAGTGGTATAGTCCAGAGACGGCAAGACAGAAGCATAGTTTCTTGCTTGAGATAGTACCTCCAGCTGTGGAATTCTGCACTGAGATGGGCTTAGTGGATTAATGCTACCACATAAATTCATAATACAGATTTGTAGCATAATGTAAAGTTTACCATATTGTTAGGTCAAGAAGTCGGTTATTGAAACTGGCCGCATAAAGGACAAGGTCCCTGTCTTAACTGATACAATAATCGCATAAAGTGAGCTATACCACCATTTATTCTGTTCACGTTTTAAGACTACAATTTGGGATATGAGCCGAGAACTCATCAGGGTCAAGCCTATCTTGTCTCAAATGGGTTGTAAAAATGGCGTTTTGCCGTCCTCCGGGCGCCAAATATATACAGACTATTAAAAAAAAATCATATCAGACTGAAGCTCGTTCCAAGTAATTCAGAGATAGATATAGAAACTTTATTCGCTATAGACACGACAATTTTCAACCGTAACTTTGCGAATCTATAATTTTCAATAACATACGATTCGCAGTAAATCGAAACCAATTGCAGTGCTTTGTCGTAATATAGCTGGCTTTATCAGACCGATTACTCTGAATATGCTCATTATAGGGTAGGACGCTCAATTTTCATAGCCCCGGTCCTTACCTTGTGGATATGCAATAAGCAATATGGATGTAATTATAATAAAATTATTCTAACTGCTTATGTTAAGTCTTAGATGGTAAGACGTATCTAGGCTCCCGGCAAATGCGGGGGCGGCTTTCTGTATGACGTCAGGGCCTTTAATGATCTATTTTGTACAAAGCTGGGCCGTGTTTCAACTGCTATCTAGGAGTAAATGGAACAAAGTAATGGCGATTATAATCCCACGTAAGTCGGATAAGTTGGCAGCGAGAGGGACATAGAGATATCGAAATGCAATTGACTGCAACGTGCAATTCGTTATCAATTTTATTGGGCTTATACAAAAACATATGTATTGCTACACGTGGTTTAATCAGATAAAGGCTCGTGCAGACTGGCGCGATATCGCGGGCGCGACAGGCAGCGCGACCATTGTCGCGCTCACGATATCGCACCCTGTTTGTGGGAGCCTTGAAACGTATATCAGCCAATACTTGACGTCCTTCTTCTTTAGAATGGTTTGGTTTTCGTCCCAAAAACATCTTTTTGTGTGCATTAACTACATTCTGGCTATTTTGAAAGCAGCACAATGAAAACAAGTTTCGATACCGCACTCAAAATGTCAACAAGCAGTCGTGGTAACATGAAACATAATATGTATCATACATAGATAGAAAATAAAATAAACAACAAATCTACTTTGCGAACATGGAGGAAAAAGCTAACAGATTGATAACTTGGCGGCGAATATACGAAATAAATCTGACAATCGTCGTCGTTCAGAAGCATTTGGTCCCTTGCTGAGTATCACAAAGGTCAGGCGCATCAGGAGTTGGGTGACCCTATTCTCTCATAACGCGTATGAGCACTCCATTTGTTGGTTATCCATGGTTGCTGTCCTCTTACATATTATGTAAGAGGACGGCAACCATGTGATACTCAACAAGGGACCAATGCTTCTGAACGACGACGATTGTCAGACTCATTTCGTATATTCGCCGCCAAGTTATCAATCTGTTAGCTTACTCCTCCATGTTCGCAAAGTAGATTTGTTGTTTATTAAACAGGTTTATTTTCTATCTATGTATGTTATTAGTGAAATTATGCGTCGCCATGTCCCATGTTTGCTCGCTAGTCGTGAGCGCGAATCTGCTAAGTGGTGATTTTATTTATGCCGTAAACCGTCGGGCTTGTTATGTTCATGATTATTTTTATTTTTAGTCGTTTTCTTTAAATTACGACGGTGTAAATGCGGTTGTTAGTTCTTTTATTGATTGTAGCTCGTTTTTGCTTCTGTATGTATTTTCTATTTTTGTGGTGTTCATTCACAACTACTTTGACTTTGTTCTGTTCTTATTTTCTCTTTTTGTAGTGTCCATTCAGAACCACTTAGAGCATAAGGTATATGGTCAGCATAAGGAGTGGTTTAGTGTTGTGTGACTGCCTCGTTGGGCTAGTGGTCGCAAGCGCTACTGCTGAGCATGAGGTCCTGGGTTCGATTTGCAGCCCGGTTTCTGGATTTGTGCCAGGTTGATGGCAATAGACTCGCCCCCTATTACATGGGACTTAAACATAACTGGCGAAATGTGGGTGTACTATAGGTACACCTCTGCCTAACCCTTCGTGGAATACAGGCGTGATATTATATGATGTTGTTAGTATGCGTAATCAATATACTTAGTCTCTCGAAGCAATCCCGGTATCGCATCGTCGTTTGGTAGTTGTAGTACTACAAAGAACTGCAGTTTCACTTTTCAGTGCAGTAACTTTGCGGTCAATGCGCCACATACATACTGGCTCGCAGTTTGTATCTGTGATATTCTTGGAACGTCCACAAAGATTATATTGTATTCATTACTAGCTGCTGCCTGCGGCTTCGCCCGCGTGGCTTTTCTTTTCTAAAATAAAAGTAGCCTAATAGAAGTTACTCCGCATAACATCAGTTATCTGCCAGTAAAAGTCCCGTCAAAATCGGTCCATCCGTTTCCGAGATTAGCCGGAACAAACAAATAGACAGACAAACCAACAGACTGACAAAATTTTTGAAGGTTGTTTTTTTGTTATAACCATAATACTTTCATAAGTATATAGAGGTATGAGGAACAGGGTGTAAAGTTCACTCATACTCTGTGGAAAAGGGAGGATCCTCCGACCAGACGGGTGTTGTGTCTGGTGGGCAACTGCCCAACGGTTGATGTCGGGATGTAGTATATAATGCTAGTCGCGCGGTAAACTTTGATAGCGCGATGCAGGATTTGTGACGTCAGGCTTTGATGCGTATTTCGCATGTGGCGTTGTTGATACCGCCACAAGTATATAGTAAAAAGTTATTTTGACATTACAAGGAGACACTTCAATTTTATTTCATCATCATCATTATTTCAGCCGAAAGACGTCGACTGCTGGAGATAGGCGTCCCCCAAAGAGGCGGGTTGGCGATCGCAGTATGGTGTTAAAAATGCATGGAGAACGCTGCTGCACACTCTTTTACGACACCCACGCCACGGGACGAAATAGGGTGGTGCTATTCTTTGCGTCCGGCACCACACGGCACATTAATGTATTTATTTATTTTTATCTTTTCAATTTGGCGGCAATTTTATTCATTTGTATGTTTTACCCTTTGGGTACGGAACCCTAAAAAGTTTCTTGCGTTTTCTGATCTTTTTTAGTACTCAAACCTTCGTTTGGTCCGCTATAATTTTTTGATGCCAATCGATCCAGATTGATTGATTGGCATCAAAAAAAGTTTTTGTGAAAATTACGCATTTCCATGCTTATCAAAATTTCTCAAAAAAATTATGGAGTCTCCTGAAATCGTTTTTCTGTAACTACAACGGATGAAGTACCTACCCTTACTGCCCCGTTTAAAAAATCCATCCTGTATACTAATATTATAAAGACAGCGAATTTTGTGTGTTTGTGTATATGTGGAGAGTAATATCCGGAACCAAAGCTCTTATTAAAAAAATATTTTACCATTTGAAAGGTGCGAAGCCGGGGCGAGTCACTAGACATAAATTAAAGTTGCTTGTAGAGTCTGTCTATGTGACCGCGTTGTTCTTTGAAACTGCTCAATTTTAATGCGATTTTCTTTATCATTTAGAGAATGTATTCCGGAAGGTGTATGTGTATATTGTGTAATACATAATTAGACTTACACAGAATAAAGAAATCTCAATGTTTTTCAAGAAGTAAAAACCGCGGAACAGTCCTACATTCTAAGGCTCCTACAAAAAGGCGCGACACGCGACGCAACACAAAGGCACCGCTCGTCGCGCGACACGCGGTACCTTTGTGTCGCGCCTGTTTGTAGGAGCCTTAAAATGTAGGACCGTCGATCAAAGTCAGAATTAAATCAGAAAAAAGTAGGCAATAAAACCATTATGAGTTGTCTATCGTATTGAATGTGTTGGTACAGTCGATTACATACAGTCGATTTCAATTTGATTGATATCGCAAACACGTGCTTCTTACTTACGATGTTTTCCTTGCAGTGCGAAGCTAGCACATTATTAAAAATATGTGTTTACTAGCTTTTGCTCGCGGCTCCGCCCGCGTAGATGTCGTATATTGCCTAAAAAAGTAGCCTATGTCCTTCTCCATACCCCAGGCTATATCTCTGCCAATTTTCATGACGATCGGTTCAGCGGTTTAGGCGTGAAAACATAACATACAGACAAAAAGACAGAAAGACAGACAGACAGAGTTACTTTCACATTTATAATATTAGTATGGATTTGTTATGGAGTTATGACAAACACGCAGGTTGCTATCGGGGCCGGATGATAGTGCCACATCAAGGCTATCGATTTAAGGCGAGGTGCTTCAAGTTAACCTCTAGGAAATGTAATTTTAGTGTCATTTTATTTAGAAATGGTAATGATTAAACACGTGAAAAAATTATATGTTGCTTTTGAAACCTTTCTGTAGGTACGTCGGGTACTCGTTACATAATTGGGTAAAGTTCGCTCGATAGAAAAAAAAATCCAAACATACCCTTATTTTGTAGATTAAAATCATTTTATTTCAATATTATACCACATTATGTATTGAAAATCACATCAAAATAAACATCTATGATGATGTAATGTCCGTCGGGTTTAACATTGTTAATATCGTAAAACATAATTTTCAACCCAAAACGAAATTCACGGCACAATTTACTCGCGCCCAGCTGCCACATCTAGAACAAAAACGCACGCTCGAAGAACCGCGCCTTAAGGGTCCGTGCACGAAAAAAACTCTCTTTTGGCAATTTCTTATCTAATTGTGAGAAAACTTGAAATAATCGAAACATTAAATCTGTGTAACTATAAGAGTACAGTTTTCAAGGTGCTAAACCATTCGTGTCAGTCACAGCAGTTATTAATAGTTTCATCATTTTTGTGCTCTCCAAAATATAGTTTATTTCGCCATTGATTTACTTAATGAAGATATTGTATAATCATTAAACAAAATTTTGATTATATTTCAAGGATAGCTTAAGACTAATTTGTGATTTTTTAATTTCTTGATATGATTTGCTAAATAATAGGAAAAATATATATTACTGACGAGGTTTAAAACAAAAAAAGGTTTTTTCAATATTATTTTTCTGCTATATTTTGTATGGAAGTTGAAAAAAGTAGTTCCGCCACATGCAAGTAGACCATATAATGATGTTGATCATATTTTTTAATGTTCAAAATCAAAAGTGGTTTCTTGTAGAATGATGATCAAATGTCAGTCTCGCGTCATTTTTCGGAAAACTTGTTGCAAATATTAGTGATTTACCGTGAATACTTAATTTATTTTAAAAATCCCTTTCAGCCACATGCAAAACAAAGAACACGACTTTTCAAATCTCAAATAATTTTGTTTAAATTATGTTTCCGTTTCTCACAAACAATGAACTTTGATCAAAATCAGGCGATTTCGTGCACGGCCTCTTAATTACCTAATTTGATAAGTGTAACATGATAGGCAACTGCAATTGGAAGTACACGCGCACTTTCGTAAACTGTTTTAATAGTCCCACTAGCTGCTGCATAAATAAAAGCCTAAGTTACTTCTTATAACATTAGTTATCTGCCAGTGGAAGAGCCGTCAAAATCGGTCCAACCACGGAGATTAGCAGGAACAAACAGACAGACAATTTTTTTAAATTGTTTTTATTATAATCACCGTACTTATATACTTTTATATGCATTTTTATTCCGTCCACTGAGAGAATATTTTTTTAACACCTGTCTCCATCAAAATGACACAGGACGAAAATATGGTTTACAGTGATACCCCAGGCTTGTTTATCAAGCTGATAAGTAATCTGTCTAAACACACGTGCGTCTGATAAAAAAGACGACATGAAAACATATGGCAGCGTTGAACTAGACCTTCGGCGCAAGGTGACCAGTCCATTCTAATGTAAACAGAAGATGTATGACGTCGATTTCTGAGTCTACAGTTTGTGGGCCTGAGATTTTATCAATGGATTTATAGCTGCGTAGGCAGATCAGCGCCCTAATGGGGGCTATCGTTTTTGTGCTCACCAGTTGGCGTCACTGGCGAGTAAGGTCCTGTCAGTACTTTTATTTTATACAGGAAAATTTTGTAATCAGTGCGCAAATTTTGACAAATTAAACTTAAACGTGTTTTATTATACACCTATTTCTTATTTTGATATGTCTTAGTACAAAAAAATTAAGTTATTGTTAACAAAAGATGTTTATTTTGAAACTGGTATGATGGATACTCGTCGCGCAACGCGTCGGGGCGGCGCGGTCAGTGAAGCGGAACGCAGTAGTAGGTACCTATCAGTGGTGCGCTCGCCCATTGATATTATTACGAATAGATTGTATCCATATTTTGCTGATTTCAAGTAGGACCAAAAAAAAAAGTATTGAACAAATAATGGAAATCACTACATATTATAAAACAAAGTCCTCCGCCGCGTCTGTCTGTCTTCGCGATAAACTCAAAACTACTGCACCGATAGCGTGGTTCTCGAGGAAGGTTTTAGTATATAATTTGTTAAGTTTTTGTATACATTTTTGCATACATTAACGATATTTGTTGGAGGTGTCGGAAAAAAACTAAAATGTGGCTGGTATTTTAGTATATTGTGGTTTCTTGCGGCTTCCACGCGAACGAAGTTGTGGGCAGAAGCTAGTGTTCTATAACTGATACTGAACAACCAAAAAAAAATTTGCGCGCTGGTTAAAAACTTATCCTGTATATTCTGAATATGTTTAAGTACTCATATCTTTATAAAAATTAATGTTTATTTTATTACGTTTTAAAATATCAAATGAATATTTACATTATAATATTCCTAAAATTGGCAAGCATTAAGCAGACAAATATTATTCTTCCTCCAAGTGCTACAAAATTAGATCCGAAGTCGTTAATTTGTTATTTAAAATCTTAAGCCATAATTAATCAGGAATGGCACAATCTTTACAATTATAAATAATAATAATTTGCGATAGAAAATCCCGCAAACAGTGAACGTTCAGTTTCACATTTCGACATTTCTAAAGACCTCACTCTACACTAGCGCCTCTAGCTGTGAATTCAAGCGCGATAGTCCTCATTGCGTATCACACTTTGAGGGATATTGCTAATCCATTGCTTCATATGTTCGAAAAAATTGTCTGCTCAACAATGTTAATAACGCAATGAATGTTGTTGAACTGTCAAAATGAAAGCCATTGCTACTTTATTGTGTTACGCTATAACCCCGCTGGGATCATAATGCCTGATTGTAGGCTTTGTCTACAATGTCACATCGTAGCTTCTAAATAGATAGATCTATTTAAATGCGATCTAGTGTTACCAAAACGACACGGTAGTGAATCACTACCGTAGACCGTGTATTAGTCAAAAATACCGTGCTTCTACGATAATTAAAACACAAGATTACCATTAAAAAAAAAAAAACATTTTTATTATGTACCTGGTAACACTGTTTAAATCGGCGCAGTCCTTCTCTTTCTTCCAGCCGCTAAAAGACCATCAGGTCTTTTCCTCGTAGGTTTAGGAATCTCATTTTGTTATGTGTGGTTTAAAATACTAGCCTAGAAAAAACTAAAGTGAGGTATCTAAATTGATCAAGAAAAAAAAAAGATTGTGCGTTGATGGTGTACCTTCTAAGCACAATGAACTCCTATAGGTAGTGTTTTTTTAGCGCAGAAAAAAGTTGAATGGTGTAATTTTTATAAGAAAGCCCAGGGAAGCATAGCAGAAATTACAGGCCTGTTACTGAGCATTCGGTGGAACAAGACCACCAATGATGATGATCTTAATCACAGTAATTTAAATTTTTTGGGGCTCCGTAATTTTTAATCTTCTGTCATATTGGCCCGAATAGTTCGTGGCGTGGTTAACATAATGAGTCAGTTAGCAAGGTAACAAAATCAAAAGTCATTTATTCAAATCAGGATGAACCAAAGCTAGGTGGACTGCCCAAGTGCCAGTAATTGCTTTACGGCCCAAGTTTGAATGTCACTAGCACTTCATAAAACGATTGTCCATTTGGCTATGTGACAGTTGAATGCTACTTTGTACTTCTTATTGCGATGGTCTATTTGCCTATGTAACAGTGGAATGTGACTTGTACTACAGAAAACGGTGTCCTATTTACCTATGTGACAGTTGAATGTCACTTGCACTTCTTATAACAATGGTCTCTTTGCCTATGTGACAGTTGAATGTCACTTGCACTTCATATAACGATGGTCTATTTGCCCATGTGACAGTTGAATGTCACTTGCACTTCATATAACGATGGTCTATTTGCCTATGTGACAGTTGAATGTCACTTGCACTTCATATAACGATGGTCTATTTGCCTATGTGACAGTTGAATGTCACTTGAACTTCATAATTATAACGATGGTCTATTTGCCTATGTGACAGTTGAATGTCACTTGCACTTCATATAATGATGGTCTATTTGCCTATGTGACAGTTAAATGTCACTTGCACTTCATATAATGATGCTCTATTAGTTAAGTGACATTCCACTGTCACATAGGACATTCAACTGTCCTATGTGACAGTTGAATGTTACTTTTTAACGATGTTCTATTTGCCTATGTAACAGTGGAATGTCACTTGTACTACAGAGAACGGTGGCCTATTTGCCTGTGTAACAGTTGAATGTCACTTGTACTTCATATACCGATTGTCTATTTGCCTATGTGACAGTTGAATGTCACTTGCACTTCATATAACGATGTTCTATTTTCCTATGTAACAGTGGAATGTCACTTGTACTACAGAAAACGGTGGCCTATTTGCCTGTGTAACAATTGAATGTCACTTGTACTACATAAAACGCCATTTGCCTATATGACCGTTAGATAGGTTCAACTTGTAACAAATAAAAGTGTGAAGTTATTTACTGGGAATTGTTGTCAAAAGAGGCAAAACAATTACGAGGTCGAATATGCACTAAAGTATCGCCAATACCGTTAAAATAAAGTATGTAATACTTACAAACGGGTTACTAGGATATCATGATCATATCGGACCCGATAGCAAAACACATTTCTCGTCGATTGTTATTCGTGTCGGTCGATAAGCAGCTGGCACATTGTTTTGTTGACATTTCGAATGGATAGAATTAGAATACATTGCATGCTTTACATACGTGGAATGTTTTAAGAATGGGGTAGACAGTAGATAATTTATAACACCTGTCTTTACTTAATATCGGTGAGAGTGCTATATAAAATAATATAACATCACGCCTATATTCTCTGAATGGTTAGGCAGAAGTGTTTGTTTTGGTACAACCAAATTTCGCCAGTTATCTTTAGCTCCTATGTAATAGGATTCGAGCCTATTGTAATCAACCGGGCTAAATCAAAACTCCGAGTACTTACTGAAAAAAATCGTTGAAATAACCCAATACACTCCTCGACATGGGAATCGAATCCAGGACAAGTTCCTCAGGCACGCAATATCTGACTTGTAGGAGACCAGCAGGCAGCTAAGCTGAAATATTCTGTACCTAGTCAAAAGTTTTATCTCGACGCTATAAAAGCTGTTGTTTATCAATGAATCATTAGAACATATTTAACAATTCCAAGAATATTATACAAAGATTTTCCTTATTTTGATATTCCAACCGTAGGCGTAGCTTGGACATGGGCGGCTTGTACTATAATAATAATAATCGCAGGGCAGCATGATTGTATCGAGCTGTCGGGCAGTAGCGGCCCCACGGGCCCTATGTCCCGGGAGAAGTCTTGTTCCTCACCTCTGACTTGCCTTTATTGGCCGGCTGGAGTGAACACTGACGGGGAACACAGCTCCCACCTCTTTCTTACCTTCATTGGCCGGCTTGAGTAGAGATTCGCAAGAGCAAACGTGCTCGGAGGATGGATGTATTCCAGTAAAAAGCTGGTAGGGATCTTGACCGTACTTTCGAGACTGTCCTGATAGCCGTGGAATAAAAAAAATAAAAATAGCCTCTCCACTCCTCATAAGCACCTCAGGTTACCCCCGGCCCCTTGTTGCTACGACACTATGTGCTAGCGACCGTTTTCGTAGGTCCATTATTGAGTGTGCAAGTCACCCCCTGCCATTTTATCTGTGTATTTTATATAAAACATTGATCAGGCAGGGGCCATAGTCTTTCCATAGTTCTAATAACTTAACCACCCAAACCCTTCCAATATTTTTTTCCCATATCCGGCAATAGTCCTACACCAACCGGGGGTTGTCGTTGGGTGCACTTGTATAGTGCGAACTCGCATCTATTTTTCTTCAATTTACACAATTTACCAACGAAAACATCAAATCCGCAACTGTGGAACAAGTCAATGCATCTTATGAGGATATAGGAAAGGGGTGCATTGTATCCGTATTTTTTTCGACTGGATTTGATGGAGAAAGGTCTATAATTATCGATAGCGGTTATATTATAATATTATGAAGTGTTGTCCCATAGTTTAGTTGCTTTAGAAATAGAACTCAGATTTATTTTCTACCCAACAATAATAATTCCAACTGACAACTTAAATTAAAACTATCGAAAAGAAAAGTTGCTCTGAATATCAATCATCCTTAGTTGCATGTCTAAAGAAAAATAACTTGGTGTCCTCAAAACAATTACACCCACCTGTTACTTCAGCTTACATGGCAAAAAAACTTAAATAAAACAGACCAATCAAGATGAAACGATAAACAAACTACATAACAGCTGATATCAGAATGATTACATTTTGTTGATAAGCCATGATTTATCTCAGATAACGAAATTGATAGCAGGGTGATTGCCACTTCAAATACAGACATGCAATTCTTATCAGTAATATTGTTGCTATTAATATTGACATAGATTTTATCAGAGAAATGGGTTTCTGTCTGTAGGACAATGGAAAGTAATTTATCACAATTTCTGTCTGAGTGACATTCAAACCTGGCATTAATAATAGTGAATAAACGACTTAAGGAAATCGATTGAAACATGTTTTTAAATGTTATAAGAATAAAGTTGGCATTTTTTTAATGAAACAATGCTGACTTTTAATTGAAGATTAATCAATGATTAATTCCTATTACATGGGACTTAAACATAATTGGGTAACGTGGGTGTCCACACGGCTACAAATCAAACTATACATTTCCAATTGGACCCTGTTATGCAGAAAAGATCCAACCAACGTGTTATTAAACGGTGGTTGGATCTTTTCTGCATAACAGGGTCCAATTTAGGCTGATCTCGCATTGTGTAGGATTTCCGTACATTGAGAGGTCAGCTTATACTGGAAATGTATAGCTTGATTTGTAGCCGTGCGTACTATAGGTACACCTCTGTCTAACCCTTCTGGGATTACAGGCATGATGTTATGTTAATCAAGAAAATGTAAAAAAAAATCTGGAGTATCGAAATGTAGCATTTAAGCTGTAACAATCATGATAATGTTTATAATTTTAATTTAATTAAATTTAATGCGACAGCTTAAGAGCGTTGTCACCGGTCCACTAGCGCCACTCCTTTAAGAACATATAGACACGAAGCAACAAAATACGATCTAGGGGTATGTGGCCGTTTTTATTTAGATCGAATTTTGTTGCTTCGTGTCTCAATATGAAACTTTTGAAAAGGTATTAGAAAATTCTAGATACACTTACCGATATAGTTGATTGAGCAGTTTTTCATAATTCCTTCTCAGTCACGAGATAATTATGATTTTAAAGGAGTGACGCTAGTGGACCGGTGACAACCCTCTTAACAAAAATGGTACCCACATTGCTTCCTTATTTTACATTTCCATATGGCACGATACCCTAACAAAAACACCCTTAGACCCTTAAAAAACAAAACAAATGAATATTATATCGACGGTGAAGTGCCAATAACACCTAACTGACAAAGTCAAAAATGTACACAAACTGAATGAGGATGCATGCGTGGCGGTAATGCCATAAAATAGGCACGTTTGTTTAGTTGGAGGTATTTCCACATATACATAGTTTACAACACAAAATACACTTAGGAGATTTCACTAAAACATGCGAATAACCACTTTAAATACAAAATGATAAAAAAGTGAATTCTAGAAAAATTTTAGTTAGGAGGTATTGGCACTTCACCGTCGATATCCAGAATTCCAGACTGCCATCAAAACTACAATAGACACCAGCGAAGAAACTCACAAAACGGCCATCGTCTACTCTCAAACAAAGCATTATAGGACTTCCTCCAAGATGGAAAGAGATAGCAGATCCTGGTGACCTTTTCGTGACTCAGACGTCCATTTGAACTTGTCCCTAGACCTTCGCAATGACCTTGGAGAGACGTGATGACGTCATTTCTGTGTTACGGCACTCATCTCGATCTCTAATGCTTACGTGAAATGATAATATGTACCTACTAAGGATGTACAGCAGATGTTAGCTTGGTGTTTTGATAATTAAATAATGTTAATGTGGGTTTTAAACTGTGATTTTGAAACGATTGACATGGAATTTGTATAATTTGTTTCAATGTGTAATAATTTAATCTTGTATTTCTGGTTGTATATGTGTCGTGGGATGATTTGATAATTCGAATTATCCCTAAGGTTTTATAGGAATTATCAAATCACCCTAAGACATTTATACAAGTAACTTTGTCATGAATTTTAGTATGAAATTACGAATGCAACATGAAACAAGAATTTTGTAATAAAATGTTTAGAACCGGATGCAGTAAGTGCTCTGTGGTCGGGTGTTAATGTCCCATCCGCAGTTCCGCATTGCAGTATCATAATACCTAGTACCTATGTAGGAGAGTTTCCTTTCATCTGATAAGAAGTGATGACACATATTTATAAAAATAAAACATAACTATTTGTATGAGGTCCTGGATTCGATACCTAGGTCGAAAAAAGAGTTATTCCATCAAGAATTTCTCAGTGGCAGACCGACAACTGAATTTGTGCCTGGTTATTCGCATTAGGCTCGCCTCCTATTACATAGGACAAAATAAATGACTCTCTATACCCGAAGTCTCAAATTCAGATAATTTATGTAAACAAAGGGTATAACATATCAAAAAAATATCTTCGTAATGGTAATTCATATGAAATGGCGAAAAAAAGGTTTCATTTTCTTTTATATACTGATTTATGAAATAATAATTTAAAAATAATCTTACCGTAATTATTTTTACAAATTTTCTGTTTTTAACAAAGTTACTAATAAAAGGAGATTTTTTGGTATAAAATATTTGATGAGACTGGTAACAATGCAGGAGATCCAAACATTTTCAATTTTTTTTACGTCTTCCACAACACTAATATTACAACTTTCATTCGTAGATTCATATTATAAGTAGCATATCCAGCCACATTTTGGATGAAAACGGCTGTAAGCTGTTTCGAGTAGAAATCGATTTTGGGAGGCCTACGTCTAGCACTTAAAAGGGCTGATTATGACGATCATATCCGACATACTACACAAAATATTTATTTGTCAGCGGTATTTTGTTTGCATACTTCTTATAATTAATTCACTTTAATTTTATCGATCATTATTTACAAAAAAATTAATGATTAAATGTTTTGCACCACTGTCCTGTCATTTTGACATTGGCATTTCTTGACATTACTTTATTTACATAAATTATCTGAATTAGAGACTTTGGGTATAGCTAGGATGTTTGTCACGGGAGGTCGGTTCAACAGCTCAGCCTATAGCAGTCCACTACTGGAAGTAGGTGTCTACCACATCACACTAAAATCGCGACAGTCTAAGAAGTCCGATTTGGCGGGTGTGTAACGTTTGATATAATAACAAAAGTTCTAATGATCATAAGACCAAATTTTTTTTTTTTTTTTTTAATATAACGATCAAATGATGATTACCTACTTTCATATGGTATAATGAACAGTTTATATAATACACATTTGAAATAATATTCAATTAATATAATATTCAGTTGCTATAATATTCAAAATCTATAAGTAATGTTTAATATATATTTTTTTTAAACCACCCAGTAGCGGGGCTCCGTCGAACACGACATACTTCGAGACGTCTGTTATTGAAAATACCTTTGACCTCAGAGCTTGTCACAAAGTAATATTCCAAGATTTGAGTATATTTTGGTTTGACCTTGACTTTTAGGGTGTTGACCTTGACCTTGAAAATATCATTTACTTTATTATTGTTTGGAAACCAATTTAGACCGGCTCCGTGTAGTAAAAAAAAACTCATAAAGGGGCGGGGGGGGGGGGTCCGCACTTACTACACCTCCCCCTAGTGTAGTAGCGTTACCTTAGAAAATAAGTTAATATGAAAGTTAGGTCAAATGAACATTATATAAAAAGAGCATTAAACAATTTGAAAACTATATGAAATGAACGTTATACAAAATGAAATTAGAGAAAATGAAAATTTAATCAAATATAACATTAGATCATATGAAATTAGGTTAAATGTTTTTATAGCATATGAAAATTATAGCATACTAGCAGCCCGTCCCGGCTTCGCACGGGGTAGACAATTATCATTTTAAGACTCATTTTTCTACACCTTCGGTTACATTGTTCAAATTTTACCAAGGATCCCTAATTTTTTTCAAAATGAAATGTAGCCTATGTCAAATTGGAAGAATGTAGCATTCTATTGGTGAAAGAATTTTTTAAATCGGCCCAGTACTTTTTGAGCCTATTCATTACAAACATACAAAAATAGGTACAAATCTTTCCTCTTTATAATATTAGTGTAGATGTAGATGAAAGTTATGTCAAATGAAATTAGACTATCTGTTATTATATCGAACATTACACACCCCGATTTGACAGCTATAAAAATACTTTGTGTAGAGATGGGAAAAAAAATCGGTTGCTTTAAAAACCGATTCTTGAGTCATATCGATTTATCATACTTAGAGTTTGTAATCGTCAATTTATCTACATTGATTTAAACTGATTCTCGAGGCATATCGTTTTATCACACGTACGAGATTGTAATATTTAACAGTTATTATTACATAAATCCCAACTAAGTTTATATTTGGGCGAGTTTCAAAGCCAACTCAAGACATAAACTAAAACCCGACATACTGATTTCTTCCGGAAGGTTTATGTATAAAATAATACATTGTTTATTATGCACCAATGGCGTACCTAGAGGAAAGGCACGCCACTGATATGCACCCGTGCAAAGCCGGAGCGAGTCGCTAGTCAAGAATAAAATTAACAATAAATAAGTGTGGTTAGGTCGGGTTAGTAAATTAATTAATTAAATTTGTAAAAATTAATGTAATGTTTATAAAATAATCGATTTTTCAGATCATCGATTTTATTTGGTCAAAAAACAGCTTATAACGGCCACAACACAACCGCAACGAACCCAAAGACATGCCAGACATGAGTCACTCCATTTAACTGCATCTGGTTAAACTGGAAGCAATTCCCAACGTAGTTGGGAATTGGCTGGGCAGATGATGATGATGACAAAGTATTGTAAAACAGTTTAAAAGAGTAACGGTGGAGTTTCTTGCCCATTCTTCTCCATATAAAAAGACTACCTTTTGGAAGAGGCAACTAGACTCAATTTTATTTCCGTGTAAAGTTTGACGTTCAAAGTGCCATTTACATATGTTCCTATTTGAAATAAATGCTTTGACTTTGACCCAGTTGTTAGTAACATTTGAAATTGAATACTTATCCAAATAATTTCTCGTTTCAGATTTTGCAGTAACCACGGCAACAAATGCCCTCGCCCGGGAGACGTGCCCGCGGCTCTCATGTGCGTCGCCGAGGCTATGATGCCGCGCCTCATACTGCGTCTGCTGCAACACTTTAGAGAGAACAGGTAACTGCAGCAACAGACAGCATATTATGAGCTACTGACAGAAGCAGGTCTGTTAAACGAACACCTCTTTTGAAGAGATCGGAAGACCTTACCTTCGGGGAAGGCTCAGGCTCCGGCTTGGGTCTCCGTAAAGCCAAGCCGGAGCGACAACCCAGAAACTAGACACAACAGTCTGATGTCTACTTGCCATTGATCCTGGCTTTCAATGTCAGGTTTGCAGAACACTAGTTCAGTTAGCGTCCGGTGCCCTAACATTTCGAGCTGAAATTATGACTCCGTTTTGTAAGAGTATTGATACCAGAGTTGAAGCCTTTAACTGTTGATTTAGATGGCTATTTTACCAACAATTGTTCAGAGCCCTATAGTTAAGATGCGTGATTAACTGTACTGGAGTTTAAAAACGTTTCAAAACTACTAGGTTTTTAACCCTAAATTGGTTTTGTAGTCTAAATAATCTAATAAAAGCAATTCCTATAATCCGCTCAACTGACACGAAACTAATTGTCCCGTCCTAGTGATTTGCGAAGCCACACGTGTGCTCCTAAGGTTTCTCATGGCAACCGTGTCAAGTATTTTTAGTTCGTTACGTTCAGCGTATTCAGATGTAACCTAGAACTGGATTTATGACGTTAAATAGGTCGAGCCTTTAGTAGTTACGTCGAGACAATTACTTGTACATGGCTGGGCATAGTGATCATTAAGCCAGTAGTTGTAAATATGCACGGTCTTGAAAAGAAAATGGCCCACTTTCCTTGTAGAAGGATTTGTAAGCACTAAAGAAATTCACAATTTGTTGATGTAGGGATACCAATGTCGCCTATTTATTTATTTATTTATCAGTAGCTGTTGACCGCGGCTTCGCTCGCGTGACTTTCTTAAATAAAAGTAGACTTGATCACTCCTTATTATAACATCAGCTATCTGCCAGTGAAAGTCCCTTCGAAATCGGTGCAGCTGTTTCGGAGATTCGCCGGAACAAAAAGACATACAAAAAATTTTTTACCGTTTATATACATACTTTCATATGCATTAGGTAAAAAGTTGTTGTTTGACTTTACAAACAGACACTTCAATTTTATTTATTTGTATAGATGGCACTCCGACGAATAGTTCACAAAAAAACAATAACAGAGAGCATAACTTATTATAACTTATATGCTACAACAAAACTGTCACTTAAAGTTGTGCACGGCACTTATCATGTTTTTCCTATTTATGATTACAGTGATAAAAATAATTATAAAATAAAATCAATAAGTTAATAATAATACAATCAAATAAATTATTAACAATAAAATTAATAAAAATACAATCAATTCATCAAATAAAATAATTATTGTGATTAAAAAGTTTAAGATGTAACAATGAAATGCAGAACACTATCTATGAATGATGGAATTCAACAAGAACCAATTGTCAGCAATTAGCAATCTACAAGTTGCCGTAAAACATCATCATTTCAGCCGAAAGATGTCCACTGCTGGACATAGGCCTCCCCCAAGCACCGCCACCGCCGTAAAACATGCATATCACAAATTAAAACTTCATTTCAACTGTTGTTTTTCTATGACTAATCTGATGAGTACTGCGGTAATAAGCAGTGGTGTCGGATCGATACATAATTTTGATAGATCACGTTAACTTCCGTTCAAGCACATTCTGTTTACAGTTTGCTATTGCCATAAGTGTCAAATCCACAAAAGACATTGACTGCTCTATGTATATTGGACTCCCCCACGAATTTGAATGAAGGGTTCCGTCCGAGCCTACATTCAACAATTTCCCGCGACCTTCACACGTCGAGTACATGACATCTATTTCCCGGTGGCTGTCCTAACTCCTATACTTCACATACTAGCTGACAATAGAATACTCGGCCTATCTTGACGACTTTCTCCAACAAGGGGCGTAGGTTTTGATGATACTTGAGTGTTCTACAGTTCTCTTGACTTCTCGGAACTTTGGTGGTTTGTCAGCTAGGGGTTCGGTGCATGTGTTTACGTACTTATAGATAACTAGATCTAAATTCAGGGTCAGACCGGTTGGGCACGCCACAATTGACGACACGATTGGCGCAGTGGTTAAGCGATTGACTGCTGTGCTGCGTGTCGCGGGTTACATTCCCGCATGGAACAAATATTTGTATGGCCTACAAGTAGTCGTTCCAGGTCTGGCTGTTTGTTTATGTGAGTTTAAATGATTGTAAACGCACCCACAATACAGGAGAAATTACTAATGTGAGCCAAAGTTAAAAAAAAAAATTGTGGCGATAAGTCCCGTCTTTGAGGCCATGCCAGGCCATGGTACGGAGCGAAAGTGCATGGGAGGCCGTCACCTCCTGCGAAGCAGTAATGCTCGCGAAGGAGGAGGCGGAATGCGTGAGGGAGAGGCAGTCTGTGCGCCCTCACGCCCCTTGTCGCCGCAGGACACGCCCTGGGCGGTGGGAATCGATTGCCGATTCCCGGCTGGTTGCGGGTTTGTCCGAAAGAGATACCGTGGCCCTGGCACACAGGGAACTGTAGGAACACGGGTGGGTTTAAGTCAGTAAGTTTCGTTTTAAAAATGGAATTCCAGTTTTTTTTTTTTTATCGTCATCAAAATGAACGAAATTAATTGCTCCCCCACTGTTCTACGACCCTTGTGGCTTGATATCAAAGCGCACGCCAAATGACATACGGGCATCGCAATACAATCCAGCCCAGATTTCTTACCACTTTTCAAAGAACCAGATTTCTAACCAAACATTTTTAATCTTTCCAGTTGCGGCACACAGACAACATCAGATAGCTACCGGATCACGGTGCAGGAGTGTGAGGGCTACGTCAAGATGCTGATGGAGTTCAACAACATGGGCGACCTGATGCGCTCCGCCATGACCAAGGCTCTTATAAACCCACAGGTGAAGAAGTCCACAAGACTTTATAATTTAAGCATAAGCAGAGCATAATCAGCCTATAATGTTCCCACACAGATGGGACACAGGCCTTCTTGAAAAGTACTAGTTGGTCAATATAATAGTAGATTGTACATTAAGTGCATAAAACGCACCATTTTACGCGAGACGTTTATCCATCCGAGCGAGCTTGCGAGCGAGGATGGATATAGAGTGTAAAATGGGTTTTATGGACGAGTTGTACACTCTACTTTTCACTTCGATTGCGAGGAAATGAAACAGCAACATGTCAATATTGTAAATTTAATTAAAATTGAAAAGTAATTATGGTTCCCGCCAATTAACTTTTTTTTAAATATATATTTTTTTTTTTTTCAATAGTAACGTGATACTTAGGTCGTTACATACTGCTCGGTTATAAAAACGTTCTGTTTTTATATCTATGATAACTTAGTTATTGTCTAAATATATTGATTAACTAATATAAAAAACTAATTTAAAAAATATAAGTTTATTTCATGAAGTTTTATTGTGTACTTTGGCTGTTGGTATCCTTGCCTTGTTCTTAGAATACTAACGAAACGAATTAAAATGAAGAGGTTATTCTATGAAGTTGAAGTTGTTCGTGTGGCTGTTGGACCGATTGCCTTGGTCTTCGACGAAGATTTTACTTTATGCTCTAGAGCATGAAAAGCGATTTTATGTCGCCTACGCACGACATAAAGACAAACTTTTAGAGCATGAGAAGTGAAAACTATATTTTACCTCAGACCCAGTGCACAAGACTTCATAACTTCTTCAGCAGAATTACGTCGGCGAAATCTTGTAGCAATATCCCCAAGTCAAATTTTGAAACGTCCAGTCATCCAGTTTTTTTTGGATAGACCATTGTTTTTATACATATATTACCGTATCTACTTACAGAATTTCATAAGCTGGGGTTGAGCTAGCCTTGCTCGAGGATATGGTACAAAAAATAATTCAGAACCAAAATTCTTTGCTGTTATCAGTGGAATTTATAAAATAAACTTGACCAATTACATCACGATTTGTTTAGCCTTATTATTTCTGATGGATATTTAAATGAAAAGCTAGCGATTTAGACACAAACGTAAAGAGTTGCCAACGTATTAAACAAAAATATATCAATTATTATATTACTTTTACGTCTCACAATAATTTCTAACTGAACCTTGTATTTCCTTTCTTCAGATGTACCGCAACCTGGTGGAGCCTCCGTTCCCGGACACGGAGTACGGCTGCTATATGGCCGAGTCCAACAAGATGTACGAGAAGGCGCTCGAAATGTTTCCTGCGCCCGAACCGCCTGACGAGTAAGTTTACTATACTAGGCTGGCAGATACCAGGCTCTCACAAAGGATTTATCTAATGTTATAATCTTCATTATGTTTAAAACACCTTTGTGAAAGAGAAATAAAATGTTTATTTATTTATCTTGGCGGTAACCACTTTCCATGTGGTAAGGGTATCTTGTTCTCATGTTTTAACATAAAACCAATTTCGTTTCTCCACAGGTACCGCCACCTGCCCGCGCTGGCGCCTCGTCTGCAACACAATACCTTATTAGACGAGTTCATATTCTGGACGTTTAAGTACGAGTTCCCGCAGAACGTGGTCTGCTTTCTGCTCAATATGTTGCCAGACCAGGACTACAAGGTAAAGAGAAACTAGGAAGTTCGTTAAATAAACCTCTACATTGTTTATGAAAGTAACATTTTCGTTTTGTTAGACCCCTGTGTCTATAGAGGTTATCTGTTCCCATAGAGGTTAAGCCTTAGGCTTATTTTCTTCAGAGATGAAGATAGCGAAGATTTCCTGAAAAATTACGTCAAAAACTTTAAAAAAAACCAGCTGTGCTGTGCTGTGTGTGGCAGATGATGATATAATTGAATGTAACATCTTGCATTCCATGTGTGTATAATCATGTTTTGGACAAATCAATTATCTTTATCTTTATCAAATTTACTTGTTAGACACTTTATCAGGCTGGTTTACTACTCACTTAATTTCAAAAGTTTCGATTCAATTAGAAATAGTGCAAATCCATGTAATTTTTGTTACAGGAACACCTAACCCGTACATTCGTGATGCACTACGCTCGCATTCCACTCGTTCTCGAAGACGCAGCCGACCCTGACACACTATCCAACCGAGTGGTCCACATGTCTGTACAATTATTCTCCAATGAGGCCTTAGCATTACGTTGTGTACAGCAACTCCACCTCCTGCACGTCATGGTCCTATCGCTACGTCTAATGATGGGGAAAATCTTAGTACAAAACACACTACATGATCCAGACCAAAACTTTCATTACGTCATAGATTGTACGCGTCGCGTGATGAAGGAGCATTGTTATTGGCCGTTGGTGTCTGACTTCAATAATGTGTTGTCACATAAGAGCGTTGCGTTGCTGTTTCTACAAGATGATGCGCTTGTGGACATGTGGTTCGAGTTTCTGTCTATGTTGCAAGGTAGTTTTTTTTATTTTACTTTTTATCCGAATGTAAAGAGATTTATTTTGTCAATAAACAGTGGCTTTGATCTTCCTTTTTTATTAAACATCTATACAAAACAAAAAAATATACATATATCTCACATTTTGGTTTTACAAGAAGAAGCCGTTTCAATTACTTTTCGACCGATTACAACAATCGAATACTCTTTTTCAGGCATGAACGTAAACATCCGCGAGGTCGGCGGCCATATTGAATTCGAGCCGTCTTCCTACTACGCGGCGTTCTCCTGCGAGTTAGAAGCGGCAGCATACCCCATGTGGTCGGTACTGTCGCACCTGACGGACGCGTCGCACGCTCCGCTCGCGCGGCGGATCATCGCGGCCGCGCTCACCTACCTGCAGGAGTGGCTCGACGCGGTACACTTCACTACGCCGCACATGGAGAGGGTGAGTACATGTACTGTCGCACCTGACGGACGCGTCGCACGCTCCGCTCGCGCGACGGATCATCGCGGCCGCGCTCACCTACCTGCAGGAGTGGCTCGACGCGGTACACTTCACTACGCCGCACATGGAGAGGGTGAGTACATGTACTGTCGCACCTGACGGACGCGTCGCACGCTCCGCTCGCGCGACGGATCATCGCGGCCGCGCTCACCTACCTGCAGGAGTGGCTCGACGCGGTACACTTCACTACGCCGCACATGGAGAGGGTGAGTACATGTACTGTCGCACCTGACGGACGCGTCGCACGCTCCGCTCGCGCGACGGATCATCGCGGCCGCGCTCACCTACCTGCAGGAGTGGCTCGACGCGGTACACTTCACTACGCCGCACATGGAGAGGGTGAGTACATGTACTGTCGCACCTGACGGACGCGTCGCACTCAGTACTATATCTCGGAGTATGAAAGTCGGGATAAGTTGTACTTTACAGAAGGTGAACAGAGCCCCGAATCCCAGAACTCTAAGCTGACTCTGAGTCTTTATCTGTGTTGGTGAAATTGAGAGTGAATTTCGCATCCTATCGGTATTAGTGGAAGAGTCTCACATATCCTGGGCATCTCTGAATATTGTCGATGATATGTCGCGGCCGCCTTCCTGTGCGCCGGCGTGCGCGGCATGGGGCTGCCATAACCCTTTTCTTGCTTAAACCTGGGCACCTCTGAATATTGTCGATGATAGGTCGCGGTTGATAGCAGCAGTGGGTAATCTAAGCTTGTCGTCGCCAGGCGGAGGTGATGCACGCGTCGTTCCACTTCCCGCTGCAGCGCTACCTGGCCGCCTTCCTGTGCGCCGGCGTGCGCGGCATGGGGCTGCGCGCGGCCGACGTGCTGCCGCCGCCCGAGCTGCTGGCGCTGCTGGCCGTGCACCCGCTGCGCGTGCAGGTACGTCCGCTGCGCGAGCCACGCTCACGCCTGCGTGTCAAAACTTTTGCTTTTCAACTCATCATCTAGGATAATTGTCAAGTTTTGGGAAAACACACTCAATGTTATACATGAAAAAGTTCAAACAGCATTGCAAGAAAAAAAATGGGGTCTTTTTATTACAAACAGTCACTTTAAAATCAACCTAGTCTATATAACGCTAAAGTAGACAATTGAGTAAGTGAAGAAGAATGTAAATTATCTAAGATTATAAATTAAAGTATAGTTATTCTAGTAGTCCCAAACGCAACCACTAGAGATCGCGGGGTCCCATGGATTGCCGAGTATGAAATCAGCATACACCTCTACCTACATATCGTTGCTCCGGTGATTTTAAATTTTTTGAATTTTAGTTGTAGTACCTATCCCACACACCAGTGTTTTCCAACGTGTGGGTCGCGACCCCCTAGGGGGTCGCCAAGCCTCTTAAAGGGGTCGCCTTTTTTAATTTTAAAACTCATAAATATGAAACCATATTAGTTCAAAATGTTATATTTATTAAGAAAAAGTTAATTAAAGGCTTAGGTTAACACGCATCAACAAATACCTACAAATCACATAAATCATTAATGTGACGAGGACCAAGCGTACCCATTCACATTAATGTGTTGGTTACTCCAATTTATCGTTAACCAATTAATAATTTTTTTATGATTAGAATTAAATCGTTTTCAAAATTTAGGCGATTTCTCTGTTTGCCTTTTTTTTTTGAGCCATTGACGAAAACATTAAATCGCATATGTAGGAGGTTAAAAATTGAATGAAACACTTCAAAGGTTCTGTGGTTAATTGTGGGTATTCTGTTTTTCTGTTTAACAAAAAGGTACCTAAAGTGATAGACTTGAATTTCAAGATAGAACAGAAATTACAATTTCAAGGTAGGGGTCGCGAAATATTTTTCTATACTAAGGGGGGCGCGCCATGAAAAAGGTTGAAAAGCACTGCCATACACCAACTCGTGTACCACTACTTGCTATGGTAAAAACAACAATGTGTCAGAAAGTTTTATAACATCATCAACATACACAGAGTGGATTTAGTACGTATTATTTATTGAAGCTAACTCAAAAACAACCCAAACAAAGTTAATAAAACTTATATGGGACCACCACGCAATTTTCTTCTACTAAATGCAAGAATTATAAAAAACCGGCCAAGTGCGTGTCAGACCACGCACAATGAAGGGTTCCGTAGTTGGGTGAATTTATCCCAAGAACAAACTTAATTAATAAGTGCTAATTTTTGTTAGAGTTAAGTGTCCCCTCGCCCTGCCAGCTAAATTATTGCTACGTCTACTGCACTAGCAGTAACTCTTAATTCAGGCGACATAGTTGTATTTATGCATGTGTATCCTTGCTGAGACGCGAGACGTCATGTACTCGGTCTATAACAGTCCACTTGCCGTGTTCAAGTCCTGACGCCTGAATCTCCGTCAAACCAGTATTTTGATACCAGTAACGCTATTTTTCAAAACTACCTTGCTTATTAAACTGTCACAACTTTTGTAAAAGCTGGGTACTCGAAACTTTTATTTTAACACGAAAGGTAAGTTAATATTATTATTGGATGATGTCTTGTATTCTTCTAATTGTTATAAGTTCACATCTTTTAAATTATTATTATTACACACAAGGTGTGATAAAATTATACATACTCACGCCTTCTTCCCATGGGGGAAAATCTGTATCTGCCCATCGACATGAAAGAAGACTTGGCCACAGGACGTGGTGTTCCGTCGCTTCCGCGGACAAGTTCCACAGGACAGTACAAAGTGCAGCTAGTGCTAAGTGAAGTACCTACTAAGTTTTATATTAAAATATCTATGTTTAGGTTAAGGTATGTTTCTATGGGCCTACGTTGCCTGAAATAAATCGTATTATTGTTAAAGGCAGAAACTATAAAACGCCATCTGCTACGCTCTTTACATACTCCTATTGTTTCGTTTACGTTCATACATCTGGTCATGCACGCACGCAGGTTGCGAGTACTACGCACCTGACCTTTCTGAAGAACATCACCAATTAAATAAAATAAAAAAAATAAAAAAATACAAACCACCAAATTAATATTTGACATAATAAATGTAACTAAAATGAGACCGTGGCAATTTAACTTTGAAGTATTTCAAACCAGTGAACGGTTACCTGTGGTTAAACCTTATATTTATTAGCTACGGCACATTTTTTGATACAAGATACATAGTTTCACAACTCTTCTAATTTTTGGTCTTATTTTCAGTGAGTAGGAAGGTACCTCATTGCCTATTACTTACCATAGCCTACTTTTTGATTCCGTTGAGGCGTGTATGTGCAGCAGTTTTAACGGAATCAGTCTTAGTGTAATGCTGGCACTAAACTTGCCAGATTTACGCAAATATTCGCGTTATTTCGTTTCTACAAAATTAATTATATTCCAATATAAATAGGGTATATTTTGTACTATGCAAGTAACACGAACATTTTTATTAATACGCCAAGCAAAGCCAGCATAATATTATAATAATAATTTATATAATAATAATTATTTATTTATTCACTTCAAGACACAAACATCTGTGTAGCCCTGACTCTAGTACTAGGATTTCCTGTATCACAAGAGCCAGGTAATATAATGTTTAGAACACTGATAAAACAAAATTAAGACAAGGCAAAACCGCTGACTGTCCACCATTTGCGTTTGATCTCGGAAGGTCTATCTTAGCGGTGATCTCAGAATGTATGAAGTAATAACAAAAACGAGCCTGAACCATATTAATCTTTATTGTTCATATTTGGAGCTGTACGTAGACTAGAAATTTGGAGTAATCTATTTCCTACAGGGATGATACATGAAACAAGATCACATTTCCAAATAAATTGCAATTTAATTATATTTTAATAGATATGTATAGTTTTTCTTTCCAAAATAAATTGTTTTTATGATTCAAAATGTCCGATCGAATGAGTACAAATACCGAACCTTTGTCAACTTCTCTAGGTTAAATTGGGAGTCTCAAAATAGGCCCAAAGAAATGTAATAACGCTTCACGACATAAGAACTATACCAATCGAATGAATCTGAAATATCGCTGTGGTCCATTCACTTGCAATGCATGAGAGGAGGCCTGTGTCCCAGCACTGGGAACATTGTAGGCTGATTATGAGCATGTAAACAGACAACGCAAATAATAATGTAATGTTATCTTGTTTGATATGAGCATCCCTTTTGTACATACTCTACCATTGTACCCCATATTATATCTCGAAATAAAACTCAGTACAAGACTTAAAAAATACGTATTATCAAAAGTCACAATTACGCTACATTACAAAATAAAATGAGTATATGAAATTGAACTGTATTCTAATTGACGATGGGTAGAAATTCGGTTGTTTCCGCCTCATCGACGAACTCTGACGGGGGTGGTTCTGCCTTCACATGTTTGGAGTAGTCGTAGGTTATGACCTTGACGGCGATGAAGCCTCCGGAACCCTTCGCTCCCCTGTGGTACAACCCTGCTCCGCTGAGCAAAGTCGCTCCTTTGGTGTTTAAGGCTGCGGGCAAAAATGAGTTGTTTTAGTTATGTTTCATCAGTATCGTAAAATTAATCAAACTAGTTAAAAATTATAGTAATTCTAGCCCTTGATTGTTCCACTGCAGGACTGCACTTCTTTTATGGAGAAGGCAGAAGCATGAATAACCACGCTTGCAAAACGGTACTATATTCTGGATCCATTGTGTATTATTTCTATTTTATCATCGTCAAATACTTATTACTAAAACTACCACAATCGTATCCTAAAATAAAGTAAAACTAAAAACTCCATGCATACCTTTGGAAGGCACAACGGGCTGTATATCAACAAACGGCACCGTGCTTTGCGCTGCGTCGGCGTCGAAATCCGAATGCGTGAACTCCATGAACTGGTCGTGCTGCGAATCTATGCGTAGTGTCGTGTGCGCGCGCGTTGGAATGTCCGGCTTGTATAGCTCTAGACGTGATCTGGAAAGAAATTGGAAAGACTAGATTTAGAAGAATTCCTAAAAAGGCTTCAGACTCAGATTCTGACTAGAATTGGTCTCGTTTAAAGACTCAGTTGTGCTAGAAAAGGATTCCTCTTAAGTCGTCAAAATGGTTTTTGCCGACTTCGTCTATGTCCCATTGCTGGAGTGTCCTAAATGCCCGTTCACTTGCACTTTGGGTCACCTTAAGAATGCCACTGATGTAGCAATCAACGTCTCCACTTATTGGCCTCCAACAATATAAAGTAGTTAAATTAAACTACCATCGACACAAAAAGAAGAATAACCGTCTTCGTAGCGAAGTTTCCAGTCCATGGATTGTTTCTTACAGACAGACAGTTCCTTTTACCTAATCACGCTAGGTAACAAGGTGTATTTACCTAGGTGTATATGATCCTTCTGTATTGTCGTTGCTGATCCATTGACTCCTTTCTGGTGAAAGTTTTCCTGTCGTGTAATTGAACGGCGTAGCTTGAATCTCGAAGTGTAGATGGGCACCGATCATTCGTAATCTGTTAAAGAAAATTTAGTTAGTGTAAAAGTAATAAGCGAAGAAAGACTAAGATTTGTTTAAATGCCTTTGTTATATGTCTTCTCACCTGGCTCCAGTCAAAACATGTCCCGAAGGTGAATCCAACTCGTCCAAGTCGATGGCTCGCCTCTCGTACGTCAGCGTGTGGTAGTCTATGCCCTCCATCACTCCTACTTGCGTCGGGTCGAAGGCCTGCGCCATCACCTCCTCCGAAGACTCCACGAACCCTCGCTCCACCAGCTTACCCTGGTATATCTGAATGTGGAACACTTTACCGTGCTTCACTAGTCGCATTCCTGTTACTACCCTGAAAATTGCGAAAACATGTTAATATCGAACTAAAAATTGCAAAGAAATAAACCACCCGCACACCAACCCATGCTGTTAACACAATAGAGATGACAGAAAATGGAATAGATCCGAATCGCTACGCTGAAGCTTTAGTTTATATTATAGACACAGTTTTCTACTAGTTCCCTGTAAGCGGTATGTACAACGAAAGCTAATTAGGTCGAAAAGACACGTAGGTTAGTTTCTCCACTTCTCCAAGTACTGACTTGTTGTTCTCAATATCTGCCAATGCCTCTCGTAAGCTGAAGAAACGTTCTGCCACGCTGGCATCGTCCTCGCACAGACAAAAGCAATACGAGCAGTGAGTAAGTGTCCATCTCCACCAGGAGTCGACCTTAGAAGGAAAAACTTTCATTATAATCTTCGTTTTAGTTTGGATTTCTTGGGGCAAGTTTTGGAATGTCCCTAAAAGTGTGCGGGTGACCCGAACATTTGAGGGACTAACTTGTTATTGTTGATGTCTGAAACGGCTTCCCGGAGGCTGAAGAAGCGGTCGGAGCGGGTCTTGTCATCACAGAGGCACATGCAGTAGGAGCAGTGCCAGAACAACCAGCGCCACCACGAGTCCACCTGGACATAGCCATTGAATTGGAACACCAGGCTTGAGATTAACAGAGGTTATTTAATTACGTGCTGCTATATTCTCGAGGTCAGGTAGCGGTCGCTTCGTGTAAAATACTATACCTATTTTACAGCTAGTTAGGCTTCACTTAAAGAAATAAACAATGATGATATTATGTGGTTGACATGCTGCAAAAAACCACGATCGAGGCTAAAAGCGTAGATTAAAACAATACATGAGAATATGTACATTAACACTGATCTTCAAGAAATCAATCTAAATGAAACAGAATTACGTAAAACGTCTTGCTATCGTATTAGCGTTCCGATTTGTTTCCTTAATCATCTGACCTCATTAACTACTCTGCAAGTCTGGCAGATAAGCCACGCAATATTTAACGATTGCTCTGCAAACGATACGATTGTCGCCAGTGTACAAACATTTGGGGCCAACGGTATTTGTATTATTGAAATGTTGGGATATTTAAATTGCTCTAACCTTGGTTGTTCCCATTCTGCAGCTGCCAACCCTTCCCAGCGTACGCCCGTTTTCGTACTCGATCCATTCATACCGCCTGGAACTGCTGATGCCCTGTAAAGTTCAATGTATACAATTATTCAGATATCTTCGCAATATTTGTTCGCTCGCTCATGATGAATTACCGAGATTCGTTTGTGTACTAACGAGGTCACGGCTACTAATTTAGTTCAGTACTGTTTTTAATAACAAAACTAAAATTGTTGTTCTATATTTTTTTCTTTTTTTCTTCATGTTCTAGTTTGTCTTTGAAAAATATTATTCTCTGAAGTATTTATTTTCTCTTTGTCTTAGTTATGCTCGTCATGTGGCATGATTCTTTAACTTTAATTATAACAACAGTATATTCAGACTGGACAATTAAGATATGACTCCACAATTCTACATCAATTAAAGCAATTTAACTTTTTATGAGACTCGTCAAATGTATCATCCCTAGCTCTTTTTATTCCAGTTACATGTTTATTTGATTTATCTTTATTATCGTTGATTGGTTAAACTGCCGTGAAATCTTTAACTGAAGAATGGTTGACAAAATTAATAACAAGTTTTAATCATGCAATCTGATTGAATCTAATCTTAATTGAATTTAATAGGATATAAGCAGCTATAGTGGTAGCTTAGTTTCCTTACCGCTGGACACACCCACATGTCAGAATCCACATACTGGCAGTCAATTATCCTACCGTTGCACGTGGACTGCTTGGCACAGAACTGCTCCTTGAAGCAGCCCTTGCGTTCTGCTAGCGTGTAGAAGGCGCAGTTCTCCTTGCACGTGCCGTCGGAGTTCAGGTCTACCTCGTTCTCCACGTAGCCTTGCAGCAGGCGAGTCACTTCCGCGTACGTCGCTGGAAAATAGACGTTTTCGACTGCAGTTGGAAAGTTCGGGAAATGTTTTGAGGTGTATAGTTTGTTCTTGTTTCTGTTAAGGTGTCGTGGCTTTGTTTTTGTTGCTATTTTTATCTTTAGTCGTAGTTTCTTTTATCACTATTGAGTGACCTAAGAACTGTTTACAATAAGATGATTGTAGAGGAATTCCCGTACTTTTTCGTGCGCTTTGTTTTGCCAAAGATTGTTAGTGACTCTTTTTGTGAGCACAATTTAGACTTGGCAAATACATGAGTAAAAAAAATTTGCCGTCTTGAGTGAAAAACTAGTTGTGCCCGTGGTTCTGCCCGCCTTGTCTTTTATTCTTTTGGGATGAAGAAAAAAAGATCCTCTACTCTTTTCCAAGTTATCAAGTTTCTAGCAAAAAAAAAAAAACATTAATCAAAATCGTTCACTACTTTTGACGTGAAAACTCTCATTTAATACTAGTAAGAATGCTTACCACTGGTATGTACGGGCGGGTCACACCGGTACAGGTCTCGATTCGCCGAAGCTAAAGCTGCTCTTGCAGCTGTGGCCGTCTGTCCCGTCCTCTCAGAATACCTTTGTCGCGTTAGACTCGCTTCCTGTGTGAAATTGCCTGAAACAAACAAAAGTGAATGACCACATATTAACACGAAAACATGTCAGTAAAAATAGTAAATTGGTATATAGATGCTATTTACAAAAACAGCTCTGTAGCGTTGGGCCAATTGTGTAACACACTAAAGTAGCAATGGGTTTCATTTTGACAGTTCAACAACATTCATTGCGTTATTTACGTTGTTGTGCCGACAAATTTGTCGAACATATGAAGCAATGGATTAGCAATATCGTTCAAAATCATTCAGATTGTGATTGATTGTGTAGTTGCAGTTTTCATATTATAATAATATTTTTTCGCATACGCTCTCGATTCACAATAGCTTTACATCATAATCCATTGTGTCCATTAAGTTATGTATAATAGATTCTTATATAAACATAATTATACTGCATTGAACATTTTTGACCTGCCATAATGTAAGATACTGCTGATCTAACAATAGTTTCTATTTTACATAAGTAGGCAATTTTATTACAATACTAAAATTATTTATGCTAAATAGTATGAATAAACAGCTAATAATAATTATACTGACCAAGAAAACAACAGATGTATGCCTATATTGTTATTATTGATTTAATAATTGTGTCATTAGTTACAATTTACTAGTGCAACATACCTAGTTTCAGATAAAAAAATGTACCTACAAACAATGTTATTTATTGTGGTTGCATTATGACGTAGATTCTTTACTGTGTTTCTCTGCACTGATGTATAGTCATCTGGGGCCTTACAAATAAACACGGAATAAAGTTATCCTAGGCATAGCTTCGGTATAACCATAATTTTTTTATAGTTCAACTTCATTCAGTGTTTATTTGTAAGGCCCTAAAAAATCAAAATTTATTCGCAGTATAGAGCCTTATACTAGGTATAAAAGTTTGATCGAATTCACCCTTAATGAATAACTTAAGTTTAATTTCAATGATTAAATAAAACCGTTTTCATGTATTGTTTAAACCAATGATCTAAAAAGCCGCGTTGACGCGCGCTTATTTAAAATGCGCGGTACCATGGTGGACGCCTTGAATAATATTTGAGAAGATGTAAACGCGGGTAATGAAAACGCCCGGTAAACGCTTGTCATACAGCTTTAACGCTTACGCGCTCACTTGACGTCTATAGACCTCACAACCTAACCAAAAAACTTCTATTGTGTCTGGTTTACCGTCGGAGAACCGATAAACCAACAAATTAAACTGTTGTTGATGTATGAAGTAACCTTGTATAATATAAATCAATTGTTTCAATATCACACGGGTAAATACTTAGTGGTAATGAAGATCAATTGGTCAATATTCATTATTTTAACTTCCCACTTCTTTGTTCATGTTTTCCTTGCTCCACATATTATTAAAAGAATTACAAAAGAAGTTTGATATGAATTTTGTTATTTATGAATAACAGAGCAGCGCGCTTAAAACTAAGCGCATTCATTCGTTTCTTGATTAATTTAAAAAGCAGTTTGATTAAAAAGCAGTATAATTTTAGGTATTTAACGACGCCATACGAGTCCTTTAGAACGTTCCATTCTGATGGTGATGTCTATCCCCCTGTGAAAAGGGCTCGAGTGTATGTATACAGGTTGAAATTTAAAACATGCGACAAACCGAAATGGGATATTGTACTCATCATTATGAACAAATTTTACTAAGGGACCAAAGCTGCAATCGCGAAAAAATTATCAGCTGTTCCCCTACATATGTGTTCACATATCTCGTCAAAATTATATAGTATTATAGATAATAATTTAATTATAGCTTTAATCCAAACTGGCCAGATGTGAACAACTGCGGGCTATGCTTCTATTTCAATGATAGGGGTTGATTTATTATATTTATTACATTGGACCTATAAACAAAACTGAGTAAATTTGTATCTCTGCCTACCCCATCTTGCTAAACAGACGTGATATTAAGCTCACCTCTTCCGTATATCCTGAGCAGCATCCAAGAGAACTGCATCATGGCGTAACCCTTGATCTCAGTCAAGGCTATAGTGTTGTACATGTCGTATATCAGCTGGTGCGGGGACATCTGAAGGTCACACACGTCAGAATCCTCCTCCTGAAAATAGAAGACGGTAGTTTTTTGTTATAGGTGAAATTGGGGTCTGTTTCGAACAAGAAAAGACAGGATACAATCCTTTGTGTGTTGATGGCAATCTACATTGAGTCGGCCCAGAATTTAGCTACGAGTTTGGGCGCCATAAGTACCGTCCATCAGTTATATAGAATACTAGCTGTTGCTCGCGGCTTCGCCTGCGTGGCTTTTTCTATAATAAAAGTATCCTACGTTACTCCTTATAACATCATCTATTTGCCAGTGAAAGTCCCGTCAAAATCGGTCCAGCCGTTAGCCGTCCGTCGAGATTAGCCGGAACAAACAAACACAGATAGACAGACAGTGACAATTTTACAAATTGTTTTTTTTTTTTTATGTGCAGTACCTATATATTTTCATATGCATTTAATGAAAAGCTGTTATTTTGACAGTTTTATTTATTTGAATAGATAAAGGATCTTTTAATATTACAAAATGACTGATAGTATGGAAGCAAAGAACATACTTCGCTAGGCCAAAATAAATTTAGCTAAGGCCAGCGTTTACAAAATGGCCATTAGACTTTTGACTCTTGAAATGATCAAATGATTTATTATGCAAGTAAATAAGCGAGTAGTGACATGACTAAGGACTATAGTAAAGCGATTGATGTTAAGCGAATTTTTCTCAAATAAAACATCTCATTGTTGACTGAATAGACTAAAGCATAAGGCCGGTTGTACACACACATTTTTTTTTTTTTTTCGTGAAAAACTACGGCTGATTGCTGTGAGCAACGGTCGTCAGTGTTGTTAGATCACTATGAGTTTTTTGACAGACACGGCGGCAATACGGCACGGCGCTGACGCACGTGCTGTAGTTTTTACGGCAAAAAATGTACGTATGTGTACAACCAGTTTAAGGAGTAAATAAATTCCTTTCAGTGACAGTCATATTATTGCTTAAAATTACCTGTGAAGTCACTGCGCATAAGCATATATTATTATTTATGAGGCTGTTATCAAATACCTGTGGGAATAGTCAACATTGGATTGATAACGATTAGTAATGCTTGTTGAATGATACCGTTATTTTCTTGGACTAGCAGTTTCTGGGAAAACAGGGAATTTATGTTGATCACACTTGTTTTTTCCTGTTATTTACCTTCAGTTAATGTTTTACAGAGATTGCAATGTTAGCGAAATATTTCATGAAGAAAATCCTTAATTTCCGCTATTTAGGTATAAGAGATATTGGTCTGGAATAAATTATGAAAAGATAACCAGTCTTTCGGTGCAGTCCGGTAAAAAATGCTTGATGCGTGGTGGTCACGCATTGTCCTCATAAAACTTATCATGTTTAATTAATCTAATTGGCTACAGTCGTTACAATTAAACGGAAATAAACAACGGCGTATTTATTAACTAGCTCGCAATGAAGTTTAAGTGATGTAAACATTACAAAAAACGGTTTTATGAAAACTTGAAACGAGTTTAAAATAGTTCTTCGGATATTTCGTAATACAGTTATGTTATGAATCAGTGTAAATAATTCGCGAGTTTGTAATTTTTCTTACCGCAATCTCGACCTAATTATTTCACTCTCGCATGCGGGTACAGCATAGATAATTTGTTATGTTTGATGCTTTTTAAACAACCTTAAAGTACAGGCCATAGCTGCGTAGTGGTAGTGTCAATGTTGACATGTTATACGACACCTCACCATGTCACCTTATACAATGCATAAGTAACATGTAATTACACGGAAAATACGGGATAATTAACGGAATGCATTCTATTCCTCATCAAGAGCTTCCGGTGTTTTGCAATTATGATGTTTTTGCTAATAGTAAAGTAGTGAAAACAGCCGTGAAAATATAATGATTGCATGAAGGGGTACTTACTATGAGCAATTACGTTTTTGTATAAAACTTATAAAATAACAAAATACTTTTTAGTTTCTTTTTCTACCTTAATCATTAACCCCGCCCATAAAGAAACTTTTAAGCAATTAATGTTTTTTCGCTGATGGGTAGTTTTCTAGTTTTCTTGGCGATGTATTACGACATTTTTGCTAATAGTAAACTAACCTACTACTACCTGTACATCGTCTATTTACAAATGTTATGATAATCTCAGTCGCGTTTGGAACAATGAAACCTCGGCTACTTAGTGACGACTATAAATAATATAATTATACAGTTTTAACTTTCACGTTTTGTCCGTATAACATAACGAGTAGGTATCGTTGGCATTCCCGAGCGTCTAGACGAATATTACAATGGAGAAAATGTGAAAATATACAATCTAGATTTTCTTTTTGCTATTTACTAATTACAATCTTAAAATTCCCCACATTTAGATTTCATATTGAGTACTCAAATTGTAATAGCGGTATTTGTAAATCATTTTGTATGTTTATGTAAAACCAACACGCGCTATGTCAAAATAACCTGCTTTTTGATATCCAAAATATTCGACGTAGGTAGTCGCAGTAAGCAGTCACCTGAGTAATGAGGGCATTGCTTCAACGAACGTGAACAAAATACGATTATTCAATACGCTTTATACAAACAAGACACTTAAATTCGACGTTCTCCAAAAATAATCACGCTATTATAGGGAAATTGTAAACATTCCGATTGTTTTACGTTAAACATTAGGTCACTGACATGTTGCCAAACATCTCTTGTTATTCAAGTTTCTATTGTTGTTGTCGTTCTACCCCAAACTGCTATTATTAGTCACTAACTTTACCTGAAGGGCTGATCGGAAAATATCCCCGTGCTCCAAGAAACCGTGGATCTTCCGCACAGCTTGGGCCACAGACATCTTTGGGTCCATCAGGACAGACTCTGCCATGTCCAGCCATTCTTTGACCGGCGCTGGCACTGTACCAGGCGATGCCTGGTGTCTAACGAACTCCATGAAGTTCTTGTAGAATCCGTCCACAACCTGCAGCTTTTCCGACACTTTGCCCCATAACCACGAGTTCAGCGTCAGTCTCTTAGGCCTTGGAATTAACTCTAACTGCTCGTTCAGTGCGTAGAACGCCTTTGTCAGTTCGACGTCTCCGCCAAGGCCGGAGTCCCTCCACATAGGGTCCGTCACGTTCCTCCATAGCTCCTGTTCTAGGTCGTAAAACTTCTGTCGAACTAAATCCGTCGGTGTAAGCTCGGTGGCTAACCCGATCGCGAACAGCGCATAAAGCGCTGCGATTCTCATTGTGGCACTGGAAGTGAAACGTTTTGTGACGCGGCACGAGTTACACTGACTGACTGCGAAGTGAGGGGACCGACGGAACGCAGTGAGTGGGGTCGTTCTAGTGATGTGCCGTGCAATGCGCAAGGTCGATAGTCACTATCGATGTTTTCTTTTAAATAAACATTCAATACGTTTTATCCGAATGTCGTGTCAATCGAAAATGAAACGCCTTCTCTTGTATCCTCGTGTTTGTCCCTTAAAGCGTATAAATATAATTTGCATTGTCTTATCGGAGTTACCATGAGTTAAAGGAAACCCTAAATTGTTTATCGCATCATTGTTTTATTGTTTGTACTCACATTAATTAGTTTTTAATTGGAGACATTGTAAGAATTCACTTGAATAATTATTTTAACGGTTATCTACCAACTTATTTCGTATGTCAGAAAATATTTGCGTTTGTCTCTTGTATTTAGAAATGATTGACTTGGACTTTCGCAGCCATCTGCTGGACCTAGACTTATTCACTTTTTTTTAAATGCTAAATTAAACATTTTGGATAAAAAATAATCTATCAACAAAAATCGGCCAAGTGCATGTCAGATCACGTACAATGTAGGGTTCCGTAGTTAGGATGAATTTATCGTTGTTGTTGATAAAGTCTTCTCCCATACATCGGTATAAGTCATGGTTATTTATTCTCCAAATGCAATGGAAGTTAAAAAAAGAATCTTGTATGTGTTAAAATTACATATGAATGATTTTTGAACTTTTCCTTTACTTGTGCTGTGAAACCTTGCTTCTTGCCAAATTTCATGACTCTAGGTCTAAGTCGACGGGAAGTACTCTATAGGTTTTGATTTATTTGCGAGTATAAAGTCGCATAAATGACTGTAATTTTTTATTGCATTGACTTAAAATTCGGTTGTTTTAGAGCTTCAAGGGACCGTAGAACTACGTATTTTATATTAATTTTAACTTGATACCTCCACACGTTCCTGAGAAAAAGGGTCTTGACAGACTAACAGACATAGACGGACAACGAAGTTATCCTATGAGAGATTCGTTTTTTCTTTTGAGGTACCGGAACCCTAAAATAATTGCTATAAAGCATTAATATTGACCATATTATCATCTGATAAATATCAAACTACTGTATCGATATCGATTAGTTACGCTTTCGCTTATCTCATCCTTACACACCCGCATGTTAATACTGTTAGCTCTAAATCTGCTCCTGTTTTGACTCTTATCTACGCGGAATAAGATAGAAAATTGTTCATATGGTCTTCTATACTTATAATGGTAACAGTAGCATTGTTATTATTATTTGCTCATTACATGTACGGTGTCAGCTGGCAACTCCCGCGCAATATGTCGCATGCGCTGCTATATTTTTTACACACACATGGAATACGAGACTTATGTTTTTTTTGTTGAGTTCTCAGAATTCAATCTACATAGAAACAGGTTGTCATGGAAATTTGTACGTGAGATCCGTGCTTCCGGCCGCACTGACTCATGGCGACCGAAGCTCTTGGTGACGCGAAAATTTAAATTTTTATGACTATGACTATACGCCAGGAGTGGCCTGTTTTGTTTCTCAATTACATTCGAAAAGAACAAAAGCAGTTAAAATATTCAAATAAGTTAGGTTTCCATCATACATAAGAATGTCTTTTCAAGTACTTGACTGCTTTACATTTGATCAGCACGTGCCATGTTTTATTTATTTTAAAGGCAGTAAAGAAGAAATGTACGTCTTTCATGGGTATTTAGTAGTGAAAGTGTGATAAAATCTCCGACATAAATCTCCACGCGGTCCATAAAACGCGGACCAATACGACAAAATTGAGTAGGTAATTACTTTTTAATTAATCTAAACTTAATTATAATTACATATTTATTAGTGAATGGATCAATGTGCTAACCATAGTCAATTTATGCTAATATTATAAATGTGAAAGTAACTCTGTCTGTCTTTTTTTTTTTTTTTTTTTGTTATGTTTTCACGCTTAAACCGATGAACCGATCGTCATGAAATTTGGCAGAGATATGGAGATGTACATAGGCTACTTTTTTACGCGATAACAGACATCTACGCGGGCGGAGCCGCGGGTAAAAGTTAGTTGTCCATAAAACATATTGCTAATAGTGATAATTTTAACGAAGTATTTAATCTTCTTCTTTTTCGTGTGTTTAGTGACTAACCTGGTGTCATTTTTTTTTGCTGCCCTCTTGGGCCTCTGACTTGGCTTCACATGCTTTCGAGAAATATCTCTCAGGCATTTTTCCGGTTTCCTCACGATGGTTTCCTTCATCGTTTTTAAGCAAGTGATAATTATACAAAAAAGTACATAATTATTGCAAAGTAAATAGTCTGTGCCGATTCTCTATCGATAACTTTTAAATTCAAACGTAATCGCTTTATTACTAGGTTATTATGCCTTATTTTCTAGCGGAGTGAATGCAACTCTGAGCAGAGCAAATGAATCAGCATGAAGTACGCATAACTGCATTAGTTAATGGTCAACCTATTATTTAAATTATAACATGGTATTTAATAAATTCTAAGCACTTCCGCTTGAGAACTAGGGCCAATAAAGTTTTATTGTATTGCGATGCAGTACCTACTTATCAACAACATTCTGAATTTAATTATAGATACTTTTATTACTAGTAAAAATATAAAAAGTTTCCAATTTTATATTTATAATATAGCACTATAAAACGTCAATATAAATAATAATTACTTCTGGAGATAGACGCCCCTGAAATCTTGATAGATTTATGGTGACTACAAAGCCATCTTCATACACCATTTAACCATAAACAAAAAATCGATTGAATAAATACAGCACGGCCCATCCCTATGGCCCGTGCCATAAAACAATATTTTCATTGATACGACACCGGTGTAGTGTTGTGCGTTATGAGGAAGCGCCAATTACCGTGTGTTACCGGTCGGCAGGCGGGGAGTGGAGTTTGCGTTACCGTGGGTCGTTGCATAAAGTCATGACGTCAGAATAGACTGCATACGAATTGTGTTGTTGTTTGAAAGATGAAGAAACTGGACGTTAAAAAAAAAACATTAATTAGGTTCCGTTCCTCAAAAGAACCCTTATAGGATCACTTGTGTCTGTCTGTCCGTCTATCACAGCCCATTTTCTCTGAATCTACTGGGCCGATTAAGTTGAAATTTGATACAGATATGAATTTCTGTGACCGAAACGCGGAGGTGTAACGTAAATAAATGAATTTTGAATATGGGGGTCGCCTTTGGGGGGCAAATTAGAAAGAAAAAAAATAATTGCAAGGTGTACCGTGTGACATATCAAATGAAAGGGCTTATAAATTATTAAAAAAAAACTGAAATCCTTACAGGATTTAAGTTTTTTTTTTATAATTATTTTAAAATAAATATGTACTTTTAAAGTTAATTTGACCATTTGCTCCCCCGTTATCTTTGAAACTAATGTAACTAAAATAAAATAAAATAAATCTGAAAATAGTTCTTTACTTGAAGATTATCGGAAAATAATAAGTATATGATCTAAAATAACATGGTAAATCTCATAATATTGTGCGTGCAAACTTACATTTGCAGTTAAAATGTATGGGAGAACTTGTTTTTCAACTACAATGTTAAACTTGGGATAAATTCATCCAAACTACGGAACCCCTCATTGTGCGTGGTCCGACACGCACTTGGCCGGTTTCTTTTCCTCTTATTTTTCTTTTGTAATATGATACAGGATAGTCAGTACCTAGGTTGTTGATAAAACTCTTATGCACTAAAACATTCACTCCCAATTGCTCGCGATTGAAGGTCGGTTAAAATCGTAGCCTAATTAGCTGATCACATACCCTTTATTATTTTATGAACGTTTAGTTCAAGTACTTAGTTAATATAATGCTGTTAGTTTTATTACAAAAGATAAGCCATTTTACTCCAAATCATCTATGATACATCTACACAAATAAATAAATTGAAGTGTCCGTTTGTAATTTCAAAATAATAGCTTTTTACTAAATGCATATGAAAGTATATGTACTTATACAACAAAAAAAAATGTTTGTGTGTCTGTTTGTTAGGTTATCTCCGAAAAGGCTGGACCGATTATGACGGGACTTTTACTGGCGGATAGAAGGAGTAACATAGGCATACTACTTATTTTAGAAAAAGTTACGCGAGCAGCTAGTCTTTATTACAAGTCAAAGAATTCAGTAAAAATTTGCTCCATTTTCCAAGTGTCATTGATAGCATAAACAAAGCAATTGTATCACTTTAGATTTCTGCTAATAGGTACCTGCTTATTGCATGAACGTGTCTTACAGTCAATGTAGAATCACCTTATCTTATGACGTATTCTAGCTCTTTGTCCGTCTCACTACGAATTTAAATGTATTCTTCTTGAAAGGTATTCTTATACATAGGCAAGTCACATCTTCAAAAACTGAATATACAGGCTGACTTTAGATGCATTGCTAATATTTCGGGGGATGACAGTACTTATGTTATGATTCTAAACAACTTTTAGGTACTACAAACTCTGAAATAGCTGATCAAAGCATTTGTTTCATATACATTTCATTTAAAAAGTACTGCATTTTTGTGTGAAACAGCAGATATATTTTCTAAGATTTCGGAGTTACCTAGAGTAGTCTTTACCGTTAAATATAATTTTCACGAGAACAGAATTTTAATTTGAGATCTCAATATTATGGTAATGATTCATCAGGCCTACCTTTAAAAGCAAATTATGAGTCAAGTATCTAACTCCACGTATGGTGTCCCGTACTAAAACAGGTTTGTGAACACAACAACAAGACATTTTACTAGCTGTTGCCCGCGGCTTCGCTCACGTTGCTTTTTCTAATAAAAGCCTAAGTTACTCCTTATAACATCAGCTATCGGCCAGTGAAAGTCCCGTCAAAATCGGTCCAGCCGTTTCGGAGATTAGCTGGAACAAATAGACAGACATACAAAAAAATTAAAATTTGTTTTTTTTTTTTGTTATAAGTACCATATTCACTTATAAATAAATTTAGTAAAAAGCTGTTATTTTGACATTACAAACAGACACTTCAATTTTATTTATTTGGATGTTATTAAAATGCGAAATCTTCTTGATGCACCAAACCTGCTTTTGCTAAAGGTGAACTACTTTACCCAAGTCATACATGTGTAAGTTTTACATTTTGATATTTATTTACATTTTAATGTGAATTACTAGGTACTTATTACTAAAACACCATTATTTAATTTTATACTTCATATTATTCATGTCTCATTTACCTAATGAAAGCATGCATTCTAAGGAAAAGAAGTGGTGATTCAGCAAAATCTTTATTCGAATGGAAATTAGTGTCATTCCCATTTATCATCAGGATAATTTAAACACAAATTAATTTAATTGTTTTGTTGTGTATTTTGCTGTGACAACCACTGATCTTCGATAATCTTTATTACTGTTATTAGTAGTATAGTTTAACCGTCATCACCCAAATTATCAGCCGTAAGACGGCCATTGCCAGGTACATGGCCTTCTTCACAGCCTTCCACTTCAAACGTACAATATAATTTCATTGTATGACATTTTGTTGTTTCATTGTTTGACATACGCCAGGTCAATGCCAGCCCTGCGAAAGGAAGTATCGCAGGATACGATACGACCTTTATCACATCCTCCACCACTCCATATCATGTACTTACAAGCTCTATTGTTTATTCCTAAATCAATGGGTGACGTTCATTTACTTCCTGACAGCTGCACCCTCCAATTTAGAAGATTTCCTAAAATACATAAACATACATACATAAACTCACGCCTTCCCGTGGGGGTAGGCAGAAACTATAGAACGACATCTGCTACGCTCCTCACATCCTTTTTGCTTCGTTTACATTCATACATATGGTCATACCCGGTTGCGAGTGCCACCCACCTGACCTTTCTTAAGAACATCACCAACAAGGTCACTATATGTCCTCCTAGGGCGTCCCCTCCCGGCGTTTCCACTTACATTTGCCTTGTAAGATACCTTTACTGTTGCTTTACACAACACACATGCTTCGCAAGGAACGCATTTCCACAACATTTATTCTACTTTCATGCTTCTTTTGCCATACCCAACATTCACTTCCATACATAAGCGTAGGCACCAGCACACCATTGTGAACAGCCAGTTGAATCATTTTGGGCATCAACTGGTTGGTCACAATCGCATGTATAGCACCATTCACTTTAAGTATTCCCCTCATTTACTCTTCTTTCCTAAAATTCTATGTATTAATCTAGTAAAAATCCATTGATATACCTACCTACTGGGCGAAGTGGGACGATACCCACAGAATCCAAATTCTTGATTTCTTTCTCGAATAATTTCGTAGAATTTTATTTGAATTAGGTATGTGATATTATTTTATGATGCCTGTAACGGTGATTTGATTAGAATATTTTTTCCCTAAGTATATTGTAATATAGTAAACAATTTCCCACTGCAGCTAACACACATAAAGGATGAACACGACTGACAGACACCTTCCATATTTTTTTCTTTGCTCAAAAGACAGTATTCTCACAAGTTATATAACTTATTGTTCTATACAGTTCTCACGGTAAAATAGGGTTTTATTTTTAACACAGAAAACTCATTACTACCTAGATTACTCTTGCTTGTGAGTGACATATTCTTATCTGCATTATTATTATTACTAATCTATCATTTTAGAATGCATTTCAGGGATTTATTTCCCACGGATGTTATACTTTATCAATACTTTTAATTAACCATACCATATTTCAAAATTAATTTTTATGGCAATCGCTAGCAAGAACTGGCTTTGGTTTCCTGTGTTTACCAGTTTTCTTCATTGCCACCATTGAATCATTGACACTCATACCTAACAGAAATAGCTACTACTTGCACATAATACTAACGTGGATTGGTTTTTAATAAATCTTCAATGCTGACAGACTAGCCTAAAACAGCCTAGCTGGCAAGCTGCGCTTGCGCATATTATGAAAATCAAACTAAACAAATCATATTGAAAACAATGCTATCATCAAGCAAGAATGATAAACAGTAGTTTTTGTAAAAATAAAATGTAAGTGTCAAAATCACAATAAACAATAAAATTCATAGCTCCATCAGATTTGATTCCTACATCCTTTAAAGGGGTATAAAGTTCAAATAAACGTGACCGCGGAGTCCAAATTACACTGGTTAAGACTGGTGACAAATAAAGCGAGCGTCAATTGTTTATCAAGGATACAGTTATTGGGACCAGCTTAGTGGAGCTCTGCGGTCCAGACAGAGTTGTTTGACCCTTATATGAGTCATCCTTTACTGTTAGCAAATCATCTCTTGTGGGACAGATGCTCGATTTTTATTGTCTACCAAATGTTGAAGAATATTCGAAGAGTTGGTGACGTCATTTGCAGGTGTTTCGAAGTAAAAATCAGCAAACATTCGTTTTAAATTGACAACTACCTCCTATTAATTTTGGGAACCGATCAATAATATTCTCTTCTAAATGAACTACTGTTAATTTATTATGTTATGTAAATCAGATATAAGTAGGCAGTACAAAAAACTAACCGACCGGTTTCTTGTTCGTCTTGCTAAAGACATTACACCAATTCAACAATGCCTACTTTGTCTTAACAGTTCGAACAATTTTAACTTTAAAACAGAATTTGCTTGAAAACCGTTACACGCCTCGTGCCGTATGCGTCACAATATGATATTTTTTAAAGCAAAGTTATTAAGAACTGTTATTCTGATATTCATTAGAACTGAATATGAAGAATATTAGTTTTAACTATCCTTATTGATTCAACAGGATACTAAGCTCAATCGACCGTTCGTCTTAAGTGAAAGTTCTTAAGACCTTGTCGACAATACTGCAACTATTATACCACTACACAGTTCTAATGCCCCCTCCCTAATAATAATAACACTGATCTTATAAAGTTTGTTCATAAAATATTAAGTAGCTTAGCAAAGTATGTATAGACGCTGCGTATGAGTCACGCAACAGTTGACATTGAAAACGAAGCCTCTCTTTAATTTGTGTAACATCTATTATGTGTACCCGCATGACTGAGAGCTAATAATGATAAGAATCGACAATTCATGCCTGTTTAGATCCGGATGCAACAATAAATACCAACGTTCTATACAAAATATTGAATGGAAGAGTATCTAATTTTGTTTATAACTTAGGTTTACTGTGCTAACAAACCTGTAAATCATCCATAAGCAGCTGTAATAACCCTCGTCCCAACAAGTTCTTGTGGGGAGGCACAACGAGCGCGTGCACCCGCTCCAGCAGGCCTGGCAACGCGCCAGGGTTGTGAGACACACACCACTCCGCGAAGTCCTGCAACGTACTCCGCTCCAGATCCTCCTGCAGACCTACGTACTCGCGCATCTGCCTATTCGACGACGCGACCCGATTCAACAGGTCCGACATCTCATGCAACCGCAGCTCTAACCTAGTCGGCTTATTTCCCTTCCTAGATAAAACCATCGCGATCGCACTAACTTTCTGCACACCGAGTTCAAGTTTTTCGATCGATCGCGAAACCACCGCGAGTCGTGCCAAAATCTGCCGCTCACGTCTCCGGACCACGGGGAGTTCCACGCCGCCGGTCGCATTGAACGGCTTCCCGAACACATCCCAGGAGTTCAGCACCTCTTCACCTACTTCCTTGCCTAGTTTAATAACGTCGATGACTTCGTCGACGAGCGCACGCGAAGTGCTCGCGAATACAAGTAGAACAAGAAGCGCACGAAAGGTGCGCAAGCGTCGAACGGACATGGCGGCTGACGGGCACCCACTGATGTAGCGCGCTCGAGGTCGTGGGGTTGCCAAGGCACAGCACAAAATTACCGAAAACGCAATAAAACTATATTAACTATTTTTGAGGCTACGAAAACAATAATTTTTAAAACGGCTTTCTGTGAGCCCCTATGCGTTAATTCAATAAACGCGCTTTAGCACTGACTCAGACGTGTGATACCTTAGAACTGACGGAGCAAGTTTCATTTATTTTTACCGTTGCTTTAACTTTGCGCGCTCTCATTGGTGGATCTTGTTTTGCTGTGTTAGTGAAAGTTATTTTTAACTATACATTAGTTGACTTATTCTTATCTTCACTATTTATGTATGTTTTGACTTTGTAACTACATAATTATAACAAACACAAATTAGTAATCGTTTGTCAATAAAAAATTGGAAAATGATCTGGGAAATGATAATTTATGTCCATTTGATTGTTTAACTAAAATTATTAAGTTATTTCATACACATACTATTTTAGATTATAAAACACCCACATAAAAAGTCCCCTAATAAGGTAAATGGTTCGTAAAGCTAGCAACACCGTGCGGTTGTCAAGTAAACAGTTGCCGCCTCCCCCAAGTCGACAAACAATTTTTGGAACACTTTCCATTTCAATGCTAGAACAGACCCATTTTGTTTTTTCAAACGCTTAAATGATAAAGGACTGACTTTCGTGTGTCGGAATTTTTATTAGTAGGTACCCACATATTTTGAAAAGCTTATGTTAATGAGAACTTCGACCCTTTTTAACAGGTAACAAGTAAACAATTAAAAGATATGATTTTTTAGGGTTCCGTACCCAAAAGGTAAAACGGGACCCTATTACTAAGACTCCGCTGTCCGTCTGTCTGTATGTCTGTCTGTCCGTCTGTCACCAGGCTGTATCTCATGAACCGTGATAGTTAGACAGTTGAAATTTTCACAGATGATGTATTTCTGTTGCCGCTATATCAACAAATACTAAAAACAGAATAAAATAAATATTTAAGGGGGCTCCCACACAACAAACAAATGATTTTTTGCTCGTTTTTGCTCGATATCGATAACGGCAACATATATATTTTCACTTTAAAATAAATAATTAAAATAAAACAAATATCTCTAGGGGGCTCCCATACAACAAACATGATTTTTTTTGCCGTTTTTATAGATAATGTTACGGAACCCTTCGTGCGCGAGTCCGACTCGCACTTGGCCAGTTTTTTTGTTATTAACTTGTTTCATTTGAAATGAAAACACACTTGTTTCTATATAACTAGAAATGAATTTGGAATAGGTAGTTCATGTAACACGAAGGTATCATAATTAATTGCGTATCTATCTATGATATTATACCTATTCTATTTATTGTCTGAAGTAAATAAATACTATAAAATAAAATAAATAAAATATTTAAAAAAAAAACTTTTTTTTCAATCGCTTATATGACTGACTTTGTGTGTCGGAATTTTTATTAGTACCCACATAAATTCAGTTAATCGTTAATGTAGGAGTAGGACCCGTTGTAGCAGTTAATAAGTTACAGTTTTACTATATTTTTTAATGCCTAATCTAAATATGACACGCTTGTTTTTATGAAGGCGAATTAGAAATCAATTTTGAATAGTTCCAAGTACATAAAAGTATCTGAATGAGTAGGTTAAGATATCGTTGGTGTCATATTCAACTGCTAATCAGAACTTGGATTTCGGGCTCGTCATGAGAAAATGAAACGTGAAGCTAAGGGCCGGTGTCACAGTTTATATTCCAGATAAATGGTTCAGTATCAGTACTTGTAAAAATTTATTTGTCGAATAAACTAACCGATAGTACTTATTTGGAGATCGCGAGGTGCTATCAAATAAAAAAGTTTAGCAGTCTTGTTTAACCCTTACTAATTTACTTAATACATAATTATTATACACTAGCAGTCACTAGCTAATGCGTTGCAATGCCTGTTAATTTTTATTATTTATTGTTAGGAACCTTCTGTACTCTGAATTATGAAATGGACTATTTTTAATAAATATAAAGTACTAGCTTTTGCTCGCGGCTCCACTCGCGTGGATGTCGGTTATCGCGTAATAAAGTAGCCTATGTCCTTCTCCATATCCCAGGCTATATATCTGCCAAACATGACGATCGGTTCAGCGGTTTAGGCGTGAAAATGTGATGACAGACAGACAGAGTTACTTTTACATTTATAATATTAAGTATGGATTACGGAGCTGATTTGTACTGTCAATCAAAGGTGTTGGCAGTCAACAACATGGCATGGCGTGTTTTATACATAATAATTTAAAAAAAAAGTGTTTGTAATGATTTCTTTCTTCTTATATGTTTATATGTATTTATGTGTACATAAACTGTTAAATAAATAAAATAGATACTTTTTATCCGGGTAGGTACATGAAGTTGTCCCATAAAAGGATGCGAGTGAAACCGCGGGTAACATAGTTTTTTTTTTTAGTCTTTCTCGTATGTGCAATTTTGTGTTGTCAAAACTGGATGTCTATAAGGCATTTTGACGAAAGACAAACAAAAAGTGCAGCAGCATACTTTGCCGGTGTTTACATCCTGGCATGGTGAAGAATGCCCTATTTACACCCTCGTGCCGTAATCTACGGTTATTTGTATCTTTACTACTTACTACGAATTAAAACTTTTCTATTTTTGTAGAAATTAAAGTGAGTGTGATGGGTCTATACTCCATTTTTTTTTTTTTTAATTTAAACGTTGCCCCACACTAGGAATTTCTCCTGTATCGTGGGTGCGTTTACAAACATATAAACTCACATACACAAATAGCCAGACCCGGAACAACTGCTTGTAGGTCATACAAATATTTGTTCCGTGCGGGAATCGAACCCGCGACACGCAGTGCAGCAGTCAATCGCTTAACCACTGCGCCAACCGTGCCGTCACTATTGTAATACTAGCTTTATGTCCTCCATATCCCAGGCTAAATCTCTGCCGAATTTCATGACGATCGGTTCAGCGGTTTAGGCGTGAAAAGGTTATTTATAATATAAGTATGGATTAGAAAATTACGGAAACCCTTTTATTATTTCGATGTCAACGTATAATAAAATCGGTTGTTTCTCAATAAATACAAAACAATATAATCTATTTACAAATTCATTTAAAAAAAAAAATACTCTAAAGTGCAGTAATTTCAACAATATTACACAATTACTGTCACAGTAACTGTTATTTTGTCGTTTTTTTTATTTCATAAATGGAGTATAGTTTGATACAGTAACTTAAAAGTTAAAGGAGCAATTAATTAATCTTAGTTATTTGCATATCATCATCTGCATAGCCTTTTCCCAACTAAGTTGGACCGGATGCAGCTGAATATCAGTATCAGTGACTGGGTAACACGAAGCTATTATAAATTACTAGCTGCACCATGCATGCGTTGCAATGCCTCGTCACGTATATATTGCTTGGTCGATTTTTTTTTTGGGCTAGAATCCCTCCCGGGCGTCCTCTGAACACCCTACCAAAGTTTCATCACAATTTAATTAATTGTTTAGGAACGCATGGAGGACAAACATACAGACATTGATTTTTATTTATATGTATAGATAGATAGACTAGCTGCCCGGAACAGCGCGCAACGTCTGTCCGTCTAGCTGCCGGACAGACGTTGCCCTGTTTCCTTGAACCCGACCGCAGCGCCGTCTACCGGGTCCAATTGTGAATCTAAACCATTCTCGAATCCCCTTGAACACACACAAAAAATCATCAAAATTGGTCCAGCCGTTTAGGAGGAGGTCAGTCACACGCACAGAAGAATTGTATACATAATATAAATATGTTCACTAAACAGGTGCTACTCAAGCCCTCCGCTTTAGTTTCATAGCTCACCCAGTCCCACACCCCAACTTCTTTTCATACATACATACACACACACACATACATATTAGAAACTATAGAACGCCATTATTTATCAACTTTTATTGAAATGAAATCATTTATTCTGTAAAAAGGTTATCGGAATCACTTTTACACGTAAAATAAAATAAAACTAGGTGGAATCGACTTTCCTATCTGCCTACCCCTGAGAAGAAATGGCGAAACAAACTCAAGTTACGAAACACTAAACTTCTGTTTCTCATACATACGGCACGGTTGGCGCTGTGGTTAAGCGATTGATTGCTGCGCTGCGTGTCGCGGGTTCGATTCCCGCACGAAACAAATATTTGTATGACCTATAATTAGTTGTTCCGGGTCTGGCTGTTTGTGTATGTGAGATTAAATGTTTGTAAACGCACCCACAATACAGGAGAAATTCCTAGTGTGGGGCAACGTTTTAAAAAAAAAAATATACGTGACATTTATCAGAAACAATACCCACTCTTTAACTTTTTTTAGACACCTACATACATTCTAGATCATAACGTTCTGTAAAATAGCCAGCGCGTGCGCTATCATTAGCAGCTAACTACCTACGTTGGCTATGACAACATGACCTTATGCGGACATGGTTAAAAGTTTTTATGTCAATTATGTACAACGGCTGCATGAAAAGCAAATATTGAATTGATATAAAAGTACTGTAGTTACTGGCTACCCCCATGGGAAGGCGTGAATTTATGTAAAAGTACCTATTTGTGAATAATTTGAAACCTAATTTGGCAAGCCCGACTTGCTCCTGGCCGGTTTAAGTTGCATGTCCTCGGGCGAGCCTATTGCTTGCAACCGAGCAGAAATCTTAAGGCCCGGACTCCACCAAAGCGGAGACGAGACGAGAGGAGAGGAGATGTGTTTTACACAACCAATAGAATTTCGTTATTTACACATCACGTCTCCACTCAGCTTCAGTGGATACCAATGAGCGGAGATGTATCATATTTGTATGGCGCGATTGAAGCGGAGATGTGAGTTGTGCTTCGCCGAGATTGAGCTGGACGGCAGTACAAAGCGGAGATGTGAGCTGTGCCTTATAAGCTGGCGACTGCGCGCAGCGTTGCCGAGAAGAGATGTGAGCGGCGGTCAGATCGTGCTAAACTGTGCGTTCATCTCAATATCCAACGCTCGCCGCACGCAGCTCAGTTCAACTCTAACCAACACACATCTCCGCTCTAGCCAGCAAACATCTCCGCTCCAGTTCGTCCGGGCCTAACTCCCTCGCTGCTAGTGTGAATTGGAAAAACTCGAAAACATTTTCCCAACTCGACACCACGCATCGCAACGCTTAGTACTCCTTAACCGCAATCAATTTTAGGGTTCCGTTCCTCAAAAGGAGAAATACGGAACCCTTATAGGATCACTCTTGTGTCTATCTGTCCGTCTGTCTCAGCCAATTTGCTCCGAATCTAATGGACCGATTAAGTTGAAATTTGGTACATATATCAATTTCTGTAACCTAAACACGGACGTGTTCCATAAACAAAAGAATTTTGAATATGGGACTCACCTTTGGGATACAAACAAGAAATGTATTTTTTTTTTGTACCGTGTGACATATCAGTGAAAGGGCTTAACTGTGGGGGACTCAAGTATTTATATATTTTTTTAAATAATATTAACTTGAATAGTTTTAAAGTTATTTAAGAAAAGAAATGAAGCCTAAAACTTAAAAAAAAAAAAACGGAAAATAGAGGAAAACGTATAAGAAGTCTATGGTCTTAAAATAACGTGTTAAATCTCCCAATATTGTGCAAACTCACATTTGCTGTTGGAATGTATGGGAGAATATAAAAAAATATGAATAATATGAATATGAAAAATTCCAACCACGGAACCCTTCATTGTGCGTGATCCGACACGCACTTGACCGATTTCTTGATGAATCCATACTAATATCATAAATCCGAAAGTAACTGTTACCTATCCACGCTTTAATTGCTGAACGGAAAAAGCGGGCGAAGCCGCTGGCAAAAGCTAGTGAACTTATAAACAAAACATACCATAAAATCAAAAGCCAGTTGCAGCACCCCTTGACTGGTAAACAACGGCCTGACGAGCTTCTTCATCTCTTCCAGCAGTCCCATCACAGCTGTATGGTCATGCGACACTATCCATTGCGCGTAGTCCAGTAGTAGCTCAGGTTCAGGATCTTGATCCTTCCTCACGTACTGGCTCAGCTGCTGGTCGATCAGAGCAATCTGGCCGATGACGTCCGCCCATTGTAGTAGCCTCATTTGTAGCAGGTCTCTGGCTGGAAAATAGTTTAGTTTTTTTTTTTTTAAAGATCCTAGTATATTTTGCAAAATAACGGTAGATATTAAAGTTTTATCTGGATATGTAGAGACTAGCTTATTCCCGCGACTTCGTCTGCGTGAAATTTCTTGTTCCCCCGTTCTACCCCGTCGCATAGCATCGCTCGCCCGCTCTATTACTTCGTTTTCGCTTTCCGTTCTTTATGACTTTTTTTTTTTTCTTTTTGCTCGGCTCCTAAGCGTCGTAACGTGATGTTAAAGAACCTATAATCTCAAGAATTAGGCTATAAAATACAAAAGTTTTTTTTTTAATCCGACTGGTTAGTTCTAGAGATTAGCGCGGTCAAACAAAAACAAAAACCATAATTTTATAAATTTGAAGTTTGAGAATGATAATTTGAAGCTGAAGTTGAGAGCTTGTCAAATTCTTACTAATGGTGATTTCATCAACTTAGCCCGCGAATTTCTACCCGTCAACTTCTTTTTTAATTTAAACAAAGCAGCCTGTTAGGTACCTAGTTGAATTTGATGGTACCCACAGGCTATTTTTAAGACAATCCCAGCGCACTCGCAATGCTGGCATTGTTCGCATGAGGAATCGAGGATACTTCAACAGAGGTTTCACAGAACGAAAAGGACTATTTATTCTGCACAATCTGAATCCGCATTACACGAAATAAAAATCCACAAGCACTTCATAATATAAAAAAGAAACATTTTTAACTCACCTTTCCCCATTAATTTCTCTAAAGCCGGATTCTTCTTGATCAGACCCTCCAGATTCCTCTCCGTATTCTTCAAATAATGCTCGTGATATTTTACAATTGGCAAGGGCGTCTCTGTTTCACTATATGGCCACAAATCAATGATCTCCTTCTCCATGTACCCATGGACACCATATTTTGCTGCCATTGCTACAGCAAAAATTAAAAAGAAGAATAGTTTGTTGCGTCGAGTCATCTTGACGGCTGTAAGGACTGATGCAAAATAATAGTACATTTAAAGGGAATGAACTACTATCGCTATGTTAGATGACCTGAGTAACCTTTTTTCTGTTATCTTCAAGAATGGCAGTTCGTTATACCCTTGCGATTTGACGCTTTTTATTTTATTTAATTTATTTATTTATTAAAACTTTATGCACAAGTAAAAAAAATATTGTACAAAGGCGGACTTAAAGCCTGAGGCATTTTCTACCAGTCAACCTTATGGTGATGCAGAGACAACGATTAGTATGTTTTTTTTTTAATATTTTTTTATAATGTCTTGGAAAAATACCAAAGCTTTAAAAAAAATTGGGGGTCATGGGATGCCCGGTAGATGTATAAATACATTTTGAGAAAAAATAAATTTATTTTTCGGATATGACGGGTCATCACGGTATACGAGAGCGTCATGCCGTTTGCCGTCACGGCATACGAGTAGGTTTTAATCCCAAGGCGCGCCTATAGATGTTTCTCATCAAAATTCAGTCAAACCAGAATTCTTAAGAATCAATTTTATCAGTTATCTGCTGGATTCAATTGCAGTATGGTCAGTCACCCTCACTAACATCTTTGTAACTGGCTAATATTTCTATCACGGAATGAGCTATTCTTCTGTTATGAATACTAATGTAGATTCGAGAGAAAACGAAGTAACCTCGCTAGGCCAGCTGCACAACACAGGTGCCTGAATATTTACTATAATGTTTTAGAATTATTGTCTCTCCTTCTCCCTTTAATCCGTTGGACGGATTTCTTAAAAATATCGCTTTAGCGTTCAGGCCGCCCACTGTGTCACCCCTTGTAAAATTTCTACGTTTTAATATCTGTAATTTAAATGGTGTACATAATAAAGAGTATTCTATGTATACAAATATCAACAACCCTACAATCGTCTTTTTCTTCCACAGAGCCTATTCTACGAGATCCTAGCTGGCGTATGGGTGCGCAACGGCCTACAGATCAAAGGCCAGGCCATGACGTACATCCAGGCCAACTTCTGCAACTCCATGGTCGATATGGACATTTACTGGCTGCAAGTGTGCGCGGCGCATCTGCCTGCCGACCAGTTCCTTGACATGTGTATTGATATGTAAGTATGATTGATAAATCTATATCTATACATATATATTTTAGGTTGGGGAAAAAGTCTTTTCGCATTAAAGTATGTATGAACTTGTAATAAAATCTCTTTGGCTATATATACTATTTGTATCTGGCTGGTTTTGGTATGATTGAAAGTTTAAATTTTAAAGAACATAATTCCAAATTCAAATTAGGAAAATGTGTGAAGTTCATTTGTTTTTCGTACTGTCAAGATGAGTGAATGTAATGAAGAAATTCGATACATTTTAAAATTTTACTACAAAAAAGGTAAAAATGCAACGCAAGCCGCGAAAAAAATTTGCAATGTTTATGGACCTAGTGCAGTGTCTGTGAGAGTAGCACAAATTTGGTTTAAGCGTTTTCAATCCGGAAATTTTGATGTCAAAGATGCACGTCGCTCTGGTCGCCCTATTACGAAAAAATAGATGCCATTTTTGGAAAAGTGGAGCAAGATCGGCATATCAGTAGTTACGACGTAGCTGAAGAACTGGGAATTGACCACAAAACAGTTTTGGCACATTGAAAAAAACTGGGTACACTAAAAAGCTCGATATTTTGGTACCTCACGAGCTCACTGAAAGAAACCTAATGAACCGTGTACTCATTTGTGATTCTTTATCACGTAATGAAACCGAACCATTTTTGAAGAAGCTGATAACTGGTGATGAAAAGTGGATCACGTACGACAAGAACGTGCGAAAAAGGTCGTGATCAAAGACCGGTCAGGCTTCACAGACTGTGGCGAAACCCGGGTTAACTCGCAACAAGGTAATGCTGTGTGTGTGGTGGGATTGGAAGGGCATTATTCATTATGAGCTGTTACCACCAGGCAGGACCATCGATTCTGAACTCTACTGCGATCAACTGATGAGATTAAAGCAAAAAGTTTAGAGAAAGGGGCCAGAATTATTCAACAGAAGGGGCGTGGTTTTTCATCATGATAACGCTAGACCTCACACATCTTTAGCCACTCAGCAAAAATTAAGAGAGTTTGGCTGGGAGGTGTTTATGCATTCGCCGTATAGTCCTGACCTTGCACCTTCAGATTTCCACCTGTTTCGGTCTCTTCAGAATTCTTTAGGCAGTGTCAGGTTAACATCACGAGAGGACTGCCAAAACCACTTGTCGCGGTATTTTGATCAGAAGTCCCAAAAGTTCTTTAGCAATGGGATCATGTCCCTACCTACAAGATGGCAAAAAGTTATCGAAAAAAATGGTACCTACATACTATAGTTAAATGTAAATAAACTATATTAAAAAATGTTTTGAATTTCTTAAAAAATGCGAAGAAACTTTTTCACCAACCTATTATATATATATTACTTGCTTTTGGCCGCGGCTCCGCCCGCGTGGATGTCGGTTATCGCGTAAAAAATAGCCTATGTCCTCCATATCCCAGGCTATATCTCTGCCAAATTTCATGACGATCGGTTTAGCGGTTTAGGCGTGAAAACGTAACAGACAGACAGACAGACAGACAGACAGACAGACAGACAGACAGATAGACAGACAGACAGACAGACAGATAGACAGACAGACAGACAGATAGACAGACAGACAGAGTTACTTTCACATTTATAATATTAGTATGGATATATATATATATATCCATACTAATATTATATTATATATTATTAATTTTATATATATTATAATATTATATATATATATATATATATATTAATAAAAGTTTCAAGTTTTGTATGGAACGCGGCTTTTTTGATGATATCAGAACGGGTTGGGGAGCGGAGGACAAGAAATTTCACGCGGACGAAGTCGCAGGCAGAAGCTAGTTTATGATATTTAGAAGTCCTATTTGTATAGTGAGAGTGGAGGCTCGGAGATAGGCTTTAAGTACTTGGTAAATCACAAAATACCAATGAGATCATATACATTTTTGCATACATTTGTGTGTACTACCTTCACAATTTAATCTTAACAAGGCTGACTTCATAACATAACATTCACACTTGTTATCCCTGAAGGGCCTAACCCATCAGGGATAACAGAGGTGTACCTACAGTTCACCCACATTTCGACAGTTATGTTTAAGTCCCATGTAATAAGCGGCGAACTTATTGCCATTAACCAGGCACATATCCAGACTCCGGGCTGTAGCTGATAAAATCCTGATGGAAGAGTCCAATATCACTTTGCCCGAGTACATAGTGAGTGGTCTAAAAACGACAATCGAAAGCCTGGCTAAAAACAATGCTGTTTCTTTCTATGTTTGATAAGAGTACTATACCTCATTACTATCAGCACAAATACAGCCTCATATTATTCACCACGACCTACTGTCGACCGTGCGTTCGGCCCCTTACTCCTTAAGAATGCAAACACATTAGCGATAGATGACATAGCAAAATGTATGAGAAAGTCGTGTTTCGCAGAGAATTCGAATTGATCAGCGCTAGTGTATAAGGGTCCTAAGACGCCGTATAATATGTAGTGTTGCCCTATTTGAAATTTAAAATATATTATAGTAAATATTAAGTGTAATTAATTTTCTGCCAAACTCATACACCAAAAGTACAGTGAAATAAGTTTACAATGTAAATACACAACTACTTGTCTGTAACAATTAATCCAAATAAAAGACGACTGTACTTATTTCAGACATGTTATCTCGTTTCCATTTACCTTCGGCATGTCTGGTGGTAAAATGTTACCTACATGGTATACCTGGTTGGTCTGTCAGACCCGAATGTTTACATGACTCGTACAGCTAGTTATGGTAACTCATAGGGTATATAAGGGGTAGAAATAAAGAAATATTATAAATTAACCACTTTTAATAACTATTTCTCTAATTGACCTGAGCTGACATTTTTAACAAATAAATAGGCATATTTTTCTCTTACAACATAAAGTACTTACCAAAACAAAAGAGATTCCGGAAATGGTCCTTGAAAGTGGTTAATAATAAAATAATGAAGCCCCAGGGCATAGGCAGAGGCGTAAAGTACACTCCCTTCTCTACCCTCCACAAATACCAATACAATACACCTTCCGCGAATACCTATAGGCCTGATGTTATGTCAGGCGTCAATTTCATGATCCAAATACATTCTTCCAGAACAACTACATTCTTTTATGAAAGGCTTCGAGTGGTTCATAGCGCCCAGCTACTGAGAGGTTTGGTGCATACAATTAAAATTTGAAAAAAAATACAACGGTTTATGTGCCTAGGTGGGTCTGTCAGACCCTACCAGGCATGCCGAGGGTTAATGACACAACTAAGAGGTAATGAAACAAAGAGGTTGTTTAATTAAAAAACTTAACAGGAGTATATAAAACAGTGCTTTGTTCTTCACCCTGATTGTTTCCTCGAAATCAAAATATGTTCCAATCATTTACAGGTAAGAGTCATATTTTTGGGGGACCCTTCGCCTTCATAATTTATTTTATTATCGTTCGCCCAGAGCAGGATGTGCTCGTAAGTTTAATGTCATTCCGCATTATTTGTCCAGCATATTGTAATTTGTAACAACACCCTGCAACGAACTTAGGTTCGTAGCTTTCGGTTTTTACTGACCAAGCAGTATGACATAATCATCACAATTTACTAAAATTGCATTTCAAAATGCTCTTGAACCAGCTTGCTCTCGTTGTAGTATCAGTACTTATCAGGCCAATTGTAATAAAAGCAATATAAAACTAAAAAGGAAGGAAGCGATATTTTTTTTTATTGTTATACAGCATTAATGGCAACACTGCTAAAGACTTTTAGAGGGACACTCCCGATGTTATTAAATCAGTCTAAGTACCTAATTATAATAAGAGCTGTTGTTGTTATGACAAAAGCTGCGAACGACATGTTGACATAAAGATACCAAATGAAATCACAATTTTTTATCTAATGTCAGCATTTACTATGATCCCTACGAACTTTCATCACCTATTTAACCCCTTTAGGGGATGAGTTTTCTAAAATCATTCATCAGTGCTCACTTTCTTTATGAAAGGAATTCTTGTGCAAAATTTCATGCTTCGATACACAGCGGTTTATGCTGTCTGTCAGTGAAAAGTAGAAGATTCATAAGGAGTTTTTGCTGAGTTGTAGAATCAGGCGTTGACAATAATATCAAGTTGTGTGTTAAGAAAGTGTAAAAAACTATGCTTCCAAGATAAATAAGAGAATTTCATATCATAATTTTGAATAACAACGCAACGATATTTGAACGCCGCTCAGTATGAACATAGCATATCTTCCTTTATAACATCATTGACTTGGATGAAATAAGGCCTCACAACAAATTTTGCCTTAACATTTTCCACCTTTTTTGAAGCGCTAATGTCAGAAACTTGGAAAATAATATATCAATGGGTACGAAGTAGTAAGGCAAAGTAAAAAGGTGTCTACAATATGCATTCTATATCCCCACTAGCTTTTGCCCGCGGCTCCGCCCGCGTGGATGTCGGTTATCGCGTAAAAAAGTAGCCTATGTCCTTCTCTATATCCCAGGCTATATCACTGCCAAATTTCATGACGATCGGTTCAGCGGTTTAGGCGTGAAAACGTAACATACAGATAGACAGACAGACAGACAGAGTTACTTTCACAGTTATAATATTAGTATGGATTAGTATATTAGTATTAGTATATTAGTATTAGTATGGATTGATGTATAAAAAAACAGGTCAAGAGCGAGTCGGACTCGCGCACCGAGGGTTCCGTTCCATAAAAAAATCATTAAAAAAACATTAGTTCCATTATCGGTCAAGAGATAGCGCTGACCTAAAACTGCAATATTAGAAAAAGTGTGCTATTTAGAGCCATCGTTTTATTTTTCTTGTAATCTTTACATAAACTTCTATCACATTGAATAATTTCAGATTTTTCTCTATGCAAACTTCGGAGATAAGGGGGGAACGGTATTTTTTTTACATTTCTCGTCAAAAGCCGAAAACTATGCGGCCTATAAAAAAAAATGATTGAGAATGTGCAAATAGCGCTCTTTCATATGATACCCCACATGTCCTAGTAGCGCCACTTCGAATTTTTAAGAAACCCGATCAGAACCTGTTGCTAAAAAAATCTTATTTGCAAAATAGTGTGGCAAACGTCATCTAAAACTATTCCAAATTTCAAGTTGATAGCATTAGTAGTTCTTGAGATAATCCAGCTGTGACAGACGGACAGACAGATTCGCACCATAAGGGTTGCTTTTTACCATTTTGATGTATTAAAAAGAAGATAAGGCACCGCTCTAATGTCACGTAAACATTATTGGACTAGAAACAATTACATGTAAATACACCCACACAACTACGTTTCCCGATGTCGTGAAACAACCGAAATAGAGAGGTATGACGCGGGCTGTAGCGGGAACGGGATAGCAATAATTGTCACTGTTACGTACCCCTATTAACTCAGAATCAAATGGCGATCTATAAAGCAATATTATGCAGGAGAATTTAAAAGAAAATAAGTTTTGATGTAGGTACTTACGAGTGGAAAGTAATCCCGTGGAACTTGTTTTTTGGTTTGTGAATTATTTGTGCACATTTTGAAAACAGGAAGGCATTGTTGCTGCTTATTTAGACGATTACGGTAATTTTACTTAAAATACTGCACACTGTGTACCACACACAAACGCTAGTTCGTTTGTGACTAAGGTAACTTGTGCCGGTCGGCATAGTAATCCTAAACCTAATCCTCATTTTTTTATACATCAATGTTTTTCCTACAGGTTTGGTTGCCGCGAGTGGCTTAGCATGATGCCGATGTCACCAGCACAGGCCGCGGAACAGGACACCATGGTCGAAGGCCTACTCACCTTCCTCGCCATATTAGTGTCTTCGAGAACTAACCTAGGTAAGTAAGAACCGTGTAACTCATCTTTTGATGACCTGATTGATTATGTGAACTGCTGTTATGTACAGACACCTGCATTCATTAAATATTTTCCTCCAAAGACCATCTTAGACACTAATCTGCATGGCACTGCCGAGACAAGACAATGTCTGTTCTTTAAAAGTACAAACCTACGTACAGAAATAAGTATCATTATTAATAGTTCGGTAGAAATAAGTATTAATATTAATTTAGCGATACCACCTTTTCGTGAAGGTATCATCACATTTTTCCGCCAAAATAGTATTTATATTATTATAATATTAATTAAATTATTATTATTTTAATTATTATTTATCATATTTTTAATTATATAAAAATAAACTAAAAAATTACATAAACTTAATTCAAAAACAACTTTTACAGTCGTTGCATGCTTACTTATTAAAATATGTAGATGCAGCTGAACATTCCAAAGTCACGGCAACAGACAAGACAAAATCATTTCATTTTCATTACATTTCTCTATTTCCTTTATTTTATCGAAGTTATTTATTTGCATACTTTTATTTTATTTTTTTTGTAATAATCTACGTACTCACATCACGGCACGAAGTTCTATTTTACAGTAAGGAAATTAATATAAACGCAAAGATCTTACGTCACGCTATCTTCGGATTGTACCGGATATCTGACAAAAATAAAGCCAGCGCGGTATACCACTTTTCCTAGTAACTTCACAGATCTTGGTCATACAATGGATATTATTTTGCCATACACAGGTAACGACGAGCTTACACAATCTCGTTTGGAAGTAAGCACACTGTTAGCTGCCGGCGACAAGACGCACTCTCAACTACTGGAGCTGATGCCTGAGAGATCTGGCAACGCACATACTAGGAATTTTGAAACTGTGCTCAAAGAGGTAACACATTATATTCTTACGACCCGGCCCTGCCGCCCACGGTTTTAACGACTTGACAAAATATCAAGATATCATTATTATGTGTAAGCTTAATATTCATTTTCACTTCTCTTGCTCTAAAAGTTCGTCTTTATGTCGTGCGTAGGCGACATAAAGTCGCTTTTTATGCTCTAGAGCATAAAGTAAAATCTTCGTCGAAGACCAAGGCAATTGGTCCAACAGCCACACGAACAACTTCAACTTCATAATAGAATAACCTCTTTATTTAATTCGTTTCGTTAGTATTCTTAGAACAAGGTAAGGATACCAACAGCCAAAGTACACAATAAAACGTCATGAAATAAACTTATATTTTTTATTTCGGCCATTTATTATTTTTTAAATTTGGTTTTATATTAGTTTATCATATATATTTAAACTATAACTAAGTTATCTAACATAGGTATAAAAACAAATGTTTTTATAACTGAGCAGTATGTAACGACCTAAGTCAGGTGTTATGTCACGATCCTAATGAAAAAAAAAAATAAAAAAGATTTTGGCGGGAATCATAACTATTTTTCAATTTTAATTAAATTTGCAATATGTACATGTTGCTGTTTCATTTCCTCGCAATTGAAGTGAAAAGTAGAGTGTACAACTCGTTCATAAAACCCATTTTACACTTCTTTATATCCATCCTCGCTCGCGTGTAAAATGGTGCGTTTTATGCACTTGATGTACAATCTACTATTTCGTTTTTCAAATATCTTTATTTACCAACGGATAATGCAAAAATGCACTTATCCTAAGCTGTATTAGTTGAGCTACTTTATGAGGCTAGTGATTCACCTTTCAAAGCTTATGACAGATAAGCAGTTTTAAAATTTAAATGAACAACATAAACTTAACACACAATAATCATGGGTAAATGATGATAATTATGCAAAATTATTTATTTAGTTATAATTTTACTGTTTGCATGTGGTATAACAAAAAAATATTTGATAATTAATAATGATTATAAGTAATATTGTATTCTTTGTTTGGTAGCTATCAACATACCGCCCGCCACCCAAGGGCTCTGAGAACCTAGAACAAGGTTTGTTCGTGCCGAAGCCGATAGTCTGGGAGCAGTATTATGACCCGCTGCATGTGCTGCGACGCGCCGTACATAGGAGGGACTTTCATGCGTCCATGGAGCGGTTTACGACATAGTAAGTACATACTAGGTTTTGTAGTTATTATTATTTATTTTTGAGGACATTTTCATAATTTGTGTGATTTTAGTACAACCAATCTATTCTGAAGAAAACTCACTGAAAGCTTCAGTGAAGTGAACTGTCAGCAATATCAGTCCCTAGTATCAGGTGGAATGATAGCTCACTTCAATTAAGGTTTCACAGTGAGATTTTTACAGCATAGAATCTATGCTCTATAGATCGACAGCCAGTCAGCCAATAACTGGGTAATACGATACCCCTTGGTTGTCAGACTTTCCGGCTTCTGACGACCCGTAATGACTGTCAAAGACTTACGAATGACAGCCGGGACCAACGGCTTAACGTGCTTTCCGAGGCACGGAGGGTCTTGGTATGTAAAGATGGTCACCCATCCACGAACCAACCGTGGCAAGCGTAGCTTAACCTGAACGGTCGACCCGTGCGGCTTATTATTATTACTTACAATTATTACTTAGCCACAAGCCCCTCATACCCCCCTTATAGATACATAGTTATAACGAATTTTATTTAAATATGGGGAACTGATGGAACTATTTTCCCAAAATAGTTGCAGGGAATTATTTCATTTCGACCGGCGCCGAAGTGTATAAATATGTTGGACTTTCTTTCCGATAAGTATCTCATTATACTTTCGAACTATGTGAAAATAATAAATTGTTACTGTTTGAATTTGATTGAATAAATTAAATAATAAAAAAAGGAATCTTTCATTACAACTCCAAATAGTTTCTATAATAAATTTATATATTAGATTATACACTTACCCTAATACAAATAAACAACTTTATTCCCTTTAACACGGAATAAAGTTATAATAGGAATAACTTCGGTAAAACCATAAATATTTTGACGTTTATACCTAGCATAACTTTCGTCCGTAACTTGTAAGGCCCTTAATAAAAAAATCATTGTTTTATTTCAAACCGTTTAAAAAAAAAAGTTTTTAAACAAGAAAAGAGAGGCGCGCGCGCCTCTCTTTTCGTTATAATGCGTGTAAACAGATAAGATCGCTTTTTTTTTAAATATGTAGTCCCAATTCATGTTACTTTATTAAAAAAATTGGTTATATGAATTACAAGTAGGTAATCTGAGCTAAAAATAAAAATATCCATTAACAAAAACAAAATAGAATTACAAATCTACTAGAAACATTTAGAATTAGAACTATGAAAACAATAATAAAGAAAATGGCAGGAAACGGATTCTGTAAACGTGTTTGTAGTAATATATACGTCTCACTTATTTTTTTAGTATCGAGTATTGTAGGTGCGTGCTTAGAATAGGGATGATTCCGGGAAAAAAAAAAACTGTTTGGTCCGTCAATCAAATTTTTATTTTTTTTTTCTTCATTTTGTATTTGCAATCAGTCTTGAGTACTTTAAGCAGATGTGGTAAGTGACATTTGGCAGATGGAGTGTGCTCTCCAGCGAGAGCAACTACTTATAGGTGTAGCATGTATTTATGCTACTCAAGAGGGTACAGGCAGAATGTCTTTTCTTTTGAGACGTTTTTGGTATGTGCGTGTTGTCAGTCCAGCGGCCAGTTCATTTGGATGCCTCTCCAGCGTTTCCAAGTATGTTTTTGTAATGGCCAAGATTTCCTCTTTCATCGAGTTCATCTGAAATTGGTTCTGTATTTCAGTATTTGTAATGAACCAAGGCCCATTGTATATAGTTCTCAGAATCACATTTTGCATTCGCTGTATAATGGAAATATTAGTGTTGCTACAGCTCCCCCATAGCTGGATGCCGTACATCCAGACAGGCTTTAAAACTGTTTTATATATTAAGAGTTTGTTGTCAGTCGATAATTTACTGTTCCGCCCTAATAGCCAGTGAAGGTTTTTGTAGCGCAAGTTGAGCTCATCTCTCTTGGTCTTTATGTGCTGCTTCCACGTCAGACGGCAATCGAGGTGCAGTCCTAAGTATCTCACACAATCTTTATGTGGTAGTAAATTGTTATTTATCTTAACTGGCGGACAATCGCCTCTGCGTAGCGTAAAGGTGACCTGTACCGACTTAGATGGGCTGACTGCTATTCGCCATTTTTGGAGCCAGTCAGATATTTTGTCTAGACCTTTTTGCAGCGTTTGTGAAGCAATTATGGGGTCATGGTTGCTAGCCAGAATTGCAGTATCATCCGCAAATGTAGCTGTAGTCACGCTGTCCTCTGCTGGCAGGTCTAATGTGTACAACGTGTACAGAATTGGCCCAATACTGATCCTTGGGGGACGCCAGCCTTTATTTCCAATAGCTTCGACGTTGCCTCAGCTTCTTTGACGTGAAACAGTCGATCTGTTAGGTAGCTTTTCATTAGCTCATAGAAGTTGTGAGGAAGACAAGCCTTTATCTTATAAAGTAAGCCCTTGTGCCATACGCGGTCGAAAGCCTGTTGAATATCCAGGAAGACTGGGCAACAGAACTCCCTTTCCTCCAGAGATTTTCTAACCCTGTCGCATACTTTGTGAACCTGTTCGACGGTGTAGTGCTCAGGTCTGAATCCAAATTGGTGACAAGGTATGGTGTTATTTTCCTTTAAGATTGGTTGTATTTTACAGAGCAGGAGTTTCTCAAAGATTTTCGACAGTACTGGTACCAATCTAATAGGTCTATAGGATGTCACAACATTAGGTGGTTTGTCTGGTTTATGCACCATGAGTATCTGTAAAACCTTCCATTCCTGTGGAAAGTATTGCGCTCTTAGGACTCCATTGTAAAGTGTCGTTAGAAACACAATGGCTTTTTTTGGTAGTTGCAGTAAGACTTCCTTCATGATTAGGTCAAAGCCGGGTGCTTTTTTACTACAGAGGTTTTTTATTGTAGCCCAGGCTTCTCTGGCAGTGACGGAACGTGGCGGAGGTGACATTTGAAAATCTTGTTTTAGAAATGAGTTGATGTCTTCTTCAGATACGGTATTTGTTGCCTCGTTAGGTTCGTTGCGGTAGTGTTGTGACCGTTATAAGCCGTTATTTTGACCGAATAAAATCGATTTAGCTCAGAGTGCCGTCATGCCATATTTGAATTCAACGTATCGTCTTAATTTTTTTATTACGTAAAGAAAGAAAAAATACGTGTCCAATATTTTTTAATGATCTAGCTAGATGCAGACAAAAAAGATGTTTAGTAAACATCCAGCTCTTCCAGCGTTCGCGAAAAGCAGAAGGCGGCCGGCGCCGCCGACGGGCCCGGGCGCGCGGCCGGCGGCGCGCTGTGGCCGCCGCTGCGGGCCGCGGGGCCGCCGCCGCCCGGCGCCGGCGACCCGCGCGCGCTGTGCGCGTCCGGCGTGCTGCACGGCGCGCTGCTGGCCGTGCTGCACCGCGGCGTGCACCGCCGCACGCCCGACTCGCCCGCGCCGCACGCGCCGCCCGACCACGTGCTGGCGCTGGCCGCCTACCTGCTGCACGTGGCCGCCGACCTGCACGCCGAGCGGCAGCAGCTGCACCACGTGAGTACTCTCGCTGCCACCTGCGGCCTTAGCACCGCTTACCATCAGGTGAGACGTAGGCCGAGAGCTCCCCAGTTGAGCACAGCACTCACCCGCCCGCCTTCCCGCAGCGCGACGTGATGGTGGCCGAAGGCGCGGGCCGCAGCAGCGTGAGCGGCGTGCCTCTGCTGGGCGCCTTCGCGGGCTCGGCCGTGTGCGACAACGCGCGCACCGTCGTGGCCAGCGTGCCGGCGCGCAAGCCGCAGCAGACCACGCACTCGTACCCAGCACAATATACACACCATCAACATTCTGACAGTAAGTGCTTTTGCATAAATTGTGAAATTGCATCAATTAAATAATTGTTAGAGTCAGAGTTTATAGATAGATAGACAATGAAACTTCTGTTCTAGGTGATACAGAATGGGAGCCTTCAGAGAACGAGACGACGCGAATACCGCTGCTCACCACATCCACGTCACTACCCGCCACCAGCACGGCATTGGCAGTACCGACAGCTTTACAGGTAACTTATAACTTTTGATCCTACTGTATCTCCTCATTGAGAATAGGAAACATATTAATAAAAGAAAAAAATATAAACCCAAGAAAAGTATTAAAAGTCAAATTCAACTACTGCTTGATGCTCAAAAAAGTCATTAACTTCCAACAATATTCTGCTATACCCGGAAATGAAATTCGAGATCAAAAATGTAAACAAAGAAATGTAATTGTAAAGCCGTGTCTCCTGCACGTGTCTTTTCAAAACATTACACAAAAACATCGAAACAAAGAGGCGTGGTCATACACATTATCTGTATGCAAACACAATGTTTTTTGTTTTCCGAGCTGCATGGAAAACATTTCCCGCGTGGTTGACGAGGGGAAGGGTTTGTTTAATTTTCAAACCGCCGCGCGTACCGCGCATATCTGTCACTGTCAGTCTAAACAGGTTTTGAGGCTATAGAGCAGTGGTTCTTAACCTTTTAGTGATGAGGGACCATTTGACAAAATTTCTGTCTTACTATGGACCACCAACTGTCTGAGGTAATAAACAATTATATGTAACTTAAAAGGTTGTTTTATCTACAAAAAAAAAAGCTGTTGGCTTACAACAATTATTATATTTTAATGCGATTTTTGTGACTGCATACTCTTTACTAACTTCTGAATCCTTGATTCAGTGCTACTCAAAGCGAAACGCATGTAGACACTAGCATCCAAACTATTTCGGTGCTTGTTTTTAATTATCAGAAGCGCCGAGAGCCCCATAGATTTGACGATAAAAATAAAGTTAGGTAACTTATAGCAATTTCGCGAATCTTTGTCAATAAAAAAATATAAATTTCAGGTAACATTTGACGAGTCCCGGCTGGCCACACTGACTTGACTGGCTCTCACTCACTCGTACTCGTAGCGCACTCTCGCCGCGTGTCATTGTGTCTGTGACTTGTTGTCACTTATTTAATATTTTTCGGATGGCTTCGCGGACCACTTCGGGAGCTTCCAGGGACCACCAGTGGTCCGCGGACCACCGGTTAAGAACCACTGCTATAGAGGGTTTATAATGTCTTGTGAATTTATTAAATATGTTGTGAACGAGTTATATATTTTTTTTTATATTTGTTGTTTAGATATCCTCAGATGATACATCAGGCTCGTGTATGAGTCACCAGTAGCGAGAAATCGTAACATGACGCCAAGTCCCATTTCCGGTGAAATGACATAATTTCGCCATCTAGTTTTACTGCACATGCCGTATAAGTAAAACCAATTCTTCAAAATCAGTTTCAGAAACACGAAAGAAATTGCCCAATCGAAACCTGTCATCAATACGCAGCTTTTGGTAAATGTCAAATGAAATATAATTTTGAAGTCGTAAATACGGTCTGACTCGAAATTATTGTCTCGATGTTGAGTCTAAAATTGATAAAACTGATAGTACGTCTTCCTTGTTGGAACTCATTACGACATCTACACAAAATGTGTAATTAATCTAAAAAAAGATATTTATTTATTTATTATTTATATTTATTTATTACTCCAAACATACAAATATTCTTACAGGCTAGATCCACTGCGATATTGTAGTACACTTAAAATTATTAATACTTCCACTGCTTGTACCATAACAAATTCTATAGGTAGCTATTTTTTCAAATTCACCCAAATCGCAACAGTATATGTCGAAGTCAAACAATTAGGCAATGAGGTTGAGAGTACGGAGCAATTTAATACGCAGGAGACGGCTTGTGTATGAAAAAAAATGTTAATGTGTAAGATTTTTTGTGTAAAGTTTCAAAGAAACACGAACTTAACTACTTACTTAACTTAGTGAAATTTCAAGATTCTTTCTAATGAAATAAAAACATATTTTATAGTTTTTTTTTTTTTGTTTGTTTAAAATAGTTGAATGTAATGCACCAGGTGGCGCGGGGTGATTCTATGACAGACGACCAGTCAGACGGCGGCGGGGACGCGCCTCAAATACGAGCTTTAGAGGTGCGTAACTAAAGTTTTAGATCGTGCCGGATTTATCACAAATCGCTAAGTATGTTTACTGCTAAACTTATTTTTAAAACTAGCTCTGTTTCTGCCAATGGTTTGAAGATGACAGAGAATTATACTCCTTATAACATCAGCTATCTGCCAGTGAAAGTCCTGTCAAAATCGGTCCAGCCGTTTCGGAGATTAGTCGAAACATATACATATACATCTATAAAAAAAAAAAATTGTTACTTAATATTATGCATTTAGTAAAAAGCTGTTATTTTGACAAGCAGACACTTCAGTTTTATTTATTTGTAAAGATACGCTTAGCGCTAAACGCATTTAGTTATTTGTTGTGCAAGAGGGCCTAAATACTGCACAATTTCATTATAAAAATTGCATGGTCGCTGGAGTCCAAACGCCAGATGATCGTGTTTCGTCGCTGACCAACTTTTATATAGATTTGCTCTGATATCTTAGGACGGTCTGCGTTAAATTATTAATAGTGCCATAATATTATTACCTATATATTTTAGCCAACTTTTGTCAGATGGATTATTCCCGGTCGTTTGTGATACCTTCCTCTACCAATCTTAGATATTGTTGCTTTTTGGTTCTGTGATGCATGCATTAATCAACATTGTTATTGTATACAGGATGTAACGGACGACAGTCAAGCGTTAGCACTACAGTCTTTTGACGATGAGATGAGCCTTGCCATCGCAACTTCATCAGATCTAGACACGCCGCCCGTACCTATAGAATATGGTAAGTTCATGGAAAATTATAAGTAATTGTCAAGTTCGAATAGTTAATCCAATGATAATTCATACATACATAAACTCACGCCTTCTTCCCATGGGAGTAGGCAGACACAATTGAGTAGACCTGTCTAGTCAGTGCACGTATATAGTATGGAAGCCAAATATATGCAATAAATTATACCACATACTTATAATTGCCTTTTCTGACGATGTACAAAAAATGAACAAAAACTGGTCGCGAAAATAAATCTGCTGTTCCCCTATATTTATGTTCGCATAACTCGTCAAAATGTAGGGAACAGCTGATATTTTTCGCGACTGATTTCATTCATTTTTTGTATATCATCAGAATAGGTAATAACAAGTATGTGGTACAATTTATTGTTTAAATGTAGTTTCTATATTGTCCGTACTGTCAGTAATCGTGTACCTAGTTCAACTTTTAACTTAAGGAGCTCAACGCTCCGACCCACAATACCAAAGAAAGGACATTTGGTTAGGCCGCATAAAAGTTAAATTGCTCAAACAATCACAAAAATAAACTGAAAAAAAAAAAAAAAAAAAAATATTGTCCTCACATTCACAATAATTATGAAATAATAATAATACAATAGGTGTACTTTCGCTGGGTCGAAAAACTAACTACCTTGAAAACAATATCCCGATGCACACGATGTATGACCACATCTGTGTACCGCCCCTTTTTGCGACGACAAATACAAACAAAACTTGTTTAAATAGATTTGTCAGGCTGTTACAATGATCACAGAAGTCTGACCTCCTCGGCATTTTTTTATTTTTATTTAGAAAAACAAAGGGCTCAGCTAAAATGTGATGCTGAGATGCTATTGGTTAATGAGCATAGGTAAGCGTTGTAGCAATAGAGGCCAGTATGTGTATGTGAGTGTACCGTCGCAGACATGGACGGCGAGGAATGGAGCGTGTCAGTGCGCGGGGTGGCTCCCTTGCTGCCCGCGCCCGCCATCCAGGACGCGCCGCGGCCCATCGAGCCACGCGCTGAGCCTTCCACCAGCAACCAGGTCAGTGCTCTGGAAGAAGCTAGGTGTAAGCATGACCTCCACAGCTTGTCGCTGACTGCTGAACATAGAGAATAGGGATGATGACTACAAAAATATTTTGTGTCCGTCATGTAGATTATTCAAAAATATTGGACACTTTTTTTTCTTTTTTTACGTTTTAAAAAATTACGGCGATATATTGAGTTCAAATGTGGCATAACGTCACTTCTCCGTAGATTTTATACGTAGCAGTGACGTAACGAGCCCCCACTCCCCAAGTTTAATGTGTTTTATCTAAGTCATTTTTTATTAATATGATATAGCAAAAAATACGTGTCTAATATGTTTTTATTATCAGATTAACGGACTAAACAGTTTTTCTTTTTTTTTTCCCAGGACACCTATTTTTTTTTAAAACCTCTGTGACAGACGGACAAAAGAGTCATCTTATACAGAGTGAATTTTTAAGATAAAGATAAACTAAGATTATAGATTATAAAGATAACTATATTTCAGTAATACAAATGGGATAACGATTAAAACTAATGAGGTGAATGAATAAGATTGAGTCGCGCCCAATATGCTCTCCGAAAACGTACTGACTATTTTTCTAAGGTAATACATACAATATTTCAGGCATAGAATCTTTGAATTATTTAGAATCGCTAACGGTTCAACCGAGCTTCCCGAATTGCTGAACAAAATCGGACTGCGGGTTCCTTCTGCTTTTCTGCGCAATCCTTATCTGTTGCATACTCCTAGGGTAAGAACGAGTTACAGACGAAATTCATACATAATCAGAGCGAGTCATGCGTATAATGCGGTCTGCCGGGGCGTCGACATCGATGTTTTCAGTACTAGCATTTCAAAATTAAATAGGACTCTTTGTGCCTTCTTTTTTGATCACGTCAACTAATTGATTTCAATTCGCGCTGTTTAAAACCCATTTTTACTTATGATAATGTTTTAATTTTAACTCAAAATACTGTCTACCTTCTCAAATGTTTTTTGTTTATTAAGCTCTCTTCTATCTGTGAAAACTTGTAATTGGCCTTTATTTTTGTTATTCTCAATCGTACAAAAGTGTTTAGCTGTAAGTTTTCCAAAAACTGTAAAATAAAATAAATAAAATAAATAGCGCGCGGTGTCGCAATTACGCTGACATGTTTATTATTGTTCGGTGATTGATCTGATCAGGAGCAGTAAGGACAAGGTATCTTAACCATTATCGCTACAAGAAAACGATCTTAGGAGACTGTCCTTAACGTTCTGAGATATTTTGATCTGCATTCACAGATTTTTAATTTTCGGCTAGTCTGTCAATCATGAAAAAGTAAGTTGTAGTTACTTTCCTACCAAAAGTATGGGAAAAGTTTATACTTTTTTTACTCAGGTCTCAGTTGGTCCGATAGAGCTTTTTTTGATTCTTAAAAGAAACAGGACCGATTGGCATAAAAAAAAAGATTTAAAGAAAACTGCCCATTTTTTTGCTGACAATTTTTATTTCCATATCTGTTAATGCAAAGTAAAATGTCTCAATAAGTTAAGGTCAGTCTCCTTAAACCAATTTCCTGTAGCTACAACGGTATAAGGTACCTGCGCTTACTGCCCCATCTCAAAAATCCACCCTGTATAGGTATTTATTCCGTTTTTTTTTTATTACCAAAGTTAAGTTATGACACCTGTCAATTACAGGTACCTTCTACACGTCGTCAGTCTATTTAGCTAGTGGGAAGAAAATATCAACTAACTGCTACAAAAAAAGTCATACGTTACATTAAAAAAACATTCGAAAATAGTTTATGCAACCTGGAAACGTCTCATGGACTGGTGGTTGTTTGAGCCGGCTCTTGCCGGCTCAAACAACCATCAGTCCTCTTGGACTAGGTCCAACCAGGTGGACCGACGGCCTGAAGAAATTACGGTCTTGTCCAACGGAAGACTGCGATATTCGGTGATAAAAAAAATATGGTCATAATAACCATTTATAATTTATTTCCATGCAGGTTCAACTACACACACAGTCGGAGGACTCGATCCCCGTAAACGAGTCTATAATATCGTTGCTACTAAAACTGCACTCGCAGCTGTCTGGCAGACTAGACTCTTTCTCATTGGACGAGCCTGCTCCCGACACTCAGGAACCTATCGGTAAGTGTTCTATACTATACAGTTTATATAAGACATACACTTTTTGGGCTGAAGTTATACATGAAACAGGAAGGTGGGAAAATTACGAGCAGTTTTAATTTAATTTTCATCAAGACGAATAAACTGTGACTTGTTTCTTTATGTTTGGGCGCGTTTATTAACGATTTTTTGAGCAGGGTGCCCTGCTCAAAACATATAAACATATCTCTGTATGAAGTCCTGTATAAGTCTTAAACAAAGTTGCGCAACATTGTTTCAGCAATGTTATGTGTTGCGGGTAAAGCCCCGTATTCATGGTAAACTTTTATTGAGCAATAGTTGATCAGCAACGACAAAGTTGAAGGAAATAAAGTTTACATCAATATGTCTTGTCGATACGTCAGTCTGCATCAAAATGTTGCCCGAAGAATTAGCGTTGTTGTGTTCTCTGTATCTAATGAATACAAATTTCTAATAATAAAAAAAAGAAGAAAAGGTGGTGTGTGCGAAACTATCTCCTACAAAGAGAAAATTTCATGAGTGATGTTTATTAAACTTGATGCAAACACGTCCACATACGTCAACAATTATTGATAAACAGATGTTGTCGCTCTTCGAGCGAGAACTTGTCAACATACCGTGATCAACTCAGCAACATGTTGGTTAAACTTTGTTTATAAAAAAATAAAAAAAATCGTGAATACGGGGTTTAACAATTTTGCCGGCCACATAGAATGCTGCCGAGTTGCTGCATGTTCCCAGCAACACTGCAGCATTCCATGTGTGTGTTCCACGAATCCGTCGAAACGAATTCATGATAAACAAGACTTTTCAAAAGTTGCGCAATTGTTGCATAAAATTGTTCCCGTATATACGGGGTTTTAAAGTTGCCGTATGTTTGGGATATACCCCTTCTAATATTTGATCTGTTTTCCCTCAGGCGACGGTCCATACTTCATCGGTCGCGTGCTACGCAAGCTGGCGGCGTTGGACGCGCGCTGTGCGGCGTCTATCGCGCACGTGAGACATACCCTTTGGCCGCACCAGCGAGAGCGACAGGCTGAGCAGAGGGCACGGTAAATATACCACCTATATGCTACCTTACAAATATCTCACTGCCTACTTATACGTGTGTTAAGATATACAAGTATAGGTAGGTCTTACAGTCTGTCAACGCAAGCGTTTTCGCAGGGTAATCGTACAAGGGGAACTGTGTAAAAGGCTTTGGGGTTTGTAGTGTTTAATTTGAAATAAAGAAACTAGTCTCAGATTTTAATCAATGAATAATTTGGAATTAATATGATTGCGATACAGTATTCATCAAAGAGTGATAGGGCGCCGTAGTCCCGTCTTTAGCGTGATATTTATTGAATACAAATTGAAGCACGCAGTATTTCCTGTGTCCCAATCGGTGTTGGCGAGTTCCACGTGGTCCACAACAGTTGATTTTTTTTTTAACTAGCTGCTGCACGCGGCTTCGCCCGCTAGGCTTTTTCTAAAATATAAGTATCCTCAGTTACTCCTTATAACATCAGCTATCTGCCAGTGAAAGTCCCGTCAAAATCGGTACAGCCGTTTCGGGGATAAGCCGAACCAAACAGATCAACAGTCAGACAAAATAAAATAAAAATGTATTTTTGCTATAAGTACCGTACTTGCTTTTAGTAAAAAGCTGTTATTTTGACATTACAAACAGAGACTTCAATTATATTTATTTGTTTAGATATATTATCTTTTGTCCACAGAGAACGCCGCGAAAAAGAAGAACGTTCCCGACGCGCACGCGAACGCCAACAACAACTAATGCGCGAATTCGCTCGTCGACAACAACAGTTCATGTCGGCCATGCAGAGCTTGGACGGCACAGAAGCAGGCGCCATGGAGTGGGAGGAGGAGGAAGCCGTCGAGAGGGACTACGACTGCGTCATCTGCAACACTACCGCGCCCACCACTGTCGCCGACCCTATAGGACTAGTGGTCTTACTGCAGGTATTATATTATACAACAGTATTACTTCCAGAGCCTAAATTACTGTTTTAAAACTTACCTGGCTTCGCGCAAGGTTCTTAATATAGTCTCGACTCTCAGGAACCTTGCGCGAAGCCAAGTAAGTTTGTGACCTGTTCAACCCTAAATAACTGTTCCCGGCCGTCAGAATTAAAAGGATTTTGAAAAAGCTTAATTTCTTTCGCAATGACATCAAAGTGAGAAACGAGTATCAACATTTTTCTTTAAAGCACTCAAAGTTTCGATTGCAAAATCGACGGGAAATTCAATCCCTGTAGTGTGGCTGAATATTTCACATGTTTTAAAATGTGTGAAACATTTTTGAAATAGTATTATTTTCTGCCTAAAGGATTTGATATTTGTGTATAAATCAGGGAGAAGCTGATTTTCTCCTTGCAATCTCAAATTCAGTTCGTTCATATAATTTGCCAAATCGACATAGAATGTTAACTTCCACAGCCATTCACTATTTTCTAAATCGGCAAAAGGGCAATGCTTGCCCATTCCAAAGCGTAGTAGGTTCCTATGGAGAAGAACGGACAAGAAACTCCACGGACACTCTTTTAAAACAAAATATTGTTACAAAATATGGGTTACATCATTCATGTTGAAGTTATACATGTGAGAACAATGTAGAAAGACGTGCACGTTTGAAGCGTCCGTAATAAAAACAATAATACAGGATACGTTTAAAAGGAGTGCGTATATTTTAGGAGGTAATCAGATGCATAAAACTGGTCAATTTTCCCCAAATTGAAAATCGACTTTTCATACAAAGTGACTGGTCACGTGACTTGTTTGTATGATTAGCTGATTTTTTTTTTTTTTATTTCGATCTTTGTTCCTTGGGGAAAGTTGTTCAGTTTTCTGCACCTGATTACCAACAAAAATATAAGCACTCCTTTTAAACTAACCTTGTAAAACTAATGGTTTTGAACCACCATCATTGACACTCCTTTATTTTTACCACACAAATTTTTGCCTCCATCAGTTGTGATAGATTTCAAGTTTTTCCATCGAAGGTTCTTTTTATTAATGGAATCTTCAACTCCCTTAAAAATATTTGCCCCAGTTGTCGTGCCGTGAATACTATCAATATCAAGAAGTTCTTCATACACTTCATAGCTTTTATCTACTCCGCGAATAAAAATCAACACCGGAGCAGTATCTGACACATCCGTTGACTCATCCAAGGCTAGAGAAAACCACTCAAGATGTCCATTTTTGTCGGACAATAGGGATGTGTCCTGGGTAAAAAAAAGAAAAACTTTTTAGTCCGTTAATCAGATAATAAAAAAATATTGGAGGCGTATTTTTTGCTTTATCATATTAATAAAAAATTACTTAGATAAAACACATTAAAATTGGGGAGTGGGGGCTCATTACGTCACAGCTACGTATAAAATTACTGAGAAGTGACGTCATGCCACATTTGAACTCAATGTATATGTTTTGATTACGTAAAAATAGAAAAAAATACTAGTCCAATATTGTTTAATAATCTGCATAACGGACAAAAAGAGATAATATTGAGATGATAATTTGATGTGCCACAATGAGGTTTCGTGATCAGTGATGTTAATTTCAACTTGTGGTAAGCTGACGTTGATGATGTGGTTGATCGGCGCGATTTGTTGTGATTCCAAGTCAACAGTACTGTTAATTTCTGAGTATCCCAGTTTGTGTGAAAAAACAGGAAAGTCTTCTCCTTTAATTACGCAATCTGAATCAAGTGCTATGACCCCGGCTTTAGCGATTTGTATTGAGCAGCATTCTTTTGTGAATGGTTTTCCTCGTTAACCGATTTCAAGAGCCACACGAAACCTGGCGTCAGTTGCAGACTCTTGTTCAGTATTCGCTTTGGTAAACAAAATTTGCTGCGATTTCAGTCCGCGCTTCAAAGCTTCTTTTTCCGTCCGCAAACTTCCTGTATATTTCGAGTAATTTTGAAGCTGTTTCGATTCATAGTGTCGTTTAATATCGTTTAATATATTCTTTGCGAACAGCAATGTTTTCATTACAAATTAAACATAGCGCCTTATTATTGACCTCAATCACAAAATACTGAAAGTTCTATTTATCTTTGAATGTTCTGCATTCACTGTCTATTTTTCGCTTCTTTCCATACTAATAAATCAAACATAAAAACAATAAGTCGAATCAAAATATTGTTATGCACAGGTGTTACTTCATTTCACAATAGACAGTTTCGCTTCCTTCGCCTTTCCTACGCAAACTGACTCGCGGTTTTTTTTTTTTTTTTTTTTTTTTTTTTTTTTTTTTTTTTTTTTTTTTTTTTTTTTTTTTTTTTTTGTAATGGCATCTCGGAGGTATAACCACTGGGGGTTCCTGCTCCTTAACCGGGCTTTCCTGTGGTGCCGCAAGCTCCTAACGAAGTTTACGCCTCCAGCCAGGGGGTTTACACTAAAATCTACTTAAACTAGACGACTGCTCGCTAAGGGCACCCCAGGTGGGGCTCGAACCTCGGCTTAGGGCAGTGTCGGAGGGAGGGTGGCAAGGGACCGTCGGTGGCTGGATAATAATAATAGGGTTCTGATTATTAATCGGGGGAGTTTGGATTACAGGCTCAGCTAAACCACATGCTGGCACATCGTTAAGCGTCGTCAAGGGACGGGGAGGGCTTATTAATCGGGGTCGTCGGTTTCGCGCGGGACCTCTAAAGCGAGGTCGGAATTGTGATCGTGTTCGTGTTGTGTGTACTCTTCGAGCTGTACTAGTTTCCCTACGGCTCTCCTGAATGAGAGTGGTGGGGTCGTCTGGGTCGGTCAGTGAGTCGCGGTTGCGCCGCTAGCCTTTTTATATGCAATTACTGCCATCTCGAAGTGATGGGATTACACTAGCCAGAACCAGAACTTTCTCGAACCAACGCGGAAATTCCCAAATATTTAAATAATACTAATGCCACTAGTTAGTGGGTAGCTAAAATAGATAGTACATAGTACATGTTTCACTACTCGCCACTAGATGTCGTTAAGTGTCACAATACACAATAGGAATTGTAATGCACAAAAGCGTATGTTTGCTTAGGTCGCGCACTTTGCGACTAGTCTAGAAATATAGTTAAGGGCAGAAAAATTAAATCTGTTTTGGCCCTTGGAACATACTGAAAAAATAATTATGGCTCCAAGGCTTCAAAGATTGGAGACCCCTGATCTAGACCAGTGGTGGCCCAGTGGTAACAGCTGCGACTTATGAGTTGTAGGTTATAGGTTCGAATCCAGACCGGCGCTTTATTTAGTGTAAATTTCATGACCACTGCTCTCAAAATGGTGAAGGAAAACTTCGTGAAGAAACCGGCATGTCCTAGAACCAAAAATTCGAAGACATGTGACATCTATTTATTTATTTATTTAACACTTTCTCACACAAATGTACAGAGGCAGACTTAATGCCATAGGCATTTTCTACCAGTCAACCTTTGGGTGGTGCAGAGACAAACAGTGGTAGGTGCAATTACGAAAATTGGGTAATACATTTTACCTTAACTAAGATATAAATACCTAATTATATATAAATATAAGAACAAATAAATATACATAAATACACGAATATACTAAAACAAATAAGACAAACAATGAGATAACATTAACGTTGTTGTGATACTGCCAGCTTCTTTTTTTTTTTTTTTTTATTCTACTATGAGTTTGCTTTTGACTTTAGTCTAGGTCTGGATGACAGAGACAAAGTCTACGATGGAGTGAGCTTACCCAGAAGAAGCCTGTTCACTCTCACTTTGAATAGATTAGGGTTGTATGCGTTCGGAAACACAGAAATTCGCTTCTTACGAATGTGCTCGCGAACTTTAACTTTAAAGGATAATCGGTTGGTTGCCATCCTGATTTCCTGAGGGAGCGCGTTCCACAGAGAGATAGACTGTACGAAGAAGGAAGAGTGAATGAAGTCAGTGCGGTGAGTGGGACATTGAAGAAGACGGTTGTGCGATGAACGTAGATTTCTATTGTGGTTGGCGCAAATGTACTGAAAGTGGGGGGCTAGATAACTAGGGGAAGAGGGAGAGTCAAGAAATGAAAACAAGGTGGTCAGCGCCCTTTGCTCTATGCGCTGGCGTATGGGTAACCACTTTAGAAGCGACCGATGCGCAGAGACATGATCATATTTACGCAGATTGAAAACGAATCGAATGCAGTTATTGAGAAGACGGTCAAGTTTGTCGAGGAGATCTGCATTCAGGTCATAGTAGCACACATCACCATAATCAATGATAGGGAAAATTAAGGACTGCACAAGCATTGTCTTGGTACTAGATGGTAATACATTTTTCAGTCGGTAAAGAGCTCGCAGCGTTCCAGTGACCTTCTGGCTAACCCTAGCGACTTGAGTACGCCAGTTCAGGGTACAATCAATGTGCAAGCCTAGGTCCTTCACATCAGTGCTAAATGGAACGATTGACCCATTGAAGAGAGCTGGTGGCAAAGTTGAACCATTCACTTTACCAATACTACGAGGACTCCCAATGATTATCGCCTGTCACTTATTAGGGTTTACTGCAACACCAAATCTATCAGACCAGGTTTTAATAGCTGTCCCTATTTAACTTGTCGACAGCGTCAGGTATTTCATCAACCCCTCCGTGACAGTACAACTGCAAGTCATCTGCATACAGATGATACGCACACTGAAGCTCGGAAGTTATAAGATTAATAAAAATAGAAAACAGAAGAGGAGAAAGAATACCGCCTTGAGGAACGCCAGCTTCCAAATCACACCAGCAAGATGATGAATCGTCAACATGAACGGACTGCTGACCTTCTTGAAGGTAAGAAGAGAACCAATCCAGTGCTTCGGGAGAGACCATAACATAGGACAGAACAGCTAACAGGATGGCGTGACTGACGGTATTAAAGGCATTCGAGAAATCAACCAACACTAGAGCAGGAACTTTGGTATGTTCCAGTCCTGCCCTTATATCGCCAGTCACTTTAAGGAGGGCGGAAACAGTGCTGTGCCCAGGCCTGAAACCAGATTGGAGAGGACTAATTAGTGAGTTACTATGAACAAAATTGGAAAATTGTTTGTGGACACAGGCCTCGAGCACTTTAGAAAGGAAAGGAAGTATAGAAATTGGACGATAGTCGGTAGGAAGAGAGGGATTAGATACCTTAGGTAGTGGACGAACATAGGCTTTGCGCCACAGGGAAGGGAAAACTCCGGCGTACAGGGAAAAATTTATCATGTGAGTAATCGCGGGTAGGAGATGATCCAGTATAGTTATGATCATACCACGGGTGATATTGTCACATCCCACCGCTTTCGATTTGATGGAGAGAATGATCTTTCTGATTTCTCCCGGTTCAACTGGAATGAAACTGAAAGGAATTAATACGAGGACGCGTTAGACCAGATATTAAAGAAAGAGTTTGTTGCTTGGTTAGACGATCCATGGTAGAAACAGTGGAGAAATGACGATTGAGATCGATCTAGCAAGCCGCGCTGGGCTTGTGTGGTGGATAACGGCCCGCTCCCGCTCATAGAGAGGAGGCCTGTGGCGCGGCAGTGGGAAAATTATAGGCTGATTATGATATGATGAGTTTATCTTGGACATTATTGACATCGGTGAAGGAAAAACATCGTGAGGAAACATGGGACTTATTGTTAGCTTTGACCGCGGCTCCGCCCGCGTAGATGTCGGTTATCGCGTAAAAAAGTAGCCTATGTCCGTCTCCATATCCCAGGCTATATTTCTGCCAAATTTCATGACGATCGGTTCAGCGGTTTAGGCGTGAAAACGTAACATACAGACAGAGGTACTTTTACATTTATAATATTAGTAAGGATATAAGTTGGAAATTGCTAACCCTTCTTCTTGAGCAAGCGTGGTGATCAATGTTCGTGACTTCTCTGTAAAAGAAGAAGCCTTTGCGCTGCAGAGGAACAATTATAGGCTGGTATTAATTGTTGGACTTTTATTTATACGTGTGATATTGTTAACATAAGTGTCCACTTCGACGTCCCCCACGAAGAGAGAGACGGACGGTGCCTAGAGAACAGTTTGAGGATTGTTAAGATGGATCGTCACGGGGTTACACGATATGAAAGTGTTGTTCGTCCCCCGCAGTCCACGTCGGTGCTGGGCCACCGGCGGCGCGCGGGCGGCGGCGACGCGCGCCTGGCGCTGTCGGAGGCCGACCGCGCCGGCCTGCAGCAGCAGCACGACACGACCGCTGCCGCGCACCATTACCGCCTGCACGACGAGCTGCACCAGCACTATGACCAGGTAAGTCCACGTCGGTGCGGGGCCTGAAGATTCTTATTAAAAAAAAAACGGTAAGACAATTTAGTAGATAGTTGCATTTTCTCCATATTTTGACTGATGTATGTTTATGATCAAAACTTACCGTTTGGTTAAAAATGCAAGAATCTTTTCGCACATCTGAGTCGATGGTGCTCCCGCCGCGTGGATTGCAGCAGTTTGTATTGCGCAGGAGTCGTGGCTGACGAGCGTGTCGGTGGGCTGGGAGGGCGGCGTGCACGTGCAGACGTGCGGCCACCACCTGCACCTGCGCTGCCTGCACGCCTACCTGCGCGCGCTGGCGGCGCCGCAGCGGCCGCACAACCTGCACGTGGAGCGCGGCGAGTTCCTGTGCCCCGTGTGCCGCCAGCTGGCCAACTGCGTGCTGCCGCTGGCGCCGCGCGCGCCCGCGCCGCGCACGCACCGGCCCAGCGCGCACGCCGTGCACGACATGCTGGAGAAGGACCATCCGCCGCCCGTAATCCCTCTTGCTTCTCTATGTATCCACATACAGTTTTAACACTGTCACAATATAAACGAGACCCTTTTTGTGACATCAAAGCGGGTGTTAGGGTTGTCAACCAAACATTTTGCAAAGCTGAAAGTTTACTTGCCCACGACTTCGCCAGCATAGCCGCTATTTGGAACTTTTTTGCTTGTGAACCGATTTCTTTCAAAATCGATACCAGAGTATCTGCACGTATTCCAACTTGAATCTGTTTTCAAAAATATGGAAAAAAAGCGGCAATTTTTTTATTTTTTGTTTTTGGGCATGGTTTTTAATTCAAAATCGATTTAAGTATCCGCCCGTATCCCAGTATAAATCAGTTTTTTTCTAATTGGAAAAAGTGGCTGCCATTTGTTTTTATTTTCTGTTCCGTTTGCTTTTCAAATCAATTCCAGAATATCCGCGCGTACCCCAAAAACAAATAAATGTTTTCAAAACAGAAAGATGGCCGCCATGTTGTTTTTTTTTTTTTCTCGTCATTTCTAAATCGATTTTAGTGATGATGACACCGTATACCAATTTTGATCACTTGTGCCAGAGTACTAAATCAGTAACTGAATATTTCTATTTGCTACACAAAATTATTAAAAAAAAAAGTAATGTTTGAAATCGTTATAGTAAAACTAAATAATTATATTACTTATGTCTTTCCTCAGGCGCCAAGTCGACTCTCGGAAGCGATGGGCAAAGCAATGGAAGACATGACGGCCACAGCGGGCGGCAAGCTCAAACAACGCTACGGTTCATCACCAGCCGCCATCTTTACTTTTGTTGCGTCACTCGTCAGGACGAACCTTGAGTGTGAACTGGTGCAGCGGGGTGGTACGCTTCAGACGTGTGTCGCGCCGCGGTACAAGTTGAGGAACGAGTGTATAGGTATGATTATCATTATTATATTAGCTGAATTATATTAATTGTTGCCCAACAATGAATATCCTATAAAGGCCTTGATTAGCGCACGAATTAAAAATAATTATGTAATTTCTCAAGAAATATAGCAGTACATTTTAACTCAGTTATATGTCGTTTACCTTATTTATTTCACTGTGAATTAATGAATTAATGAAACGCACAGAGCCCAGCGTTGTTTGAACAGACTCGATTACTCGAATGAACCCAAAGATTTACACTAGCCCCTGGGGCCTTATGTTTCATGGGGCTACACTGACCATTGCATATCAAGGAGTAGACTGGGGGGCGCGATAATGGTAGGGAAGACGTGCCCATACGATATGGAAGGATTATTAGAGTCGTTTTGTTGGCATTAAGTTGGGCCACATACCTCTGGTTAGTTGGCAAATGCATACAATTGGCGGGCAGTTTGCGGGTTGGGCCCAAAACTGATGGCCTACGTGGATTTGCCTACGAAGGCCCAACTTGCGATGGGGTCAACGTGCATTGCCCTACGAAGGCCCGAGGAAAACGTGTTATGGGTAGGCCCAACGACACAATACATTTAGGCAAGCGGTTGTATGTTGGTTGGTTCTATGGCTGGTTTCAAAGCGACGCTAACTAACTAAACTAAAACACAGCCTGCCAGCCTGATATCAGGCTAATATCTTTGTTGATGCGACTTTGTACAGTGAGAATCATAGTCGTCGTAACAAAACATCTCATCCTTCGTTGGGTAGTGACATTTATAATGGCCCATGCCATTGTAGCTAATTGCAGGGATAAATTCTATAACGCCTATTAATGTATAAATGATCTACTTAAATCATTATAGATCCTGGTACTTCGTTTACTCGGGCAAAGTATTATTGGGTTTTAACTTACTACTAAATAAGTATTTAATTTCATTAAGATACGAAATGTGGCACCTCAATCCATGAGAGACATGAGTAAAATACTTTGAAGTCTTGCATGTATTTCGGAATTTAGCGTACTTGCAAGTAAAAATCTGGTATAAAAATTGAAAAACCTAGTCGCGTAAATACGCGCCTTCCCTATTAAATAAACAATATTGATTTGTTTACCTTTCATCCGTGCGCGGAAAATGATGAAATCGCAGTTGACGATTTGTAATCTTTCATAATACACGTCGCCGTGCGCCGCGAGCAAAAGCTAGTCACTACATATTATAAAACAAAGTCCTCCGCCGCGTCTGTCTGTCTGTTCGCGATAAACTCAAAAACGACTGCACCGATTCTCATGCTGTTTTCACCAATAGATAGCTTGGTTCTCGAGGAAGGTTTTAGTATATAATTTGTTAAGTTTTTGTATGCATTTTTGTATGAATTAACGATATTTGTTGGAGGTGTCGGAAAAAAATAAGCCGTCTGGGAGCTTTCAACGAAAACGCTGTCGAAACCCTTTGAGATATAACAAAATAATGTATGGTGGAATTATGTATCTTATAAAGGTCTTCAAAAAAGTCCGCGATGGCATATGTCTATCTCTTAAGGATAACATACTATATCCATTTTATTGTCTTTTTGTAGGTATTTGTTTGCCGAATTTTACAATACGCTATAATATACTGATATTATAGCGTATTGTAAAATTCGGTCTGAGCTATTAGCCAAATTATATCCGTAGATAAATAAGCTAGCTACTTATGTGTATTTCAAACAGTATACAAGTATAATTATCATAATAACATTACAAACCCGGCGGCCTTATGATCAAAATTTGTGCATTCCAAAACTTCGTTACTTTTTCACTGACATATTTATCACTTTTCGATATACTAACACTCAATACGAAATCTACACTTATTTCTCAGTAATTCTGTATAAGATTCTTAAGATTAAACCGTTTTCTCATTGAATCCATTACTTTACGCACGTATAACCTTGATGAATGTTTACATTAAGCACCGCGCCACACCGCCACACGACCACAGAGTACAGATGTACTTTGTTTTCTTTTTTTTTTTTTTCGTTCGGTTAGTGGTGTCCCGCTAAAATGTCAACCCGTCAAGTATTAGTCGATTAATCGAATTCTACAGCCAGATCGTATTGCAAGTTCAAAATAAATGTCAAATATTTCGCCCAATTGCGAACGTGACCCTGAGAAAAGTTATGCACCAATGGTGTTCATTGGATATTTCGAGCGTTTTATACGGAAACTGTATTTCTAGGAATTACTTTAGATTCGAAATTGCAATGGGGCGCCCACATTAGAGCTCTTTCAGGTAGATTAAGTTCAACTGCATATGCAGTAAGAAAAATAAGGCAGTTAACTGATATAGCCACAGCTAGGTTAGTATACTTTGCTTATTTCCACAGTATTATGTCTTATGGCGTTCTGCTGTGGGGATCGGCAGCTGACGTAGATTCCATTTTCATTCTACAAAAGAGAGCAATCCGCGCGATCTATAAAATGGGTCCTCGTGAGTCCCTTAGAAACAAATTCAAAGAAATTGATATACTAACTCTGCCTTCTCTTTACATCTTAGAAAGTATTTAGTAGGTTCGCAAAAACTTAGGACTTTTCAAAATAAGAAGCGATTTCCATAATATATGTAAATACACGTAGTAAACATGAAATTGTGATACCCAAATTCAGATTAACTAAATCTAGCAAGTCATTTCTTGTAAGAATATATCCGCTTTTATAACAAGGTGCCAAAGTCGGTTACAGAACTTAGCGATGGAAAGTTCAAAACCCACATCAAACATGTCCTTATCAAAAAAGTATAATAGACAAGGAAGTTTGGCAATAATTCCTTCTGCACATGTGGCTTCTCTGGTACCTCATAAACAACATAACTATGTAAATGTCAATTAACTGCTCCCAAATAACGATGTTTATTTAGATTTTTTTATTTATTTTTTTACATACTTCCTTGACATAATCTTTTCATTATTTGACATTATTTACCTACAAATCGAATTCCAATTCTTTATTAGTGGCTTTTGTGGACATGATATTTATTCAGATTTGTTACTGTAGTTGTAACTGAAATCATGTCATTAATCTTTTATATACTAAGATTATTTTCTATTTTGTGAATGTGAGAACGTTGTAGGCCTAGTAGAGTGTAGATTTGGTGGCACTTTGCTATTTTGTTAAGTACCTGGAAATTGTTGAAAGGCCTACACTGTCCTCCCATACCTATTATCACTGTTATTTGATAATATTGTAAAGCCAATTATTTTTAAAAGAGTAACCGTGGAGTTTCTTGCCGGCTCTTCTCCATAGGAAACGACTAATTGGAACCGTGCACCTAGCTTCTGACGTTTCAAAAGTGCCCATGTAGGTTTATGTGAAATAAAATATTTTAATTTTTTTAATTTTTGAACCTATTATACAGAAAAGGTCCTAGAAACACAAAATCGATTAGCAAACGCATGTCTAGTTTGAGGCTTTATGCAAACCAAATCCTTCCTTCTCTTGTCGAAAGGTACTGGGTCACAAGGAAGTGCAGTGTGCTGGTGTAGTACTATGCTTAGAATAAATAATTGCCGTACTGTTAGTATATTACATGCTATGTAGAGCTGGTGAGTAGGAAATCTAAAAGGGCGATTTTGAGCACGTTCTAGAGTAATTAAAATTGTTTTGCAGCACCACCCCAAGAAGTTATATAATAAGTAAGAATGGATTGACACAAAGCTAAATAAACCTGTTTAATTAATTTATAGTCGGCTATGTTCCGTAAATTCTTAAAAACATAAATTAATTTACGCACTCTATACTCCATTTATAATAGCATTAGACAGAAGTTAAAAAAGGTTATTTTTGATGCACACTTTATAACAAAAGTACAATAAACTTGTTATAGTTACGATTGACGCCAAATCGATTAAAATTAATTTATATATCAGCTATCACACTTAATTGTAATCATTTAAAAAAACAACCATATGAAATTAAGTAGCTTTCATTTAGATATATTAAATCATTCCAATTTAAAATTACAGTGCCTATGCTAAAAACCTAAAAGAAGCAGGAGTCAACAATACTGAAACGCTTTTTGTTTCACTATAATCCTACCAAATCTAAAATGTTACTTAATCCCTTCATAAGCTGTGACAGCCGGGGATTTCTAATTTTACTGGTTTATGTCGTCTGTGAAATTGACTTGACAATGTTCTAAGATTGTCATGTATGTCCTTTACTTGTGAATACTTTGTTTGTTATTGTTTAATTTTCGTGATTTTGTTGTTATTTATTAAAATAATAAATAATATTTAGTTATTTCTTTGTTATTGTATTGTTATCAGTGTTGTCATTGGGTTGTTTGTACAAAACGTTACTTTTTTTTTTGAGCTATGAGTGATCCCGGTGCGGGACCGAGTGGCTTACAACATATAAGTACTGAGTCTGACCAAAGCCAACGGCGAAAAAAACGTGGTCCAAAAGTTGACTCCGACGAAATAATAATGTCTCCCAAAAAAAAGAGCACGCTGCGTGCTGTAGAAAAACAACCTGTGATAAATATTTTTAAGCAATTGGAGTCCTGGCCTGCAGATACTCCTCATTATAGGACTGAGATGATAAACAAAATCGCAGAAGTTGCCGGTAAGGATGATTCATAAAATTATTACTATAAAAATATTTGAAACTAAAATGCATTGTGATAAAATGTATTATATTTTAGAAACTCCGCACATGATTTTATTATTTACAGGCGTATCTCGGGCTACTCTGTCCAATATTCTCAAAGAGTACAACATAAAAAGTCATCTGCAATCTCCCCCTCCCCAACAGAAGCACATGAAACGTGATGATTTTGATGACATCACATTTAGTGGAATATGCAGGAAAATTCATTCCTTCTTCTTTAATAATGAGTTGCCCACCTTGGACAAGATGCTGGAAGCAGTTAACAGTGACAGATTTAAAAAAAAGCAGTCTGTATAAAATAATTAAATAAATATTAAAGTTCACATAAATCAAACGGAGCAGAAAAAGTGCACTCATAGAAGTCATAGACAAGCAGGAGATCGTCCTTTGGAGACTAAAATATCTTCATGAAATAAAAAGGCTAAGGAATAAAGGAAGGAAAATATATTATTATTTAGATGACACTTGGCTAAATGAAGGTACAGTGCTTCTAAATTTCTTAACAGCTATTTATGCACTAAGCAGTGTATGACCTCTTGCATTCAATAACATTATAATTAATTATACAGTTAAACATAATTTCATAAAATTGGTTCGTGAAATGAATGGTATTTATATTAATAACCTTTTATCATACAAACAGGTCACACGAAAAGCCTAATATGGCATGACACTAATAATAAGTCTTCAAAAGAAGCACATTGGGAAGGTGTATCTGCTGGTTTAAAAAATCCAACTTATAATCGGTCATACTGGTATGTATTTTATGGACTGTCCTCGCCATAAAAAAATGAACACCCCATTGTTATTGACTATTAATTAAGTAATACATATTATATTGTATTATGAATTAACGCATGCAAAGCGAACTTTTAAAGTTATACATTTTATTATAGTATTTATCTATGAACTATTTCCAGCAGTGAAATTATATAGGGGGTACGGAATAATTGACTTGTATTAATTTTATTTCACAGGGTTTGTGAAGGGTTTTTAATGGATGCTGCATTAATATTTGATGCAAAGAAAGGTGATGAAGATGACCACTCCGAAATGGACGCCTTCAACTTTAATAATAATAATAATTTATTTATTTACACTTCAAGACACAATCATCTGTGTAGCCCTGACTCTTGTACTAGAATTTCCTGTTTCATAAGAGCCAGACCTCTCAATTTACAGGGAATATGTTATAGAAGCGCGATAGACAAAAGTGAAAATGGTTCAAGTTAATTTTGTCAAAAATTGAGAGTGGCGCTGTAATTGTTATGGACAATGCGCTATACCACTCAAGGACATTGGAGAAGCTGCCAACCACAGCTACACGAAAGGCAGATATACAGGAATGGTTTAAAAGCAAAAATATTCCTTTTGAGGAAAAAGATCTTAGGGCAACTTTATTAGAAAAAGCAAAAATACAAAGACATTTATACCAAAAGTTTGTTGTAGATGAGATGGCTAGAGAGAAGGGTATTTCAGTATTGCGCCTCCCACCTTACCACTGCGAGTTCAACCCTATAGAATTAATATGGGCTCAAATGATGGGGTATGTGGCTCAACATAACAAAACGTTCAAATTAGACAAGAAGAAACAATTAGTCCCACAAGATCTGGGTAGTATTACGCTAGAACGATGGCAGTCTTGCGTTGCTCATGCAATTAAAGAAGAGGAAAAGTTAAAGCATAATGGATGATGTGGTAGAAAGATTTATTATTAGGTAACGTCGGTGAAACTTCTTCATCTTTATTCTCTGATGATAGTGACTAAATTATATGATGAAGACGAAGAAGTTACACCAACTATTGTGTGTTGAAAGTTGTTGTTTTAAATAAAATATTGTAAAAAAAAGAGACTTTTATTTCCTTTAATCTTAATTAAATTTAAATCATCACGACGTAATCGTTTGTTTCATTCATTCGTTTTGTTGTAAGTAATGTGTGATGAAGATGTTATTACGACCTATTTATCAAAGTTATGTTAAAACATTTTTAGTTTAATTGTTTAAACTTTTAACTTTGAATAAAATGTTTCGCACTCCTGCTTCTACGAGCCTCTTTTTTCTAATGCTATAGTAAATGGAGTATAGTACATAGTAAATCAATATGTTTACGAAAATTTAGATTGGAGTCAATAGTGACACCTAGGTATTTTAAATGGTCAGCTTAATTAAAGTAGGGCAAGAAAATTCAGTGTCAGCGTACAAGCTGCAATCATGTGCGCAAATAATTAGATTAGTAAGCGGTATGTTAGTATCTCTCATTGTAAATAAAATGTATTTTGTTTAATCAGAATTTAATGTTAGGAAATTATTATGAAGCCACAACACAATGACACAATGTTAAAACCATTCTGAGCATGTTCATATACTTCAACTCTTGATTTAGCTGAGAACAATAGAGCGGTGTCATCCGCTTATGACATTATGACACCATGAGTGACAGGTTGTACAGTTCATTTATATAGATTAAAAATAACGTTGGGCCCAAAATACTGGCTGGTAGAATTCCAAAACAACTATTTTTAGGTTCAGAGCTTTTATACTGATCAATTTTTACACATTGATGACGATCGCTGAGATAATCAGAAAATAGTAGAAGTTGTGCTCTTCTTATCACAAGTGTTTCGAGCTTGTACAAATGTAAAGTACAAGAAATAGTGTCGAAGGCCTTGGCAAGGTCTAGAAAGATCCCAATTGCGTGCATACCAGTCTCTAGATTGGCAGTAATATAATTAGTCAATTTGTGTACTGCTTAACTAGTTGATTTTTTGGGCCTAAAACCAAATTGACTATCTGAAAGTAGTCTGAAAAAGAAATGAAATAGTGAACAGAAGAGTTTAATAGGAACATTTCTTCTCAGTCCCCCTGCTGGTCGTGGCGGGCGCCCACTCCCGCGTGCTGAGCAGTGCGGGCGCGGGCTTCGGCGCGGCCGACGCGTGGCGCGCGCTCGTGCCGCCGCCGGCCTGCGACGCGGCCGACGCGGCGCAGTCCTCGGCCGTGCCGAGCGCGGCCGCGGCGGCGCGGCCCGTGCCGCTGCTGCTGCGCGACCCGCTGGCGCTGCTCATGCAGTTCCTGCTGCTGGCGCCGCCCACGCCGCCCTACCTGGACATGCGTGAGTACGGTACCTTCAGCGCAGTCCTCGGCCGTGCCGAGCGCGGCCGCGGCGGCGCGGCCCGTGCCGCTGCTGCTGCGCGACCCGCTGGCGCTGCTCATGCAGTTCCTGCTGCTGGCGCCGCCCACGCCGCCCTACCTGGACATGCGTGAGTACGGTACCTTCAGCGCAGTCCTCGGCCGTGCCGAGCGCGGCCGCGGCGGCGCGGCCCGTGCCGCTGCTGCTGCGCGACCCGCTGGCGCTGCTCATGCAGTTCCTGCTGCTGGCGCCGCCCACGCCGCCCTACCTGGACATGCGTGAGTACGGTACCTTCAGCGCAGTCCTCGGCCGTGCCGAGCGCGGCCGCGGCGGCGCGGCCCGTGCCGCTGCTGCTGCGCGACCCGCTGGCGCTGCTCATGCAGTTCCTGCTGCTGGCGCCGCCCACGCCGCCCTACCTGGACATGCGTGAGTACGGTACCTTCAGCGCAGTCCTCGGCCGTGCCGAGCGCGGCCGCGGCGGCGCGGCCCGTGCCGCTGCTGCTGCGCGACCCGCTGGCGCTGCTCATGCAGTTCCTGCTGCTGGCGCCGCCCACGCCGCCCTACCTGGACATGCGTGAGTACGGTACCTTCAGCGCAGTCCTCGGCCGTGCCGAGCGCGGCCGCGGCGGCGCGGCCCGTGCCGCTGCTGCTGCGCGACCCGCTGGCGCTGCTCATGCAGTTCCTGCTGCTGGCGCCGCCCACGCCGCCCTACCTGGACATGCGTGAGTACGGTACCTTCAGCGCAGTCCTCGGCCGTGCCGAGCGCGGCCGCGGCGGCGCGGCCCGTGCCGCTGCTGCTGCGCGACCCGCTGGCGCTGCTCATGCAGTTCCTGCTGCTGGCGCCGCCCACGCCGCCCTACCTGGACATGCGTGAGTACGGTACCTTCAGCGCAGTCCTCGGCCGTGCCGAGCGCGGCCGCGGCGGCGCGGCCCGTGCCGCTGCTGCTGCGCGACCCGCTGGCGCTGCTCATGCAGTTCCTGCTGCTGGCGCCGCCCACGCCGCCCTACCTGGACATGCGTGAGTACGGTACCTTCAGCGCAGTCCTCGGCCGTGCCGAGCGCGGCCGCGGCGGCGCGGCCCGTGCCGCTGCTGCTGCGCGACCCGCTGGCGCTGCTCATGCAGTTCCTGCTGCTGGCGCCGCCCACGCCGCCCTACCTGGACATGCGTGAGTACGGTACCTTCAGCGCAGTCCTCGGCCGTGCCGAGCGCGGCCGCGGCGGCGCGGCCCGTGCCGCTGCTGCTGCGCGACCCGCTGGCGCTGCTCATGCAGTTCCTGCTGCTGGCGCCGCCCACGCCGCCCTACCTGGACATGCGTGAGTACGGTACCTTCAGCGCAGTCCTCGGCCGTGCCGAGCGCGGCCGCGGCGGCGCGGCCCGTGCCGCTGCTGCTGCGCGACCCGCTGGCGCTGCTCATGCAGTTCCTGCTGCTGGCGCCGCCCACGCCGCCCTACCTGGACATGCGTGAGTACGGTACCTTCAGCGCAGTCCTCGGCCGTGCCGAGCGCGGCCGCGGCGGCGCGGCCCGTGCCGCTGCTGCTGCGCGACCCGCTGGCGCTGCTCATGCAGTTCCTGCTGCTGGCGCCGCCCACGCCGCCCTACCTGGACATGCGTGAGTACGGTACCTTCAGCGCAGTCCTCGGCCGTGCCGCTGCTGCTGCGCGACCGATGACTTCAACAGAGATTTCAATATTATGTAACCTCATTTAATTAATAGTTATATTTTTATTGTAATGTAATTTAACTGTAAAACATAATTTAAAAGTTCATTACAATTTGAACCTCGCAACTCGCGCATTAAGCTATGCAGTCCAGTGTAATGAGGCTCAAGCACATTTGGGTGGTGCACCGGAATGCAACGCATTGCAAAAATCCTCCTTCATCACTTTCATATATTTTGTATTAACGCACACTACAGGTGGGCCGCATCGCATCGCATAGCAGCAGACGCTAAAATACGCCTGCTGAGCGCTCGGTGGATTGATGAGAAATACCTACTTTCAATTCACATACTTTACTCAAACGACAAGGGCCTCGCTAAAATCTGCCGCCCCGAGCCTCGCAGTGGTTACTACCGCCGCCGCTATATCTGATCATAATTTTTCATTTTTATTTTTTGTATCCACAGAGGAATTCACCTGCATAGTCCGCGCCCTCTACGCCCTCAGTTACTACCAAGTGGTATGCCAGTTCATCGCAAGTGGCAGTGCAGAAGGCCGGGCCGCATTAGCCGGTGCGGCCCGGCCCGGCGAACCCGCAGGCCTAAGGGCAGCCGCAAAGCTCATGTTAGGAGCATTAGCTGGTTCGGACCTGTTTACTGAGGATGGCCCACCTGCGCCTGGAGAGCATAAAGTGCCGGATCTCGCTAATATGGAGAAAGAGGTTCGTGGTGTTATTAGTTTGGGTTAGAGTTTTTAGATTTGTTGACTACCAGGCATTGTGAAATTGCATACTCTTTAAAAAAAAAAATTATGAATCACTATCACTACATATTATAAAACAAAGTCCTCCGCCGCGTCTGTCTGTCTGTCTGTCTGTTCGCGATAAAATCAAAAACTACTGCACCGATTCTCATGCTGTTTTCACCAATAGATAGCTTGGTTCTCGAGGAAGGTTTTAGTATATAATTTGTTAAGTTTTTGTATGCATTTTTGTATGAATTAACGATATTTGTTGGAGGTGTTCACTGACATATTTATCACTTTTCGGTAAACTAACACTCAATATGAAATCTACACTTATTTCTTACTAATTCTGTATAGGATTCTTCTATGATAAAACTGTTTTCTCATTGAATCCATTACTTTACGCACGTATAACCTTCATGAATGTTTGTTTACATTTTGCGTCACGCCACACCGCCACACGACCATAGACGTATTTTATTTTCATTTTTTTTTTCGTTCCTTTAGTGGTGTTCCCACTAAAATGTATTAATACCGGTTAAGTATTAGTCGATTAATCGAATTCTACAGCCAGATTGTGTTGCAAGTACAAAATAAATGTCAAATATTTCGTTTAATTTCGAACGTGACCCTTAGAAAATGTATGCACCAATGGTGTTCATTAGACATTTATCTCAGCGTTATCTCAGCACAAACGGTGTATCATGCGACATTTTGGAGGTTAATTCGTTTTGTTTTCACATTGTTGTTACTTCCGTGAATTGTTTTAAATTGAATATTAGTGTCGCATTTTTATTTCGTGTTGTAATATGGTACAATTTATTGCTTTAAGAATTTGAGTGAAATTTCGTATTTTGGTTTTACATAAGTACTTTTATTATATTAAATCATTTGTTTCGGTTTCTATTCACAAAGTGAATCACTTTAAAATTATTATTAAGTTATAAATTTGAGATAGGTATAGCCTGGGATATGGAGAAGGACATAGGGTACTTTTTTATGCGCTAACCGACAACCACGCGGGCGAAGCCGCGGGCAAAAGCTAGTTAATGAATAATTCTCAGCTTTTTAAATTAAAAGCCGTAAAGTAATTTACTGGCAAGAAACACGGTACTCGTACATAGGGCTAGCTTTTGAACTAAGTCAGTCCCTATTCTTTAAAAAAATACTCTTTTTACTTTATCTTGTGCTAAACGCTACCTAATGACGTCGTCCCACTGAAGTTAAGTGATTTATTATGTTTACTGATGTATAATAATTCCCTGTTTTTCCAGTTACAAGAACTGCTGCTCCCATTCCTGCGCATCGCGGCTCTCTTGCGGCACCACCTCTACGGCGCCGAACTGCCCGAGGTAGCGACTCCTCGCCAGGAGTTCGTGCGCCTGGCATACTACCTGGAGCTGGTGACGGACGGCATGGAGTGGTCCGAGTGGTCGGCCGGCCGGGCCCTGCCGCCCGACTGCGCAGCGGCGGCTCGGGCCTGGGCCCGGCAGCTGGGCGGGGCCGCCGCTAGGGGACAGCTGGCTGTAAGTTCCATATCATCATCTGTCTAGCTTTTTCGCAACTTCGTTGAGGACGGCTTACAGTCTGATCCGATGAATAATAATTAAGGCGAGGTTATCCGGAAAAACGTCGTTTTGTATTGGTTTCGAATTCTCCATTAGGGGTGTCGTTTTCATGGTTTTCGAGGGTGCTAAAGCCGATAGTGAGGTCAAAATAAAAATCAAAGATGGCGGCTTCGAACATTTTAAAATTTTCCATCATGGGTGTCGTTTTCATGGTTTTCGAGGGTGCTAAAGCCGATAGTGAGGTCAAAACAAAAATCCAAGATGGCGGCTTCGAACATTTTAAAATTTTCCATCATGGGTGTCGTTTTCATGATTTTCGAGAATGCTAAAGCCGATAGTGAGGTCAAAATGAAAATCCAAGATGACGACTACGACAATTTTCACATTTTTCATCATGGTTTTTGAGGGTGCTGGAGCCGATAGTGAGGTCAAAATGAATATCCCAGATGGCGGCTTCGAACATTTTAAAATTTTCCATTTTGGGTGTCGTTTTCATGATTTTCGAGGACGCTAAAGCCGATAGTGAGGTCAAAATGAAAATCCAAGATGACGACTACGACAATTTTCACATTTTTCATCATGGGTTTCGTTTTCATGGTTTTTTATTTTATTTTTTTATTCTACTATGAATTTGCTCTTGACTTTAGTCTAGGTCTGGATGACAGAGACAAAGTCTACGATGGAGTGAGCTTACCCAAAAGAAGCCTGTTCACTCTCACTTTGAATAGATTAGGGTTGTATGCGTTCGGAAACACAGACGCAGGCAGAGAGTTCCACTCCTTTGCTGTGCGCATTATAAAACACGTTTGAAAACGCTTAGTGCGAGTTGGTGGAATATCAACTAGGTAGGGGTGGTAACTTGCAGTGCGTCTAGATGTCCGATGGTAGAAGGGGGCCGGTGGAATGAGGTCGTGGAGTTCATGGGCACACTCCGAAGTACAATCTGTAGAAGACCGACAAGCAGGCAACCTTGCGGCGATGAGCCAAGCTGTGAAGCTTGGCATCCACCAGTTTTACGTCGCCAATGAGCCTCTTGGCTCTGCGTTCCACCGAGTCAAGCGCAGCAAGTTGTAGATCAGTTATAGGAACAGATGTACCCCGAAAAGTAGGAGTTTGATCAAAACGACTCCTTTTAGCGGTAAAGAGACACGCCTGTGTTTTGGTGGCATTAAAAGAGACTAGATTGTCATCACCCCATTGGGAGACAAGACTCAGGTTTTTGAGAGTGCTGGAGCCGATAGTGAGGTCAAAATGAATATTTATTTATTTATTTATTTATTTAATTTTAAAGAAAGCTTACAGACTAATAACAACATTGAATATCCTGATTATGTTTTGAAATTTGCTAATTACAAGCTCCCACAAGTTTAAATCTACTTAGTTACGCGTTATTTGCGTTGACCAGTTACAGCGAATTGACTAACAGATTATACAAACATATATATAAACATATTAGGTATGTCGAGACAATATAATTATTAGGTATGTCAAGTCGTGCAATATCAAAATCGGAATTAAAAGTTATATACGGTTGTCGCTACCAAAATACTCCTTGTTTAAAATCTTTCTAATTTTATGTGCGCTGGTGCAAAATAAATCAATTTCCAGGTGTGATGGTAAACTGTTGAAAGCTATAACACTACGTATGCAGAAGGCGTTGCGCCTGTATTTAGTCGATGTGAATGGTACATGGAGTAGCGGCCGTTTTCTTAGGTTGTTTAGATTAGTGCGAAGAAGTATTTTGCTGAGCAGTTCGGGACAATCGACGGAGCCGTTTGCGATACTCACTAAAAAACAGATATCACTGATATTACGTCTCAGTTCCAACGGTAAGAAATGATATCGCTTACAACGGTGTCCATAGTCGACTGACAATTGCCCAGCCTTGAAGTCCAAGTACCGCAAAAATTTCCTTTGAACAGACTCAATACGAGATTTGTAGATCTCATAATGAGGGTTCCATACCTGAGAAACGTACTCAAGGTGGCTACGCACTAGAGAACAGTAAAGAACCTTTAATGGTTTTAGAGAACGAAAGCTAGAACAAGCTCTAATAATGAAGCCCAAGGCTTTGAACGCCTTGTTGACAACTGTTTCTACATGATCATCAAAAAGCAGCTTGCTGTCGTGTACCACGCCAAGATCCCTGATACTAGTTTCTTTACTTATGTAAGTACCATCCAGTGTATACCCTGGGCCAATGATAGATTTCCGGCGAGTGAATATTACGTGAAAACATTTGGATACATTTAGTTGTAGTTTGTTGGCTTTGCAATATTGTACGAATCTGTCAAGGTCTGACTGAAGTAGCTCGGTATCAGATAATGTGCGTATGGACTTTAGGACCTTCATGTCATCAGCATATAACAGAATATGTGAGTTTCTAAAGCAGTTTTTTATGTCCAAAATAAATATTGTAAACAATAACGGTCCCAGGATTGAGCCTTGGGGCACTCCTGATGGGACAGATTTCCATCCCGACGTGTATCCACGCAAAACCACAGCCTGTGTTCGATTATCTATGTATGACGAAAACCATCGGAATAGATCACCGTGAATTCCTGCGTAAAATAGCTTCTGAAGAAGCACCCGATGATCTATACGGTCAAAACATTTACTGTAATCCGTGAATATCGCGTCGACCTGACATCGTTCTTCCATCCCAGTGGTTATAATTTCATTGGATAGTATCAGGTTGGAGGCAGTTGACCGTTTTCTGAGGAAACCATGTTGTTCGTCGCCGAAATGGCGTTGCATAGCTGAGTAAACTTCAGTGTGTACTACTCGTTCAAGAACTTTAGAGAAAAGACACAATTTATATATGGGGCGGTAGTTTTCTATTTTAGATTTATCCCCCTTTTTAAAAATCGGTGTAATAAATGCCGATTTCCAAATCTTCGGGACAATACCCTCTCTAAGCGACCGCTCAAACAGCACACAGATTGGCGCCACCAGGCTCTTCGCACAATTAATTATAAAAATGGGGGGTATCAAATCTGGCCCACCAGATTTAGATGGGTCCAAACCTTTAAGCAGCTTGAGTACCGTCTCCGGACATACGCTGACTGTACTCAGGTTCACCGAGCTAGCAGAATGCATGTCTATATTAACATCCAGATCGTTAGATTCTGAGTCAGGTTCTTGGAAGGTAGACCGGAAGTAAGAGGAAAAAAGCTCAGTGATACCCTCACCAGTGTCCGCGGACGAGTCCATGTAGTGTAATACGTTAGGTAATGTATTACCACTTCTTTTGCCCTTGATATACGACCAGAAACATTTAGGGTTTTTGGCGATTGAGGATTCAATTTTTTCCATATAAGCATCAAAACAAACCGCCTCTAATTCCTTAGCTCGTTTTCGCAAGAGGGAAAAGGAGTGGTAATCGGATAAGTTGCCGTAATTTTTGTATTTGTTATGGTATTTGTGTTTTTCTTTTAGTATTTTTATCAAAGCACTAGTGTACCAGGGGAAGTGTGTCGATTTCCTTAGAGGTTTAACGGGAATGTACAAGTCCCTGAGCTCGTATAGCTTGGTATAGAAAAAGCTAAGGGCTTGGTCCAGGGATCCAGCAGACAATAACATATTCCAGTCCATAAGATCTAGTGCAGACGTAATTGCATCGTAATCGCCTCGATGAAATATGTATTTAGTACTAGGTTTCTGAATGAGCTTATGAACTTCAACGAAATCAGCGTTAATAATCAACGGTTTGTGGTGTACATCAACAGGCACCGCCAGGGGATCACCACAATCATTCACTTTTATTGCGCTATTTGAGAAAACAAGATCCAATAATCTACCGTTGACGTTACGCTCACCATTAAACTGGGACAAGTTACACGCATTTATTGTGTCAAAGAAATCCAAAACACACCGAACGGACACATTCTCAGGATATAATCCAGCACCATCGTCAGACTGCTGCCATTCCACATCGCCGCCGAAGTTAAAATCGCCTGTTATTATAAATGTATCTAAAGGGTGGGCGGACACTAAGTTGTTAAGTTTATGGTGGAAGTTTTGTAATTGAGTTAAATATGAGTTACCAATATTTTCTTTGCACAAATACAAGCCACAGATATTGATGTTGTAACTTACCGCTGGTCTAGATCGCTTCAGGACAATGGATACCCATATATCCTCGGCGGCGGTACGCCAGTCACATCTTTCCACAACGGTCAGGTTATTCCTCACCGCGATCAACACTCCACCACCCCGTGTCTGTGCCGTTCGACAGTAATCCCGGTCCCGCCTCCAGACAAGATATCGTCCATCAAACAACTCACTGTTACTAATACTATCCACTAACCATGTTTCCGTAAATATAATAACATCATATGAATTCATGCAAACGTTACGATATAAGGCGTTTGTTTTTGAGCGCAGACCACGCACGTTCTGATAGTATATATTAAGCATTTTTAAGCTTAACAGCAACAATATTGTCAACCATAATAAGATAATTATTTTTTAGTGAATTTAGTAAATCGTTTAATATAAACGAATACATCAAAAACCAACAATAACAAAGAATAATGAAGGTAGAAAGCAAAAACTGGTAGGAATCTCTTAGGCACAGCGATGCACAGTGAATCAAAACACGGAACATTGAAACACTCACGACCAATAGATAAGGAACAAAAGAAACGACACGGGTCCAGTGAGTCACAACTGGGAAGGCTAAGTAATTAAAACTGCACTGTAGCTTAGTGATAACAAGGACTAATTCGGCACAACGACAACATACAACATGATAATGACATTTAAAAGTTATTTTACACAGCACTATTGAGCGACACAATAATTGGTGGAATACACTGGTAGTACTCACCTGCGCATGGTTCTCAAACTTATTTTTAATGTTTGATCTTGCACAACTAGACTTTGACATTTTGTTTATATTTATAGTTTTAGATCGGTATTGACATAGTTTTATTTTATTTTGATGAGGTCTTTTTCGGATTTTAACATTATTGTGGGAAACGTGTCGGCCTTCCTCGCGTGTATTTTTGAGTGCTTGACCCAGACGTAGCGAAAATCCGTTTCTGCAGCCGCCTTTTTAGCTTTGGACAGTAATGCCTTGTTCTGTAGTGTCAAGTGGTCGTTGACGTAAACCCGTTGGTTTCCAGGAAGATTTATTTGCCCTGTAGTTAAAGGAGCAGTTTTGAAAAGTAGTCTCGCAGCGGCAATAAAGTCATCCTTCACGTAACGGTTGCAGAAACTCACTATGATAGGTTTCGCGTGATCTTTCTCACGGGTTGGTACCCTAGTTATAAAGTTTATCTGGGCCTTAGACACGGGATAATCAATTTTAGTGCCAATTTTGCTGATGATTTCAAACAGGTTCTCGTGATTGTTCTGAGGTAGACCTTTTATTTCGATGTTGTTCAATCGAGTCCATTGCTCTTTAGCATTACTATCTTCCTCTAGCTTATCCAAGCGGTCATGGAGGATGTCCACCTGTTCTTGGATCTTCTCGACGTGTACAAGGCGCGTTTCCATATCTTTAATTTTCTCATTGAACCCCTTCAACTCTTTATTTGTTTCATTAAATGATAACCTTAGACCAGCAAACTCCGTACGAAGCGCAGTTATCTCATCCTTTAAAAATTCTAGAGGAGCAAGTTTTTCAGCGAGTGCTCTTATCTCGCTAAGGATAACCGACTCCGATTCCAGCCTTGGTGACACTGGGGGTTGAGTAGTGACAGCTGACACTGGAGGTTGAGTAGCGGCAGCTATCTTACATTTGCTGCAACGCCACGTCAGTTTTCTGTCACCTAGCTTCCGGTATCCGGCTTCTGTTATTCCAGCACAGTGGAAGTGAAGTTCTTGATTACAAATTGTGCAATGAGAATATCCCAGATGGCGGTTGAGAAAATTTTCAAATATTCCATCATGGGTGTCGTTTTCATGGTGTTCGAGGGTGCTAAAGCCGATAGTGAGGTCAACATTAAAATCCAACATGGCGGCTTCGAACATTTTAAAATTTTCCATCATGGGTTTCGTTTTCATGGTTTTTGAGGGTGCTGGAGCCGATAGTGAGGTCAAAATGAATATCCCAGATGGCGGTTGCGAAAATTTTCAATTATTCAAAGTCAAACTCAAACTCAAACTCAAAGCATTTATTTCAAATAAACCAATTACAGGCACTTTTGAATTGTCAAGGGGTCGGTCAGTCAGAAAGATGAAGCTAGTTGCCCATTCCAAAGCGTAGTAGGTTCCTATGGAGAAGAACGGACAAGAAACTCCATGGACACTCTTTTAAAACAAAATATTGTTACAAAATATGGGTTACATCATTCATGTTGAAGTTATACATGTGAGAACAATGTAGAAAGACGTGCACGTTAGAAGCGTCCGTAATAGAAACAATTCAAAAATTAAAATAAGCCGTGGCAGCTAAGAGATGACCAGTCCCAACTGACGGCGCCCGTTCACGAACATGACGCATGGATCAGCACCATTTAGCTCAACCATTTTGAAGGGAACTTAATGATCCAACACACACGCCACCACCAGCGAGACATTTGAGTGAGCATGACATACTCTCAGCCGCCAGGGCACATTCAAGTCAATAAAAGACATATTACCCGGTAAATGGTAGCTCTATAGTACATAGTACTCACACCTGTGCTATGCAATTATATAATTCAAGGACATTGAGTTTATACAATGCAAAAATAGTTTACAATCTTCAGCAGCTCCAACATGATTGTCAAATGTTAATTAACTAGCTGAGGTTGTGGAGCAGGACCAGCATTCAGCCAAGCATTTTTATCAGCGATGTAATCCCCCAACCTATAATATGCCTGCCTGCATAGTGTGCGTTTTATACAAGATTTAAATTTAGTCTCATTCAGTTGAAGTATGTGGGGAGGAATTTTATTGTAACATTTTAAACAGTACTCCATGAAAGATGAGTCTACTTTAGCCAGTCTGAAACCTGGTTGAGCTAATAGGTCCCTATTTCTAGTACTATAATTATGTCTTTCACCTCTTTTTCTAAAAAGATGTAAATTTTTCCTTACGTACATGATGTTTTCGTAGATATATTGACAAGGTACCGTCATGATGTTAATATCCTTAAACAGTTCCCTTAGAGAATCGCGCCTGCGGAGATTATATATGGCTCTGATGGCTCTTTTCTGCAGAATAAAAATAGACTCGATGTCTGCAGCCCGTCCCCAAAGTAAAATCAAAGTCAAAGTCAAATAATTTATTTCAAATAGGCACGAAGATGCACTTTTGAACGTCAAAAATTACATGAATAGTTAATTGATTCTAGTTGCGCCTTCCAAAATGTAGTTATGTATGGAGAAGAATGGGCAAGAAACTCCATCATGGGTATCGTTTTCATGGTTTTCGAGGGTGCTAAAGCCGATAGTGAGGTCAAAATTAAAATCCAAGATGGCGGCTTCGAACATTTAAAAATTTTCCATCATGGGTGTCGTTTTCATGGTTTTCGAGGTTGCTTAAGCCGATAGTGAGGTCAAAATTAAAATCCAAAATGGCGGCTTCGAACATTTTAAAATTTTCCATCATGGGTGTCGTTTTCATGGTTTTCGAGGGTGCTAATGCCGATAGTGAGGTCAAAATTAAAATCCAAAATGGCGGCTTCGAACATTTTCAAATTTTCCATCATGGGTGTCGTTTTCATGATTTTCGAGGATGCTAAAGTCGATAGTGAGGTCAAAATGATAATCCAAGATGACGACTACGACAATTTTCACATTTTTCATCATGGGTTTCGTTTTCATGGTTTTTGAGGGTGCTGGAGCCGATAGTGAGGTCAAAATGAATATCCCAGATGGCGGTTGCGAAAATTATCAAATATTCCATCATGGGTATCGTTTTCATGGTTTTCGAGGGTGCTAAAGCCGATAGTGAGGTCAAAATTAAAATCCGAGATGGCGGCTTCGAACATTTAAAAATTTTCCATCATGGGTGTCGTTTTCATGGTTTTCGAGGGTGCTAAAGCCGATAGTGAGGTCAAAACAAAAATCCAAGATGGCGGCTTCGAACATTTTAAAATTTTCCATCATGGGTGTCGTTTTCATGATTTTCGAGAATGCTAAAGCCGATAGTGAGGTCAAAATGAAAATCCAAGATGACGACTACGACAATTTTCACATTTTTCATCATGGTTTTTGAGGGTGCTGGAGCCGATAGTGAGGTCAAAATGAATATCCCAGATGGCGGTTGCGAAAATTTTCAAATATTCCATCATGGGTGTCGTTTTCATGGTTTTCGAGGGTGCTAAAGCCGATAGTGAGGTCAAAATTAAAATCCAAATAGCGGCTTTGAAAATTTTCAAATTTGCCATCATGGGTGCCGTTTTCATGATTTTCGAGGATGTTAAAGCCGATAGTGAGGTCAAAATGAAAATCCAAGATGGCGACTACGACAATTTTCACATTTTTCATCATGGGTTTCGTTTTCATGGTTTTTGAAGGTGCTGGAGCCGATAGTGCGGTATAATGAATTTCCCAGATGGCGGTTTTCATGGTTTTTGAAGTGTTAAAGCCGATAGTGAAGTCAACATTAAAATTCAAAATGGCGGCTGCGAAAATTTTCAAATTTTCCATCATAGGTGTCGTTTTCATGGTTTTCGAGGGTGCTAATGCCGATAGTGAGGTCAAAATTAAAATCCAAAATGGCGGCTTCGAACATTTTCAAATTTTCCATCATGGGTGTCGTTTTCATGATTTACGAGGATGCTAAAGTCGATAGTGAGGTCAAAATGAAAATCCAAGATGACGACTACGACAATTTTCACATTTTTCATCATGGGTTTCGTTTTCATGGTTTTTGAGGGTGCTGGAGCCGATAGTGAGGTCAAAATGAATATCCCAGATGGCGGTTGCGAAAATTATCAAATATTCCATCATGGGTATCGTTTTCATGGTTTTCGAGGGTGCTAAAGCCGATAGTGAGGTCAAAATTAAAATCCGAGATGGCGACTTCGAACATTTTAAAATTTTCCATCATGGGTGTCGTTTTCATGGTTTTCGAGGGTGCTAAAGCCGATAGTGAGGTCAAAACAAAAATCCAAGATGGCGGCTTCGAACATTTTAAAATTTTCCATCATGGGTGTCGTTTTCATGATTTTCGAGAATGCTAAAGCCGATAGTGAGGTCAAAATGAAAATCCAAGATGACGACTACGACAATTTTCACATTTTTCATCATGGTTTTTGAGGGTGCTGGAGCCGATAGTGAGGTCAAAATGAATATCCCAGATGGCGGTTGCGAAAATTTTCAAATATTCCATCATGGGTGTCGTTTTCATGGTTTTCGAGGGTGCTAAAGCCGATAGTGAGGTCAAAATTAAAATCCAAATAGCGGCTTTGAAAATTTTCAAATTTGCCATCATGGGTGCCGTTTTCATGATTTTCGAGGATGTTAAAGCCGATAGTGAGGTCAAAATGAAAATCCAAGATGGCGACTACGACAATTTTCACATTTTTCATCATGGGTTTCGTTTTCATGGTTTTTGAAGGTGCTGGAGCCGATAGTGCGGTATAATGAATTTCCCAGATGGCGGTTTTCATGGTTTTTGAAGTGTTAAAGCCGATAGTGAAGTCAACATTAAAATTCAAAATGGCGGCTGCGAAAATTTTCAAATTTTCCATCATGGGTGTCGTTTTCATGGTTTTCGAGGGTGCTAGAGCCGATAGTGAGGTCAAAATGAGAATCCAAGATGGCGACGGCGACAATTTTCACATTATTTTGACCTCACTATCGGCTCTAGCACCCTCGAAAACCATGAAAACGAAATCCTTGAAGAAAAATATGAAAATTTTCGCAGCCGCCAGCTTGGATTTTTATTTTGACCTCTATATCGGCTCTAGCATCCTCGAAAACCATGAAAACGACACACATGAGGAATAATTTGAAAATTTTTGGAGCCGCCATCTAGGATTTTAATTTATAGGTGGTAAAATTAAATTTTCGTTTGAAGCGCATTTAAAAATAAAAAAAGGGGTTGGTACCATCTGACGGCCAACTCTATCACCACACGCGCTCATTGGTCAAATCAAATAACGCGTGCTTTCCCGGCTTCCTGTTACACACTTCCGTCCCTTTTAACGAAATTACTCCCACAGATTGCTGGAAAGGGAGAGGACAGATGTTACACATCAAAAACAAAAATAAACTTATACTAATCAAGTTGATCTACTGTATTGCTCTATTCTGTGTCGCAACTCGAGTAGGTACCAAACCTCCTCGCGTCTCCCGCGCATCGACGACTATGCCTAGGACGTTCGGCTAACCTCGCCTTAACATGGAACTACTGCCTATCTGCCTTGCCCAGCACAGTTATTGCGTCACATGGTATCCCTCTCACCGCAAGCCGTGCTCGCCCGCAGGTGCGACGCCTGCTGCGCTCGATGGCCGTGGAGTGGTGCCAGCCGGCCCTGCTGGCCCTGCCGCGCGACTACGACCGCCTGTTCACGTACTACCACGAGCGCGTGTGCCTGCAGTGCGGCGCCGTGCCCAAGGAGGCCAGCGTGTGCCTGCTGTGCGGCACGCTCGTGTGCCTCAAGCAGCCGTGCTGTCGCCAGCACCAGGTCGCGGAAGCGGTGCAGGTACACATACACACGTCACGTACTACCACGGGCGTGCGCCTGCAGAGCGGCCCGTGCCCAAGGAGGCCAGCGCGATTTATTATATGATTGTGTTTAGTTTGTGATCCTCCCGTGCCAGTTCCAATATAGTACATTGTGATACAAGGGTGGAAAATAGCTTATTGCAAACGAGCTGTCATTAACAAGCCCGAGCCGAAGGCGAGGGTTTTTAATGACTCGAGTTTGCAATAACCTGCACACCTGTGTATCACACGACGTTTTTCAAAACAGATGTGGGAAATAGTAAAAAGCAAATCAAAGAATTAAATAAAATTAGCGTAAGTCGCCATATATCTTTCTCGAGATTTTAATTTTGGGAGCAAACATTTAAACCTAGCGCAGTTTTCGCCTCAGATAAAATATCGGGTGGAGTTAATTCCATTTCATCACTTACTCATATAAACAAAAAAAAAAACAAAAACAATTTATCACACAAAAAAATTAAATTTTCATAATATGGCGCGTTTTTGCAACTGGACATATATGTTTTTACAACAAAAACAGCCTATTCGATTTTTGACAAATGTTGATGTGAAAATGATTAAATTAAAACTGGTAATTATTTTATATATATTAAACAATCATTTAAAAGACTTGAGAATTCAATGCTAAGACGTACGGACTTATTCATTTTTCCTCGTATAAAATCTATCCCATTTTATTCTATGTATGAAAACTCCTTGATACTAAACTTTTTAAATTGACTTATAAAAAAATTGTTCGTAAAAAAAAGTCACGACTGCGTAAACGAAAGATGCCTATGCAAAAGATTTAATTTTCGAATCATAATTACAGCCTCTGAAAGTACGCCATGTATAACAACTGTATTGAAAAGGTTTATTAGCAGGCTATCAGTATACCGTGAAATAAAGCACATGCAACGTCCGCAGCACGCGATGGAGTGCGGCGGCGGCACGGGCATCTTCCTGGTGGTGACGTCCACGTACATCATCGTGATCCGCGGCCGCCGCGCCTGTCTGTGGGGCTCGCTGTACCTGGACGACTACGACGAGGAGGACCGCGACCTCAAGTGAGTGCACCGTACACGTCTCGCGCGACGGCCTGCAGCTTGTTACTGCGCTAAAATAAATGGCATTCATTCAACAGTGACTATCAACTGTTCACGCTTGTACCTGTTCCCTCAGACGCGGCAAGCCCCTCTACCTGAGCCAAGACCGCCTGGAGCTGCTGCAGGCGCAGTGGCTGGCGCACCGCTTCGACCACACGAAGCGCACGTGGGTGTGGCACCGCGACTCGCTCTGAAACGCGCTGCCCACGCCGCCGCCCTACCGCGCCTGACGCCACAGCCACATGCGGATAGGAATAGACTAGCATGCTACGGTGTACTTTAGACAGTGGTTCGGTTGACATGTTGAAAGGCTTGGACTGTAAAACGATCTCAAATGTCGCACCAACTGTCGTTGATCTGCTGTATGGAGTTAGATATAAGAAGGTAAACATGTGTTGCTGTGGATCGGGAATATAGACCAGGCCACTGCTGGGGGCATAAAACCTCCTCGAAATTTTACGCTACGTTATTTGCCAACTTAGTGGAGGCAATTGTACTCTGGCTACGAATATAACAGAATGTTAGTCATCTAAATCATTCAACTTGAATTTAGCTGATTTTCATTCTGTTTTAATTTATTTGATGTGTCAAATAAAGTCGATTGCTGAACACAGAGTTCGGTTAGGTCGCAGTATTAGAGCCACTTTCGAGAAAATCTCGATTGTAAGCAGTCGAATAACTAGATAAATCACGACTGCATGTGAACAGGATCAGATCCTACTTGATCGAGTCGTAAAAAACTTGCCTTGAGTCATCGCCAATAGACATTCACTAAATTGTCTGTTAGCCCGAATAGGACAATATTACAGTTTCATTCAATTATTTATTACTGAACAACTAACTTAATAGATTGGTCAGCCAACGTCAAGCAATAAGAACTTGTTAGTAACCAGTTCAATTTAATTAAAATAACCACACATGTAACGTATTAGATTACAAAATCATATTGTTGCGTCAATTGAGCCTTACTTTAACACCAATAGCTGTCGTATTAACAGATTTTAATAGTTATTTACAAATTGTATTTAATATTTAGATTTCTGTTTAATATACACGTTCGATTAAAGTAATATTATTAATTTCCGATTCACTGTTAGAATGCGTATTTTAAGCGGAACAATATGAAATAACAAAGTAACATTTTGCCTCGTACAATCAGTTAGTGTCTTACATTGTATCCAAATATTTATGAATAATAATAGTGCAGTAGTTAGAAAGATATATTTTAGCAGCCACATATATTTTCATATTAGAAGTTATTAGCTTTCCGCTAACCCGTGTTTAGGCGCTAGAGTATGTCCCATAGGAATATTTAACCCAACATTAATTAACGAATAGATCGTGGATCAGCCTTGCATGGACTTTCATAGTGAAAAGTTTAGTCATTTCGTTTAGAAGTATTTTTTGTTTAGTGTTTTTATTATTTATATGTTTATAACTACTAAAGTTCTAATGATGTATCGTATAACAGCGATATTAGAATTGTTTTTTCATCTGATATGTGGCTCATTGAATTTTATGTAACAACGAGAAACAGACATGTTATTTACTAAGAATATTTTGTGCATCTACAACTTTATCGCTTGAGTTTTTACTACAGACAAGATTACAAAACACGCAAGATTTAATCCTCAATAGAATCACCCAAATAAACTTTCTAGATTTTCAAATTAACGGGACTTTCTACATATTGCCTGTTTATATCCTCACCACATAAGGCTTCGTTCAGCAATTAGTATTAATCTATCTTCGCGTTAAACTAAGCAATAAACTAGTTGGTAACGAATATAAAATTCTACTAGTTATATTATTTGCTACACTATCAAATTGTTGGATTTATAAATATATATATTATAAAATACGGTCATTGTAATTCCGTGATGATCTGAGTACTCGCAAAAGTAATGTATCGAAGTATGCCTTATCAGAATTTTAACAGTTATTTACATAATGTACAACAGAAACATAAATGCAGTACATATTATTATATTAAAATTATTACTTGTTTGACTATTGTGATGTGTTATAGAAGTAAATTTATCTAGTGTTTTATCTCTGCATTAATGTTTAGGAGTGTGGCCAGAGAATATTGAAAAGGAAAATAAAATGCGAACAACAATAAATTACTGAAATTCATCAGATCATTTTATTGTAACGTCTTTCTAGTACACGTTATGAGGTATGCAATCGTACATTTTTTTCAAATGAAATGTTCAGTATACCACTCGTTGACAATTTGCGGACTTACGAAGAATTCCTTCAAAATCTGTAATCAAACTATCACACTGTTCTCTGGTCACCCTCTAAGAAAATTTGTTGCAATATAAGGTCTATATAAAATGTTATAATGTGTCTAATGTTTGATCAAACTCAATGACATGTTATACTTGATACAAACAATAGCATAATGACGTCATTTTAATGAACTTAGCGCATCGCTAAACTTGTGAATTCTAATATTTTACAGCCCAAATGTTTGGTCAAACATTTGAAATATGTTGCCAAGAATGTCGTGAAATTATTTGTCTTGTTTACGACTAACGAAAAATTAAATTAAGAACATGTATTTTCCTATTAAATATATTATCTGTTATATCCAGAGAATATAGCTTGAAGGAGGAAACAGTGTGAAATAATGAATGATTGACGTAAACAAGACAAAATGTAGAACATTGTAAATATAACCTTCGACTTCATTAGGGATGTCCAATGGGTGTTGTTAGGGCTGTGAATACGTTTATTTTAAATTTTACTCGCTCCTCTGTTGACACGGTTGACGAATCACTTTTTAGATTTTAAAGACGATTAAATTATTTTTTTTTTTTTTTCATATTTTTATATAGGATTATACTGAGTACGATATTAGTGAGTAGCCGCTTGCGGACTTTCCATACCTAAAGACGATTTTAACTGTACTTCTCCAACATTCTTCCAGAAATATGAAAGCAATATTTAAGAGGAAATAGATAGGCGTATTCTGAGTAAGTTATCATACATTTTGGAACCACTGCACTGCAAGGCTTACGAGGTCTCACAGTTGACTAAAAGCTTTCTTTTGCTTGAACATTTTTACGACAATAATATACGGTATACAATATTCAATCGAAGTATCATTATTGAGGTATGGTGCTTAGATCTATCGCTTTATTTCTCGTGTGCAATTTGGATGCTTTTGTTTTATTTCCTTGTATATTATTTTCTATGTCCTCAAAAGTACATTTTTCTGTTTTATAAAATTAGTGTTTGTATCTAGTTTTAGTGTTAACTAAATTGTAGTTTTTATTATTAAGCTATTATCATTTAAATTTTTGTAATCACAACGAATTGATTCTGTAATGGGAAATTACGAAGTGGTAGAGAAGTTCAAAATTAGTAATGTTTGAGATGTCAATATTTACAATGATTTTTACTGTTTAGAATTTAAATATTTTTGTCACGTCAATGCGACAGCTAGCGAAACCGAAAAGTAGTCTGTCGAGAACTGTGACGTTTAAGAATATACTATAATTATATAATTTTTTGTTATTATCATAATCCCTTTGCTACCATGTTTACTGCTCATAGTCCGTATACAGCAATAGCTGTGACGAGTATTTTTTGAATCCGCGCCCAGAGCCCGCACCGCTCCAGATGATATTGTTAAACTTGTGTATGTATATTGTTCTTGTATATATTCAATCATTAAAGTTGTTGATATTTCTATTGTTGTTTCAATTCCATCCCAAGTAGCACAAAATTGCTGTATGACAGCATTTTCACAGTGCACTGCAAATTATTCAGCATATAGCTGTATAAAAAATCTCATAAACAAATAATTGAATTATATCAACATTAAATTAAGCATACAGCCGATTTGCTCCGAATCTGCTGGACCGATTAAGTTGAAATTTGGTACACATATATGAACCACAGAGTACATTTATATACAACATTATTTTTAGTATATGCAAAACCTGAATATAGTTTGTTCAGAATAAGTAACTGAATTGATTCCAATAGTTTTTACACCATGTTATATTTTTTCCCAAAAATATTTAAAAAAGGTTACAAGTTGGACACCGAGCGACACTTAGTACCTATCCGCACTTGACCATTACGAAAAAGTCCAAAGCCTGCAAGTGTGATGGAAAATATTATCACCAGTTAATTACAATACAATCGTCGTACGGTTTGATACCTACTGAAAAATTGACAAATAGACAAAACAATTATATTCATATGCTTAATAAGCATATGCATTTCTTAGTTAGTCATTATAGTGACAAGCTTGTGTTTTTTGACACCAACAGTTTTGTGGAAACTTTAAGGTCGACTAGGGATACTGTGTATCTGCCTGTTAGTTTTAGACACATAATAGCAAGACTATTAGCTTTTTATATAAACTCAGACATAAGTAGTATGTCGAAGTCTTGTGTAATTAATACCACAACAGTTAGTAGTAATACTAATAATAAGGTGGTGAGCCTGAATAAATGTAGCTCAAATGCTATAAATATGTATACAAATTGTACGAAGGAGGTTCCATGTCCCTCACTCACTATGAGCTCACTGCCTGGTGATGACATTGAAGTATTGGGGTTAACTCCGGATAGTCATTTAAACTAGGTTGTAAGACAACAGAAGGCACTAGTACGAATATGCTTATACTTAACAACAACAAGGTGTCTTCTTGCTCAAAAATAAGTAATTATCAAAAAGGAGATCAGCAGAATGCCTTGAAATTATTTCATCAAAATATTCAAGGTATTTCTTCCAAATTATTAGAAATTGAAATGTTTTTGGAAAAAACAAAGTTTGACATTGTTTGTTTTACTGAACATTGGTTAAAGGATTATCAAATGCTAATTAATTATGAGAACTATAGTTTGGGCAGTTGTTTTAACCGTAAATCTATGCTGCGTGGAGGGTCTCTAATCTTGATAAAAAATTGTTTAAAGTCTAAGCAACGTAATGACATAGTTGGTTTATCAGTTGAACATTGCATCGAGTTGTCCTGTGTTGAGCTAGATAAGCATGTTGTAGTGTGCGTGTACAGACCCCCTAATAATCAGAACTTTTCTTTATTTGAGTCAGTAATGGAAGATGTCCTAGCGAAACTTGCATCCAATAAAAAAGCCGCAATTATTTGTGGTGATTTTAATATTAATATTCTGGAAAATAATTCAAATAGCAGTAGATTATTAAGCCTTTTTAAATCGTTCAATTTATCTAATGTTTTTATAGAACCAACTAGAGTAACTCCAACTTCTGCTACTTGTATCGATAATGTCTTCTGTGATTGTGATTATTTAGATAAAGCCATCGTAAATTATTTACCATCTGACCATAGTGGACAAACGGTAACTTTTAAGTTTAAAACACCTTTGCAAAAAGTGCAAATTCAATTCAGACCAATAACAACTGGCAAATTAAATAGATTCAATAGTACCCTAAATAACAAGTTAAATGTTCTGAGCCATAATATGGACGACGCAAATAAATTGTATGAGGATTTCTTTTCAGTAGTGCACTGTACACTGAATTCAATAAAACTTTTGAAAAGAAAACAAAAAATATTTGCCCTAATTTTATATTTAGTGACTGGGCAACTAGAGGTATTAGGATAAGTAGGGAAAGACTGTTCGAGCTGTATGGCCTTAAGCCATTTATTAACACTGAAACTTTCAACAAGTATGTTGCTACATATTCCAAAATTTTTAGAAATACCTGCAAATTAGCTAAAGCCTTATGCATTAGCCACAAGATCAAATCAGCTGAAAATAAAATAAAAACAGTTTGGAAAGTTATAAATAATGAATCCAATAGAAAGAAAATACGAAACACAGATTTCACATTGGAGACTTCACGTGGCGCCATAAGCTCCAATTTAGAAGTAGCTCATGAATTTGTACATTTCTTTACTGATATACCATCTAGAACGACGGAATCTTTAAATTCCTCACCCGATGTCTCAATTGGTTTATTAAGAGCGAACGTTCCAGGCTGCCCGGTTGAATTTCAATTTAAACATATAAACCCTATGATAGTTATAAAAGCTTTTCGGCAAATCAAAATCAAATTAACCGAAGATCTATGGGGAATGTCTATCAAAGTTTGTACATCTATAATCGAGACTATAGCACCATACTTAGCTTTAATATTTAATTTGTGTGTGGATCAAGGAGTCTTCCCGGATTTAATGAAATACAGTAAGGTTATACCACTTTTTAAATCAGGGGACAGTAAAAACACTAACAATTATAGACCAGTATCCGTGTTGCCAGTATTCAGCAAGGTATTCGAAAAGGTGATGCTCAATCAAATGCTTAATCATTTTAACACCAACCATATCTTACACGATCAGCAATATGGTTTCACCAAAGGACGTTGTACGACTGACGCCGGTGTCACCTTATTAAGACACATATTTACAGCATGGGAGGAGGCCCAAGATGCCATAGGAATCTTTTGTGACCTCTCCAAGGCATTTGACTGCGTAAATCACGAAACCTTACTCTTGAAACTGGAGCATTACGGACTAGGTAAACTTGCGCTCAGCTTAGTAAAATCTTATTTAAATGATAGACAACAGCAAGTTCAAATAAATGGAGTCAATTCACTCGGCTTAAGAGTAAAAATGGGTGTGCCACAAGGCTCGATATTGGGTCCTTTCCTCTTTTTAGTATATATTAATGATCTAGCCCTTTTATTAAAAAACCAACCACAAATGGTGTTATTTGCTGACGATACTTCCTTAATTTTTAAGATAAATAGACGTGCATCAAATCTTGACGACGTAAATAACGCCCTATTGCAGGTCCAAAATTGGTTCACTGCTAATAATTTAGTATTAAATGGGAAAAAAACTAAATGCATAAGATTTGCTTTACCGAATGTTAAAAGTAGTGATTGTGACATAGTATTGAATAGGGAGAAACTAGAATTCGTCGATAAAACTGTTTTCCTAGGGATCACGCTCGACTCAAGGCTGCAATGGGGTCCTCATTTAACATCTCTTGCAGGGCGGCTAAGTTCAGCAGCATGTGCTGTGAGAAAAATCCGTCAATTTACTGATGTAGATACCGCTAGGCTAGTCTATTTTAGTTACTTTCATAGTATCATGTCTTACGGTATTTTACTATGGGGACAGGCTGCAGATATCGAATCTATTTTTATTCTACAGAAAAGAGCCATCAGAGCAATATATGGCCTCCGCAGGCGCGATTCTCTAAGGGAACTGTTTAAAGATATTAACGTCATGACGTTACCTTGTCAATACATCTATGAAAACATCATGTACGTAAGGAAAAATGTAAATATTTTCAGTAAAAGAGGTGAAAGACACAATTATAGTACCAGAAATAGGGACCAATTAGTTCAACCAGGTTTCAGACTGGCTAAAGTAGACTCATCCTTCATGGGGTACTGTTTAAAATGTTACAATAAAATACCTCCCCACATACTCCAATTGAACGAAACAAAATTTAAAACTTGTATAAAACGCACACTATGCAGCCAAGCATATTATAAATTGGGGGATTACATCGCTGACAAAAATGCTTGGCTCAATGCTGGTCCTGCTCCATAAGGGCGCATAAACTAATTGATTAGCATTTGAAAATATTATTGGAGCTGCTGAAGATTGTAAACTATTTTTGCATTGTATAAACTCAATGTCCTTGAATTATATAATTGCATAGCACAGGTGTGAGTACTATGTACTATAGAGCTACCATTTACCGGGTAATATGTCTTTTATTGACTTGAATGTGCCCTGGCGGCTGAGAGTATGTCATGCTCACTCAAATGTCTCGCTGGTGGTGGCGTGTGTGTTGGATCATTAAGTTCCCTTCAAAATGGTTGAGCTAAATGGTGCTGATCCATGCGTCATGTTCGTGAACGGGCGCCGTCAGTTGGGACTGGTCATCTCTTAGCTGCCACGGCTTATTTTAATTTTTGTGAATTGTTTCTATTACGGACGCTTCTAACGTGCACGTCTTTCTACATTGTTCTCACATGTATAACTTCAACATGAATGATGTTACCCATATTTTGTAACAATATTTTGTTTTAAAAGAGTGTCCATGGAGTTTCTTGTCCGTTCTTCTCCATAGGAACCTACTACGCTTTGGAATGGGCAACTAGCTTCATCTTTCTGACTGACCGACCCCTTGACAATTCAAAAGTACCTGTAATTGGTTTATTTGAAATAAATGCTTTGAGTTTGAGTTTGAGTTTGAGTTTGACTGCCAAATTAATATTATTATTATTGAACGCAAAGCGCGGGCGGCGCGGGTGCGCCGCGTGGTGAGCATGTTTTTGCACGGACAACCAGGTAACATAACAAGCTTATAACTTTGTTATTTTTCATGATACAGTTTTGAAATTTTGTACATAAAATCTTTACATAAAAATACTAGACACGTGTTTCGGGTTTCGCATAAACTAAAACTAATGTTGTATATTGATATGAACTTCTGTGACCTAAACACGGACGTGGGAAGTAAATAAATGAATTTTAAATTTGGGAAAATTTAGCGGAAGATTTAAAAAAACCGGCCAAGAGCGTATCGGACCAAGCACAAGGAAGGGTTCCGTAGTTGGTATGAATTTATCCCAAGAAAAAACATTGTAGTTAAAAACATATTCTTCCATACGGAATATAGAGAAGAACATGTTTTTCAGCCGTAAATGCAAGTTGTTCGGCTATTACTCAGTAACTTGTAAAGCCTACTTTGCTGTGATAGTTTTTTTTTTAAACGGCCTATCCAACGATACCCCACACCATGGGATAGATGAGAAAAATCCCTACTTTACGTGTAGGGGAGGGGAAGTACCCTTTCCACTTTTGACGTTCAAAAGTGCATCTTCGTGCCTATTTCAAATAAATTATTTGACTTTGACTTTGACACTTTGTCGGCGTGATTAATATGTATACTCATGCCAAATTACAGCTTTCTAGTACTAGTATCTGAGCAAAGCCGCGGACAGACAGACGGATCTAGCGAAACAATAAGGTTTCCTTGTTGACTACGGAACCCTTCATTGTGTGTGGTGAAACACGCACTTGCCTGGTTTTATAATTTCTAACCTAAATAAAAATGACACGCTTTATGAAGGCGTATTAGAAATCAATTTTGAATAGTTCTTATTATACGAAGGTATCCTAATGAGTAGGATATGATAGATACGAGTATCATTTATTAAAAGAATATAAAGATATAAGGGAAAAGCTGTTTACGTGTTAATAATTTGTAATCCAAATAAATTCCAATCGATATCTTCTAGAATAAACCAAAATAAAACGACACAATTTAACAATAATACACAGTTACGCAGTGAAAACGGCGGATAATTAACATTTTTAATTCTTATTTAATGATAAGGTCTTTTAAGTGTTCACATGTGGCCTATAATTTAGCATTAAGTAAATTAGTTAAGCACTTGTGAAAAAACAATTCGGTCAAGAGCGACTCGGACTAGAGCATCGAGGGTTCCGTACCATAAAACATATTAAAAAAAAAACATTACTTCCACTATCAGTAAAGAGATGGCGCTGACCTAAAACTGCAATATTGAAAAAGTGTGCTATTTTCAGACATCGTTTTATTTTTCCTGTAATCTTTGCATAAATTTCTATCACATATAATAATTTCAGATTTTTCTCTATACAAACTTCAGACATAAGGTGGGGGGACGGTATTTTTTAGGGTTCCGTAGCCAAATGGCAAAAAACGGAACCCTTATGGATTCGTCATGTCTGTCTGTCTGTTCGTCCGTATGTTACAGCCACTTTTTTCCGAAACTATAAGAACTATACTGTTGAAACTTGGTAAGTATTCTGTGAACCGCATTAAGATTTCACACAAAAATAGAAAAAAAAAAAACAATAAATTTTGGCGGAAGTGATGGACCGTCTTAGTAATTATTATGTAAGTTTATTGTAAAAAATGGAAAATTATACGTGTGGGACCTGTGCTGGCGAAGTTTGTTACGTAGTTAAAATCTATAATAATAATACAAATATAATAATGTAAATACTTAGAACTGAAACACGAAATTTTTATTTTTTCATCAAACCCATACGTGTGGGGTATCTATGTATAGGTCTTCAAAAATGATATTGAGGTTTCTAATATATTTTTTTTATAAACTGAATAGTTTGCACGAGAGTTACTTCAAAAGTGGTAAAATGTGAAGTTACAGGTGGGGCCTGTAACTTCAAAATAAGAGAATGATAAAACTAAAAAAAATATATGATGTACATTACCATGTAAACTTCCACCGAAAATTGGTTTGAACGAGATCTAGTAAGTAGTTCTTTTTTTATACGTCATAAATCGTAAATAGTAATTTAGGTACCTTTCATTCAATCAACTCAAATATAAAAATAAATATAAACATTTAATTTCATAAACATAAACCATATGCATAAACCGTGAACCATTATTTTCTAATAATAAATCTGTAATAGGTGCCTAAGTAAATAATAATTATAATTCGCGCGGGGCGTGACTTGATCGGTAGCGGGTGCGGAGCGTACGGGGGGCAGGTTCCCGACTGCGCTTACCGTTACCCGAGCGGGCAGGCAGACACGTGAGGGCAGACGTCGTTGACACTCGTGCACGCGGAGCTAATTTTTCGATACATTTGCGAAAGCTAAATATTGTACGTTTACGATTTGATACTGTTTTCGTTGGATAAAATTAATTTCAATTACTTATTTCGAAATTATTCTTTTAAACTCGTTTACTGCCTAGAAATAGGTAAATACTACAAAACGTCAACCTAATAAAAGTTTTGAGATTTTCTGTTAATTTCCTTACATCTAAATACATAACATATACCTACTAACCTACCTACTTCGATAGTGGTGCCGATTCTCTTGTACACCGAACTAAACTAACTAAACTATCACTAAAATTCCTTACTTTTGGCTATGAGAATCTTAAAGTTATTCTGCAAACAAAATTCTCTAAATTTAAAAATAAGTTTGACACAACTAAATCGAATTTGACAATCGTGACTCCACGTGGTATTTTTTTTTTGGCTTCGCAACTTTGTACTTGTTTGCCTATGATTTATTTTAGAGCCGGAGGCGCACATGGGGGGCAGCCGCGACGTGTTTTTTTATGGAATTTTTCACTTTTTGTGTGGAAAATAAAAAAAAAGATTACCTACATGTAGCGTAATAGTGGTTTAAGGGCTTCCAAAAGGGGGTCCAAATTTTCATTATTTTTGCGATAGGACGCACCATTTTGGAGATATAAGCAAAAGAAAAGAAAAAAATATATAGGGATAAACACGAAATATTTTAAGTGATACACCTATAAGTGGTAAAGAAGCCATGGAAATGATTTTCTTTTTTATTCCGAATATATTATTTAAAAAATTAAATAATTTAAAATTACTTGATATGATGATTAATTATCAAAATTCACCGCGCTCGTGCCGCCACCCCACCGCACCGTTCGGCGTCACCGCGTCGAGGCGGGTCATTCATAGAATATGTAAATAAAGGATTTTTTCGCTTTTTTACGACATAAAGATGTTTCTCTTAAAATATTTCGTGTATGAATAGATACACCTTATATACAGTACTGGTTTTGCACCAGAAGTCGAGGTGATTGGTGTGAATTTTAGTTCATGAAAACTAATTTTATTCCACACCTTTTTAATCGCGATTAAAAATAGTCAGATTTCGTTAGAAAATCTAAATTTTAGTTTAAAAACGTCAAATTCAGAATAGCAAAATTGCCATTTTCACTAAATTTAAAAACTCAGTACTATCTTAGAGCTGTCAAACTAAAATATAGTTAAGTTGTGTCACTTTAGTCAATTTCAGAATAGGAAATGGTCCTTTGACAGGAATAAACTAAATTTTGGTGATTTTTAGTCTAGTTTAGAGAATTTTGTGACAAGAGAATCGGCACCAATACCTACTCATATTAGACTAAAACTTAAGTGACATGATTTTTTTGCCGTTTTTATTGATAATGATACGGAACCCTTAGAAGAACAGTGACGGATCTGAAATTTATGTTGAATTCAACATAAATTTCAGATCCGTCACTGTTCTACGATTATGACGATTTTATTTACGCCAGTTAACCAGATGAACCACCTTTATGGATTCAAGCTTTTAGGGTGCCGCTGTGGTTCTGCAAAAAAAAAATTACTTTTAAGTTCATACTCTACGTTCGTTATAGATAGATCATCAGTTTATTGCCAAGTCCTGCTACTTATAAGTTTCGTTCCATGAATAATGCCTACCTATAAGTATGATTTTGTTGTTATTTTTTTACAGAACGCGCCTTTAAAAATAAGATAGAAGACGAATAATTCAGACTATTTAAAGGTGTCACCAAACTGTCAGTCGTTCCTTTATATAAATGTACTTGTGGTCCTGCACTGTATGAAAGTAAGGGACTTCTACGGTGACCGCCGAAAAATACTAAATACCCCTTGAATTAAGACGAGACAAGTAACCGTGGAGTTTCTTACCGGCTCTTCTCCAATAAGAAACGACAAATCGTAACCGTGCACCTAGCTTTTGATGTTTCATAATATGTGCCCATGTAGTTTTATGTGAAATAAAATTATTCGTTTTTTTTTTTTTTTTAATCGAAATTCTTTTTATCATGTATATCAGTCACTCGTGTCTGAACTGAATCGTTGGTACAACCTGCTAGAGTAAGTTCGTCATCATAAATATTACAAAGGTACGGAACCCGTCTCATACAATATTCTTTGACTTTTTACATTTTGTAAAACGACACTAAACACTTACGTCAAGAAACCCTGGTGTAAAAATATTCGTTTCATGGTTACCTAATTACAATCCAATAAACAGATTACATGTCTATGCAAGTTCATTTATTCAGCCCAAGAAAGAATAGCTGAAATGTTCGCTGTTAAGTAACTTTCTGTCTTGGCCTAGATAAACGCTGTTATTCGAGTGTGTAGATAGTAACACCTGACTAATAGCGTTAAATTTTATCTGTATGCAGCATCGAGCATTATTATTATTATGTACCACCTTGCTTCTGATAAAAGCAAGCCCAAGCAAGCAAGCTGCTTTTCATAAGTGCCCATGTAGGATTATGTGAAATAAAATATTTTGATTTTTGAAATCTTAGTTAAGTATATATAACTTCAAAAGTAACCGCTTACGTTATAGCGTTAGTTCATTTGTTCTCTCTTAAAATGCAAGTTTTAAAGTACACGCATGGACTTTTATTCTTCAGAAAACTGCATTATTTGTGTTCACAAATGAGGCGTCTAAATACAAACCCCGCTAAAACGATTTTACCTCGAAACCGACCTTATTCTCTCTTTTGAAAGTTTTTTCAATTCGGTACTAAGTGACAAACTCATTTCCGAGCAAATCCCTCTCTAACAGTACTAAATTGAGCCTCCAACCTTATGCTTGGTAACAAAATCCATACTAATATTATAAATGTGAAAGTAACTCTGTCTGTTTGTCTATCTGTCTGTCTGTATGTTACGTTTTCACGCCTAAACCGCTGAACCGATCGTCATGAAATTTGGCAGAGATATAGCGTGGGATATGGAGAAGGGCATAGGCTACTTTTTTACGCGATAACCGACATCCACGCGGGCAGAGCCGCGGGAAAAAGCTAGTACACTATAAATGGCATGGGTAAAATTAAAATTCCTCTACAACGAAAACAACCAATCACAGCTCTTGCTTTTGCACCAAGTGACCTTACGAATAGTATGGCGGACCAATGGAGACTTGTGTAAATGTGTCGTGCACCAAGGAGTGCGATTACATTTTATTGAATTTAAAACTCATCAATAACTCAATATCCAGAAAAATCGTTTTAGCGGGGTTTGCAATCAGACGCCTCAAATATGCGCTCTTGCAGCTGATACAGTACTGCACTAATGCGTAACGCTAAATAACAGTGATATCTGTGGCGTGTGTGGTGCTTATTAGAGTCACAGTACAGAAAAAGTTTAAGAGGGTTGTCACCGGTCCACTAGCGCCACTCATTTAAAAACATAATATCTCGTAACTGAGAAGGAATTATGAAAAACGGCTCAATCAACTATATCGGTAAGTGTGTCTAGAATTTTCTAATACCTTTTTTAAAGTTTCATATTGAGACACGAAGCAACGAAATTCGATCTAAATAAAAACGGCCACATTCCCCTAGATCGTATTTTGTTGCTTCGTGTCTCAATAAGAAACTTTAATAAAAGGTATTAGAAAATTCTAGACACACTTATCTACCGATATAATTGATAGAGCCGTTTTGCATAATTCCTGCTCAGTCACGAGATAATGTTTTTAAAGGAGTGGCATTAGTGGACCGGTGACAACGCTCTTAAATAGAGTCTAATTTTTTTCTATACAGTTGTTGCAGCCCGAGTGAACTCATAAAAGACATTTTAAATGCTTAGATTGACGCAGTGGACTTTTTGTGTCTATAATGCAGTTCTGCTACCTAGTTATCACATGGGCATGTACCATGCTACAGAAGCGTGGTGATTTCACGCAACCGGTGTCTCGAATTGAACGCGGAAAGGGAAATTCAGGTGTAAACAAATAAAAGAAACAAATTCTGTTAAAAGTTTATAATATTGTACATCAACTATGATTTGTTTAGAGGTAGAACATCCTACTCTTAAATTAACGGCTAACGTGATTACAGTAAAATAGTTAATTTTCCATATGCCGCGTTAATATCATTTATAGGCGGAGTGAGTAACCGAAATAACGTAAAATACTTTATTGCGAGCGGGTGCAGTCCCGACATGTGCTCTTGACTGGCATTCAATCTGATATCAAAACTACGGAGCTGCTCGCAATTTATGTTATAGAAATTAATGATTGATTCGTTTCTTATAAACCCGCGTATTCATTGAAAACAAAGTTGAGAAAGAATTGCATTGGGAACAAAGTTGACAAACATTGATGCCCACAACATCAAAGGTTGCTGGCAACAATGTTTGTAACTTCCTTTTGTTTCCGAATGAACACGGGGCTTTTTAAACATATTTATGCCTTCATCATCAATCGTTATCAAGTTTGTAAACAACAATGTTTGTCCATCTTGCACCAGCTCTAAGTTATTATAAAATTAATGTTGTTAATCAATATAAAATGTATAATTACAATAGTTGCTTCAAATGTATCGTATAACTTACACTTACGTACATACAACATTGCAAATCAACTATCTGTATTTTATTTAACCTTTATACATATACTTACTATTTGCGACGACACATTTGAAGGATCTATATTAAATAAAAAAATAATACAAAGTACGTCATTATGTCATCTTCGAAAAATAAAAGGATTTTCTTTTTTTATCACAGAAAACAATAAATACTATCAAACAATATAAGATGGCAACTAATGGCAAATAAATCTATGCACCTCTTTATGAATGTTATGATTATTATGTCGGTATTATAAATTATGCATTTCAAAAAATAAAACTTTAAAAACTCTGTACAAATGTTACAGTGAAAGTGTCCTAAATATATTACAGTAAATTGTTCAAAATGTACTTCTGCG